>OX465581.1:112627483-115027483 GCA_950022655.1 Alentia gelatinosa | reverse complement strand
TTTTAGTCTTTCCGTTAATTTTTCACAAACAATATCATGATGATGATTACAAAATATTGGCATATCATAACTTTTCCTCATAGGTTCTCAAGCCGTCAAGATGGTTCTGGAGATGATAGCAGTGGTCAGAGTAATTCCCAATTCCATTACTCGCAGTCGCAATCACAGTTGGATTTTCCGGACTCACAAGACATGTGTGGTTCGCAGCCCTCATCACAGAAAGATAGTGCAAAGAGTGTATGTATATTTTTCTTCTTACGATTTGTTTTATCTAATTGCAGAAATGTTACTTTTGCAGTTATTTCCGTTTTTTTCTTGTTTTCTAAGTCTTGTTCATGTTAAAGATAAATAGTGTCAGTGGATAAAATCAGGATTCGGACATTTTCCGGGGGTGTTTTTTCTAGATCTCACTGGCATTTCTGCTAACTCTATATAGATTTAGACACTTCTTTTATCATATGCTCCATTTATAAACCATTTCTATTACTGTCACAATATTTAATATTTTTGTCCAGCGTAATACTATTACTCTTGCTATTCATGAACATTGAAATAGCTTTTTACATAATGGAATATATTTCATTTATAGTCGCCAAGTAGATTTTACCAGCGCTACATGGCCAAAGCACCATTCCATACAGGAAGAGAAACTGGACAGAAGACAGTGACTCAGCAAATAAAACCTTCATTTCAACAACAACTAGCCGCAAACAAAGCAAAGGCAGTAGAAAGAGATGAAAGGTAGATTGAATGGCCTTGACTGCTTACCTAATCTTTTTTACTGGATTTAAATCAGTGTTGATAATATGTTTCCTTAGTCGTAAGATAAAACGCTGGATCTACAAAAAAAACAAAAACTTCGATCTATATGAGAAAAAGAACCACCAAACAAACCATATTTACAATGTATGATAATATTTTGTTTCAGTCATATTGTAAACACTTTAGAATTTGCAGAACGTAAATTAGTAAGGGTTTACAGACTTCCACTTTTCAATTAATTTTTGACTTTTTGCCTGTTGTAAGGCTACGTCCTCAACTTTTTCAACAAATTTTTACAAACTTTATATAATTAAGGCAGATTTTATCAATAAAGCAACCATTCTTACCCAAATATTCCAGTAACTTTCATATAACACCTGAAATACCCATACATTTACCCCCATGTAACTGGGTTGGTGAACCTTAAACTTTCAGCTAATATGTTGAGAATGTACACAAATCAGCAAGTTCACTACTCACACTGAATATTCCCAGCCTTATGATTGGCTAGAATGGGGAAGCCTTAGCTTAGCTGGCACTACCCTGCCTCAGCCTAGGACTGGTTTTCTTATCATCCACTAGAGGACTTATCAGATTTCAACGGCTTTGCCCTATCCCAACTCTCAACCCTCTCTAGAGATTGCTATCATAATAAATTAGAATATACAGTGATTCTAAAAATTGGAAATGACAGTAAAAGCAATGTCATTTTTGTTTTCACTTAAGTTGGTGAATTGTAGTACAACACATTTAACCCTTTAAGGATGGGCACATGTGGCAGGGCAACATCCCTAAGGACAGACTTTACCACTAGGGGATAAGCATATTGTTGTGTGGACTCATATTTTGATTGTTTTATCATGTGATATTATATGCTATCCTTCATATTATTTTTATATTTTGCTTGTAAATACCAAATACGATGTTATTTCTAGATTATATGAACAATTTATATTTATTGATCCATTATTTCTTTGTTAAAACAATTTTGTATATTTTGGAGAAAAGGGTTAAGTTCCAGAAACTATTAGTTAAAGTTCCAATTTGCTAAAGATTCAGACCATATTTTTGCACATTTCCTATGCAAACTAAACAAATGTAGGTTGGTCTAATGTACCGGTGCCCCGGTTATGAGCCGACCCTGGTTATAAGCCTACCCCCTATGTTGGGGTCCTGCTCCCCCCCCCCCCCCCCCCCCCACAACTTTTCAATGAACTTTTGTACCAATATAGGATATACCATGCTCTCAGACTAATTACAACCATTAGATGATTCACATTTGGATGTCTCTGGTTTTTTTGTTTTTTTTACTTTATTATAGATTTGTACTGATTTTGGTGTTTTTTTCAAAAATCAATTTGTGAAAAATCACAGATATAAACCAACCCCCCACTTTGGCAAAGATTTATAAGCCGGTTTTTTTTTAATCCCTAAAAAATATCGGCCTATAAGCGGAGTTTTACGGTATGGGGTTTAGGACAAACTGGGCAAAACGTATATAATTACAAGGAATCAGTTTGGACTGATGATTGTAATTAGTTCACTGTTGTACAAGATGCAAGTATGAAGAACAGTTATCACAGATTGAGGTAAAACTGTTATTTACTACTTTAAGTGAGCACTATGTAAAATAATATATTCAACACAACCAGAATCAATGTGATTTTTTAGGTTTATAAAAATTCAGACAATTTTTATTGAAAAAAGGAAACTATATCAGTACACAATATATAGAACCATGTACTGTATACTCAACACTGTCCATGACAGAAAATACTATGCATGGGGTACACTGGCTCCCCCTGTTGCATCTCACTAATACTAGGACTTACTAGGGTTGTGCAGAAAACTGACACCAGGTGGCATGACTGTAGCGCTAGGCCACACAGTTCACAAATGCAATTTCTTAATCTAATTCTACAGGGCAAAAGTGTGTTAATAGTAAGAGTGTGTTCCACAATAAATAGTTACATGTTTATTGCTGATCAATCTTGGCAGTTTTTATCAAAGCGGCTAAAGAACAAGGCCAGTAGGGGGGCATGGTCACTCAAGACACCAACTTCTTGTCAAGTGAGAAAGTATCATTTTTGGTTGAGGTACAAAACCTAGGCATACTTACCTGGCACAGGAGACACTGTGATCGTGACGGCAGTTCTCCCAGGGCGAGGCCCCTCCATTGCACTTCGGTTGGGTTGACCCTTGCGATCATCCCAAATGTGGATGACTCGGGTGCGCAATTTTTGTTAGAGGGGGACTGCGTCCGCGCTATCCCCTGACATATAATCAAAAATCATAACCTGATCCTCCAGCCTAGTACAACCAAGCTTCCCAGCTGGCTAGTTACTCTAATCTTTCCTGGCAATGTGTATGTGAATAACGAAGATGGCACAAAAAGGCAAGAATGCCTTTAGGAATTTAAGATAGATTAAACAATATTTCAATAAATACAGGAAAACAAAATATTTCATATTAGATAAAGTAAGAAATGTGTGGAAGCCAATATATTTGTTTCAGAAAAATCTTTTCTGGCAATGATGAGAATCTTTAGGTCACATGACTAGTGAAATTTTCGTGAATGCTTTAGGGCATTCTCGTCCCCCAAGAGACATACAACCAAGGACACCCTCTACCCTGTAGACATTGCTACCCACCAACCTGCTCCCCTGGAAAGGGTTAAGCAAGCCATCCCCATTTTTCTAGAAATTGAAAATGCCTATCTTTCAGCGAATTTTTAAGTATATTTTAGAATACGTATGTAATTTAAAAAATGGGAGTCACTGTATAGATTGTGATTAAATTTAGTGCATATTTGTGCTAAACATATTCATCATTTTACATTTCATGAACAGAGACTTGCTGAATAAGATCCTAACTACCATCAAGGATTGTTTCAGCGAGGTGCGTACACAGTAATGAATCTCTGCAATATCTTACTATATTATATAACTACTAAATCTTAAGTGATGATAGATTTGAATTAGTAGAAATGGCCCTATGTGAGAAACAATTTGGATTCATGCAACAATGCCTATGTGCGTAGTGATCTTCATTAGGTGGTAGTTAAGTAAAGATAGTAGCGGAAAGGGCCAGGTTGCTTAAATCCAAATTAATTCTCAACGAGGGTTGTTTAGAATTTATCCTACACTGTCTCAACGAAATTTAGATATATGAATAGCTGCATAAGAAATATTTTCTTCCATGCCCCAACGAATACAGTCACTTCATGTAAAGCCTATGACATTTTATATCATGGGTAGGATATGTGCCTGTATGTAATTGACAATTAAACATACTCTTTATTTACAGGTAAAAGAAGTGTTTTCAACAGTAAAGGACAGTGTTGAAAGTGACACTTCGTCTACTTCAGCAAACTTGGCCACGTGTTTTCAAATGGGTAAGTAACCTTTACTAGGTCACGAATTTACTAAGCTCTAACCTATTTATCATTTATATAAAGATCATGGCATAGAAATAGTTTGTGGAAAAATCTAGCATACTATAATGCAATAGATATATTTCACCTTTTCAGTTGAAGCGGCACTCTCTAAAAACAAAGATGAATTTCTAACAGCTGTACATATCAGAAATGAAAGCGAACAGGAAATTGCTACTTTACAGGAACAAGTGAAAGAGGTAAGAAAACTATCATACATTTTTCCTCAATTATTTGCACTAACCAACTCATTTAACAGAAACGAACTCTACAAAAGAGACATTTTATCTTGACCAACGTGCGTCTGTGCCGGAAATCTCGTGAAAACGAAAGATACAATAAACATGATTTTATTTATCCTTTTTTCATAGCCACGTCTTCAAATTCCTATAAACATAATTTTAAAGAAAAACGGCAGAATTTGCAGATCGTCTTTTGCAGAATTTGCTCTTCCTAGATGTATATTGTTAAGCGATACTGCAACTAAAGTAAACGTTTGATAACACTATTAAAAGTGTAATATATAATTCTTGTTACTTTTGAAGTAAACTAACTGTAGTAGTAATTACATGTGTACATTTTACTATATACCCATGCGGTGTATACTGTAAATACGCACCGTTTTGACATATAACGTAAAAATACTGTACGGACCACTGGTCCGTACACTAAAATATGGACCACCTTGCTATACACATATATTAGATATTGGTTGTTAAGACAAACGAAATTAATGATTTAAAAAAAAATTTCGGGTATGTAGTAAATATATAACTTCCAACCATGCTTGTACAAGTCACAGAACTTGATGATAATTTACCGTTTGCACGGAACTCGGCATAAATGCCTCGGTCTGTACAAGCCGTGAATTACCATCTCGTTCTGTGAATTGTACAGCATGGTCAGGACGTTCTATATAAGTACTATTTATGAAAAAGCAAGAATGAAATGATCATGATTGAATATGTAAATATTAAGCCACAAATCAAGTGTACACTTATTTTGTTTGCAACATTGTTCCAGCGTGATAACATAATTATCGGACTGAAAGAAGAGAAGGCTAAATTAAGTGAAGAAAATCAATGCCGCTTCCTGAATCAATTAGGAGATCTTTTCAGTGAACACAACATCAAATTAAAGGTGAATATAACAATTATCAAAAAATTTCATCAAATCAATTTGAACGCCTAAGATTTTGCAATACTGTAATGGATAGTTTCTGTAGCACGTTGGAGTAAATTTTCGTTGACATAACTGTGATTATGTTGATATATTACAATGGGTTAAGACAATGTAAAATATTCAAACTCGATTTGAACAGAAAATATTTTCCTTCTTTTCATTTCATGAATCGTACATTACATTAAGATATTCTTATTTGCAGCATTCCATGGAACAACTCTATGAAAACAACAAATGTGAAATGCTAAAACAGATCTCCGTTTGCAGTAACATCAAGCAGCAACTACTCGAACAACAAGAGGAACTCATGGCAAAGAATTCTGCTTGCCTTCGGACTTGGGAAAACAGGTTCACAGCTGTATTTCTATGCATCCACCTAAAATCATGTTTACATATTAATCATTTTATATTCAGAGGGATCATTGTGGCAAACGAATATAAAAGTACAGTTCTTAAAAGTAAAATTAAGCCGCAATATTCGGATTAGCATTTTTCATTTCAGCTCAATGTGTACTAAAAAAAAGAAAATTTCAGTCAGAAAACAACCAACGCCACCCTCCCCCCTCCACACCTATCAGGGATGCGGGAGGCCCCAGTCATCTGAAAGAGGAATATTTCAGTCATTGTGTACTATCGTAAAACCGGATGAGTTTTAATCTTGGCTCCCGTATGCCACGACTGGAGTTTGGTTCCGGATACCACTCGGCTCCGCCTCGTGATATTACTGCGCCAAACTCCAGTCGTGGCATACGGGAGCCAAGATTAAAACGAATCAGGTTTTGATTTTATCCTACACCTCTACAATATTTTAATATCAAAATCATGAATGAAAATCATCAAAATTCTGTATGCCCCTAGTAGCATACAAACGTCCGTTTGCCAGTCAGCGTGGCATACGGAATCTCAATGTTGAGCCTATGGGATTTTATATTAGGGGTAGGATAATAAAGGTTATTTTATTTAGGTGCAAGACGTAAGTCTTGGGATGAATATGCCACGAACATGATCACTGCCAAATCATTTAAATGGAATTTCAACATAAGCAGTATGATGTAACAGAGAGTACCACGTACATCATGAAAAAAGATTCATTATGCTATATAGAAGGTGTTTTATAGTAGTCACAATCGTTGATGGTGACTGTTTCCATTGCATAGTCAAATTATCATACCTGTGTATGTATGGCACAGCTATTTCCAAGTAGGTCTTAGACCATCAGTGATCGTTTCAACCCAACAGGGGTATGTAACACCTTGCCTATGAAACACCTCCATGGATTTTACAGGTGTGAGTGATAAAAGGCGGGGTTATTTATATATGTTAGCATTTAGTGTTATCTCAGAGTTCTCATCATTCATTGATTTGAAAGGATTGGCGAGGAGCTGGATGGGAACTGCAGAAAATTAGTAGAGCAAGGCGAGCGATTGCATGAAAATCAGCAAAAAGGCATCACGCAGCTACAACAGCAACATCTTGAGACCGTAAATCAACTTCTACAGAAACAGGTAAAAATAAGAAAATATTAAATACTCTATATATTAGTACATGACAACAGTTGTCACTGAAAGCACAATAGAAACACGTTTTCCATTAATAATCACAGTATTTTTTGGTCTTTTTTTTGGGGGGGGGGGGGGGGAAAGTTCTTTTATTGGCAAATAACGGTACATTCGATAATATGAAATAATATATAGTATATTGCAACCAACAAATGTCTGATGGACATCATCTCATATGTGGGAAGGCCTTCGCTGGTTTTCATTGGATGTCCTCCAATATAGTAATGTACGACAAAATAGCTGTCATAGCTTTTAGACACTAAGCTACATTGCATCTTTACCATCTTAATACATATCAAACAAGTTTTGCGGTGATGGAAGACTGCCCATGTTGGCGGATTGTTGTCAATAAACATTATTCCTATATACCCATTATTGAACTAACTAGAGTTACATACCGCTGCTGGGGGGTGCATTAAAAATAAGTTATGTGTCGAGGTTGACGTTTTCGTCCCGCTCTCATGTTTTCGTCCCGCTCTGACGTTTTCGTCCCGCTCTGATCACGTGATACAATACAGCAGCAGGACGAAACAATAGCTGTTGTGGTTACTCGATAAGGGTGGCCATTTGCTTTGGAAGTGTTTCAGGTAAAGAATTTTTATCGATATTTGAAGGTATAGGAATAGGGAAACCAAGTACTGGTAAGCCAAAGTCAAAGTTACTCAGTAAGGCTTGGAAAAAGTAATTTTTCCAAGCCTCACCTCGTAACTTTGAACTTTTGCTCACCGGAACATAGTTTCCCTGTAGTATGAATCGATGTGGGAATACATGCATTTTTTTATACACGATAATTGTTTATAGCTATAATTAAAGATATATTGAGTTTTCAAGATGAATACAACGACCATTGCCCCCAATGGTTCGATAATCATTGCTAAATGTATGATAATTAAAGAACGGTCGCTATTAACGATTATCGCGAATAAAAAACACCTTCCCCGATATAAACCTACAATTTACATACTACTCACAAGGGAGACGACGATTTGGTGTAGATATCACCAGGCACAAAATACCGGTCGTATACTACTCACACAGGCGATGGTCAAGGCTGCCAGAAGGGTCCGTCCATAAATGACGTCATGCAGCAGGGGAAGGGCTGGGTGTAAAGGGGACAGAGCCATTGTTAGTTCATGAAGCAGTCACTAGGTGGCTAGCAGTATGGCAGGCCTCTATATTCTGGCTCTTTGTTCTTACAAAATTCAACTGCCTTTCAATGTTTTACCATGGTTCCCTTGACTCTCTACACCCAACCCAGAGCAGGATGAGATAATAAATAAACCCAGGACATGATGTTTTTCACATGGAACACTTTATACATGGATGTGAGCATGGCTAGAATTGTAACACTTCCCAATTATCACTCACTTCTTTTGTACCTCCATTAGTGAAGAACACCTACTTATTCACCTCAATTAGTAAAGAACTTCTGCTCGTGGGGGGGGGGGGGGGGGGGTGGGGGGGGGGGCGTCATGGCAGCCCCCATAGCTCATAGGCTATTTGCCGTATATGATTTAACGTCCAGTCAACCATTATAGGTCCTTAGCAGACTTTCTCAAGATTCTTTTTACAAAACAAGGACAGTGATCGAATCTATGTGATGAATTCAGGCAGAAATATTACCCTGACACATTTACTGAGGTGAGAGTTATTTTACTTCCCACACCACATAGATATGATATGAGAACGATTGGCCTTTGATATAGCAGCAAATCTACCACTGCTGGGGGAGAAGGAGACAGAAATAGTCAAAAATAGAATGTCATTTAAGGACAGCCCCGAAGATGGGTGATGGTGGATTCGTAAAAATCAGACCTCTTTTAATAAATTCTTTCAGATAACTGACTGTATCAGTAGTCAAATGTCCGAACTGCAGGAAAGGATGATACAGACGTGGAAACAGTTACAAGTAAACTCCACAACACAGGTTGACATTCAGGTATGCATTGATACAGAGAACTACCAAAGTATTATTGAACAAATTGGACGTTTAACTACCCAAATAAGCAAAGAGGAAACCACCAGTCTTTATTCTGGTCAAAATGGTCTAATTGTAAAGTATCTTGAAGGAAAATCCTACTAGTTGCGGTGGCGCCACGTGGTGATTTTTAAATATTTATTTATCCATTCAAATTGGTTCCTTGCGACATATTATAATACCAAATGAATATAATTTTAATTGTTTCTAGTTTGCCCTGACCCATTCAGTACCATTGGGTGATAAATACAACAAACGATAGTTTTGTGGGCAGGCGGCTTTGTAAACCTGTGTAGGTTGACTTCGAATTACACTCGCTCGTGTGTTACTACAAGTCAACAACTCGTGGTTTGCAGCCACCTGTCCACAAAACCATCAATGATTGTCTGTACAATAAATGGCTGTTTGTGTCTGGTATAAAGCTGTGATCATACACCTAGACTTCTGTTAACAGGCCATTCAAGACAACATTCAAAGTAGGTTCAACAAAGAAGTTCATGAACTACGTCGGAGATTCCAGGCTGAAGCCAAAACTGTAATGGAATCTAATTCTGCTCTATTGGCATCATCAAAACGGCCAGCTCATCAAACATCATGGTAGGAGAATTTGAATCCTTCAAATAAATTTTGCTAAAGAAAGATCAGTAGAAATTATGTTTTAATCTTATTGAAGATAAATGGAAGATATTATCTCCCATCTGTGAGTTTAGTTATTTTCTATTATTTGCTCAATTTCAGAACAAAATATCTTTCAGATTAAAATAGATCTGCTATTATTGACTAAACCTTGAACCCACTTGCACATTTCAGTTGATTTTCAACCTTTTACCTCTGGCAAGGCCATATGCTCAACTTTCTTTAAAAAAATTCAGACACTTTATATAAGGCAGATTCAATTGATAAACCAACCAAATATTCCAGAAACGTCCATGTCACCTTAAATACCCACAAATTCCTATGGACTCTAGGGTGCTGAACCTCAATAGAGATGCCTAGATCAACCAGGCAGCATAGCTTGTTATTCCAACAGGAAATGCAAATGTGAGTAAAGTAAACCAAAGTAAGTCTAATTGAACAAATTGGACGTTCAACTAAACAAACAAACAAACAAACAAACCTCAATAGAGACCTACTCTGTTCAACCTAAAGTTTCAGTAAATAGGTGGAGAATGTGCACATCTCAGCAAGTTTACTCTTTGCACTGAATATTTCCAAGAACACGATTAGCTGGGATGGAGAAAACTCAGGTTGGCTGGTACCCTTCCACGGACTAGCATTAATCATCCACTAGGGGGCCTATCTGTTCACCTCTCCTCGCCTCCGTGTGGTGTAGGCCAAATATGAGGAGTTAACTCAGTGGTAAAGAGCACTGGACTCGTAACCCCAACGTTGTCAGACTTTGTGGGTTCGAGTCCCACTGCAGCCAGTTTTCTCATTCACCCCCGTAGTGGTAGCATTCTCATACCATGTCTATGTGGTGTGGGAAGTAAAAGAACATTCACCATGATAAATGTGTAGGGGTGAGATTTCTACCTAAATTAATCTCATAGATTCGGTCAACTGAAAGTAAGTCTAATAGAACATATTGAACATTAAACTACCCAAACAAACAAACAAAGAAATAAATCCTAAACTCTAACCCCTGGTATCTCTAGTTAGAGCGTGCTTGCACGCCTATATACATCATCTAGAGACCTAGAGGTTAGAGTGGTCACATATACACTTTCAGCATGCTGCCAGAAAACTATCTCTTCACTATCTGCGTGCTATCCACTGTGATAGTGTGAAAGGAGCAGGGTGCCAGTGTCTCAGGATCTTAGAAGCATGCTCAGTTGACCATGACCAATCACTAGAGACCGAAATACCTCATTGACCCATTGGTGCTTGACCTTGATATTGTTGAATCCTAGAATCAGGTGGTTGCAGAAATAGCAGGTTGACTGGGTTCCATTATGTCACAGAAAACTATCCATAGACTGAATGTAACCCAAACCTTTTAGTTGTCATTCATTTATAATTGTACGCTCATTCATCAATGATGAACATCCTATTTACTCCTAGTTTATAAATACACCATGTGACAAACAAAAGTGTGTTTTTAATCTTATGCTAGCATCGAGGATGTGGGTATTCCTCAGAAGAGCTGCATGTCTCCAGCGATGAATGTCCTCGAGCCGATGAACTTCTGTCAGGATGGTGTACCGGTACTGAAAGGCAACTCAGAGCCAGGATTCTGCAACATGTTCAGCAGCAGTACGAACACAAACCAAGTCTTCAGGTCTCCAATCACCACATTAACAAAGTGTGTATATATTCACAATATTAACTGGTTTCGGATACTAGTGGCTGTATTCTCAGAGGAGCTGGTGTACAGTAATATCCGAGCGAATAGAATCAACTCTGGGGATAATATGATCACAAGTATCCGAAACCAGATAGTATTGTATAATTGCCTTCTCACGCACTATTTTCCTCGCAAGGGACTTTTTTTCAGTAATCTCCGCCCTGGAGATGGCAGCTTTCCACATATCCATGGAAATACATGTTTTTATTTTCAGTATAAAAAAGCATTTTTCCTTGGGTAAAACAAAGATGATATTATTTATGATAAATAGACAGTTAACAGACATGGTGAATATTTAAAGGCCTGTTCCACCAGGTTGACCATACTGCACTGAACCAGAGCCAAGCACAAATAATGAAATGTATATGAAATGTATAAGTAAGACTGAGCTCTTGTTTAACAGAAGTATAGGCATATCCCATATGAAACGCCCTGGTAGCATGACAGCTGTATCTAGGCCAGTGTGTCAGCACACAAGCAACCATGGTGAAGGCCAGTAGGATGGGGCATTAGGGCCAGTGGGTCAGCGCCAGCATACCCACTGTCTCACTTAGCAGGGATGGATCATTTGGGCCAGTAGGTCAGCACCTACACATCTACTGTCCCACTTACCCTGGGTCAGTAGGACAGGTCTTTTGGGTTAGTAAGAGAGAGTGTTGAGAGCAAGCATTTGGGACAACGACCTTGATACTGTAATGCATGCAACCTCAATGCAAGCTATATAAGCCAGCTGCACCCATCATTCTGGATTCTTAGTCTGGCGTGTGAGGAACCAGATACTACCTTGTGGATTACAATAAAGGAGCATTTCAAGTACCTCTGTGAGCAGATCTTATCTGTGAAGAGCTGATGCAGCAAAGAATAAGTTCTCTACCCACTACATCCTCCATGGACTTAAACCACAGTATTCCAGTGATAAGTTACTTCAGTTTTTGTAATTTCCTCTTTCGCTTTCTCTGTTACGATAACAGCGTTAGAATTTTTTTTTTTTACTTCAGTGTTTTTTACTTCAGTGTTTGTGACATATTCTAGGACTATACCAACTACAGTCCATATACACTACAGCTCTCCCCATCTACATACTGTCCTACTATTCCTCTCTTCATATCACTGTAGACCAGGGAGCTGTTTCATTAGCAGCTGCAAGTGTCGCTCTCTGTAATAGTGGCACCACAGCGACAGTATGCGTTTCATTAGGAGGTGCACTCAAGCGTGAACGGCACTCGGGAAAGGAGCGACACCAACAGTGGCAGTGACCATTTCATCAGTAAAATCGGTGTTGCTGTTAGTGTCACTGTGGAGCCTCTGTAAGTGACAGGGTCTACCCTGTCGTTTGTTACGTGTATAGAATACTCTCACCCACTTCCCGTGAGAATTAAGCAATGAAATTTTTACACGAGTAAGATATACATATATCCTATAATCGTACCAAATATGAAGAAAATCGGCCAAGCGGTCCCGAAGTTATCGGCGTTTGAACTTTTTACTCCCTCTGTGCGATTGCTTTAGTCGCTGTTCTTTTTTCACTCCCTCCATAGTGCGGCGGGGTTTCAGCTATTCTGTTTGTCCCCCCCCCCCGGAGACCGGCGGGAAGTGCAGTATTTCCTATGACAGAATTTAAACGCCGATAACTTGGGAACGGCTTGGCCGATTTTCTTCATATTTGGTACGATTATAGGTTATATATATACCTTACTCGTGTAAAAATTTCATTGCTTAATTCCTATGGGAAGCGGTGAAATTCCATGTCATACCGGCCCGTTGACAAATAAATTCAAATGTCAAACGCATGTGCATAGCGAGAGCTGTGCCAACAGTGACAGCTAGTCCCACCTCAACAGCGACAGCACTGATGAAACGCAAATTTGGGCCTGCCACTGTTTGTGCCACTGTTGGAGCCACTGTTCCAGTCCTACCTCTCGCTTTGACCCCCCTACTAGTGAAACAGCTCCCAGTGCTGCACGCTGGTCTACAGTCCAGCCCAATAGATTTAATTCCACCGGGTGTCTGCCAAACATGCGCATAGTGCAGGCCCATTCCATGGCCGAAACCCGACAGCCGTCTTGTGGCAGGTATCCAACAAAAGCTTGGTGGCTGAGTGGGCTGTTCGCCTCATGCATGTGAAGTTGTGGGTTCAAACCTCCGTTATGTCATACCAAAGACTTACACAAAAATGGTACCCACAGTTCTTTTGGGCTTAACACCCACCAATAGAATGAGGAATAGTGGGCTAGCGTCAGAGTGGAAGAATGGCTGCTGTATTGCCGAATTCAGTGATTGTACACACAATATTCCCTAAATATGAGTAGGCCCTTTAGAGCATTGAGCACTTGGATTTTGAGACAAACTTACCATTAACCATTCAATGTTTCTCTAACGTTACCTTTACTGTCGAAAACTTAATCTGTGTTTTTATTTTGCATACTAGATCCTGGACATCCAAGGTGCTGTTCAGTAAAAATAGTCCAGCGACTGTAGCCACAGTAAGGCCTCAAGTCCAGCCAGACCAGAATGAGAGCTTAGAGGCAATTGGTAAAACAACCAAGAAAAAGGCAACCAAGAGGAAAACCAGGAAAAAGCGAACATGCACCAAAAAGGTGAGAGCCAATGTAACCCATGAAATAGAGGAAACACCTGCGGTAGCGGTGTTCCCTGGATATTCTCTTCGCCGAAGAAGTAATATGGAAAATACTCAGAATCAGCGACAAGATCTCCAGATTGGGGTGAACCAAGCCCCAACACTAATCAGTAACGGTAATGACTGGATACCATTAACTGGAGTGTCAGAGCACAGACAATTGTATAATCAAGCACGCACTTCAAAATCAAATAAGAATTATCTAAATGTGCAGTCTCACAACAATGGACCTTACCAAAGACTTGAGAGCCATCCATCAAACAGATTTCAGGAATCACCTCTACCGGGAAAAGATGTGTTTGATTTTGATGACCAGAGGATTTCCCCATGCACAAATTATCATGTTGGCAGGTATGTTAATAATAGTACGCGCTTGTTTAACATACAACCTTGATGCATTTAATAAAATATATTGTTCTGAAAATATTACTTTCGGTTATATTGGGTTTAATGACCAAGATTTGTTTAATTCCTCAAATCGCCCCCTATTCACAACGTTTTGTAGAATTTTCGGTATATAATATGAACGTTCTAATGAACTTTTGTACCAAAATAGGATACCACATTTGTATATCTCTGGGTTTTTTTTGTAATTTATTACATACCTATAGCCGAACATCAGTGAAATACTACCCGCTCACGGGGGTGTAGTATATCGCGACTACGGCCCACTATGGTGCGCTTCGTCGTACTGCACGATTTTAACGTGTATGTAACGTACTCGACGCAGCGCGATAGGCGTGCGTATTCGACGTCATCACGACCGTTGTCAACATGTCGGAGTACGTCGAATCGCGACTGGAAACTCGCTGTAGAGCACCCACATAACGATTAGAACTGTGTATATGTAAAGTATCGCGCTAAATAGTCGATCAATACAAAGTAATGCAGTTGTAATGTTGTAAATATGTGTATAACATGAATAATAACAAACGTCTCGATGCGAACGGGAGATACCAGAGTTCCAGGTCATCCTGTGTCATACATTTCATAGTCGGCACCACGTCGACTGTTGCCGGGTTTTCCCGCTAGCGGGCCGCACTGCGTGTGCGTATAAGGATGGGAAGTTGCTATTACGGCAGGCGGCAGACAGTATCACAACGGGAAGGGGTTGCGGGAAGAGAGTCGACGACTTGGAAAGTTTACAAAATGGCGTTTTATGACAGAATTAAGGTATGTAATAATAAGAAAACGACCTGACTGTGGCCAGAACTATGTCTTAGTTCTCGGTCACCGATCGCCGACATTCGCCCCTCCGCCTGCGGCGTCGGGGCGAATGTCGGCGATCGGTGACCTCGAACTAAGACATAGTTCGGCCACAGTAAGGGCGTTTTCTCATATTATTATAGATTTGTACTGATTTGGGAGGTTTTCAAAAAGCGCTTCAATTTTTTTTTCACAGATTTATGTCACAAAGGAATCCTCGACCCTCAAGACCAGCTACGTCCGACGCACGCTGGGAATTGGCAAAATTGATAAAACCTTCTGAAAACATTCCCCAAAGGTAGGCAAGTTTGCTGAACTAATACTCATAAAGGAAAGGCCTATACTTTGTCATAGGAAACTACTAATCAGGGATGAAAGTCGGGACTGCGGACAAAATCGGAAATTTAAAACAATTATAAAAAATATTTATTCATAATATGATTATGGAACAGGGGGCTGTTTCACTAGGAGCTACAAGTCTCGCTGTTTATAACTGTGGCAGCAAAGCGGCAGTTTGCGTTTCATTAGAAGGTGCAGTCAAGCGTGAACAGCACCTGGGAGACAAGCGGCACCAACAGTGGCAGTGACCGTTTCACTAGTAAATTGGGTCTCGCTGTTAGTGCCACTGTGGAGCTGCTGTAAGCGAGAGGGTCTACCCTCTCGTTTGTTACGCGTATAGAATATTCTCACCCACTTCCCATCAGAATTAAGCAATGACACGAGTAAGGTATACATAGAACCTATCATCGTACCAAATATGAAGAAAATCGGCCACGCCGTTCTCAAGTTATCGGCGTTTGAACTTTTTCCTCCCTCTGTGCGATTGCGATAGTCGATGTTCTTTTTCACTCCCGCCGTAGTGCGGCGGGGTTTCGGCTATTCTTTTTGTCTCCCCCCGGAGACGTGCAGTATTTCCTATGACAAAAATTTAAACGCCGATAACTTGGGAACGGCTTGGCCGATTTTCTTCATATTTGGTACGATTATAGGTTATATATATACCTTACTCGTGTAAAAATTTCATTGCTTAATTCCTATGGGAAGCGGTGAAATTCCATGTCATACCGGCCCGTTGACAAATAAATTCAAATGTCAAACGCATGTGCATAGCGAGAGCTGTGCCAACAGTGAGAGCTAGTCCCACCTCAACAGCGAGAGCACTGATGAAACGCGAATTTGGGATTGACACTGTTGGTGCCACTGTTGGGGCCACTGTTCCAGTCCTACCTCTCGCTTTGATCCCCCTACTAGTGAAACAGCTCCCAGAATGGCTATGAATCTATATACATTTTAGTGTTGCCAGTGTATACGAAATGTCGGAATTCCATTATTTCCCGGAAAACTTGAATCCCTGGACTAATAAAACAGATATTTCTATAGTCTTTTTCTTGATGCTAAGTAAAAATTGACATATTGTCTTCCAGATATTCTTCGACATTTCAAAGAAGCAGTCAAACAGAAACAGACGAAGAGGTAATTTTATACATTAAAAAAGTATATCCATTACACTCAGCATCAAACATAAATCAAATATCAAACTTAGTGCGTTCTTTCTACATTGTTCTGCATTCCCCTATCTAATTTCAAAACGTATCCCAGAAAAGTAACTTGTTAATTTTGAATGGATTGGCTGTAATTACATTTTCGCTGAAAACAAAAGTTCACATTAATATTCTTACGGAGTAATAAATAATCTCATTCTCATTCAGCAAGAATTACCTATAACATTAGACCTTGTAGTAATAATTCCATGTCTTTTCTGTATTCAAAGGGGCCATTTTCTTATTGTGTACAAGATTGAGGGTAGGGGTTGGGGTCAAAATTTCAGAAATTTTGCGTACATACTTTTTGGATGGCCCAAAGACAAAATACAATGTCCAGATTTGCCAGGCATTCAATCAGGGTTCGTACATAGACAACCCAATATAATTCCAGGCTTTTTCCACGCTTTTCCAGGCTCTAATATTTGTTTTTCCAGGCATATCTGGTCACTATTTTTAAAACCGTGTCTGATTCATCACCAAATTTAGTTAAAATTTTCTTTACCCTCTTTACTACCTGTGGAATTTCAGTGGTTTGGGATAGATATCTTCAAAACTCTTCTTTTTTTGCCACTTAAATATGAAGACAAATAATCAAATCCATGCTATATTATTAGCAATGCTATATTATTAGCAATTCGCTATGCATGGTCAATTAAAGTATCTTTGGAATTATTTCATCCTAGTCACTGAAATATTATAGGCAGTCAGGTACCATAATTAAGGAAAGCTAATAATGACCAGAATTTCATAGACTAAATAATTGTTTTTATGTAGAACTTAATTTTCCAGGTCCTTCCAGGGTCTCTGTGAAAATTCCAGGCTTTTCGAGGCCTGGAAAACCCAAAGCATAATTCCAGGCTTTTCCAGGCTCTGTACGAACCCTGTTCAATGATACCCATTAAGCGCCTGACAATGAAGTTTGCCTTAATTTGTAGGACACAACAGATGGAGACAGTCAGATTTCATCACCCTCCCTGTCAGTCAACGAAATTATCCTTAATCGCCGAGTCAAAAAGCCGGAGACTCCAATTTGTAAGAGTAACTCACAACTCTCTGCTATACTTTTATCCTATCAGCCCAACTGATGCCCGAAGGCAATACCAGGCATTTTTTAAAGATTATTTTTATTAATAAAAAATAATCCTCAAATATGAATAAATTGGGTAAAAATAAAGATTTCTAATTTTATTATAAACAGGAGTTCTACAGTATATGTTAACGATACAAATGCTTTCCTTGTAATATGGCAAATTATGTTATTCATGAACACTTCATGAAAAAAATAGTGCTAGCATATCAGATAACATATGTGGACCGAAGGAGCACCCCATCCTTTGGAAAGTTTGCATCAACTATGTTCGCAGAGTGAAATAGTTGATTGATATTTTTTTAATTGAATTGATGCTAACATAAGAAATTACACTTATTCTAAACTATGTGAAGGAATGTCAGTTGGGATACTAAAAAAATTCGAAATATTTTTCATGTGAATTTTGCTGCCTCAAAGATACTGAAAAAACATAGAAAATACCTCAGTGTTGCCATGTAATGGGGCTGAAGGTCTGTGGGGAAGGTTCAATCCACTGTTATATTGGTGTGAATGAGGCTAGATTTATACTATCTTTGTTTTATGCAAGAAAAAATTATTTTCCGTGGAAAACTGCCATCTTTATATGTGATGTCAAACATTTCACATTGTAGGCTCTTCAGTAGTCTGCAGGCGTTCCTGCACATCACTGCCAGCAAATGACGGCACCGTTTACACGACCACCACCACAAGCAATACTTTGGTAAGTTTCTGCTTTACATAAAAAAAAAGACATGTGATGGACGGGACCTGTTAAAAAAGAAAAGATATGTCAGTTTTATTTCCATCCGGAACCCCAAATATTGCCTCAGGGGCCTTTGGTTAAAGTTCATGTACGTAGAATTTCGGAAATTTTGGACCCCCTCTCAATCTTGTATGCAATAGAACTAAGGAGCATACTCAAAATTTCCAAACTTTATGGATGGCCCCTTAGAGAAATTGCGAAAACATGGAAAACGCATTGGTGTAATCCATGGATTGGACGAGGAGTGAGTGGGGAGCTTCAGTTCAGTGTTTTAGTGTCGTGAATAAGGCTCAATTACAATTAAGGGACTTGTACACTTCTTATCGTGACCTGTTAAAAAAAAGATATGTCCGAAATTTTGGACCCCCACCCCACCCAATCTTTTACACAATAGATCAAAGGAACATACGCAAAATCTCCAACATTTTGGACCCACCCCCCACCCCAGTGCGTACGTACTTATCGATGACCCCTTAGAGAAACCGCAAAAACATGGAAAATGCATTGATGTTGGCGTGAATAGAGCTCAATTCATACTACCTTTGATTTACACTTGAATTTCTTTTATAAATTCGAAATAGGAACAAGGATTTCCATAGAGAAGGGGAAATTGCTGTTAAGAATATAAGATCGACATGCCAGCACTAAATATATAGTAAGATTCCCCAAGATTAAAATCCAATCTTGTGCTTTCAGATTGAGAATGCTTCCTACAAAGTCAACCTTGGGAAGAGAAAAGTGAACACAAATAAAAATGCCCCGGCAACAAGGAAAAAGAAAAGAAACGGTCGATCTAAGAAGAGATAAAGCACTTATGTGGTCTCCAAATAGCATCTCTTCTTTGGAGACGGATTCTTTGGCATCTCTAGTATAATTCTTGAATTGTATCAAGATTACGGTAGATAATCATTATTGGTGAAATAACTTGAAGGATGCTACAATTCGCAGTCATAGTAGTTCAAATTTGTTCTCTTATAATATCTATAAATTATGACAATTACGATAGATTTATATATATATATATATACAAATATGATTGATGTATTAATAAAAAGATTAGTGATTGTAACTCTTACTGTATTTTTATTTTTATTTTTTTTTAAGAAGTTTATTTAACCTGGGATAACACTCAGTCCTGATGGACTGGTCTTAACGTGTTCCCAGCCTTTAGTATTTCTTACAGTGTGGTTCTTTCTATATCATAGTGACAATGCAACATATATACAACAGTAGTAATAGGTTTCAAGCACAGATTGGAAGTTCTTGTAAATTTTAAAAAAGTTCACTCTGAGTGGTAAGGTACTTTGACAATACAGTTTTGGAGTTTACTATCCCGCGATTTTCAGTTTTATCGAGTGATAGTTCATATTTGTAGAATCTCTTCTTTGTTTCGAGAGGTTTCATGATTAGTGATTTAAGCTCAATAGCAGGGTGAGTTTCTGTTCCTTTTTGAACTCCTTCAGCTCCCCTATACTCCTAGTTTGTGGTGATAAGTTGTTCCATGATGTAGCTCCATGGTACTGTACACTTTTCTTGAACAAATTGTTATTAGGTTGAGCAATTTTGAAAAGAGGCGCGCTTTGTGCGCGGGTGTTGAGTATTTTTGGTTGTAGTCGGGTAACGTCCTTACTGTACTTAAACATTTGAATATTTACATGCAATTTTCTAACATCCATCAAGTAAGGTAGTTGTACAGATTTGTGGAGAAGATTCACGTTGGTCCTCGGATTACTTTTAGTTATCAGTCGTAAGGCATTGTTTTGCAATATTTGGACCTTGTGTAAATCTTGGCCACTACAGGAATCATATAGAAAATCTCCATAGTTGATTATTGGCATTATCATCGTTTTATAGATGATTTTACAGGCAGAGTCAGTCAGATAAGGTCTCAGTTTAGCGAGGAGATACAACTTGTGTGATACCTGTTTTACTATTTGATTAATGTGAGACTTGTAAGACAGATATGCATCCAAATTTATCCCCAAGTAGTTATAAGAATGGACCTTTTGCAGGATGTCTCTGTTTAGGCGTAGGTTAACGTTATAATTATGAATTTCCTTTACTTTCTTATCACTTCCGAATATAACAATTTTGGTTTTTTTAGTGTTAATTGATAATTTATTCCTTGAACACCATATACCTAGCCTATCCAGGTCCCCCTGCATCTGTTCCAACACCCCTTTGAAATCATTCCCGGTGTGGTATAACACAGTGTCATCTGCATATAACAAACATTTTGCTCTTTTTACCATGTTATTTCCTCCTAGAACATTGAAGACATCATTAACAAAAGCTATAAATAGGAGTGGCCCCAGTATCGAGCCCTGGGGGACCCCATAAGTGATTAATGTAGATTCGGATTTTACTTCATTTGCCAGAGTTACCTGGGATCTATTTTGTAAATAGTTCTCATACCATTTTAAAAGTGTTCCCCTTATTCCCAAGTATGATAATTTTGAAATCAGAATATTGTGATCTATTGTATCAAATGCTTTTTTAAAATCTATAAACACTGCTATTGTCGGGTTTTTGTTGTTCATGGCCGTAAATATATCATTGGTAATTTTGGTAACTGTGTCTATTGTAGAATAATTTTTCCGAAAACCGTTCTGTGATTTGTTCAGTATATTATTATTTTCAAAGAAGTCTATGGTATTGCTATGGACTATCTTCTCCAGTATCTTGCCCGGAAGAGGCAGCAGTGATACCGGACGCAAATTACAAACATCTGTGCTATCTCCCCCTTTCCTAAGTGGTATCACTGTAGCCTCTTTCCACAAGTCTGGAAAAATACCCTTCCGTAGTGAGTTATTTAAAAGGCAAGTAAACTGGGGAATAAGAATGATCAACGCATCCTTAAGATACCTGGTAGTAATCCCTTCTACTGTCTATTTATATCCTTTACATGTTTAAGAACCTCTTCTAGATTTGTGGTGATATTAGCGAGTGATTTGATGTTTATCTTACCCTCGAAATACCATGGTAAAGTGTGAACACTAGCCAGCTCTGCTCCTATGTTGCTAAAATAATTATTGATAAATGACGATGTATTATTTTCGGTGATCCACTCATTGTCTTTATCTTTTAGTCTGAAAGTTTCATGTTTTTTTGAATTACCTTTGGTGAATTTAGTAATTATACCCCAGAATTTTTTCCCATCGTCTTTGTTTTGTTCTAGTGATTGTTTTATGAAGTTCCCTTTAGCTTTCTTAATGAAAAGCGTTGTTTCATTTCTAGCTTTCCTGGCTGCTTCCCAGCTTTGTGGTGTGTTATCTTTTTTAGCCTTTTTATAGAGTCGATCCTTGTCTTTTATTTTGTCTAATACTTCATTATTTATCCAAGTCTCCCGCAGTTTATTAACTTTATAGGTCTTTAATGGACAGATAGTATCTAATTCTTTCATAATAATCTTATACATAAAATTCCACTGATCATTCGGGTCATCCAACAGCATAAATGGTTCCCAGTCGTTTTCAAGTAGTTTTTCTTTGAACTTATCAAAATTATATTTCCTGTCTGAGCGGCCTCTGAATGAAATTTTTTCTTTCTTAACTTTGGTTTTTGCTCTTATTATAAAAATACCTTCATGGTCACTGACCCTGTCTCCAGACAGGCCAGCATCAGTAAATGTATTATTGTTTACGTAGATGTGATCTAAGCAGCTATCTTTTACACCATGTCTTGTTGGTTCTAGTATTAGTTGTCTTAGGCCATGAATAATTTCTAGTAATTTTAGTTCTTTCGTATCATTGTCTGCATTCAACATATAATCTACATTAAAATCTCCAAGTAAGAATAAGTCTTTAGCTTTGTTACTGAGGATAGTGTGAATAATTGTGCCTAAGTCCTGACAAAACTCCTTACAGCCTTGGCCTGGCGGCCTATATATCGTTCCTATAACAATTTGCCTGGTACCTACTAAGGATAGATTTAACCATATGGATTCCATAGTTTTATTACTTTGATTTAAACTAGAATATAAATTTTCATCAATGTTTAGGCTTTCTTTAACATAAACCCCCACCCCTCCTCCTATTTTGGTTTCAAGCTTCCCCGGGTCTGACCACTTCCTGTCATTTCTAAAGAATTTATAACCAGGGAGGTCAACTAGATATGTTGGCATTTTGTTGGTTAACCAGGTTTCACTAACAGAGGATATCAATATCTGAGTCGGCCAATAGTACATGTATAGAGTCGATTTTTGCCCATAAGCTACAGACATTCATATGAACCATCTTTAAACCTTTCTTTTTACTCATTTATATACAATAATTCAAGTTTTCCCTTGATATAACTGATTGACCTTAAAGCATTCTTCACCGTATTGTCTTTATCAACCTTAACACATGTCCAGTTCATTTTCAACCAAGCAGATACTCTCAATCTTGTGCTGTAAGTTCTTAAATCTAAGTACATAGTTAACAAGAATTGTTATTACACCGCCTGCCTCAGCATTCTATGGCCACAGGCTTCAATCTAATAAGTAAATAGAGTAAATTAAGTACTATAAGCAAGTCGAAAATTTAAAGTGTATAATTATGCTTGCTGCTAGCAAGAGCAGTCCGTTGAAAATTAGAGTTCATGCATGATTTTCCTAGAGAAACTCTTTTCATCAAACCTCGTCCACCGGCGACCTGGGGCATCATGGTAGTCCGCAGTCTCCTCTCAAATTATGTACTCGTTATTAAATAATCAATATTAAACAGTATTTTCTCGAATTAGTGGCAACCAGAAAAAAATTTGATCATTGTTTTGTTCGGACAATATAACAAGAATCTACAAGAATTAAACCTTCATTTATTTTACACCCTCAAATTCTGCTTAAAATTCAAGGTCGCGTCGGCCACATATGATGTTTTGCCTCGTCATACTATGGAAGAAGCTGACGAGCGTTTGGTCTGTTTCCCTGTATGCTATCGAGTTCGAAGTCCTCAAGGAGATGAACAAGGCAATAGCCGAGTGAATATTGCGAAGCAAATGTTTCTAATTTTATCTTAGTCTGGACAAGGCGATTTGTTTATAGCCCATTGAGTACGAGTTGCCACACTCACAAGCCTGTCGGATAATCAGAAGGAAACTGAGGAGATGAAAATAACTTGGTCCGAGTTGACCACAGAGTAATTCATTAACCCTTTTAGGACGGCCACCCATGGCAGAACTCCACACTTGGAGACGGCCACTAGAGACAGTGACTGTACAGTTCTAGGAGACAGAGGCACTGTCCTCTGAATTCAAAATTTGAAGGTTTATCACGTGATATAATTTATCCTTAATATTTCTATTTCCATTATTTAGAATTCTAAAATATGAAGTTATACCTACATTCTGTGCAAATTTCATGTTTATTGTTAAAATATTTCCTTTTCAAAAGCAATTTCATAAATATCCAGCAAATGATACCTTAAGGCATCATCCGTCCCGGCCGGGTGATGCTTTAAGGCATCATCCGCCCTTAAAGGGTTAAGCTTCGCTTCGTTTATACCAGGCTAAGATAAAATATCTAAGCTTGTAATTCAGAACGCAATGAGGCTTCTTTGTTGGTAGCTTTTTTTTATTTCATTATCAGGCCATGCGGTTTAATGGAGTACCTCGTTGGAGTTAAGGGGGTTGGGAATGGGGCCCTCCATCGTGAGAGGGTAGAACCAGCTCAACCAGGAAGGCAAGCGACAAAAATGAGTGAGAAAGGTAATGACCAAGTGCAACATTCTCTTACATAGATTCCAATACCTAAACTGGTAATTTCACATGTTTTCTATAGGAATTCAGACTGCGGAATATGACAAAGTCGTATTTGTATTGGTAGAAATAGTCTATCACGAAGATATTCGACAGTGAAAATCGGCCCGGTTAGTGAGATCACAGTGTCATCATGATAAATCACGCATCAATTTCTTTCTATCGTGTAGCTGTAATTCTAATGTCATTAAAACCTTAGAGAATTTCTTTTGAAACGAATTACCAAATATAAATAATGTAATATATACTCCCCTCTCGGAATTTCCACTTGGGTTCATATATTTAAAGTATTTGCTGAAGGCATAAACCAAAAAACCATTTGGCTAGATACTTTTGTTATCAATAGTAAACCTGTACATATAAAGTGCAAGAGGGAGGACACATTCCCCCCTATCACGCCATTAACAATAGTTCCCATATGTTAAAAAATCTGTTCAATGCAGTTATCACCGTATAAATACTTTTTACAATTGTCTTATTTACTTCGTTTTAAACTAGTCTCTTCAGTTACCACTTGAAAGCACACTTGCACACGATCTACACAAATTAGAATATGCTTGCCCTTTATGATACACTATGTGTCACAGTTTACTGTTGGGATAAGCTTTTAATGGTTTTATTAGGGGTGTGTTGGGGGGGGGGGGGGGGAGAGGCTGGGCAGAGTATCAATTTCTTACTACAAGACAACAGCTAACCGAAGGGCATCTCCAGATTGAAGAAATGTCTCTCAGGTCGGGCCACGAAAGTGACCCAAAGAACGTTTTTATTGCTCATTGATATCAGTAGGTTTTCTATCAAGGAATAGCCTGAATGCAAAATGTATATATACACCATTCCCTTGTCTTTTTTTTTTACCACTTCCCGAAACGTCGGCAAAATAATCCTGTATAGAACTGCCACCGCACAACAATTTCAACTTCCTTGAACCTAGATTTTTCTCAGACCCAACCTTGGGCACGGCAACTATTCACTAAAAGTTTCTTATTTATGTGAACAATGCGAACAACAACGAAAATAAAAAGAAACTTTAGCAGCACATCATCACAGTAGAGAAAATCACCAATACTGAGCGGGTTCGCGGTGATACGATTTTCAGCTTCACTTTGAGAATGGACAGGGCAAGATTTGCATTCTAACATAATACTATAGAGGAAACCTATGAAAGTTTAGGGTCAGAGCTTGTATCCTTAAGAGTTTGAATCGCGTGGTGATTCACAAGGTGAAGCCGTGTGAATTACATACTGATTCAAACGAGACGGGATCATGCTCTGACCCTAAACTTGAATAGGTTTCTGAATTTATCTCACCCTTCACATTGACTAATGGGCTAACCTTTGTGACATAATCTCCCATCGAGTATTTTTTCTAAATACTCCATGGGCGTTGGATACAGGTTCCCAATGTAGAGTCCATGGGGAAAAATACCAGGGGTGAGATAATCTTGGCAAACACACTTTGGACGTAATTGTATGAAGCGCAGTAACAATATTTTAACTTCTAAATAAATCCAGATACCCATGTACATTTGACGTGTTCGGCTCATATTCTAATACAATCACAATTCCACCTACTACAAGTCTCCGGAGAAATAATTGCTAAATATAGTTTCAGATCCTCTTATTGGAAATTAAATCCAAACGGACCAAAAAAAAAAAAAAAAAAAAAAGAACGAACAGGACTGGAACAGGAAAGCGAAATAGGAAGTTCAATTTGTACTGTTGAAACTAGTCAGGCCCAAGCTAGTTTTGCCTTCGGGTGAGCTGACTTTTATATTATCCTACGGTGAACGCGGCTCAAGGTGGTGTAGGGGAGGACTCAAAACTAGATGTCAGCATGGTTGTGGAAAGGTGCTACACTTGAATACACAGACCATTATTGCACATCACAATTCATGGCCCGTTTACAATACTGTAAGCCGGCCAGCAGCATTCAGTCACTTAACTTCAGTCTTTCTAGGGGACTAACACACGTATCTCTTTGACACAATCATCATCTTTACTTTACAAAAAAAAAAGAAGAAAAAAAAAAAAGGAGTGGCATGACAGTACAAGAACAGTTTGCAATGCAAAATAAAAATTCACTCGCTTTGTTACCGTATGAGTTTCATGAAGTTTGTATACTCCACCTGGAGGTGTTTTTCGACGTGCATTTATCACCCCCTTCAGTCGACTCACTATTATTATTATAATTATTATTAACACACTCGTCCTGTGCCTTATATAGCACCTCATCCATCATGGTAAGGACGTAAAAACGGGAAGAGTTTTCACCACGCCACCTCTATCAGTCCCAATAAGATGGCGACTCTTGCAACGAAGACGACCAAGGTTTCATTCATATGTAATTGTCTTGCATTGCAAGTTGTCCACAGCTCCATTTAATTACAAGCACCAGATTTTCATTTAGCAAAGCTAACGCTGTGAGTCATCTATGTACATAATGTTACTGAAACAGTTCTAGTGCAGTGACGGTAATGCCTAAATCCATATAGCATCATGTATTATTTACTCATATATCTTACAACATACCTCTCCTAATGATGTTTTATTTTCACTTGTTGAATGTTGATGAGCCAACATTAGGAGCGGGGTGAATAACAGAATTGGAAATATTTGCATGTGCATTCTGCTGGAGTGGCATTGCCAGTGGAGCAGAAAGTGGAAGGGTGGCGCCCTGTTGAACAACTGCCTGCTGGTTCTGGCTGTTCAGAGCTCGAGCCATCAGGGGCGTTGCGCTTGGCGTAGGAGCCTTCGACCCCGCAAGTTGCGGTTGCGCCTTCACTGGGGTGCCCAGCGGGGTGGTCGGTAGAACCTGATGCTGGCTCGGTTGGGCTAGGACCTGGCTTTGAGGCGCATACATGGACTGCTGGGCTGCTAGCTGTTGCTGTTGCTGGGCTACAGCCATGGCATGCTGCGACTGGACCTGAGCCATAGCCTGCTGATGGTGCACCGACACAGCCACATCCGTCCCGCGCCGAACAATCTTTGGGGATGTCTGCGGCGTGCTGTCTTTCGACATTCCACTTGCTTCTTTCATCAAGCGCTCCTTGAAGCTCTGCGAACGCCTGATGGTTGGTCCTCCCCCGTCTGGAGCATGGTCCGCCTCCTTGAACCCTGTGTGAGCCACTCCACCACCCTGCGTTAAGGGCGCTTCGGCTTTCATCCGCTCCTTCATGGACTCTGCTCCAGGAAGGTGACCTGCCTCAAATTCTTGCTTCCCCTCTGCTGGTGAGGGTGTTCGCGAACCCTGGAGGTCTTTCTTCAAGTAAGCTTTGCCCGGCTCGTCCATGGGGTTGAGTGGCGGTACGGCAGGCGGCATGGCAGCCTCCAGGATCATCTGCGGATCTATGTGCGGCGCGTGCTGTAACTGCTGATGAAGGTTGTCCATGGATGTCGTGGACTGCATGGCGTGTACCTGCCCCGGGGTCTGGACTACCTGCTGCATGTGTGGCACCTGGACTGCAGCTCCTTGCTGAAGGTTCTGCTGAACCTGGACATGGCCCAAGACATTTTGCAGTGGCTGCATCTGTCCCAGACCCACCTGCTGAGGAGCCATACTGGGTAAGGAGGATGGTGGAATGGCAGCCTGCGAACCCAACTGCTGCTGTTGTTGCTGCTGTGCCAGCGCGAGCTGAAGAGCTTGCGCGTACTGCTGACTGCTCAGTAACCGCTGCTGCTGCATCTGCTGTTGCTGCAACGCTTGCTGTTGTTGATATACCTGCTGTTGTTGCGCCTGTTGTTGGACCTGTTGCTGGACATGTTGCTGATGCTGCTGCTGCAGTGATTGCTGTGCAAGAAGTTGTTGTAGCTGTTGCTGCAGCTGCAGAGCTTGCATGTTTGGTTGTAGTGGTTGTTGTAGCCCCACCCCGCTCATGCCTGTGATGGAGGACTGCGGCGTAGGCTGGCTGAGCAGTGCGGCGACTGCGTTAGCCTGCTGGGGCGAGATGCCCTGCGACGTAGATGACTGCATGCTGGCCAGCACCTGCGCAAGCATCGGATTCTGCATCAGGTTGGTGTGGATCTGCCGCATCTGGGTCACGTACTGCTGGGCTTGTTGCTGCTGCTGCGTTTTCAGCTGCATCAGCTCCTGGTTGTGTCTGCAAAAATAAATGATTTTTTTGTTGTTATTTCATCTTTTGAGAATATTTATAGAAAAGTAGATCCCATTAAAGGAAAGTTCAGATAACAGGCATACACTAGAAAGGTTAAGTCAAATATTTTCATAGTTTCCAGAATTCTATGTCTTGAATATAGGATTTGCTATATTGTCAACAAAGAAACAAGATTTGCTATATTATCAAAGAAACGGGATTTGCTATATTATCAACAAAGAAAACATGCAAGTCCAATCGACTATATTCGTAGGAACCTTAGCATGGACCCTTGCTCAAATTACACACAACACCAAAACTCTGCTTTGGAACGGGTGTCGGTATGTACCATATGGTATTACCTATATTTACCACAGGGATGCCAGCGAGGTTCTTAAAAAAAGACCTGGAAATGTCCACGCCACATATTCTAATCTCTTTGTATCACTGGGAGGTGACACCACACTGGTTGGTATCCCGGTTAAAGCCTGTAGTCCACCAAACAACCACTTTTTCAACGTCAACAGACGTTCCAGCCGACGTCGGTTGAAACATCTGGAAAAAATGGCCTCAAAATGCGTCCCTGCTCCACCGAAACCCCCAACAGATGCTCATGTGGTCGCCATACGAGCGTCTGGTGGGTTCAAAGTTCCAGCAGATCCTAGCCGACGCCCCTGCCGTGGCGCCGACTGGTGGATGTTGGCTGCATTTTACGTAGTAATCGAGTTCTCCGATAGGCGGCGCGGCGTGCAGCGATACACTACGACGCTCCGAACCCGCGAAAACGCATATCGAGCGGAGCAGTGTGTCGCTGTGTCGGGATTTGTACGGGAACGGTCAGAAAAGGTGAAATAACCACAGAATTTGACGTTAAATCGAACAAGGTAAATAAAGATAAGGATTTATGTTATGAATGTGTATGGCACACTATGGTGCTATAATTCTGCCAAAAGTTTCGGAATTTTCGATGTCCGTTAGGGTCCTGGCAGAACCCGCGGGCGGGTGTCGTACTCTTCAAATGCATCGGCCAGATGCTCAATTCCAGCCGATAAAAACCTAATCAATCAGTTTTTCGCCAGATGGGCAAATTCTGTCTCTTGGAGGTTTATTGGAGTATCGGTTGGGATATCGCCTGAAAATATCTGGTTGGTGGAAGCGCATTTCAACTGGCTCTCCTGCCAGACGCTCAGCAACCGTGAAGCGACCCTCCAACGACCCCCAATATCCTTTTTTTTGTATCAGTTGGGGTTAGAAGTGTTCTTAGCCACGTTTTCTAAATCTAGGTCTATCTTTAGAACCACCCGGTCACTCTCCAAACACAGGTCTAGCTTCAACACGATTGGGAAGTTTTCCGGGGCTTCAGGGAGTTTCTGATAGACTGTGGTAGTCTACCATAGAGGCGGTGTGTTCAGGGGAAGTCCCCCGACTCTGCAAGGCCCTGGGACACACAGGGTACTGCAGGTCTGTCACAGAGTACTGCCAGGTGACTGCCACCGGGGTCCAGGCCCCAGGCAGGGTTCGTACATAGACAGCCCAATAAAATTCCAGGCTTTTTCCAGGCTTTTCCAGGTTCTAATAATTTTGTTCCAGGCACATAATAATGTCAATCAATAACATCTTGCTAGTGAATGAAAAGTCATTGTTTGTTTTCTGAAGGGTGCATATAATATCGGGTCGCTGTTTTTAAAACCATGTCTGATTTATCACCAAATTTTGTTAAAATTTTCTTCATCTTCCTTACTACTTTCTTCATCTTCCTTACTTCACGGACTAAAGAAATTGTTTGTATGCAAAACTAAATTTTCCAGGCTCTTCCAGGTTTTTCCAGGCCCTCTGTAAGAATTCCAGGCTTTTCCAGGCCTGGAAAACCCAAAAGCATAATTCAAGGCTTTTCCAGGCTCTGTACGAACCCTGCCCAGGACCCCCGTGCCCGGTCCCGGTCCCTCGCTACTGGCTACCTGTACAACATTATTCAATGGAATTTATGGACAGTTTTAAAGTTGAATATGAAAACCCCAGAAAACCGGAATTTCCTTGAGAACTGGCATCCCTGTTACTACAACCACTCCTAGAATTCTATTTACCTGAGAGACATCATCTGGTAGGCATAGTCAACCTGGAGCACCCCTGGAAGACTGGAGATGCCACTCGGGTCACGAAGCATCCTTAGTGCTGACTGTAGGAAGTAAAGCAAGCAAGATACAAAAATAACATGTTATGCAATGGTTGTATGCGTTATATTTGAATACTGTCTTGAAACTGGGTATATTCAGCCTGTTGTGGAAATGAGTAAATATGGGGTCTTTATCAAAATATTGAGACGCCGAAAACTGTAAAAAGTCTGGCCTTTTCTTAATTTGGGGAGTCGGTTTTTAAAAAAAATTCAAAATATGACCTATTTATAAAGCTGTTAGACAGGATTGCCACAAACTAGGGATGTCAAAATTCCCTGACTTTCAATGATAAATCTATTTTTTTTCCTTAAAAATAAAATTGTATATTGTTTTGGCCCAGTGTTACAGTCATCCTAATTATCCATAAATTGAGTACAAGGCTTTCGAAAAACCATACGGTAATTTTTTTTAATAAACCTTTTTTTTCAAAGACTTGGAGCCAATACTCTTTGCATTCAAAACATCAGATAAACTTAATCCTCAAGGGTATACACATATTTCGAGGGTGTCAGAGTTGGCCAGTTCTTCACGCAGCCCTGGAAATTTCACTGATAATTTTCATAATTCCAGTGTCCCCATATAGATTTCCAAATTCCTTGACAAGTCACTGACTTTTAAAAAATAAACCTTTCTCTGATTTTTACCTGACGTGTGGCAACCCTGGTAAAAAGTGAAATTAGACAAATAAGATATCTCTATCGTGAATATAAGACATTTCTAGAACACGATAATTGATGTAACTTCAGCCTTCTTTAGGTATGCATAGCCATCGATTCACAAACGAACACACAAGTTTTACAACAATTAGATTTACAAAAATCATGCAGATATCCATACACACCATGAAAAGTATCAACAGAAAACTACAAACAAATCATCCAAGAAGAAAAAGAAAATCTACCGGGAGGACTTTTTTAAAGAAATCTAATTCTTTAAAATCATGACGTGGTAGTTATGACCCCTCTTAGTAAGCCAGATGCTACCTTGAAAATTACAACCTCCTGTCAATTTTGAACCATGTTGCTATGTAATCTCCAGATTACGATTGTTATCTGTGTAACACCAAAGATCAGCGCCATGGATGGGAACCAGTGCTTGTTGTGTTCTCACTCTCCAACACAGTACAGTAATGGAGTATTGTTCACTAAGCAAACAAAAATAAAAAAAATTAAAGATATGTGTGTTATACACAACCTGTTTAGTTATCGGGAGAGGGGTAGAAATTTCAGAAATTCTGCGTACATGTACTTTATGGATGGCCCCTTACGTTTCCTGATTTAAAAAAAAAAAAATTTAATTTAAAAAAAAATTATTTTTTTTACTATTATGGGGGGAGGGGGGGAGGGGGTAAGATGATTTGTTTGTACAAACATTGGCGTGGTGACTATCTACTAACCTCGATGAGTTGTGCTGGCATTACAGCGGCAGGCTTTGCGTGGTGTAAATCAAGAAGGAGAGGGTTGCTGTCCACAAATTCGCTTCCTGCAGACCCCACTTGAGAGGGGCCGGGATAGGCTGGTGTCCAGAATGGGTTCCCAGACGGGTGCAGTTCAGTGCTATTCACGCTATAACAGGGCAGGTCATGCGCATGCAGGGTGGGGTTGGACACCTGACGGCACAGGCCTGGCTGGCTCTGGCCTGTACTGTGGCGGCGAGCTTCAAGGTTATACTGGGAAGGGTTGAGGGACGGCAGGCAAGCTACAGACTGTGCACGATCAAGACTTTGCGAGTCAAAATTAAACAGATCAGGATAGGACAGGGAACCACAGACAAGAGGAGAAGCAGCATCTATGGTAGTTCGCCGTGATGCGCTAGCGGGCAAGTTTGGGTGCAAGGTACTTACATTAGGCTTAACCTGACTGAGATTTGCTTCAGGAACGACAGACGAGAAGGCTTGGTTAGTAGCGGCCTGTGGGCCAGAGGGCAAGTCTTGGCTTGCCAGGTTACTAGTAGTAGTTGCAGTGATAGAAGTACTGTATAGTTCGCGACCGTACAAAGCGACAGCAGGCATGGTCTGGGTTTCAGCCTCTGCAGCATTCAACTGGTGCGAAACTGGGGGTGCGTGTACAGGTGTCGGCATCTGCTCTGCCATATGGTGGGGCGCGACTGCAGTCTTGGCCGGAGGAGCCGCAGCGGGAGTGGGCTGGACCGAGGCAGCGGGCTGCGCCACGGGGGCTGGTGTGTCAGTAGATAGATGGCTCTGTGATGAGGTGCTGGTGGTGGTTCTGTTAGACTCTACAGCTGTGGGTCTGGGGTCTGGCATTGTAACGGGCGCAGTCGAAGCAGGAGCTGTGAGAGGACTGGCCGCTGCTGGAGTGGCCGGTGTCCCCGGTGTTCCAGCTTGGTCTGGTGGTGCGGTCTCGTTGTTCTCTTTCACTGTCGTCACTTGGAATCTTCCTTTACGAGATATATTCATCGTTCGCTTCTTCGCACTTATGGACTTGGGCGCTGGCTCTGTCGGCTTCACAAATGACTCTGATCCATCAACTTCATCCTTGGGCGTCTCACTGGGCTCTTTCTTGGCAACTGTCTTGGTATCAATTGGTGGAGTGGCTTCCTTGACAACCGTCACAGAAAACCTTCCCTTAGTTCTCGTCTGTAGTGGTGCTTTGGACGTGGCGGGGTTAACACTATCTTGTACTGTTTCTGCATGTTTCACGGGAATGTTTTGGCTATCTTGTTTGAGAGATGAACTGGCAGGGGTCTGCTCTGCTGGTCTAGTCTGTGCGACTGTAGCAACAGCAGCAGCTGGAGTAGTGGGATGTGCTGGTCGAGGGTGAGATGACGGATGCTCTGCTTCTGCTGTGGCAGTGGTGGGATGTGGGTGAAGAGACGGCGCTGAGACTGACCCCGCAGCGGGACCAGTGCCAGACTGGGCGGCGACTGAAGCAGAAGGAACACTGGGAGTTGAGGATGACGCTGTAGGAGGTGGAGCAGGTACGGTTCCTGCAGTGCTATCACTCGCAGAGCCAGACACTACTTGTCCGGCTTGTGAAGAAGAAACACTGTCTACTACTAAGTTCTCAGTACCTGGCTGACTACTAGGCACTGGTTTTGCTGGTGTGATTGGTGTCCGCATAGAGGCTGAGGTTAAATGTTGACTATTTGGCATCATCACTGGAGACACACCAACTGGAGTGTTCGCCTGGTGAAAGCCTACATGGCCCGGCACCAGGTGACCAGGAGTTGTGGTGACTTCTTGCCCGTGAACGTACTGGGTCAGTGGCGTTGTCGGGGCTAAGTGAAAATGTCCTTTACGGTTCCCATGCAGTTTCTCAATCAGGGCCTGCTCTAAGTTAGCCAGGTCAGGAGGCCTGTCGGCTCGCCGAGGTTTTGTCGCGCTCTCTGAAGTCAAAGAATTAGGTATCACAGTCTTAGGGGGGGTGTTGGGTATCGACGAGGGCACGCTGGACATCTGTTGAGGGGACTGCTGGGAAACAGGTTGGAATGATAATGTCTGCGGAGGGTGCATCACAGCACTGTTCGTCCCAAGCGACGTTGGTATAAGGCCGGCATCGATTGAAGCCTGAGCTTCAGCATACTTTCTCGGTGATAAGGCATTCACTGCCAACATTTGCTGCTGGGCCATTTGCTGGGCAGCAGCCTGTTGCATGAGCTGTGTGGCCATGGCATTCTGCATGGGCTGCTGTCCTAAGTACTGCTGTGCCACCTGCTGATGGGCCAGCTGCTGATACTGCTGCCCCAGCATCTGCTGATACTGCTGCATCTGCCGCTGATGATGCTGCTGCAACTGCTGCTGCTCCTGAAGAAATCTTGCTTGCAGCTGGCCCATGGAGATTTGTGACTGCTGCATCTGTGCAATCTGCTGCAGCACTGCATGAGACATTGGTACTGACTGCGTTGACTGCTGCATGGCCGCAGTTGGCATCGTTTGGAGTACAGAGGTTGGCTGGGTCTGTCCCATCTGCTGTGGCTGGGTGAGGATGGGTTGCGGTTGGTTCACAGCCTGTACGTAACTCCCTTGTCCTGCCGATGACACGCCAGCGGGCTGTGAGGAATAGGCTTGGGGTGGTCGCTGCTGGGTCACCTGATGTGTGGACACAGAAGCTGCAGCCGCTGATGGCTGTGGCTGGACGTGCACTGCTGACATGCTCACAGAAGCTACAGGTGCTGATTGCTGAGGTTGGACATGCCCTGCTGACATGACCTGACTAGGTGCAGTGGCCACAGCCTCTGCTGCAGTGCTCTGCGGAGGCTCGGCTGATGTATGAGGGGTGGTCGGGAGAGACGAAGGCTGACTGCCACTCGCCACTGCTGGTTTGGGTTCAGGCTGAGGCCTCTGTCTCAGCTGATCAAGTTGCTGTTTCAAATCTTCAAAGTTCATATGGCCTGCACCCCGTGCACGCGACTTGGTCACAGTGTTTTCCTGCGATGTGTACCCGCTTGCACTGGGTGTTTCGCCAGTGATACTTTCTTGCGGGACTGGCTTCGGAGGTGGTTTGTTCTCCACTACAACGGCAACACTTGTCGCTTGCGTACCACCACCCTGCTCTGGCTCCACGCTGGTCTGTCGCGAAGTCGATGCTGATCTCTCTCGTGGATCATCCGTTGTTAATCCATCTTTTGGCAGACCAGGCTCGTCCACTGGTGTCACTTGGAATTTCTTCGTAACTTTTGCTTTCTTCTCCGCTGCAGCCTTTGCTGCTGACAGCAAGTTGTCAGTGTGATTCTGAGTGGCTGTGGTTTGGGGGAATTCGTTGACTCCGCTTGGCTGTTTGACAGGTGAAGTAGGAGTTGCCTGGTTCAGGTCCCGGTCTGATGTAGAAGCTGACACCGTTGTGGTAGCATCTGATATCGGCTTCTAGAATAAAACATCATATACCAACATTACTCTTTGTTCTCATATTGTCAACTTAGCATTATGTTGATAGTACTGATAATTAATATTAAAAAAATTACTTTAAAAAAAAAAAAATTACTAAAAAAAAGAATTTAAAAAAGAAAAAGAAAAAAGGCACTGATAAGAGAATGATAAGAACATAATCATCACTAAAGTCAGAACAATTTAACAAGCTGCAGAACACGATCTCGGCCTATATGCTTATTCATTTTCTGATTAAGCTACGGTATTGTGACTATTGCTAAACACTTATTACAATCTGTTAGCATTGTGTCTAGGTCCTTGTCACGCATGCAGAACTAAGAAAACAAATATTGTCTGTTCAATTATTGGACTTTTTTTAAAGGTAGCAAATGGTCTGACTATAAATACCGCGAGCAGTCTACTGCTCCGTCACTTTGATGCGGTAGCTCGAACAGTCAAAAGAATGAACTATCAAAACTCAGGATGAAAAGACTAAATGTTTGATAGAGACTTCGTTATTGCAAGGACTAAATGGAGGTGTTTCCTCTTGCCGAGTTAATATTGCAAAAATTGTATTGGTTATGGGTAACACAAACCTATATTTTGTGTTTACTAGCTTCGGGTAAAAATCTTTAAAAAAAATATATAAAAAAAGTCACATGATGCTATATCTTGGAGAAAACAATAAGAAAAAGGGAAAGACTCAGAGATGTGTGTACTGACCTTCGCCTCGCCTTCCTCAGCTTTGGTGACGGTGGCTGATGTCTTGCGGGACGTGGTGGGGGAGGTGATTGGGGTCTCACTGCCAGTGGTGACCGTCGTGGACACGGTGGTGGTGGTCACCGTAGCACTGGCCACCTCAGCTTGCTGCTTGGCCAGCGTCAACGCCTCTTTGGGGTCCACCTTCACCATGGTAATGATTTCCATCACCTTCTCCATGAAGTACTCAGCATGCTCGCGCGCCAACAAGTGTTCACCCATCTGTGGACACCAAAGTGAAATAGTTACATTATGTTGATTCATTCAATTATATACATTTTGGACTCAGATTGTAAATTTTTTTTTTGTTTTTTGGTTGTGTTTTTTTTGGTCACTTTCAAGGTAGCATCGGTTGAGTCTAGAAGTGCTATCGCCTCGTTTTCTAAATATCGGATTGTAAATCATGTATTTGTATGTGAATCTTTACTCGTCAATACAAAACGTCCCCCCCCCCCCCCACAATTTTTTTTTTTTTTTTTACATGAATTCAAAATGACGTTTGTCATCTTCAAGCCCGTGTTCGTTGCCGAGTTTTTTTAACTGAATTCCAAATCACGAGTTTGTTCAACACTTTTACAATCCGGGAATGTCAGTTGGGGCGGGAAAAGAGAGGCAGCAATATTTTTCATGTGGAATTTACTGTCTAAGAGAAAACACCTAAATGTTTTCTTTTATTGTTAACAATTCGCCTACATTGTTAACCATAAAAAAACCCAAAAAACCCATTGAGGTGTTTTCTCTTAGACAGTAAATTCCACATGCAAATGTTGGCCATTGAATGAGGCTGAGGGTGTGTGGGGAGGTTTGAACCACTATTTATTGGTGTGAATGAAGCACAATTCATGCTATCGTTTCTTTACCCAAGATTAAATGGTTTGATAGACTGGAAATGAAAACAATGATTTCGTTGGAAAAGTGGAAAACTGCCATCTCTGGTTCTATAATCTAATGCATATATATTAAAGATTTGGGTCAAAATTTTCAGAAACTTTGCATATATATGTACTTTATGAATGGCCCCATAGCATCTGCAAATAAGCAAGCGAAATTATCGGAAATTACTCTAATTAATGTGTGTAGTATATCAACCTGGTTTTCTTTTTAGATTTCAGTTATGTATTAGGCACAAATGATTCAATAGGATCTTTACCAAATTTTCTGCAATTTCCGATGGTTTATCGGCTTCACAGTTGAACTTGAACGTAACGGCGGAGTGCTTGGCCGTTTCCATCTGACACTCCACCACCTCCCCGTCCTGTTCGATGTTGATGATGTTGAGGCGAGGCATTTTTCGCTCATGCTCGTGTGTTTTTTTGCGTTTTGTCTTTGGGCGGTCTTTCTTCTTCTTGTCCCCGTGGCCTTGTCCCTCCGGATCACTGCAACGTTGATTTTCAAAATGTAAAAAATGTGACGATTTAACTTGACACATGGGAGAAAGAAATACATGGATCAAATGTAATGGAGATCAAGCAATACCGTGGTTACAATTAAACTTGTTTGTTTATTTGTGGTTTAACGTCCCAATGGACCCTGAGGGTATTTAGGGACCATCAATGATTTCAGTTTTTCACTTTCATAGACTTATTTCAGTCAATTCTTTTCAATGTCTTCAAATATTTTATAAACGACCAAAGAGATTTGTCTCTTTCAAAAACCTGATATCTTTCTTTTGAATAGTTTCAAACAACAATTTTCATGCTGAAAAAGTTATGGGCACATTGCATGCTTGATAATAAGGAAATTGATGAGTGTTTGGTCTATGTCCTCGTTCACCATCGGGTTTGGAGTGCTCAGTAATATGAACGAGGTGATATATTCTGAAGCACTCCAAACGAGATGGTGAACAGGGACTCAGACCAAGTGCGAATATGTTTCTGATTTAATCTTAGCCTTGAAATATTTATCTCTTTATCACCTGTTGAGAACAAGTTCGTAATGTTAAGCCTATGGACGTTCATACCAGGCTAAAATAAATACACATTATTGACTGGTTTCAGTTACAAGCTCTGACACTAAACTTGATTGGGTTTCTGAATTTATCTCACCCTTAACATTAACTAATGGGCTATCATCTGTGATATAATCCGCCATTGGATATTTTTCCTAAATATCTAATGGGCGTTAGATAAAAGTTCCCAATGTTAAGTCTATGGAGAAAAAATACCAGGGGTGAGATAAGGACGTTTATACCAGGCTAAGATAAATACACAATATTGACTGGTTTCAGATACAAGCGGTCGTATGCTCCGAGATAATACATAAAACAAAGAGACAGAAAAGCATCCTTCACCTGTCGCGTGCGGCGTGGGCGAAGTCTTCGGCCATGGCCACGGTGGCGTAGGTCTGGGGCGGCGCCTGCGCGGCGGCGGCGGCGGCGGCGGCCTGCTGGAACTGCTGAGTCATCATGTCGAGAGGGACGTCGGTCATCATGTTGGCGGGCGGTCCTGGCTGGAGGATGTCCAGCGAGAGGCTGTGTGCGGACAGCGGCTGCTGGGTCAGCGGCGTGTTCATCACGTCCAGGTGAATGTCACTCGGCATGCTCATCTGATAAAAATTAAAAAAAAAAAAAAAAAATCAAAAAAAAAATCATATTATTCCAGGGTTTTAAATTATTACTAGCGACTTCGTCGATTCGTATTTTGCTACCACCTACCCCCTCCCCCCTTCCTCCTACCTCCCACCTTTCGTCCCGTTTGAGAGCCTGTCCCTGGCGACAACGGGAGGTACTACGGTCTAACAGCGTTGGCGGCTTAAGCTTTGACAGACTGACAGTGTTCAATTTCAGCATGATTTAGGAACCAGCAGAACTTGCGCCATCTTTAAATGGCGGAGGCTTTTGAAGGCTGGTCTCAGGGTAATGAGATTTGCAAACTACAGCACTAAATTTTGTTTTCAAAATAGCTAGAAATAAATCATATAGGAAATAGCAGATCTGAGTGAAGAGCTATAAAAAAACCAGCTATTTTTTGCACACGACATTCTCACTGTCATGGCAGTTCAATCTCCATGGATAGGTCTAGTTCTGTCTGTCTCTATGTGGGGGAGCAACCCCAAGCATATCCTGTCGAAATCGTGCCTTTTTATATATAGTAGGTAATTATTTTTTTTTAAAGAATTTCTTTATAATTCAGGGATGTCAATTCGGTGCAGGGAAAAAAGTGCGAACATTTTTCTTGTGGAATTTTCTGCCTCAGAGAGACCGGGAAAACTGGGATAGTATGTCCTTGTCGGCCATGAAATAGGCTGTGGGGAGCTTCTTATCATTGTATTATTGGTGTAAATGAGGTTAAATGAATATTATCTTTGTTTGACATAAGGGAAAAAAATAATATCTATACTTTTTTTTTTGTCTTATATTGAGAACGAAAAAAAATGGATTTCCACGAAAAAAATGGAAAACTGACATCTCTGATTTGAGGATGTCAGTTGGAGTCTGGAAAAAAGTGGAAATATTTTCTGTGGAACTTGTAGTCTCGAATTCTCTTTTGCTATTAAAACAGAAAAAAAGAGGGTTAAAAAGATTTAATCCTATTAAGGTTTAGGGCAGCAGGAATTTCGAAACCGAATAGATATCCCGACTACATGTCATCATGTGATGTTTTAAGATCAAAGACTCTCATTCACATTCCACTAAGTTGATGAAGCTACTTCAGCATAGTTTAACACGTTTAGGCCAAGAGTAGAGCCTACAAGACATCAACATATATTCCCGATTCGCACCGATCCGATCACGGATTATAATCGGGAACAGGTAGGAGCAATGATGTCGATGTACGAGGGTACCAGACTCTCACCGATCATAGCTAGGTAAGGCTTGTAATGCCCAATTCCCATCGAGAAGAGTTATGATCGGGTCGGTAAAGTATGTACATCAACAAATACATCACTTATTCTCACTGACCAAACAGATTAGCTGGGCAAAGGTGTGTTCGGGCAGAGTTGGTGTGTTGATGTCTTATAGGCTTCAGTTAAGACAACAAAACACCAAGCACAGCATAACTATACATTGGACCTTTAGACAGCAACATTTATTGAGATGATTAATGACCAAATTTTAGCTTTCTTGCCTTTTACCAATATGACCAGATTTTGTTTCCTGCTTGGTTCCAGGCAAATACAGACTTTTCTTTTGGTTTTGTTTACCTGACAGCAAGGTAGCATCGCTGAGGGGGAAGGATGTAGCAACGTCTCAAATTCAGAATTGTTTAGTTTAATCAAACTTACAGTATGGGGCATATATAACACATTGGTATTGCTTAATTATGCAGTCTTGTTTCAGATACATACACAATATTGACTGGTTTCAGATTCATCGGAATCGCCTCTGCGCAATATCCTCGCTTGCGCTCGGATATTACGACGCACCAACACCCTCGGAGCGTATAACCGCTTTTTATCTAAAACCAGTCGATATTGTATTCAATTTCCACCTTTTCCTGACAAGTGGAATATCCTATATTAGCTCATTTAGGTACGCACCATTTTTTAGTAATCATTATTTTTCAGTATGCTCGCTTTATCGGAACCCGGGGCATATACCATATCTGTATGCTACAGGTATGTCCATACACTTGTTTGTTTGGGTAGTTTTACGTACAATTTGTTCAATTAGACTTACTTTGACCGAATCTATGAGAGGTGAGAGTTCTTTTACTTCCCACACCACATATGTCAGTTGGGGTCATGAAAAAACTAGGAAATAATTTTCATGTGGAACTTACTGCCCCAGAGAGACTGAGAAAACATGAAAAACACATCGTTGCTGACAATAGACTTGGGCTTGGGTGTGTGGGGAGGTTTAAACCACTGTCTAATGGTGGAAATGAGGCCCAATCTTCATTATCTTAGTTTTACAGAAGGGAAGAAATGTTATGACCTGGAAATAGAAAAAAGGATTTCCATGGGAAAGTGGAAAACTGACATCTCTGTAGACATGGTATGAGAAGGATTGTCCATACTATCGTAAAACTGGATGAGTTTTAATCTTGGCCACCATATTCCATGACTGGAGTTTGGCATAGAGACTTCATGAGGCGACGCCGAGTGAAGTCCGGAGCCAAAACTCCAGGAGCGGCATGCGGTGGCCAAGATTTAAACGAATCAGGTTCTATTTTATCCTACCCCATCTCCTCGATTTTGGAATATTACGTGATAACAATTCTGTATGCCACTAGTGGCATATAAAACTCCGTATGCCAGTCAGCGTGGCATATGGAAACTCAATGTTAAGCCTATGGAATTTTATATTAGGGGTAGGATAAACAGGTGTTTTCTATGGACACTTTGTATTAGGTGGATGATAATATATAGAACTGTATCGAGAATCGTATAAATAGACAATACTCCACGAGTTTGGCTGGGCCGCAATCGTCATCGAGGCAAAGCCGAGTGTCGATTATGGCACAGTCAAACGAGTGGAGTAATGTGTATTTTACGATTCGAGTGCGGTTCTGGATTTATCTTACCCCTTTCTATCGTTTAAATAACATCACAACATTAGAATACCCAGAATGTACTTAGCAAATCCACTAAGCCACGGCCGTGGCGTAGTATTGTCACTTTACCAGGGTGATCGTTGAGTATATTTTTCTAATGTTATTCCTATGGCTAAACTTGTACCAGGGGTGAGATAACGTGTGGTACTTACGGGGTAGGGTTGCTGCAGCAGGTAGGGCGCTCCGAGCTGGGACTGCGGCTGAAGCGGCATGACGAGCGGCTGGGTCATACTGGATCCAACCTGCAACACACCACCACACACAGCCTTAGCCAAACCCATCCACGACATCGCGGCCATCAGGCCCGAGCCCAGGCAGTGCAGACACATGGTGGCCGATCGCTGCCTATCAATATCTACACATCAAGATGCCACTCCTCACCTGGGCCTCACAACCTTATCACTGTCTCTGTGAGCGTCTAACTGGTGCGCCCTGCGCCCTATACTACTAACACACATCTTGGCGCCTAGGTTTATGTTTATGTTTTTTCCCTCAGGTCTCCTTTTACAAAACAGAACTGGCTGGTGGTTTGTTTGTTGCTACGTGCAGTAATATCCAGGGCTGTGATAATCAAGTAAATAGAGTATATAAATCCTTTTTTCTTTGTTTTTATATATATATATTTTTTTTATATTTTTGGTCACTTTGATGTGCTAGCTAGAAGAGTGAAAACCCTAGCCATGTACTCGGAGTATATAGATCCAGTCGCGAATGCTTGGTTATTATGGTAGAGTCAGTCGCATCGGGACTACAAGGCCTTCCCTTAGCATTCCTTTCCAGTTCAGTAAATCAAAGAACCTCGAGACATCTGTTCGCAACACAACAGGAGGTAACAAAGTATTCCGCTACTGGCGTAAACAAGCGACCATTTCCCTTAACCCAGCTTCATCTTTTTTCATCAATATTTCCTCGGACGTTCAGCTGAGAAACAGAAGGATGTCTCATGCTAGGGAGGAAAAAGTAATTCCTTTCTTTATATAATCCAGTGCGGATTCCGTCCTATGTGTATTAATCACCAATATACGTGCAGGTTGTATATGAAATATATACACTGGTAAGGCAGCTTATACACTGTAATCAGGATTTCTCATGTTAAGGAAGGGAAAGTAATTCCGTTCTCTATATTCCAGTGCCGACCCATTCCTGTGTGTTATGATCACGTATATTTCACGTATAAGTTCAGGTTGTATATAATATGTATAGACTGGTATTAAAGGCAGCATATACACAGAAATCATCAGGGGTAGATTCCCTCATGCCACCTTTCCGGATATGTAGGTGCAGATTGTATATATTATGTATACACTGGTATTAAAGGCAGCATCTATACACAGTAAGCCTCAGAGGTAGAGTTCCTCATGCTACCTTCCCAGATATGTAGGTACAGGTTGTATATAATATGTATAGACTGGTAAGGCAGCATATACACAGTAATCCTCAGAGGTAGATTCCCTCATGCCATCATCCCAGATTTATAGGTACAGGTTGTGTGTACATATATATGTATACATGTAATATGTATAGAATGGTCAGGCAGCATATACACAGTAATCCTCAAAGGTAGATTCCCTCATGCCATCATCCCAGATTTATAGGTACAGGTTGTGTGTATATATATATATGTATACATGTAATATGTATAGACTGGTCAGGCAGCATATACACAGTAAACCTCAGAGGTAGAGTCCCTCACGCGACCTTCCCCGATATGTAGGTACGTAAGGCAGCATATACACAGTACTCTCATCAGTAGATTCCCTCATGCAACCTTCCCCGATCTGTAGGTGCAGGTTGTATATATTTATAATATATACACTGGTAAGGCAGCATGTATAGCCTACACCGTAATCACCAGTAGATTCCCTCACGCGACCTTCCTGGTATACAGTCCACATCGGATGTTTGGTCTTAATCGATAGCACACCAATACAGGCGAGTCGGAGGTCAATGCTCTCCTTCCTCCACGGTCCGCCTGGTCTACGTGCTCACGGCGTGGTCCCGGGCGCTCCGTGCCGCCCGCGCCGTCAGCTGCTCCCGGGCGGTGTGCGGTGACTTCACGGCCGGGGACGGGGACGGAGGCCCGGCGCGTACAAAAGGCCATGCGTGGTGCGGCCGTGCACGCAGCATGTAGCCCGCGGCCTATCACACCACCACCACCCAGCTTCTCTCCCCTCTCGCCCGCCGCCGCCCTCTCCTCTCACCCCGTTGTCATGCCAACTGCGCAGCATCTCCCACTACCCCCTGAGAATAGACTTGCCAGGTACCTCTGCTACATATAATTTTTTTTTTTTTTTTTTTTTTTTTTTTGCTGCTTCAGGTTAGTGAGCTATGTGTATCTGGCAGAGAAGACTCCCCACCCACTGGGAGGTAAAATACACACACCGTGTATTTTGTAGCTTGCGCTTACTGTTTCTGCATTAAAAATGGTACTGAGGGAAATATATATACAACTGTTCTTATGAATGGAGTCCGTAAAGCACTGGAATAGGAAAACAACCTACGTCAAAGCATTAGTAAAGAGTAGAAACTACTCATAACTAACTACAATGTACACAGTGGAAGATCTACCTATGTAGAACTGTTTTGTTCAATAACAAAACAGTGAATTTGTTTGCTCTAGTGTCATGGGACATGCTATCTGGACACAAGAACATGTAACTATCTATATTCTAAACATTTTATGTATTTTATACCTAAAACTTTCAGGTGCAAACCTATGAAGTTACATAGATTTTTTTGTTTTTTTAATAGTTTGGATCTGACTGGAAACGGTCAAATTCAAGTATTCCGCTATGTATTAAATTGTTGAAGTTACAAAAATATCCTTTCAGCCTTTTTTGTATATGACTGTTTATGAGAGAATCAATCTGAGCTATTCTGTACTGTTGATACACTGGTTTGAGGCCAACCAGAGCTTTGGCAGACCTGCCTCGCCAAGGCCATCTGCTGTGTATACCATCTGCTGCGTATACCATCTGCTGGCCCACCCGGCAGCTGCTATCGTCTATCTGGTTCGATCTGGCTTACGCAATTCATACCGCACAGTACTGGGGACAGCCTGTCTGCAGCCCATCACATATAACACTGGTGCCGCCTTCCATGTCGAAGTAATCGATACAGGTTTATTACAAAGTCTGCTTTTCACCTGTCATAGTTAGAGTGTCTGTAATCGCTCGGATATCTTCTGCCGATACAAAGCAAGGACAGACAGTATTATTAACTTGGGAGCATTTGAAGGTCAGAGGTCCATTCCTAGCTATTAATAATTACGCCTATACTCTAAGGGTTGTTATATTTGTTTGTTTTTTTCATAAGCCCGACGAGCCTATCCTGCTCAAACCTCGATTCCCTCTCCCCCTATTCACAAGGCTATTTTTGGTAATTTTGCAATGCTTCGGGAGGTAGGGGATAAATCTGTTACAATGTGAAATATCTCGGCTATGATACCTGTGACGTCATGGCCGGTGGTTCACTTGAGTTACAACAACAGTTGAGAAAGAATATTCCCACATTTGAAGGTAGCATCTGCTTCTGTTTCTGAAGAGGTTTGACCCCTACAACCCTCTCCATCCTGTACGCAATAGATTGAATAAGGGCTATACACAAATTTTCCAAAACTTTTACCCCCCACCCTGACTGTGTACGTACTTAATGGCTGGCCCCTTGACGCCTGCCAAATGGCCGGTCCCGGGTCTGCCCGGAGGTGACTTCATTAGAGTGGTGGTTATCTGCTGGCATCACAATATCCCCCTGATTAGCTCCAGCATGTGGGAGCTGGCCTCACTGACAAGCTGGGTGTGGCGGGCCGGGTGTGGATCAGGCACAGAGCCTACACTGCTTCCTCGGACATCCGTTAGAGGGTATACCGGGAGTTCCAGTGTCCTACTATTACTAAGAAGTAAATTGATGAGTGTTTGGTCTGTGTCCCCGTTCGCCATCGAGTTTGGAGTGCTCAGTAATATGAGCGAGGCGATAGCCGAGTGAATATTCTGAAGCACTCTAAACGAGATGGTGAACAGGGACTCAGACCAAGCACGAATATGTTTCTGATTTTATCTTAGCCTGGAAATGAATACCATTGAGAAAAAAATACCGTTCTCGCAAGCCTGTTGAGAACGAGTTCGTAATGCTAAGCCTATGGACGTTAATACCAGGCTAAGATAATATAGTAGAACCCCGCGTAAGTGGACACTTTCCGTTCCCGGTCAAAGTGTCCAGATATACGGGGTGGCCGCTTACACAGGGTTAAAATAAACATCTAATAGAGGGATCCGTTCCGAGCAAAGGTATCCGTTAGGGCGGGGTGTCTGCTTATGCGGGGTGTCCCTGTCTCAATGAAATATAGGACGGGTAAGGCCCAGCACTGAGCCTACTCTGTTTCCTCAGTCATCCGTTAGTGTCCTCATCGGGAGTTCCAGTCTCCCACTAGACTGGTTCCCTGCCCCAATGAAATATGGGACAGGTAACGTCCAGCTTGTCAGGGACCTTGATCTTTTGCCAGATTCCCTGCTTATTTGCAGTGGCAATGATAACCAGCACAACGTCTCTCCCACTCTCCCAGCAGATCGTTTGTGGCGATAGCGCTTACAAGCGGTTGCATACTCAAGTACAGCCCGCAGTCACCAGGTTTATAAAAGATTTCGCCACACCCTCTAGCATGTAAATCAGCATAAAAATGGAGGCATTACCCATAATGCACCAAAAAAATGGCGGGCGTTACCTGGTCTATAATGTGAGTGAGTACATAGGTCAGGCTTCCAAGATATAAACCGACGTGTGGCCAGCCTTTCCTCACTGTGGTCGTGAGCCCCCTCTGCTTCGTCTGAACAAACTGCAGGCTTCCAGGATAGACTCACCAGGAGTTCTAGTTTCCCAACAGATCGTTCGTCCTGCTTGCAAGATCGGCCATGAGAGTGGCATTCCTGAACGTTGACTCTCTCCCAGCAGAGATCCTGAACCACAATGGCATAAATGGCAGGTACCATACAAGAATGACTATGTGCCATATAAGGCAGATACGAGTAGCTATTGTGTTGTGAAGGTGGCCTTCTTGCCCCTGACGCCAAACAATACACCAGGTAGCATGTGTTTTTGAGTTAGTTTTTTTTTTTTAATCTATTTATACTGGAGTAGCGTTTGAGTGCTAGTTTGGCTCTCATCTCACAACAGCTCCAGTTAAAAAGATGTTGCCTCGTTAATAGGCGTACATTTGCAGAAATTGTTATCAATGAATTGGAATAATAGCTAATTTTCTGCTTGTCATAGAGTTTTAGTCTCGTCTCACGATTATCAATAGATGATAACAACTGTTAACAGCAGTTGTCCCGAAAAACCCAGCAATGGCTAAAGCCAAAGCTGACAGGCTGCCATCTTTATTGACATCGAGATTGATCAACCAGAAATGTATGAATATTCCGTATGAAAAATAATGATTTTGTTTGCATAGTTTAACGTGCAATTTTTTTTCAATTAGACTTACTTTGGTTTATTTACTAAAATTTGCATATCTGTTAGAATAACAAGGTATGCTGCCTGGTTGATCCAGGCATCTTACTCTTCTGGATTATATATTATCGAAAATCCTACATTCCCTGAGGAAGTCAAGAAATTCTCTCTGGTCAGTGTTCTGGAAAACATTGCGCATTCCTGTTGCATACTTTAGGAAGCCAATAAAGAATTTGTACCAGATGAACTACAGTGGGGCTATCTTACAAGTTCCTGGTGGATGACAGTGGAACTTGCAATCACTCTGTTATTGAGGCAGCCATCTTGCCTTCAACTCCAAAAAGACCAGGTAATGGGAGAAATTATCAATGGATTTGGACAAAAAAAAAAAAATTCCAGCTTCCCAGAGAGGGAATTTAGCCTCATCTCAGAATCAACAAAAAATTAACCACCAGTTATCCCCTGACTACAGTGGCGCTATCATACACATGGATGACAGTGGAACTAGCAATCACTCTTTTATTGAGGCAGCCATCTTGCCTTCAACTCCAAAAAGAAACACCAGGTAATGGGTGAAATTATCAATGGATTTGAAAAAAAAAAAAAAAATTCCAGCTTCCCAGAGAGGGATTTTAGCCTCATCCCAGAATCAACAATGAATTAACCACCAGTTATCCCCTGACTACAGTGGCGCTATCATACACATTCCTGGTGGATGACGGTGGAACTAGCAATCACTCTGTGCCATCTTGCCTTCAACTCCAAAAATAAACACCAGGTAATGGGTGAAATTATCAATGGATTTGAAAAAAAAAAAAAAAAATCCAGCTTCCCAGAGAGGGATTTTAGCCTCATCTTAGAATCAACCACCAGTTATCCCCTGACTACAGTGGCGCTATCATACACATTCCTGGTGGATGACGGTGGAACTAGCAATGACTCTGTGCCCTCTACACGGGCGTCGCTGGGTGGCGGGCGGCGCGCTGGTTGGCGCCGTGCCAACTGGCGATCACTTCCGCATCAATAAAGCCGCTCTATTTGAGGGCCGCTGCTTCCTACACGCACGGGGAGTAGGAGGCCGTGTCCAGACGGGTGGCGGACACAGGCGCCTGGTGTCACAGCATGGTCTACTGCACGCACAACACCACCACCACCACCAACCGCCGCATCGCCCAGCAAAGGGCGGGCCGTGCTCTATGCAGCTTTCCCTTTAGTAACAGGTTTTACTGAGAATTCCTATAGACTTTTTTTTTTATATGAGTGCAAGTTTAAGGTTAATATCCCTTTTTTTTTTTTTTTAGATTAAAATTATTTTCGGTTGTATTGTTTAGAGGTGGCTAGGCAGGCAAAAAAAATGGTTGTAATAAAACTAATGTTAATATTCAAACAACTTCATGATATATTTTGTGCTTTTTTATCAACAACTCCATCATATATTTTATGGGTTTTTATGAATGGAAGTTTAAAGTTAATATCCGATTTTAAAATAAAATAAAATGGATATTTCGGTGGGAAAGATAATTAAAATTAACATCTGAAAATTAGGTATATTTTAAAGCCACGTCATTAATATCATAAAGTTAATATCCGAACAACTTCATATATTGTTAACTATTAGTATTTAAATCAACACCATATACACGTATCATGGGAAAAATATTCAACGGAGGGACAACTCGATTATATCATTAATAACAGCCACATCAGTTAAACTTGTTATCAATCAGAAATTCACCATTAAGTTATATTGAGATATACACTACACTACATCTCTGATCAAAACAAGTTCAACAAAGTACCACTGAAGATACGAAATCAATGTGTTTTTTATGCCTTCTGGGTGCCTGTCTGCTAGCTGCTGAGAGCCATGCATGATATTGCCACTGCAGCCGCGCCAGCACACCAAGAGATTGATGACATAAAGGGAAACGAAGCAAATCACCAGTAGCACTCCTCCCCTGCATGATGTTCTGGGTGGGGTTGGTGGATACGCCGTGAACCTTCTCAGTGTGATCAAGGGCGTTGGGCCATTCTGCTATTGGTGCACGGGAGAGAGCATTGGGTACGCCACTGTGTAGACTTGCCCCATGCCCCTACTGCGCTACAGGTGAAGCCCAAGCCCCCGAAGCCAACCACTGTAATCCTGGACATTAGAGCCAAAATATTTTGTTTCGTGGCAAACTCTTCTGAAAGTGGACATTCTATGTGGAAATTGTTTCCCATGACAAGCACGCAAATCTAAATTTACCCTAGTACAACAATTACAAATCTAAATTTTCCGGAGCTAAATTTAATAGAAAATTACATTTTGACACTGTTTGCCTTTGAATATCCAGTTTGAAATTTAATTTAGGTTCAAAAATGTAAATTTGTAAATTTTCAAATAGGTCAACTTTTAGAGCAAAGGCAATACCAGAAATGAGAAATTCAGCCTAAATTAACCCCAAATATCTATATTCCAGGGCGTTTACATACATGTTATTAACTGGTTTCAGATACAAGGTGCCGAAACCTCTGAAGAATAGACATATAGTAATATGAGAGCAAATGCGAGAATATTACGTAGGAATCTTGTCAGAGGAGATTACGACTGCTTTTAACTGAAACCAGTTTATATTGTATCTATTATTCATCATTGCAAATTTGAATCATCAAAGAAAATATAAAATGACCGTCGATCTTCTCACACACTTTTTTTTGTACAGGAGGGACTTATTTTTTAGGGTATTCTGCAGTCTATGTAGGCCGGAGATTACGATCACCCGTTATCGCCGCCCGGTGAATTACTTACTCCATAGATGTTCATTATGGAGACTCCCAGATGAAAATTCCCACGTATAAGATGCATCTCGCGTATAAGACGCACCCAGACTTTGCGAAAATCCTATAAGATGCAACTGGGGGTTGAATGTTTTTTTGGTAAAAACCCACGTATAAAACGCCCCCTGCCTTTGGGAAAATCCTATAAGACGCACCCCTCTCCCAGCCCCGCTGGTTCCAACCTCCCATAGAGCAAAAATATATGTTGAAAAAAAAGTGTTTTTGATACAGACAAAATATAAGTATTATCATGCAGTAATATCACAATAAACATTATAATTATATATATCCTTTGATTTGAAGGCATTTCTAATGGTACTGCTGAAAATTCTCAACTGCCCTCAGGAAAAACCTGCGTATAAGATGCGACATGAGTTTAGGCGAATCCAAGAAGATGCACCAGGGGTTTGGTTCGCGTGTAAAATGCGTCTTATATGTTAGTGATTACTAAAAGAGTTTGCCACGAAAGTATATTTCTTGGCCTTTCTACAGGATCATTTCCCTAACTACAAAGCTGCCCGCGGCTCTCAATGCACACACCGACAGAATACCAGCACTCGTCACCTCTAAACCAGCATGCAGTGGCAGAACATTGTCGCGTTTGGTCATGCAATATGAGGTCCATAGAATAAACAAAAAAGTTGGTATTTCAGTATGCATCCGGAAATCATAGAAAACAGTGAGGAGATGTTAAATTCCACCACTGTGAAAACCCACAGCACAAGTACAGGAAAAGAGTGTCAACTGGACCGCTCAGTTTTCCACCATGGAGATTCTTTGGAGATCTACTAGGATCTCCAATACAGATTGGTATGGAGAAGCCTGCCATTTAGATATATAAATATATATATACAAACATAATTGGTTTACATCATGATTGTATGTACAGGGACGGGTATAACAAGTGAAGAAAATCTGAACGAATCCGATTTATTCACTCCAATCGAAGTGTACAGAAATGATCGCTTAAACACGTATGACAGAGTAGCACCACCAGGCCTCACGCATTCGTTTGCAATGCTGTTGGAAAAAAATATAAGAAAGATGAAAGTATGCAAGGTCAACTCAATCACGAGGAGAAAGAGGACAGGCATGGGATTTGTAAATTAAAAAAATATAAAAAATCGGGAAAATGATACTGGAGGATTCTGTATTATTCAATAGCAATTTTCAGTGAGTTCCTGGTATCAGATTAGAACTAAATTTGGTTGTTTTTTTAATGTTTACTTATTTTAACCTCAGAAATACATTATCTCAAGACTGGCCCTTGGGACGTAAAGAAAATCTGACGTAAAGAAAAATCCCATGCCTGAGAGGAGGAGGGGGAAGTAGGAGGTGGAAAGAGAAGGCACAAGCAGAGAAAAAGAGTCGGTAAGGGTTTACACAGAGTATCGGTGAAAGGGCCGCCTGGTCAGGCCGGTGGACTTCTGGCAGCACCACTCGCAGTGCTCGGTACTTGGAAGACAAGGAGCGTTTCGTCGTCATCGACCCAGGGCTGCCCTGACCCTCCGTCAGCGACACCTGCCGGCCAAACTGTCGCTGGTATCCACCAGGGGGTGCGCTGTGACTGGCGTGGTACCCACCAGGTAGTGCCATGTGCCCCTGGGGCACGCCCCCTAGCGTTGGCGCCGTATAACTCCTGGGCAGCGGGCTGTGCGTCGGGGGAGGTGGAAGTGCGCCTGCGCTTTGGGGCAGTGCCCTCCTGTGGTCATCGAGGCAGGCGTAGAGGAAGGGGCTGACGTGAGGCGGGTCGGTGTGCACGCTGAGAGGACCGGCCACTGGCACCTAGCCAGGACACAGCGCAACAACAACAACAACAGCACACCGGCGTCAGTCAACCCGCAACAGGCAGCACGTGAGATCCAAATCAAGGCAGCTTCGTAGGATACCGCAGAATTCACCGCGAAACAAAGTTGTTATAATGCAAAGGAGAATTTGCCGTGTTTTGGAGATGACACTGTAATTTAGTCATAGGCATCAAATATATGTTCACTTGCAAGCAATATTATCATCTTCTTGTAGCGGTGTAGCAACAGATTCAGATGAATACACTGCACATGATGCCCTTGATTTCCACTACAAACCTCATATAAGCATACGAAAATGCAATGAGATATCTAAAAAGGGGCGAGTTAATTTCCAGGCGAGGAAATCCCGGGGCAACTTCGTTTTGGGGTGAATTCTCCAGTCTTCGCTTTATAAATGGTGTTAACTGTGAACTAGGGTTTTACTACCAGAAGTGGGGGGTGCTGTACAGAGGCTACCATCAACTATTTTGTAGATAATTCTAATCTATTTACACATATTTAGTGTGGAAATATCTCGGATATAACAAAGCTCTCAACACCACATCTTATCCAAGTGAAGTTCGAGGATTCTCTTATCATGTTATTTTCCAATACATATCTTCCATGGTAGAGAACGATAGTGACTAGGTAATACAAACAACACACACTTTATATATACATCGTTACTTCCAGTTTAGAGACGTGCTATCATGTGCGGTGGGGACAAACATACAAGTGGTACATACATTATAAGATACACACACAACCTGAACATCAAAGGATATAAACAATCAGTAAACGTAGGTTACAGAAGTGAACACCTGACCAACGCAACAATGTTAGCAACACGCTCAAGCATGACTGGCTCACTATTATTCCCCACCTCATAACAATCAAAGAATCTGAATTCCTATATACCCATTATTGAACTAACTAGAGTTACATACCGCTGCTGGGGGGTGCATTAAAAATAAGTTATGTGTCAAGGTTGACGTTTTCGTCCCACTCTCATGTTTTCGTCCCGCTCTGACGTTTTCGTCCCGCTCTGATCACGTGATACAATACAGCAGCGGGACGAAACAATAGCTGTTATGGTTACTCGATAAGGGTGGCCATTTGCTTCGGAAGTGTTTCAGGTAAAGAATTAAGCATTTTCATCGATATTTGAAGGTATATAGGAATAGGGAAACCAAGTACCGGTAAACAAAAGTCAAAGTTACTCGGTAAATTACTGCCTGCGGCTGACGCCTTGGGCAGTAATTTTTCCAAGCCTTACCTCGTAACTTTGAACTTTTGCTTACCGGAACATAGTTTCCCTCTATTTCTAATTCCCAATTAAATTTCCTTTAATTATTTAAACCCTACAGTAAATATCTATATGTGTATTGGTTACTCCAAATAAATGTGTGATTCAACTTGGAAAGTACACCTGAGTTCTTGGGACATAAACATTTTTATCATATACCCGTAGTTGAACATTTATGAAATACTACCCACTGCTAGGGGTGCAGTATTAATAATGTTCGCGCTTTAGGGACCATAGTGAATGACTGCTAGCATGTTCAGTCATTAAAATGCCGGGATTTTTTATATGATTTCAGGTATGTAATAATAAGGAAACGACCATATTGTTGACGAAACGCTTTTCATTCTCGGTCTGAGGTCAAGTCTATACAGACCTCAGCCTCTGGCATCAGTCTGTATAGACTTAACGACATACCATGAATGGAGACTGTTTAGTAAAGAGTCAGGTCGTTTCCTCAGTCTTAAATTCCTGCATGCAGAGTGGTGTAGCCCGTCTTTATTTTAAAATCTGCCTTCAATACCAGTAATGCCCAAGAAAGTGAGAGCTACGAAGTCTTAGATTAATCTATTAACGCATACATCCTTCAAGCAAAAGTGACTTTTCCTCACTTCAAAAAAAAAAATCTCATTTCAAAATACGATGACTTGGTTGCAAATTTCTTCAGGACTTTGCTGCATTTTCTGAACTGGTTCCAGTCACTGATCATACTATCTTCTATTCTTCAATGTGATAATACACGTACCTACACACCATATTTTTACTTAGTAGACCGCGGTAGCGTACAATACCTGTTTAAATACACTTGTCTTAGGGTATTGAGCATAAAGGTCTTTATTATCCACCTTATACAAAGTGTCCATAGAAAACACATAGGGAGTTTGTATGGACATACTCGGAGCATACAGATACGTTATATGCTCCAGGTGGCGCATACGGAAAAATAGTGCGTACGAAAACATAGTGCAGAATTAAAATGAACTGATTTCGACATGCCACTTGCCCAGAAAAGGTGGATAATAAATACAATATAGACTGGTTTCAGATAAAAGCGGTTGTATGCTCCTCGGAGTTGACTCTGCGCAATATCCTCGCATACGCTTGGATATTACTAAGCGTAAACTTCTTGGAGCATACGGCCGCTTGTATCTGAAACCAGTCAATATTGCGTATTTCTTTGTTGGATATTATGAACACATCTGGTTGACTCAGTTTCACATCTTACTCGCAGAAAAATTGGCATTACTCTGGGCAGCATAAAAAAAGACATCAACAATGACCAGTGTGGCTGAGGTTTCTAAGAATGACTCCATTTTGAGACCACTATAGAATCATATGTACTTGTAGTTGCTCAGTTCAAGTTCATGACCCACTTCTGATGATGAATTCAAATGCACGCTAATATCTATTTACAGCCATCATGAAATCGTAACTTTTCTTGATATACCATACATATATTGATTTACGTATGTGTCTCGGAACCTTTACCATGGTTAGAGTACTGGTGGGGAATCGCTGTTAACCCTTTCGCGCCGGGCGCCTGCGACAGAGTCATGCCCAAAGGTCTTACAGGTCACTTGTAATAATTTTAGTCTTTTCACGTGATAGGACGCATGATCCTTAATACTATTTTATTTCACCTACAAAATTTAAATATGATCTTATACCGTTATTCTGTGTATATTTCATGTGTATTGATCAATTATTTTCTATTTCATTACACAAAACAATGGTTTGTAAATCTCAGGAAATGATGCCCCAAGGTGCGAATGGGTTAAAGCGAATCAAGGCAATATGTAGTGTTTTGGCGTAACAAGTAAAATGCACGTATTGGCTTTTACGTAACATAACAGCAGGACGTTAGAAAAACGCACGTGAAACAAGACATCTCTGAGAGTATTCAAAAAAGCCAACAGTCGACAGCCATCACAGACCATTCCCAGGGAATTATCAATAATAATTTCTTTTTTTAAATCAAAACACATTCCCCATCTCAATTACCCATCGACGTGATGGTCATTTGACACCAGATCTATCTACGAAGGGAGAGCATGTTGCCGGTGAGTAAAGAAAGTGGCCACTGACCTGGTACTGGTTCATCGACTGCTGAAAGTTTTGTAGCGGCTGCATGTAAGGCTGGAAGGGCTGCGTGTTCTGCTGTGGGAAGGCGGGGTAGGAGGCAGGTCCAGAGGCCGTGGGCAGCGCCTGGCTCAGGAAGTTAGCCGCAGCGAACCCCATCTGTCCGCCCAACAACTGAAAATAGCATAACCACTAGTATTATACACAGGAATTTAAGGTGGGGTCAGTAAAAAATGGGTTATTTTTTCTTTGGAATAGTCTCTAACTACTTCTTACTTCCTTGTACATTTTGACCATTCAGTTTGTTTGTGGTTTAAAGTCCCATTGTTTGTGCAGTTTTACATCTTTGTAGGCTCGTTACATCCTTTTGAGACTGATTCATTGGTTGACCTATCTGAATCTGGAAAGGTATACTAATTCAACTTTGGTCTGCTTGTAGCAGTGGGACCCTATGCCCGTTTTATAGTGCTGCCTCACTGAAGGGCTGTGCCGCAGACCATTGACACAACACTCTGCCAGTCACATTATACTGACAATAGCAAACCAATCGGTTCAGCAATCTGATGAGTATGAAAGGGGTCGAGTTGAAGAACTGCTGTCTAGCCGAATTCGGTGCTTGTATTACGGTATACGCAAGAATCCCTTAATAAAAATTACTTTAAAAAAATAATTAATGTGACAGAAATTACCTGCTGGTACTGTTGTTGAAGAGACAGCAGGCCGCTCGGGTCAGACAGCAGGGAGGAGAGAGATCCCGAGTGGCCGATCGAACTTCCCAGCGAGCCTCCGGAGGAGCCACTGATGGAGCCCAGTCCGCTGTCCAGTGTTGCACCTGCTGAAAGAGCACAAGGCGCGGCCTACAACTTTCGGTCTTATTTGAGTGGAAGCAAGCAGGCAAGGAAAGCAGCCACGTCAAGAAGGATGCTGCAAAGGAAAAAAAATACTTGTTCTCTGTTTAAAAAGGCATTTTACAGCGACGATCGTGACAGGACAAGAGTATAAGGGAAGGGCGGCAAAGTTGCAGGCGCAGACGACATAGCTGTGAAAAGCTCACTGGGATAAACATGAATTAATTCGGCTCAGCGTACTACATGTGGTTAGTTCAGAAAGCAGGCACAACTGATATACAACTCCCATTTGAAATTCTATTTCATTTTTACTGAGAAGATCGAAATCACGATTTTCTCCTATATAGGCTTTTCATGCACGATAAGAAATTGCTAAATTGCATTGCCAAACGCAACCAAAATGATGGTGATTTGTGCTAGTAGGTGCACATGTGCAAATTTTACGATTTCAATTTCTCCTGAACTTTAAAGGTACTAGATTTTAAAAAGAAATTATCCTTTACAAAGAAATTATCCTGTAATCCGGAAACTCTTATGCGGATATTTCAATGATGGAATTAACAAACAAATTTTAACCATATATATCTTAAGAGAAAAAAAATCGTATATATATATTTTTTAGATGAAATACAAGAAACTTGCTGAGAGTTTTCCCGGCCCGAATTTGTTAATCAATCGAAAAGCAAAAGCTTGCCATTGTTTCCAAACACATCCGGTATACAACTTTTTCCCTTGAATCTGAAATATCTAGAACAAACCATTAACAAGTGGACTAAGTAATGTTGCGTCTAAGGAGGGTCCAAGTAGAAGCTACAGGTTCAAACACTACTGACCTTCACGTAAGTATAACATCGGGTCCAATCCAAATGAGTTATACATAAGACCTTGATCGACGGGCTCCTGGGAAACTGAAATAAAAACATGGAAGTTTCTTTGTGTAATACCCTTCTAATAAGAAGATGGCGCCGAGGGGAGTGAAGCCTAAATCTTAATAAATCAATTGTGGTGTTTCTGAAAGTAGAGCAAGAACGTCCGGATTGCCAAAACGAACCGGAAAATTATTCCAAATACTGCAAAGGAAAATCAAAATCCGGATCCAAATCTTGATTATTTTAGTCTAGTAAACGGTCCTTTCTGTATGGGTTGTAATACTAATACAAGTAATAAAAAAAAGAATTATACCTATGGCTGTATCTACTACGTATACTGCCCGCTCATACCCATGGCGTATTAATATCCGTACAGCACACTGTATCTCTCCATTTGTAGGTATATAAAAATATGAAAAAAGGTTTACTCTCTCTGTAGGTCAAAATATGGTGTAAAATTATTGATCACATACGTCCCTCTGCCTAACGGCATTGGTATGTATATGATCGATTATTTCACCACATATTTGTTATGTACAAAGACAGTAAGCCAGTTTCCATATAATACATTTAAAGAAATTGTAACTTTTAACTTTAGGTGAGTTTTGTTCAAATGGTCATTTTTCAACCCTCCATTTCCTATTGGTCAGTAGTCACGTATTTATAATGTAAATGGTTATATTTTCGGAGACATGATTAGAATCTTAAGTATCACTTGCCTTAAGTCTAAAAGTAGCACAATCAAAAACAAACTGATTGTATGCAGGGATGTCAGTTAGGGTCAGAAACAAACGTGGAAATATTTTCATGTGGAATATACTGCCTCAGAGAGATAAAGAAAATATGGAAAATACATCGGTGTTGGCAACTGAATAGGTCTGAGGGTGCGTGGGGTGGTTCAAACCACTGTTTAATTGGCGCAAAAGAACCTCATTACATATTATCTTTTTTATAACCTAGAAATGAGAACAAGGATGTCTATGGAAAAGTTAAAACTGCCGCATCTGTTGTTTGAACCTTAAATGCACGAAAATAGACGGATGTGAAGACACACTTCTTAAAAATTAACAGTATACAAATTTTAAAAAAACAACAGAATAAATTGAAAACCAACCTCCCCGTGAATAAGATACAACGTTATCATAACTTATAATTGGATTACATTCTTTCTACTCTTCTCTTCCCTAACTGATCTCCCTATGATTTATAGTATTGAAGAATTGGCTAGAAACACCTCTGGAAAAAGCAATGCTACCTTGTTTAAAAAAAAACACCAATGATTTATAGTCATAAGGCCACTCAAAAAAACAAACTTGTTTCTCATCACCGCGCGCATCAGAAAAAACTATTTTAGAAGATTTTTTTATTTATTTTTTTATAAATAGATGAACCTTGATAGAAATTATGAAAGGTATGTGCATTTAGTATCAAATCAAAGCTCCTGATGTCAGGGATGCACCCTCGTCATATTTTTCATGGCTTGGTGATGAGAAACAAGTTTGTTTTTTTAGTGGCCTAATCAGATTATGACTATTTCGGAATCGCTGCAGAACTCTATGAATTTCTTTTTTCACAAATATAAATGGAAGTCTATAAACCCTGATAAAAAAACACCACGCACCTGGGTGCTGTTCCATAAACGACGGCGGCATAGCGGGAGTCATCTGCTGCTGTTGTTGTTGCTGCTGAGCCTGCTGTTGTTGCTGTTGCTGTTGTTGCTGCTGCTGTTGGTGTTGGTGTTGGTGATGGGCTGCAGCTGCCTGCGGTTGCGGCAGATTATTAGCCTGCTGCTGTAGACTCGTCACCGGCGTGGACATGCCACCACCGGATACCTGCTGCCCCACCGCGTTCTGACCCATCATCACTTGTGACGGCTGACCGGACCCTACCTGTGGCGCCACCTGGGAGTTGGCCTGAGGGCCGGCCGAGGGCTGGGCTGGTTGTACAACCTGGGCTGGTTGTTGAGGTTGCTGCTGCTGAGGTTGGTGAGGTTGGTTTATGCTGGCTGCAGACTGCTGGGCGCTCTGCTGGGGTGGAGATGGGTGGACCTGCGAGTCCTTGCCCGCGCCTTGGTCACCCTCGTTGGCAGCGGCGTCAGCGACAGCCTTGGCGGCCTCAGCATTGCGCCGCTCTCGGTCCCGCTTCACCTGCGCCACTCGGTCCCGCAGCTGCCGCACGATGTACTTCACATCTTCCTCGTTTGCGAATCCAGATTTTACCTGAATAAAAAACAGAATCTTTTAATTCAAAATGTCAATTTGTTTCCCCTTACCTGAATAGTTAAAATTCAATATCTCAATCTGTTTTTCCCTTTATCTGAAAAAAAACCTTTTATAAAAAATTCTAAATTAGACTTTTTTTGCGGCTTACCATTTAATTGGAGTGCTATTGCCTTGTGGTTTTCTTTTTACTAATGATTTCTAAATTTCTACAGTTCTGTACATAGTGTTTTATATCGCTGTGATACAAGTTATAGCTAAAACACTTGGAGGTAAAACTGCAAAGGAACATGCCTGAACAGTATTCGAACTGGGAGGAAAAAAATACATAAACTGAATAACCTGAATAGGCAAAGCCTGAGCAGACGTACCATTTCCTGCGCCACATCCTCGGGGTGGTCCTTCTCGATGTTGTAGTCAAACTGAACAGCCTCATTCTCCTTGTGCTGCGTCTTGCGCTTCTTTGGGTCGACAACACGCAATCGCAGCTGAATGAAGTCCGTCTCCTGACTGGGGTCCTGGTCCTGGTTCACCGTCTCCACTTTGAGCCCGAGGTCCTCCACGAAGAAGTCGTGCTGCAGCAGGTCCTTCACCGTGTACCTGTGTGGACCACGCGTCACAGTTGTTAAATGCAAGATGTCAGTTGAGGTCACAGAAACAACTGGAAATAGTTTTCACAAGGATGTCAGCTGGGGTCAGAAAAATGGAAATATATTTCACAAGGATGTCAGCTGGGGTCAGAAAAATGGAAATATATTTCACAAGGATGTCAGCTGGGGTCAGAAAAATGGAAATATATTTCACAAGGATGTCAGTTGGGGTCAGAAAAATGGAAATAAATTTCACAAGGATGTCAGCTGGGGTTAGAAAAATGGAAATATATTTCACAAGGATGTCAGTTGGGGTCAGAAAAAAAGTGGGCATATTTTTCATGTTGAATTTACTGCCTCAGAGAGATTGAGAAAACGTGGAGAATACATCGCTGTTGGTTACCATGTGGAGCACAGGTTCTGTGGGGAGGTTGAAACACTGTTTACTGGTGTGAAAGCGGCTGAATTAATATCATTTATTTTTTTACACAAGGAGCAATTTGTATACACTGGAAATGATAAATTGGATTTCCATGGAATGGTGGGAAGCTGTAATTTCTGTGGAATGTGATTTCTATGGAAAACTGGAAAGCTGTCATGTCATGTGCTGCCTCAGAGACCCACGAAAACATAGAAAACGCATCGGTGTCGGCCACGGCATGAGACGGCAGGCTTTGTGTGAGGTCCAACTAATTGTTCAATTAGCGTGAATACGGCTCAATTATTTTCATCCTTGTTTTATACAAGGTGACACATTTCTAAACACTGAATGAGTGGACATCCGTTTCTTCGGTTAGGCAGAGAAATGCATTTCTATTTCAATACTTGCACTTCTGCAATATACTTGACCACTATACGGGATTGAACTACTGGCTAATGAATGAAGGGTTCACCGGTCAGAAGGCACTTGTATCAAGACCACAACTTTTCCCATGCACACTTACCTTTCATCTTTCCTTGTCTTTGTACATCCGTCAATTATCTCTTTTATGTCCTTGCTTTCCAACTTCTCGAAGCTTTCTGGTCTAACACCCTGTAGAACAGATAACATCAACTTTAATCTGCGATTAATCTTTAATCGTCCAGAAAAATAATATGGGTTGAACCTAGTCTAGTTCCAGCTATGAAAACATAGGTGGCGCCACAGAATGTCCACCATGGTCATCAGGAAATTCCCCGACTATCAAAGTCATAGAGAAATGCCATTGAGGTTTAGGTAAAAAAAGCCCTGGAAAATATTATGTCCACCGATCATCTCTTCCATGATCAAGACTTAGTACAGTAGCAAAACCCAGAAATAACCGGAAATAACCAGAAAACTGACATCTCTGGTCATACCACTTCTGGACATAAGCAAGTCTAGACCGCCATAAATTTGTCTGTAAAGACTAGCATCTTCTATCTCTAATATGATGAAAATTTAGACCACGACAATAAAACTAAAACATGGCATCTCTGATTGGATATCTATATTGCTATAGAAAACTTAAGTATTTTTTTTTTTTTTTTAGATTTTGGCAGAAGAAATGGACCCACATGGAGATGAGGAATAATGTCTAGCCATGTAAGGAAATGTCAAAGGGGCCATCGGTGATCCATAAAGTACACACGCACTGAGGTGGGGTAGGTGGTGGTGTGAAAAATTAGAAAATTTTGCCAATACCCCTTCTTTGTCCTATTGCGTACAATATTGAGAGAGGGGTGGGGTGAAAATTTTCGGAAATTTTGCACACATAACAATACAAATTACTTTTTTTTCTGTTATACATAATCTATACCCCACTGCTAGACTTTGACATGCATTTGGGTGTAAAATGTCATCTGAGAAAGTTTGTATGACAAAGCGGTGTTTGCTTCCAAACTGTAAAACCACCAGAACTAGTGAAATTTGATCAATAAATTAGAAAAAAAACTTTATGGATGGCCCAAATGTATATATATTTTTGTGGAAAAAATGAAGAATAGCTGTGGAAATATTAATGGGGCCATCCCTAAAGTATGTATTCACTGATACGGGTAACGTAAATAAATTACGAAATTCTTTGCTCTATAGCATACAATGTTGATAGGGGGTGGGGGTCAAAATTTTCAAAAGTTTTGCGTACATACTTTATGGATGGCCCCAATGTATACATATTCTTTTGTGGAAAAATGAGAAATAGCTGTGCAGCACAGAACAATTCCTTTTTTTAATTTAGAGATGTGTAGAGCGTAATGAGAGTGATGTGGGTTGTGGACTCACGCTGGTGACTCGGCGGTAGATCTGCGCGGCGTTGGAGCACTCCTTGTAGGGATACTCGGACGTGGCCATCTCCAACATGCACATCCCGAACGCGTACACGTCCACGCCCTCGTCGTAATGCTCCTCGTACATCTCAGGCGCCATGAACTCGGGCGTACCTGCAGTCACACCAATCACGAACAGTTTTACACTAATACACTTTTTTTTTGAAAATGGGAATATAAGACAACACTTGGGTATTCTTGGTTAGTAGCTTCAACAATAACATGAAGGCGAGCACCTGCCACTGAGGGGGTCCTTACCGGCGCCGAGTGGGTCGGTGGGCTTTTTTTTTTTTTTTTTTATAAATTATCACATAAATTCTCCTATATGCGACCTATTACTTCAATCTGTAAAAGTTTCTTTGTTAAATCCAAGTTTCTATACTATAGAAAAAAAATTTAAAAAGAGGAAGACAGGATTGGTCTAATCATTTTGTTGTAATCGAGTGTTTGTGATGACGAACTTTTATTGAATTCTAATCTATTTGGTATCACTGAGAGGTGACACCGCGCTGGTTGGTATCTAGGTCACAATGAGTTGTCACTCTGACCCATCTCTACTTTTAGCAGCCACTCGGTCAGTCTCTCAACACAGGTCTAGTTTCAACACGATTGGAGAGTTTTCCGGGGCATCAGGGAGTTTCTGATACCCTACGGAGTGTACGTGCCTTGATGCCCAGTGCCGGTGTGCTGCGAGAAATGGTTACCCTGGGAAAATTGTTATTATCGCCCACCCAATATGCGCATGTGTCTGGACACATTCTTCCATTCAGATATCACGGGCTATTGTATGTACTACTATTTTGATGTGATTTTAATGTAAATAAATGAAAAGAATAGTATTTGGACATGAGAATTACATGTCGTGATATATCGTGATATGCTTAATTTCAGCAAATTCTTCACTCTCCAACCGTGGACTTCAACACTGCGCATGATTGCACATGCGCACAAGATACTAGTGGGTGATAATAACCATATTTCCTAGAGTAACCATTTTTTGCATTACACCGGGTCCACGCTATCGGCTGCCTATAGACATTCCAGTGGAATTCGTGGACATTTTATTTTCATTAAAATTGAATAAAAAGATGGGAAACTGGAAATTCCCTCAGAAGTGGCATCCCTGGAAATGAACTCACCTATAACGCTCTTGGCGAAAGACTTGTTTTTGAGCGTGGCCAGCCCCAGGTCGCCGATCTTGACGGAGCCGGTGGTGCCGGTGATAAAAATGTTGTCACATTTGAGATCTCGGTGGATGACGGGCGGTGTGCGGGTGTGGAGGAAGTACAGCCCCTTCAGGATCTGCCGACACCAGTTCTTCAACACCTTCTGATTGATCTTCTTGAAGCGCTTGATGTAACTAAAAGTGGACAAAAGACATTATTACAAAGAAAAAGAAAATTGTGATTAATCAGAGATTGATATTAATTCTCGGCTGGAATCACTTGTAATTTATATCAGATAGTTAATCAATCGTAACAACTGTTGCACTCAACCTCAGACGGATATTAGAACTAGTGAAGTCTTCATTCGTATTAATCTCTTCACTCATACTAAACTCCCACATTCCGTTGTCTCATGCTCACGAGGGGAGACAACAATTTTTACCCACCTACCCACACCTTTTATTATTTATGTTATTTGGTATGTCATCTACATTTATCATATATTTTTGATGATCTTATTTTCAACATTAAGATTAAAAAGAGAAATAAACATTCATTTAAAATGAAATTCCATATTTAGATCATCAGTGATGAACTCTACCGGTTATGTTTGAGTTAGAAAACTGAAAGGATACAAATAAAAATGTATATACACAGCATAACCATGATTTTGATCTGCGTGGTTGTATTTATCATTCAACATTGCAAATTTAAATTTTCGAAAGAAAATGAAAATCCTCCTTTACATGCTAGGTTTTTTTTTCAGTAGCCTCCTCGGTAGCGATCTCCGGATTCTCAACATTTCTAGTAACATTATGTACCGACGTGGCGACATCACCACTATCAAGCAAGGGACTGTCTTAGCTGCTGTGCCCGCGGTCTGCTTATGTTAATTACCTTCACAGAGTTAGACCCCTATTGGTTACTCGTTGTCACGTGTTTCTTCCTATTTAGGAATATTCACCAAAAAACACCCCACAAGGTGTGAGGTATTGAGCCTATACTATAAGAAAAAATAATTGCCTGAAGAAGGCTTATAAAGTTAGACGAAACGTCGTAACTCTTAAATACCCCCACCCCCCATATTGATGTCCTACGAACCCCCAATAAACTTTTTTTTAACTATCAGCTTCTCCATTTTTTTGTGGTTCATAAACACAACTTCATAAGAAAAAATACACCACAAGTTTCTACTAACAGTTTCGTATTGGATTTTGTTTGTTTGTTTGTATGTATTGGGTAGATAATAAAGAAGTGGTTACGTTTTGAGCGTGCCGGAGGTCATGAGTTCGGTGACGAGCACGATGACTTTACGTCCGCGAGGTGAGAGCTCCTCCCACTGGTCGTAGAAGCGCACGATGTTCGGGTGCTGTAAACCTTTGAGCATCTCCGCCTCCTCCCGGAACCGCTGCCGCTCACTCTTATTCCACTTCTTGTCCTGAAAACAAAAATAGGGGTATTTCTTATCTATTTATTTATTTATCTTTTTTTTTTTATAGATAAATCTTAGTACGGGTAATTGTCATACAACAACACCGGATTCGGCAAACAGTGCCGTTTTTCCATAGGGCAAAATATTTCCATATATTTACAGCATGACTTTTTTTTTGTCAGTTGGGGTGACGAAAACAGGGGAAACTTTCATCACAGGGATGTAATTTGGGGCCATGGAAAAAATATAGGAAATATTAGTTTTAACAGGATTTTACATGGAGTCTTAATATACAGTCATGAAAAAATATAGGAAATATTTTTCATGTGGAATTTACTGCCCCGAGAGACTGAAAACATGGATAAAACTCATCGTTATTGGTCATGGAATGGGGCTGAGGTGTGTGGAGATTTGAACCACCGTCTATTGGTGTGAATGAGGCTAAATCTTGTCTCTCTTTGTTTTACACAAGGAAAGTTAATTCTATAAACTGAAAATAGAATCTCAATACACCGAGCTTTGCAAATCAAATGTGCCCAATCCTTCTTATAACTATTATGTTTTAGGAAAATCGGAATGATATTAGGTTGTCTTTTATATTTTACTGAGGACAAGTGTCGATTCCATCAGTAAAAATTACTTGATTGTATCAGAGTTTGGTAAGAACCAACTTTATCATAACCAAGTTCCTGGGACCTGTTTTAATGAAGTTCTAATGTTTTTGTATAGTTGTTATCAAAACCATATAAGTAGTATATTTTACCGCTAACTCAAGAGTTATACATTTTGCATTCAAACCCATCATGAAGAAATACATCTAGTTTCTCTTTAAGTCAAGGTAAACCAGTTTCTTTAGATATAAAATAATTTTGATCACCTTTAATAATAAACTGTATCTTACGACTGCAATTTCAGTACACATCGGCTGCCAAGCTAATTGCTTATTATCAAAACTATTCATGGAAGAATTGTAATTTCCCTTGCAGAATTAATAAAGAAAATTGTTTTCTTTAATAAGAAAAACCATTACGAAAAGAACCACTGAATCCAAATTGGTGTATCAAAATATGAGAATAATTCCATAGGTTTAACAGATTACATGAGTGGATGCTGGGAGTAATACACGAGCACCTACCTGTAGCTCACACCAGGCCACTTGGACACCCGTCTCTGTATCCAAACCCTTATACACCGTCTTGAAGGACCCGCGTCCAATCTCCGTGTCAAACTTCAGGAAGCGACCGTCTGGAGAATTCTTGACAGCCTTTTCCTCCTTCTCGTCCCCTTTCTCGTTATCGGCTCCTTCACTTTTCGCCTCATCTTCTTTCTTCTCCTTGTGGTCCGTCTTGTCTCCCTCGATGGAGTCGGACTTGGTGATGGTTGCGTGTGTGGCGGTGGACGGTTCGCTTGGCTCTGGATGGTTAACCGTGCTGTTCTCCTGACTAGTATTGTTCGCTACAGGCAGCTTGGGGGCCACACCACCTGCACTACTATCTGTCTTTGTGGTAGTACTATCAGTCTGTGAGTTACCCATGGTCTCGCTAGAACTACTGCTAGGCTGAGGATTCAGATTTTTGTCCACTGCAGTCGAGCCACTACCGTTGGCGTTAACCAACTGCTCCTTGCCATTCTCCTTACCGGTCTCCTTCTTTGAACCCGAAAGACTCCCATCATTCTGGACCATCACGACTCTAGGTTTTTCTTCTATAGTAACTTGCTTTTTTACTTTAGAGGAAATCCCTCCGATTGATGATCGTTTGAGGGCAGGCTTGGGATCATTAATCAAATTCGACCCAAGCTTTTCGTTCTTATCGTTGCAGCTCTGCTCAGCATGGTTCTCCAGGTGGTTCTCCGGCGTGGCGTTTCGGTGATCGCTGTTCACCACCGCAGAGCTCTTGACGCTGTTAGGTGTAGTTGTGGTAGTCGCATCTGCATTGTTGTTGTCATGGTTTGTCTGGTTGTGGGGGATTCTGACCGTTCCATCAGGCTGCTGTAGGTTATCACTCATCCTCTGCGGACGTTCCTCTCCCCGGGACGTACCGGGCCGGCTCACCCCACCGCTCGTGCTCGGTGTCGCTGCGCTCTTCGCTCGCGCCTCTTCGGTTTGGCTCTCTGCTGGGGTTTCGGATCGGAATGGCCTGGAGGATGCCGAAGCCACTGCAGCTAGCAAACCCTTCCCTTCGGATGAGGAACCTGATGTTGTCCTGTTCCTACTCCCCGTTACGAAACTCTTGATCTGCTTCAGGGGATTGTAGTTTGCATATGTGCGACTACACAGGCCTTTGACTGTCCCCGCAGCAGACTTGTCGACAACTGGAACTGCCTCCTCCCCTTTTGCACTTTGGCCTCTTAAACTAGAGTCGTCCTGGCGTGCGGATTTTTCAGCAGACATCGTATTTTTTTCTCCTTACTATAGTTTACTTTTGTCATCATTACGAATTTCGGTAATCAGTGCTTCTCGTTCTACTATGAAACTGGTATCTATGTGGGTTATCTCTTCCTGTATGTTGGCCGTGTGTTCTTGTAGGTTGTCTCGTGAGGTTGTGTTCTTTGTCTTGTTTCTCGGAAAAGTCCCTGTAAAATAGAAAATATATATTGTAATGTAGAATAACAATCCAATATTAATGGCAAATAGCAGCGAGGCAGACGTGCACCCTTGAAAGTACAAAACAAATTAATTCTTTTTACAGAGTTCGTATTCAGGTTGCCGTGGTATTGATAACCTTGATACGCCCCGTAATATGCAGATGCTTGATATTTTGTACAAACAGTCAATTATTAGTAGTAATCTTGATTTCACAGAGAGAACTAGAAATGATCTAAAGGTAAAATTCAAAAGTAGACATATGTTGTGCAGTAAATATATGCAGTCTCCTTGCTATCGAGGCCAAATGTTATGGAATAGAATGGATGTGGTGATATAACGAAGTGAGTTGTACGAGATGTTTAAGAAGGAAGTAAAATGTATGCACACTGTACATGACTGGAAAACGTAATCAATATTCCTATATACCTATGAGCGAACAACCTATGATTACTTAACGCTGCTGGGGGTGGAATAACTTTTGTTTACTGCCTAGGTTGAAGTTACTGCCCAGGTTGACGTTTACTGACCAGGTTGACGTTTACTGACCAGGTTGACGTTTACTGCTCAGGTTGACGTTCAGAGACATTCGGTTTTTATCAATATTAGCCGACAATTAGGTATATAGGAATACGGAAACCACGTACCAGTGGAAATAAGTCAAAATAAGTCACCGGAACATAGTTTCCCTCTAATAATCCCACCGCATCCTTTACATCTTCATACTGTAAATATTTTGCTTTCCCTATGGGAGTTTAAATTTATAAATGTACCCTTCTCTTTGATGCTACTGTAAACTCACAGTGGAAGATTTAATCTCGGCACCCTCTGCATTATGAATAAACGAAGAAAAAAAAAGGTTTTTCGTTCGCCCATAAAAATGAATCATTCTCACCGGGATGTCAGTCTGGGGTCAAGAAAAAAATTTTGAAACATTTTTTTCATGTAGAATTTACTGCCTCAGAGAAAACGTGGAAAACACATCAATGTTGGACATGGAATAGGACTGGGTGTTGGAGAGGACGTTAACACTTGTTTTATTCCGCATCCAAGTGAGGAACAAGTTTTATCCTATCCCTAATATAAAATCCCATAGGCTTAACATTGAGTTTCTGTATGCCACGCTGACTGGCATACAGAGTTTTATATGCCACTAGTGGCATACAGAAGTGTTATCACATAATATTCCAAAATCGAGGAGACGGGATAGGATAAAATCAAAACCTGATTCCTTTTAACCCATTCACGCCGGGTGATGCCTTGAGGCATCATTTACAAAATATTAGTTTTTAAAAATAAAATTGGAAATAATGACTCAATAAACACGAAACCTTCACAGAATGTAGATATAACATCATGTTTGATATTTCAGGTGAAATACAAAATAGTTTTAAGTTTCATGTGTCATATCACGTGATGCAAAGATCAAAATCTTCATAATAGGCCTATATACCCGGCCTCTAGTGGCATTCACTGGCACTAGTACCCGGCCCCAAGACTGTACCTATGCCGTAGGTACCCGGCGCGATAGGGTTAATCTTGGCCACCGCATGCCACTCCTGGAGTTTTGGCTCTGGACTTCACTTGGCTTCGCCTCATGAAGTCACTATGCCAAACTCCAGTCGTGGCATACGGTGGCCAAGATTAAAACTCATCCAGTTTTACGATAGTCTGCTCACAGTATTCATAGTCGGACCAAAGGGGCAAAAAAAAAATTCATAGCAGGGATTTCCAAGTAAAAGTGGAAAACTGCCATCTATATTTTCAGTAGTTGCCTGTAAAATTCAAACGCAAGGGAGATCTCTGGTGCGCCTGCAGATGTCACCCTCTGGCAACAGGTCTCACTCGGGAAATCATAAATAGAATCTAAAACCTACTAGAAGACCTTCCAACATGAACACTTCCTTCATGTTGGGAGATCTTCCAGTGAATACAGGGAGCTTGTAACAGCATACAAAACGTACAACAGAAAATAATAATTGAACAATGGGTGACATGAAGTGGATGAGAAAAATTGTTTAAATAAATTATGTAAAATAGTACAACCACCAATTGTTTGAGTATAAGTCATCAGTGCCGAAACCAGTGTCTACATTTTACCACCAAAATGATCTCGCAGGCCTAATTTTAACTAATCTTTGGTCTTTGACATTTGCAACTTTGCAGGGAAAGCGCTCCATAGCTTTAAACCTCGGAACATGGGTGAATTAATGTAGATTTTGCTTCTAAACCTTTTTTCGATAAATCTAGTTTCATCACCCTTCTACTGTTAAGGTTTCTATCGTCAATTAATGTAGCTCGTTTTCAATGGACCACTTTTATTTTGGGGTAGGTGGTATGTCGCTTAAAAGGCTGATCAGTACAGATGCTGCGGTTACTGGAGCACATTAGAGGAGTTTGATGAAAATAAACTAACGTGTTCAGTCACAGGGAAATTCAAAGTGTATGCCTATTAAACAGGGATGTCAGTTGAGGTCAGGAAAAATGTTTCAGGTGTAATTTACTGCCTCGGCGAGACTGAGAATATATGGAAAACACATTAATGTTGGCCATGTTATAGTGCCAAGGGTGTGTGGGGAGGTTAAAACACCTGTTTTATTGGCATGGATGAGGCTCAATTCATACTATCTTTATTTTATTACCCTCACCAAAATTCAGGATTATAATCAATCATATTTAATACGTGTAATTGACACCATTATTTTTACTCACCACTGTGCTACTGTAATTATGCCAAGTAAGCTTGTATTTTTTCATTTTCAATTGTTGGTCACGGATTAAACCCTGCTTTGTAGATTCTACGTCTAGTCATACTGTTCTTACGTTGGGACTATTCAAGAAAAAAAAAGATGCCACAGTGTGACATATACACACACTGGGCAATTTGGAATTGAGGTTCTAGCCATTTTAATCTGGGAGTCACTGATGTAGTCAGTGTCCTAGGACCTAAAGTGGAATTCACACGGTGGGATTGATGCTCACTTGGTTCGAAATCTCATGAGATTCTGTTCCTTTTTAGGGGTAAATGCCGCCAGCAATTGCAGGGGGAAAAACATGTCTCAGGGAAATGGAACCCCATAATTTAGTCGTAGAAATTGTGTTCAAGTACAGAATGAGAGGAAGGTGAATCCCATCGTGTGAACCCCACTTAACAGTAATTCAGGGATGTCAATGTGAGTACACACTTATGGAGGTCCGTCGTTGGAATCTGAACAAAATGTGGAAATATTTGTCATGTGGAATTCACTGCCTAAGAGAAACCGAGAAAACATGGAAAACACATCGGTGTTGGCCATGACATAGGGACTGAGGGTTACCGGGACGTTCAAATCAATGTTTTATGGGATATCTCTACGATCTCTGCTTCGAAATATCATGTGTTTTTTTCTGGATACAGAAAACCATCAAGCAGGTCAACTCAAATCATGAGGCATCACACGTCAAATAGAATATAAAAAGAGCTAAATATGCATTTTAAAATAGAAATATTAGCCTGGAAAGTCCAAATTAGCGGGTGGGCGTATTTAAAACTCAATACAAGTAGCTTAAGGTATGTTGAAAATCATTCAGAACATTTTTTAAAAAGGCATAATTTTGATTTGTATGAACGGATATTAAAAATTGTGGAACCCTCATGTCACACACACACCCAGGACCACGTCACCTGACCTTACTCACAAAAAAAAAAGAGAAAAAAAAGCTCTCAAGGCCGCACGTTGTCTAATCATGGTTCACAACACAAACGACTTCATTTCACATACTTCACATTTTATAGCTCTGCATTTGGGTAAACAAACGATGAGAGCATACATCTTCCATGAATGATTCATATACGTGTCTCATATACGCATTTTTATAGCATTAACTTACCCTGAAACAACACCAACCGGCCAGACTCGTAAGCATGCCACGCAATCTATTACACAGAGTTGGAAAATGTTCGCTAATTAAAGCCCTGAAAGCACGAATTAGAGGTCATACCCTGGTTATTAAGCCCAGTCATCCCATACGTCTGTACCTGAAAGATGCCTGTAGCGTAGCCATCCGGAAAAGGGTAAAGTCGCTGTGTACAATTGTTCTAGTTTATCATCGACTATAACGGTCACAACGTCTCTGTCTAATGCCAAGCGTTTTTGTTTTTGTATTCTATTTTGAATCCAAATTAAGCTGAATGAGTAGCAACGGATTCTTCGCTTGTGGCGTATCGTATTTGATTCTAAGATGAATGAACAGCATTACAGAACTCAGTCGTTATTACAAGGATGTCAGTTAGGGTAATGAAAAAAGTGGAAATAGTTTTCTTGTGGAATTTATTACCTCAGAGACCCTGAGAAAACATGGAAAAATCATCATTATTGGCCATGGAATGTGGCTGGGGTGTGTGAGAAGGTGCCGACCAATGTTTATTGGCATGAATGTTTGTTTTTGCTTGCTTGGTTTGATTTTACGTCCAGTCAATCATTATAGGTCCTTTCCAGACTTTCTCAAGGTTCTTTTACACCACTAGGGTGGTGATCGAATCTATGTGATGAATTCAGGTAGAAATCTCACCCCTACACATTTACTGAGGTGAGAGTTCTTTTAATTCCCACACCACATAGACATGGTATGAGAAGGATGGCCTTTGTTATAGCAGTAAATCTACCACTGCTGGGGGTGGGACTCAAACCCACAAAGTCTTACAACCTTGGGGTTACAAGTCCGGTGCTCTAACCACTGAGCTAACTCCCCATCCCCGTTGGCATGAATGAGGCTAAATTTAATCTCCCTCTGTTTTACACAAGGAAACATGATTACATAAACTGAAAATGAAAAAAAGGATCTATGAGATGAAATTAAGTAGAAATCTCACCCTTCACATCTACCAAGGCGATAATTCTTTTTCAAATTCCCACACCACTTAGCTTTGGCATGATAAGGACTGGCATTTGATATAGCCGTAAGTCTATCACTGCTGGGGATAAAGGGGACTGGTAGCTGCAGTCGGGACTAGAACCCACAACCTTGGGGTTACTAGTCCAGTGCATTATCCATGGGTCTAACTCCCCACCCCTTGTTTTGTAGAGATAGGCTAAGACCATGGTAGATTATCGTCTCTTCCCATGCACATCTCCTATCGAACTGCACATGCGAATTCCAATTAATAACTAGTTCTAATGCCACGGGTAAGAGCTATTGACCAATCCCATGCAATGAGTAAGGGTCAAAATACTAGTTGTGTACAACAGCCGATGCTAGACCTTATCCAGTGAGTCTGAGAATAGCTTGGTTCTCTGTTTCTGTTATTATATAAAAAAAATTTCTTCAGTGTACATGGTTACAGTGGTTAGATTAGTTCTTAAACTGTCATTAAGGTAGCATCAGCCTAGGAACAGACGTCGCTTCGTCTTCTTTCCTGTTATTATAATTATGTAACTCAATGCATCACCACGAATGCATATCGCGTTTGCAATATACTCCATAGGAATGCAGGCCTAGCAGTAGCCCTCTTCCTCACCATAGGTTTTGAAAATAAAATATAGGTTTTTCTAGGTTTTTCAGACCCAAAACCTCAGCTTGTATATGTTTTTATTGTTAGCATATTCAGCATAATGGAGTCAAAATTTAACGAATTGCTTATCATTAGTTCTTACATTATGGACGTTGCTGTGATATGTCTACCTCCAGCTATATTCAGTTCTTATTTTTTATGAAAGTTACCTAGTACCAATTTCAAGGATGTCTGGCTCACCAGATTAGACCCAGCATGCACATGTGCCTGACAGGTTTCTTACAGGCGAGCCAGACTGCCAATATGTCATGCAAACTGTTGATTCCGATACACTAGTATGATATCTTAAATATACTGATAATGTGGATTTATTGTGATTCCACAATCTGACTTTGTGTCAAGATAACTTCTAAAATCTCCTGTACACATTAATATTTAATTGATTCATGACATATACATAATATTCATGAGTAATTTTTCTAGAAATTTCAAAATGGAAAATGGGAGTAAAAATCATATTCTGAGATGTGATGTTTTTCTTCCTGAATAGGATCTGCCCTTTAGACCATGTATGTGTTTGTCAGATGAATAGGATATTGAGAAGGATATGGAGCTTTAAGTAGCTAAAACATGGCATACAGTCAGTAGCATATTTTCAATTCCCATTCTCTGAGCCGTGAAATAACATAAACCACTATTGTTAATCTACAGATAGAAGAATGTTATGTCTATGAATTTTACTTCTGTATTCTAATATTTCACCGACAATTATACTTATGTCACATATGTTAAGTATGACAATATGTTTTAGTGAACTGGCAAAGTTCGCTATGCCTTGTATTAGGGACCTTTATATCAATTGCTCATTTTAATAATGGATGTTAGATCTAGTTTATCCGGATATTGGCTTCACTAATAGGTATTGGCCATTTATAATCCACCCGATATGAACGATTCATCACAAACGTAAAGTCTTGAGGCTGCTATCAGAGAGAATATGATTAGTCCCTAATTTAATTTCCAATGGTGAATGATAGAAACAATATTTAACTGCTTCAGATGCTAGTGGGTGTATCCACTTTGTTCAATTAGACTTATGGAGAACTAGTTTCCAATGTTAAGCCAAAAAATACCAGGGGTAAGATAATGCATCATACTTCTCTTGATTAACGAGTGAATATCATACAGCTGCTAATGGTCAGTTCACACTCAGCGTTTTGAGGTACATAGGTCCGCCCAGTCTCCGACTGGAGGTACCTATCGGCGTGCAGTGCGGCGAAATACAAAGTGTGAACTGCAGCTTTCTCGCTAGTCTGAGACTGGGCGTATCGGGTACACCCAGTCTCAGACTGGAGGTACCTCAGGTACGTCCAGTCGTAAGCAATTTGAATATCAAACATGATTGATATTTGGTACACCCAGTCTGCGTACCGAGGGACATCCAGAGAATGGGGTTCCAGTCGCAAGGAGTGTAGTTCACACATACATCTGAGCGTCCCTTGCGACTGGGTGTACCGAATGTGGAATGTCCAGTTTCAAGTGCAGTACCTTCATTCTGAGACTGGATGTACCGCTCGCAAGCTTCTCCAGTTGCATAGTGTGAACTGGCCTTTACACTCCTTGCATTAAGCATCTTATCGCTGTCTATAAATGACAAGATAAGGATGACAGGTATGATACGAAGCGAATACAAGAACTAGTCTGAACCACTTCAACCCTGTTGAGTTCTTTAAATCTCAATACTAGAGCTCTCTGAAGTTGAATAAAAAAAAGTGTGTTTATGCCATCATGGTACCCGGATATATTGGGACCTTTTAAGGCTCCTGTGGCGTCAGGCCCTTCATAGAAGCCTTCTCTCACATATCACAGTATATAAATTAGTCAGGCTATGACTGCGCTGAACACTTCAAGATCATACCTGGAACTACTGTTTTTTCTCCCTTCAAGATTTCAAGGTAGCAATATACGATGTGACGTAATACACTTCAGAACACAACCGATCCCCCCCCCCCCCCCCACACACACACAAAACTATGGTAGCATCGGTTAAAGTTAGGACCTATATTAGCCACGTCACAATTTATTGGAACTAATATTAATAACACAGTATTATGAACACAATTAAAATGAACGATCAACTATCTAGATATAACATATGGATCCTTAGTACCTATCCTGTATGACCCCTGTGTAGATTTAAGGCATTTACTTGGGGAGTCCTAATCATATATTGAGTATATGGTTTGTTTTTTGTTGTTGTTTTTTTAGTTTATGGATACTCATCATGCTCTAGCTGTATTCTACATCGAGAAGTTCATAAAAAGGTTACGAGTGCATACACAAATATGGTGTTTCTTGTGTCAATCATTCCCTACATGGAGCAAACAAGGTCACGGTTTTATGATATTGAGTACATATCTCTGTTGTACGACTGGAGAACGTACTTAAACTTGTATTATAAAAAGTAGAATAAAGATATCCTTTTGGCCCATGACAGTAGAGGACAAGCATTGGGAAGAAACCGCTCTATGTACAAGCTCTATTGAAAAGAATGACTCTACTTTACCTGGAATCGAGATAGATGACCTATCACGGTATCAGAATAGGACGATGATTTTATTTCAACTAAATAAAATGATAACGTAGACTCGAGTAGAAACCTTTTAACACTGCATACTAAAAAAGTATTGATGCGGACTATAGCCGGCCTATCTACAGTACGGTTTGTAGCACATGTACAAATCCGGAATTCATGTTATTTGTAAGACCTACTTTCTATGGCTATTTTGGTTCAGAATTCAAGTATTTCAAAGCATCAATCAGTTATCTATCATGATAAAGATGCGATCTAGTACTAGATCTATATAGAAGCTGATATCTGTTGCTTTTGTATTTCCTCAACATTCAATATGTTATTTTATATATACAGACCATATAGTCTATGTACATATATTGTATGTGCATATATTTTAGTACAAATAAAAGAACCAAAATGAATACAATAAATCAGAGACAATGCCACTTGCAATAACTGTCTAGAAACAATCCTTTCTAAGCATCTTACATGTCCAAGACTGGGGATAGTGTCATAATATGGTGACATCAGTTGATGAGTACTTATCAGAAAATTCCCTGCAGACAATTCTGAATGTGTATTACGATGATGAAACCTTACACCCAGTGTGGAACACTGAAGTTTGTTGCAAAATTAAAAACCCATCTTAAATGTTCGTGTCTTGAATTCTGAGTGAATCTGAACAATATGCCAGTAGTATACAAAATAGAGGATTAGAATAAAGGTAAGTAATTCTTACCAATACCAGCCTCTTCGATCCCCAGTACTTTGTAAATGTAAATACCACAGATCTAGTGAAGACTAGTGTCGATATCTACTCATCTAGTACATCTTTGGCAATGCAGGCCTCCGGTTATCCAGTAGCATTCCGGACTTAACCAGGATATGCCTGGCGAGTGTTAATGATAATAACATTCCTAACGTCATGACGGTAGCTGGTGTCAGTAGGGGTCCTGAATCTGACAGGATGAATTGCACCCGATCTGTCACTAGTCATTGTAGTACACTCCCACTATTAACACCAATAATAGACCTAGGCCCAGGGAATCAGGCATAATGATTCGAATGAACCCACTGTTCCCTCGACTGGCCTTTCCAATGTCAGTATGTAGAGATGAAATTACAGAATATTTGTGTAAATCTCCTACTAGTTTTACAGCCAGTATTGATCACTTCTGTGTAATTTGATGTAGATCTACACATCCTAGCACAGTGCGACACTAACGTCAGACTTGTAACTTGTAAGAGAGGATGAGAGATAGGCCTACGCCTATTTTGGCCAGAAATAATGAGCACAGAGGTTGCACAGTTCGTTGCCTTCTCTGACTGGTCAGGACCTAATATCACAGCAGACATTACTTGACGTGGCAAACCTACATATTCCTACAATTAGTCTTAGTTTATGCCGTCAAATAATTGCATCAAATGTACTAGGATGAACCTCTATCTCTAATATACATGCAACCACGTCGTTTGACAGTTCGCGAGACACAACAAGACACAGGAGAGTCAAGAGACTTGGTGACCACCTTCCGTCCTGACGACATTTACGAAGAAACCACGTGAACCTACCTTAGAAGACTGGTGTTATCTCCATGCGATGGATGTATTTCACTAGATACCAACAAATCCAAAGCTTTGTCCTTCTTGTTCAACTCAAATAACAAATAAATTCCGACGGCCTAATGCGCTGTAAGTGCGCGATACTTCTGATATGGCCGCCGTCCTGCTTGTGACCCACAGTGAAAGTAGTACGAGAGAAGCGGACGAATTTTTGACTCTGTCACAGATCAAACGTATAATAACCGAAAGATATTACATTTATTGAGACAATACACGAAACTAGTAATATGCAAAGTTAGAAATTATAGGATATATGTATGTTAATGTATTGTAGTCATATAATTATCAAAATAGTATTCGATCTACTTTCTTACACGCTGGTATTTCCGGCCACTCGTTTTCATTTGTAGTGAGTCATTGTGCGCAATCTCCAAGCTGATATGGTGTGCAGTCTGCTACAGTGTTCGGAGAGCGAGGACAGTTTGCGCCGTGTCTCGAGCAAATGGATTTCACACTCATCTAGGATTTGTTGACTGTGTGGTATTTATGCGTTGATATGGTGAGGTGATAAAGGTTACGAAAAAGTTGTCAATATGATTCTAAATATAGGATTGAATTTAGTCAGAGTTTTGAACCAAATCACCCGCTATGGCAGAATGCTTATCAGTCACTGAGTCAGGCAGGCCTCAGACAGGCAGGCTTTTGACAGGCAGGTCACAGCCAGGGAGGCAACTGACATGCACTCCTCTGACATGCCACTGGCAGGCAGTCTTCTGAAAGACAGGCCACTGACAGACAGACCAATGTCATGAGCCCTGCCTTGTCATTCCAGACTGGCCGCAGTCTGACATATATGAAAAAAAAATTGATTTGATAAATATATATACCGATTTATCTTCGCCAACCTTCAAAATAGCTGTCGCTTACTTTAAAACTGTGTTTTAGGGGTGGTTTTCCAATAGATCTTGGCTGGTTCTTAAATCCTGTCATTTTGTTCAATTTACCTTACTGGTTACCCAACGGCAATGTGCCTCACCTAATAACATAGAATAGCTATTCACCCCTGAATTGAGATCAGGGGTGAATACTTACCTACTGATAGGCATACTTCTGATATGCAGGCCACTGATAGGTAGTCTTTCAGCGGGAATGCCAGTGACAGGCTGGGTATCGAGCAGTTTATTAGTCTTCACCTGGCGCTTCTAGGTTATTTATTCGGATATTCACTTGCCAAGTCGTTGTCGGGGATGGGAGACCGACAACAGCCCGCCTGCACTCCGACGCCTCTCTCCCGGGAGCGGTGCCGGGGGGGGGGGGGGGGGGGCGATATTACCTCGGGCCGTTGTTACTCATATTCACTGACATGTATGCTACTGACAGGCAAACCACAGAAAGACAAGTCAATGACAAACCACTGGCAGGTTGGTGGGTGGGCAAGCTGACGGCATGGTAGGTTGGTGGACAGTTTAGTTTGTGGGTGAGTAGGCATTTATGCAGACCTGCAGGTAGATTCTTGGGTACATTTTTGGGCGGAGAGGTTAGTGGTTGGGTTGGTCGATGGGTCGGCAGATACAATGATGTGTAGGTAGTTAGATTTGGTGGGCAGACACTTGTGGTGTAGACAGGTGAGTCAGTGAGCAGGCAGGCAGGATGGTTGGTTAGCAGATTGTTAGGTTGGAAAGTTAGCAGGTAGGCAGCCTGGCAAGTTTTCAGGGTTTGACAAGCGTGTGGCAAATTTTCAGGTTGGGAGGTGGCAGGTTCTTGAATAGGCAGGTTAGTGGTAGGACAGGTTGGTTGTTGGGCGGAGAGGTATTGGTGGAGATGCAGGGATTAGGGGTTGTTCATAAATAACGTCATGTTATTTTTGACCATTTCTGAGCCCCTCCCCCTTGTCATATTTTGTCATGCAACTTTTGTCATACTTGGTCATGGATACTTGAACTCCCCCTCCCCACGCTGCATAATGTCATTTGTAGACGGCCCATAGCAGGTGGGTAGTCTGGTAGGTGGGCAGACTATCCATAACACTTGCCACACCTGTAGGTGAAGCAAAGTTCAAAGTAATTTTTTTTGTAAGTTTGATTAGGCTACTAAAATAAACAAACTTGTTTCTCATCACCGCGAGCATCTGCATAAAAGATTTTAGAAGATTTTTTGTTTGTTTGTTAAAATAAGATGAACCTTGATAGAAATTATGAAAAGTATGTGTATTTAGTATCAAATTAAAGCTCCTGATGCCAGGGATGCTTTCAATGTATAAACAGTATAAATCTGAAAATCCCGTATACGCAGACACCCCGCATAAGCAGACACTTTGGCTCGGAACGGAGGGTGATCGCTTACGCAGGGTTTTACTGTATGTCTACAGCCCATCTTTTTTTACACTTTTAAGCCATCTTTGATCCAGTACCAAAAAATATTTAAAAAAGCGCCCTCATCATATTTCTCATAGCTTGGTGATGAGAAACAAGTTTTTTTAGTGGCCTTAATGCATTGTAGTGTTCTTCCATTTGCTAATGCAGAGCATGTGTGCAGATATATATATATATATATATATATATATATATATATATATATATATATATATATATATATATATACATACATACATACATACATACATACATACATACATACATATATATATATATATATATATATATATATATATATATATATATATATATATATATATATATATATATATATATAAAGTAAGCCTATGTGCTTAAATCAAATGTCTTTTAAATGTATTGTAGCGGGCAGGCTGTCGGTGGAGGGGGAGAGACCATAGGAAGACGGAGGTGGGGGAGGTGATGCTCGTTTCTACCATCCTCTGCGACACGGAAGGATATACCTGCTGCCGGTTGACGGGTGGCTCCACCGCCGGCGGAGGGAATATGTTCCATCCCTGGAGTGAGAGCGTCTGCTGCTGGGGAGGGGTCGGACCGATGGACCCACCGCCGGTGGACATCCACTGCCGGTGGAGGGTTTGGACCCACCGCTGGTGGACGCTGCCAGGAGATCGTCGAGGACGCTGTGACGTCACTACGTTGCTATATATAAGAAGCAGTGGCAGTGCTGGAGACTTCACTTTAGGGTTCTAGCCCAAGGTGCGCAGACCCTACCCAGCCTGACTCTGCCTGGCCAGGGGCGTCAGGACATTTTGAAAGTGTGTGTGTGTGTGTGTGCTGATTTTTTTCTTGGTATGAAGTCAGACTTAGCCTGTTCCACTGGATTTACTGTAAATCTGTGAAAAGTCAGGTCTTAACCTTCATTGCACTTGATTGAGTTAAATTTGAAAGTGCTGACTTTTATGGGGCTGGCAAAAAAGTTGCCCCCCTATTCTGACGCCACTGCTGGCCCAGCCTGATTAACATTACTGTATCTGAACTAGGGAGCTTTGTGGAATGCTACCTGTATCATGAAAGAAGGACTAAGACTCAATAAATCCTGTTTAACGCTTGGGCACTTTATTCAGTTGTTCTCGTTGTGTGCCTCTCTGTAACAATATATTTAACTCCAATGATTTTCTTACAGATCTTTATTGAAATGTGTTTAACCTTAGGCTTAAAAACCAACAAAATTATTTTGATGAATACTAGGAAGGTGTGCCACATTTACTGTCGTAAAACTGAATGAGTTTTAATCTGGGCCATTGTATGCCATGACTGGAGTTTGGCATAGTGACTTCATGAGGCGAAGCCGAGTGAAGTCCGGAGCCAAAACTCCAGTAGTGGCATGCGGTGGCCAAGCTTAAAACGAATCTTAACACTTCTCCTCAATTTTGGAATATTAAGTGATAACAAATCTGTATGCCACTAGTGGCATATAAAACTCTGTATGCCAGTCAGCGTGGAATATGGGAACTCAATGTTAAGCCTATGGGATTTTATATTAGGGGTAGGATAAATACATGTTAACCCCAGCATCCATGTCATATGGCCAGAGTTCAAACTATAATACCCATCCATACTCGGCAGGGGCTGAAACGACGCTACTGCTATTCGAGATAGACATAGCTCAGTGCCGACACCTTGTGACGAAAGACAGAACTATTGGAGGGAAACACTTACTGTGCGACACTACATCAACAGACAGCTCGCAGTTCGGAGACAAACAGCCTCGGATATGAGTGTTTGTTACAGTTTTTCTCCATCCTCTATGATGGTTCATCAGTTTTGTAGATAGCACGTTATACCGCCTCACAATGGACAAAGGTTGGCTAGAGCTAGAGAGCGATCCAGGTAGGTGAAGATGAATGCGTTGATAGAAACATGCAGAACTCTGCCAGCTTGTGACACGCCGCTGCCTCTGTCACTAAGTCTCAGCCGAGTGACAGCTACCCCTCATCCCTGGATGTTAGGCTTGTTTTTGTTCATAACATTTCACCAACGTCACCCGTCCATTCCTCGCTGTATTGTATATGTTGCATACTTCTTATGCTTGCCTAGTTTCATAATTTCATATAGTGGGTTTGGGATGGGGGTGGGTGTTTTAGTTTACCATATAATAGTAATAACTATAACTTAGTATAAGACACAAGTATAATGATCTGAAAAGCTTCCCAATTTCCATACTTTTCTACAGATCACAATTCATAAAAAAATGAAAATCCTCCCTTTACAAAGCTGTAATATTGAAATAATGCAATTGGTTTTGTTTAAATCATGTCGATATATTCATTTTTTCAATTGATTTTACCCTTGAGATTGAAGTTGTGAGTTGTAAAATGTAAGCAAACAATAAGGAAATTCATAGAATATCCGCTTACGAATGTATTGCATTTTCATATATTCCTATTTTGCATTGTAGTTTTATATTGTACCTTTCTTTTACTCTCATTCAAACTTTATGTAAAAGTCTTAGTGAATAAACATAATGATAAGATAATAATGATAAAACAATGACTCAGAGATGGTGGGTATTTGTCCTCACGTTTGGAGGATTTGTTCTGACTATCTTGACCCCTCTTAAACTTGATAGGATTCTTTTATATGTAGCTTTTTTTCAATTTTAACCCATCATTTTCGTTCTATCCGCCATATAGGGCCTACTCATTTGCTCAAATGAACTAATTATACTTTGCAGGCCTGTTCACCCTTCTACTTGAGGACTTCGGTGAGTTTGTTTTTGCCTACTCATATTTTTTCCCAAGTCTCTTAGCAAAAGAAAATACAAAATATGTAACCTTATATATGTAGATTCTGATCTATGAGATCCAATTTCAAAAGATCTACTTTAGAATTTTATCCTACCCCTAATATAAAATCCCATAGGCTTAACACTGAGTTTCTGTATGCCACGCCGATTGGCATACAGAGTTGAATATGCCACTAGTGGCATGCAGAATTGTTATCATGTAATATTCCAAAATCGAGGAGATGGTGTAGGATAAAATCAAAACCTGGGCCCTGTTTTATAATCGTGACAATCAGTAATAGTGGTCATTTACAGCGCATCACATTTCATAGTCGTGATGATAAAAATACAGTGATCAGTCACAAGTATGACCAATTGAGAGTGACTGTTTTGTGTTGCATAGTCATGATCATCACTAGTGATTTTTCCATAAATGATCACTAAAGCGGTCAGTATTAGTGACAAGGCCCTACATGTCACTATTCCACCCATCGTTTGAAATCCCATGTATCTATATATATGTATATCATATGGGATTTCAAACATATACTATATGTATGTATAGATAGTTGTTGTCAAGTCAATTAATTTGGAATTGGACAAGACTGCTTGTTGTTGGCCAAACAGGAAATGGAAATCGGACGTAAGATACACATCAAATTGGCGATATATCTTCACCTCCAATGCTGAAGAGCTCCATTTATATTACTCTCCTTGCAGATCTTTCGCGGCACTAACGCTTACTAGCGTAGGAAGTCGAGCACTAAACCTCTGCTAGGAGAGTGCATTTTTATTTTACTTTGCAAAAGAACCACAGACAATTTCCGAAATTGACTTGGCGAAGACAATTTGGTTCCTGGCAGGTAGATATCCATAGAAATAGTGATTGCTTTGATTCGATCACTATAATAGTGATCGTTTCAACAGGGACTGACCTATTAGTGATCGCAGTGTGAAATAATGATCTTGTCTCTGCAACGCGAAACAGTGACGGTCACTAATACAGTCACTAGATCAGTCACTCTTTTTCTGTGATCACTAATAAAGACGTCGCTGTCTATAAAACAGGACCCAGATTCATATTAATCTTGGTCACTGCATGCCACTCCTGGAGTTTTGGCTCTGCTTTGCCTTATGAAGTCACTCTGCCAAACTGTAGTCGTGGCATACAGTGGCCAAGATTAAAACCCATCCAGTTTAATGATAGTATTTGAATGAATACTGGATGCAACAATTCTTAGCCAGCATGCCTTGGATATCACGCTACATAAATTGGACACTACGGTTCGTTTTTGCAAAGCAGCGCAATGGCTGCCTTCGGCACTATGCTTCGTTTTAATGCTATGCTTCTGTCTTTTCGAGAATCAAACCAGCCTGTAAAAACCCAATCTAGTAATCGCCACTTTCTACATGACAGTTGTTATTTGCAGTTTCTAAGTTAATTCTAGACAAAGTTCTGATATAGAATTAAATTGGTGGCATAACAAAGCATAGTGTCCGTCGATCACTCCCCAAAAACCGCAGTGTGCTGGTAATGGAGCATAGTGTCCAGATACCATTTGAATGGTGTTAAAACGAATACTGGTCACCACCACCCACCCCACAATCACCCGGTCATGAGGGCTTGCATGTTGTCGCACCTTCCCCACCTGTACCCACACAGACATGGCTGCAGACATGTACAGCAGTGGACACAGCTGTGTAAGGTTTCCATGCTATTTCATTTATTTTCTATTTAAGAGAATCGATTCTTTAGTTTTATTACCATTTATTACCCATCCAATACAGAGTCTTTATACTAAGCCTATGGGGCCTCCAGATCGCTACTGAATAGAATACGGACCCCCAAAATCTCCTAGGAGAATACAGCTTTTTGGGCCACCTCATCATCATCATCATTCACGTGCACTTTCCTGGATTGCCAGGTCGCTCAAGCCCATACTTGTGTCAGTGGCGAGCTGTGCTATTTGTGATCTATGTGCGGTTGTTTGTGTTTGTGAGTTAGCCTTAAGTATTTCCTCTATCCTGGTTGCTTCTTTTGCTATATTTTTTAGGGTTTGTAAGTTGTGGTCAAAAGCCTGGTTTAGGTATGTTTTGGTGGCGTCCGTTGGGTGGAAGGTTGTGCATTGGTTTAGGACATGGTGTATTTTTTCCTGTGTTTGGCCACACCCCCTGCATGTGTCCGTTTGGTGCATTGTCCTGAAGTTGTCCTTGGTGGGGAACATCCTGTTCCTTAGTTTGAAGATCTGTTCTGCTTGTTTTCTTGTCATTAGTGTTAGGTATGTAGGTCTCCTCTCTGTTTCCTCTGTTGTTCTGTTTAGGATGTATTTTACTTTGCTCTTTTCCTCTGCTACTGTTCTTGCTTGTTTTAACCAGTCGTTGTTTATGATTCTCTGGGTTATCCTATTCCATTGGGATTTGGTTGTGGTTCTGGATGCCGTTGGGTTTATTCCTAGTGTTGTAATCAGTTGTTCGGTTGTTGCTAGCCATCTACTATCTTTTGGTATGTTTGTGATGGTTTTTCCGTTTTGGGTTTTCCAGTAGTGTAGGATTCTTTTTGTTTTCATGGTTGTTTCAGGGTCCTTAAGTTTTGTTTCTAGGTAGAGATTTTCTCTAGGAGTTGTTGATGAGGCTCTAAGTGTTCTCCTTATTATGTTGTCCATGATTTTGTTTATTTGTTTTATTTGTTGTTTGTTTGGTTCCCAAGTTTCTGCGCCGTAGGTTGTGATCGGGGTTATGCATGTCTCGATTAGTTTCCATATTGTCTGCATTTCTATCCCTCTGAAGTTGGCGGGCACTATGGGAACTAATGTATATAAACAATGCATGGCGCTTGGGTCGAATTTCTAATTTTTTACAAAATTACTCGAAAGGTGAGTAATGAATACAACATTACCACAATTTTGATCTGAGTGGCCATATTCTCCTTGTAGTTGACACTACGTAATACTCCTCCCTATCACTCAGAGTTTTTCTTCGCGTCAACTACGAGGAGAATATGTCCACTCAGATTGAAATCGTGGTAATATTTTGTATTTACTCTGCCTAATATAGAGCCTCCAGAGGTTACTAATCTCCCGATTATCGCCCCGGGTAAAGCAAAGTTCCGCTCCCGATAGACTTGGCACACTACGACAAAATGAACCACAGTTTTCTGATTTATAATTAGAGAAACTGAATATAATTTCGGATTCCCATCTAGAAATAGCTGAAATTTCCATTTATGACATCAGAATGTCAATTTGAGGATATCTGAAAACCGTTAAACTACATTAATTCTGGGTTACTAGTAAGGGGTCTATCACTATACTACGTCGGTAACCAGCGAAACCCGGAACTTGTCAACAGACTGAATTACGGGATACCTCAATAGGGTCTATGTAGTGCATGTCACCCTAATCCTATACCTTACTCTACCAGGCGGACCGGCCGTCCTGGCTGCACCTGGGAATTGGACGTCTTGAGCCTTTTACTGTTTTAGCCCCATGACAGCGTGAAAACGTGGACGCCTTGAGCCTACTCCCTGGACACCTTGAGCCCACTCTGGATTCCTTGAGCCTCCTTTCAATCTAGTAACATTTTCGAAATTTTTTATTGTAAACTGATATTGAGTGTTAATAGAATTCCGACTGGCCATTTTAGAGGTTTTAGAAATGAAGTTGGGGTCACAGGAAACCAGCCCGTTTTCCCCGGTTGTTAATCACAGCCCAGCTGCCCTTGTGTACCTCTTTTTGGAATAATTGTGTTTGCCACAGGAGTTGAAATGCTGTTAGGGTAGGGTTAGATTAGGGTAGGGTAGGATAGGGTTAAGTGCTGATTTCACCAACACACAAGACATAGCAAGATTGGTCACGATTTGGGTGTCGTACTAAGTCGGGCTAGGTTTGAATGATCGCGTGCCCATTTGTCGCAATGTGTCGCGGTGGTGGAGCACCAAAACATACACCCGACACCTCACGGCTACGTTTTGTAACAACAGAGATATGACACATTGCGACACTGTAAGACACTACAAGACATACCAAGATATACCACGGCAAATCCATCATGTTGGTGGAATCAGCCCTTTAGAGTTGCATAGGTGTGGGTGCTGCCAAGGGTTTCCTGCCAAGTGCCTGCCCTTCTTCAAAGCTATCATATATAGAGGCTCAAGGTGTCCAACGGGGGTGGGCTCAAGGCATCCACAAGGTGGGCTCAAGGTGTCCAACGGGGGTGGGCTCAAGGCATCCACAAGGTGGGCTCAAGGTGTCCAACGGGGGTGGGCTCAAGGCATCCACAAGGTGGGCTCAAGGCATCCACAAGGTGGGCTCAAGGCATCCACAAGGTGGGCTCAAGATGTCCACAGAGGTAGGCTCAAACCGTCCAGGGCTCAAGGCGTCTATAAACCGCTGCACTCTAACCCTAACCCTACCGGACAGATCGGCCAACCTGGCTGTACATGATTTTACACGGGGCATTCATACATCTCACTACTGCCTGCGGGCGGGGATGGGCGGCCAGGCGCCGTAGGGGAACCTCGTGACTGAGTGGTTGTAACGCATACCCTCTAACACGGTGAACGCTCAGATTAAAGAAATGTTGGAATATTTTCCAATACTTTCGGAGAGTTTTATGAGATTTACACCAGAATATGAATAAAGTAGACGTATGCCTCAATGGAGAGGCGCATACTTCAACTCTTTGCTGAGTTTTTTTTTAATTGTATTTTTTTTTCAACACCATAAAGGTGTTATTGCCACGTGTAATTAATCTGGTTTTCCTAAGTAGATAAGTCCGACATTCCAGTTTTAATGTTGTGTTGTATTTTCAGGAGTCCAAGGGGTGCAGGTCGAGGAAATATATGATCTACAGAAACCGATTGAAGGGTGAGCATTTTATTTTAGTTTAAAGAGGATTTTATTTCCACTTCTGTTAGGATTCAGTAGAAACTGAACAAGAGTTTGTAGTGTGAGTGTTTATTGCGTGACGGGCAGGTCGCGTTACTGAGCGAGGCATTAGCCAAGTGTAATCAGTAGCCGACCTGACTGGAGAAAAAATACTCAATGGGGGATTGTGTCACAAAGGTTAGCCCATTAGTCAATGTGAAGGGTGAGATGAATTCAGAAACCTATTCAAGTTAAGGTCAGAGCTCGTGTCTCATCAAGTTTGAATCGCTACTTAATTCACAAGACGAAGCTTGCTTGAATTATATAGCGATTCAAACAAGATGAGGTATGAGCACTGACCCTCAACTTTCATAGGTTTCCTCTATATAACTCACCAAATTGAAGCTAGGATACCATTAGAATACGTTGCAATCACTTTATTTCCTTGGGAAATTTTCGAAACAAACATTATAAACATTTTAAGATTATACACTCAGTCCTCTAATGCTAGGGATTGTGTTGCCATGTTTATGTTTGGCCAAAGTGGCTGCGTATCTATGAAGGCAGGCTCACTTTAGGCCTCTTGGAAAAAGGCCCATTATTGGACATTAAATCAAACAAATAACGTTTTTATTATACTTACTAAGGTTGCGCCAGGTCGCGTCGTTGACTCTTATAGCCAGGAATTCTTGGAAACTTGTACTCAACACCCATGGAGTATTGTAGAAAAATAGTGAATAGGGATGAAGTCACAAATCTTAACCAAGGAATCAGTGATGGGATGAGATAAAATCTGAACTGCATTCGATCCATAGACACTGAAAATATGCCATTCACTTTGGATTGCTAAGTAGTCTCACTCGACTTTGCCTCGTGAGGTTACTCCGCTACCAAAACTCATGCATATTGTCAGTAGTTATGGATCTCGATGCAGTTCCTCGTTAGTTCTTGATATTTATGTTCATGTCCCTTGTTTATTTACAGTCCAGTGTACGGCTTCATATTTCTCTTTAAATGGATCGAGGAACGGAGGTCGCGAAGGAAGATCACACAGGAAGACGAATCTTTCGTCGTGGACGAAGATATCGTCAACAGCATGTTTTTTGCTCAACAGGTATGCAGCCATCACCAGGATTCCTCATATTGCTTATATCTAGATCAGTATTTCCATGAATTAGGGACTTCCGAAATTTCAAAATATTCATTAATGCTATACACGACTCTGCAATATCTACAGGTCGGTCGCACCGGATATGCTTGCACGGATATATATATATATTTTTTTTAAGGTTTTTATTTATACTGGAAAAAGAGTTAGGTCGGACTAGCCGTCCTATCTTCCACTCCATCCAGTTGGAAATCCTTGCAGCCAGATGTCTAACTAGTAGACTTACAAATGGCAGAAAATATTATAGTTCAATACGTAGGTAATAGTGATAAGTTCATTCATACTAGGTTCTTAGTTATACAAACTCACGAGTCCGGTTTCATAACATGCAAACATTTCCGGAAAATTAGTTATATAGTCAAAAAATAGTCAAATAGGTGAAAAAATCCTATTTCACAGAGTCCATAAGTATATTTATCTCGGGTACTCGTTGGACAAAAACATCTACACCCTCCACCAATAATGTCTTACATCCTAAAAAACACGGTATAACATCATTCTATACTCCTCTCTATACACATTACTCGTTAAACAGTTTATTTTTTAGCCGTCCTTTGGTAAAGTTTTTGATTTGTTCTCTAGAATTTAGGTTTCTTGTATCTGGCGATAGGCTATTCCACAAACTCGCTGATTTAAATTCCACAGATGATTTATATTTACTACTCATTATGTTATTTAAAAAAAAAAAAAAATAATAATGTTATTTACAACCTTTAATACTGGTCCTTCGAACTGTCTAGTTGCTCTTCTAGGTTCCACTAGGTTTGTATCCTTTAGTGATCTTATGTAGATATATGCTAGCATAAAGAAAGCGACCGGAGTGGGGAGTTAGCTCAGTGGTAAAGAACATTGGATCTGTAATCTTAAGTCTGTCAGTTTTGTTGATTCAAGTCCCACTGCAGCCACTTTCTCCTTCACTCCCAGCAGTGGTTGATTTACTGCTATATCAAAGGCCAATCATTTTCCTACCATGTCTATGTGGTGTGGGAAGTAAAAGAACTCGCACCTGGGTAAATGTGTAGAGGTGGGATTTCTACCTACATTCATATCATAGATTCGGTCAAACCCAACGTAAGTCTAATTGAACAAATTGGACGTTAAACTACCCAAACAAACAAACAAATTCAGCCATACTTCGACCAAACCCCTGTGGCACCAGTGCACCAATTTACTCCTCATTCTGTACTAACTAGATCATTATCTCGTTTTGTAGCTTATTTAGCATGGTCAGGATATTCTATATAGATACTGTCATAACATTGCTCTCTAGATCAAAAACTAGCATGGCGACCCCCGATTTTTTTAGTTAGATATGTGTTCCACAACACGTTGAGATCAACATTTTCAATTTCCAGAAAACTGACTTGGGTTTTGATGTTCACGGTGAATACAGGTGTTGCCGTTCAGCGCCGCCTAACGGCCCACTGTCTCGTTACGCGGCCGCTCGGACAAACACCGCGAGTACAGCGGTATTCATATAGAGATATATAGCAATCACACCTAAAGTGTGAATGGTGGGTGTGATTGCAGGAGTGTTGTTTTTTGACAGATTAAATTGCTGGAACAAACTACAGTATTGTATCAATGAGTCTGAGCTGTCTAAACTTTATAGTTGAAAATTATCTTGGTTTTAACTTGGAGAAAGATAAGCATATTTTAGCTAGGCCTGCCAGTGTATTATTGTCTATACAGTTTGGGTATACCTGTGTTATCTAAGCTATATCTAAAGTATCATTGAGTTGATATACATGTATGACACATCAAATTGGAGCTGGAATACCGTAGAATACAGTGCAATTACTTTTATCTCTATGGAAATGATGTACATTGGTATTATAAATGTATTACTTTCATAGATTCAGTGGTCCAATGCTAAAGTATACGTTGCCAGGTGTTTGTTTGGCTACAAGTATTGTGTAACCAAGCAGATAAGGTGCGACACCGGCCTGTGGAAAAAGGCCTATTGTCCGATATGCCTCTAACTGACATCCTACTTTTTACTCCACAGGTGATCCCCAACTCGTGTGCCACACACGCGCTGCTCAGTGTGCTGCTCAATTGTGACAAACTCAAACTTGGCGACACGGTCATGAAGTTAAAGCAGTTCACCCAGGGTATGAACACTGAGGTAGGTAGTCACCGATAGCTTCTCTCTCGAGGAAAAAATCCAAAATCCAAATGATGAAACTATTGGATTAAGTTGGACACAACTACCAACAAATGATGGTTTAATATTGGCAGGATCGGCTACTTTATTACGTTTTAATTTCATTGTAACCTATTCCCCACTAGGTCTGTTATATTGAATAGATTAACATCAAGAAAAATGGTTGGTGAGCAATACTCCGAAACTCTACTGTGATGGAGAGTGAGAGCATGGTGATGACCGGTTCCGATGGTGGCAGCACTTGTTGTTACACACATAACAATCGTAGCTTGGAGATATCCTAGAAACATGGTTCAACAGTGACAGGAAGTTGTCATTATCGAGGTATCATCGGCTTGCCATTGACATGTATTAGTCAAGTCTTATCAATCTTTATTACATTTTAATGAAGTACTAGCCTTATATCATAACAAGTTATAACTGTTTTATTATTTTGAACCTTATCTACCTATATTTTATGTTGGTGAAATAATTACAATATATCATAGATTGGAGATTCAGTTTTCAGTTATGATTTCATTACTATGCATGATAAAAATGTTATATTTATGTAGAACAACCTTACCATGGTCGTAAATCATACATAACGAGATGGGATTAACATATATAAGGCCGTGAGGCTGAGTTCCAAGAATAAAGGCAATCCTATGGAATCTAGTATCACGTGCGGCCATCGTTTATTATTCTACATTTATCATATTCCGAAACAAATGATACTTTTTCATTTCTGTAAATTGGTGTAGAAACCATGTTGAAGTTAAGGTCCACATTCCACCAACACCTCAACGCATTCCGTAAAGGCTTGATTTCATATATCCGATTTCACTCCCAATGTGGTCAAAATTTACTCCAGTTTTGGTCCTGACGCACACATACCCTTTTCCACTGTGCCGAGGGCCTCCAGACAGAGACCAGACATATGTCAGTTTTGGTGGCAGGACTGAAACTGGAGTACATCTTGATCACATCGGGAATGAAATCGACTATTTCTAAACAAGCCTTAAAGGGGTGTACAGCACAGGGCTCTGTACACAAAATATATACTGTATGGGGAGTATATACATGGGTATATGATGATTTCGAGTACTTCCTAATGATGTGGCAGTAAATATCGTTGAATAACTGAAGCACATGTGAGCTTCTCATTGAGAGTTAACATAGTAAAAATCAGTACAATAAAATACGGTATTGTTAACAAAATAAGCCTGCTAATATTTTATAATTCTGCTAAGCCTAAACTTCATCTCATTCATTTTACCCTCAGGATAAAGGTTACGCCATCGGTAATATGCCTGAGCTTGCCCGAGCGCATAACAGCCATGCGAGGTATGTATACAGTTGAACCCCCGTGTAAGGGGACTACCCCATTCCACAGGGTAAAAAAACAAATATAAAGGGGAAAAAATCAAACATCTAATAAGAACCGTTCCAAGCAAAAGTGTCCCCTCAAACAGGATATCTCCGTACAATGGCTATCCCTTAGGTGGGGTTCTTCTATATTTTGTAAAGTTACTAAAGCAGATATTTATCATCATAAGCATCTCAAAAATCATTTAACGCAATTTTATGTTGTGGAATATGAAACAGTTCATTACATCATGTTTCACATACACAAATGTTTTGTAACATACACTTCCTCATTGCCAGGAATAATCACATTCGATGTAGTTTCATAAATTAATTCTTATTTTCAGGAAGTGCATCGCAAACCTTGTATAAATTTTTAGTCATATATTCTACATATATAATATTAGCATACCCAAAGGAACATTTATAATAAAGAGAGATTGTATGGTCGCTGTTCTCCTGTTCCTGATCTAACTTAATTTTTTTCTTTTTTTGTTGGTTAGAGTTATAAGAAGAAAACTCACGAGATAAAAACAACTTGGTCCTTACTCCACTGAGTTTGACCACGGAGTAATTCACGAAGTGAAGCTGAGTGAATCATGTAGTTTGTAGTTAATATGTAGTCAAACGAGGTGGAGTGCGGACCAAGTTATTTCATTGAGTACGTTTCTGATTTTATCTCATCCCGTATAACATCATCAATTGATAAAATAAATCACACAATTAGCCATTGAGTATTGGGTACACTATCTTTACTGCCTTGGAGTATTTGTTCCTAATGTTAAGCCTATGGAGAAAAATACTAGGGTGAGATAAATCTAAAATGGTGAAGAACGACGAACTCCAAGAGGGCTCAATGAAGAAGACTACTCCAAGCGATTCAATGACAATAACTTTTATTCTAATAAAGGGTCAACTTTTCGGTCCTTACGGACCTTCTTCAGGACCAAGAATGGAAACACATTAAAAAAACAGCTCTTTTATACTCCATTTTTCGATGGTCGAGTCAGATCATCATCACAAATTCAACCCTCAGAATTCAAACAACATCCTCATTTCAATCATCATAAACAGTTTCAAGTGATCAAACATCATAAAATTCGTTGGTCATCATAATAAATACAGTCATTTGGAGCATCATAAATATTAACGTTGAATAAATAAAATACCATACAGTATATCACGTAATTTATGTGGAGAAAACCGTTAAATTTTTTTTTGAGTAACACAGTTACTAAAAATGGATCAGTGTCTGTTAAGTGTTCATTCCTCGGTAAATACCAGTGCCAGGCAGATGCGCATGAGCTTTTCCTTGTGGGGAGTCTTCTCTTTCACAATCTTCAATATGGCATTAATGACCTCAGAGGTTCCTGCTAGGGAACTCTTAGTGGAGGTAGACAGGTCATCTAACATGTCTGTAGCCTGAGAGGGAGTCTCTGTGTGTAGGTCCTTCTCTAAGTATTGTAGCACCTTGTCATCTGGGAGGATTGAAATACTAGGCGGGACTTGATTGTGGTTACTCATTTCACAGGAGATAGTACAGTTATTCTGGATGGTGGTGGGTATGTAGGGCGGCGTGTTCAATGACAGCGTTGTTGTGGAGGAAGTCCCCCCCCCTGTTTGACTAGGTGATCGATGTCAACCAGGTTGGGTAAAGAACTGTCATCCGAAATAATAGAAGAGTCTGTACTTACAGTTGTTACTCCCGTATTCACAGTTTTATACAAGGCTGACCAATCGATAGTGATCAGACCGTCCGTTGCCCCACGTATATCCGCCTGGTCGAGTACACGGGGAACGTCGCTACCCGTGTCAGCTGCGCTGTCAGATCGAACACTATCACACGTTGTCGGTGAAGCGATGTGGTCTGTCTGGGTCTCCGTCGGCGGGTGCCGGTGCGTATTCGCGTGTTCCTTATCTGGTTGCGGACTTTCATTCACAGACATGAATCCGTTGATTAGGGAAAGTATATCCGAATCAGATGAAACGGAAATCGGTGTATCTCCTAAGAGTTCCCCTATCAGAACGTCGCTGTCTTCGTTGTCCGTATTCGGAGGTGTCGACTGTGGGTGGCTGCTTCGATGGTGGCGTCGTAGGCTTGAGGACGTGGTGAAAGCCCGTTGGCAATAAGTGCATTGAAACCTCTTTAAGTAGGTCAAGTGAGTCATGGTTTCATGTCTTCGGAGAGCTGTAACTGTCTTACAAACCAGACCGCAGTGGGAACATTCCTTGCTGCATTCGGCCATGTTTACATCGTCAGTAGGTCAGGTTCAAACCATGTGGGTGGCTCGTGCGTAACATAGTTACCCATGCTTCCTCCAATCGTAGGCGTGTATTGAGGTCACATGCTCCATCTACCCCACAAATGATGACGTCATCCGCGGAATGTCCGCGGCTGTTGAAGTGAGTAGCGACCGGTTTTCCCTCCAGGTTTAGACGTATGTCCCGTTTGTGTTGCTGGAATCTAATGTTGATACTGTTGGACGTTTGTCCGATGTACTGAATGCCACAAATGCGGCATTGTAATAGATACACTACACAAGTAGATTGACATGTGGTGTTATGCGGTATCGGGAGTGTTCGTTTAGTGACGTTGCTCGTAACTACCGTTACCTCGTTGACGTGGCGACAAGTTTGACAACGCGGGTTACCACATTTACAGCTGCCGCGTTTTGGTTTTGATGTCCGGGTTAGGTTCGAATGAACTAGATCGTCTCGTAAGTTTTTGCATCTTTTGAATGTTACGACGACTTTATGTCGGTCCGTCATTGGGGGTCTCGTGTTGTCGAGTAAGAACGTGCTGTTGTTGATGATGCTCGAGATTTGTTGATGGTCTGGGTCGAAGGTGATAATCATCGGAATATTTTCGATGTTATTACCGACTCGGACCGGGTTTAGCAGTTCACTGCGGTTGAGATTGGCCGCCTTCGATTGTGCCTGTAGTAGCAGTTTCATAGGGTGAGATAAGTACCTGTACCAGGAATAGAGGGAAACTATGTTCCAGTGGGAATAAGTCAAAGTTACAAGATAAGGCTTGGACAAATTGCTGCCCAAGGTGTAGCGGTTTTCCTATATACCTTCAATCGGTGGCTAACATCGATAAAAACCAAACGTCTCTGAACGTCAACCTGGGCCGTAGACGTCAACCTGGGCAATAAACAAGAGTTGTTCCACCCCCAGCAGCGTTAGGTAATCATAAGTTGTTCGTTCATAGGTATATAGGAATGACACTTCTCATCTGATCTAACTCTTTCCCTTCAGACCTGATCCTGCCCGGCGCCCAGAGCATCAGAAGGGCATCTCTGCAGTACGAACCATGGAGGCCTTCCACTTCGTCAGTTACGTCCCCATCAATGGGCGCCTCTTTGAGCTGGACGGTCTCAAGCCGTATCCCATTGACCATGGTAAGGCCCCCTCAACCACAATAATAGATTTTATCCTACCCCACATATAAATCTCTATAGACTTAACATGGTCGGCCTGTATGCCACGGTTATGCCATAAAATATTTATATGCCACTGGTGACATATGAAGTTAAAAACATATGACAGGGTAGGATAAAATCTAAACATCACTCAATTTCATGTAATTGTTTACATGCCTTTCGTTGTATTCTGCTACAGATATCACTCAGCTCCGCTTCGTGATATCATTCCGCGAAGACAACTCATGCCATACAAACAATTATATGAAATTTTGTGATGTTTCATGATATTATCCTACCCCGTTTCCACGATTTTTGAATATTAGAAAGTAGTGCCATAAACAACACTTTACATGACATAGACAAATCCCATGTTAAGCCGTTTTTTATTAGGGGTAAGATAATACCCTTTATTATCCATCGTATACAAAGTTTACATTGAAAATGTATGGGGATTCAGTAAACCACAACCCATTATATAAAACCTGTCAGATAACATAACTGTGGTATATGGATTCAAATCTGTGGCATACAACCTCAAAGCCGTGGTATACTGTTTGTGCTATAGAGCAAAGAAATAGTCCCTATTGTTACACCCTTTAATATGGCAATTACTAGGTTTGATTTATTTAAAAAGATGGATAATAAATGTAACAATCGTGGTTTACGGCCGCCTGTCCACAAGACCATTGATTATTGTCTATATAGACCATGGTAAAACCCATCAACTACAACTATATCCTGTAGGCCATGGTAAGACCCCCTCAACTACAGTAATACCCGATAGACCATGGTAAAACCTATCAACCACAATAATACCCTATAAAACCATGATGAGACCCCTCAATAAAAGTAATACCCAATTAATTATGGTAAAATCCCTCAACTACATGGTGAATGGGCACTCAGACCAAGCACGAAAATGTTTCTGATTTTATCTTAGCCTGGAAATATTCATTTGCTTATCACCCGTTGAGTAAGAGTTACCATACTTGCAAACCTGTTGAGTACGAGTTTCTAATGTGAAGCCTATGGACCTTTTTACCAGGCTAAGATAAGACCCTAAAGACTATGGTATGACCCCTCAACCACAATAATACCCTATAGACCATGGGAAAACCCTTCAACCTTATATATGTATGTGCGCAGAATTTCCAAAATTTTGGACACTCCTACTTCCACTCCCAATCTTGTACGCAATAGAACACACGTAAAATTTCCAATATTCTGAACCCCCCCCCCCCCCACCTCCACCCCCTCAGTACATACATACTTTATGAATGACCCCTGAGCCCATATTGACCATTTACAAGAAAAGAGAATTATCAAAATAAAAAGATCAAGGAAGACTGACCGCAACATCATTCTGAAGCGCCAAATCCATTAAGGCGACCAAGCGAATGCGTCTGCGATCCGTGTGACTGTACGAATCCCATGCGATAATATTCAATATATTAGATATTGTCGCAAGGCATTCGCATTTCCATGCGTACGTCTGCGAATGTCTGCGAACGTCTGCGAACATCTGCGAACCCAAATTCGCATGGAAAATCGGCTTAGTGGATCTGGCACTTAAGGGGACTATTTCCAATAAAAAAAAAAAGGAATTAAAAAAGAAAAAAAGTTTCTCAAAAGGAGTCCAATGTATAGTGGCATGATTGCATGGAATGAGCTACCCAAAAATGTACAGTATGGTTCTACTGTATGAAGTGAATAAGTCACAGTTTGAGGTCTGACACTTGACGTTGAATGCAGGACCTTGGGCGGAGAACGAGGAGTGGACCGAGAAGTTCCGCCGCGTCATCAGTGAACGACTCGGCATGGCCACTGGCGGGTGAGTCTTTTATTTATCCAAAAGTATATAAGATCCATATTTTCTTTTTTTTAGCAATTTTTAATAGGATAATCACCGAATTCGGCTATATGGCCGTTCTTACACTCGGGCCCTAGACCCCTACTCCTCATTCTTATGGCGGGTGTTAAGCCGAATGGGCAGTGGGTACCATTTTTGTGTAAGTCTATGATATGACCTGACCGGGGTTTGAACACACGACCTCCCATGCTCGAGGCGAACACCCCTACCACTTAGCCACCGAGCTTGATATTGTGTAAATCAAAGGTAATATTACTATATACCTGTGGTCATATGTATAACGCCCGCTACTTCCTATGTTTTATCTCACCCGTGGTACAAGTTTAGCCAGAGGAATAACATTAGAAAAAATACTCAACGATCACCCCTGTAAAGTGACAATACTACGCCACGGTTGTAGTTAATATGAGATGACGTCATATGGATTTGCTAAGCATATTCTAATTATTCTGGTATTGTGATGCTATTTAATGTCATAGAAAGGGGTGGGATAAATCCAGAACCGCATTTGAATAATAAAATAGATAATACTCCACTCGTTTGGATGTACCCTAATCATCACTCAGCTTCGCCTCGATGACGATTGTGACACACCCAAACTCGTGGAGTATTGTATATTCATACGATTCTCGATGCAGTTCTTATTAGTATTAATAGCCTTACAACAAGTGTGTGGCATACAGGGTATGTACGGCGGTGAAACCCAACAAATCGTACAAAGGCGAAGGTAAAAAGTGACTGTTTTAGGGTATAAAATAATACAAAAATAGGCAATTTTACCGCATATTTATCACCTCCAGCCGCAGTAACCCTGTTTTCGTATATTATCTGAGCCTCCCCACAGACCCTCAGCTCTATACCATTTCTGACACCGACCGATTATCTAAGTTTTCTTTGTCTCACTGAGGCAGCAAATTCCACATAGAAAATATATTTCCAATTTTTATCAGACCCCAGCTGACATCCCTGCAATATGCACATCCCATAGTTCAATTACCACAATGTCCTTTCATTTTTGCATATATATATTTCATTTCTGACAATTTTTTGTCTAACCCTGACTTGTATCCCAGCTGTCATTCCTTACAAGCACTTAGCTAATGTTTGTGGCAGAGACATGAATGAATAGATACTTGTGTGATTATATACACAATAATGACTGGTTTTGTGTACGAGTGGCCGTAATCTCCGAGTTGTTGACGCGTACTAATATCCGAGCAATCAGCGAGGATATTACGTCGTCAACTACGAGGAGATTACGGCTACTCGTATACAAACCTAGTCGTCATTGTATTTATTACCCACCTACAAGATTAATAACAAATCTATTGCTATAAGAATGTTTTTGCAAGACATTTAGTCCCAGAAACCACAGCACTGTTAAGCATGGCAGTAATTCGGTGTAGACTTACACCAATAATAAAGTTCTTTTTTTTTTTTGGTAGCGAGTGGTCTGACTATAAATACTGCGAGCAGACGATCTGCTCTCATTCACCCGCGGTAGCTCGACTTGTACACCTCGCCACGTATTTAGTTATTTGATTATACATAATCAGTATTGAATGAACATCCAAGAAACTTATTTTGAAGTACATGATAATTTGACCTTATTATGGATGGTACTTTTTTCCCGGAATCTCCTGCAGGTGCTCTGTACATTTCCTATAGAGACTACGTATTTGGTGGGAAATAAAGCTATTTAATTTGAGAAAACAACCAGAATAAAAACATAGTTGTTTTATGTGATTACAGGGTGCCGTACCACGATATTCGCTTCAACCTGATGGCTGTGGTACCAGACCGCCGCCAGCAGTACGAGCACAAACTGAGCACGCTCAAGACCAACCGCCAGATCGTGCTCGAGGCCCTGCAACAGGTAGGTCTTTTAAAATCTGAGATGATAAAGACAAAACCAGAAATATCAATTTTTTGTTTATTTTCTGGCTTTTGAGATTTTTTTTATGTTATATTAAATATTCACCATATTAGAGAAAACTATTGGAGATAAGCAGTGTGTAGAAAATATTAGGGGCATTTCTGTATGAATCCACTGGACTAAGTGTTGATTGTACCTGTCAAAGGGATGCAATTATTCAAGTGAATTATGGAGACCTGAAATGTCGCTTGAAATGATCAAAATTCTACAATTTCTAAAAGTTGGCCACATCTGGAGATATCCAGAGTAGATCAAGCCCAACTCCGGCAGCACCAGGCTACGACAGACTGCTGAAAGGTGCCTTCAGAGAACCAAATGTGCTGACTTTTTTAATTTTTGGAAACCAAGTGGGTACCCATAAGGGTACATTCAAAATATTTTCGTCATCTTTCTCTCAAATGGTGGTGAGTTGTTCGCCGTCACAGTAGAGAAATTTGTTAGTGTCGAAAAAAGGGGATATCCATGAAGTATTTATATAGAATGACCTGACCATGTTGTGCAAGCTACAAAATAAGATGATAATTTATGGTTTGTACGGAACAAGGCATTTATGCTGAGTTCCATACGACCCATAAATTATCATCAAGTTTTGTAGCTTATACAAACAAGGTAGGTTGTTCTATATTTATTATACACCCAAAATTGATAACAATAATTAAATTGATATGGCCTAACAACTAATGTTTTAGTTGACGTGTGCGGAACCTATGGCATTTTTACGTTATATGGCGAAACGGTGCATATTTACAGTATATGTCATGGGTATATGATAAGTATGCAAAGTTTATGAAAAACATGCATACATACTTTATGGATGGCCTGGTTCAGAACTCCTGAGCATGTTTTACTGCCAGTCCCAACACTCTCCAGTGTTTTCTCTCGAAATTATATTTTTCATATTTTACAATAGAAATTTTTTTTTTCTAACGAGGACTAACGGTCCATTATTTTTATGAGTCATCGAGGAGGGTTTTCTAGTAAAAACACCCATAACTCTTTCTGTTCCAGGAATACATTTTTGTATAGAAAAACGTATCAAGTACCCACTATATCTGAATATACTTGAATGAAAAATCCTATTGGTTTGGAAAGTGAACATTGCTTAAATGAAGACAAAGATTATTGCGTTGAGATGAAGGTTTATCTTTAAAAACTTGACTTGGCTTTCTCTGCCAGTTTATGCATTACTAATCCGAATGTCTTGCTTCTGTTGCGTATCGTAATTATTCGTCTTATGAAAACCTGTCTTTTTCTTCATGTGTAACAAACAGCTGCTGGATTCAAAGGTATATCATCTTAATTGTTTCCAAATCTATTAATTCAAATGTTTGATTTGAAACTGGATCCTGTATCTAATTCAGTAGCACTGGTTGTTTAATGGTTTTGGACATGGGTTAACGATGTGAAAAGATAGAGGAATTGGATATTGAGTGATACTGGGGAATTGACTTATACATTAAAATTATAAATAATACGTACATAATACAGTATTTGCAGCATTGGACTAAATATCAAATCTTTATGATTGATTATTGGGTATGAATAAGCATGAATGAAACTGGAGATGTTAAAATGGTGAACTACACATAATCTCAGTTGCCGGGGCTTCTTTTCTATCTTCACTTTTTTTGTGTCGTTTTAAAGTTCCCTTCCACACTTCCAGCATGCAGCCTAAATATCACCACACATTGTCACTTGTCTATTGCGTAATCATTTGTCTACGTTGTCTCCTGAACACATTCACAAAACAAACCTAACCTAATGAGGCACATAAATACATCTTATTTCCTTCATATAATTTTATATTTTATGAGTACGTGGCTAAGTCCTTCCTGTTGCAAACATTAAAAAGGAATTAAAAAAATTTTGGAAACCCTAAACAAATAAATAAATCATAACAATGTACTTGTTATAAATACAGTAAATTTAATACAGTAAATTTCTATTAGATATGGATTGTTTTATTATGGACATCTTTTTTAATTGAACTAACATCTGTGGTTGTAGTGCAATTTTATATATCCTAAATGTTGTTTCCCTAAATATGTATTCAAATATTATATTCAATGTATTAAATGATTTTGGAATGCCATATTTGTGAAAACTACTCACGTTAAAATCCATCGAGGAGGACGAGAACAAGAAGATACATGTAGAGGATAATCTCAAAGTCGTCTGTCTTTTTTCCGTACACCTAATTTTGCTTTGTTTTGTTTTTACAATTTTCTATAGGGCTATGAATTGTGACAGTAGCCTCTAGGCTTGGCCTGGGCTGTACTCTTATTATCCATCGTATACAAAGTCCCCATTGAAAATGTATGGGGACTCAGTAAACCACTACCCATGGTATAAAACCTGTCAGATACCATAACTGTGGTATACGGATTCAAACCTGTGGTGTACGGCCTCAAAACCATGGTATACGGGAAAAATAGTCCCTTTTGCTAAAGAAATAGTTCTTATTGTGGTACCCGTTAATATGGCAATTACTGGTTTTAATTTATTTGAAAAGATGGATAATAAATGCAACAAACGATGATTTTGTGGACAGGTGGCTCTGTAAACCACTCGTGTATTACTACGCGTCAACCCCTCGTGGTTCACGGCCGCCTGTCCACAAAATCATCGATTATTGTCTATATACTCCACTGGTTCAGATGTCCAGGGGCCTGTTGAATAAACAAGGCTCGTACATGTAGACCCTTCTCTGTACATTGTACAAAGGATATCGTTTAATGATTATTTTAGTTCATTCGCTAAGATACTCTCAGCTGTCCATAAGGTTGTCCATAAGTGTTGAATAACGTTGACCCACATGGTCCCTCAGTTTTTGTGATATGAAACATGATCTTTGATACTATTCTTTATTTCACCTAAAAATCATAAACTTGTTGTTGTACTAACATTCTCTGGAGTTTTCATCAATTGTCGATCAATTATTTCATAATCTATGACCGCAGTAAAATAATTATATAAACCTGAGTAAATGGTGCCTGCACATCATTTGGTGTTCTAGTGGGAAGACCTTCAGGCATCACTCTGTCTGATAGGGTTAAAAGACACTAAATGATAGCTAGGGGTCCATCCATAAAATATGTATGGACAATTTCTGAAAATTTTAACCCCCACTCTCTCTCAATCTTGTACGCAATAGCACAATGAAGAGGCATACGCACAATTTCTTTTTAAAAAATGCCGCCCTCACCCTCACCCCCCTCAGTGCATATGTTCTCTATGGGTGACACATAGCTCAAACATTGTGGGTGTGATTGATTTAACCTTGACTTTCATAACTGATATGATCAATAGAATCAAGACCCAGTGGTGAGTGTGAATCATAGAATTATCGAAGGGCCACAGATATATTTTCAATTTAACTTGACCTTAGGTATTCTAAGTGTGTTGTTTTGTTGCCCTGTATTAATATAGCATATGTTTGTTATTGTCAGTGAAATTCAATTATATTCAACTCTATCCTTGGTGTTATTTACACAATTTGTGGTTTATCTAGTTTCTGTTTAATCGTTTACACACTCCATGCCCATGTTTTCCTAATTATTATGTCATATTGGACACGAACATGAAACAATATCCAAAAATATTTGCCATTACATGTATTAACCCTTTCTAGACACATGCCCGGAGAATCATTTAATTTTTTCATAATGATGAATTCCTTTAAGTAAATAGTCATCGGATTCTAATAAGACTTGGACATTTGATTAAAAACAAGATAAGAGTAAGGTATATATATGAAGATTGATAATGAATTCCTTCAAAGAAATAGTCATCGGATTTTAATAACACTTGGACATTTTATGAAAAATAAGGTACGATTAAGGTATATCTATGAAAGTAATCTTGTATCCCATAGCATGGAATATATGACAATATAAAGGTGATATCGATGATACTCAACCTCACGTCCCTCAGCAGCACACTGACAACTAGTCTCGTCCATAAGGAAGTTACCTGGCCACAGGCGGTCGTCCTTAAAGGGTTAAGCATCTAGACGTGCATAAAAGGGCATGATTTACTTTTTCCTAATCTCTTGTCTTGATATTTTACCTCTCTATATCTTATTATTCCTACCGTATTTTGGTGTACAAGGGGAATTCCAGGGACCATTCGGTTTGTATTAACAGGATATCTAAGTTGAGTGTTCTCCGAAATGAAAAAAAAATCAATAACTATGTAAAGTGAAGATTTACTAAAACATGCTCCAGACTATGTTGTGTCCCTCTTGCTCACAGTAAAGCCCATAAGACATTGACACCGATCGCTGAATCTCACCGAGCCATTGGTTTGAATGATGCATTGTACACTTGCACACTGATCTAATTGCAATCAAAGGGTGTTGTTGGGCCATGGGTATAGTCAGTCATATCCCACAGGTGAGTAATGCTAATAGTGAGCCAATAAAATCAGGTGGGTTAAGTGTAAATATAGGGGGATAAAATCACCCATTTTCACTGATACAGCGAATTTATATTCCATAATCGTATCGGAGAGTCTCAGAATATTGATGTGTTATGGAAGACGAGTGGTTGACTGAAGCACTAACGCCCCGGCTCTGATACTGCTTACAGATGGTGAAGGTGACGAGTCCGGAGATCGTGGACCAGACCCAGGGTGGGCGGGGTCGTGTGAAGGCTGAGCCCATTGTCACGCGCTCCGTCGCTGCACGAGAGGCCCTCGCCAACCAGACCCCAACCTCTCCACCCTCGGTGCGCACGCGCAATAAGCAGAAGCAAGCTGCGGCTGCGGCTGCCGCCAACACAACCGGAACTGGTGGGTCGACAGGGTCTTCAGCGGCACCCTCCAGCGTGGGGAGCAGGGCCACCACGCCGTCGCCCGTCCTTGGCCGCCTCCCCCCGGGACTGGACTGTCACAGCTATGCCAAGAGCCCCATTCTCAAGGACCCTAACAGTGACGAGAGTCAACCGGGGGGAAAGCTGGATGGCTATGAGGCCGACCGGGGCGAGAGCGACACAGAAATGGACGGGGACGTATCATCTGCGCATGCTCTGGTGGCCACTTCTGGTGGCGGCGGTGGGCCTGGTCCCCGCGAGAACGTCAACCTAGGCGACATCCAGGGCGACCAGCTGACCACTGTCAAGGACAATGCCGTCAAGATCGAGATCTCTGTTTCGGACGAGAAAGAAGGGTCCATCCACATGCCGACAACCGTGGCGAACACAGATGTCACCAAACCGCTGATGATACAGACGAAGTTCGCGACTTCCCCGGGGCCGAGCAGTGAGAGCACGGACACTGCGTCGGAGGTGGGCAGCGGGATGAACTCTCCGGTCTGTTCCACCTTCTCCGGACAGTCCAGCCCCAACTTCCCGCGCTCCCGTATCCGTGGCGAGGAGGCCATCAAGGCGGCTGAGGGCCTGCTTCTGCAACACAAGCTGGAGACGGGCGGCCATCTGTTCGACTCCAAGTCAGACCCAGATGGAGTGGGCGGAGACTCCAACACGCTGAAGGTGCCTGGGGAAGGCGGGTCCGAGCCCGATACGTCACCCCGCAGCAAGTTCTGCAGCCAGCAAGGATTCACTCCTAAGGTTTGTGTGTAACGTTAGCTTGACTGAATGTATTAAAAATCTTTTCAGATTAGTAGACACAGGGAGATGCCCCTGGTCCCTCCTCAAAAAGGGGGGGTGGGGGACGCTGCCCCATTTTGTGCAAAAATAATTTCCCAGCAGTAGCATGTCCACCAAAGTCAGCTTCATTTAACCCCTTAATTATTCATTTTTAGTATGATGATGGTAAAGTGCCACTAACCAAACAGTACTCACAACTTCTAGATTTGTGTCTGAATGTTTTATTACTGTGGTTGGCCTTCTTCAGGGACTTAATGGATAATGAGGCTGTGAGACAGAATCACATGCTTATATACTTAATATTGGGTTACTCTGGAGACGACAGCATGGAATTATGGGTATGAAATTAATTATGGGTAATAAAAGTAATTGAGCCTCATCCACGCCTATCAAACTGAGACTCAATTGTAAAATTGATAAAAAAAAACGACAAAATGTATAAATGAGTCGAGACGCAAAAAATCCTATTATTATTATATTTATTATGCGTGATGTCAAAGAAAACCAGCCAACAAGGGCTGATGACATCTCGCTTTTATTGGAAGTGTTATCAACGAGAAAACTCATGGAACGAATATGGATGTAACTAAGTGAACCAATAAAAGAATATGAAAAAAAAAACCCCCAAAAAACCCCCTCCCAACTGACCCTAACTGACATTCCTGGGTCTGTGGCTGAGACGTTTCAGGAGGACAGTTTTGTTTGTTTTGATATTCAGAAATCAAAAGGTAAAGATACATTCTCCTCCTTTCAGAGGCACTTAGTACTAATCCAAACAGTACAATGGAAACAAGTGTCATAAAAATATATCACAAAATACTGCGTCACATATATTGATATTGGTATCTAGCAAGTCTATGGTTTTCGTGGCATATGTGATTATATCTTTTAGACAAAAGCTTAATTCTTCTAGATTCTTTATCAATTCTTGAATCGGTACAATATCTTGCAATATGAGCTTTCATTCAGCCATTCCATGCTTACGAATTCATGATTTTGTTACATTTATCCGAATTCTAGGCCTACATCATCTTAGTAAGATACAAAACTTTTTCCAAGTCGTTGTCAGTTAAGCGTTGTACATAATTCATACGTTTTGCATAATTTTGTACCATTAACCCAGTTTACACTAACTACAGAATTGCTTAAGTGCCGGGATTATTGAAAAAGATGAAACAGAAATTATTGTTAAGATTGAATTTAATGTTACTGCTTACCTTTCTTTTTTTGTTTAGATTTTTATTGTTCTTTCTCCCGAGGGAGTTTTCTGGGCAATAAGTCGAGTCCATTTACAATTCATTATTTAAATTTTTTTTTTTTAAATTTTTTTTTTTTTTTTTAAATAATTCATTACAATTCATTATTTGTACTTGCATCAGTTTTATTAGAACTGCAGGTTAGTGTGGGTTATGGGACCTTTAGGACTTGAGAGATTATACTCTTATCACTCTCTGTTACTATGAAGAGTTGATCAACCACCAAACCAAGGAGAATTCTGATCCTATGCAGTTGACAAATTGTTTGATATATCCATTCAAACAGAGCAGAGATTACGGGGAAAAAGTCACTCGCCTGCAAAGTAGTGCGTGAGAAGATCGACTGTCATTTTGTCTTTTCTTTGATGAATCAAATTTGCAATGCTGAATAATAAATGCAATATTAACTGGTTTTGGATATTTTGGTTGCATTATCCTCAGAGTTGACTACACAATATCCATGCATTTGCTCGGATATTACTAGGTGCCAACTCAGAGAATACGTAGCTCGGTGGCTTAATGGTGGGGTGTTCGCCTTAGGCATGGGAGGTCGGTGGTTCAAATCAAATCGGGTCATACCAAAGACTTAAACAAAAATGGTTCCCACTGCTTACTTGGCTTAACACCCGCCATTAGAATGAGGAGTTGGGGGCTAAGCTGAAGAACATCCAGTGATGTGCTACTTACATATGTGGAAGAACGACTGTATCGCCAAACTCAGTGGTTGTACACACCATATAAAATTGACAAAAAAACCAACAAAATATAGGGTCACTAGTATCTGAAACAAGTTAATATTGTGTAGGTAAGTGATTGTTATGGCACTAAAGGCCACAGTTCGGTTTGCAGTATGTATCAACCTGTCTTATGAAAGTGCATTGGAGGTTGGGAAAAAAGAGTTATTAACCATTACATACGAACAAGAAATGGTCCTTGAAGTGATACTTACTTGCTGTTGTGTTTGTATTCTTAATATGAGCAGAATGATTCATACTGAATATCCTTTGATTTTTGTAGGACCTTCTGGCTTTGCTGAAGAACGTGGAAAACGAAATTAGTCAGACAGAGAGTTTCCTGAAAGATGAATGTGAGAAACGAAAAAAATATAAGGTAAGGATAGTTATATGAATCAAACGCATTTCAGTAACTATTCTATTTTCTTTTCCACCAGTAATTATGTGTTTAAGGGTCAAAGATAAAGTAAGTAAGGACTGAGGGGGTCTAGGCTGAGGGTTAAAAAGATATTGACATTTTCGGGTATACCCTTTCTTTTAATACTGTTTTAGACAACCAGCTGTTTTTGACGACTGCCAATGGACACACAACTATGACCAGTTCATGTGCAACTCCTCATTGGTATGTTATGACGATTTTAGATTGACAACTGCAGACAGATGCACAACTGTGACCATTTTATACGAACCTATTCATCAATACATTATTACCTTTCAGAGTGACAACTACAAGTAGACACAAAAATATGACCAGTTTGTGTGCACCTTCTTATCAATAGGCCTTTTTCCATAGGCCAGTGTCGCACCTTATCTGCTTAGTTACGCAGGGACTGAAGCCTAACATTCACCTGGCAACGTGTACTTTATCATTGATTCACACAGTGTATGAGTGAAATACGGTCAAAATACCAGTGCACATTATTTCCAGAGAAATGACAGTGATTGCATCATATTCGGCGGTATTCCAGCTCCAATTTGGTGTATCATACATGGACACAACTCAATGATACTTTAGATATACCTTAGATAACACAGGGACACCGAAACTGCATACACACTAATACATTGGCAGGCCTAGCTATAGCAAGCTTATCTTTTTCCAAGTTAAATCCAAGATAATTATCAACTATAAAGTTTAGACAGCTCAGACTTGTTGATACAATACCCAAGTTTGTTAAAAGAATCTAATATGTCAAAAAACAAGACTCCTGCAATCACAACCACCGTTCACACTTTGGGTGTGACTGCTGTGTTCCCTATACACAAGTGGCCGGAGTCGGGCGTGTTTTGTCCGAGCGGCCGCGTAACTAATCAGTGGGGCGTTAGGTGGCGCTAAACGGCAAAACCTGTATTGATTGTTACTCTCTCCGATCAATGCCTGTAGGATGACATATAGCTATGACCAGTTCATATTCACCTCATTCTCATCGATCCATTGAGACCATTTTAGATTGATGACTGCTGACAGACACACAAATATGACCAGTTTGTATGTAACTTTTCATCAATCCAATATGACCATTTCAGATTGACGACTGCAGACGAACACACAACTATAACCAGTTTATGTGCACCTTCTCATCGATCTGTTATGACCATTTCAAATTAAGGTCTGCTGACAGACACGAATGTGACCAGTTTGTATGTACCTTCTTATCAATCGATTGTAACTGTTTCAGGTCAATGACTTCTTGCTGACATATAACTATGACTAGATCATACACACATTTTTATCAATCCGTTATGACTAATTCAGATTGACGACTGCCAACAAACACATAACTATGATCAGTTTGTGTGTAGCTTCTAATCGACCCGTTATGACCATTTCAGATTGACGACTGCCGAAAAACACACAATTATGACCAGTTCATGTGTATCTTCTAATTGACCCGTTATAACCATTTCAGACTGACGACTGGCGATGAACACACAACTATGACCATTTCATTGCAACTTCTTAATGATCCGTTATGACTATTTCAGACTGATGACTGCCGACGAACACACAACTATGACCAGTTCATGTGTACCTTCTAATTGACCCGTTACGACCATTTCAGATTGACGACTGCCGACGAACACACAACTATGACCAGTTCATGTGCAGCTTCTAATTGACCCGTTATGACCATTTCAGATTGACGACTGCCGACGAACACACAACTATGACCAGTTCATGTGCAGCTTCTAATTGACCCGTTATGACCATTTCAGATTGACGACTGCCGACGAACACACAACTATGACCAGTTTGTGTGTACCTTCCTCTCGATGCTGGCCGAGCAAGGCCACCTAGCGGGGCTTGTCGAGCAACATATGAGCATCAAACGGCGACCCAGCCTCGGCATCTCTCACCTCCACAAGATGCGCAAACCCGACAAGAAGAAGCGACCGCGCCCCAAGAAAAAGAGATGAGCATGGAGGTTAAAAACAGAGACTCATTATATTTAGGCATAATTTAAACAGCAACCTGCTGTATTATCGCTCATATTGTACTGTTACTACACACGTATAGACGTATCGTTTAGGTTAGTTTGCTAAATGGACTGTCTTAAAGATGGCGTTATGTTTGGTGCGTATACATGAAATGCAGATGGAGTTATGTTTGGTAAGTATACACGAAACAAAGTAGAACTATTATACACGTATATATCTATGATGTATTTGGATGATAAAATTGAATGTGAGTTATTGTATTTTACGTTTTTGTCATAATGAAACCATGAAGCAAAGTGAAAGGTAAAACTGAATAATAAAGAGACTGTTGTCGATAAATTCAAAATATGTATTTCAAGTGTTAATGTGTATTATTTCTGTGACTGCTCTTAAAGGCATAGCAGATAATTTGTCTTGAAAATTAAAACCCATGTCACTTTCTTGACAGTTTGATATGATGATACCCAATGTTTTGTAGAGCACATATCTAACTTAAAAATTGGGGGTCAGCATGCTAATTATCTATATATAGATTTATACGATAGTTAATGTAAAGACGTGCTATTTTTCCGCCGAACGAATCTGACCCCCACACCCCAACGGGAAAGCGGAGACAACCCAGCAGGCGCAAAACTTTTTTTATTTCAAATTTATACTATAATTATATCAAAATAGTGGAGGATAATATTCCCACTAACTCGAAAACGGGCTGGTTCCTTTCAATTATGATAAGACATTTGGTTGTGTTTATTTACCGACATGTTTTGGACTTGTTAGGTCCTTCATTAGGATGTCTAAAATAGAATATGCAGAAATTTTCACACAGTAAATTCCATGTCATTTTCTTCAACCTTGTTCAGAATATGATAAATGTATAGTGCTTCACATTTAAGTAATAATATCTATAGTTTACCGACTGTTGCTTTTAATGAATTGAAGAAAACCGAATTTATCCCTATATTTCCTATATGAATCAAACATGTTAATAGCCCTATCATACATATTGGGTTGGGATAAATTGGACAATATACTCTATTCTATTCTTATGGTATTAGAATGTCCCAAGGAAGCAGTTTGAATTGGAAAATAACAATATAAAAAGCACCAGGTGGCGGCACTGCGTATTGTAGAATGTCTTTCACTATTTGTGGCATTGCTAATGATTGAAAGAAGAACGAATATTTAGAACAAATAAGAAGCTTATACCAATGAAAAGGGTACATGGTAATTGTAAACCTGATTCAGCTAGATGTCTGTTAGGAGCAACATTAAGGAAGAGCGCCTGAAATAATGGCGATTACTGTGTGTCGCAAAAGTTTTCAATAAAAAAAAGAAGAAAAAAAGCTCGAGGATTAGTACCATTCTGACCTACCAGGTGGCAGCACCACAAACACTAGACAGTCGGCAGCACATAACATTCCCCCGTACGAACACCCTCAACAAAATCGGCACACTAAACTAGGAGCAAATGGTGTGTTCATCACTGATGAATGATCGTGCAATTATAGATAGGTTTGGGTTATATTCAGTCATTGACATAGACAATAATCGATGGTTTTGTGGACAGGCTGCCGTAAACCACGAGAGGTTGACGCGTAGTAATACACGAGCGCTAGCTAGTGTATTACGAGGTCAACCGCGAACGGGGGTAGTGGGTCAAGGCGGCCACGGATTTAACACGACCAGGGCTAACTACGTTAGCTCTGGCGGCCAGTGTAGCTCAAACTAAGACTGTTATGCGCGGCCATTTTGAGACAGGGATTCCTGCCTCCGCTGCACGAAGCTGTCCTGACTGATTTCCCAGTTACAAGTGGCTAGAGTTGGGCTAAAGTTAGAACAGCCATTCGTGAAATTCCTTTCTCCCATCAGGCAGAGGGAACAGGCAAATGGGAACCATGCTCTGTTAGGCCCCAGAGGAGGTGTGAAGTGTAGCGCCCCCTATAGGCACCCAACCCATATATGCCATGCGGCAGGGTTCAAGGCGCCACTTTCAAACCTGCCAGCAGAGGGGAAGGAACTCTTGAGAAAGGACTGTGTGAGGCTTGCAAGCCATAGCCTATGAGAAATAACGTTGTATTCCACAAGACCAAACAGTCATAAAACGTGGAGCTCTATTGAGCTCTATTGTGGTTTGTAGTACATTAGATATCACTCTATCAATATCTGACAAGATTTTTGATAGAGCTCTAACAGTTTGTATGTAGTAGCTGTTACTAGTTAGCCTATTTTAGTATAGGAATCCGCATTCAGCTGTCATTTGAGAACATGCCAAAACGATAGGGGGCGCTACGCTTCACACCTCCTCTGGTTAGGCCCTTACGGACCGTAAGCCTAAGGCGGCGCGGTGTGGAAACGGACTATGTGGTATTAAGTGCACAGTTTTTCCAGTAGGGGACGCCACTGAGTCACGGGTGTCCTTTACCACGTTGAAACAGGTTCCTCGGTCGGAACGTTTAAAGACATATTTTAATATCCACAGCGGCACCACCCGGTGATTTTCAATTATTGACTCGTGTATTCAAATCAATTCATGATAATGTATTCTTATACAAAAGGAGTAGAATTTGAATTCTGTTTAGCTAACTCAATCATCAGGAGCGTCGGAACGTTTTAAGTGGGGGGGCGAACTGAAAAACTGCTGACTTTTTTCTTGGTATGAAGTCATACTTCGGCATTTGCCTGTTCCACTAGATTTACCGTGAATCTGTGAAAAGTCTGTGAAAAGTCAGCTCTTTTGCCACCAGTGAAAAGTCAGGGCTTAGACTGGGCATACCCTATGTACCTTGGCCATCACTGCACGCTAAAAAGTCAGACTTAGACATTTTCCACGGTGAAAAGTCAGGGCTTGGCCATCATTGCACGCTAAAAAGTCAGACTTAAGACACTTTTCCATGGAGAAAAGTCAGGGCTTAGCCATCATTGCATGCTAAAAAGTCAGACTTTGACATTTTGCCACCAGTGAAAAGTCAGGGCTTAGCCATCATTGCACGCTAAAAGGTCAGACTTTGACATCTTCCCATGGTGAAAAGTCAGGGCTTATAGCCACCGTTGTATGCTAATAAGTCAGATTTTGACACTCCATGGTGAAAAGTTAGGGCTTAGCCATCATTGCATGCTGCTGAAGCTGCTGACTTTTTGGGCTGGAAAAAAGTGAGGGACATCATTTGGCATTAGAATTATTCACAAGGAAGCAATTTTGGCTGAAAATTTAATATTTAAAAATCACCAGGTGTCACCGTGAATAGTAGGATATACCTTTAACTCCAAGGCTCTCTTTCGGTGACCACGAATGGTTGGTGCTTGGGATGGTTACACTCTTCAATGTTATTATTTATATTGCCTAATGATGTCAAATAGGATGTTCATCTTCTGTGTAATATTGATAATTTATAAAACAATTATATTATAGATATTATAACCCTAGCATTATCTGCTTGAATGCATTATCCATCCCTAACATGGTCTGCCTTAAGGCATTATTGATCCCTGGCACAGCCTGCCTAAAGGTATTATCCATCCCTAGCATGGCGTACTATGCCCGATAATTATATAGAACTGCATCGAGAATCGTATAAATGGACAATACTCCACAAGTTTGGCTGGCCCGCAATCGTCATCGAGGCGAAGCCGAGTGATGATTATGGCCCAGCCAAACTCGTGGAGTATTGTCTATTTTACGATTCAAGTGCGGTTCTGGATTTATCTTACCCCTTTCTATGACATTAAATATCATCACAACTTCAGAATAATAAGAAAATACTTAGCGAATTCACTACGCCACGGCCGTGGCGTAGTATTGTCACTTTACCAGGGTGATCGTTGAGTATATTATTCCGATGTTATTCCTATGGCTAAACTTGTACCAGGGGTGAGATAATGCTCCGAGACATCTTAGCGTGGCTGAAGGGTTATGGATTAAGGAGGCAGTTTATGAAGTACATTGTAGTCAAAGGCATTTCAGAATGGATCATATTGAGAGGATAGTGCAAATGCTCCCGGGGCAAGTGTGGATGACAACAACGGCCCCCGGCAACGACAAAGCCAGAATCCTAGAAAGGAAACTTGTCAAGTTTAAAAATGATAGGCTAGGGTTGGCACGTGGGAATTACGAGGCTAACATGAGGAAGACTGTAGAAATCAAAGCTAGTTTGAGAAAATGAGAACAATGTCTACCAGGAGAAGGAGCCTGAGGCCATTTTCTTCACGAATGCATCAACCATAGGCTGGGGGTGTTTTGCTTGTGGGAGAGGGCCTGGAATATGGTGAGGCCTGAGACAGAGACTCACAGGAAGCCGACAGACACATTAATGAGCTAGAGATCAAGGCTTCTGTGTTGGCGTTCCTCCGTCTTTAGAATGGGCTCAAACCCAGGAAAGATAAATACATAATTATTTGGTAGAAATTATGTAAATCTTTACATAGAAAAAAGTCCGTAGAACTGTTAAGGTTTTTTTATACACGTAAATTATGTTTGAAATTCATGTAAATTATTCACATTGTATAAATGTCAGGCATTTTCCCAATGTTCCTACGTTGTAATACATAGTGTGTTTACTGGGAAGGGAATCATGTTTTGCGTTATGTAAATAATACAATGACAATAGGGAGCAAAAGTGAACCCGCTGAAACCACAGAGTCTGAACGATGCCTGATTTAGATATGGTTGTGTCTTCTGAGAACAAGCACTGTGGAAAATATGTTACAATTCATTATGACTCTTGTGCTATAGTTGTTGATGCTTTCCAAATGTTGTAGAGAAATATCATAAACCTGGATGAGTTTCAATCTTGGCCACCGTATGCCACGACTGGAGTCTGGCATAGTGACTTCACTAGGCAAGCCGAGTGAAGTCTGGAGCCAAAACTCCAGGAGTGGCATGTGGTGGCCAAGATTAAAACAAATCAGGTTTTGATTTTTATCCTACCCGGTCTCCTCGATTTTGGAATATTATGTGATAACAATTCTGTATGCCACTAGTGGCATATAAAAGTCCGTATGCCAGTCAGCGTGGCATACGGAAAATCAATGTTAAGCCTATGGGATTTTATATTAGGGGTGGGATAATATCAACGGCCCCCCCCCCATTTGCTCTTGTTGGCAAGACAGTGAGGAAGATTGCACAAACAAGGAAGTATACAAGCAAGAGGTCGAGAAATAGTATATATTGGTAAGGTATGAGTGCGAGGAGTATATAATGTATAAGTAAGAAAACGAAAAGTAGTATATAAATAAGACATTCACCCGGGCCGACCTCTGTACTACAAAAATCTTTGTAAAACAAAAATATCAAGCTTAAACCTCTAATACCTAAATGTTATAGAGGTGTTTATAGCTAGGACTGAGTGGTGGTTTTTTTGGTCTAAAAAGAGCTTGTGTTTCCCAATCTTTTATGTGTGAATGACCTGCAGTGATCTATTTTGTGTAGAGCTCTGAGGTGCTGGCACCTGTCGGCAGATGGGTGTACTTAATACAGTCATCAGATACCGTTACCATATGGAACGACCATTGCATTGTCAACTTTGAAATCAAATTAAAAAAAATTCTATTCCATTTTTAGTGGGATATCGTGATTCTATTCTGCTCTGTCTCGACTTCAAAGCAATTTTAATAGTTAACATTAATGACAAAGATACTTGACTAAATCGTCACACTTGGCCACACTAGAGCGACTTCCATACACATATGGTATACACCATAGGCGTCCATAGATAGGCATGCCTTTTGTCAACTCATATGCACTTGCAATGATTCTGATTGTTTGTCAGGTGGATATGTGTGAAAGGAAGCAGTGTAAATAACTGAAGTATCGTGCACGTAAGGTACCAGCTGCAACACGCATGCGCATTTACTGATAGAAACAGGAAGTACAAAGAATCACATGAATCGACTGAGAAACTCCGCATGTCATGCATTGTGTTGTTATGTAATGTTGTTAATGCTTCAGTAAACTGTAACATACGATTCTCTTTTATCAAGGAAATAGTGAAGAGACTATTCTGTCTCAATTGGAAAATGATGGGTTTACATGCACACTGTTTCTTGTGAAAAGGATATAAAACTAAGAAACACAGATGTTGGAAATCCGTTCATTCAAATGAAAAATAAAAATTGCAGGTACTTAGAGGCTGTATATCAAACATAGAAAGATGTTCGGGAACATCCGTAGAAATATGAAATCGGGTGACGAGGCGTGTTGAGAGACCGGGAATTTAAATATATTCTAGACACATTGCAAACGGATTGCCATCTGGTACCAGTGACATAAACATTCAGAAATATCTGTAGAAATATGGACCCATTTTTAATAAACGAAGGCAGTTAACAAGATCCATAGTCGTTAAGCACACAGTAATAGAACCATTGATAATTGAGATTTTTTTACAAATAAAAAACCGCATCGATTGTACATGTACTTGCTTCGGCAGTACATTTAATAAAAATCGCAACAAATATTTTCTAATCCGAAATTACGAGTTCCATAAGACGCTAAAAGGAGGCGAAAAAATACCGAAAAGAATTTTTGGAAAAATATTTTGAAGTTGTATTCATTGATCTAATGGTTCCGTGTGAAAGAGGCCTAAACTCTGACGCATGAAGACATATCAACACCCGGAGCAGAGCGCGGGAGTCGTCGGCGGGAGGAAGTGTCAGGGGCGAAATCTTTATTGGGCAATTCTTTTAGTATTTTGTTGTGTCGGTGTGTTCCCTAACGATCACTTAGCTCGCACCGAAAAACACTAATGACTGCTTCGTTATGTCCTATACGGCCGGCCTCATTTGAAACCTGTCTGAGTGATTTCTAATATAATAATGTAAAGAGAGGGACGCCCGGCGTCTCAACCTGCCGCGCCCTCTCTCGGCAGCGTTCATTAGTCACCGATTGGCGCATGCGCGCGGGGCTCGTTAGTTCGGCCATGATCAACAACTTCCGGTGGCGCAATAGAACCGTTTCCGGAGAACGCTGAAACCATGAAAAATTTCCTTGCTACTCGCCCGAAAAGTCGAGCATCGGGGTATCGAAATGATCGAAACGAGTCGTAAAACGCGGGCAGTGCCCCACTCACCGCGGGAAAATGTCGACATCTACAACTCAGACTAGAGACGAGGGGCCATAGCACGCGTAGACCAAAAGTGTTCAATGTCGAACGGGAAAACGCATATATTGGGATATGATGATGAAAATAGTTGGAATGGGATGTGAACATTGGAAGTGGTAGACTGGCCAGCGTAAGCCAGTCTAAGTAAAATAAAGGAAAATGCATAATAATAATAATATGTCTTCCGCTTCTTGAAGAACATTAAGGGCATTTTGAACTGTGTATTGCAAAGTGGCATTACAGTTCTATTTAAGATATAACTTACTAAATCAGTTATAAACACCACATGAACAATTCGAAATGGTGAATATGAAGTACTGTATATGCATACATACATACATACATACATACATACATACATACATACATACATACATACATACATACATACATACATACATACATACATACATACGTACATACATACATACATACATACATTCATACATACATACATATATACATACATACATACATATATGTACACATGTATTTTGTGAGAATATTGTATGATATTATTTTGACATAAGTTTGTCTGCATTGCTATTATATAAGAACCCAAAGAGAGTGGTTAGGGTTGATAAATATGCAACGAGTTTGGTCGCAAAGCCGAGTGAAATTACGTAGCATACCAAAACGAATGGCATATTTTCAGTGGCTATGGATCGAGTGCGGTTCAGATTTATATCACCAATATCACTGACTGATCGGCTAATGTTTGTGGCCAATCGCCAATTTGTTTGTGGCCAATCGTCAATTGGGTATTTTTTTTCATACAATACTCTATGGGCATTGAGTACAAGTTCCCAATGTTAAATCTATATAAAAAATATGCCAGGGATGAGATAATATTAAATATACCAGTGGTGTGGTAAATACCAGAGACAGAAGTCGGCAGTAAGACATGCAGCATGCCTGCCGACCCCTTCATCAGCCAGCAAGATAGATTTGTTGTCGATGAAGCGCAAGCAGAAAACTGATGCCCAGCCTTGTCTCATGACCTTTGGTCGCCGGAGCAAAAGTCAGATGAATCGACTGTAAACCTGTGTAATGTCTCCATAAAGTCTGACATATTGCGTGTGTCTGCCAGGCAACAAAACCACCGGGTCCCAGACCTAAAACCAACACCAGTGCATCAACTCAGGTTCAGAGACTGCGTTTAGGAGCCTGGGCCGGGACATTTGACTTCTGTGGGGTACCTAAGAGAAGCGGGGCTTTTCGACTCAGATTGAAAGTCACCGGGTGTACTTATAACATTGTGCATCGTCATTCATGGTCACTAGAGGGCGCCCATGCCCGTGCTGATATCAGAACGATCGCTGGGGACTTACTGATTGCTTTTCTCTGATGTAATAAACGTCGACTCTCATGCACGCCACGCATCGCCCCAAAACATATCGCAGTTTTGTTCTCCTTCCACCGACGTCATTTTACTACATCACCTCTCCCCTAGCCCCATTTTGCATCTGGTGATATTTCCTTTATGGCACCTTTATGGCAAGGTTATCGGGGCGACAGTGCAAGTGTTTGATGTGTGTCTGTATTGAAGCAAATACATTCATATTTTCTGGTGAAGGTTTATAATGTTGCTTGGCCCCCATGTATCATAATTTCTACTAGATTTCTGGGAAACTTATTTTTTAAATAAAGCTCTTCTATATCACTATATTCGGGTTTTTGCCAGAGGAATATTTATTTCCCTCTCTCTCTGTCTATTTGTTTATATCAGTATCAATTCTCTCTCATTCTTTGTCTCTCTGTTCCTTGCTCACTCTCTGTCTATCTCCCTCTCCCTCTCTCGCTCTCTGTATCTCTGTCTCTGTCTCTCTCTTTCTGTTTGTGGGTAAGCCTATACGTTTTAGTTAACGGTGACCATAAAGGCATTCAATCAATATAAAATGAATATCCATTACGGAATGCTGTCAAAATTATAGAAATCTGAAAACTTCCTTCCGCTCACCGAATTCCCAGTACAATTGTTTGATTTCTAAACATACCAGAATATCATATGAACAATTTTACTACACATAAAATGAAGCGACCATATAAGTGGAATAAGAAAATAAATCGCCACAAATGGGCTATATACATGTACATCAAGATCTGCGAAGCTTCTGAGTTGTACATTTGTGTGACTCTCTAATTCCCACCTTTTTTTGCTTAAAAAAAGGCTGTTTGACTATAGTTTCTATACAGACCAGAGTATCACATGAACAATTTCACTACACATAAAATGAAGCGACCACATATGTAGAATCAGAAACTGTATCGCCACAAATATACACCAAGTTCTGCGCTTGCGGCTCTGTGACTCTCCAATTCCCGCCCTTTGGCTAAATGTCGGCTGCTACTTGTTTGAGTTTAGTTCCCCTACATACGACAGAGTATCATATGAACAATTTCACTACATATAAAATGAAGCGACCACATATGTAGAATCAGAAACTGTATCACCACAAATATACACCAAGTTCTGCGCTTGCGGCTCTGTGACTCTCCAATTCCCGCCCTTTGGCTAAATGTCGGCTGCTCCCTGTGACTGCTCGCTCGTGGCGCCCTATTGTGTCGCGCTTTCAGGGGTAGCTTCACGGGTCAGCTGCTTTGAAGCAGGCACTGACTTTGGGAGCTGATACCCCCACTCTTCTTGGCTTGTGATGAATACACTATTGACGAAGACACAGGCCAGTAATTTCACAAATAACTGGACTTGTGTAGACTGAGGGCCCCACGCTTCCCGCCATGCACTGCGCACCGTGGTATCGACACAGGTGGCGACGTCACAGGGTCATGTGACCACATCAACAGCTGAAACAAGTCATGTATGACTGTTGGAGACTCGTGAAATAATGCCAGGGTTGAATACATTGTAGGTGTAGATAAAAAAAATATCCACAATTAATTTATCCATGACACATGCACTGGCTGCAATGACTATTTTCTAGTGTTAAGTCTTTGAGAAAAAATACCAGGGGTGAGATACTAAAGAAGAAACCAACAAGTTTTGGTCAAAGTCTTGGTGCTCCACAAGTTTGATGCGGAGCGATATGAACGAGGCGGCAGCCGAGTGAACATCATGTAGCATTCAAACAAGTTGGAGACCAACTACTTTGACAAAAACCAGTTGCTTTCTATATTCATCTCACCCTGGTCCAGATTAAAAGAATGGACGACACGCAGGATATAGACCATGGAGAACGGAGCGTAATACTCGTAGGGACATGGAGAACGAGTTTGCAATGTTAAACATATATGACAAAAATACCAGGGGTGAGATACTTTCGTAAAACTGGGGAGCCAAAACTCCAGGAGTGGCATGCGGTGGCCAAGATTAAAACGAATTTTTATCCTACCCCATCTCCTCGATTTTGGAATATTATGTGATAACCAATCTGTATGGCACTAGTGGCATATAAAACTCCGTATGCCAGTCAGCGTGGCATACTGAAACTCAATGTTAAGCCTATGGCATTTTATATTAGGGGTAGGATAAATGTCAGTCTTGGAGATGGCACAAGTACAGCCACGCTAGTTCACTATAATCAGCACCAGGTGTCAGCACTAGTCAGGCGTACTTCACAAGCACCGTTAGATAGATCATGAGTTTCCCGATCGTGGTTTTGTGATCGACATGAGTATCTATGGTGTCCACGCTGGAGTCGAGAACTATGAGGAAACTCCTGAGATGAAAATAACTTGGTCTGTACTCCATGGAGTAATTCACGAAGCTAAGGCGAGTGAATTATGTGGCGGTCAAAGAGGTGAAGTGTGAAGTCATCAAGTGGGTTTCTGACTTTATCTCACCCCATATATATACATGATCAGGAACACCATTAAACAATAAATTAACTCACCCAATTAGCCATTGAGTATTGGGTTCGCTACCTTCACGGCCGTGGAGTATCAGTTCATAACGTTAAGCCTATGGAGACAAATACCGGGGTGAGATAATCACAGAGCGCCAACTGACACCTCCTGTAAGGCCTGGCGTCCACCTACTACGATAGAAATATAGACCTACCGATATGGCACCGATACAAAAAGCAAATATCAGAGACATATCGGGAAGGTGCAAAATCGTAGACATATATATCTAGACATGCCAATCCACCACGCATTGTATGGGTTTGTAACAGTAACATGGTCAACTGGCCCGATATTAGGAAACCTTCCGACGCGATTTTGATTTTTTATCGGAAGGTGCATCGTAGATTATATCGGAGCCATATCGTAGTAGGTGGACACCGGGTCTCACTCTCTATGTAGCGCCTCGGTGCCTTGTAAGTTCTTTTACTGTTTTCCTGATCTGCTTATATTTGAGCGAAAACAGTCTTTACCATTCCTAAACCGATAGTTTAAGGGACCATCAATAAAGTACGTACGCAAAATGTCTGAACATTTTGACCCCTACCCTCTCAATATTGTACGCAATCGAACAAAGAAGGGGCATACGCAACATTTTGACCCCACCTCCCACTCAGTACGTACGTGCTTTTTGGATGACCCCTAGTTGTAAATTAATAGTATTACTATCCAAGTTACATTAAGACTTACTTATGAAGAGACATTACGAATCATTTGGATGGTGGGGATTAGTATATTTACGGTTATGTATATAAGAAAAGTAACACACATAAACTTAATACATAAACTCTTGGAGAGCGAAGATGCTAGAAGACATCCCTTGTATATTCCAAAAGATTAATTGTTGACTAAAGTTGCATCTACGTGAGATATCTTTGATAATAGTTGGCATTTAATGAATAAAACCGCAAATGATATGTCTACAATAAAACAATACTATTCGGAAAGATGCCTTGGGGTATTGCAGAAGTATACCCAGAAGATACATATACATAGAAGTGTTCCCTAAATCTGGTTGGAAAATATACATGTTTGGTCACATGCATCCATGGGATTTGTGCCGAAGATACCTGAAGCTGTTTTCAGTGTATATCCAGAAGATAGCTGGAATTATGTATGGAATTACTTCGGAAGATGTTTGAAGATAGTTTCATGAAGAATCATAAAATTTGAAAGAGAGAGGGTAAATTCAAATAAAAAGATTAATATTTCACCCGGTTATTAGTACAAATGCAAATATTCCGTAGTCGATACAAATCGTATTGTGTTCTGTCGTATAGTCAAACCATGTAATAATGCATGTACACTGTAGATCCTATACCCTGGCATATAAAGGATTTCATCAATTTGATGGTGGAACATATACGCGCATATATATATTTATTATTATTTCCAATTTGCGTTCGACAAAACAAATCGTCGCTTTTCCACACTTAAAGACATCAAATTAAGATTCTATCCTGAAATATATTTTTCATGTATTTGTGGTTCCAGAATATAAGCTATCAAATAATAACGCAGGTCAAACCAGCCAGTATCTTATATCTCTATCAATGGAGGGTTACAATGCTACATGTAAAGGTACGCCCATAGCACTGTGATATTTCATCAACCATATAAGTGGATCCACGTTTAGTTACATGCAGCTATAGCCAAAGGTCATTGTCCTTTCCCCCACCCTCCATCTCCACTATGACAAGCCCCTCTTATTGCTACCCATATGTCTCAATATAACCAAGGGGGCGTCGTGATTGCGGACAGTTTAGAGTCCTGCAATAGACTCAGTTCTCTGATTCGGACCCGTGTCGGCACAGCGTCTGCACAGCGTCTCCACAAGCGTCTCTCCACGCCCCGACGACTGCTGGAAGCGGCGCTGTGATTGGCTGTCGGGCCACACCCCAGTTCCCCGGGGCAGGTGGCGGTTGTCTGTTGTCGGTGACGGAAGACAGGGGTTGCCGGGAAGTGGGTGGGGCGAGGGGGCGGGGCCTAAGGGGTGCGACCTATTGACAGCCTTTCATTCTGGGCGAGGCACGCGTGTTGTGGTTGCAGATCGTTTGAAAGACGGAAGTCAGGGACAGGGCTCTGGCATTGCGCTGAGCGCTACGCCTGAGGTCAGTCTCCTAACAGAGGAGCATTTCTAGCACAGCACAACACGGCAGTGGTGCCACTCCAACACCGGGTCACCGGCCACTGTGCCTTTTGGAGACTTACTCACTTTAATGACACACTATCATCACACATCGCATTCACAGCAAAAAGGATCGGCTACTCCAGTTACAAAACAAGAAATAAGGTAAGGCACCAGTCTTTATTATACAGTAAAACCCCGCTTCTGTGACTCCTCGCCAATTTACTCGGAACAAACATTTTTATTTAGTTTAGTTTAATCCCGCTTAAGAGGGCACCCCGATTAAGGGGTTACTTTACTCGGAACGGAGGGTGTCCACTTAAGTGGGGGTTTACTGTACATAAACCCAATAGAGAACAATATCTTACGCGATATTGATATCACCTTTAGTATTATTTCAAATATTTTTGTTCGGTTATATATCATAAATTTAAATACAAAAATCATACGTATTATTTTTCATGTTTATATAATCAATTTTAAGCATGGTGTCATATCCTGTCATTTAATGATAAATTATATTTTTATTTCTGAATAAGAATTCCAGTCGAAGAATAACACCTCATTCATTTCTAACTGCCTCTGCATGGCCAAGGGTTTGCTTCTCCTCGAGATCATTCTTTTATATCCTTATCTCCAGTGAATACGATTTGACAAACTAGAAAACTGAACATTCAATCACTGCAGTGGAAATAGGCGTGCTTCTAAATACTCGCATGTTACATTATAAACGAGGCATCCCGAAATGGCCAATTTCTAATTATCCATTGCCAGGTGATATTCCATCCACTATGCCAAAAAACAAATCTGTTGGCAAAATACCTTATTTCATTAACATCCCAGTATTGTTTCGATAATTACAATCGGGGTATTAATCATACTATTCACGCAATAAATGAACTATACGCACGACATGGCGATTTTACAACCACGCTGACATTTGACGAAACCCTTCCACTTTTTTTGGTCTCCTCCTCCTTCTTTTGAACATCTTTCACGCGAATAACAGCGGTCATGCTTGGCCAATAGAAGCTACCCTTGATATTTCTGTTTCAATTTTTATCGTTCATTGGCGGCATTCATTGCCAGACGATGTCCTTTATATCCGTCCATTGGAGCCACAGACCCTTGTATTTTACTCGTCTTGGCAGAGTGACAAAATCCGCCAACGTCAATGGCGAATCGTGAATAGAACAGAGAAACCACTCAAACCAGAAAGAGTTTACTTCTAGATACACCGAATGCAATGGAGTATAAAACCATAACAACTAATTTAAGAAATAGGCCAAGAAGTTGTTTCACTCCCTTGGTTCCTCTCTTTGAAGTAGCCGACAGTAGACGAAGGCTTGTTCTTTCCCTTTAATAAACCACTGAGGAATCTTGGCTTGCAATCAAAGACTGCTACCAAGTAGTTTTGTATTCGTGTTTGTATAAACCCACCTATGTTATCATTAATAATGGGGCGGCTGGGTTTCCGGGAGATTGCGAGAGATAAACGTTCAACTTGATTAGACTAAGGTGCGAACTTTCTCCATATGCAGACTTTGAAAGTTACCATCTGCAGACGACATTTGGCAAGGACTTGCGTTTTCTCATGCAGACAATGGCGCCAAAACCCTGTTAGCTAACGCCTACGAGTAGAGCCTAATTACCTGCGTCTCTATTTCACAGTTTGGTGACGATTGGAGACGTGACGTCACACGTCGGTGAGCACCACTTCCCATCATGCCACATTCAGGTAAGTTTCCTGTCAATTGATATCTCGCTATTGTTCATTTTAGGTCTCACTTACTGAAATTTAATTCTTGATAAATTACTTCTTGGGTTTCCCGAAAATCTGAAACATGTTCTGCTTGTCAGTATACTTATTTCCAATAAGAATTAAGTATATATATATATTTCCTTTCAAGTTTTTTTGTATCTATCCTGGAGTGGTCACCTTGGACAATAATTTGTCCTGTATTCCAGTGGCTCTAGCAAATCAGTTTCTTGCAACGAGAGATGCTTCCGGAGTAAGCTTACAATTTGCGGTACTCATTAGTAATATATATGATGTACATACAATAATAACAATTGCTTTGAAATCATACATTTTCGGAACACATTGGCGGGATGAAACAGTGGCCAACACCAGAATCATCATGTTCAGAGACGACAGCAAAATAAATACAAACCATATTAGTTGTTATTATGAGATATCCGCAATCTAAACAAAGCCAGCATTGAGGTGTTAGCCAAGGTGCTTTGGTGTGTTGGCAATGGGTGCGGAGGGGTTCTTTCTTTTGTGGACACCAGCATGTTTATGACCGGCGCAGGGCGGAACAATTCGTCACAATTAGTCACCGGAGCCTAGCCACGTGCGCTCGTGGCCACTTTTGGCACACTTGACACCCTCGCCTCCTCTCGCACCTGGGGTGCGGTGTGCCGCTAAATCACTTTGATCCCCTACCTTGATTGACAGTCCTAATTAGACAACAGCCTTGTGACTTTCTCGGCCGCAGAAAGGCCGCGGTAACACAAGATGGTTGCGGGAAAAAGCCCACGCTGTGCGGGGGGTCGCGAGTGGCGGGAACTGGGTTGAATTGTCGTCTGCTAGCCGTGAGGAGGAGGAGGGCGGCTGTTAGTAGTATAATCAAACATTGGGTGGTTTCAGGCTAATGAGTCCAACACTCTTCATCCAAATTAACATTCACCTTTGAAGCTATTCTTTGCTATTGTTATATAATTGTCTAATACGTAGCCATCCATAAAATATGAACACACGGGAATGGAGGGGGAGGGGGCAATAATTTCGGGAAATTTGCGTATGCCTCTTCTTTGTTCTATTGCATATAAAATTGAAATCATGAGGTATTTTCAGAAATATTGCGTACATACTTTATGGATAACCCCAAACGGTTATATTGAAAATTATGGCATTCAAAAATGTATTTGCTTAATTCTTTTATTCACATGAAGGAACCATTAACGGTTTTAGTCTCAAAATGATAAAAATCCAAGCCTGGTAAATGCAATCATTGGTATAAAAGGAGGTAAAAATGATCGATCGGGTTGAGTTCCAATGCGCCAACAAATCACAGGGAGCCAAACGGGAATCACAACAAAACATGTAGCAAGAAATCTCTCACAGCTGAATGTTAAAAAAACAAGACGGCATAAAATAAAAGCCTGCAAATCACCGAGCATGGAGAGAGGAGTGTGTTTTTTTGTGCAGGTGACGGATGGGGATGTGACTGTGTGTGTTTTGTGCACGGGGCACGGCCTCGGAGGCCCCGGCTCCCGGCGGCAGGTGTTCGGGCGCCGCCGGCCGCGCCGCTCCCACTCCCGGGGCCACCTGAACCGCCGCTTCCCGTCTTGATATTTCATCATGGAGAGGTGTCAATTAGTGGGGCGGGGTTAAAAACGGGCGCACGACATGCCCACGCCGCCCTGCCACCGCCGCCGCCGCTTGTTTGATTGTGGTAATAATTGTCGGTCGCTCATCGTGGGGGAGTTAAAACCCGAGGGTGCCCACTTGGTGGTGCGTGTTACCAGACCGGACGCCGCACGTGTGGTGTGGTACGCCCGCTGTGGAGCGTCACACGGTCGGAGGAGGACGGGCGGACGGAGATACACGGAGTGGCGTGCGTGCTTCGGCCCGGGCCTAGCCGCCCGTAACTCCCCGGTGCAGGGACTCAGCCTCTCCCCGCCCCCCCCCCCCCCCGCACATATACGGGGGCGGGGGGTATCAAAAGAGGAAGGGGTCACATCTCCCCCCTCCCCCACCCATTCACCAGATATTCCATATAAATTCTGTTTTGGCATGGCTATGAAGAAATCAAGAGATGAGAAGAACAGCTGAGTTCAGAACTACAAAAATATCATAGTAGGTTCGAGTATTTCTCTCCATGGGATTCTCACTCTCGTGGTACTTGACTCTCCATGCATATATCTGGTATATAGATGTATGTCTCTATGTACAGGAGAAACTCCAGGTAGACCCGACAGAATTCTAACTTTTTATATTTGGTAGGTAATACCATCCATGAAGTTGAAATTTAACTTTGCTGCCTCTCAATCTTGTACGCTATGATAGGGACATAAGCAAAAATGACAAAATATTGGACACCCTCCCCCCACCATACGTAGGCCTACTTTATGGATGGCCTTTAATCTTTAGTCTAATGCGTACAAGATGGGGTACGGCATCTGGGGTGGGGGGGGGGGGGGGGTCCTGAAATCTTGCGTATATACTTTATGGGTGGCAGATAGCTATTGTGTTATGGAAGAAGTCATCTTGCCATCAACGCCAAAAAGAAACACCAGGCAATGGGTGAAGTTATCAATAGATTTAAAAAAGAACCCCAGCTTCCTAGAGAGTGATTTTAGCCTCATCTTACAATTGACAATGAATCGTACAGCAAAATTTATCGCCTGACTACAGTGACGCTACCTTAAACTTTCCTGGTGGATGATGGCGGAAATGCCAATCACTCTGTGCCCTGGGCGTGCGTGTAGGCACGAGCATGACGTCACCGCAGGACGTGCACGTATCACCTGCATGGCACGTGCGCTTCACGCCACGTACATCACGTCATACCCACTCACACTATACAGTAGCGGGCGGGGGGGGGGGGGGGGGGGGGGCGTTTCACAATGTTAAACTCCTCCTCGAGAGAAGTACTTACATTTTATTTTCTAGTGGTCTTGATGTGCATCAACACGCAATGCAATCACAAAACATACAGTTGCATTAACTTAAATATAATCTTTAAATGTGCAAATTGGTTTTTCATACTATTGTGGTGTTTCATACAATACTTCTGCATTAGTCTATAAATATGATCTTCAAATGTGCAAATCTGTATTGTATAAATATACATTCTCATGTCTTTGATATGAGATTTAGTTTCAAATTTATAAGAAAAGTTGTAGCACAATAGCCAGTGTATTTTTATCAACAAGAATTAAAGGCAGCACTTGACTTGAGCCTTAAAATAACACAGATAACATAGAGGGGGACCAATTAAGGCTTCCCCACTTGTATCAAGATTGTACAGACAATATACGGTTCACATACACAATACATGCACTCTAATTATCACAGACACAGGGAATAAAGTATTTTGTACATGCGAACCGAGGGACTCCCCCCCCCCTTTTTCTATAAAAAAAACCTCTTGGAATCTCAGTGACAGCAATATGTTTTGTAATGACAATGCACAGTATCATTAGGGACAATATGGTAATTACATGTATACAGAGAGCAGCTGATGTATCCTTTTTAATTTCAATGAAATGTCTGTTCAAATCTCAGTGACAATTGTTCCCGCTAAGTTATCGAATCGATGTACGCAGGCGGTGGGTGGGTGGGTGGGTGGGGGGGGGGGGGGGGGGGGACTCTCGCTATCACATGACCTCCTCGCGTGGTTTTGCGGACCGCCATTGTTTCCCGGGCGGCCATTTTATATGTACGAGAAATCGCGTGACCAACCGAGATTTGGTCACAATTACAGGCTGGCCGCCGGAATAACATCTTGAAAACAGCTTTCAATAGAAATTAACTTTTGATGGAGTGAAAGGGTGCTAACTGTTTGCTTACTCACTCGTTCACCGATCAAAGTCGGCGTCCGGGCCATTTCCTGCGCCGCCAGGGGTCGCCGCTAGGGGTCGTGGCGGGGCGGGACGCTTGATATGTCTTTTTAGAAGCGTCTAATAGTGAGAGACGCTGGGCACGGGCCAAGTCTTATCAGATGAGTTTTCACAGTCGGGCGGCGGCCTCTCTTCTCAGCGTTCCCCTTCATTTGACTAAAGGGGGCGCCATTAGGGAAAGGATATATAGTGATGACGGACTTGATGAAGGGGCTCTAATAGCAGCTGCCGATGCAGTTGGGTAGATTTCTCGAGCCGACGATTCCACTGAACTTAAACCGTGAAGAGGTGTTTAAGCACATCTGTAGGGCGACACTCGTGTGGATATTACCTTGACCATTCCAGCCAAACACATACACATCTATATATACATATTTAAAAAAAAAATTGTCAGAGAATTTCCTTATTAACCATAATTGACATAATATCTCATAATAGGTAATACATTAATTCATAGTGGTTAACAAAGGGGCATAAGTGTTAGTCATATCCATTTTGGCTGGTTTTCATCACCCTGCCTAAGGTTTGTTCAAAATCCATAAAAAGTATTACACATTTTTGTGGCCAAACCGATCAGGCATTACTCCTATTCACACATCAGAATCTAGCAATTACCATATAACATCTTCACAGTACTTCTAATTATAAACGCATTCATAGTCACCAGAGAGGGATATTAGTTTTGGTCATTACCCTATTGACGAGATATGAAGGACAGAGGAAAAATGTAATAGGTAACCAGATGACCATAATAACTGTAATACAGAGGTCATATATGTACCACTATGTTCTTTTCTTGTGCATAAATAAATTAAAAAATATATACATATGTGGTACATATATCCTATATATATAGGAGTCTGTGGAAGATAGGTTGTCATTCGATCTAACAGTTTCCTCCAGTATAATAAAAAAAAACACCTAAAACATACACACATATATTGTAGCGAACGTCAGAAGACACAACAAGAAATTGGAGTGTACAAGCATTAGTCAGTCTGTATTTAAATAAATCGCACAGCAGAGCACAATGGGTAACACCCGGAGTGTACGCTAAGTTACTGTGATACAACTGTTGAATAACTTATGCCTTCAAAAGAACAGTGTACAAGGCGACCTCATACGAAGCTTATCATTCACCTACGACCATCCTACCTGACCACATCGTTCCTGGCTCTCGTTGGCGTGGGATCTTTGTCTCACTGTTCATGTGCATGAATAAATTTATCCACGGTGATTTGCTTTCTACACTTACGAGAAATATAAATATGTTTGATTAAAAACACCCAATAGGATTCCAGCACAATCTAGATAAGCACTCCATGATAATAAACATTGAATTTTGCACACACACACAAAATGAATTTCACAATGATGAACATTGCATTTAGAAAGAAAACCAGTGTCCATAAAATGCTGTTAGGTTTTAAATATTTGTTGTGTGACGTAAATAATTAACAAGTGGACACTTTAAAATTGAGTTCATCCCTAAAAAGATTTCCGTCTTTCCTTTTCATGGACAGGTCAAACTGGGGTCAACCAGCTCGGTGGCGTCTTCGTGAACGGTCGGCCACTTCCGGACCAGGTGCGCAGACACATCGTGGAGCTTGCGCACATGGGCGTGCGACCATGCGACATCTCGCGGCAGCTCCTGGTATCACACGGCTGTGTCAGTAAGATCCTGACGCGGTACGCGGAGACCGGCTCCATCCGACCCGGGGCCATCGGCGGCAGCAAGCCCAAAGTCAGGGTGAGTACGGGCAAATATCTCAGCCAGGTATGAACGTCCATAGGCATAATATCAGGGACTCGTGCTCAACAGGTTTGTGAGTACGGTAACTCATACTCAATGGTCAATAAACAGATACATATTTTCAGGGGGCCATCCATAAAGTATGAATGCAGTATTTCTGAAATTGCGTACAAGATCGGGAGTTGGGGAGGGGTGGGGGGGGGGGGGGGGGGGTAAACAATTTGGGAATTTTGCGTACTTGTATACTTTATGGATGGCTCCTTGTCTAAACCTGCAGGATAACCTAGAGATGTATGACAACATTGGTGGGTGTCATTTACCAATCCTATCTGAATCCCACAAACAATTAACAACAGTTTCTGTCTTAATTTACACAACTCACAACGTGCTGCTGTGTTCCCTGCTTGTCTGTCATCGCTGTTGCTACTGTCTAAAAAATCAACCAAAATTAACACCAGTCCCTGCGTCTTTTTGGTCTACAGACCCATAACAACAGTGTTTGTTTGCACCTTACAGGTTGCCACCCCTCTCGTCGTCAAGAAGATCCTCAGCTTCAAGCAGGAGAACCCGTCCATATTCGCCTGGGAGATCAGGGACCTGTTGCTCAAGCAGCGCGTGTGCGATGAGCAGTCCATCCCCAGTGTATCCTCCATCAACCGTATCCTCCGTAACTCCAGCGCTTACATGACGGGCGGCGTGGGCGACGACTACCCGCCCACCCCGTCCTCCACCCCGGCCTCCTCCTCCTGCAGCCCCGCCTTCCTCTCCACGCCCACCCCGCTCTTCGCGCAGGCCCCACCAGGTGGCGTCCCGGCTGGCCTCCACGGTCTCTTCACGCATGCGCATCATGGTCAACTGGCACCCCATCCGGGCACCACCCACCACCACCATCACCACCACCACCCTAATAACCCAACCGCCGCCTTCCAGTCCCATCCGCCCACCGCACTCACTGCGCATGCTCAGGGAGCAATGGCGGCCAATATGGCGGCGGCCAACATGGCGGCGAATTTCCACATGCTGCGACTTCCGGTAATGGCGCCGTTTTTGGCCGGAGGTTCGCATGGCGCATGGAGGCTGTCAGGGGGGAATCCCGGGGATTCCCCAAGGACATCCCCGACCGCCATACAGCCACCACCGCCGCAGTCCTTATGCACGCCCACCACCTCGCCCACCTCACCCACCTCGCCCGCTACGCCCACTTCGCCCACGCCGCCCTCGTTGCCGAAGACGGAGGGAACCAAGAAGACCTTGTCCTACAGCATCGACAGCATCCTGTCCAAGGAGCCCGAGTCGGCCGGCGGGGTGGAGGAACGGTTACCGCACAAACGGAAAAGAAACACAGATACAGGTAGGTTTTAGATATTATTATCTCAACCCTTGGTATCTTTTCTCATTGGGAACTCATATCCAACGCCAATGAGATATTTTGGAAAAATATCCAATGGGGGATTATGTCATAAAGGTTAGCCCATTAGTCAATGTGAAGGGTGAGATAAATTCAGAGACCTGTTCAAGTTTAGGGTCAGAGTTTATCCAATCTTGAATCACTGCTATATATTCACGCGACTTCGTCTTGTGAATTACTACGCGATTCAAACTAGATGGGATATGGGCTCTGACCCTAAACTTTCATAGGTTTCCTCTATATTATCATCCACCAATACAGAGTCTCCGTAGAAAAACTTTATCTCACCCCTGGTATTATCGTCCCATAGGCTCATCATTGGGAACCCGTTCTCCGTGCCCATACGAGTATTGCAGTCCGTTCTCCATGATCTATATCCCGTGTGTCTCCCATTCTTTTAGTGTACACAGGGTTGAGATAATTACAGAAAGCAACTCGTTTTGGTCAAAGAAGTCCTTCTTCAACTCGTTTGAACGCTACGCAATAGTCACTTGGCTGTTGCCCCGTTTATAAAATATCACTCCGCATCAAACTCATGGGGAATAAAGACTTTAACCAAGAATGATCCTTAACATGCAACAAGATCATTCTTTAAAAATAACACAACCAAAATGAGTACATCCAGTTAGAGACATACAACTCCAAATGTATCTATCATAAAGACGCAGCTCTACAATTATTACCCTGCTTTAAAACCGATTTCGCGTCATAATTACTGGTTTTGCAATCAATTTTACAACCTATGCTGTCACCATACCTTAATTACCACACACGTGACTGTGCCGGTCACGTGACCACCTAGCGGTGTACGTCTCCATGAACACAGTGTTAATTACATACATGTACACTCTCTGTACGTATTGCAGGTGTAGTGGTTCTATAATGCTGTGATTGTCATAAAACAAAAAAAAATAATGCTGTGATTGTCATTGCATAAAACAAAAAAAAGGAGAGAATTTCTTGCTACATCGACCATGACTGTAGACTGTATGTATTTGTATAAGGTGTGTATAGTGTCTGATCCCCTTCATTGCTCACAGTGCCCACAGTGTAAAGAGCCGACCCCCGGGTTCACTCATCCGTAGACGGGTACATATTAGCGTGACTCTTCAGCCGTGCCTTATTGTCATTGTTCACTACCAGCCTTTGTTTTTAGTCACATTGTTAACTCTTTTATTCAAGCAATGAATAATTAGTGTTGTACATCAAAGCTGGGGCAGGGGAGGCTTTGTTTGCTGTATCCACCTGCCCGTCAGATCCCCGACGTGCCGGGTGACGAATCGCCGAGCGGTGTCTGTCCCCGGCAGCCCGCTGCTCCCTCCCCGCCTCCGACTCTGCTTCCTCCCCGCTTCTGACTGCCTCTCCGGGGCGCCTTCAACTTCCTCCTTGCCTCGGATTGCCTCTCCCGGGCATATCCTACTTCCTTCGGGCCTACAACTGCCTCCCTCTCCGCCTCCGACTGCTTCTCTGGGGCTCCTTTTACTTCCTCCGGGCCTCCGACTGCCTCTCCGGGCATCCACCCGCTTTCTCCAGGGCTGCTCCTGCCATTTCCCCTCCTCCCCGCCTCCGACTGCCTCTCCGGGGCTCCTCAAGCTGCCTCCGGGTCTCCTTTTGCCTCCTTCCCGCCTCTGACTGCCTCTCCGGGGTTCCTCCACCTTCCTTCTCCTGCCTCCTCCTCCCCACTGACAGTCTCTCCGGGGCGCCTTCTGTTTCCTCCGTGCCTCATTCTTCCCCCTCTCCTCCTCTGACTGCCTCTCTGGGGCGTATCTCACTTCCTCCGGGCCTCCTTTTGCCTCCTTCCTGCCTCCGACTGCCTCTCCGGAGCTCCTCCACCGTCCTTCTTCTGCCTCCTTCTGCCCCCTCCCCTCCTTTGATGGCCTCTCTGGGGCGTATCTCACTTCCTCCGGGCTCATTTTACTTCCTCCAGGCCTCTGACTGCCTCTCCACCTGCTTCCTCCAGGGCTGTTCCTGCTTCTTCCCCTCCTCCCTGCCTCTGACTGCCTCTCCGGGGCTCCTCAAGCTTCCTCCAGGCCTCCTTTTGTCTCCTTCCCGCCTCCGACTGTCTGATTCTGCCCCCCCCCCTCCTCTTACTACCTCTCTTGGGCTCCTTCCCCTTCCTCTGGGCCTCCAACTGCCCCCCCCCCTTATCCGACTGCCTCTCCGGGGCGCCTTTCACTTCCTCTGGGCCTCCTTTTACCTCCTTCCCGCCTCCGATTGCTTCTCCAGGGCGCCTTCCACTTCCTCTGTGCCTCATTCTGCGTCCTTCTCTACTTCGACTGCCTCTCCGGGGCGTATCTCACTTCCTCCGGGCCTCCCTTTGCCTTCTTCCCGCCATCTACTGCCTCTCTGGGGCTCCTTCCACTGCCTTCTCCCCGGCTCCTACTACCTTTTTCTAGCATGCCTCCCCCAAGCTTCCTCCGGGCCTCATTCTGCCTCCTCCCCTTCTCCATCTGCCTTTCCGGGGAGCTTATCACTTCCTCCAGGGCTGCTTCTGCCTCCTCCCCCTCCTCTGACTGCCTCTCCGGTGTGCCTTCCTCTTCCTCTGGGCCTCCAACTGCCTCTGGGGTTCCTCCCACTTCCTCCGGGCCCCCGAGTGCCTCCTCTCAGCTTCCGACTGCCTCTCCGGGGCGCCTTCCACTTCCTCCGTGCCTCATTCTGCCCCCTCCTCTACTTCGACTGCCTCTCCGGGGCGTATCTCACTTCCTCCAGGCCTCCTTCTGCATCCTCCCTGCCTCCAACTGCCTCTCCGGGGCTCCTTCAGCTTCCTCCTGGGCTGCTTCTGCCTTCACCTAGCACACATCCCCCAAACCTCCGTACCACCTCCCATCTCGCAATACCGACCAGGCTCCTTCCACTTTAGCCGGGCCTCCTTGTGCCTCCTCTAGGTCCCTTACCGCCTCTCTTCTGCTTTTCATACTTCGGGCTAACCTCTACCTTTCCCCGGCTTCTATTGCCTTCTCCTAGCAAACCTCCCCGAAGCCTTCGCACCACCTCCAATCTATTTCTGCCAGCCCCAGTCTTCCACACCTCCTTCCCTACTATCTCCGCCATTCAAGGGCTTCTAGTACTTCTGCTGGGTCTCCTTTTGCCTTGTTTTGCCCCCCCTCCATCTCCCCTTGTCCTCTGCCCCATCTCCCATCTCCTCCTGTCCACCCCCAGCTCTCCAGACCCCTTTCTGCCTGCTCCCACCACTCTGGACCTATACTCCCTCTTTATTCAGTTCTCCTCCCACTTTATCCTACTGCCACTTCAGCCTGTAGAATGATCCAGGCAATCTAACACCCCCCCCCCCCCCCCGTGCTTGTTTATCTGCATGTCCATTCATATGGAGAAACCAAACAAGAGTAAGTCATGTTGTTGTTTATCGCACGACGGCAAGATCGCGTATTACTGTGCGAGGCGAAGCCGAGAGCATTAATACACAATCTTGCCGGAGTGCGATGAACAATAACACGACTAACTCGAGTTTGGTTTAGAATTTATCCTACCCTGCCCGTCTAAATTACTTCTACATTAACAAATGACATCATTTGTCAAGTGTATCCCACTAGAGCGATATTTTTCATTTTTCTGAACTCTAGACCGAATACAGTGACCCAATGTTAAGCCTATGGAGTTTTTTATTAGGGGTAGGATAATGTCCTCATCTCTCCCCTTTACTTACTCCCACCTCTCCTATATCCTCCGTGGCTTGATTCTTTACTGTTGTATTCCGATTGTAAGGCTAGCCGCCGCTCTGTATACATAAATAAGTACAAGCTGAAGGTCACCACTTTATCACGCCAATACAACCAGAATAGAAAACATTGTTGACAACACAGCAAAAAACAGGAAATTATATTTAGGAATCTGGCATTAATTTACTAGACCGTGACGCAGTCGCGTGCGTGTGGGATGAGATACGTTTTACTGATAATATACGGCACATAGACATCCTCGTATGGGCGCAGCCATTAGCACCTGACGTCGAGTATGCCCAGCATACCCGTCAGCCATTTTGTCGATGTAATCGTCACTCGACTTCATCTCAATGACGATTGCGGCCCATCCCAACCCGTGGAGTATTGTGTATAGTCATAAGATTCTCGATGCAGTTCTATATTTATAAGTGCCCTATATTAAACAGGATCAGTCATTTTTACGGCAATTGGTGGGGAGGGGAGGGGATGGCGGGGGAGGGGGGGGGGAGAGAGAGGGGGGGGGGGAGTGGGGCTGTGACTGAGATTATGCTGATTATTGTTAATAACCTTTTATCAGGGATTCAGTTGGACATGGACCAGATGGTGGGGGGGGGGGGGGGGTGTTTGAGAAACTCAACGGACAATTACATCACAAATATTAGCGGATCAATCAGTGCTAATAGTGAGATACAATATGAACCACACTTTATCCATAGCCGCTGAAAATATGTAATTCATTTTGGTATGCTGCACAATCTTACTTTTCTTTGCCTCGTGAGATTACTCCACAACCAGAACTCATGCCGTATTTTCATGGGGTAGGGATCTCGATGCAGTCCCTTCTTAGTGCCCTATATCAAATGGGATCAGTCATTGTTACGGCAAGTGGGGGGAAGGGATAGGAAGGGGGAGGAAAGGGGGGGGGGGGGGCCGCTGAAAATATAGGCTTACCATTCATTTTGGTATGCTACACAATCTTACTTCCCTTTGCCTCGTGAGATTACTCCACAACTAGATCTCATACCGTATTCTCATTTAGTACGGACCTTTATCTCACCCTAGATATTTTTTCTCCATAGACTTAACATTGGAAACTCGTATCTAACACCCATTAGATATTTAGGAAATATATCCAATGGGGGATAATGTCACAAATGTTAGCCCATTAGTCAATATTAAGGGTGAGATAAATTCAGAAACCCATGAAAGTTTAGGGTCAGAGCTCGATCCCATTTCATTTGAATCACATAGCAATTCACGCGGCTTCGCCTTGTGAATTACTACGTGATTCAAACTCGATGGGATACGAGCTCAGACCCTAAACTTTCATGGGTTTCCTCTATAAGATGTAGTTCCTTGATGTTGCCCTATATTAAACGGGATCAGTCATTGTTACGGCAAGTGGTGGGGAGGGGAGGGGAGGGGGAGGGGGAGGGGGAGGGGGGGGGGGAGGGGAGGGGAGGGAGGGAGGGGAGCTGTGACTGAGAGGTGCTGCCAGGCGAGCTGTCGTCTGCCGGAAAATCTTACATGCTTATTAGAAGCAGCGTCAGGGTTCTCTTAATAAAGAAGCAGACGACATCCAGCGCGCCCGGACACGGGTTGTTACTTAACTCCCGCCACAGTGGTCTCAGGGAGGCGCTTGTTATAAATACCCGATACAACGCCACCCTCATTCTGCACAACTCCAGTCTCAGAAAGGGGCCATCCATTAAGTACGTGCACATTGATGGGGTCGGGGGCGGGGGGCGCTTAATTTTTTTGTGAATATTTTGCGAATGCCCCTTCTTTGTTCTATTGCGTATACAAGGTTGTGGGGTTGGGTCGGGTTTAAGATTTTATGGATGGCCAACGAACACGGTGTATAGATTTTTCGAGTTCTCGTAAAAGCCCATTTCGATTGGCCGTCACCGATCTACAGTCAGGAACCACCGACGGATCTTTATCACTGCTGAGGCACAATGGAAATTGGCTTTTAGGAGAACTCATAAAATCTACACTGTTTTCGTCGGCCAATGGAAACGGGCTTATAGGTATGAAGCAATACCTGGAACTGCAATCATATAAAATCTCTTATAATGTGGTATGTTTATTTATGCATGCATACTTGTACTTGTTGCGGTGTTCAGTGTGTTTTTTCACGTACATATTTCATGGATAGCCTCATAGATATAAAATAATACCTGGAGCTGCAATCATATAAAATCACTTAGAATATGGTATGCTTACTGTACATGCATACTTGTATTCATTGCGGTATTAAATGTGTTTTTTCATTATTCTTCTTGCAGATAGCGATCCAGACTGCACGCCCAAATCACCGAAGATAAAGATCACGGAGGCGACGAGTACGACGACGGACCTGCAGGACGCGGGCGGGCGGGGGACGCGCGACGCGGGGCCCGGGGACGAGACGGGGGACGCCCGGGACGCCCGGGACGCCCGGGACGCGCGGGATCCGCTCCCGGTGCCGCACAAACCCCGCCATCCCAGTCCCCACACGGAACTCATCACCGTCGACGCTAAATCGGAGCCGGACGCGTCTGACGTCTCAGACGCCGGGGAAGCAGACGACATTGACGTCACACAAACCCCAGACGCGCGCAGCCCCGCGATGTTGGCGCCCTCACCCGGGACGCTAGCGCTGACGGTAGATACAACCCCATTGCCACCAGGGAGCGCTCCAAGCAGCGCCCTCTACCACCACCACCACCACCACCACCACCCACGCCACCTGCCGGGAACTGCCGTGCCGCCGGCGCTACTTCCGGTGCACCTTCCGCTGTCGCGCCTCGCCGTCGCCCACCACCAGGCGGCAGCAGCGGCGGCCTCGTTCTCGGCTGCCTCGTTCTGGGATAGCGTCTCCCTCGCTGGCAACAAGAACTCGTCGCTGGCGTTGTCGTCGCGTTTGTCTTCCTGACGGATCTCTCAGCTGAAGCTGGAGAACCTGAAGCGGAATCTGCGGCACTGTCTGCAGCTGAAGATTAGTAAAACCCCGGGCCGGAGTAGTTCCCAGGAGGATATGTGACAGATGTTGTTGTTGTCGTCATTGCAGACGTTACTACACACTGACTGACGGAACATAGTGATATGATATAGCCATATATATATATACTGGCTCCAGTCCCTGCATCCTCTAGGCCCGTTTCTATTGGCCGGCAAAGACGGTGTAGATTTTGTGTGTTCGCCTAATAGCCTATTTCCATTTTCCGTCACCAGTGCTAAGGTCGGTCGTTGGTTCCTGACTGTATATCGGTGATGGCCAATCGAAATAGGCTATTAAGATAACACAAAAAATTTACACCGTATTTGTCGGCCAATGGAAAAGGGCCTTATGGCTACCCCTCAACCTATCTCACTGCTCCTTGCGGTTTGATTAATGGACCCAGTCAGGCAAGGAGACATATTATAATGAACTTTATTGTGATTTTCTTCAATCATTTAATGGATGTTCATAATCAAAGACTTGAGCAAGTCTATCATATATATAGTGTCATCATATACACTGCAATTCTGTGTATACCATTATTTAATGTGTTTCCACGTTGATGAGATATTTTACAGAGCTGATTCTTCACGGTGTATTATAAAGTCATATATTTATTAAAATATATTGTTTTATCTCACTCCTGGTATTTGCTCTCCATGGACTTAACATTCGGAGCTCGTACTCAACACCCGTGAAGTATTGTACAACAATACTAAAGGGGTGTTGATGACACAAATAATAAGAGAAAACGTGGTCACTGAGCCCGAAGGGATGGCCGTTCGAGGTCTTTTAATGCCATAAATACGTTCCGACGCCGCAGGCGGAGGGACGTATTTATGGCATAAAAAGGCCGAGAATGGCATCCCTACGGGCTCAGTCACTACGTTTTCTTATTATTACATACCTAAATATAAAAAAAGGCCATTTTAGATACTTATTAAATGTACCAATTGACCCAATATTCACAGTGCGCCCGAATATTCACTACGGGCGCAGTGCGCCCGAACATTAATTATACTGCACCCCTAGCAGCGGGTAGTATTTCATAGATGTTCGGCCATAGGTATGTAATAATAGCCAATTCGTCAGTGATCGGGGTGAGATAAAATCCGGGCCGCATTCGATCCGTAGCCACCATGTTTTGGTCTGTTACATAATCCCGACTTTGCCTCGTGACATTACTCCGCAACCATAGCTCATGGCCTATTTTTAGTGGAGACGGATCTCGATGCAGTTCCTTCATATCATTCACTTTGTATATGAATTACCCATGACTTTATCACCAGTAACACTATATCCAATTCCAACACTCATTCTTTAAAGCTGGCATATGGCAGAATACATGTAAATATATGTGTATATTTCATTTACAGGTACATGTTTAGTCTGCAGGGAAGAATTACACTGAAAACTGACGCAATATTAATTCAGGAAACAGTAACATAAAACTGTATATGTAACTAAACATGGATTTACCTCGCCTACAAACTGTATTATAATCTGTACATAATGGTTATAGAAAATTGTGCTTATACGAAACGTGATATATCAACATGTTATTCAAAATATGTTTGACATGATATCTAAATCCTCTTGAGGAGGAGTATGAATAAAATACTTGTTAGAACTATGATTTATTCGTTGAATTACGTTTTTTTCTCTATAAAGGAAAAACCCAGCCTATCCGACTTATTGAAGGCAGTATAAACAAAGAAAAACAACAACAACAACAACAACAACAACAACAACAACAACAACAAAACAACAAAACCCAGTATACATATACATCTTCAGTATCTTCAACGCTTATTCAGAACATTGGAAACATAAAATGTAATCTTTGTAGAATGAATTAAATGAGAGCGTAGACTGACTTGAAACTATAAAATACCAGGGCGGTAGACGAATACCTGATGATTATATAATTATTTTTCTCAATATGGTATTTTTTTTATAAGATTTTAATGCTATAATAATTCTAGACAAAGAGCAATACAAGTAACGCTCATGTCATTGATACGGTGTTCTCTGGCTAATGGTACACAGGGGTAGGAGTTTATGATAGGGCAGCATCTAAGGTTAGTTTGAAGACTTCACCTGCCCCCTCTACCCCACCCTGCCCCCTGGTGAGCACACCGCCCCCTCACCTTCCGTTCGCCGCCCCCCGCCGCGAGACGGCGCTGAAATGAGAAGCTCGTGAGTCAATCGATCCGGCGCCGGAGTGGGCGATCACAGGCGTCTCCGCACAGACGCCCGGCCGCCGCCTCTCTAATTAGCTTGTCACGGGGCCGGACGCGCGGGATACGGGGACGCGCGGGGCACGGACGCGGTACGCGCCGGGGGGAACGCTCGGGGCTAGGACGCTCGGGAAGGACGCTCGGGGCTGGGACGCTCGGGGGTGGGACGCTCGGGGCTGGGACGCTCGGGGCTGAGACGCTTGGGGCTGGGACGCTTCGGGATACGGGGACGCTTGGGGCGGAACACGGGGACGCGCGGTAGCTGCCAGTTCGGTATCGGTGACTTCGATACCGCTATGATCCCGGTCTAGTTTAGGGTTAGGGATAGGGATAGGGAGGTTAGAGTTATGGGTAAGGCCCGGCGTCCACCTACTACGATAGAATCGTAGATCTGCCGATATGGCACCAATACAAAATGTCAAAATCGGTGCCATATCGGGAAGGTGCACAATCATAGACATATGTCTAGACATGCCAATCCACCACGCATTGTATGGGGGTTTTATCGGTGTCTAATCGCAGAAACGTGGTCAACTGCCCCGATATTAGGTAACCTTCCGACGCGATTTTGATTTTTTATCGGGAGGTGCATCGTAGGGTATAGCGGTGCCATATCGTAGTAGGTGGACGCCGGGCCTTAGGGTTTTGTGATGTGTTATAATATGAAGTCCCATGGACGTGACATGACTCTATTTTCTGGGCGTTTTGTGATGTGCTATAACATGAAACTCACTCTTGTGAGAGATGTCTTTGCTTAATAATAATCAAAAAAAGTTGAAAAAAGGCCCACGGCCGACCGGGACCTGTGTGACTGGGATGCTCGGAATTGGGACGAACGGGGGTAGGACGCTAGGGGCTGGGACACTCGGGGCTGGGACGCTCGGTGCTGGGATGCCAATGAGTGGGACGCTTGGGGCAAGGATGCACTAGGAGGGACGCTCAGGACATGGGGACGCGTGGGGCTGGGACGCTTGGGGCTGCATTTCAGCATTCATATATCACATCAGATACAGGCAGCTATATATCATATCAGATACATGCAGCTATATATCATATAAGATACATGAAGCTATATATCATATCAGATACATGCAGTATATCTAACGCACAGAAGCAGTCAATGAAATAATGTTTGCTGGGAATGACAAATTGATAATTACTAAGTACAATTTGTGGGACGATGTGCAACAGACTCAGGTTGATTCAAATCTCACTGCAGTTAATCAATAATAATGAATGAACTCTACGCATGATTGGGTACGTGGTATTACGGCGAGCCATTATACCCTTAAAATATAAGTAAAGACATGTAAAATAAAATTTATATGACATTTGGAATTCAGTTTCAAATATTTTATATGAGTTGGACTTCCGCTCAGCTTGAAATTGTCCCCATACTTTGGATAACTCAAACCCACCACCATGGGATACAGAGAGCCAAGACAGTAATGATTTTTAAACACTATATAAATGATTAGATTATTATATCTGTGAATTCCTCAACCAACCGAAATAAATGAAGCTCAGAAATTTTGATTAATTGATTGGTTAAACGGCTTGTTATGCACAATTTTTCAATTAGTCAGCAAGCTGTATAGCATGTCGATATGGTCAATGTTTTGGCTGTCCCAGCATCACCACATGATAACATAATCTCTCTTCGTATCAGCAAACAATTACTCAGTTTTGAAACACATGTCAAACAGGATAGTTACAATCCAGTTTTATGTATTTTGATATATAGCCACTCCAGTAATCTTTAAAATCTCCAGGTTTTTCTAATAATTAAAAAAAGCACAATTTACCATCAATATTTTCCTGCTGTTATTCCAAGCACACTTTTGATGGTAGTGGTCAATGCAGTGGGGTCTAGTGTAACCATGTACAGATATTCTCTAATTATAACAGGGATAATTGTGGACCCAAGACAGATCATTGGGGCACACTAGTATTTACTGGAAGGCTATCGTTATAAAATGATCTACATAACTTTACAATTAGTTCCCTTATGAGGGAGAAGTAGTTGGCATACAATTTGATGATATATATAAATGCATATCTTTTAAAAGATTTGAAAATACAGATAACTTTATAGGTTGAAAATTTTCCCTTTTTGCATGTTTAATAATAATTATATTATTTTGAAATATTCTGTATAAATCTGGCGTCCTTATTATATCTTTACATGACATCAGCACTACTAAGTCATAGCTAAGCCAGAAATTTTTCTTATCCAATCAGAATGCGCATTCAAAGTCTGCTGGCATTTTTTACCACACCAACACAATATGCTGGGATGGATAAAATACCAAGAACTACAGTAGAGGATTGTATCTGTAGGAATTCCCGACATAGGTATATACAGATTTTATTTAATCTAGTGGAGACATAGTTACTGTTGCTGACTTGGATCTATTCCGTGTTGTTTTAATCTGGAAATATTCACGGAGTTTGAAGAATAGGGTGAATATTTCTGACCAAAATAACAAGAAACAGATGTGATTCAGAAACACTCCCAATATATCCTTATCATCATATATATACCTGGAGATAACTAAAAACGTCATTCTACAACCAGTCACATTGTATGCAGTGCACGAACTATCAGTTCATGCACGGTGTGCACGAACAGAATCCGGACAGCTGACGCATACGTGTGAGACATTCGTGCACAGGTATATAATAATATTTAAAAGAGAACATTATTAGCATACCTCTATCTCTCGGTAAAGAAGGAGGAGGGGAGAGGCCTGATTGATAGAGATCTATAGTTGTCTGTTCAATCACTACCTAGTTACCTGATTAGGAGTTGTGGGGTGAGGCATAGTACTTCAATCAATACACTCTGCCATACATACCTCATATATACTGACAGCCTTCAACTTGACGTATCACCACAAGTATCACTCATAATGTTTACCTCCTTGTGAAATCACTACAAGCCTACATTTTTCTCACCCCTGGTATTTTCCTTCACAGGACATTGGGAACTCATACTCAATGCCCATAAAGTATATAGAAAAAATACTCAATGGGGAGCATGTTATAAATGTTAGCCAATTAGTCAATGTAAAGGGTGAGATGAATTCAGAAACCAATTCAAGTTTACAGTTAGAGATCGATCCCATCTCGTTTGAATCGCTACGTAATTCATGTGGCTTCGCGTTGTGAATTACTATGCGATTCAACCTCAATGGGATATGAGCACTGACCCCTGATCTTTCATAGGCTTTCTCTATAGTAACCAACTTAGGGGAGAAGATAGGCCCATGGCAGTTACATTAAAACAAATTCCATTTTTATGTAAACAGGAAAATTGTCTCATATATACACAAATATTAGGAGAGAATACACATCCTAGGCAGTCGCAGGCAGTAGTGGGCAATTAAGGGCAGGGACCTCCAGTTGGGTGTGGGCTCTGGCTGCATGGAGTTGTCCCTCTGCTTTAACTGCCATATAAGGAAATTCTTTGACCCAGCAGCCACTGGTGGCTGATGGCAAGCAGTGGTGGGTGGTGGCAGGAGGTAGTGGGCAAGGACAGGCAGTTAGTTGCACTTGCAGGCACTGGCAGGCAGTAGTTGACAGTAATAGACAGTAGTGAATGGTGGTGGGCAGTATGGGCAGTATGGGCATTGGTGGGTATTGGTGAGCATTGGTGGGGAGTGGTGGCAGTGGTGGGGAGTGGTGTGCAGTGGCAGGCGATGTTCTGCATTGAGAGGTGGCTGAATGTACGAAGTGTTGGTAGTGGTGGGTTGTGGCAGCAATGTTGTGCATTGAGTGTAGGCAGTGGTGGGCCTCTACTGCCATTACAGTGGTGGGCAGTGATGGACAGTGGTGAGCCTCTACTGCCATTACAGGAAGCAGTGGTTGGAAGTGTGGGGGAGGGGGGGGGGGAGGCAGTGAAGGGCAGTGGTGGCAGTGGTATGCAGTTGTGTTTTTTGTTGTTGAGGTAGTTTAACGTCCAATATGTTCTATGTGTTCAGTGGTGGGCATTGGTGGGCATTGGTGTGCATTGGTGTGCATTGGTGTGCATTGGTGGGTATTGGTAAGCAGTGATGGGCAGTGGTGGGAAGTAGTGGGCATTGGTAGGCATTGGTAGGCATTGGTGGGCATTGGTGGCAGTGGTGGCAGTGGTGGGCAGGGGTTTGTTTGTTTGAGTAGTTTAACGTCCGAATTGTTCAAATAGACTTTGGGCATTAGTGGACATTTGTAAGCATTGGTAGACATGAGTGGACATTGGTGGACAGTATGGGCATTGGTAGGCATTGGTAGGCAATGGTGGGCAGTGGTGGCAGTGGTGGGCAGTTGTAGGCAGTGGTGGGCAGTTGTAGGCAGTGGTTGGCAGTGGTGGGCAGCAGTGGGCAGTGGTGGGCAGTGGTGGGAAGTGGCAGGCTTTGTTGTGCATTGATAGATGTCTGAATATATGTAGTGGTGGGCATTGGTGGGCAGTAGTGGGCAGTGGGAGGCAGTGGTGGGCAATTTTGGGCAGTATGGGCAGCAGTGGGCATCGGTGGGCATTGGTGGGCATTGGTGAGCAATGGTGGCAGTGGTGGGCAATTTTGGGCAGTGGTAGCAGTGGTGGGCAGTATGGGCAGTGGCGAGCAGTGGTGGGCTTCTACCGCCATTACAATGGGCAGTTGTGGGTAGTGGTAGCAGTGTTGGGCAGTAAGGGCAGCACTGGGCATTACTACATGACACCCGTCAGTATCCACCTGTCACAGCCAGCACCCCGCTGCGTGCTCCACCATCCTCCCCCACTCCACCCCACCCCTCTCCACTGATAACCCAGCGCCGCCGTCACACACCCACCTTCCACCTGCGCCGCCGAATGAAATCGGCGCGAGTTGACTTGATTAGCTCGGCGAGCTGCTCCCATACATCAGGCGAGCAGCTGGTGGGCGGCGATGGATGAGACAGGCGACACGTGTAGCGACGTCGGGATGAGACGGCGCCGCTGCTTTACACTGACACTCACAGATATTGATATACAACTCGCCCGTGAAGACCGTGACTTCTGTGCCCGACACCCCCACGCCTCACCACCACCAAGGTGGTTTATTTTCTTTATCTCACCCCTGGTACAAGTTTAGCCATAGGAATAACGTTAGAAAAAAATACTCAACGATCACCCCGGTAGAGTGACAATACTTCGCCATGGTCGTGGAGTAGGGAATACGAGATGACGTCATAGGCAATTGACCAATCAGGGGCCAGGATTTCAGAGAAAAGACAAGACAAAACAAGAGATTTAAACGTCCCTAACAGTAAAAGGGGGGAGATAAATACAGAACCACACTCAAATCGTATAAATAAACAATGGTCCATATGGGCCATAATCGTCACTCGGCTTCGCCTCGATGACGATTATGGCCCATACAAACTCGTGGAGTATTGTGTATTTATACGATTCTCGATGCAGTTCTATATAAGTCTCCTTATTTCAGGCATGGGCACCAGTGCCACCCCTGCCCGTACTGCTACTGACTGGCGCCACACAGTAGTGCTTGGCGCTGCACCACTGCCCACCACTGCCCACCACTGCCCACTACTGCCCACTACTGCCCACTACTGACTAAAGCTGCCCACCACTGCCTACAACTGCCCACCATTGCCACCGCTGCCCATACTGCTACGGACTGGCGCCACACAGTAGTGCTTGGCGCTGCACCACTGCCCACCACTGCCCACCACTGCCCACCACTGTCCACTACTGCCCACTACTGCCCTCTACTGCCCACTACTGCCCACTACTGCCCACTACTGCCCACTACTGCCCACTACTGCCCACTACTGCCCACCACTGCCTACAACTGCCTACCACTGTCCATACTGCTACTGACTGGCGCCACACAATAGTGCTTGGCGCTGCACCACTGCCCACTACTGCCCACTACTGCCCATGAAAGACCGTGACTTCTGTGCCCGACACCCCCACGCCTCACCACCACCACCACTGTAGTTTATTTTCTGTCTCCTTATTATGTCCCTGCTGGGCGGCCATTTCAGGCATGGTGTGGTGTGTTACACGTACGGTGATAATAAGAGGGAGTCAAGGTGGAACAATGCTCGTTGACAGTAGTCACTGGTATAACGCAAAATGTACAGTCAGATATATAGACAATAATCGATGGTTTTGTGGACAGGCGACCGTAAACCACGAGAGGTTGACGCGTAGTAATACACGAGCGCTAGCGAGTGTATTACGAGGTCAACCGCGAGTGGTTTACAGAGCTGCCTGTCCACAAAATCATCGTTTGTTGCATTTATTATCCATCTTTTCGTCAATAGTGTATAGTGTCATCTCACATTTACTCCGCCTTGGCCATGGCGTAGTATTGTCACTTTACCGGGGTGATCGTTGAGTATTTTTTTCTAACGTTATTCCTATGGCTAAACTTCTACCAGGGTGAGATAAAGAATACAGCAGTAATTTTAGAGTTTGCTATATATGGTCAAAGAGGCCTGTTTCCATTGGCCGACAAAAGGGTGTAGATTTGTTGAGTTACCCAGAAGGTCTGTCGGTGGTGCCACCGACTGCATCGATATAGAAGGTAGTAGATTTCACTCAGTGACCAAGCTTTCACTCAGTGGTGGGTGGTACCACATTGCATAATCTCAGCAGAAAAAAAACCATGGGTCACTTCACGAGCTGGGTCGTTTCCATTTATCGATTTTGGGTCAACAGTGTCAAAAGTCCGTCGGTGGTTCCTGACTCTAGATCGGTGACTGGATATCGGCCAATGGAAACGGGCCTTTATACAGTCAAAGAGGTTAACGCCTAAGGCCTGGCGTCCACCTACTACGATAGAAATTTAGACTTACCGATATGGCACCGATACAAAAAGCAAAAATCGGAGACATATCGGGAAGGTGCAAAATCATAGACATATGTCTAGACATGCCAATCAACCACGCATTGCATGGGGTTTTTATCGGTGTCTAATCGCAGAAACGTGGTCAACTGCCCCGATATTAGGTGACCTTCCGACGCGATTTTGATTTTTTTATCGGTAGGTGCATCGTAGACCACATCGGAGCCATATCGTAGTAGGTGGACGCCAGGCCTTACTCTCAAATGACTTCTACAAGTTGTACGTTTCATAACTACCAATACAAAAATCATCACTCACTCCAACCCTAACCAAAAATAGCCATTGGCATTATTTTCCTTTCCTGGAATCACAGCTCTGTGAGAAGATATATGGTTGTTGATTTTTTAATCAAATATCCTCAGACAAATTAATGATTGAATTAAATATTTAAGGAAAAAAAATTGTGAAGGAGGGCCCCGGGGTTGAGTGCCCAGCCACGCGCATGTCAATTTCAATTGTTGCCGCTGTGTGCACACAGAAACCAATGACGTGTTCGTCTGCACACAGAAACCAATGACGTGGTCAACATCATTTGTGCCGCGGTCAGAGAACAAAGTCAAGGTCATCGGGGTCAGTCGTCATGCCCAGCTCCATCTAGCGGGCTGTGTGTGAGACAGGTGGAAAGATGATGACGTATGGGGCACAGAGTGATTGCTAGTTCTGCCATCATCCGCCAGGAAATTGAAAGATAACGCTACTTGAGTCGGGGGAAACCACTATTATCAGTTGTAAGGCCTGGCGTCCATCTACTACGATAGAAATTTAGACCCACCGATATGGCACCGATACAAAAAGCAAAAATCGAAGACATATCGGGAAGGTGCAAAATCGTAGACATATGTCTAGGCATGCCAATCCACCACACATTGTATGGGTTTTTCATCTGGGGTATCTAATCGCAGAGACGTGGTCAACTGCCCCGATATTTGGGGACATTCCGACGCGATTTTGATCTTTTATCGGGAGGTGCATCGTAGACCATATCTGAGCCATATCGTAGTAGGTGGACGCCGGGCTTTATATATAGTCTATAGATATTATTAGGACGAGGCTAAAATTTCCCCATGGCAAGCACAAAAGATATTTTTGATAATTTCCATTGATAATTGCTCCCGCCCGGTCGGTGTTTAAGATGGCGTCGAGGGGGAAGATCCCCTCCTCCATAGCACAGTAGCTATTGCCCTATAGTACATCTGACGGTCGCCAGTCGGCGCTGGGTGGCTGAAACAGCGACGCATTGTTTTATCAAAGAAATGTTATCAATACAATCGAAATACTCGAGCGTTCCTATTGAATTTTAATGCGGTATAAATACACAATATTGACTGGTTTCGGATACTAGTTGCCGCATTCTCATGAGTGTTTGCACATTATAATATTCGAGCGAATGCTAGGATATTGCGTAGTGTAGAACTACTCGGAAAATAAGACCACAAGTATCCTACACCAGTTGGTATTGTATCTATTATTCAGTACTGCAAATTTGAATTATCATAGAAAAGACAAAATGACTGCCGATCTTATAATACAGTAGAGCCTTGCGTAAGCGAAAACCCTGCGTTCCGGGCCAAAGTGCCCGCTTACGGTGGGGAAGCCTATTCACTAAATGAATTAAACTAAGACACTAAATGTTCCAATGTTAAAGATCGGTGGCTTAATTGTAGGGGTGTTCGCCTCGAGCATGGAGGTCGTTGGTTCAAACCCCGGTCGGGTCATCCCAAAGACTTACACAAAAATGGTACTCACTGCTCATTGGACTGAACACCAGCCATTAGAATGAAGAATTGGGGCCTGGGGCCCAAATGAAAGAACGGCTGTATCGCCGAATTCGGTGATTGTAATGCCTGGAGTCCACCTACTACGATATGGCCCCGATATGTTCTATGATGGACCTCCCGATACAAAATCAAAATCGCGTCGGAAGGTCACCTATAATATCGGGGCAGTTGACCACGAGTATTCTGTCGGGAAAATCAGTGTCACGTGTGAACCCCTGATCGGAAAATTATGAAATTTGGGTATTAAATAGGAGATACATATACCCGCATGTCCCGTAAATTTGGTGATTTTTGATTAAATGTAAGGGTCTAAAATCAATATTTTCTTAGCTTGGCTTGGAACAGAGCTTTTATTGCACGGAAAAAATACATTATTGTTCTATTTCTCCTGGGAAACATTATCGATGTGATATTTACTGAAGATAACACCTCAAGATAGGCACTTGTGCACTGGGCATATCGGGATCATTGTCGTTTTTTTTTTTTACCGGCCAACCCCTTACGATGTGCATGTCTAGACATATGTCTACAATTTTGCACCTTCCCGATATGTCCCCGATATTGACTTTATGTATTGGTGCCATATCGGTAGGTCTGAATTTCTATCGTAGTAGGTGGACGCCGGGCCTAAAAACACAATATTCCCTAGATAAAAATTGGTTTAAAAAAAACCCAAAAAAACCCCAACGTTGCTACGTGGATGCTTGGCCAACTCGGCCATGTATCTATGAAGCCAGTTACACTTTCGGCAGACCACAAAAAGTTTTGCACTAAATACACCCAGAGGGAACCCATCGAAATTCCCTGACATAACGTTGGTGTAGCGAACAAGACTGAAGGCATACTGAAGTCCGGTGTGCAGGCAGGCCTCTGTATCCTTTGTTGTCATGTCGCTCGAGTGTAGCGAGCTAGAAACGGGATGTGACGAACAGCGGGCGATAATACAGGAAAGAAGACAAATCGTTCGGCGAGCCATGACGTCGCCACGCGCCCATCCGTGACGTGGCAGCGTCCCAACCCGCGCCACTTCACCTTTGATGTGTGCGGCATTAGAACACCGCCCACCAATAACTTGTTTAAGGTGCAAAAAAAAACCTCAGTCAACCTCTAATTATGCCGGGTATGTTTGATTGAGTCGTGGTGATTTCTATGTTTCCATTTTACAATCGTACTTTTCAATCATACGATGTAATTGGTTGGCAATGTATAAATGCGTATTAGACAATTGGTTGGTGGATACTATTGACTCTGAAACATGGAGTTCTCTTTTGTATCTTACATGAAAGGATGGGAACTCTTTTAAAGCTTTATTTTCTAATATCGCGTTCTGTCGTCCGTATCCGGTGCAGGTAATATTGTACCAGCTGCAGTCACTTTTAATGTTATGGAATTTAAGAATCTGATTTAAATTATTTCATTAGTGAAAAAAAACGGGGTAGATATTTATTGGCAATAGATAGAAAGGTTATGTAAGACACATTAAAGGTTTCAGTGATAATGTCATGAAGATGCCATACACATTCTGCCTGAGTATATTTAGATTATAATCCGTAGTCAATCCAATATATGTAGATTAACATCACATCTTGTATGCGTTCACAGTATCAGAAAAAAACCCAATAAAATCGTGCAGAATGAATGGTCGAAGCACCAGTTGCATTTCAAGAGATCCCTTAATATGCAAATTAGGTTTCCCCGGGGGCCGGCTACCGGAAGCAGTAAGCGCAGTGTTTTTTGTGTCATTTCTTCAGCAGCACTCCGTTTTATATCCAAAGAGGTATGAATCACTTCGTGAAATTAACCATGAATGCATAACGAATGATTCCAATTTGCAAAATGGTTCTTCCAGCAATGTGTTAAATCCCATTCCCAATGGCAAAACAAAAGTGCTCCTGGGGAACGGTGGGTGTTTTTCTCTACACACCACCCGTGGATTCTTACGTTTTGCTGTTGTTTTTCCCTCATTGTATTTCATCGCGCAGATGTTTGCTTACAGTGCCCCCATGAATAGGGACATTCCCTGAGCCACCGATGGAATTGCATGCAAAGTGAAAAGCTTAAAAAGTCACTTTGTAAGGATCTTCTTGGAGAATATATCTGCGACTAGATGTTAGGGGAAAGGAAGAACAAATGTGGTTGCATTGAGAAGGCCGCTGCATTGGTTTGATGTGATGTTAACACCTGGGATTAAAGGCATGTCATATAAGTCACCTTAAAATATAAAACCAATGTCATTTCCCTCGAAGTTGAATATAATGATATAAAAAAAGTGTTGCTATCGTGTGATGATAGCGGTCGTGTTAGTTTTTGATATACAGATTAGTACTTTGATACAAATTTAAAAAATGATCTTATATAATATTACAAGCGTAATTTCCTTGAATCTTTCATAGAATATAGTAATGAAATAGAACTGGATCTAGAATCGTATAAATAAACAATACTCCATGAAGTTGGATGCGCTGTCATAGTCATCGAGGTGAAGCCAAGTGACGATGACCACTCGTGGCTGCTGATTGGCCAGTTCCTTCTGACGTCATCTGAAATCACTCCGCCACGACCAGTGTCCATTATTTTCACTTTACGCGGGTGCTCGTTGCGTATAAATGTAATTTCTGGCTAAAATTATACCAGGGGTAAGATAAACTTGGTTTTTGATCAATGGAAGAAAACTATATTTGTTAACGCGAACTTCCTATATAATCAAGCATATGTAAATACACATATCTTACCTTTTTGGCTGATGATATGTTAGACAAAAAGGTATTTATTTAGATACTTTTAAATAATATTTCCAAATAGGCTTCAAGGAACTGCTTTGAATTGATAGTTGTCAATATCTACCCAGCAGGGGTGGATTGACATATATATATATATATATATATATATATATATATATATATATATATATATATATATATATATATGCCTTTAAAACATTATTATATGGAAACATTGTTAGTGTGCCTGGATAGAATCTGTTCAGAGATGTTTTGGTCGGGAATATTCACCGAGTTCGAAAAGTTACTTATAATTATATACTTATAAATCATTAAAAACGCAATTTTACAATGGTCACGTGTTACGGAGGGACATATGAATATTATTTCGTCATTTAATGATGGCCGGTTTCCGTTCTCTTGGTCAGTAAAAGTGAGACATTCGCCCATAGGTATGTACACAGTACTGTAATATTAGGAAACGTCCTTACTGTGGGCGAAACATTTATCGTTCGAGGTCAGCCGCCGATTTCATACGGCCTGACGCCATAGGCGGAAGGCCGTATGAAATCGGCGACTGACCAAGAACGATAAACTTTTCGTTCACTGTGAGGACGTTTGCTTATTATTATATACCTTAAGATAATTAAAAACTCTATTTTAATTACTTAGAAAGTTGCAGTCACAGCGGGCACGAACATTATTATTACCGCACCCCAGCGGGCAGCGGGCAGTATTTAATAGACATTCGGACACAGGTATATAATAATAAGTATAGCCATATTTATCGAGGTGATACCAATTGAGTGTTTCAAAAATAGTCTATTTCGAGATGTGCCCTGCATCAGTTATTTAAATAGTAACTGTTTGTAGTGATATTCTCTATCTGGGAGGTGTTTTTAAAAGTAAGACCGATAATAACTTAAAGACTATGATTCGGACTAACCGGGGGCTCTACTGAAAAGGATCTCGGTGTGGTTGCGTTGTTTAAACGTGGTTGTTTTAATCTAACCTTTCTGGTCTCAGTGGAAGACATGTTTGTGAACAACCAATCAGATTGAGTTTGGAGATCACACAATTAGGATTTGTTCTCCATGATGCTTATCTTTGTTGAATGACCAAATATAATTCTAGTAGAGGTCAAATCTTTATTGGGTACCTTTTCACAAATAAGCCTTTTTTGTTCTTCTATGATAGATTTATGAATAGGAATGTATTAAGAATATAATCCAACTATACTGTACAACTATACTTGAGCTAATAATAGCCAAATTGTTTTATTTCCTGTTAACCAAAGTACTGCCTCGACACACCTTGGGGTTGTCTTCCAAAAAGACCGAAAATGGAGGTAGCACAGGCTTTAGACGAGGTGGACCACGGTTAAGATCTTTTGATACACCTAAAATAAAGATATTTTCCTGATCGTCATGTAAGACTGTCTTTCGTGAAGAGAATGCAACAAAGACCACCTGAGATCGAACTTTTTAATCGCTCTTTCTTTTAAAAACACCTCCCTGGGTATGATATTAAACGGCCAAGTACTTGGTACTAGCAAATCATCACCTAAATAAAAAAAAACAAAAAACATCACGCCCATCACTTCTATTAACTGATCCTGTGTCCATTTGAAGGCAATTGCTCACAACTACTGAGTTCACAAGACCGTGCCATGTGAAGTGGCATCCCCCTCCCCGACTCCAACCCCCCCAGCAGTGCCCCGCCTCCAATGCTGGAACTTGGGCGAACACAAAACTGGGAAATGCGCCATTTGTGAGCAATTAGCTCGGAGTTTGACGGGTGTGGCACGGTGGTCGGGTGTGTGTCGGGAGTGTGTCGGGAGTGTGTCGGGCGGTGGCTATGAAGCTGACACGATTTTGTGTCACGCGATCTCCGTGCGGACATGCTTGTACTATCTCCGGACTCCCCAACCTCTGGCACCCATTTTTATGTGTGGATAAGTTTAGTATTGCAGGTATCAGGCATGTGTAGTCACCACAGAGTTCTGGATTTATAAGTTGACCAGTTGTCTCCGATTTCTGCTTTTTGTATCGGTGCCATATCGGTAGATCTAAATTTCTATCGTAGTAGGTGGACGCCAGGCCTAAACCTCATATTATAGATCAGTGTGTATCCCATACCCATAATATTGTACACCTATTGCAATATCAACTAGGTATACTGCCTGCTCCTATATGGCGTATTTATATCTGTATGTCACACTGTGACATACGGGATGGGGTATGTAATCACGTGACTAGGTAAAATTTCGCCATTTTTATGTATAATGATACAATAACAGGCTGACTTTTTTTCGTACGTCAGAATAATTGGTAAAATTATCAATGAGATACATCTCCCTGCACATAGCATCGGCATGTCTCTGATCAATAAGTTCACCGCGTATTTTTTCATGACTGACGACAGTCAGCCAGTTTCCGTATAATATATGGCAGATGTGATGTATGTATTAAGAATATCACAGGGTGCCTCCTAACAGGTCCTCGCTCCAGATAGAGGACAGTATTACGACTTATGAGGCTACGCAATATGCAGATGATTTGGTTATTATGACTAGTGGTTACCAAGAACAGCAAGTGTTGGATGTGCTGCAACAAGGTATTGATGAAGTAGCGACATGGTGCAGCAAAAATGCACTCACAATTAATGTGACCAAAACTAAAACAAGCTGGTATTGCACTGCTCCACGCCTGAGACATTTATCGAAAATGGAACTAACATACCAGGGTGACACAATACCGCATGTACCTAATTACAGATACCTAGGGATAAACTTAGATAACATGCTTAACTTCAACTCACACATCAAGGATATCGCCAAATCAGTAAACCAAAAATATACCGCCTCAGTAAGATACGGCATCTTCTAACGCAAAATGTAGCAATTAATCATTTATAAAACGGCCATCAGACCTATCATGGAATATTGCGGCTTCCTCTACGAAGGTGCTAGTGAAGCCAACACACAAAAACTGCAGAGACTCCAAAACCGAGCTTTGCGCGTAGTAACCAAATCGTACAATATTAGGCAAAGGACCCACGAATTACATCACGTCACAGAGATTGAGTATTTACGAACCCGGCGAGATAAACATCTACTTAGCTTACTATATAAACTATCAAAAAAGCCATCACTCATAGACAATAGAAGCCTTAACACAAGGAGCGATGCCAAGGTAAAGTTTATAGAATGGAGATTTAAGAGTAAGACCTACACAAAATCACCAATGTACAGAGGACTAAAATTGTGGAATGTCCTACCCGCCAAACTGCAGCAAGCAGGAAACAAAGAAGAATTTAAGAAAGGGATAAACCAATTTATACAATAATAAATGAGTAACTCCTTGTTGTTCTATCTATCTAGTAATGATGTGTAATCTGAATCTTCAACCGTCATCTTTTTCACCCACTGTATAAACATTTATTAAATGTGAAGCGACATTGATGATGCGACATGCTGTATGTATTTTCACTGGAAGATCTTCCAAATTTGAAAGAAGTGAAATAAAAATTTATAAAAAAAAAAAGAAAAAAAGAGAGGTTAAGGCCTAACTGTTTGCACTGCCACCCCAAGTGTTTGAACTGTCCCCTATCTTCGTTTGGACTGACCCCCCGATAGGGTATATAAGGAAGCAGATTTGCACTCACAGCTAACTTGGAACCCAGACACCGTGGCGTCAACATCTCCAGGCTGCTCAGCAATACCACCACTGCAGTGTCAGGCTTGAAATACCATAGGACACTAGGGTACAGAGGCCTTTACTGAGGATTGGGCTTTTCTCCAAAAGCTACTATCACCCCAGCACTGGAGGAACAGAGACTGATGACTGCTACCATTTTTGATCAATAGGACATATATCATATGAACACTACATAAGTGAATGTGATTTTGAATGTTGATGAGAATTGTTATGCAACTGTATACTTTGTTATAAAATATGTTATTAATACATATATGTGTATGGTTATCTGTCTTCTTCATTTAGTATAGAAGATATTCTGAATTCTCTTTTCTTGTCACTGGGTTAGCTAGTCTATAGGATTAGGTCTTAGCTACTGTACGTGACACAGAGTGATCTCTGTGAGTGAATGAGCAGCTCACCTGCCCAGGTCAGGAAGTGTTGCCGAGCAATAAATCACCTGAGATGATTTATGAGACCTTCTCTAGTGATGTATACATTAGTCTCATTTAATTCATCTGTATGATACTTTCTTATATACCCATGCACATACTGTTGCGTATATATAAACTGCTAATTCCTATACTGTATCGTATACGGCACCAAGTGCCATACGTTGTTTTTATTGTCCACCTAATACATAGTGTCTATAGAAAATACATGGGCAGTGTGTATCTACATACCTGGAGCATACGGATATGTTGTAAGCTACAGGTGAACTTCGAATGATGAGATTCACCAGAGTTTCCACATTCTGTATTCAAATGGTGTCAATTCTTGATGGCGAATGATACATATCTTTATACCAGTCTATTATTATTTTTATTTTTTTTCTATAAATACATATGTTCTTTGTATTCTTCAAAACCTGTCGATACCTTAGTAGTCATTGGAATCATAACACAGGATATTGTATGCATGGCACTGGCCGAACAATAATACCAGTTTTGTAATGAACTGAGTTCTACCAATATAAATAAAAAAATAAAAAAAAGGGTTGCCTAAGCCGACGCATACGAAAAAATAGTGCATACATAAATGAACTATTATCGGTGCGCAACTTGTCCTGAAAGGTGGATAATAAATACAATATAGACTTGTTTCAGATAAAAGTGGTTGCATGCTCCTCGGAGTTGACGCAACATCCTCGCATGTGCTCTGATATTACTATGCATCAACTTCTCGGAGCATTCGACCGCTTGTATCTGAAACCAGTCAAGATTGTTCTATATCAATCTGTGTACATCTAAACTTTCATTATCAATTATCATTGACAATTACGGAGTCTTCATAGGAAATGTACACCTGGAATCAGCTACCCGTGGGAGATTCAAGAAAAAATGTCCCATCCAATATTAGATCAAATCATCATTTACTTCAATTCAAATTTGTTTAATGTTCATTCAATATTAATTATACATAATCCATCATTATAGTCACATTTACTATCAGAAATCACTGTCGTCAAAGATTTGCATTCTACAAACACAGAAAAATAGTGAACTATATTAATGGCGTGAGTATACACCGAATTACTACCGTGCTTGACATTGCTGTGGAATTATGACGTGACTTGAAATAAATTTTGTATTGCAACATACTTGTTGTTAATCGTGTATAGATAATAAAATACACGACTGGTTTTATGTACGAGTGGCTGTAATCCCCTCGTAGTGGACGACGTAATATCCTTGCTATCGCTCGGATATTACCACGCGTCAACTACTGGGAGATTACGGCCACCCGTACACAGAACAAGTCATTATTGTGTATGTATTATCTATCAATATATCAATCTACATGTATGAAACACTCAAGAAGCAAGACAAAAATGGCCACTAGAGCCCTAGTGGATACTCCAGGATAAATAAAAAAAAATATCTGTGTACATTTTAACTTCTCCGCACCCCAACTCCCAGGAAACACTGCAGCCATCAACTTCTCATGTTTTAGAGCTCGCGGCATGACACATGGTCGTTTGCCATCCCACTACGAGGGAGCGCCACATACACCTGTCTGCGCGCGCACCTTATCAGCCTCGGGGTAAAAAACGTCACTAATGAGGCTAAAAGAGGTCCCGACCCCTAGTGGGACGCCGGAGACTGACTCACGAACGCTGCCTGCAGGTCGCTGCTTCCCAGGCCTCAGTGACGACTCGCGGTCTTTTGTTTGTGGTCTCAGTGTCAATAGAGAGGAGCATGTGGATCGCCACAGCCACTCACCCCGCCGATAACATCAGTGGTGTGTGGTTATCAAAGAGCATTTACCTTGTATGGGTTTCGTCTCTGTTTATGAGTATCGTTGGCTTTAATCGGATTTAATTTTTACGTTGTGATAGCGATACAACACCTTCAGTAGAACATATTGAATGAGACAGGGGAAGATTCATTAGTTCTTGAATCAATTACAGATGGCACCATAATTAAAACTGGTATGAAACCTGGTGGTTTGGATCGCTATATCCTATAGGTATCAGAACAAGGGGCGGGGGATCGTTATGCCACCACACGTCGTTATTGAGAATCTCAGTCTAGGCCATTTCTAAACAAAAAGATATGCGGTCCACAGACGATCCACCCTGGTATAAAGGTCAGCGTAAAATGTATCACTAAAAGTCGTATTTTACGCTGTGATGTGGCTATGTGATTGCAATGCTATCTGCTAAAGTCCATGAGCAACTGTAAGGCCCTCCGATTGCTATTCCACGATCCATAAAGATATTGTAAACGTGGAGCAACGACTCCCTGGGGTCTTTTGTTTGTGGTCGGAGTGTCAATAGAGGGGAGCATGTGGATCGCCACAGCCACTCACCCCGCTGATAACATCAGTGGTGTGTGGTTATCAAAGAGCATTTACTTTGTATGGGTTTCGTCTATTTATCTCATCCCTGCTGTATTTTTTCCCCATAGACTTAACATTGGGAACTTGCATCCAACGCCCATGAGATATTTAGGAAAATTTCCAATGGGGGATTATGTCGCAAATGTTAGGTCATTAGTCGATGTGAAGGGTGAGATAAATTCAGAAACCTAAGGAAGTTTAGGGTCAGAGCTCGATTATATATCGTTTTAATCGCTATGTATTTACGCGGCTTCACCTTGTGAATTATTATGCATTTCAAACTCGATGGGATACGAGCGCTGACCCTAAACTTTTAAAGGTTTCCTATGGCATATTTTCAGTATGCCCTGCCAGGGGGTCGTTGCTTCTAGAAATGTGGGAAAAGCTTGCTCAAGTAATATCGGATCGTGTCGTGTAGTATCGTTAAGTTCAGGTTGTATCGCTATATTTTACAACAGCGCATTCTCAGTGTCATAGGTTACAGGTTCATTAGGTTTTCAATTTGATATAGGTAGCAACATAGGTGTGATGCGATCCGCAAAAAATCTGGAGCAACACCTTCGATCTCGGATCGCTATTCTGCGATCCGCAAAATGTGGGGCAATGACCCCCAGGGGGGGGGGAGTGTACAAACGTACACCACACACACACAGAGTGATTGATTATAAAACAAAGATGGCGATTCCCTATCTCCCCATCATAACTTTATCATATGCTCCTTTTATCTCGTTTATGTCCTGCTGGTTTTCAATGATATTTAATGGTGGCGCGTCTGATTTGGGATGCTGGCGTCCGTGTGAAGTGTATAGAGTGTCTTATCAGGATTTTTAGCAATTTCACATTTCCAATGAGACATCTATACTGTGTGCAACACTGGCCGCTTTGTCAAGGCAGTTGACATCACTTACCAGAATTCCCACCATAAATGAAGGCGTACATTTTCATTTTCACAGACACCTCAGGGCCTCATGCTTGTATCCATATCACAGGTATGGTCAGTATAGTCATCTAGACTCCAAACACCACCCACACACACACAAAGTGATTGATTATAAAACAAAGATGGCGACCCCCTATCTCCCCATCATAGCTTTATTATACGCTCCTTTTATCTCGTTTACGTCCTGCTGGTTTTCAACGATATTTAATAGCGGCTTGGGTGATTTGGGATGCTGGCGTCCGTGTGAAGTGTATAGAGTGTCTTATCAGGATTTTTAGCAATTTCACATTTCCAATGAGACATCTACTGTGTGCTACACTGGCCGCTTTGTCAAGGCAGTTGACATTACTTACCAAAATTCCCACTATGAATGAAGGCGTACATTTTTATTTTCACAGACACCTCAGGGCCTCATGCTTGTATCCATATCACAGGTATGGTCAGTATAGTCATCTAGACTGCAAACACACACACAAAGTGAGTGATTATAAAACAAAGATGGCGACCCCCTATCTCCCCATCATAGCTTTATTATACGCTCCTTTTATCTCGTTTACGTCCTGCTGGTTTTCAACGATATTTAATGGCGGCTCGGGTGATTTGGGACGCTGGCGTCTGTGCGGCGTCGGGGGGAGACGCGCGGGGCGGAACCATGAGCGTGGCCGTGACGTCGCCATGACGCTGTGGCGTTACATTGAGAACGCTTCCTCCGTTCGGGTCCCGGTGCCGGGCCCGCGCGCCCCGAACGCCATCAATTAACCACCTGCGCGCGCGCCACCCATCAGTCCAGCCAATCACAGCGCTCCAACACCGTCTCTCCGGAAATAGCCAGGACATCCGGTCTCGAATCAAACTTTCCAGCCTCTTCATTCGCACTGGCCGGGGCTTCATGCATGTTTTATCAAGACCCTTCGCCGTTGCCATTGTCATCTAGCCCCCGGTGGCAGCAAGGGCTAATGTTCTTTTCAGCGCGTGGCGAAAAAGCACCTGCCCTTGGCCAGCCCCTGCCGGCCCGGGGCTGATTGAAATTGAAGCCCGGGATGATTTAGTAGTGTATCGGAGTTGTTGATTGCGTTCTTTTACATCCGAAACTGACAAACTAATCCTGGGAAGTCGCAGAACGTCTGGTCTCATTTCATGTTAAATGTCGGGCGTTTCCCCAAACCGGAAGTAGCGACAGCCCGCGTCTGCGCCTGCGCCTGCGTCTCGGAAATCGACTTGGGTGCGGCGCTCTGTTTAATTGGCCGCAAAATCTTAAGCGCTATCCGGCATTTTTGTCGCCGAGAGGCGGTCACGTGGCGAAAACTGATCGCCCTTTGGCAACATAGCGTCCTGGACATAAAGAACTTTCCGGCTTCGGGAATAACGACTTGCCTGAGACTCATGCATATTTCATCAGGTCGAAATCGACAGCTTTGCATGATAGGCAAGTTTCTCTCGGGGGCGAAGGCGAAGGCGGCGGGCGAGGGCGGGCGGACGGGGGTTTGAGGCGGTATAAGCGGGCGGGCGGCGGCGGGCTGCCAGGGAAAGCGAGGCGTTTTGTCCGTGTCCACTACTACTAGATGCTGACGGCTGGAGGTTGTTGGCGACGGTTGGAGGAGGAGTGAGGGGGGGGGGGGAGGGGGTTAGGAGAGCCCCCCCCCTGCACCCCCCGCACCGAGACGAACTACCGGGAGGAAATAGCGCCCTTCACCGGCGTGATCGATCTCAGCGCCGCCCGGAGCCTCCGGCCACCGTGCCCCGCCAAGAGGGGGAAAATTATTAATGATGTGTAGGTCTAAACAATGATGTGGGGCAAGCAACGGGCTATTTAATTGGGGTCTCCCAGTGCCGTATGTTGAAGCCGCACACAGTCCCAAGCATAACCCAGTTCTCGTCTACTGTTTTTGTGCTATTCGATGCAGGTAAAATACGATTCTATATCCGCCACCATTCATGAGCAGAAATTGACGTGGATTGGAGAGAGGAAAGTTTCTCTACTTCAGGAGGATTGCACGTGATTTGGATCCTGACATGGAACTGTTTAAGACATTTCTAATATAGAACGGGTATGAGTCCGAGTTTATAAATTATTTACACAGAAATATAGACGCTCAATTCGATTATATTCTATTAGATATCCACTGAAAATGACAGAGAAATGTTATTGAATCTATATTCGCATTACATACTTTATCCTTTCTGTGTCCCTGTTGACCTTTTCTTTTCAATTTGGATGTATAATGGGATTAATTTAAGATTGTGTTGGAATATTTCTATTTGCAGGCATATCTCCTATAGCTAGAATCCCTTCTTTACGTATGTTCATTCTATAAACGGTAATATTTTCAATAGAAGTTTCCGGAGGCATTTGAAACCTAACTTAAGTATATTGAAAGTACGATTGATCAGATTCAATGTGCAAGAACCATAATACCCTCATATATCTAGCCTTTCGATTCAATCGCGATATACGATTAAATATACCCAGCTACCTAATTTCCAAAATCAGGACCTATTCTTCCCAATTTGTCTCCTTCCAAAGAGACTCATTTAATAATCAATGACCCCAGGATATAGTGCGAACAGCGTGACATGCCAACCCTGACAGTGTCGCCACCTGCAGGGCACCATGCAAACCCTGCCCCCTACCACCCTCCCCCACACCACTCACCCCTCATCGTCTCGTCCCCCACGGAGCCGCCATTTGCTCAGTCTCCCACTGCGCACCCATGCGCGCGCAGCGTGCGCGGTGGCGGCACGTGCGGCGTGCGCTCGCAGCGCGCCAAGCGGCAGGCGGACAAACGACGCCTTCCGGCAGAGCGTGGGCCACGATCCATTATGATGAATATTAGCAACATCACCCAGCGATCCGTGAGGTAATCACCAATAATGGAAGGGCTTAATTATCAAGTGATAGCATTGAGGGCGTTGGCTGGGAGCAGGCGGGGCTGGGTTGGCCCCTGTGTATGCCTGTCTTCACACGTTGTCTACGGCCGCTATGCTGTCACTGCCAGCACACTGACACCATAATGAAGCATGAAGGAGTCAGTCACTGCCACCGCTCACTCGTGAGACTTTTTTTTTTTGCCCGAGTCTGTTTGACATAGTGGCTCCTAAGTGAGCAAGCAGGGGGTGGTGTCTCGATGTGCCCCCGGGAGTCAAACATTAGGTGTTTTGTTGGGGCAGACCACATGGGGGTGACAGTGTGGCATAACATGTATATCAATGACATGGTTAAATACAAACACAAAATTACCATGATTACTATTTGCGTATGCTCCGCCTACTTGAATCGTAATAATGTCCGAGCAAAAACGAGGATTTGCCGTTATGTCGGGCCATAGTCATAGGACAAAAGACCCTGGACGGCAATCGCTCCGGGCTAACTAAGGCCTGGCGTCCACCTACTGCGATAGAAATTTAGACCTCCCGATATGGCACTGATACAAAAAGCAAATTCGGAGACATATCGGGAAGGTGCAAAATCGTAGACATATGTCTAGACATGCCAATCCACCACGCATCTTAATGGGTATTTTTCGGTGCCTAATCGCAGAAACGTGATCAACTGGCCCGATATTAGGTGACCTTCCGACGCGATTTTTATTTTTTATTGGGAGGTGCATCGTAGATCATATCGGAGCCATATCGTAGTGGGTGGACGCCGGGCCTAACTATGTTCTCTCATATTTTGATCTGCAGGGTTGTATTCTCCACATAGTCGACGCGTAGTCATATCTGAGCAATGCGAGGATATTGCGTAGTGTCAACGACGAGGAGGATACGACCACGCATCTCAAAATCATAGTAATGCTGTATTTATTATTCAGCATTACAAATTTAAGTTATCAAAGGGAAGAAAAATGGCCGACGATCTTCTCATGCACTACTTTGCACACGAGGCACTCTTTTCCTGGAATCCTTTAGGAGATTTCGACAATCCGTATTCTCCTTGGTGTCAATCTTGAAACTCTATATGTTTATAATGACTGGGGTCTATTGAATGAATAGACACTAAACAATGGTTTTGTGGACAGGCGGCTGTAAATCATGAGGTGTCGACGCGTAGTAATACACGAGCGTTAGGGAGTGTATTACGGCATCAACCTCGAGTGGTTAACAGAGCCGCCTGTCCACAAAACCATCGTTTGTTGCATTTATTATCCATCTTTTTGAATAAATTAAACCTAGTCGTGGCCATGTGATAGAGTATAACAATAGGGACTTTGTATACAATGGATAACAATCTAGGCTCATATATGAAGGCCATTTTCTGTACAACGTAAAAGGGTTGTCGTTTATTGGTATTAAAGTTTGTTCACTAAGACAATCTTAGCCGTCAATAGGTCATCCATAAATGTTGACTGAAGTAAACTCACATCGTCCCTGAGTCTCCTTGGTGTACGGAAAAGGGTCTTCATGTACGAGCCTAGGTTATTCAACAGGTTCGCATTATTCTGGTGTAAAAAGTTGCAGGATCATTTCTGATCTTTGAGTTCATTTCAAAGTTTTTTTATTAAGGGGTACCTATAACAACAAATTATCAAGAAACGTCACGGAATTTCATATGATTGTTTATGTGGCGTAAGTTGTCTTCGTGGAATGATTGTACGAAGCGTTACTGAGTGATATCTGTAGCGGAAGACATATTGCCTGAAGAGGTCTACGAAACGTAGACGAAACATTGCAAATACTTGATTGACCCCCTATCTCGATGTATAATTACCCCCCAATAACTTGACTTTAAATATAATCAGCTTGTTTTAATTTTCTGTGAATTTTATTACAACTTCAACTATCGATTCCATTGACTGCTCTGGCCCAATCATGGAAATGCAACGTTAGGAAATAAAGATTGCACATATGAAGACAAAATGAAACAAAAGAATGTTAGCCAAAAAACGGAGAAAAAAACGAGCATATATCTCACTGATTTTTTAAAATAATTGTACATGCATCAGTTGCACCATTCGGCACTTAAAACAAATTGCCAAATCAAAAAAAATTTCAACTTTTTTTCCATAGACTTCTGTGAAAACATGAACAAGGATCACACAACACTGCATTTCATTATATTGATGTAATTCTTTTGTGTCCCAGTGATATGATGATCGAATGGACTAAATTGTAATTACGTTTTCCAATTTATTTGGGATAGAGATACTCTCAGAAATATTTTTCTCTACCCTAATTTTTTTTTAATTACTCCAAAAATTAAAGCAGCTAGAAACAAAAAAGAGACAGAAAAGGGTTTAGGTATAAACTTGAATTCCATGTCTAAAGCTTGATTTAAAGACAAATTCAGTATAATAAAGTAAATGACGTTGTACATTTGCCTGTATGGGCGTTATTGATGAGAAATCTGTCTATCAAATGTGAACTCCGCTTGATCAAATTTTTGATGTATGCAAAATTCATCTCATCGATGATACTCGTGATTGTAATTCACAAGCACATGCCATGAGCCAATAGTAATTAGGGTAATTATGCTCCCTTCCCCATAAATAATGACGATAACGTCAAAGTTCAGACATCAGATTCCCCGCGAACTCTCCTGTAGGAACATGACAAATTCAATACGGTATTTTTATTAATGTCTAATAAAGATAGTCTTCAAGATGTCTGAAATCCGACAGTATCAACCATCGTTGTTTATGAGTCTTGACTCTAATAGTTTCAGATATACTCTCCCTTGAGTCTATCGACATCTATTGTTATGAAATATTGATATTGATAACATTAATTGAATCCAACAACACATTTGTAAAAAAAGAACTCGGTGATTCCTGATAGACTCATTCCTGTATATCACCATTGGACAGGTGGCTCAATATCCATTAGAAAGTTAAAATGGTGCATAGCATTTAAATGTTGTAGAAACAAGAATGCATCGATTGTATAGAGAAGGAAACAATTACGAGAAAGAAGTACACTGCCTTTTCCTTACTATTGATGCTAAATGGCATTCCCCACCCATGGGCGAATGATGGCAAATGTCATCATTTTAGAATATAGGTTCATAACTCATGAAATACTCAGTAGGATGAAACAAGTTTTACAAAAAATAAGGTAAAAAAGTTGAAAAAGTGTAGTACCTTGTGCGATTACTCTGCAACCGAAACTCATGGCATATTTCAAGCAGCTACGGATCTTGATGCAATTCCCTCTTAATAGTCAATAGCCAGTGCTTAACCATGGTGAGTCCACTGACGGCTGCAGACTACTTAGTAGAAACCGAACTCGAGTTAGCCTTCTCAATGTTTATGCCACGATGGGCAGGTTGTGTATTACTACACGAGGCATTAGCCGAGTGTAGTGAATAGCAGACCTGACCAGAGTGGCATAAACATTGAGAAGGCTAACTCGAGTTCGGTTTCGTATTTATCCTACCCCATCTCACCGATATACAGAGAAAATTTTGTAATTATCAATGTTATAGTAGCGTGTTGACACTCATCGGAGGATGGCAACATTTATCAGTGGTGCCGGATCTACTTTCATTTTCTGGTCCCAGATTGGTCCGTTTTTTATTCACCTCGGTGTATAAATACCACTTTATTCAACGCTCCATCAAATACATTCAGTCAATGTTAAACCTATGGCGTTTTTTATTAGGGATAGGATAGATACAGTTTTCACATATTCTTACCATGTTCAATTGTTGAAGATTCATTGCATTGATTTCTCACAGATTCATTATCAGTTAGTTCGTATAGAGGAGTTAACCAAGGAATATGGGTACCGAGCTTCCCAAAGAATTATTGGAACTCAATTGTACTTTGTGTGGTTATTTACCGAATAATAGCTGAGATGTGGAATTCCAGACTTATATGAGTTTTCATCATACAACACTATTAAGGACAATGAATACCCCATCATTGTAACAATATTCAATATTTGTTGAAAGATTAGAGGGATGGTTTTGCATTATATTCCTAAACAAGTGCACATTCCTGAACTATAATACGAATTTATAGATATGCCTATTGCTTGTGAACGTACATCCTCTTCTTTTTACATTGGATAGGAAGCCAATCTTAAGCCATTGAGTTGGTGTAATCAATAGACTGAGCTCCATCAGGCATGATTTAAGTGTTTCAGACATGCACCTCTCCCATTGGCTGCCAGTCGGAAATAACTCGCCGAGTGCCCGGATGCCGCATGAGCCGCGAAATGTTTAGGGATATTAAATTATGAAAATCCTTGTTATATGAAAAGGCCATGAAGTACTCATGTATTGTTCTAAACATGGTTAACCGCGTATACAGTTAAATCGAGTTGTTGTTTCGTAAGCTCACATGCGACAACATCATTATTTAAGAAGGTTTAAGGTCAGAGCTCGTATCCCATCGAGTTTGAGTCATGTAGTAATTCACAAGGCGAAGCCGCTCTGTTCATGCTGTATCGCTACCTTTTTCAATACCGCATTTTTAGGGTCATAAGTGAATTGGTCATTGGATTTTTAATTTGGTATGAATGGCGACATAGTTATGATGCGATCCGCAAAAAATCTGGAGCAACGATTTCGACCTTAGATTGCTATTCTGTGATCCGCAAAACGTAGAACAACGACCTCCTGAAGCAGTGTTTTACAGTACTTGGTTGCTTCGTTAAGTAAAACCAGAAAACGGGACAAGACCGAAGATACATCCCTGTGGGACTCCATACGTGCTTTATAAGGCCACAGAATGTATATTTATTGTTATCCCATCATTTATGAGTGGGGAAATGAACTTTGTTTTATATTGAAGAACTGTTCATAACCAAGCAGTCACAGACCAATTCGAATTCTATTAACGTTACATGCTCTTCCCAGAATCAACATTATATAATTACATGTAGGAATAATAAGGGGTCAATTATAAAGTACGCACGCAGTGAAGGGGTGGGGAGTCGGAAATATTGAAAATTCTGGGTACCACATTTTTTCTCTTCTATTGCGTTCAAGATGAAAAGGGGTGGCCGGGGGTCCAAAATTTCAGAAATTTTCTTCCACACTTTATGTATGGTCCCTAAATAGTAATAGTAATAGATAGATTTGAACTCCTGAAACATGTTGAATGCTAGAATCCGTTGTGTGTAACGGGCACATGAATTTTCCATTACTGGCATTAGAGGACACCTTAGTTCAACAAAGAAACCTCCTGTATACTCATAGAAAGGAGGGAAGTGTGTATTGAAGGAGGCGGCATCAACATCCCAATTACAGACTAGGAGAATGTCACAGACTGTATCCCTGTCCTTCACTGTGGTATAGTGGCCTTGCCAAAACATGTTTGCACATCTCCTTTATACATTGCCCCACGTGTCGACTCTAGATATTGTTGACAGGTCTCATCAAAGTCCCATGGATAGGTCACTGTGCCGCGGCCATGTCGTGAGCGTGTTGTGTGGGTTGTGAGCGTGTTCTTTGGTATGTATACCCTATTCCTGCTCTCTATCATGTCACATGCAAAGTCACACACTGGTCACACATCCCCCACACACCCCATACTGTTTGCTTGGCCACAAACAACAAAGCCACAAACAAGGGAATATGTTTCTCTGACCTCAGCCGCACTGACTTGTGGGTAGTCACGTGGTACGTCACGTGGGGTTGGTCTCACTTCAAAGCGTTCCGCCAGGTGACGTTTAACCCGTTAATCAGACGACATTTTACACCAGATAAATGACCAGCCACGGCGCACAAAAAAAACCATTTCTATGTGCATTGGATTCTCAGAATAAAAAGTGTAGAAGTCACCCGCATTCACAATCATAATGTGGGAGAAGTCATTCCTTATTGTGTAGTGTGAAAAGGTTGGCATTTCGGCCCACCTTGAGACAAACGTATGAAAAAAACATGTGAGAATGCAAGTAACCTCAACTAGATGTGTTCACGAAGTCAACCCTTTATGTTATTTCACCATGCCTTCAGACTGGGTGCAAAAGTCAACCACAGAGACAAGAAGGCTTTTCTCGTTTTCTGGCAGGCATTGGATATTCCGTCATTCATGTACATGTATTTCTGTTCCTTCCTGACATGCTTTAATAGTCTACCGTTAGTAACACGCATGCGTATTTGAAAGGAAACGCAAGGACCTCTCCCAAAAGTGATGCATTATGCTTGAGAAATATAGCAATGCTAAAGGGCTGGTCCCACCAATACGATGGATTTACCGTGGTATATCTTGTTTTATCCTACCACTAATATAAAATCCCATAGGCTTAACATTGAGTTTCTGTATGCCACGCTGACTGGAGTCCTGGAGTTTTGGCTCCGGACTTCACTCGGCTTCGCCTCATGAAGTCACTATACCAAACTCCAGTCGTGGCATACGGTGGCCAAGATTAAAACTCATCCAGTTTTACGATAATGTTTTACAATGTTGCGATATGTCATACCTCCTTGTCGCGATACCTCGTGTGCGATGATATGTGCACTTTTTCACGATGTCGTGTGTAGATTTTTTGTACTCTGCCACAGCGACACGTCATGATCTATTGCCTACATATTGCGGTATACTACGATCTATCGCGACAAGAATGCAGCACAGTTGCTTATAATCCAGACTGAGATTATTCAAAACTTGGCAAGATTTAGCAAGACGACCAAATCGTGACTAATCTCGCTATACCTTGTATGTTGTTAAACCAGCACTTAAGCTGGGGGCGTTTTGATATATGAAGGGACTATCCTTGGACTGACATATGGCAACCCTAGGACTGCCATAGGATGGTACGCATTTAATAAACCTAGATTGCCTTTTCAAAGAACATCCAGAAAGAACTGACACTTGAAATGTCCTTCCAGGCTGTTTGATAAGTCTGTCCTCCTGTACCCAATCCTGAAATCGCGGGGATTGTATATCCAAAAACTCCCTGACGTCATTGTAAAAGGCATCTACCGTATTTATCTCAGCTTGTTTTGCTTGGTTCGCTATCTGAAAAGAATATTTATCTGCAGGGTGACGAATGAGAATTATTTTATCATTTTCGCTCAAATATTTTCCCTTCCCATGTACATAGACTTCATGTGCTTGTTTTTCATAGTAGTACCAATCAATCCCCAAGTCCAACGTAAAGCTTTTGTTCAATAAGCGAGTACAGAGAATCTATATACTAGTTGGGTCAATTGACACAAATAGTCTTTGCTAAGTTATAAAGACAAGTCGTATTTTAATCCACAGAAAACTAGACACGCTGATTAAGCTAAAAGTGAATTTATTTGGGATAAATTATACATCGAGATAGGAAGGGGGGTTGAATTAATGATTTGCGACGTTTCGTCTGCATTCATTAGACTTCGTAAGGCAATATGTTTATAAGTTTATAAAGTATAGCGTGACTCAGCAGTTTTTTTCACCGAGCAGACGACACAGTATGCAGCAGGTTCCCGCTAGGTGGCTGAACGCGGGAAAGCCTTCAATGACGTCTACAGACATCATTGTAAAAACAGCGAACAGATCGAGGGCCAATAAGAGTCTTGGATACTGAAATAAACCTGCCAGCTTCCACTCAAGTAGAATCTCCAGGACATGCACGCGGGAGGCCGCCATGTTGGACACGCATGCGCGACACTTAGTTACCGTACGTTATGCAAAGTAGTTAGGGTAATTGAGTTAAGATGCCAGACCCCTAGGTGAGGGAGATCGTCTTTTTATAGGCAAACTGCGAAGGGAGTTACGTTAGGAGGAGGACACTGTGGTCCCATCTGTGAGGTGAGAAGTATGACATGTATTACCGTAAAGGGTGTGGGGGAAGATTCTCTGAGAGGGCAAGATTAGCCTATAAAGGGCCATCAGATCTTGGCAGGTGAAAATGGTCACACACCAAGCATGCACCACTTAATTCTTACCTGTGGCACTTTTAAGGATTGGTTCCACCAACGCAATGGATTTGCCATGTTATATCTTGGTTTATCTTAGCCATGGTATGAATGCCCATAGGCTTAACTTTAGGAACTCATACTCAACAGGCTTGCGAATATGGTAACCCATACTCAATAGATACTAAACACTCCTTACCTGTGGCAATTTTAAGAGCTGGTTCCAACAGCACGATGGATTTGCCGTGTTATATCTTGGTTTATCTTAGCCTGGTATAAATGCCCATAGGCTTAACTTTAGAAACCCATAATCAATAGGCTTGCTAATATGGTAACCCTTACTCAATGGATAATAAACAGTCAAATATTTCCAGGTTAAGATAAAATCAGAAACATATGAATTTGTGTTGATCTGAGTCCCCATTCATCATATCATTTGGAGCGCTCCAGGATATTCACTAAGCTATCGCCTAGTTCATGTTACTGTATGCTCCAAACTTGATGGGGAATGCGGACATAGACCAAACACTCATCAGTTTCTTTCTTAATATCTTACAGTGTCGCGATATGTCTTACATCATTTGCCACAACACGTCGAGCATGATGACATGAGTATTTTTTCGTGATGATGTGTGTATATTTTGGTGCTCCATCACCATGACACCTCACGATCTATTGCCAACATATCATGGCATGCAACAATTTATCCTTCTCATAATAAAAAAAACGCCATAGGCTTTACATGGGATTTGTTTATGTCACAGGTGTGACATAAAGTGTTGTTTATTTCACTACTTTCTACTGCTGAAAAAATGTGGAAGCGGGATAGGATCAAATCTAGACGCCACTCGCTTGAGTTTGAGTTTACTTATGTCACACATTTTGTTGGCTCCGTGATGTCACTCGTCTTCGACTCTTGAAATTACGGAGCCAACAAAATGTGTGACATAAATAAACTCAGACTCAAACTCGTGACGTTTCTTGATACTATCGTGGCAAAAATACGGCGAAGGTGCTTAACTGGACTGATGCTTCACAGCAAATATGCACGCGATTCCTCAAAACCTTGCATGTTTAACAAGTCAACCAAATCGTCTCAAATCTCGCTATATCTTGTGTGCTGGTGGAAGAGTCCCTTTACATGCATTTGTACTTTCTAATCTAGTGCCAGAGAGGAAGCTGGTAAATCACAAATTAAAATCAAAATTAAGTGAGTATTTGTCAGGTTTGTCTGAGAGAATACTGAAGAACTCGACGTCAACCAAGGATTTATTTTTACCCGAAACGCGCTTTTTTCGATTTTTCCTTGAATTGTGTAAAAGATTATCACTATTTATATGCTTATATTAGGTTTGTAGTGTAAACCAATGGCATCATGTCCAATGTACCTCTCTTGTTAAACCACTGCATCAAGATGAAGTTAATATTGCCTGCAAGGGGCCATTTAGAAAGTATGTGCGCAAAATTTCTGAACCTTTCGACCCTTCAGCCCCCCCTCTCAATCTTGTACGCAATAGAACAAAGAAGGAACATATATTCAAGAAATTACCGTGCGGCTTAATTCTCTCACACAGAACAAGTCCTCCTTGAAATGTGGGAAATCATTTCAGGATGAATTTTAGTAACAGTGTTTGAGTAACAATGTAAGAGAAATCCTAGAACAAGGACGACCTTGGCCACTGCAGGCCAGTACCATGCATGAGCACTGGACCGTGACCACTGTACACCATCACCAGGTGCAGCCTGTGGTCAGGTGCAATATGCCGTGGTCACGGTCTGATGGACAGACACACAGCTGGAGGCAGAGCGCATCTCAGACAAATCTCAGCTTACTATCCTATACAATAGAGCCCCGGATGAGGGACGCCCTCCGCTCCGAGCAAAAGTGACCCTAACACCAAGTGTGAAATCAAACATCTAATAGCGAGAAACGTTACGAGCAAAGGTGACCCCTTACATGGGGTGATCCCTTCCACGGGGTATTACATTAGATACGGTTCCCCGTGCATGGAGTGTCCCGCTACACAGGGTGACCACTTACACTGGGTTCCCCCTTACAAGGGATGCCTCTCCCTTACACAGGGTGACCCCTTTCATGGGTTGGTCCCTTACATGGGGTTACCCATTACACAGGGTAGCTTCCTTACATAGGGTGATCCCTTACACATGACGTCCCCTTAGACAAGATGACCCTTTACACGGGATGTACCATTAGGTGGGGTGATCCCTTACATGGGGGCCCCCTTAGAAAGGGTTCTCCTTACACAGGGTTCCCCTTTACCCAGGGTGACACAGGGTATACTCTTACATGGGGTGGCCCCTTAAACAGGGGCACACTAACCTGGAAAAAGGTCTATTCGGATTCCAAATGAAAGTTAGGCTCGGCGTCCACCTACTACGATATGGCTCCGATATGGTCTACGATGCACCTTCCGATAAAAAATCAAAATCGCGTTGGAAGGTCACCTAATATCGGGGCAGTTGACCACGTCTCTGCGATTAGCCACCGATGAAAAACCCATACAATGCATGGTGGATTGGCATGTCTAGACATATGTCTACGATTTTGTACCTTCCCGATATGTCTCCGATATTGACTTTTTGTATCGGAGCCATATATCGGTAGGTCTAAATTTCTATCTTAGAAGGTGGACGCCGGGCCTTAGAATATTACTAAGCGCCCGTGGTTTACTCCCGCCTGTCTATAGAGCCATCGATTATTGTCTATTTATATGATAGGTATATATGAAAATACCATTGCACTAGCCATACATGAAGTTATCACGTGAATTGTATACAATTTGCTGGGGGGTCTTTTTATGGCCGTGTGAAGGCGCAAAGCATATTCTATGAACTTCTCAGTATATCATACAATGGATGCTGAACACCACATAATATGGAACCAACAGTTATTTACATATACACATGTATTCACTACCTTTGTAAAGTATAGCTTGTTCAGTGTCTAATTATCTCTGATATGAGCAGGAAAATGACAATGAATCGCCCCGTTATTCGTAGAGGCTAGAAGTATTTCAAATACAAAGCTGGTGAAAATGCGGTGTCGTAAAATGTAGCGATATAATGTGAAAATAACGATACCGAACGAAAACGAGCAACGCTGGAGCAACGCTTTTCCCATATTTCTAGGAGAACAAACCCATGTAGGCGTCTCAGTAGATGATGCAATGATTTCAAGGACGGGAGCACCTTGTTATCTAAGATAGTTTTCTGTCAATAGATATCTTATAAAAAAATTGAAGTGGAAGATTTTCCCGAAAAGAACTGAGTTTTTTTTCTGATTAAAAAAAACCCCAGAAAAAAACCAGATGAGAGTTCTTCATTCTGTATTGTAAACAAGTGGGGTCACCATGGGGAAACAAGAACATACCTTACTCAGAGGACCGCATGCTTTGCTATAGAGCACACTGGCCACTTTAAATATTTGCCTAGGTCGTACCTGATAATGTACATTGTTACACTTCACCCATTTTGATATTAGAATAAGTGAGAGGAACTGGTTTGAATTGATAATTGTTAGTATTTGAAAATCACCAACTGGTGCCACTGAGTATTGTAGGAGAGGCCTATAAGAGAACTTAACTCTGGGGAGACTTTGAGCCGACTCTGGGTCTCTATGACATGTAGAAAATTGTCTTCATGTACGAGCCTAGTACGAGAGACGAGAGTAACGAGATCAACATCTTCGCAGCAATTTCCAACATGGCGGACGACATCGCTTCGCGACTTCAGAGTCATTCTCCGATCCGGCCAGGAAGTAGGTGGCGCTACGAACCCGCTGGGCGGCCATTTTGGAGATGCACCTCCGCAATGCTAAACCTATGGAACCGTTCGAACGTCCATTTATGATACTTTTTAATATGTGAGGACGTTTTAAGTACCCCTGAAGAATTTCTCCTGACAAAATCAGACTTCCCTTGTAATTTCAGATCAAATGATTATCTGGTAGCCCCAGTTAAGTCTATAAACGCGATGTCAACAAATCGTCGAAACACCCGGTTTTCTTCGAGTTGGTACATTTAAATTATGTCGAAATAATGTAAATAATCCCATTTCAATTATTACATGTACAGAGTGCACAGGAGAAGGTCGATTTATATAGTTTTTCACCATTTTGGACTCTGACAGCGCTTTGTATTCACCAGCAAAGATGGCGGATCGATCCGTTGTCAGGTGAATTTGCATAATTTGGAGGGTATTTTGAACCGGAAGTCAGCGGCCGGATCGGCGAATACATGAGTGTTGAATAAAGTTGACCCACATCGTCCTGGGATCTCTATGACATACACTGATACAGAAAAGGGTCTGCATGTAGGATCCTAGATTATTAAACGGGCCCAGGTTCGTTTCGGGGCGAGTTCTTCAGTAACTGCCTCGTTAATTCCCGCTGGTGAGGCCTAACCTCAGCGCGGTCTATAGTCTGATGACGATGTCAGTTCGTGTTATACCGGACGTCGCGTGTCAACGAGCTCACTCCGCGTTGAAACGGGCCACGCCGGGTGTGCACTTTTACCGTTAGAACAGGGCACTGACCACCAGGGAAGTGTTGAATTAATAATGTCCAGCATCTTGAGGTGGGGAAGTCTTTGTGTTTGTCTGACGGTCACCACACCGCAAGTCGTTGTCATGGAGGACTGCCCACTCTCCATGCAGAGGCTCTGTTGTGTTTTCCTCTACAGGCCGTCACTATACCTCTGCATGGGAGAGTGAGGAAGGTGGTGTCCGTCACACTGCATGCAGGTGGAGCTTTCTGTACCCTTCACACTCTGGAAACACTGACCTTGGCACAACAAATATGTCATAATTTTTATATTATATATTTTTATGGGTGTCAAAAATTCGGTTGATAACAAACCCATATCTTGTCTTCTATTTTTTTTACACAGGATGAAATTGTGTATTTTAATTCAATTTCATCATTTCTAGCATGCTTTTGTTTTATGAATATTCATTCATTTTTAAATACTTTTTAAACGTGAATAAGAAGTAAAATATTTTGCGGCATGATAACCAGGTCTCAAAAGTTACTTTTTACAAACACTCCACAATTTTGTCAAGAAATAAGTTTCAAATTAAAACGCGAGTTATGACGAACACTTTAGGACACTAAAACCTAAATGGGTTACATATTTTAATTCCATTTTTGTCCTTTTCTACAGCTATCCCAAATTACCAGACCCAAAAAGTGCAAATAATATAAGTTGTTCGGAGGTGTGAATGATGTTTTTCATTGATAAAATCATATCGGTGCGATTATAATGGAATACATAATTTCTTTTCATAAACTTTTGAGTACTTTTTTTTTTTATCTGTGAGATATTTTAAAGAGAATCCAATATTTGTCATACCCATGAGAGGTCTGAGGAGGGGAGAAAGGCTCCGTCGTCCTATAACCGCCATCCCACTGCAGCCACGCCCCCTGGTGCCGATCATCTGCGCATGAAGATCTCGCACGTAATCTCGTTGACAAGTGTTAATTTCCCGCGCGCCGCACGTGGCGCCCCCTGCCGGCGCGGGCGGTAATGACAGCGCGGGACGCCGGTTGTCGTCTGCTCGCCGCCATATTGTTTAATTCCCCTTTCTGCCGCGTGAGGCGCAGTTGACGTGACGGGCCACAATCTGACCTGTGATCATCGCGGTCAGCTGCTCTCATTAACCGCGCTAATTCGAGTCCGGGACTGCAAAAGCAAACTTTAGCTGCGCATTAATCTGGGCCCCAGGGTCTTTAATTACAGGCGGCGCGTGGACGGGTCACCTGCCCCCAGTGACAGCGAAGCGCGCGCTCAATTTGTCCGCACATGTTGCACAACCCCCTCGCTACGCCCCCACGTCTCATGAACACCACACGGGTCCTACACATCAACCCCCTTTTCCAGCACACCAACCATATCCTCTTCTTCTTTAACTCCCATTCGCACATTAACCTCCATGACCTTCCCCTCATCTCTTTCTCATCAGTTCCATTGGTGCCCAGAGCACAGGGACGTCTGGCTTTATGTTGTCTGGTGTGATGAGATACACATATTGTCTTCTGACTTCAATGGTTGGTCTGGAATAGAGGGAAACTTGGAAAAATTACTGCCCAAGGCGTAGCCGCGGGCAGTAATTTTTCCAAGCCTTACCGAGTAACTTTGACTTATTTCCACTGGTACGTGGTTTCCCTATTCCTATATACCTTCAATTGTCGGCTAATATCGATAAAAACCGAATGTCTGTAAACGTCAACCTGGGCAGTAAACGTCAACCTGGGCAGTAAACGTCAACCTGTGCAGTAACTTCAACCTGGGCAGTAAACAAAAGTTATTCCACCCCCAGCAGCGTTAAGTAATCATAGGTTGTTCGCTCATAGGTATATAGGAATATCTTCTCCTTCCTACTTCTTCAACTCCCATTTGCACATTGACCCCCATGACCTTCCCCCATCTTTTTCTCGTCAGTAACATTGGTTGTCTGGTGTGATAAAATACACATACATGTATTGTCTTCTTACTTCAATGGTGGTTTTGTAATAATTTCTTCTTCTTCTTCTTCTTCTTCTTCTTCTGTAATATCTTCTCCTTCCTCCTTCTTCATTTCCCATTTGCACATTAACCTCCATTTGCACATTAACCCCCATGACCTCCCCCAGAAAACACGGACGTCTGACTTTATGTTTTCTGGTGTGATGAGATACACCTAACAGTCTCCAAACTTCAATGGTGGCTTTGTGAAAACTTCTTCTTTTTCTTCTTCAACTCCCATTCACACATTAACCCCCATGACCTCCCCTCATCTCTTTCTCATCAGTTCCATTGGTGCCCAGAGCACTGCTTTATGTTGTCTGGTGTGATGCGATATACATATTGTCTTCGGACTTCAATGGTTGGTCTGTAATATCTTCTCTTTCCTACTTCTTCAACTCCCATTTGCACATTAACCCCCCATGACCTCCCCTTATCTCTTTCTCGTCAGTAACATTGGTTGTCTGGTGTGATGAAATGCACATGTACATGTATTGTCTACTTACTTCAATTGTGGTTTCATAATAATTTCTCCTTCTTCTTCTTCTTTCTGTAATATCTTCTCCTTCCTACTTCTTCAATTCCCATTCGCACATTAACCCCCATGACCTTCCCCCATCTCTTTCTCGTCAGTAATATTGGTTGTCTGGTGTGATGAAATACACATACATGTATTGTCTTCTTACTTCAATTGTGGTTTTATAATAATTTCTTCTTCTTCTTCTTCTTTCTGTAATATCTTCTCCTTCCTACTTCTTCAATTCCCATTCGCACATTAACCCCCATGACCTTCCCCCATCTCTTTCTCGTCAGTAACATTGGTTGTCTGGTGTGATGAAATACACATACATGTATTGTCTACTTACTTCAATTGTGGTTTTATAATAATTTCTTCTTCTTCTTCTTTCTGTAATATCTTCTCCTTCCTCCTTCTTCAATTCCCATTTGCACATTAACTCCATGACCTTCCCCCATCTCTTTCTCGTCAGTAACATTGGTTGTCTGGTGTGATGAAATACACATACATGTATTGTCTACTTACTTCAATTGTGGTTTTATAATAATTTCTTCTTCTTCTTCTTTCTGTAATATCTTCTCCTTCCTCCTTCTTCAATTCCCATTTGCACATTAACTCCATGACCTTCGCCTCATCTCTTTCTCATCAGTTCCATTGGTGCTCAGAGCATTCGGACGTCTGACTTTATGTCGTGTGGTGTGAGGAGATACGCCTAACAGTCTCCAAACTTTAATGGTGGTTTTGTAAAAACTTCTTTTTTAACTCCCATTCGCACATTAACCCCCTTGACCTTCGCCTCATCTCTTTCTCATCAGTTCCATTCGTGCCCAGAGCACACGGACATCTGGCTTTATGTTGTCGGGTGTGATGCGATACACATATTGTCTTCTGACTTCAATGGTTGGTCTGTAATATCTTCTCTTTTTCTTTCTTCAATTCCCTTTTGCACATTAACCCCACGGACCTTTCACCATCCCTTTTTGTCACTCTCATCAGTATTGGGCCACCCATGAAGTTCGTATGCAAAATTTCTGAAAATTATGAACCTCCACCATGTCCATTTTGAACCCAATAAAATTAAGAAGGGACACGCTACATTCCCGGAGTTTTTGACTTGTTGTTTTGGGTTAAAAAAAGTCACCTCGTTCTTCCACCTCGGTGACTTATTCCGACACAAAACAAGACGGAACAAATTCCATTCAGCCACACTGGCCATGCCTCCCCATGTTACCTTTACATTATAAACTCCCTCGCTGGAACATCATACAACAGACTTATCATAGAACTGGATGGAGAATCTTATAAATACACAATACTCCATGAGTTTGGGTGTGCCAGAATCATCATCATGGTGAAGCTAAGTGACGATTACGGCGCATCCAAACAAATAGAGTATTTTTTTGTTTTACTATTCAAATGCGGTCAATCGCATATATGATGTTATCTAACATTACTGCCCCACAACATTGGCATAGTATCGTCACTTTACGGGAGTGCTCGTTCATGTTTTTTAAAAAATGTTATTCCTATTGCGAAACCAGGCTATCCCTATGGCTGTACCAGGGGTGAGATAAATACACAATATTTACCGGTTTCAGATACAAGCGACTGTATACGTAGGAGTTGACGCATAGTAATATCCGAGCGTGAGCGGGGATATTGCGCAGAGTCAACTCCGATGAGCATACAACCGCTTTTATCTGAAACCAGCCTATATTGTATTTATTATCCAACTTTTCTGGGCAAGTGGCATGTCGATATCAGTTCATTTAAGTTATGCACTATTTTCCCGTACGCACTATTTTTCCGTATGCGCCACCCGGAGCATACAACATATCCGTATGCGCCGGGTATGTCCATGCAAACTCCCTATGTGTTTTCTATGGACACTTTGTATTAGGTGGATAATAAAATGTTACCTCCCCCCATACCTCGGACCCACCACCCCACACACGCTCACAGCCCCGTCCTGCGCCCCCTGGACATCACTGTCTGCCGCCCGCGGGCACCGCAGCCAACTCCCCGCTCACATTTCTAAAGGAATCTCATTTAAAATTAATTCAGACGCCGATGAGTGGAGATAAGGAGACACGGACAATGCTCCAGTTTAAATTACAGATGCGTGTATACGCGATCAACATACTGCTCCTGTTCTCATCCGCACAGGACATTCAATGTGTATGTTTTTGGATACTACATGATGCCATTTAAACACTAGCGCCTATACATTGTCCGTGTTTATGATGATTGTATGAACAATGATCGATGGTTTTGTATGCAGGCAGTCATAAACCACGAGTGGTTGGCAAATAGTAATACACGAATGTGAGTGTATTGCGACGTCAACCTCCAGTGGTTTACAGAACCGCCTGTCCACAAAACCATTGCTTGTTGCATTTATTATCCATCTTCTTTAATGAATGAAACCCAGTAATTGCCATATTAAATGGTATAACTATAGGGACTATGTTTCTGCCCTGTAGCACAAAAAGACTAATTTCCCGTATACCACGGTTTTGAAGGTTGTATACCTTGGATTTGAATCCGTATACCACATTTATGGTATCTGACAGCTTTTATATATCTGACAGGTTTTATATAAAAAGATAATTTAGAAAACTAGATGGGTCCCATCAGGTTGAAAACCTTGGAAGAGAAACAATTTTTTCTTGCCTAGGTTTTATATAATAGGTAATGGTTTACTGAATCCCCATACATTCCTAATGGGAACTTTGTATGCGATGGATAATAAATATACCTAGATACCTAACATTACCATTGCTTCCGACTTTCTGTCGCGTGTCTAATACAGGGATAATTTCCAGGAGTGGTGCCGATCGCATGTCAAAGCATCGCTACGTCCACTATTGCCTCGCTTCACTTTGCCTTTCTGTTCAGCACGCAGCAAATCTCGTTCACCTTTACACGGACTATATTAACACCGTCCATTATTTCCTTTGATTTTCGCCCAGCACCCCTGGCACCGGAAATTAAGCGCGTATAAACAATCGGCAACTTTCCCCCGCGCGCCCCCTAGCGAGATTCTCACCTGCCGCCGAGTGCAGCGCCATCCGGTGGCGCGGGTCGGTATCAAAGCCACGGAAAGACGATATAAAATCCGAGAACGGTATATCACCGCGTGAGAAGCGTATCATCTTCTCGGCAAATCTCGTAAACTCTCGGGGAGGGCCACGTGGCGTGGCGACCTCTCGCCTCGGTTTCGCCCGCGGGCCACTGACTGAGACTCTAAATTAGAATACTTGATATCAATTATGGGCGGTGAGCCTGGGCTTGGGGCGGTTAGGGGTGATTTGGGGGTGGGGCCGGGGTCCGTCGGCAGTCAGCACCACTGCGCACGTCCTCCGCGCAGGTGCTACAGGTTTTTGTCGGAAGCGGAACCCCCGCCGTGCGCAGGCGCAGTCTACCAAAACAGAAATTAAAGGATTGCCTGCGGAGCGTACACACGATAAAGACCTCTGGCCCGCCCCTGGTGCGCCGCCTTTGTGGCCGACCAACTGGTCGCTGTCATCGGCCGCCGAGCCATCCGTCTTCCGGGCCGAGGGACAAAGCGGCCGGCGAGAAATGATGAACCGCGGGGAACCGGGGCAGGGGTCGCCGCCACGGGATGCCGCAGCCTGCCAACCTTACTACAGTCCGCCCAGGCCTGCCTCCGCCCTATACTACGGTCCGCCCCAGCCTGCCTCTCCTATACTACGGTCTGCCAAGGGCTGCCTACCTTATACCACGGTCTGACAAGGGCTGCCTCCCCTCTACATGTACTATGGTCCGGAATGGCCTGCCTCCCCTATACACTATTATGGTCCATAAGGCCTCCCTCCCTAAAGCCCGGCGTCCACCTACTACATATGATTCCGATATGGTCTACGATGCACCTCCCGATAAAAAATCAAAATCACGTCAGAAGGTCACCTAATATCGGGCAGTTGACCACGTTTCTACGATTAGGCACCGAAAAAAACTGTTACATTGCCTCCCAGCCTACCATGGCTTTCCACCGCAACTACGGTCCGCTAAGGCCTGCTTCTCTTATACATGTATTACAATCCTCCAGGGCATGCTTCCCCTATATATACTACAGTCCGCAAAGGCATGCCTCCCTTATACTACGGTGCGCAAAGGCCTGCCTGTCACCCTGCGCTAGCCTGCCACAGCCTGCCACCCAACCCACCATAACCTGCCACCTGGCCCCGGTTCACAAGCAAAGTCTAAATTAATTAAAATTGACTTATAGCCTAATTGACCTCAAGTCCAAGTCAATTCCGCCGAGTTTGGGTTCACAAGCGAAGTCAATTACAAGTCAAGCTTAAAAAATGTTCCAAATCTCAAGTCTAATAGACAGTAGACTTGAGAAGTCAAGTCAATTAATTCTGATACCGAAAATCACCACTGGAGAGAAATACAACCAATAATACTGTTCTAATCACATTATTTTTTTGGAATATCATGATTAGTAAATAAGGCACATAATTTCCATAATCTACAACAGTTAACATGGATTGTGGATTTCGAATCCGACAAGGACGCTTGTTGTTATCCAAACCGGATGTGGAAATCAGACAATATCTTCACCTCCAATGGTGAAGAGCTCCAGATTTATTTGACTTCGCCAAGTCAATTCGTCGAGTCAGCCTGGAAGTAGGTGGCGCTACGAACCCTGCTTTTGACAGGGGAACGGCCATCTTGGAGAAGCAACTTCGCAATGCTAGGCCTATGGAGCGTTCAAACGTTCATCTACAATACTATCTAATATGTGAGGAAGTTTAAAGTTCTTCTGAGTCACTTCTCTTGATAAAATCAAAGTTCTCTGAAATTTTCAGACCACATGGGAATGTGATAGCCGTGGTTTAGACTGTTGATACGATGTCAACAAATCATCGAAACAACCAGTTTTCTTTAAGTTGGCACTTTCAAATCATGTCTAGATATTGTATCTAATCCTATTTAAACGATTACATGTAAAGATTGCACAGAAGAATGTCGGAAACAATATTTCTTCACCATTTAAGACTCTGACAGCGCTTTGTGGTCACCAGCAATATGGCGGACTCAGTCCGTTGTCTGGGAAATTTGCATAACTTGGAGGGTATTTTAAACCGGAAGTCACCAGATGACTCGGAGAATTAGGGAATTGACTTGAACTTTGTTTGTGAACCCTGGCCCGCTTTGCTATGGCCTGCCATGGCCAACCCTGCTTGTTATGCCCTGCCACCCTGCCGTTGCCCATTCTGCTACAGCCTGCAATGGTCTACCAACCCACCACCCACAAAACCTCCAACTCCACCCGCTCTGCTATGGCCTACCACGGCCAGCCCTGCTCGCTCGCTATGGCCTGCGACAGATCGCCGCCTTGCTCCGCTATGCCCTGGCCTACTGCCCAATCTGCTATGGCTCACCACAAGCTGCCCTGTCTGCTATGGCATCTGCCCATCACCGCCTACCACTGCCCGCCACAGGCTCCGCATGCATAGTCCACCAGGGCCCACCACCCTGCCTGGCTCGGTGACAGGCCATGACCTACAATGGCCTGCCCACTACAGCCCACCCGCCATGGCCTGCCCACCCTCTCTGTCATGGCCTGTCTACCACAGCCTAGAATGTTAGCCGGCCTTGGCTTCCCCGCCTACCATGGCCCTCCTGCTATGGCCAGCCATAGACCACTACAATCTACCATGGCCCAGGAGCCGGCTTCAGCCTGCTATGGCATGCCTGCTCTGATATCGTCCGCCACAGCCAACCTGCTCCGCTAATTAGGCCTGCCATGACCCGATATGGCACGCCACGACCCAGTAGCCCACTCACTCTGCTATGGCTCTTCTACGGCCTATTGTAATGCCCGGCGTCCACCTACTACGATATGGCACCGATATGGTCTACGATACACCTCCCGATAAAAAATCAAAATCGCGTCGGAAGGTTACCTGATATCGGGGCAGTTGACCACGTTTCTGCGATTAGACACCGATAAAAACCCATACAACGCATGGTGGATTGGCTTGTCTAGACATATGTCTACGATTTTGCACCTTCCCGATTTTGGCACCGATTTGGACATTTTGTATCGGTGCCATATCGGGAGGTCTACGATTCTATCGTAGTAGGTGGACGCCGGGCCTTACCTGCCATGGCCCACCAAAGCCCACCAAGCCTGCCTGGACCGCTCCCACTCTGTACTATAACAGCCCGCCATAGCTCACCATAATTTAATTTCCACTGGCCTGACTATTTGCCACCAATCTGCAGTCGGGAACCACCGACTCCAGATCGGTGAATGGAAACAGGCATAAAGCCATTTTCCACTGGCCAACGAAAACGACAACGATTTATTGAGTTCTCCTATTAGTTGGTTGGTATTGGTCAAAGACTGCACGTCAGTGTCTAAAATCGGTGAGGTTGTAGTGTGTTCCTTGTTTCTGCTGCATTTGACAGGTCCATACCGACTGAAGTCTTTTCGGTGGTGGCCTCATTGTACAATTAATCGATGAGCTCTGCTCTGGCTCTGCTACGGCCCACGACAAGGCTACGACAAGTGCCGACAAGAAAATTCCAATCGCAGCCTTGTCGCAGCCTTGTCACGAGAAGGGGGGCTCTGAGACAGCGTTGTCGGGGCGTATCGGGAAGTGCACGCTCCACCAAAACTTCCTATTGTAGACCTCTGCGACACGCTCCCGACATGCCATGACACTCCACGACAAGGGTCCGGTCGTGGGAAAAATCGAACATGTTCGATTTTGTCGGAAGGCCCCCGACAAGCTTCCAGTTGCAGCCTGTTGTGGCCTCGTCGTAGACTCTTGTCCACCAACCACGACAAGGCTACAACAAGCCTTCCAATCATAGGCCTGTCATTGTTGTTGTCTTGTCGTGGTTGATGGACGCCCCCTTAACCTTCTATACCCCACCAAAGCTCACTATAGGCCCGTTTCCATTGACCGACGAAGATTGCTTAGACATTTTCAGTTACACAGAACGTCTGTCGGTGGTGCCACTGACTATGGGTCCGTATAGTAAAATCGCTGAGGTTAGTAGATTTCACTCAGTGAACTAGCTTACACTCAGTGGTGGGTGGTGCCACATTGCATAATCTAAGCAGAAAAAGTCGTGGGGCATTTCATGACCTTGGTTGTTTCCATTGACCGATATTGGGTCCACAGTGCCAAAAGTCCGTCGGTGGTTCCTGACTGTAGATCAGTGAAGGGAAATCGGCCATTGGTAACGGGCCTTATGGGTCCTGTTGCTGCATGCCTGGGCCGCCAGCCACCGCTCCCCCTCTGTTCTTCAGCCTGTCACGGCCCGCCAGAGCCCGCCCCAACCCACCGTGCCCCGGGAGACCTGCGACCAGCTGCCAGCAACAGACATAATCATGTCCACAAAACCAACAGAGTAACCGAGTCCGTGTAGCAAGGCCGCCCTCTACTTTGTAAATGCCAGTCTTTCTGAGGTCTCCTTCCGATGGGAGTAAACGTCCAGCGTGTCCACCATGTGTCCACTTATTCCCCTTCGCGGTCTGGGGAGTGAACAAAGGAAACGTGTAAGTTATAAGTGTTGTACAACTAGTTTTTGATCCAGGGATTCGTATAATGATGATATTATAATCAGCATTTATCTGAAACTTTCACAGAATATAGTAAATATACTACACATTTATACAATACAAAACCATAGGTTACCGTCCTTATTTTGAAAAGAATTTGAGAAAACCACATTTTGTTTATTACATTTTCCATGTAAATCAGGCATACATACATACATACATACATACATACATACATACATACATACATACATACATTCATACATACATACATACATACATACATACATACATACATAACTTTATTTGTTAAATAAAAAACCTCTGTATCCTTTATATCTAAGATTAATTTCTAACATGGGATTTGAAAAGGACAACTGAAATCAGTCATAGAAACTACATGTAGTTTGATATGAAGTGGTCATTCATACATAAGATGCATACATCCCGATGCCTACGGCATCGGGATGAATCTGTTCAATAATTTCACCTCATATTTTGACGTACAAAGACAGTAAGCCAGTTTCCGTATATTACGGTATCTTTGGGCAGATGATCTATGATACTGTACCACAGGCCTGGCGTCTATCCCTAATGGACTTCGGCATCGGTTCATCTCATCGTCAATTTCACCGCGTATCTTGCTGTCACCCTGTTTCGGTATGATATGTATCACTGCACAGAGGATCTATAATACAGTATTATTATTATCATTAAAATTTTGTTGAATCCGCTTGGAGTTGCTCCCGCACATAGAGACATAATGCCAGACCTAGGCATGGAGATTGAAGAGCCACGAGAGTGAGATTCTCGTGCAGTTCTAAACTGCAAGCTGCTACTCTTTTTTGTATTTCTATACACAGACATACGTTTTCTCTTATGATTCATTTTGAGCCATGCCGAAATCAAAGTTTAGTTTTGTAGTTTTCTGATCTACTTTTCTCTTTTAGAAACCAATCAGGGACCCGTTTCAATAGCCTGTAGGATGTCCGTTATTGGGTTTAGTGACACAATAGCGGTACTTCGCGTTTCAGGGACTTAAGGGACAACCATTTGTGGGACATAGGATAACAGACAGGCGCAAATAACGGCTTGTCCCATTTCATAAGACCGATGTCCAGTCACTATTTATGTCACTGTTGTGTCCCAAATAGCGAGAGGGTATACCCTCTCACTTCTATTGTCACAAATGCATAACTTTACTTCCTGTAAGTATTAAGCTACGAAACTTTAACCCCAGTTAGGGACACATGCAACTTATAAACATGCCAAATATGAAGGATATCGGCCCATGTAATCCAACGATATTCTCATTTGAATTTTGTCATAGAAAATGCTGCTCTGGTGTCCAGTGTAGAATTACTCAAGCGCAGTCGCTAATTTATGCGGTGACCTTCACCTTGACACCACTTGTTCCCAGTAGGACATGAGTATGAGAGATGGGGTACCCCACATGTGTTGTCCCAAACTAGGGACACATCCACAACAGTGACAAGACACACCTCCCCTACAGTGACATGCCTTCTGAAACGAGACCGAAGATTTTCTGCTATTCAAGGCACTATTGGGGTCACTAAACATGTCACTAAGTGGCTTAGTGACACATTCTATTGAAACGGGTCCGAGATCCCAACTTTCGCTGGTTTGAATCCATGGAATTCTGATCGCCGATGATCAGTTCAAACACCTGTGTCATGCGAAATGATAACCACGAGTTTACGATGGTTTCCCGTTTACCCGCTAGAGGGCCCAATGGCAGTTGGCAACGGTGTATCTGTGTCCCGTGAAATATTAGCGCAGAGATAAACGCTGAACAGGACAGGTGGGGGGGGTGTGGAACCCGACGAAGTCCCTAGTTTCATTGTACAAAGGATGTATAATATGGTGGCAGTGTACATATGAATTATATTATTATATACCTGTGTCCGAATGTCTATGAAATACTGCCCGCTGCTAGGGGTGCAGTAATAATAATGTTCGTACCCGCTGTGAAAGTGATTTAATAAGTCATTAAAATGGTGTTTTTTCATCGATTTAAGGTATACAATAGTAAGCAAACGTCCTGACTGTAGACGAAATGATTCTAGTTCTCGGTCAGTCGTCGATATCATACTGCCTTCCGCCTATGGTGTCAGGCAGTATGATATCGACGACTGACCTCGAACAGGAACCGTTTCGTCCACAGTAAGGACGTTTCCTAATAATACTGGACTCAGAAGAACTGTGTGGTAATAATTGCGCTATACAAAACGGAAACTGAGGTGGACAGCGACGCAGAAGTGAGCTTTCTTTTTGAGCTTTCTTAAGGTGAAGGACAACTTCCTTCAGTCATATCTAACTTAATGAAGCACGCTGTAAAACTAGCATAGCGAGAGTATAGTACGACCGGTAACGTAGATAAAACACAATCTCACTCCGGTGTTCAATTTATTACCGCTACTGACCCCTGCCCGGGTGTAAATGACAACTCCGTATACTACTCGAGCCACCAGCCATGATCGACGACATCACACTCACGATCGACGAGATTTCTCCCAGTTTTAAAACTTCCTACGTGGCAAGATATAAAGCGTCAAGTTTATGTCATATATCAGGTTTCGGTGCACCCCTCTCATAAGATCTCATACTCTCAAAGTGGTATTCTGTACAAGGTTCACACTGCACTCTATGGGAGAAGAATTCTTAACGAACTAGGCTTAGAGCCTTGAGAATCCACTGGCACACGGTATTCCCGCTAGGTGGCATCATTGAGATTATAGGAATATTTGAGTTGCATAGATGTACCTCTTAAGCACGGGAGGCAGGCCAGTGGATTCTCCAGGCTCGTTCATTAAGAATTCTTCTCCACAGAGCGTACAGAATACGACTTAGAGAGTGTGAGATCTTATGATAGGGGGTACCCATTCCATGTGTGGTACTGTTTAAAGGCATATCCTACAGTTCACGGTGGCGCCACCTGGTGAGTTTTAGATATTATCAGAAACTGGTTCCTTCTGATTCATTTTAATTCTAAAAGAGCAGCGGGTAATTTTACTCGTTGAAAATTTTGTGTTTTGTCTGGTTTATCCAATAATTATAGGTAAAAATAGGCTAATTTACATTTACTCGATCTACATTGTATATAGGAAATATACCGAAATATATGGTTTTCTTTAAAAAAAAATAATAGTGACCTATACATTTTAAGAATTGAATGTGTATTACCACACATTTACTATATCCTATGAATGTTTTGGGAAAATGACATGGATTTTATCATGCACAAAGCAACTTTTTAGAATTTCATTATATTCTATTATAGAAAATTGATCTTTAAATGGAAACTAGCACGGATGACACCCGATTTAAACGTTAGATATGGTTTCTACATCACTAAGAGATCATCATATTGAATTTTCGGGAAATTGACATGGGTTTTGATTATCAAGCCAAATTGTCGGATATACCTTGAAGTGTGACGGTTGTACTGACATTAACACCTGTGCCTGATATGCATTGATTTACATGTGTATATCCAGTATAATACGTTTACAGCGAGTAAATACTGACAAATGCATACATGTATGCACTGCTAAAAAAGCTTACATCCAAAATTAGTTATTTAATAATATAGGGAGACATGGCTAGTGTGATTGAATGGAATCTGTTCCGTGTCTGAAATATTCACAGAGTTAGAAGAACGAGGTGAATTTTTCCTACCAGAACAACACGAAACAAATGCAATTCAGAAACACTCACTATGGCTCCTTATTTTTATTGGTAATCATTTAAAAATCATTAAATACAAGTCAGTGGCATGGAGGGTAGTCTATGGATCGTTTTCTGTAACCCACTTGTACCTGGGTTTTGAGGTATTTCCGTCCCATTAAAGTGCTTGGTCATGGTCAGCTAGGCACGCCTCTAAGACCCTGAGACACTGGCCCTCTGCTCCTCTGGCAATATCACAATAAATAGCACACAGATAGTGAAGGAATTTCTATAATAATTTTTGGATCAATTGCCTTAAGGGCATAATCAATGGGTTTCAAATACAGAATTAATGATCATAGTTTCTGATTACTTGAAAAGAATGGTTATAGTGGTTAACTGCAGCCCCATAGACCCTCCAGATGTTCCTAAACTCCCTATTATCGCCCCGGGTAAGTAAAGGTTCCGCTGACTGGCTGGCCACACCACGACTGCATGAACCACAGTTTTCCAATTTGTAATTGGAGAAACAGAATATAATTTTGGATTTACATATAGAAATAGCTGAAATTTCCATTTCTAGCATCATATATTTCCATTTTGAAGATTCATGAAAACCGTTAAACTGCAACAATTGTGGGTTATGGGTCAAGGGTCAATCATCGTACAACGACGGCAACCAGCGAACACCGGATCCTGTAAACAGACTGAATTATGGGATACCTCAATAGGGTCTATACATTTTCTATGAGAACTTTGGAAAAAGTGGATTATAAAATTCCCAACACTGCTAGGTTGGTAATAATCATGAATTCGCATCAGAGTTGGCGTTTTTACACCAAAGGTGAATGTTTTATACCAAAGATGACCACGTGACACGTTCTCATCCAATCGGAGACACTGTTTGTTGCCATAAAGGTGTCTCTGATTGGCATGTCCATGCAGAAATATCTACAAATTTCCATTTAGAACTGGCATTGGATTTCCGATTTGCAGATATATAAAAACAGTCTAACCGTAATGATTGTAGGATATGGTCCAAGGGTAATGACTGTACACGCCGTGAACCAGCTAACATCGGATCCTCTAAACACACTGCATTATGGGATACCTCAATATGGTCTATAGGTGCACCAGTACTTAACGCGTGGCTTTGTTTACGTGGGCAGCGTGGGGGTCAAGTGGTCCCCGTAACTGTCCGTTGTGGCCGCCCACCCTCCTGCCCGACACCGGCGTTACGAGCCCGCGGCCCGGTGAAGTCAGCCGGACACTGCCCCTCGCGTGACCCGCCACATTGGGCGATAATAAGGGGCTGGGCCGGAGAGGTCGTGCCCCGCCCACAGCTTTGATAAAGCGACAACGTCATTGGGCATCACGGGTTTTTGACAATCACGCTGCGGCTGCGCAAGATGTTATCTTGATGGCTTAGTTGAAATCTAAATCGACCAACAGAAAAATTGTGAGCCGATATCGGTAATTGTGATTACTGGACTAAGGTAGGCCACATAGGGAATTTTATAATGAATGTATTTTTTGGGTTCGAGGCAAACCCAAATATCAAGTATATAAATGCGATTTCTTCGACTATTTTCTATGGTGGAGCTTATAAGTGCAGTATACTCTAGTTGCATACATACTGCTAAGTGTTAATTATGAGAAAAATGTAAATGTACTTGTATGTAGCTTGGATGTGCTGGCATAGCTACATTTTGATGCGAGATTCAAGCTGATACTATCAATCACTCTAAGACTGAAAAACAAGCATACCAAAAATATCAATTCAAAGCAATATGAGCGGATGCCAACGCCCACAAAAAGCGACGGGGTTACTCGGTCAGATGTGATTTGGGGTCTGTTCTCTTCTTCATGCGGTCATATGAAGCCTTTCTGGAGCCATAGGGAGCCAAAGTGAACCCGCTGAAACTGCAGATGCCCATTTACAAAACACCATTTCCGAGATAGACACTCAGAACTTTGAATATATTGGTTCAAGATTATATATGTCATTCTCAAAACTATTGAATGCATATTTTTTACACACCTATCAACTGTCATTGTAGCTTTGAGACAGACTTATTCAGGGACTATAGTAGTAAACTTCACTTAAATAGTAGCAATGGAGACCAAAAATGTTGTTCTAGCCACAAACACCAATAGCTTTATATTAGCACTAAGCCTGTTCTTACTGGCCCCCGGAAATGCTGTTTTGAGCACGGCTTTCGATAGTTTTTGCAGGTTCACTTTGGATCCCCACGGCACATAGTATACCCTGGAAACTCCCCGAAATTTCCCTAGCGAATTGCCATGGGAGCAGTGTAGGCTCTATGCACTAAGGAGTAGAGGGTGATTTTGGCCCACTAGATTCAGGTCAACAATAGACTGTAGTATCATCCCAAGGCACTATTATTACTATGTAAGGAGGTCAGGGTGAAGGTCATGGTTTGCTGTGAAAGCAGTCATTAGCTGCTGGGTCTACTATAGACTGGCGCCAGTCCCTGCATCCTATGGCTACCCTCCTTGTTGGGATACAGTGACTGGTACAATCGGTAATGGTGTTGGATTTCTGTCGCTGTTTAGCTCCAGGATTCCCAACACTCTCCTTGCAGATATCCTGGCTACTGGTCAGGATATCTGCTGGGAGATTGATACCCTCTCACTTTTATCTCAATCGGGTCACAGTCAGGAGCTGGTGAAATGTATTGCTTTGACAACACAGGGAAACTGGAGGAGGGAAGGGAGGTTGGGGTAGGAGGAGGTATAGGGTTACAGGGAGTGGCTTGGGGCCATAAACAGGAGATTCTGTTCATAGTGGACATGTCAGTGGCTTGAGGCCATAAACAGGAGTTTCTGTTCATATTGGACAAGTCTTTGATTCATGGGCCAGTCAGAGAAGGATACATACTTTAATGAACTTTATTCTGATTTTGATTAATCATTTAATGAATGTTCATAATCAAAGACTTGGGCAAGTCTAGGTCTACTATATTCCTAATATGGCAGTGAAGGCAGAAGGACAACTCCATGTAAGGAGGGGAGAGGTGTGAGGTGGTATAAGGAGGCCAGGTGGAGGGTGTATTGTATATAGCGAGAGTTTGGGCGGGGTGAAGTGTAGATGGAGGGCGTATGGTATATAGTGGGAGACATGAAATGGGCTGCAGTGGAGGGTCATTATATTTCCCTCTACCAATCCGCATGGTATCAAACCATTTTCTTGTGTCAAAGGGGACAAAAAATGTGTGGGGTGGATAAAAAACCCACATAAGTGACTAAACTAGGATGACCCCTGGTGAGAAATAGTGATACTGCAGTCTAGGTCTGTCAGTTATTAATGGACCAATTTAAAAGGTTATCTGTCATATCATAAAGGCTGGATTTAGACGGGGAACCAGTGTATAACCAGGGAGATGTTTTATAGTCGGGGAAATCCGTGATAGCGACCGTTACAAGGGCAAGGCGTTGTATAGTCGAATTATCTCGGGACCTATTCCTTTTTTTGTATGTTTCTACTCCGATCGATACATTTTTCCTTTTGTGTTTCATTTCTAACTAAGTTGTTAAAAAATATGAAGAATTGTTTGTCACATTCTCGTGATAAAATCTCGTGGAACCAGCACTATAATTAGCTGAAATGTGAAACAATAGCTCACATGCACGCCATTTTGTGTTGGCGATTCCGGAAATCGCTGTCGTTTCTCACTCAGACCGTCTCCGGCTTGAAGCTGGGGAAACACAACGATTTCCGAAATCACCAACACAAAATGGTCTGTATGTGAGCGATTATTTCATATTTCACCTGATTATATTGCTTGTCAGATGCTAAATTATTGGAGGGAGATATTACTACGAAATAATAACTCAACTACTCGCCATTTAGTGTTGGCGGTTCCGGAAATCGCTGCCGTTTCTCGCTCGCTGTCTCCGGCTGATGCTGGAGACACACCAAGCGAGTAACGCGGCGATTTCCGGAATCGCCAACACAAAATGGCGTATATGTGAGCTATTATTTCATATTTCACCTGATTATTGCATCAGAGATGCTACATTATTGGTGGGAGTTATTACTATAGAATAATATCGCACATAAACGCAAATTTTTGTTGGCGATTCTGGAAATCGCTGCCGTTTCTCGCTCGCCATGTCTCCGGCTTAGGGGCGGTGCGGCGGGGTCCCTGCTGCCGGCGCGTGGTGGGGGGCGGCCGGTGAACACTCAGCCAGCGGGCGGCCTCCTGAAGCCCGGCGTACGGGGCCGGGCGGGGCCCCTCAGATCTCACCGCCGCCACTTCCTCCCCCGCCGCCCGCCGCCCCGCCCATTGTCAGCCCCCTGGACACTGGTCAGTCACCGGAGAGTGGTCACAGAGGGGTGCAGTGTGAAAACAGACGGTTCCCGCCACTCGGCCCACTAATCACAGGCCAAAAGTACATCGTTATGTTTCCCCTTACACACCCAGAGCATATTGTCCCCGTGTGGGAACAATAAGGGGAAGAAACAGTGATATTTTCTGCTTTGTGGTGGGTATTGTTAGATGAGAATGGCGGTACTGTGATGGGGTGGGGTGTGCGTGTCAGAGAATGGCTGCACTTGTTTGTGTCATTGAGACAGGTCCCGTACATATTTATCAGTGGAAATCTCGGCGCTGATGTTTCTAGTTGTTATGTGACATAAACATACCGGAGCGTTTTAATTGAAGTATCCACGTTCAATACATAGTTTTTAATGACACTGGAATCCTGTGCCAACATACTAATGGATGTTCTCTGTCTTGTTAAATTTTAATCATGTTTATCTATCGAGGTATATTTTATATGTATAGGTATGCATTTACAACATGGAGTCATCCATAAAGTACGTACGCAAATTTTCTGACAATTTTGACAAATAGTACAAAGAAAATACGCAAAATTTCCAAAATTGTTGCCCCCCCCCCCTTAGTGCGTATGTATTTTATGGATGCCCATCATCAGTACCCCCAGAGCATTATGGCATGTTAAGAAGTCGAAATCTGGTTAATTCTGGGACATTCTTAAACATATTCAATAGTTTTTAAATGTGATGTTTCCAAATTTCAATATATTATTAAATCATCCGCAGTTTTACCACCAGAAAAATTATGTTGACTTATCTCAGATATATCGTTGGCAGCAACATTGCCTACATTTTCATGGCGTTTTATATCTCGTATATATCATCAATGCTTGGTAATAACATACTTGAGCTACATAAAGCAACTCCTCCACCACCTCCACCCTCCTGACCTTTGACCCCTGCTTCCTCTTCTCCTCTCACACGCGAGGCGCCTGGCGGCAGCGCGGCGAACTACTCGTTTCATTATCGCCCATATCCCGTTCAAATCTCCTGCACGCCGGCACCAGCGTCACTGTGACGTCACTGCGCATGACGGCCGGCGCGTGACGCTGACGGAGCATGCGCGGCGCGGCCCCTCCGGCACGCCGCCTGGCGGGAAATAGTCGCTCAGGGACGCCGGAAGTGGGCCCGATCGTAAAGCGGGCGAGCGGGTACCGCGTCGTCCACCGACCAAAGCGAATAATTATCGTGATATGACGGCCGTCATTTATCGACGCGACAAGCTGGGAGATGGATGCAGAGCCCGCCGCCTGGCTCCCGCCGCCCGCCGACAAATCCCCCCGACATCTACGTGCCCATAGAGAGCCCTACTCAACACGTGTCGTATAGCAGTCTCCCAGCAGATCCTTTGTACCGCTTACGCGTTACTTGACTGGTCCCCCTCCTCATTCGCCCCACCCTGACTGAGGAACCAGAGTAGGGCTCACCAGCACTCTCCCAGCAGAGATCCAGCATTCTACTTCCTGCACACTCTCCGAGCATATATACTGCGCTCTACTTCCCGTGGCCGCTTCTCTGCCCCGGCTAGCCATTTTTTGGTGCATTATGGGTAATAATTCCATTTTTTCTGTTGTATTGTGGGATCGCGCCACCTTGGCACTCTCCCAGCAGAGATCCTGTGCTCTACTTCTGTGAAAGATCTGCTTCGAGAGTGCCACCTTGGCAGACCCAGACTGTAGAGCCAAGAGATCTGGCGTGTCTGTCAGTTCAAGGTCGTTCTCTAGTAATACGTATGAAGGCGTTACCTGTCCCATATTTCATTTGAGCAGGGAATCAGTTTATGCCTCGACCTATTTTTGGAACAAAATCTGGCCCATACGCCACTTTTTCATATAACCTAAATTCTGAGCATTTTATTGAGTATTTTGTCTTTTACTTGTAAAAAGAGATACACATTTACATAATAACTGATATGCCCTCATTTATGTTATTTCTTATTTCAAACCAGACATAGTCTTCAGGATTACTTTCTTTAGTGGAAAGAACCTCATGTGTTGCAGGGTTTTGTTTGTCAGCATGACACATGTGCTCACTCGAAGGGGCAGTCTCATCAACTGTGGATTCACATTATTAAGTGATATAGAGCTGAAAAGGAAACTGATGGATTGTCTGTAGAGCTCATTTATCTATAACAGTATTTCCCAATCAATAATTAGGGAATACTAGGATAGTGTATCAAGATGTAGGAGCAGAACAAGTTAGTTTACTAAACCTGTACTAAACTCGCCTAACGGCTCGTTTAGTACAGGTTTATAGTAAACTAACGAGTTCTGGTCCGAAATCTTGATACACTATATTATTATTCCCTTTATCATATACCTAATAATATCAATATAATGTATATATTTTACTTTATTAGCCTCTAATTAGTCAATCCATTCATTATCAACTCCTAACAAACACGTAGAGATGTATCAGTCCTGCACGCTTTGATTTCACTAACCCTGAGGTCAATGTCCCGGAAGCAATCACTCTTCCCGCCAGTTTCTATGCAACAACAAGTGTTGCTATGCAGGTTGCTATGCGGGTTGCTATGCGAGAACGTTACAGCCGCATTCCGTCGCGATATCGCAATATTTTTGCTCCTAATGTCAACAAGTCACGTGGTACAGTGGCTGGTACTTACTGCACACTGTGCAGTATGGGATTTTACTGCACACTTTCTGAATATTTTATAGTTACTCTTTGCTTAGCAGAGGTTAGTAATTATAAGATATATGTGCATCGGTATATAATAATGTATGAGTTGTAGTTTCATGACTTTTGACAGTTAGCCTGTTTTTAATCCGAAATGTAGGCTGGTTCCCCCTTAGTTAAGTGAAGTCCTGGAGAACCAGTGTTGGGTTGAGGTAGAGATTGGTAAGCACTTGCGCCACGAAAGACCTGCTGGGAAAGTGTCACCAGTACTCACCGCGAGCAGAGATCCAGTGCCTTAAGCGGCACTAAGGATGTGGGGGGAGAGTGGCTTACCAGCGGTCTCTGGTGGGAGAGTGATGTGGTAGGGTGTCTGTATAGAGCGTTATTTGGGATCTACACATTGGCTGAGACACTGACAGCTCATTTCGGTCGTGTCCTGGGAGCTGATGAGGTGGGGTGTGGAATGTGTCGTAAATCCCACCCAAGGGGAAATCCAATTAAAGCTGCTGTAGGGAATAAAGAAGTGAGATATGCTGCCATTAGAGTGAGACTTATACATCTCTAAACCTGGTATGTTTTTTTCTTTCATAGATTTAACATTGGGAACCTGTACTCAATGCCCATGGAGTACAAATGTATTGTAACAATGCTAATGGTTGATGATGTCACAACAGTTATCCAATTAGTCAGTGATAGGGGTGAGATAAAAAAAAATTCTCATAGATTTAACATTGGGAACCTGTACTGAATGCCCATGGAGTACAAATGTATTGTAAAAAAGACCCTCAATAGTTGATTATGTCACAACAGTTAGCCAATTAGTCAGTGATAGGGGTGTGATAAAATCTGAACCGCACTCGATCCATATCCACTGAAAATATACCATTCGTTTTGCTACATGATCTCACTTTGCTTTGCTTCGTGAGATTACTCTGCAACCAAAACTCATGGTATATTTCATATGTATTTTTTTATATGTAAATTCTGGTGGTGATATCTTGATATTGTCAGCGACTATACAGATCTCAATGTAGTTCTTTCTTCGTATGTATACAACCGCATGCTTGGTGAAAATAGGCATAATTTTGAAATATTTTGTTGTGTTACGTTTTATGTCAACGTGAGTGTATTTCCCATTGTCTATATATGCATGCAATACCTCATAAACAAAAACTGGGTAATTTTCAATTTTAAAGAACAGAACAACCAGTGTACATGACAAAGATATGTACAACCTATGATCTCATCAACAATATAGTCAGAGTCAGATGTACTACAAATACATAGATCAATATACAGACATGGAAAAGAAAGATGTAATCACTTCTAGCTTACCAGGAATGAACACTAATTGTACCCAAATGCTGCAATCTACTACGGTGGATGAACACTTGTATGGACATAAACATGTATCTTTCATGGGATCGATTTAGAGAGACTCTTAACAAAACAAATCCATGTTAAGTTCAAATCGGACAGTATGCTTCATATGCTAATAGGAAGATGTTGTGTTTTACGCAACTTTTTATAGAATTCATGTAGTTCTCATTAGAGCATGCTTGCACGCGCTATATACATCACCAAGAGGTTAGAGTGGTCTTATGTAGACTTCCAGCGTACTGCATAAAACTATCCCTTCACTATCTGCATGCAATTGGCTGGGATATTAAGAATGGAGCAGGGAGCCAGTGTCTCAAGGTCTTCGGGGCATGCCCAGCTGACCATGTCCAATCATTCAATACCAAAATACCTCATTGACCTATCGGTACTTGATATTTTTGGATCCTAGACTCAGGCACCTGCAGAAATGGCAAGTTGACTAGGTGCAAGTGGGTTACAGAAAATTATCCATAGACTGAATGAAACCCAAACCTTTTAATTGTTATTCATTTATAATTGCATGCTTATTCATAAATGATGAACATACTATTTGCTCCCAGCTATTATATACCTATGGCCGAACGTCTATGAAATACTACCTGCTGCTGTGGTATATAGTAATAAGAAAACGTAGTGATTGAGCCGTAGAGATGCTGTCCTCTGCCATGTGTCCAATTAAATATGTCCCTCCGCCTCCGGGATCGGATGTACATGTATTTCAAGACAAACGACCTCGAACGGCCGTCCCTATGGGCTCAGTAACCACGTTTTCTCTTAGTACGGGGTATGGAATTTTCTTCAGAAATACTTTCAATAATGATAATACCTTATTCTTTCCTATTGTTATTAAAATAAGAGCACTGGCAATAGTTTATCGTTTACATGGGAATACTTGAGAACATCAAATATCTTTACAAATGTCATAAATAAGATTAGTTTCAGGACCGACACTTAGAGGTACTCAATGGATCACTCCTAAGGTTGCTGTGATTTTTCCATCGTATTTTAGTACATTGTATCCTATATTTGATATGGCATTCAAAAGAAAAAATATATGGTATTTTCTGCTTACTCCTATGTTTTGGTAAGATGAATGATGATCCATGCTATCAACATCCTTATCTAGTTCTATGAAGGAATAAATGCAACTATCTTTATTACCCATATCATATTCCAATTAATGTAATACAGTAAAATTGCCTTGGAGATTGATTGACTTGGAATGAACCCGAATACTTTCTTATTTATGATATTGATAGCCTCTAGAAAATCCGTAAATTGCTTATGTATTGTCTTTTTTAAATCATTCTCCAGTTTTCTGAGTCAGCCAAATCCTCTTATTTTTGGAGCGGAATTAAGATTCTGGAACAATCCAATGAGTTTTTTCTTATTACATTTTTATTCACCATAAATAAATATATATATGCGTCACGTAATTTTGTAAATTTAGGTTTTTGTATTCACCATTGTTGTGATACAGATATTGCACATTATCATGTAGTGGACATGTTGTCAATATAACAATGATAATTTACTAGATATTCCTTTTCAATTAAATACAATATAAATGAAAGCTTCATAAAATTGATGTCAGTTGAATATGATAAAAATAAAGACAGCAGTTGTGCATATATACAAACGTATTATTTTATAAGCGCATGACCGAGGAAACATGGTAGGCTGTAGCGTTTAAACATGCCCATTATGACCACAGATTATGGCATTTCGCACCGCCGAGTGATTTTTCTCTCCCACCTTATGTAACTTAGCACCACCAACCAACTTCTGCACCCACAGACGAAATGAAAGGGCATTTAATGAACTGTAGGCGGTCTGCATTTTACAGTCAAAAGTCGGTCGGCGTCCACCGCATTAATGAAGCGCAGGTCACCTATTATGTGCTCCCGAACTTTCACAAGGTGAACCACCGACCGACTTTTGTACAGCGTGAAAATAATCGGTGGGTTTTTAGTCACCAAGTAGAAATGCTACATCAGCCATATTCCACTGGCCGATTATTCTGCAGTCGGAAACTACCGATCGATTTTTTATGCCGTTTTTGTCGGCTAGTGGGAAATGGCTTATACCATTACCAAATAAATCCATACACTAGGGAGAGAATCTGTGGAAATATGCTAACAATGAAAAGCTTATTGTTGCATACCCTCTTTGCTTATGCTGTCACTTGTATACCATGGCAATTATTACTACTGTAGTGTATACATAAAACACTCAATGCCTCCTAAAACATGAAGACAATGAGAAATACAAAGTTTCTGGTTCATCATTACAAGAGCATTACATTGGAGGCAATCAAAGACATTTCGGACAATTTGTCTTGAAAATTAAAACCGATGTCAATATCATGAAACGTGAAAGTTCTGTAGAAAACATATTTAACTTAAAAATCAGCAGTTACCCTATTAGTATTCTATTTAGAGATTATAAGATATTATAATAGAATATATTGTAATTCTAAAAAGTTGCTTTTCACATAATAAAATCCATGTAATTTTCCCGAAACTGTCATGGAATATAATAAATCTGTAGTACTATGTATCTAAATATAAAAGATTACAGGTCACCGCCCTTAGTTTTCAAACAGTTGGGGGAAACTATATTTTTCAGTACATTTCCTATGTAAATTGGGCAAATGTAAATTATCCGTTTTAACTAATTGGGTTAGATAAAACTAGACAAAACATTATATCTGATCAAATTGGTATTAGAATATGTCTCAAGGATCCAGTTTGCTTTGATATTCAAAAATCACCAGGTGGCCCCAGTGTAAATTGTCTGATATGCCTTTAAGGAAAACTGTCTTGACAAATATAAATATCATACCACATATGAATACTAAAGAAGAAACAAACAAGTTTTGGTCAAAGTCCTCGTTCTTCACGAGTTTGATACTGAGTGACAGCTGAGTGGATATAATGTATCATTCACACGAATTGGAGAACCTACTAACAACTTTGACCAAAACGAGTTGCTTTCTGCATTTATCTCACCCCTGTAAACACAAAAAGAATGGACGACACACAAGATATAGACCATGGGGACGGATTGCAATACTCGTAGGGAGAACGAGTTTCCAATGTTAAGCTTATGGGACAGAAATACCAGGGGTAAGATAAAGTGTATGTATGTGCCCAGGTAGGACACACAGAGAGACTGCTAGCAGGGACATTTTGTGAGGTCACCGGAACCGGAAGTCTGTCTCAGCTGGATATCTCTTGAAACGTCAGCAGGTGGCGCCTCCGTCTTTCCGGTTTTAATCAGCTCCTCCAGAAGGAAGCTATCAAATAAAAGACACCATTCATATTACTTACATTGGTATCTATAACGAATCATAATCAAGGTTATTAGAAGGAAACTCACGGAATGAAAATAACTTGGTCCATACTCCACCTAGTTTCACTGTGGAGTGATTTACGAAGCGGAGCTGAGTGATTTACGTTACAGTCAAACTCGGTGGAGTGAAGACCAAGGTCGTATAATAAAGATTGAACATTTACATCATTTGTATCTAATCTTTCATGATGGACTCGAAAGTCATATATCTTTATATATATTTCATACTAAATGTTTCCTATGAAAAGATTATTATCAAAAGAACACAGTAAATGAGAACGCCCTGATGAGATAAATATACTTCACTAAATTAACGTCATGAAATTCACGAAATTCCATATGATTGTTTATATGGCATAAGTTGTTTACATGGAATGATATCATGAAGCACAGCTGAGTGATATCTGTAGCGGGAGACAACAAATGCCATGTAAACAATCATATGAAATTGAGTGATGTTTAGATTTTATCCTACCCTGTCACATGTTTTTAACTTCATATGTCACCCGCAGCATATAGATATTATATGGCACAACCGTGGCATACAGTCACACCATGGATGTTTATATGAGGGGTAGGATAATGGTGATATTCTACGTGATGATGCGTGTGTCAGGCGGCGGCCTTATGCCGGATGCCCATCTACCAATTTCGGGTTGAACTATTAGTTCCCAAATCGTATAGGAGTCGGTCACCTTGTCGCAGGCAAATTACGTACCCCATCGCTCAACCAGCACCCTGATAAAATCAGTATATGGTCCACTAATCGCTGGGGGAGGGCAAAAACCAAAGAAACCGTGTGTGGCACCCCCATACAAGCCTCACCAAGCGTTTACTGTATTTACTGCGTCGGCACGTGTTGGCCAACCTATCAACCCTCCTTTCCCAACGTTCTGTTGTCGCCAACTACATTTATCAACATGTTGATTAACTGATCCCCACTGATTTTGGAACATTGAAACCACAACTTGTCGGCGACAAAAGGACATCTGAGGGAGGTGGTTCACGAATCGCTTGGCAGCCTTGCCTTGCTGTCCTACATCTACCGACTCCGTTAGGATGGCTTGGCTTAGAAAAATTACCCTCCGTTTGTCGCCGACAAACGTACATAAATGTTCCGAAATCGGTAGATGAGCATTGGGCTTTACCTCATACTCTGCTCCACCTGGATACGATCTCTTGTACTCGTCTCACTCCAACCAATGAACTGCAGGTCCCGGCACAGCGTCTCCACCTCCGCCCGCTCCACCTGGCGGTCTTTAGCCAAATCACTCTGAAATCATTTACATGTATGTATTATCATGTAATATCACAAACAAACTGTCAATAGAGGAGATCGGCTTATTCATTAACATAACATTTGTAAAACATGAGAAAATATTTTCGGAGATGAATGAAGACTGAGAAGGCGGAAGTTGACAATTCGCCTGTGACCTCTGTGAAAGGAAAGGTTAAGCCCAGAGGATCCCTCCGGTGGAAATATATACTACTAAACATGATACCTTATACTTGCTGTTCCACCAAGATGGTGCTATAGTCCTGAGCGTTTAATATGGGACAAAAAGCTATTTCTTTCTAACTTGAAAAGGGCAAATCGCTGTTGTGTCGTGAATAACAGGGCGATTTTTATAAACAAAACATCATTAGAAAGCTAGGACGTAGGCCTATCTATTGGTATAATCTGATATACCTGTGTTATGGTTAAAATTTTCTGTCGTAGATTGAACATCGGAATTTGTTAGGTAAAAAACACTAAAACATGTCACCTTCCTGTCTTCACAGTGATTTAATAAAAAAAATCTATCGTTACGACCTACAGAAATAAACATCTTATCTTCTTAGCTATTTCAAGATAATTAAAATGATACCTATATTGCCAGGATGTGATAGATATTTCTTGAAATACAAGAGCATTATGACAGATGCTGTTTATTGACTGAGACTTAAACGCTCAGGACAGGCCCATTTTGCGCGTCAGCAGTGATAATTTGCTTGGTGGATGAGCGCAGAAGGTATGCCCGGGTGCCGGCTCCTTGCCATATGTAAAAAACCTGGTTGCCAGCCCATTTTGCCATTCCTCCACCAAGCCGGCCAGCCAGCTGGCTTGCAGTTACGAGTGCAAAGCATTGCCGGCCATTGCCAGCCAAAATTTATTTGAATAGATATTTAGCGGTGGCCGGCCAGCACCGCCGTGAGCTTTGCTGGCATCAGCGTCAACCGCTCCCCCACCTATACCTCAGCGGACACCATCAACATAAACGGGCAATACTCGCGAGCAGCTAACCCATGACCAAAGACTGAAAGTTTGGACAGCTTGGGTACTTTGGGCAGAGGTTTAGTGCCAGACTGTGCTATACACATTCATAACATCAACTTCTCTCTTTATTTACCTGTATTATTCAGTTAAATGCAGTATTCCGTGGATATTTGATGACCTATTTGCATTCCCATATAGTTCCCAACATGGTGGCACACTCCTTTGCTCGATCTCTGGGTTTTGCGCAGCCTGAGTGGTGTAGTGTATGTGGCGCAGTGTTGGAGGTGCCCTCTATCGAGTGAACAGGGAACTCGCCTGGCACGTTAATGCAGCCAACATCCACCAGATGGCAGTGACATTGCCCCTGTGTGTTCATCGCCCTGCTGGCTAGTCCGTTTACAGACCACACCGCCTAAGGCTTACGGTCCGTAAGGGTCTAACAGAGCACGGCTCCCTTTTGCCTGTTCCCTCTGCCTGAAGCGAGAAAGGGATTTTTTGATCGGCTATTCTAATTTTAAGACCTTTGCATGAAGAGTAATACACTGGTTACTGGCAAATAACACAGGCCAGCTTAGTACCAGCGGAGGTAGGAATTCCTGCCTCAAAATGGCAGCGCATAACAGTCTCAGTTTGAGCCTGTGTGCCCTGGCCCTGGCGACAACAGACTGTACTAGAGTCTATCTGCATGTTTATAAGTTGTATTTTCATAGCTTAATTCCTACAGGAAGTAAAGTTACGCATTTGTGATAATAGAAGCGAGAGGGTATACCCTCTCACTATTTAGGACACAACAGTGACACCAATAGTGACCGGACATGGGTTTTTTGAAATGGTGAGGCCACTATTAGCGCCTGTCTGGAACATGGACTCGCGGAATGGCTTGTCACTAAACTACTGAAACGCTACCTGTTGCTATCGTGTCCCAGGACACAGTAGCGGACGTCCTACAGGCTATTGAAACGGGTCCCTGAGCTAACTTTGTGTGGCTCTGGTTGCCAGTGTAAGCACGTTAATGCAGCCAACATCCACCAAATGGCAGTGACATCACCCCTGTGTGTTCACCGCCCTGCTGGCGCCAGCCTACCACCCAGCTTGGTGGAAGCAGTTGCTGGGTGCCCGCCAGGCAGTGTGTATGCGCCTTGTGGTCGTCGGCTGGCTAGAATTAGGTGGGTTGGTGGAAGAGCTCCGAGTTGGCCGGCCGGCCTGGCCACCTGTTAAAAGTCTATTCGGTGGAACAGCCGCTTCAGTGTTCACATAAATAGCTCCCCCACTAACGCTCGTGCATTACTATGCATCAACCTCTCTTGATTTACGAATGCCTGTCCACAACACCATTGATTATCATCTATGTATACAACTGAGGTCTACACCTCATCATTGGCTCCTTCTACATAACATATTCGACTTAAATGTGCTTATCAGTAATCATTCTGATGCCATATTGTATATTGTAAATATGCCTGCGGACAAGGAACGCTAAATAAGTCACTACATGTACATAGAGAAACTCAAATCCGCTATTTTTGTCTGTATTTGTCCTGTCCTGTCTTGTGGTGTCCTATCCTTGTATGCAATACTTCCACGGAAGCAAATATATGCATATTTTGTTGACAATGCTGCATGTAAAAACGCCTAACTTTTGGTGAATGTATGCTGTTTATCTGAATTAAAAAAATATAAAAAAATTCTACCAACAAAGAAATCGGAAAAAAGCACGCCCTTCATACATAATGCTATTACTTTGTGGACCTACTTTGTTGGCTAGCAGGATACACGGCAGTGGTCCACCATCGGGTAAAGCACACTTAGAATCCAGATCTTGCTTCCACCTGACAACATTGCAGAAAGACTTCCGGTTCGTGATGTCAAACATGATGATACACGCATGCGCATCCTTATAATACACACGTGTCATGGCCGTGAACCGCTCCTGACCTTGAAAACAGGAGACTACATCATCTCAGCTGAGTAGTGTTAGCGTTTTAACAAGTCAACCCTTTTCCTTATCTATTATATTACGAAATCTCATCAATGATATTTATTAGTTTATGTAATTGAAAGCGATTGGTTATTAATTGAACCATATATATGTATATATACATATTTACACACACATATCATTATTTGTTGTATTGTGAACTCTTTACGTCATTACAAAAACACCTCAGAAGTACTATGTAAACATTGCAAAACATGAAAACCCTGTGTAAGGCCCGGCGTCCACCTACTACGATAGAAATTTAGACCTACCGATATGGCTCCTATACAAAAAGTCAATATCGGAGACATATCGGGAAAGTGCAAATTCGTAGACATATGTCTAAACATGCCAATCCACCACGCATTGTATGGAGTTTTATCGGTGTCTAATTGCAGAGACGTGGTCAACTGCCCAGATATTAAGTGACCTTCCGACGCGATTTTGAATTTTTATCGGGAGGTCTATCGTAGACCATATCGGAGCCATATCGTAGTAGGTGGACGCCGGGCCTTAGGGTCACCCGGTGTTAGCAGACACAGCCAGTACCCTTCCGCGGGGCTCTACTGTACATACGTATATGAAGGATTTCATATTCGTTATGTTCCTCTATAATACAAAGTGTATGATATAAGTGTATAATGTATACGTGTGTTGTCAATAATCTTACCTGCAATGTCCCACAGCTGTAATTTGATTTGTGAAATGTCGCTCCATTTTATGATTTTCAGATAAAAGTCAACTGAAATTTAAACAAAAAAGAAATGACAATTGACCTATTTCGGGCTTTCTGTCAATATACACGGTTAAGATATCGACTTGATAAACCACTACTTTTGTCAATGCATATTTTTTACACAATAAATGAGGTCATATTTCTGTGCTTAGATAAGATGCACATTCAATCAACTCTATTGACCGTGTGCTCAAAATTAAAGGCACTGCATTGGTGTCAATATCTATGAGTGCATCTCTTCTCCACAGAACGTATTGGTTTTCGCGGTTACACAACTCAACTTAGCCCTTGATGCCTGGAGGCTTGCCACATAGTGCGCTATGATGCCTGGATGCATTCCCAGGCGTAGCATGCTATGATGCCTTGAGGCATCATTTCCGAAATTCAAGTAATGGCTATTTTCTAATGAAATAATGCGAATGTTTCGATAATATTTTCCCAAACATATGTAAAACAATATCATAGTTGATATCATTACTATTATCTAACACCCTAATTATTTTAGATTACCATGGAGGTGATATATAATGGCTTCACTATGGATATTGTGAAAAGTGCCAGCGTACTACAGGGGTGAAAATGATACTGGATCAGCGTATTTCTATTTGGTGCTATGCAGTGTAATGAAAGGGTTAATACATCCATGTGCTGCATAGCCGGGGCCCAACTCACTATGAATATAGGACCACATGATCGTTCTGAATCTTGCGGAAAAGGGGGTTGATTTGGGGCTATTTGTGACCTACGAGATATATACTGATATACCTGCCTTGCAGAAGCATGTATGATTTCGATGGTTGATTCAAAATAAAGGAAACATTCCCTGTGCAGAGAAAGGCCGGGGTGCACCCCTCTTTTAAGTTCTCACACTTTCTAAGTCATATTCTGTACTCTCACCTCGCTCTATGAAGAAGAATATATTAACGAGCTAGGCTTAGAGCCTTGAGAATCCACTGGCCTGCCTCCCATGCTAAAGATGTATATCAATGCAACCAAAGATTCCTACAATCTCAATGATGCCAATTAGCGGGAATACTGTGTGCCAGGGGATTCTCAAGGCTTTGAGCCTAGTTCGTTGAGAATTCTTCTCCTATAGAGCGCAGTGAGAACCTTGTACAGATTACGACTTAGAGAGTGTGAGATCTTATGAGAGGGCTGCGGTGAAAGCATCAGTGATGAGGATTCTGCATCGACAGTGTCACCACCTGGCGACCTCGATTTGAACTATGAAGCGCCTTAGACGCCCCCTGGTTTTTCAAACAAGAATTAGACAAAGAGTGCACAGGAGTGCCATAGATACACAATGTTAGCTCTTGTGGAGTTAAAATCCGAAGCCACTGCAAATCAGCAGAGAACCAGCGAAAGTTCAAGGGCGATCACACGTTGCTCTCGGCGGGCGTTACCTGTCCAATATTTTTTCCAGGTTTCTATTTCATTTTTGTGTGTATTTTGGTTAGAATTACCTTAAAGGTAGATTTAATTATCAGTTATGTGAGAGATCAATATTTCTTTGAAAGTATTCCACTCTCAGAACCTAGATAGAACAAAAATACTTAGTTTGAGAATGAGAATTCATGGACAAGGTCTTGACTGAACCATACCAGCCTCTTAGTGGAAACAGAGTGGAGACAAATTAACTTGAGAAATACTTGAGGGGATAAATGATGATGAATAAACGCTAGCTACCTTTAGAGATCAATCAAAGGCATTTGACACTGTCATGTACTAAATTCTCATACAAAAACTCCGAAAACTAGATATAAAGGGTTTGTTATTAGTTTGGGCGATCAATCTTCTAAATGATAGAACTCGATATACCGATGTAAACAGTAGAGAATCAGAGTCAGGAAATATAACCTGTGGAGTTCCCCAGGTCTCAATTCCGGGGCCTTTCTTCTTTTTCCGACTCTGCCCGACCATAATCCTGTCGCTGTACGCACTTCACCAACTGTTGGCGATTCTAAGCAGGCCGTTTGAGTAGCGATGCTACCTTTCCCCGATTCCGATTTACAAGTATCTTATACCGATTTCTAGGGGAGACAGAGGCAATGATGGGTCTGAAAACCATTTCCCAATTTCTTAATTGGATCGGAAGTTATCAAACTTTAAAATATTTTCTATGAATCCACACCAGTGGCCCGCAGCTCACCGTGACTCGGCTCCCGGCGGCTCACTTTGATCTCTCTCGGGTCGCTGTACAAGGCCATACAGTGGAGTGGTGTGATCGGCAAGCGTCGTTGAGGGTATATTAAGACAGCGACATTCCTGTTCCCGATTATAATCGGTGATCGGATCGGTGAAAATCTGTGAAAGTTGTCGCTGTCTTATGGGCTTAAGAGTAGCCTTGATAGATGATGGCCTGGTGACAGCACACATTGGGCCAAGTAGATATAGCCTGGAAGCCTGGCCTATATACATGTACATGTACTTACATATTAGGCCAGGTAGTTACTGCCAATTTAGTCATATGCACTGTGGGATAGCACTTTGGCTTTTATCATTCCCAAAGTCAAATAGGTTGACATTATATTTTCCTCAACCATTGCGACTGGTTTTGTTATCTTAAAAGACCACTGCGATGAATAGTGTACTACAGTCTTTCTCTGTCAGTTGATATTTTGAAAAGTTGATATTAGTTAATTTTGTATTGTCATTCATTCTAAACCACTGTAAACAAACTCATAGGGGGGGGGGGGGGGATCTCGTAAGGGAGAAAATACAAGGTCGGTCAGAATATCCCTCTACCTATCCTAATATTGGTTTGGACAGGGAACCAGTCAATGGGCTATTACACTTGGGCCCGTTTACTAATCTAGGATTGTACATATAGATCCTTTTCTATGCCATAGAGACCCAGGGACGGTGTGAGGCAACTTCATTCAACCCTTATGGACAACCTTATAGACAGCTAAGGCCCGGCGTCCACCTACTATGATATGGTTCCGATATGGTCTATGATGCACCTCCCGATAAAAAAATCGAAATCGCATCGGAAGGTCACCTAATACCGGGGCAGTTGACCACATTTCTATGATTAGGCACCGAAAAAACCCCATTACGATGCGTGGTGGATTGGCATATCTAGACATATGTCTACGATTTTGCACCTTCCCGATATGTCTCGGATATTTGCTTTTTGTTTCGGAGCCATATCGGTAGGTCTAAATTTCTATCGTAGTAGGTGGACACCGGGCCTTAGACAGTCTTATGGAACAGACTTAAATATTATCAAATGATAATCCCTGCACGAGGTACAGAAAAGGGTTTTCATGTAAGATCCTACATTATCAAACGGGCCTTGGCCACTTTGACCCACGAGCTATGAATGTCTTTCATAGCAGATCCTTTGTGCCAGTTGGATCTATGCCAGTCCGTTCACAACCCACCCTCCCAACTTTTGAGCGAATAAAATGACTATAAAGTCATTCAGATTTTATTATCAATGTGTCAAACTATAAATATTGGCAGCCAATCTAACTGCTCTTTTACCAAATAGAGCCTTGAGTTTTTCTGAATTTAGCGGGAAAAGAGGTGAATCTGAGGGATAGACTGCGAAATGAAATAACAAATACACGGAAACAGAGTTTCATTTTAGGGAGCGTAAACACACTGATTATGGAAGCATATCTGTGCAAAATTATACATCAAGGCTGTGCTACATCTAACGCCACACCACAGTCTGCAGCATCTGTACCTCATCAAATGGGATGGAAATGCTGAGCTCATGAACTGGGATATGCAAGTCCCTACTACTCTGTATAAAACTTTATGGGATGGATACAAAATGGGTTTGCCAATATCTAAACAGATATAGTTTGTTTACTCTCCCTTTTCAAGTGCAAAAACCACTTTGCATAAAATCATATATGGCAAACTATAATCATATATGGCAAACTGTGTTTCCGTGTTTAGCTGATAAGCCTCCATCTTTGACGGAACAGCGCCGACCCACACGGCCCCCGGCTAACTCCCAGTGACCGCTTTCACTGAGCCACGCGGTTGACTGGCGCCGGCAGGGCGATGGTTCCGAGACAACGTCTGGTGGACGCTGGCCTCACTAACGTGCTAGCCGAGTTCTCCGTTTATTCGAAAGGGGGCGCGTCGAACGCGGGCGAAGAGGCGGAGAGCGGTTGCAGCACTCGAAACCAGTAGCAGGTGATACCAGTACTCAGATATTTGTTTGAAGATTCAGCAAGGCCGACAGGTCCTCTGGAAATTCCTCTATATTTATAATATGCCGTGACGATATTGAACGGTTCCCCTTGCAATGATAGCGACGATTTCTAACCGTCGCTGTAAAAAAGTTGGTTTTTTAAAAATAATAGTATACCCGAAATAATGAAAAAGGGTTACTTTTGGTTATCAAAACGAATATCTGTCTCAAAAATAGCATAAGACAAAAGCCATCAGATAATGGCTTATATTCTCTTTTCTTTAAAAGAGTAAATATAGACAATAGTCGTTGGTTTTGTGGACAGGCAGCTGTAAACCATGAGGGGTTGACGCTTCATAATACACAAGTATTAGTGAGTGCATTACGGCGTCAACCTCAAGTTATTTTCATAGCTGCATCTCCATAAAAATATCATTTATTTTTATCAACCATCTTCACAAATAGAATTAAAACAGGAATTGTCATATTATATGGTCCGCCAGTAGGGACTTTTCTCCCCGCACAAAGAGCATAACTTCTTATTCATCTATTGTGAAATGAAAAGAAAAAAAAAAAAAAAAAAGAGACTGCACATATGTTTAGGAGTATATTTTCCCGCAATCAATGGGTTGTGAGACCCATACTTAATGGATCTCAAATTCATGATCAATGGCTATGAGTTCTGACATCTTAGAACCAATGGATAGTGTTTTATCATCCATGGTATACAAAGTCCCCATTGCAAATGTATGGGGACTCATTAAAACACTACCCATTATATAAAACCTATCGCATACCATAACTGTGATATGTGGATTCAAATCTGTGGTATACGGCCTCAAAACCATGGTATAAGGAGAAATGGTCCCTTTGTGCTAGAGAGCAAAAAACTATTCCCTATTGATGAACCCTTTAATATGGCAATTCCTGGGATTAATTTACTCGGGAAGATGGATGACAAATGCAATAAACGATTGTTATGTGAACAGGCGGCTCTGTAAAACACTCGAGGTGGACGTCGTGATACACTCGCTAGCTCTCGTGTATTACTACGCGTCAACCACTCGTGGTTTACGGCCGCCTGTCCACAAAACTATCGTATATTGTCCATGTATAGTGAACATACGCATTTTTATTGGGACTGATACATACACATTATTACCATGATTTCGATCTGAGTGGCCGTATTCTCCGCGTAGTTGACGAGTATTGCGTAGCGTCAACTACAAGGAGAATATGGCCACACAGATCAAAATCATGGTAATTTTGTATTTATTACTCTCACTTATTTTTAGATTTAAGCAATAAATATGATCATTAGAAAACTTTTCAACATAGTTAAGAAGTTATGTTTGGGACTACTTTCATCTCAATGGGACTACTTTCATCTCAAAAATCCGTATCCTCCTAGGAGGGTACGCAGCTCCGTATCCTACTCAGTAGCGATCTGTAAGCTACATAGGCTTAGTATGGAGACTCCGTATCAGGTGGGTAATAAGAATGCATACTCTCAATGCCTTAGTGTCAATCCTGATAACGTATAACGGTACTTATATATGCAACTGTGTAGTCTGATAAAAGCCTACAGATTAGATAAGGTACTTTCTCAGGAGACAAGTTATGAATCATAAATGACCGGAGGCACTTCTAGAACAGCAAAGAAGCTCTCCATGTACATATACATGTCACATGCATGTCAAGTACATGTCACACTTCATTCGAATCCAGTAGCAGGCGGATTTTTTCTACTTATTTTGTATTCAATGGGCTCCATTGTTTTTCCAAGCAAGTGCTTTTGGTACAACGCAACATAACGTAAGAAAAATATCTGTATCGTAGTTACAATGGGGTATACAGCATTATGCTTATAGTTAGTTTGTACGACTGAATAATCCGTATTTGTATTTACAGTATGATCACATATTTTGTCCTTCTATAATTTTTAATGTATGTAGTTGCATAGAGTTTATGGAACTTATTGCATTCTTCTAGATATATATAACAAAATCTATCCATACACGACCACATCCTAACGTTACGTCTTGCATAGGAGGCGCTTCTTTGTTAGAGTAAAATCCCGCTTAAGGAGACACCCTCCGTTCCAAGCAAGGTGCCCCCTTCAGTGGGGTGCCCCCTTAAGGCCACTCAAAAAAAACCAACTTGTTTCTTATCACCGCGCGCATCAGAAAAAAACGATTTTAGAAGATTTTTTTTTTTTTTTTTTTTTAAATAGATGAACCTTGATAGAAATTATGAAAGGTATGTGTATTTAGTATCAAATTAAAGCTCCTGATGTCAGGGATGCATTAAATGTAAAGCCAGTAAAAATCTGGAAACCCCACGTAAGCAGACACCCCGCGTAAGCAGCCACTTTGGCCCGGATCGGAGGGTGCCCGCTTATGCAGGGTTTTACTGTATGTCTGCCATCTTTGATATAGCAAAAAAAAAAAAAAAAAAAAAAAAAAAAGCGCCCTCGTCATATTTTTCATGGCTTGGTGATGAGAAACAATTTTTTTTAGTGGCCTAACCAGGGCTTTCAGTCTGTCGATGGTTAGACTATGTAGTATACAATACCTTTATTCAGGTCTACCCGCCTCACACACAGGCACCATAAACAATCAATCAAGATAATCTGGTGTGTTGTCCCCACAGATTTATGATTAGGTGTCCCTCCAAAGTGTCCTCTTAAGCGGGGTTAGGAAGCATTCTGTATTTAAATAACTGTTCCCTTAAGTGGGATTAAGATAAATTCTAAATAGAGGGAAAAATTTCCGTTCTGAGCAATTTCGCCCCATAGGTGCAGTCCCCTTTAAGCGGGGTGACCCAGAAGCAGGGTTTAACTGTTCTTACAATATAAAATCGCTCTGTTCTTAAACATTGTCTTTGAAGCTGAGCTTTGTAATTCCTTTGATAATATGTTCCAGGTTATGATATCTTTGTAGATGGATTTTCTATGAATTTTTCTTTCTTAAGCTTATCTAAGTGTATATATTTATTTTCTATGCTGATCACGGTACTCTATAATTTGCTTCTATTCCTATATTGTCTAATATAGGTTTATCAGTTCTTAGTAGGCTTCCTATGATACCTAACAGCAACATTAGCTGTCTTTTGATTGGTATCGATATACCACATTTTCCTGATAACTCCTTATTACTGATAAAATATCCATCTCTAAAAGAATCATTGCCAAGCGCAATCCTGGAACCCTTGCATAAATTTTTTATCGACATGTTCCTTTACCTTAACAGTTGTTCCTTCCAGCAGGAACATTAATCTGCAGCTGGAATCAGACAGGTTTGGATTATCCTTAGAACCGTTTCTTTTTTCAGGAGTGTGGCATAGTAATGATATTGACACAGGGTGCTTCCTAACAGGTAGGTGCTCTTGATAGTGGTTGAGGCCCAGATGCTTGGACTGCCGCCCTCTACATTTCAACTTTCTCTCGTCTTCGTTTGCACTGACCCCTGAGAAAGTATATAAGCAGCCAGCTGTGCACACAAAACTCACTCTTCACCCAGACTCCGAGACGTCAACATCTCCAGGCTGCTGAGAAATACCACCACTACAGTGAGGAGGCTAGACCACCAAAGGACTCAAGGGTATATAAGAACAGAGGCCTATACTGGGGGTAGTACTTCTCCACAAGCTATTTCCATCCCAGTACTGGAGGAAACAGATGACAGGGATTGATGACTGCTACCACCATGGCCCACCGCTTATTGATCATCTCTATCTACAAGTTAAGGAGAATTTGGACAAGTACTAAAAGGAGTATCAGGAGGGCTGATAGACTCTGAGTACAGCTGCAATCAAGAGGATTTATATCATATGAACTCCAAAGAAGTGAATCTGATTATATGTTGTTGAGAATGGGTATGTAATTGTGTACTTTGTTATGGCATATGTTATGAATGCAAATCTGTATATGGTTATTTGTCTTTATCATTAAGAATAGAAGATATTCCAGGTGGTGCAGAATATTCAGAAAGAGGTCAGCCTAATTCAAAAGAGTCTCTTTTAGGATACTGCATTTTATTCCATACAATCCGGACGATTTGTCAGTATCTCTTTTATTCATGAGCCAGTGTAACCCTATTTTGATTCTTCCTCGAATGATCGTGTAAATGACACCGCAATATTGTTGCAAATATACTATCTGCATCATTACCGATTACAATGACTCAAAACTATGTACATAAAGTACCATGTTGATTTTGATTACTCAAAACTCAAGTATTCCACAGGATCACATGTACATGTAATTGAATTAAAACTGCTTCTACATACATACACACATATGGATACTCCATTGTTCTGCGAGGGACTGAGCAGATGTATTCACACATAACAGGATGATTTCATATCTTGAATAAAGAAGACCAAAGCTCGTTTAAAAAAAACTAACTTTGGACTTCATAGTGTGCTACCTCTTCCATTGATATTTCAAACACATCATCCTATTTCGTCCCACCTGCTGTAGGATGCTTGATTCACCCATGGCTTGGTTTTGTTTATCACCTACAGAGCAGAAGAACTCGTTGGCATAAGTAGCACTTTGATGGAGCTGAACTCGTTCTTTTTCGTTATCTTCAAAACATGTGTCATTTTTATTACCCACCGAATACAGAGTCTCCATACTAAGCCTATGGCGCTTACAGATCGCTACTGAGTAGAATACGGACCTCCGGAATCTCATAGGAGAATACGGCTTTTCGGGCCACCTGACGGGATTTATAGGAACTAATTTATGTAAACAATGCCTGGCGCTTGCATCAAATTGTTTTCCTAATAATTTCTCGAAAATGTGAGAAATAAATACAACATTACCATGATTTCGATCTGTGTGGCCATATTCCCCTTGTATTTGACACTACGGTAATACTCGCGTCAACTACGCGGAGAATACTCAGATCAAAATTATGGTATAAATATTGTGTATGAGGTTCAAGAAGGTATTTACTTCCTTCCAGTATTTTTTTGCATCCCCGCAACGTTTGATTAGTTTATTGTTTAAAATTTTCTTTTTCAGGGTTATGCTTTTGTTTGTTTTTGAAGTATTTTAGTTCTGCTACAATATTATCTCACTCTAATTAATTTTGCACTTGCACAGCTTTCTGCATAGCCTCTTTCTCTTTCTCATTTCTTTCACAATTTCAGGAGTTATCCACGACATTTTTCTGATCAATCACCTGAAGAAGCTGGTTCAACACCATGCGAAACGTCGTGAAAACTTTTTGATACCACGTATATAACTACCATTGTACACCTTGGTTTTAATAATAACATCATCTACAATACTTACTGTGTCTGGTTTTTTGTGATTTACCACTCTGACTCATTTTTCTGAAAAACAACTTTTTATAACTTCTATATATCTTATGTTATCAGAATATTAATCTCTAAATCAAAACCTAGCATGGTGATCCCATTTGTTTTTTATATCAACTATCTGTTGTACAACTGAGATCATGATATTCATTTTCAAGGAAATTGACATTTGATTTTCAAGACTAGAATGCATTTGAAAATTTTCTTGAACTCTAGATATTTTGTGAGCTATTTAGTAGCAGGAAGTTTTTGACATAGTTATCAACATTAGCAATTGAAAGTTTCTCTTTATTTACAATTTATTCTACAACTTGTAAAAGATCTACCAAATGTATATCTTGATCATTTTTTGCACAACATGCTATCCGTAGTGATTTGTTTACTGTATAGTTTATCCCTGTGAAGTCCATACATAAAATTTTAATGCACCAAGCTAGCATACTAAATTATTGGCACTAGTATGTACTTTACAAGTTTTAAACTGACTTCCTTGTGCAATAGATCATCTTGAACCTGCATAGGAAAAGTATGCATATCTAAATGAAACGTCCACAAAATTCAATTTTGATCAATATACTTAGAGGTATTTATTGATTGTTGTCAACCCACAGTATCATTGTCTTTTGAAGATTAATTGACAGTCGGTTCTTGTCCACCCAATTATTTCCAAATATAATGTATACCTTAAGAATTATAAGGGAGTAAGAACTCAAGCACAGATGTACTAGGTACTACTATGAGTCAAGAACTTAACTGATTTTAATGACAGATACTTTAGCTTATATACAGACAGCAGGTGGCATCTTGCTACAGGGTGAGGTTGTAAGCACTGTGCTGAGATTGGCTGTTGAAGCAACAGCCAATGAGGATTGTCCAGCTTCATTCAAGCCTGTCGCACATGCCAGGGGGTCCGCTCATGTCACTCACAACTCAGGTGTCATGTCAGAGCACCCTGCTGCAATGTGGCAAGACCGAGAACTAGAGTGAGCGATAATGAGGATAAACATGCCATTCACTACATCACTGCTGTACGGTCAAACATAAAAAATGGCGACTGTCTTAATACAGTCCATTTGGTACTAATGAATACTGACAATTTAGATGATCAATCTCGTCACATAGGAACCAATATAATTGGTCATGATAAGGATGTAGAGACCAGAATGCTACAGGATATTTAGTTTATTATCAATATCTAGGTATACGATACAAATGAAGCAGATTTACTTTGTTTCTTTTGATAAAGATACTTATCAAAAGAAACGGTATAGACCCTATTGAGGTATCCCAGAATACAGTCTGTTTACAAGTCCTGGGGTGCGCTGGTTACCGACGTTGTATGGTCAATTGCAGTTTATCGGTTTTTATAAATCTTCAAATGGGAAATCCGATGTCAGAAATGGAAATTTCAGCTATTTCTACATACAAATCCGAAATTATATTCAGGTTCTTCAAATATAAATGGGAAAACTATGGTTCATGTTGTTGTGGTGAGGCCAGCCAGTCCCGAGCGGAACTTGTATTTATCCTGGGCAATAATAGGGAGGCTAGTAACCTCTGGAGGGCGTATGTGAGGACGTCCTGACAAAATAGATACGTTTCACTAAATTATCCTACCCCTAATATAGAATCTCATAGGTTTAACATTGAGTTTCCGTATGCTACGCTGATCGGCATACAGAGTTTTGTATGCCACTAGTGGCATACCAAAACTATCACGTGACCAAAGAATTGACCAATCAGCGACGAGAACGTGACATACCACGTAAAAAAAGGTTCCAGTTGCATTTCTAAAGTGCCCATTCAAATGTTTCATAGTAATATGCAGAAAATTACGCGTGATTTATGCAACCAGCCCCATCTCAAACACCATTGTGACAGTAGAAATAAAGACACGTGCAAGGAAATCGAGTTCAAAATAAGGCACGTATAGTCTACGTAATTCTGTGCTGTGATTGATACACTGCACCATTGTGGACCACAGAGGTATTACTGATGACGTGATCCTCGTCCCGATTACAATAACAATGCTCGAAGTATCGTCTTTCACTCAGATATCACACGTGCACCTCGCGACCAAGATAGGCTTATCACAGACCACGGGCGTATTATTGAGTGCGTGTTGGATATGTGTGTACTGTATTGTGCCCACTTTCACTTCATGTTTTAGGTATTTTCCTTTGAAATGCCTCTCCTAGGGACGGCACCAGACCAGAACCTGCAGAGCGTACCATTTATACATGAAGGGCATTTAATCACTCGTTTCATGTGATTAAAATGCAATATAAAAGATAGTTGAGTATCAGACATATATTTACATGTGTAGCGTACCACTGGTCGCTGAAAGTGTGTGACCACCTTCCGTGAACGGCAGTCAACCAATGGCTTGAGACTAAAGTTGCTACCCCGTGCTTACCGCTCCAGCACGGGTGGGTTCGGAATGAACCACTGGAAAGGGCAGGGAGATGCGGGATCTACAACCTATCACTACCGGTGGACACAAAACCAGACTCCGGACTATTTCAATATACAGGCTTTTATTCTGTATAATGTTTACAGTATGTTAGTGCTACAGGGCACCAACTAATGTGGGAAGAGATTCTGGTCTCTTCACCGTTGAAAGGTTCTGCAACAACCTTACCAACATATGAGGCTCCAGGCTTTCACTCAACTGAGAGGCACCGCGAGAAGTCCTGTCAACCTGCTGCGGACTCAGTCTTATATACTGACTGAGTTACATAATGCGGGCGATCCCGTAGTATTTGCATGCACGGGTCCGCCGGCTTTACTGCACAGCAGGGATCGGCACTCGCGCCATCTAGCGTAAAGTGAAACAATGCTGCTCGACTACCCTGACCCCTACACATGTTATATAACTGGAGAAAGAGCTGTAGTTGCCTCCTAAGTAATCAATCTATCATAATATTTATAGGTGTGCACGAATGTCTCACTTTTGCGTAAGCTGAACCGATTCCATTCTAGCACACTGTGCACAAACTTAAGTGCTGATTCCACTGAGACACAAGATATAGCGAGATTGGTCACGATTTGGTTGTATGGCTACATTGGGCTAGGTTTGAATGATCACGTGCCTATTTGTCGCGATGTGTCTTGAGGTGTCGAGGTGGTGGAGTACCGAAAAATACAGTTATGCGACAACGGAGGTACGACATATCGCGACACTGTAATATATTACAAGATACACTAAGATATATCACGACAAAATCCATCCTGTTGGTGGAATCAGCCCTTAATAGTTCGTGACATGTAAAATGTCATTTCTAATGATCATCAGGTATTTGATATTAAGGAGACATAGTAAATGTGTCTGAATTAATCTGTTCTTTGTTGTTTTGTGTTATGAATATTCACCTCGAACTTCAAACTTGGTGAATATGTCTGACACAAGACAACACAGAACAGATTCCATTCAGCCACACTAACCATCTCTCCAAATATTATTGTATACCTATAGGTGAATGTATTACTTTTACTGACTAGGAGGACATTTCATTTCCGAGTGACGGAATAATATTCATACGTCCCTCCATACCACGTGACCACTGTCATTCAGTCATTCTGCTATTCTACTATTTGGCGAGTTCTGAAATGATTTCCAGGTATATAATAATAAAGAGACATAGTGAGATAAAAGGTAAGTAAAACAAATGGTTTAAGTCCAACTGAATAATTCAATTCTTGAGCGAAATTTTCTTTTAACATGTGGTACATGAATGCATTTCTTTCAACATATTCATCGCATATTTGATGTCACCGATATTACCAAACATTCATTGCACTGAACTTTAAGTAGAGATTATATTTCCGAGACACAATGTAATACCACTGATAACTTATCTACTCATCCCTTTTAGGTAGACATACATTATATAACATTGCTCTTTGAACAAACATGTTTACAGTGGCTTCAGTTACATCCTTGACAAACATAAACCCAGATATCTTTGTATCACCAACTCGTTGCACCCCACGTGATATGACACGGAAACAACGATACTTTAATTTCATAGAAAGTTGAAATATGTCGGTTTTAATAATGAATAAAGTTCACAGTAGACATAGGAGGGGTAGCCATAGGATGCAGGGACTGGAGCCAGTCTAAGGAAAGATATAGGGGACAGAGCCATTGTTAGTTTATAAAACAGTCACTAGGTGGCCAGCAGTATGGCAGGCCCCTTTGGGGGGACAGATCTATATTCTAGCTCTTTGTTCTTACGAAATTCAACTGCCTTTCAATGTTTTGCCATGGTTCCCTCTACACCCATCCTAGAGCAGGATGACATAATGATTAAACCCAGAACATGAAGTTTTTCACATGGAACACTTTATATACATATGTCAGCAAGGCTAGAGTTGTGACACTTCCCCATTATCACTCACTTCTTTCACACCTTCTTTAGTGAAGAACACCTACTTTTTCACCTCCTTTAATGAAGAACACCTACTCAGGGGGCGTCATGGCACCCATGGATCATAGGCTATATGCCGTATATAAAAAGATTATAAAAGAATCGGCACTTATTTTGTATGGGACCCCAGCTGTGAGCCTCTGGAGAAGATTACAAAAAAACCTCCCCATTACTTACCCCATATAACATTTACACTTCTCATAATCAACACATCTATATATATTTGATCTTATATGGAAATTAGCCTACTCTCGCCGTACGTCAAAAATACATGGTAAAATTACTGATCATGTATATTCGTATACTGGAGGCAGAGGGACACATCTGATCGTATGGGTGACGAACGGGTACAGGGAACGGTATAACATGGCATACATATGGGCGGAAACGGGCGGTTTACGTAGTTGATGCAGCCAGAGGTATATAACAATGTTCATCATTGGTGAATTAGCGTGGAATTATAAATGAATAACAATTAAAGGGTTTTTGATACATTCAGTCTATGGATCAGTCTCTGTAACCCACTGGCACCCAGTCAACTTGTCCTTTCTGCAACTGCCTGAGTCTATGATCCATAAATGTCAAGCACCAGTAGGTCATGGAGGTATTTCGGTCTCGAGTGATTGGTCATGGTCAGCTGGACACGCCTCAAGGTCCCTGAGACACTGGCCCTTTGCTCCACAGATAGTGAAGGGATAGTCTTTGTTTGCAGCAAGCTGGAAGTCTATGTGACCACTGTAACCTTTAGGCACCGTAAAAATATTGCGTGAAAACACATTCTAATAATTAGAGTGATAAAGAAAGACCTTATAGAGGAAGCCTATGAAAGTTTAGGGTCAGAGCTCTTATTCCATTGAGTTTGAATCGCGTAGTAATTCACAAGGTGAAGCCGCATGAATCAAATAGCAATTCAAACGAGATATGATTGCGCTATGACCCTAAAATTGAACAGGTTTCTGAATCTACCCCCCCCCCTCGCATTGACTAATGGGCTAACCTTTGTGACGTAATCCCCTATTGAGTATTTTTTCTAAATACTCAATAGGCATTGGATACGAGTTCCCAATGTTAAGTCTATGGGGGAAAATACCAGAGGTGAGATAAACATATACATCATTATTTGCTGATTATAAAGTATAATACTTTATACAGTAGAACCCCACGTAAGCGGACGTAGAAGGACGTTCCGGACCAAAGTGGCCCCTTACGCGGGGTGTAATAAACATCTAATATAGGGAGCCGTTCCGAGCAGAGGTGTCCGCTAACGCGGGGTGATCGCTTACGCGGGATGTCCGTTAGGCGGGGTTCTACTATATTGTGAACTCTTTATGTTATTACAAAAACACTTAAGAATTACTACATAATCATTGGAAAAAAATGAGATAAAGAGTGAAAACCATACCTCCGATGGTTGCCTTGTAACTGCGCGGATGCAGATCCCAGACATATCTCTGCATGAAGGACGTTTTGCCCACGGATGCATCTCCAATGATGATAATTTTATACAACTTCTCAGTCCGCCCTTCCATACTGACCCCTTCTCGTCATTGTGAACGCATACAAGTGTACAATCCAGGCATTGTTGGGGTTCAGGTAGATCCTCCTGATACTTAATCCAACAGAAATCAACGACAATACGGCCAGTAGGATCCGCGCGGTGTCACGGCATGTCCAACTGGTTTGGGAAGTAATCGTAATCTGAAGCTTGTCAGGAAACCATCTATAGTCGTCCGTCGTGGACCTTATGACCAGCATGGATCGGTAAATACAGTAGAACCTCACCTAACAGACACCCCGCGTAGGCGGGCACTTTTGCTCGGAACGGAATTTTTTTTTATCCCTTTATTAGATGTTTAACCCTTTATAGGCGTTGGGACAGGTACCAGGGATAGGTGCTATGCTAGGGGGCGAGCCTATTATCATCTAAACCCAGATTCAGTTCTTTGATCACGTGATATAACACTTAAACCTTGATATACAGTAAAATCCCGCTACTGGGACACCCCGCTTAAGGGGCCACCTCGCTTAAGGGAAGACATCGTCAAGGGGCCAATATGCTCAGAACGAAAATTTTTCTCTCCATTAAGAGTTTATTTTAACCCCGATTCAGGGGGCCCCCCGCTTAAGGGGTCACCCCGCTTAAGGGGCCCACACCGCTTAAGGAGGCAGTTATTTCAGTACAGAATGCTTTTTAACCCCACTTCATTGGACACTTAGGCGGGGTTTTACTGTAATTATTTGTTTTACCTTATAATGTTCAACATTATGTCATAAGTATATTCTATGCAAGGTTTATGTTTATTGATCCAGTATTTCTTGATAAAACAATAACATTGTAAAGGCCTCACACTGGGGAATGCCTCAAAGCATCATTCGCCCTACACTGGGGAATGCCTCAAGGCATCATTCGCCCTACTCTGGGGAATGCCTCAAGGCATCATTTGCCCTGAAATGGGTTAATTTAACCCCATGTAAGCAGAAATATTTCACATAAGGGGACATCCCGCGTGAGCAAAGTTATTTCGGCCCAAAACCCTGTATAAGCGGATACCTCTGACGGACACCCTACCAAAATAGATTAATCTGTTTTTTATGTATGTGTGCAGTATATATATAGAAAATACATCTAGTAATTCAAAGTTGAATAACTTCGGATCCAATCAAGATATTGGAAAATGGATTTCAGATCTATCATCGCCTCTGTCTCCCGTACGCATAGCACTTTGGCCTGGAACGGTGTCCGTTTAAGCAGGGATTTACTGTACACTGTTATCACCGTTTGATTATCAATAACTCTGATTGCCAGTATCTCTGATCTTACCACACCATAGTAGGCCCATCCTTGGGTAATTGTGTCAATTCCGTCAATAAATCTTTAGTAAATGAGACATAGATATCACATTGATTTATGGAAATTTGCATTCTGTAAGGTGAAGAGTGCCATTTATAGAGACAAGACAAATCCTTATCATATGATTTACGAGTTTATTTCCATAAATTACAAATATCAATAGAATACAAAAAGCACCTGTCATATATTCAAGTAAACAGCGGAAATATTAATCTAGAACAATCGTAGTCGAGATCCTATTCTTCAGAAATCCCTTATAAAATAAAAAAAATCATGTCTATCCATATCCATGGACACAGTCATATATTCGTCATATATGGTTTCATATATTCTCGACTCTGAAATAAATATTTACAACCAAATTGTGTTTGATATGGTCTTTATACATGGCTGGAACTTTTACCGCAACTTACCAGATTGAGTCCAATCTGACTACATATAAATATGGGGATATCAAAACGTCAAAAAGACTAGTATCTCTTCAACTTGAATAATATGTTCAGGATATCAAAGTACAAAATCTTAATCATCATCCTATAATAGAAAACACTTCGGATTTCGTAAGAAAAATACAGTTCTATACAAAAGCTGTTCGAAAAGAGATTTGAAAGATTAATAGTAATATTATGATATTGCACCTGAAAAAGATATGATTGTATATTCCACCATAAGGTTATTCTATCACGGTAGTCTTTTATACTGAATACAGTAATTGCATGGAGTTGTCCCTCTCCCTTCATGCAATATAAGAAATATAGAAGGCATGGATTGACCCAGCAGCCAATGACTGCATTCAGAGCATACCAGGACCTTCACCCTGACTTCCTTACAAAGTGTTAATAGCGCCTCGGGACGGTTCTACAGTCTTTAGCGTACCTGAATTTCTTGGGCCAAAACCACCCTCGTAATGCTCAGACAACAACTACAACAGTTACATATCTGTGTTGTGTCCGTCGTTTTTAAAGGTCATTGCCTGGAGCCATAATGGCGATCCACCAATAGCATCTCTATAAGAACATCTTATTAATTATATTATGATAATTTTTGGTATAAAAGGTTACACATACAGATCGTGGGAATATGGTTAAATATGTGCGCAGATATGCGTCAGTTTCAATCGCTATTCTACGAATTAAACTGTAGGGCACATAGCTATCAAGCCATGTGGGCAGCCATCTTTACCCCGATGGCAAACCTAACACCAGGTGGCAGTTGCGGTTATCAATGGAATATAACAGCAATTTCCCCCTACAGTGGCGCCACCTTAACGGGTCACACCTGAACCCGTTTAATCTCCTGGCGGATGATGGCAGAAGTAGAAGTCACTCTGTTTTCTACATATGAATGTGCCAGTGAATAACAAAGTTCCAATAATTAAAATTCATGTACACAACGAACTCTTCATTCTGGACACTATTGTCTATAGGGAGCCAAAGTGAACCATATGAAGCAGTAGGTTTCCTATCACAAAATGGTACTTCCCGAGAGAACTGAAAATGAGAACTAAAATTTTGCTTTGGGTATCAATTATTACTACTCAAGAATTCTGCACCTTAATGCACCTATTATCGCCACTCAACGAATATGACAATATGAGTCCTGTTCGGTGCATTGACATTGTACCTTTCAGGAAGCGTGTGTCCTGGTGACACGTCTGAACATTAATCTATGTCACGCAGCAGATCTGTCCAGTCCAAGTGTCCCGCCTGCACAATCTCTCCGTACAAGAGCCCTCCTGCTGCCGTCTGTTGCACAGTCAAATGCTCGCGAAATTTGTAGCATTCACTCTCGCCTAGAGTCCTGGGTCTAAGTAGCTAAACTCAGCTTTCCGAAATCAGCTCATAACAATATACAAATAAAACAAGGAGAATAAGGCTTCTATTCGCAAATACATACAAGGGCCCGAGCACTGTGTACCGAAGTGCTGTTTTGTGAATGCAAAACTGTTAATTCAGTAGGTTCACTTTGGCATTGCTATACACAAAATTAGAATACATTTGTACATCATAAAACTGAGTATGATCAGTCTTACTCAACGACTTCTACATTGACAGCGGTGGGTTACGATTCCTCATTGGTTTCTGCATCCAACTATTTGTATTTTCATGTCAAACTAAATGATAAATTTAGGTCATATGAGATTTTATCATGATTATATCAGAAAGAAGCCATGTGAAGTTTTAACATACATGTATCCTTTTATCGCGGATTGATATATTGCACTATATTCATAATGCACTTTAACGTTGGGTATTACATCAATCCGCAAAGGATTAGCTAACGTATCAGTCCACAAAGGATTCAGAATGAGATTTTGAGCTGAATCTGTCCACATAGTCAATCCTTCCCATTATCCCCCCTAGCGGATAACCGGAGAACAGGGTAAGCTATGTGCCGCTATGCGCCTCCACTGCATGACTTCCACACGTCTTCATGTGTTACATAACCCATACATATGGACATACACACAAATCCTTTACCTCCGTATATGTTTGACGCTAGGTGGCAGTCCCTACCACTGGCGCCTGTGTGGTTTGGACAGGAGATATAAACAGCTTGGTAGATTCAGGTTGGGAGTGTCCGAACTCAAGGAATACTTGAAGGGTGGGTTAGAAACCTTGTCCGGCACAACATAGAAGACGAGCCAAGCGGAAAATACCAACAATACTTCCTGTGTGTAGGTCATTGCAGGACTTGCGGAAAATTCATATTTTTTTACCACCATAAAGGGGTGATTCCACCGGGTCGTGGAATATATCCCGATCATGCCCGATTCCATTGACTCGCTAGGTTAGGTTGGAGTGTGTGCGAATATCTGGTTGAATCGTGCTGGTGAATCGCAGCCCCCTTTGAGCGATAATAGGAGCTACACACATAGGGATAAGTGCACGTGCAGATCTTACAAGATACATCCCGATTTGTCAAGAAGCAGCAAGGTGCTACAAGACACAGCCCGACCTTGCGAGACAAAAAACATTGTGCTTGTGGAATCAGCCCTTAAATCACAGGATATTTCAGAGATCCCTTCACACTCCTATTAGTGTATCTCTCAGTACTGAATAGTCCTTGATGCTGGCTGCACACTTGTGGAGTCCTGCTCGCTCGGTGGTGGTTGAAACCCTTCACGGTTTGTGGAGAGGAGGGAGAGTTGGTGCCCGCCGCCGGTGCTGGGCAGGTGGTGGTGGTTAACAGCCACATTTCTTGTCTTCTCGTTGCTGCGTGACTCGGCGGAGTTTGATGTTGCCGCTGTCGCCCATGTCATCTTCCCGCAGAGAGTCGTCCCACTCACCGCGCTTCTTCATCATCTCCTCCAGCAGGAAACTGTAGGGGTTCAAAGACATATTAATATTACATACCTACGCGCGAATGTCTCACTTGTACTGACCAGGGGCCCGTTTAACAATCTAGGATCCTACATGTAAACCCTTTTCTGTATGACAAAGACACAGGGTTGGTATGGGTGTAAGAATCATGAAAAATAAATCAAATTTTATCTAAATTTGCTGTTGTTATTATTCGAGAAAATACATTGAGAATACCAGGAGGCATCTTCAAGTCCTACACGGAAATGCCTGAAGGCATTCTCAGGCCCTATGTACACTCTTTTCTGTACGCCAAAGAGACCCAGAGATGGTTGGATTCAACTTTATTCAACACTTAAGGACGACCTTATGGACGGCTAATACTGTCTAAGCAAACAGACTTAAATAAACATTGTACGAGTTATGGAAAAGGGTCTTCATGTACGATCCTAGATTATTAAACGGGCCTCAGTGATAAAGAAATATTAGTATTACATAAAGATATCATATTATCAGTACTACAATACAGTAAACCCTACCTTAGGGGCCACAATCCGTTCCAAGCAAATTGCCCCCTTAAGCGGGGTTTTAATGTAGTAGCTCCGAGGAACATAGACTAGGTTGTATCTGATAACATTCTATATTATATTTATTATCCACCTTTACCTGACAAGTGGTATGTTGATATCAGTTCCTTTTAGTTATGCACTTTTTTCCCCGTAGGTATTATTTTTCCGTATGCGCCGCCCGCATACAACATATCTTTATACATATCTAAACGGTGACTATTCACTAAGGCTGTACGTACTTCATTGACTCTTCAATCATTTGACCTTGAAGCACCGATGTCTCTGTCCATCCGATGAAATTTTGCTCTTTGCAGAAATCCTCGATTTCACTTTGCTCCACTTCCCGCCGAGCTAAGTCGCACTGTAATTAATAAAAAAGGAAATCAATAAACTAGTATCATGAACCATGTCATTCCCTATGAAGTGACTAAAACTTAAAGGCATATTCTAAAACTCGCAGTGGCGGCACCTGGTGATTGTTAAATATTGACAATTATCAGTCCAAACTGGTTCATTGTGAATTTTTCTAATGCCAAATGAGCAAGATATAACATTTTTCCGGCATGTCCTCACCTAATAAATAAACCTCTTCGCATGTGCTTCATTTTAATATATTGGAGATGTAATGAATCTTTTTCTAAAATACTTTTAGAACAAGGACGGTGACCTATAGTTCTTAGAATTGCATCATATAAAAGCTTGAAGAACTGACATGGGTTTATTATGTAAAATCAAAGCTTTTAAAATTTCTATAAATTGTTTTCTTATACTATTGTGATATCAATCTCTAGGTCACAGTGACTCCCACTTTCTGGAATAGATATGTGTCATGTATATGTAGTATATTGGTCGAGGTAATTTCAGCAGGACTGGGGCTGGTGCTTACCTTGTTAGATAAAACTATGCAAAGGACTGGTATTACTTTGTTAACAATATCATATATACAATATTATCATATCGTGTTTTGTTAATTGTGAGCAGATTGTGATTGCAACTGCCCAGTAATTCTCCAAACATTAGTAATGTATAAGACTATGTTGAAAAATTCTCATTAACTACCATCTCATCTCGTTACCGACAGCAATAACAATATTGTTATGTAACTTGACTTAACTGTTTGAACATAACTGACAAGAATATAAATGAGAATCTAGAGGGCCCGGATGGAAGAACGGCAGAATGCCGAATTCCGGTGATTGATGTATCATTTTTCCCTGAATAAAAACCTGTTGAAAAAAATATGAATGGGACTAGTCTTACCTTATTAGCTAACAATATGCATGGGACTAGTCTTACCTTATTAGCTAACAATATGCATGGGACTGGGCTGCCGTCCGATAACGTGCATTTGCTGTCCAGATCCTTCTTCCATTTCAAGGCATTGAGGAAGGTTGACCTCTGCGTGAGGTCAAACATAATTATGCACGCATGCGCATCTTTGTAGTACACGCGGGTCATTGAGGTGAATCGTTCTTGTCCTGGAGGGAGAAATAGAAGAGTTTCTGGTCAGAGATAGGATGGTTATAGATATGTGTAAAATGTGCCTATTGTTATAGGGAGCCAAAAGGGCCCCGCTGAAACCGAAGATACCCGTGCTCAAAATACCATTACCGGATATAGGGGCTCAGTAGTTTGATTATATATACATGTGTAGGTTGGAGATTAAATGTGTCATTCTCTCATCTTTTATATACATATATTTGATACACTTAACAGCTGTCATTGTAGCTTCGAGACAAACATATTCAGAGACGATGGCAGTAATGTACCAGCCAAGATGTAATGTAAACTGCAATAGTAGCAAACGAGACCAAAAACGAAATTCTAGCCTAGAGTCTGGCCTCCGGAAATGGTGTTTTGAGCAAGGGTTTCTGCCGTTTTAGCCGGTTTACTTTGGCTATGGCTATCGCTGGTTTGGACTGGTGGCGCCCCCTATTACATTATATCTTAGCCTGGTATAAACGTCCATGGGCTTAACATTAGGAACTCATACTCAACAGGCTTGCGATTATAGTAACTCATACTCAACGGGTGAAAAACAGATACATATTTCCAGGCTAAGATAAAATCAGAGACATATTCGTGCTTGGTCCATACGTGAGTCCCCATTAGCCATATCGTTTGAAGTGTTTCAGAATATTCACTCAGCTATCGCCTCGTCCATATTACTGTGCACTCCAAACTCGATGGAGTACGAGGACACAGACCAAACACCCATTAATATCTTTCTTAATATCATCTTCCTGTCTTATGGTATGGCAAGAAATGAATACTAAGGATAGATGTAGATCTGGGTAGAGAAATACACAAAAAAAGAATAGGTTTCTAATAATTACTACAAGAGAATCTCACTCTCGTGGCCCTTCAGTCTCCAGCCCTAGGTCTGGTTCACTCTCTGTCTATGTACGGGAGAAACACCAAGCGGATCCGACAGAATTTACACGTTTTATTATATGTGGTAGGTAACAAGATACATTATCTTTGAACACTAGTAGTTCTGCTATCATCAGTAGGCTCGCAATGGCGCGCAGTCCGTGACGTCACGGAGTGCGCTCGTAGCTTCACCACTAATCCGCCAGATGGCAGCACTGAACTCACTCTAAAGTACAGACCTTAGTACGTCCCGTTGTCACCAGGGTCAGGGCTCACATTCTCTCATGCACGTACATGGAGGAGTGGTTGAGCCCGTATAATAATTTAGGATCTTACATTTATCTCACCCTTCACATTGACTAATGGGCTAACCTTTGTGACATAATCCTCCACTGGGCGTTGGATACTACTTCCCAATGATAAGTCTATGGGGGAAAATACCAGGGGTGAGAAAATTTACTGTCAACTCACCTGCGATATCCCATAATTGTAATTTGATGGATATGTTGTCTGACCATTTAACGACCTTCAGCGCAAAGTCCACTGAAATTGAAAACATAGAAGAATATAACATTCAACTGCATACAAAGAAACACTTTACTAAAAGAGTTATGTGTAGAGTTTGTAAGCTATATACATAACACGTTGCGCATTTTGAATAATATTGGTAAGGTCAAAGCTTATGGAATTGTCGTTTTTAACTCCATTGTCTCTTCCAAAAAATTTAAGTTATTCTTTCACATTTATCTCCTTGGTTACTCTCAAGGACAGCAACTAAAGAACCCGCGAATTCCAAAAACACCAATTGACTAACAGCCCACTTGTTAGGCAATTGCATTGCCTCATTATCTAGGATTATTGCTTACAAAACAGGTTAGACTGACAAAAGATACCTTGAAATAGCCAAACAATAAGATGCCTGAAAGGTGAAGAGGACAACATCTGGATCCCAACACACAACTTTTTTGTTATTGCAGTTGAAGCAAAAAATCTGTCAGGAAAGCAACAGGAAGTCAATAGGAGGAACATCCTGTCATTTGGAATGTGTCATACATGAACTGGGCATAATAAAAAAACTTAAACAAAAGGACACCAAAATCATGCAAATAAGTTAATCATTAGCAGAGGTAGGCAGAAGGGCAGGCAAGAGGGGATGTAATTAGAAGAGACCTCAAAGGGGTATGAATCATTCTCCATAATGTAAAAAAAAATTCCACTGAAAACGCGATACAGATCCCACCAGATCACCGTACGCACACAGTAGAAATGGACAATAATCGATGATTTTGTGGATAGGCGGCCGTAAACCACGAGAGGTTGACACGTAGTAATACACGAGCGTGAGTGAGTGTATTACAACGTCAACCTCGAGTAGTTTACAGAGCCGCCTGTCCACAAAACCATCGTTTGTTGCATTTATTATCCATCCTTTTGAATGAATTAAACCCAGTAATTGCCATATTAAAGGATATGAAATTAGGGACTATTTCTCTGCTCTATATCACAAAGGGACTCCCGTATACCATGGTTTTGAGGCCGTATACCACAGGTTTGAATCCGTATACCACAGTTATGGTATCTGACAGGTTTTATACAATGGGTAGTGGTTTGCTGAGTCCCAAATACATGTTTAATGGGGACTTGGTGATAATAAAGATTTTACTTGATGATAAAGATTTTACTTACATTCCCCATAATGTGACCTATCATTTCCCCATAATTTGATCCCAAATCAATCTGATTTAAAAAAAAATCATTATTACCACAAAGATCCTACGGAATCACACTTTGCTCTGCACCGAGTATTTGAGTCCTTGCTGTTGTTGACATGCAGTAAACATGCATCTACATGCAACAGACTTCAGTAGATAACAGACTAGGCTTCAGTAATGATGTTTGTTCTCATCTCATGAGGCTATCAGTGCTGGATTTAACGTATATAGCAGCCAGCCATTGAGCATCAATATCAATCTCATATATAGTGGCCGCCTATCAGGATGAGACACAGAGATAATATCTTTTAGCAGGTAGTCACTACAATAAGGTGAAATTACTGTACGTCTAATAAGTCTACGACAGTGATTAGATCAATCTTTGAAACGTGGCTAAGGTGTGTCTTACTCGAGCTACCGCATCTAACTCAAAAAAAAGGGAAAAAAAGTGATTAGATCAATAGTTTGAGTATCACCAAGCCCTGGGTTAAATTAGGTTAACTGTAGGAAAACATTTATAATAAGGAAACGTCATGCTGAGGTATATGGGTGTGAGATGGACCATGCCTTTGTTATTTGGGTCTTGGAACAACGCATGGTCTTGTTTTAATTGGAAATATTCATTTTAACCCCCTTTTCTTCCATAGATAATTGATAAAATAATTATAATGCTCTAGTAATCTGAATTGGGCGACATTTAAATATTATCAATGTACTGAATAATTTAGGTGTAAAAGGGAATATCATACATATCCCATACCATATGTCTGCCTTAATCATGCATGATCATTCTAAGAAATGTAAATACAGTGCTAACTATATCACATTAACCTTTATGTTTCCCTGTACCTATATTGCATCATGATACTCTGCATATACAATACCTTAATAGGATTTTATATTACTATGTGTGGACATTATATATATATATATACATATACATACATACACACACAATATTGACTGGTTTCAGATACAATGTACGAGTGGCCGTATGGTTCGAGGAGTTGACGCGCAGTAATATCCGAGCGTTTGCGAGGATATTGCCGAGAGTCAACTACGAGGAGCATACGGCCTCTTCCATCTGAAACCAGTCTATATTGTATTTAATATCCACATTTTCTGGACAAGTGGCATGTCGATATCAGTTCGTTTTAGTTATGCACTATTTTTCGGTAAGCACTATTTTTCCATATGCGCCACCTGGAGAATACAACATATATCCATATGTGCCGGGTATGTCCATATGTGCACCCGCTATGTGTTTTGTATGGACACTTTGTATTAGGTGAATAATAAATATATATACCGTAGTATACCGGCAAACACACACACAGTATACACAACCTGTCAGAGAGTTTAGCCAGATGTACAGTATTTATAGATATAGATTACCGGGTACATCTTTAAATACGGTTGTTTGTTACCGGTATATCTCTTACCTCCGATAGTGCCTTTGTAATCATGTCGGAAGCTGTCATGGGTATATCTCTGCACATAGGACGTTTTTCCCACAGTGGGATCACCGATGATGATCACCTTGAACAACCTCTCCATTCTAGTTCAATAACTGGTATTTAACTCCTAAAGTTTCCACACCAGCCCACTGTCAGCCTATATGGAGACGGTCACCAAACTCTGAAGACGTTATGGTTAAATCCGTGTTGATCGGTCATCATACGGCAGAGATCAAACCTTGACAAGTGTGGGATCCAGTAGACTTGTTTGTCGGACAATACATTACGTAACCCCACAGACCTGAGTTCCGAGGTCGCCCACGTTATAGTGAAGTGGTCCACTTCTGAGATACAAGTCCTTCAGTTGGTGTTTATGGCCTGACACGTATGTAACAGAGCATGTGCGTACAGGTCGATGAGTGAGTAAATATCCCGGGAAACTCTATAAAAAGTTATCATTTAATAGCAGCGTGCTCAAACGCCATACTCCGTCCACTGTCTAGTGTATAGAAGTAGCAAGTGGAGACTCTACTGTATAACCACGGACTTTGATGACAGGCATACAAGTCCGTAGCATAAGCTTTCACTATAGAATTCACGGCATAATAGTCTAAGTTTACGGCTTACACGTATAGTAGAAACTAGTCAGAATACGAACGATATATCAGCCACCGCTGCTGTTCAAAACACCACTATAGATTGAGTGTATCTTGTGGGTCACATTGTCATTGTGAATCATTGTGCTTGTCCTATGTTGATAACACCAACCGAGCAGACAGATGGTTGTGAACGTGCGAAGACCAAGTTGCAACAGTGCTGGGGGCCACTTCTCTGCTCTAATTTGAATGATAATAGAAACCCGCATGTGATATAATGCTGACACAGACTTGTCGCAGGTTTGCTCTTCTCTTGTCAGAAAGTAGAACGCCACACTATAGCGGCGCGGTGGGATCGGGACGCCATATCCTCGTCCGACATTTTGTCCCGTCACATGACGGCAACTAGAGGTCACATGACCGCATCCCCAGGCCAGCGGCAGAGTTTGGCGCGCTTCACTGATTTCGGGATGGCAGACACAGTACACTGACTGTAGTACCTGTGTACTACCCCTGGCCACCCCAGTGTCGCCACCCCATCATGGGAATAGACAAAGCTTAGTGTCATCATCTCAAGTTGCACTAAAGGGATTTCCTACAGTTGGCAGTGGTGCCACCTGGTGATTTTATTATATTAACATTTATTTGGTTTCTTGTGGTTTTCTGATGCCAAATCAGTACAATTTGGATTCTGTCTAGATTGACCTTAGCCATTCTGTAAAAATATAGACTTCACATTTGCAACTATAATATAGTCAATGTATTACAAATATAATTTTCTTCATTTTTTTTCAAAGATAATATTAGAGGCCTATAGTTTTTGATATTCATATGTATATATGCCCTTGTGCTACACATTTACTATATTTCATGAAAGTTTCAAGAAAAGAAAGGGGATATGCAAAATGTCCAATATATTTGCCCCCCCCCTCCCCTTCCCCACACCCTTAGTGTGTACGTACTATATAGGTGGCCCCTATACCCAACTCACATATGGTCATCATAGTGTGAAGAGACATCGAAAATAGGTTAGTGACATCCGCCCCCCGCCCCACCCCACCCTCCCTCCCATCCGCCCACCCACCCACCCCAGCAGGACCTCAGGAGTTGGTCCTTTCTTTGTGTGTGCTCATTGACGGGACAAGGGTTTGATCCCTGGGGTTGTCAGGCTTCAGTCCCCGTGTCCTCTGCCGACCCCTCCACCTAGCACACCTCTCCTCATCGGGACAAAGGCTTAATTTCGGGACCTGCCAGGCGTTAGGAGAAGTTAAAGGCATGTCGTACAATTTACCTTGAGAATTAACACCTATGTCAATTTCCTGGGAATTAAATATGGTGATCACCAAGAAAACATAGCTAATTAAAAGTATGGGGGTCACCGTGCTAGTTTTTGTTTGATTTTTTATCTAGAGGTGAATATTATGATGATATTATAGAATATATAGAAATTCAAACTTGCAGAGAATATAGGAAATAAATAGTAATACACGTTAAAGTTTTAAAAATCACAAGTCACCTATTCGTTTTTGAAAGAATTGAAGAGGACTACATTTTTCAGTACATTTCCTGTGTAGATCAGTCAAATGTAGCTTGACTTAATTTACCTCTTGGGTTAGGTCAAATTCGATAATATTTCATATTTCACCCATTTAGCATTGGAATAAGTCAAAGAAATCGACGTGAATTGATAATTGTCAGTAGCGACAATGTGAATTGTAAGATATACCTTTAACATACTGAAAAGTGGTTTGATTTCTCAATGAATATCCATCATCAGAGACTTAAGCACGTCTACAGACAGGTGGCAAAAGTCAGTCTCGCATTCAGCTCTATAGGATGACGTGGAGTGGTAATTCATCACTTGAAACCGTTGGTTACCCTTAAAGGCATATCGGACAATTTACCTTGAAATTTAAACCCATGTCATGTCCCTGAAAACTTAATATTATTTGTTTTTGTTTTTTTTTGTTTTGTGTTTTTTCGGTTGTGTGTGGAAGTGTTCCTGCCTCGTATTTATAACGAAAACTTAATATGATGATCTCCAAGTGTTGTGGAACACATATCTAACTTAAAAATCGGGTGTTACCATGCTTATTTTTGCTAATCCCTAACCCTAACCCGAACGCTTTCCCTTTCCCTAACCCTATCCCTGACCTTAATCCTAACCCTATCCCTAACCTTAAAATGCTGATTCCACCAACACACAAGATGTAGCAAGATTAGTCCCGATTTGGTTGTTTTGCTGAATCCGGCTAGGTTTGAATAATTGCGTGCCTAATAGCCGTTTTTCCGTTCAGCGCCGCCATGCGGTCATGTTGCATGGCAACGCGGCCGTTCGGCCAAACATTGCGGTGTCCGAGTGCCCGCCTATGCATTAACACATAGGGTGTGAGTGGCGGGTATGAGTGCAGAGGTGTTGTTTTCTTCCAGATAGGAGTGTTAGAACAAGAGGGGACAGTCTAAACACCAAGAGAGGTTGTCTAAACTTAAGAGTTGTTTATTGTCTCAGTTTTTAGATATTGTTCAGTTGTAACAGTGTTTCCACAATATATATTGGTAAGTATAGTAATACATCATTGTTGGCCATGTATTTTGTCCTATTTCCAGACTGCAAAAAAAAACTAGTTTATAATAAGTATTTCTTAGCAAAATAATTATTTTGGATAAATATATTTAGTCAGGAATCTCAAACACCCAATATTATGATTTAAAAATGAACACAAACTCAGGAAATAAATTCTTTGTCATCTCATATAATACTATCAAAGTGAAATATATAATGATTTTATAATGTATCATATGGGTTAGGTGTATATATATATATATATATATATATATATATATATATATATATATATATATATATATGTATATATATATATATATATGTATATATATATATATATATATATATATATATATATATATCATTTATCTATGATGATATTTACTTGTTATATGTTTGTGTGTATGTGACATTAATGGGACAAAAGTAAGATATATTGGTTGAATTGCCTATACAAAAGTGCCTGTACAATGTGTATTCTCTGAAGGAGTTTAACTAAACGATATGAAATACATATTAGTAAGCCGACATGAATGTTTAACCCACCAAATTGTAGCTGGAATACCATAGAATATGATGGAATCACTGCAATGTCTCTAAATATAATCTAAACGTAATCTACAAACATAATCCTTATACACTCAGTCCTCTTATGCTAAAGAATACGTTGGCATGTGATGGTTTGGCCGCACACATTGCGTAACCAAGCAGATAAGGCGCCTCGCCGGCCTACGGAATAAGGCCTGTTGTTGCGATGTTTCTTGAGGTGTCGCGGTGGTGGAGCACCAAAACATACACCCAACACCGCACGGCTACGTTTTGTGACATAGGAGATACGACACATCCTGACACTGTAAGATGTAATAAGATACACCGAGACCTATCACGGCAAATGCTTCCAGTTGGTGGAATCAGCACTTAAAACCCTACACCTAAACATAACTGGAATAGTTTTCTATATCCGCTGGTTTGTCTAAAAGCTAACTAGTCAAACCTTTACTTCTATAATATATGTGCATTATTCACAAGTTTCTGAAACGGGTCGAATTCTCCATTCAATTTCTCCTTAACGGGTCGAATTCTCCTATTAACTACGGGCGAGTTCGTTTTGGGTCGAGTTCTCCAGTAAGATTCCACAGCACGTGGCGTACCCTATTTCCCCGTACATCCACTAGGGAGATCATGGGGAGTTCCAGTGCGACCCGCGAGATAGCACCACCAGTTAGCGGTCGACCTTCGAGAGATTTATTTCTAGTTTTGACCCAAACCACATGAGGGCGCCATATGTTCTGTGTCAGGGGCTAATGGCATCGTCCACACTGGTTAAAGACAAATGCTGGTAGTTATGCGATTTCTAAATTCTGTTGAATTGTACAAATAAGTCAGGATAATATAAGTTCCATATATCAGCAATTAGAAAATGCAAAAAGAAATGGCATGTCACCATTCTAACTTCTATGGGAGGGCCATCTGAAAATGTAAGTGCATAACTATTGGTTTCTATGGGAAACTGCAATATTTTGACTTTGTTGCTAAATGACACTGATGTTCTATTGCTATCATCAGATAATTCTGGATTATGATAGTTGGGAACATGTACAAATGAGAAATGCTAAAAAATACTATGTCACCATGCTAATTTCTATGGGAAGGCCTTCTGAAGAAGGTAAGTGCTTATCTATTGGTGTCTATGGGAAACTGCTACATATTCACGAAACCAGATGGCAGCACCAGTGTTAATTGAGTCGAACCAAGGGGCGCTATAATAACTACCCGCATTTGTCTTTAAGCTATGTACCATATAGTTTGGAAGCTCAAAATATGTTTACGCCAGAGGGTTTCCTTTTCAAAGGTAGTCAGACCACTTCTAACCAATGTGTCCATTGACAAAATATGTATTACGAGTTGCGTATATATGTAGGATTATTCTCATGAAGTGGTGAAACAATAATAAAACGTTGGCGTGAATCACCAACACTTCCATGGGGACATTGAATAATCAATGTATCTTGAAAAAATCTTGATTATAAACCCATACAGTGTTTGCCAAAGAACGAACTAAACTCCCTATGAAAGAAGGGGGGAGCGTTTGTTTATTTGTAAATAGCATAGAGACACCCTTTGAATATTAGAATGTTTGGGTTTTTTTCTTTAAGTTTTTATTTATACTGGAGTTGTCTACTAGGATTTGTAGCAATCATATTTTCGATAGGCTCCAGGGCCAGGTGTGATAGATTTGGTGCTTTCATATAACTCTGGTTAGACAATGGAACAGGTATGTAAAACGGTGGGTATGTATCATTTTCCTTTATATAAATCATGAAATATGATGATTAAGGGCATATCGCGGTGGCTCCACCTGGTGACTTTTAAATATTGACAATTATCAGTCAAACCAGGATCCCTGCTAATTTTTCTAATATCAGAAGAATAAATTTAACAGTTTGTCTAAATTATCCCAACGGGTTTTCTTCAATTTTCAGAAAAATAAGTGCGGTGGCAAACTTTCTAGTACTACGCATTTACTATATCCCGTATAAGTCTGAAGGAAATTACTTGGGCTTTACTATGACACATTCAATCTTTTTATATGTTCTTCTACAATATCATCATAATATTGATCACTAAATCAAACACTAGCACTGTGACTCTTCTAATTAGGTATGTATTCTAGAGCACCTTTAGATCATTATATTCAATTTTCAGGAAATTGTCATTGAATTTAATGAACAAGGTAAATTGTATTTAAAATGATCATTCAGATGATATTATATGTTGATTGTTTAGTTTATTGTATCCGGATATGAAAACTTAACGTTAACATGCTTAATTGAGTATGTCTACATATGTATCTGTATGCGTTTATATATTCCTATCATGAAAATTTAAAAAAAAACATACAAAGGTATAATCAGGTAATATTTCCCTATCACTCAGTAACCATCCATAGAGTGCCTACGCGATAATGGGGTGTTAAAAAAAGAACATGTTGCGTACCTCCATCATTTGATATAAATGCGTACAAGATGAAGGGCATGGGTTTTTCTTTCAGAAATTTGCTGCATGGATGGTGCATCAATAAAAGAGGAACTATATTAGGTTTCTCTCTTGTTATATCAACAGGTAATTAATTTAATCAAATGACATGAAAACTGTTGCGAGAACAAAGCTTGGCGGTGGTAGAATAACGGATATTTTGCGTACACCCATCCTTTAATATAAAGCGTACAAAATAGAGAGCATGAGTGCTAATTTCCCCCCGGAATAAAAGATGGAACCATACTATGTTTCTCTCTTGTTATGTTAACAAGTGATTAATTTAATTAAATGACATGATGCACCAAACTGTGGCGAGAAGAAAGCATGGCGGTGGGGACTCAACATGGGGTCATGTCCGACATGGTTCAAAGCCGCCACTTTCTATTTATAGCAGAGTTCATGGAGTGAGGGTTTCATGGTTTGCCGTGCCAATTTCCCATGTGACATGTTTCTCATGTGACAGGTTTGGCCGGTGAAGTGTGCCTTATGTGGACTATAATATAAGCAAACACTTCCTTTCGCCATTGTGTATCGTGATTCGGATTTATACACTGGCTGAGCCCATATTAAGCTGTTGGATCCAAGTGTGCTTATTCGTGCACTCCGTTGTGTTATGTCATCGATATTTTGATTGGAGAAAACCCGTCTGCGTACCATGTGAATCTTTATGGCAAAAACAAAATTATAATATACAGAGCGAAGTTTATAGAGTAAGCTAGCATACAGACAATATAGCATTTTAAATGTTCTTGTACATGGTCTGGAAAATAGAATTATGAATGATAAAAATCATAAATATTACACCAGTTCTCGCTAACCATGATGGATTAATTGGGGAAAAGATGTCATCGGGAGGAGTCAGCATGTTAATCTCTTTCACCGACTGTTTCCGATTCTGTGCAGTCCGTTTAGATGGCAATGTTACGTATCCTCAACTATACAATATTAAAATGGACATTGTATTTCCAGGAAATTTACATGGGTTTTACTTATCAAGGTAAATTTTCCAATATGCCTTTAAAATGAAAGGCAAATGGGATCTGGAGTAAAAGCATTCAGATTATATTCCATTTTGATGGTCTACATGCTTAATTGAGCATGTCTACAAATGTGTCTTTATCAAGTGTATATATTGCTATCATGAAATCAAATAACATACAAATGTATAATCAGGACACCTGTTCCTATCATTCAACCATGGATAAAGAAAATACTCAGTTAGGTGGTGTGGGGTAAAAAACTGTTTTCAAAGATTTTATTTATTTCGTAATGACAGCACAGATGGTGTCCCTATTTCCTCTTTAACCAGATAATCATATTTAATTAATTGACACGAAAACATGTTAATGTACATATGGCACATAGCCTACCCTGTGTGAGAGAAAACCGTTAACCCCCGGCACCCAACATGTGGCGACCCCATGTGGTTTGACTCGATATCAATAGAGTGCACACATTGACAAAAATAACACCAATACAGGTGTTTCCGTTCAACCCCACCAAACGGTGAGTTCCTTAGTTAGGCCGTCGCTCGGACAAACACAGCCGACTCCACTCACATGCCCTAAGATATACAGCAATCACACCTAAAGTGTGAACGGTGGGTGTGATTGGAGGAGTGTTGTTTTTGACAGATTAGACTTCTAGAGCAAACTAAGGTGCTGTATCAACGAGACTTGGCTGTCTAAATTCCAGAGTTTATAATTGTCTCGGTTTTACCTTGGAAAAAAGATAAGCAGATGATAGCTAGGACTGCCAATGTATTATTGTGTAATTTACATTATTGTTTATTTAGACCTTTCACCCGGCCCGCTCCTGGCCGCTTTCTTTGGTCTCAGTCCGGGTCATTTGCGAGGTTATAAAGGAGGACGTGTGATCGGAAATAGTGTGGATGTCGATGTGATATGAGCTTAAAGGTGTGAGTATACTGGTGGCAGACATAATACGAACTCTAATGCTCTCGAGCTCTATAGTATAGGCACGGGGGATTAACATTCCACGCCAAAGTGCTATAATGAAAGTCTCAGGAAATGTGTTTACTTCAAACTTGAACTACCCCTTTGAAGCCTTATATATATTGGCTTCCGAATCTGCTACGAATTAGAAATGATATATTCTGTTAGATAGAAATCTACAGATGGTGAGATTTTATTTCTTTTCTAAAGACTATTATTTCATCCGACCAGTTTTCCTAAAACAATAATAATTGCCTCATTGATATGGGAAATGGATTGATAAAAATGCTTTTCTTCAATTATTTCAAAAACAAGTTCTACAACACTTTGAGATCATTGCATTCTAGTACCTTCCAGGAATTTTCAAGGCTAGTTATCCAATATACTTTTTAATTCTTTTTTAAATCTGCTGATAAATTGATCCCTTTGTATGAAGGAATTGAAGAATTCGCCCCGAAACAAAGTCACCCACACTGTACATAGACAATAAACGATGGGTTTGTGGGCAGGCGGCCACAGACCATGAAAGGGTGACACATAGTACTATTATCAGGAAACGTCCTTACTGTGGGCGAAACTTTTATTGTTCGTGGTCATTTTTGGTGTTTCGTACGGCCTGACGCCGTAGACGGAGGGCCGTACGAAACACCAAAAATAACCGAGAACAATAAACGTTTCGCCCACAGTGAGGATGTTTGCTTATTATTATATACCTTAAGATAATTAAAATCTCCATTTTAATGACTTATAAAGTCAAAGTCACAGCGGGCACGAACATTATTATTACTGCACCCCTAGCAGCGGGCAGTATCTAATAGACATTCGGACACCGGTATATAATAATAAATTCTATGCCATGATAACATCGTCACTACTTAATATAGTATCTATCCACAGTTGTATTTAATAAGATACTTGAGTTGGGAAGATTTAAAACGGTTTGGATTCGTTACGTTTCGAGTTGTTTACGGGTCGAGTTCGTTCCGGGTTGATTCCTCTAGTTTTAGTGTATATCCAGTTTAGGTGTCCCTGTGTTATCAAAGGTATATGTATGGACTATGGTATCATTGAGGTGATATGCATGTATGAGCCATCAAATTGGAGCTGGAATATCATAGAATATGATGCAATCGCTTTTATTTCTATGGAAATAATGTGCATGGGTATTATAAACGTATCACGCTTATACACTCAGTGATCCAATGCTAAAGTATGCGCTGCCAGGGCTATGTTTGGCCGCACGCATTGCGTAACCAAGCAGATAAGGTGCATCGCCGGTCAGTGGAAAAAGGCCTATTCAGGGTTAAGTTAGGGTTGGGGAGAGTTGGGAACAGAATGTTACAGAGTCAGTGGACCGGAACGCCAAGTCACACTTCCCGGCGCGTGAGCTTGGGTAACTGCCCCCATTTTCGCCCACCCCTCCCAAGCCCCTTCGCCGCTAGAACATTGCGCAAGACGCCCTCTCATACACAGCTATCGCTAAAATAAACATAGATTGGCTGCCAACTTTTGTGTCCAATAAGTTCCAACCAACAGGTTGGTGTGGTTCAGTTCAAGCCTTGTACATCGATTCCCACTCTCACACCAGACAATTTTATTGTGTGTGGGTTCTAAGAAGAAAATTTCTTTCCATTCAAAAAAAAAAAGATTTTATTTTGCATTCGAACATTACAACCGTTCTTCCAAGCAAAACATGAACATCTTTATATAATAGTTCAGTGTAATAAATGTACATGGGTGGTGAACAGATATTTGATCATTCATCTGGTTTAATAATCAATGTCAATAGGTCGCGGTTTATTACTGAGAAATATGCATAGCTCGCAAAATTGATATTAAAGTCTACCCTTTTGGTTATTTCTTTTTCAAAACACACACAAAAAATATATGACTTCAGGAGTATGAGATGCCACACTCTCTAAACTTAGGTCCAGGTCATATAGAGATGTCCGTTGGGGTCGGGGAAAAACAGTGTAAATATTTTCATGTGGATTTTTCTGCCTTGGAGAGATTTGGAGAACTTGGATAATATGTCCTTTTCGACCATGGCATGGGGCTGAGGGTCTGTGGGGAAGGTTCATACCACTGTTTTATTGGAGTAAATGAGGCTAGTTCAATATCATCTTTGTTTGACAAAAGGAAAATGAATAACGTATCCTGAATATGAAAAATTGGATTGCCACGGAAAAATTGAAAACTGACATCTCTGTGATAAAAAAAACAAACCTGCAGGGAGAGTGAAAAACACGTATAGCTAGAGGGTCAAGGTGGCCGCGGATTTAACCCCGCCAGAGTTTACGTAGTGTAGATATGGTGGCCAGTGTAAGATAAACATTGCTCTAGGCGCCGCATGTCCGCTGCCGCAACTAGCGTGATGCCAGCATCGCCATCAGAGAAAACTTCACACGCAGTGCACACCTCAAGTGTGAGCCGAGAACGGGCATTGTCCCCGCGCATTGTTATTGTTGTTCTCTGTGGGTTCTACCTGAACCCTCACATAGCCCCAGGCCGCTGTGGTAAGAGTCTCAGGTCAGTGTTGTTTTTACAAAGGATTTGAGGGAGAGTTTACCAGGTGAGGGAATGCGTGATGCTCGGGACGGGTACAAAGTCAAAGAGCCGCGGGGTGGGGTTGAAGCCCCGCGAAGCTTTTGAAGTTTGAGATTTGAAGAGCTCTTTTGGAGATATATGGAAATCTGTCGGGGAATAGCCACATGTACACGGGTACTGCCATCTTCTCAATAGGCTCAACAAATTTATGTGTTTCCATATATATATATAATATATATATATATATATATATATATATATATATATATATATATATATATATATATATATATACACACACACATATATATATATATATATATATACACACACATACATAACACTTATATATATATATATATGGAAACAAAACAAAAAATGAATAGGTTATATAAAAATTCCCCAATCCTCCATTCAGGGAGAGATAATCAGAAAACCGTGACACCGTGAGAAATGGCTCATATTCACGGTAATTCTGTGAGACTCGGCAGCCTTGATGGGACTAGGGGAGGTCAATGGGTGGTTCCCACGCTCTGATAAGCCCACTAATCACTGCACACCGGAGCGTAATAAGAAGTTCAAAGACTTACAATACAGACCCCTGGATCGGACAATAACAAAGCCTGATGCATGCGCAATTCAATGTTCGTGTATACATACGTAACACGCATTTGGAAAGTACGATACTATTTGGTTTATTAATATATGTATGCTGAAAGATCTGAAAGTTCTGAAAGATGACCCCAGTCCCAACCCCTGCCCCATCTTGTATGCAATAGAATAAAGGAGGGATGTGCGCAAAAGTTTACGACCTCCCCCATCCCCATCCCCAATACCTGGGTACTGCGTGCGTCCTATATGGATGACCTCATAAGTCGAACTTACGCCAGCAAAAACTTATAATGCATTCCTTTCTTTCAGAAATTCCTGAACATGTATGATATACTTGTGGAACCCTGGACGCCCCGCTCGGTATTTTACACGCTTCGGACGCCCCGCTTCGTAAATTGGAATCCCCGCTTGGTTTTCGAGAGGTGACATACTGGCAATCGTGGCGAACGACGTAACAAACTATGACAAATAATAATATATTGCCTATCGTGAATCAAAATATAAACCCACGAACTGTTTTCCGCGCAGCTTTAGCTATCTATTGAAGTTTATTTGAAGTTCTTAGGTCAATCATTGACAAAGTTCTGATATTTTAAAAGCGAGGCGTGCTGGTTACGAAGCGGGGCGTCCAGAGACCAAATACTGAGTGATAACCTCAACTCTGCAACTTCTCATTACCAAGAAGAAAATAGTTGAATGAACTGTGATGTTGTGCAGGAAATCACTAAGTGGCCGGGAATGTTGCAAGGCTTACTGAATCATAAGCTTGATCGCTTGGATATAGGCTAATTACAGCATTTATCACGAATAGCTGGAATTCTCAGGTGGATCATGTGGAAGAGAGGGGAGGGATATCATATTAAAAAAGACATTAGTACCTACGACCCTGGATAGTTTGCCATCACTGTTAATAAATTGGAAACCTGATTTTAGGTTTGTTAAACAATTTCCTGTTTGTTCTTCATTATTATTCTGTGATTTATTAAAAGATACAATAATGATGAAATGATAATACTTCTAATAACTATAAAATAAATAACAAAAAAAGAAGGAAAAATAATAGAAAAATCCTTCACCCATACCTAAATACAGCATCACCCATACCTAAATACAGCATCACCCATACCTAAATACAGCATCGCCTCTAAAAACGGACCAGACAGTGAATTTATCATCCATGGGATACAAAGTACCCATTGAGAATATATGGGATATTCACCCCTGTTGAGACAGGGCTGGTTCTACTATATAGATCGTCTAGGGAGTTGGTAAAGGGCATGCAGCAAGGGCAGTTTAAGGGTCTCTATAAAGAAAGGTCTCGTACAAATGTCAGAATGTCGCCTGGAAATTGGCTTCAATTTACACCCGTTTCGGCTCTGAATACAAACATCTTTTCCAGTTCTAAGATATACAACAAACATAGTTTTACTACCACGGGGGGCATTCAATAAATATAGGCATGATTTCCATTGCACACATTCCACACTGTAGAAACAAGCAGTGTATAGAGTTTCCGTCGTACACGGATAAGCGCAGCCGAGGTGAAGGGGAGACCTGATAGACATCAGAATTGATGGTCGACGTCACGAATTGAGAACCTAGCATTTTACAGACAGATCTCTACTGATATAAGTTTGACAGCTGTTAATCAACTCAGCAGGGGGGGGGGGGGGGGCATCATCATCACAGCCATGGCATCATCACAGGGATTCACACGATAGCATTCACGTACCTCATAGGGTGTTTGTCTGAGACAAATCCTGCTGAGATTTTGTACTCAAACAGAATTTCTTCGCATAAATTGTAGGGTTTTGTTTCCCTGGGACACATTTTCCCCCCTGTGATTGTTGGCGACATTTACCCCTAAAAATGAATAGAATCTCATCATGAGATTTTGTACCCTGTGAGGTACATGAATCCAACCACTTAAGGAAGGCTAGAGATTAGTAGAGTAGAGAACCCTAGTCAGACTAGTCAGACCCTATTCACTAGTATTTGGACCAAATACATTTGGGTTGTGAACCGTAACTAGGATAACCGGGAATTGGACGCCTTGAGCCTTTTACCATTTGAGCCTCCTGTCAGTGCGAAAACGTGGACGCCTTGAGCCTACCCCGTGGACGCCTTGAGCCTACCTCATTTTAGTTCCGATTAGCGGGTTAGGGTTGGAAAAGGGTTGGGTAAGGGTTAGGGTTGAGTATATGACTATAAACCAGTTTACGTACGCTTTTCAAAGTTTTTTACATCTAGATGCTCAAGGAAACCAAAATGGGGTAGGCTCAAGGCGTCCACAGGGTAGGCTCAAGGCATCCACAGAAAGGCTCAAGGCGTCCAGGGCTCGAATCGTCCCGGGCTCAAGGCGTCCATGAACCATCACAGGGATTCACACATAGGATTCACATACCTCATAGGGTGTTTGTCCGAGACAAATCCTGCTAAGATTTTGTACTCAAACACAATTTCTTCGCATAAATTGTAGGGTTTTATTTCCCTGGGACATGTTTTCCCCCTGCAATTGTTGAGGACATTTACCCCTAAAAAGGAATAGAATCTCATGAGATTTTGTACCCTGTGAGGTACATGAATCCAACCATGTGAATTCCACTTAAGGAAAGATAGAGACTAGTAGAGAACCCTAGTCAGACTAGTCAGACCCTATTCACTAGTATTAGGACCCTAATAATACGCTTGGGTTATGAACCATAATTAAGATAACCCTAAACTATCCCTTTTCCACAATATACCTTGAAAACCTACTCACCACCAACTGTCCACTTGTACGTCCGCTGGAACACCCTGGAGACGTAGCGTTGTGTGAATGACGTTTTTCCCACGGCGACGTCACCACACAGACACACCTTCGCCGTGACGTCACGTTCTCCTAGACTGCCCAGATCCGAATCCGTCGAGTCGACGAACCACTTGGGAGCTTCAGGCCGCGGTGCCTCGAACTTATCGCTCTTTGTCAACCACTCTGAGTCTTCCCTCGTCCACGTCTCGTCGTAACTGTATTGGACGGTAACGTAACGTCGCTCGATGCGCAGATTCTGTTTACGTTGGTGATGCCCGCTCCCGGGGCCGTGACCGGGGCCTTCCCGGGCTCTCCTGCCGCCCACGCCGCCGCCGTGATCCCGTCGTGGTCGGTCCATCGCATCGGAGCTTCCCTTCTGTGTCAATCCCTTCTTCGCAGCTGCCTTCTCCTCGCCCAACTCCAAATCAACGTTCTCCTGCCACTGGGTAATCATCTTGCAAACTCCAAACCGTGAAAATCACTCCAACACGACCCTACTGCTCGTGCGTTCACGATTGAATCACACCCAATCAACTGACAGCAACAACTCCCCCGGACTTTCACCTCCCTGCCTGCAGAGGAAGGTAGTTAATCTGACGTAATCCCTTGAGTGTGGCGGATCTGTAGGGATTATCCTAAACCTCTGAGTGGAGTGGAGAGGAGCGGAGAGAGTTTGTCGCTCGCACGCACGGTCGCTCGCTCAGCTGTCAATGCGGCAGTGCAGGCATACACGGCAGTCGTTCACTAGCGTGGTGTCTCCTGCCTTCTGAGACCTCATGCAGTGTGGTGGCCCTGTTGGTCAGTAGTTTGACACCTCCCCGCCAGGAGCATGCGTGTCGGGGGACAACTGAACACGCTGTGGCGCTCTACAGTGGGGTGTGGGCACTCTCCATGCATAGATTCTGCGCCCTATTCGTATCCCTGCACCAAGGTACCCTTTTGGGGGTTACAAAGATTTTATACACTTTTTTCAGTTTTCATCAGTTTCTCTGAGGCAGTAAATTCCACATGAAAAATATTTCCTTTTTTTCAAGACCCCAACTGATATCAAATCTGTATGAATACTTTTTTTTCAGTGGAAAACACCTCAAGTGTTGTAGGGTTTTGTTTTCTCAGCAAGATCTATGTCCTTATTCAAAGTGACAGGTTCATCAACTGTGGATGCACGCTATACTAGAGGTAAAGGAGGATTAAAGTAGGATATCCGTGAAACTCACTTTATGTTAATGTTCTTTCCCCACCCATCATATACTTGTGATTTGTCTTTACATTTGTTTGATAGTCCCACTATTTTAGGCCTGAATCTAGTTTTAGTTCCTGTTCCGATACCGTACGCAATATTACCGTGATTTTGATCTACATGGTGATATTCTCCGCGCACTTGAGGTGTAGTAATATCCGAGCGAATTCGAGGATATTGTGCCAACTATGAGGACAATACGACCATGCAGATCAAGAGCATGGTAATGTATTATCATTCAGCATTAGCTCGCAATCCATATAAAAGTTATCAAATGAAATACAAAATAGCCGCCGATCTTCTCATGCACAACTTTGCACACTATAGGGACTTTTTGATTTCGCATAGGAGAATATGGCTTTCTGGTTCTAGACCAGTAGCGATCCGTATTAGTTTGTTTGTTTGTTTAGTTTTACGTCTCGGTAGGCAAGTTACGTCCTTTTGAGACTGACTCATTGGTTGACCTTTCTGGTTCTTGAAAGGCACATCAACTCGACTTCGGTCCGTAGGCTCTATAGCTTTAGTATTGAGACTTCGAACTGGGTGATTAATGAAAAAGGGGCCCGTTGAATAATCTAGGTTTGTACATGAAGACTCTTTTCTGTAAGCCAAAGAGACCCAGGAATGATGTGGGCCAATTTAATTCAGCACTTATGGACGACCTTAGGACTGTCTTAGCGAATGAACTTAAATACTATTAAACGATAACCCTTGTACGAGGTACAGCGGCGGGCCTTCATGTACGACCCTAGATAATTAAACGGGACCCAGGTGTCGGGTTGGAGCAGAGATGACAGTAGGCACAGGCGCCACGAAAGATCTGCGGGGAGAGTGGAGTGTGGGGGTTTGTAGCGTCATCTGATGTGACAGTAAAGGTATGGCCTGGTTCTAGGCCAGCTCTCCCCACCACCTGTCGATGTCGCATGCAGGGGGCCTCTATACCTGTAATTTGGGTCGTTCATGAGCTTAGGTGGTGCCCTGGGGCTGGTTTGACAAACCAAGCGAACGCACTGGTCTGTGAGGCAATTTACTGATGACCGATGTATCCAACCGGGGTCAAAAGAGGGGCACCATAGACTTGCTCAAGTCTTTGACTATGGACATTCAATAAGAAATTGTATCCTAGCCTGGTATAAGCTTCCATAGGCTTAACATTAGGAACTCATACTCAACAGGCTTGCGAGTACGGTATCTCATACTCAATGGGTGAAAAAGATGGGCACTACAGACTTTCTCAAGTTTTTGACTATGAATATTCAATAAGAAATTCTATCTTTGACTGGTATAAGCTTCCATAGGCTTAACATTAGGAACTCGTACTCAACAGGCTTGCGAGTATGGTATCTCATACTCAATGGGTGAAAAAGAGGGGCACCATAGACTTGCTCAAGTTTTTGAATATGGACATTCAATAAGATATTTTATCCTACCCTGGTATAAGCTTCCATAGGCTTAACACTAGGAACTCATACTCAACAGGCTTGCGAGTACGGTATCTCATACTCAATGGGTGAAAAAGATGGGCACTACAGACTTTCTCAAGTTTTTGACTATGAATATTCAATAAGAAATTCTATCTTTGACTGGTATAAGCTTCCATAGGCTTAACATTAGGAACTCGTACTCAACAGGCTTGCGAGTATGGTATCTCATACTCAATGGGTGAAAAAGAGGGGCACCATAGACTTGCTCAAGTTTTTGAATATGGACATTCAATAAGATATTTTATCCTACCCTGGTATAACCTTCCATAGGCTTAACATTAGGAACTCATACTCAACAGGCTTGCGAGTACGGTATCTCATACTCAATGGGTGAAAAAGAGGGGCACTACAGACTTTCTCAAGTTTTTGACTATGAATATTCAATAAGAAATTATATCCTAGACTGGTATAAGCTTCCATAGGCTTAACATTAGGGACTCATACTCAACAGGCTTGCGAGTACCGCAACTCATACTGAATGGGTAAAAAAGATGGGCACCATAGACTTGCTCAAGTTTTTGAATATGGACATTCAATAAGAAATTTTATCCTAGCCTGGTATAAGCTTCCATAGGCTTAACATTAGGAACTCGTACTCAACAGGCTTGCGAGTACGACAACTCATACTGAATGGGTGATAAACAGATGAATACTTCCAGGCTGAGATAAAATCAGAAACATATTCGTGCTTGGTCTGAGCCCCCATTCACCATCTTGTTCTGAGGCCTTCAGAATATTCACTCGGCTATGGCCTCGTTCATATTACTGCGTACTCCAAACTCAATGGTAAACCGGGACATAGACCAAATACTAATTAATTCCTTTCATGAAACTTCTTTACCATATGCAAACTTTAGCTATCGCCTGATGGAGCTGTGTCTAATGGCTGAGGTGGAGTGGAGGTGGCGGCAGATAGGGCAGATAGGGAGGTAGAGGCGGAGGAAGAAGAGACCAACACGTTTTGGTCAAAGTCGTCATTCTCCACGAGTTTGATGAGGAGTGAATATCGTGTAGCATTCAAACTATTGGTGCCCCGGACTATATCTTTCCCCTGTACACACTAAAAGAATGGACGACACACAGGATATGAACCATGGACTGCAATACTTGTATGGGCATGGGGAACGAGTTCCCAATGTTAAGCCTATGGGACAAAAACGCCAGGGGTGAGATACAGGGGCTGATGCCAGTCTAGGGACCTCTGAAAGTTTGGGGATATAATAGTCTTTGATTATGGACATTCATTATTAAGAAATTAGACTATTCTTAAATATGGTAAATTCCCTATATATGCCTTACAGGGCCCGGAATCAAACCCATGTCCTGGTGAGGATGGTTGGGGTAAGTGGCGTGTGGCCATAGGACACTGGGATTGAAGCCAATCTGAAGTTATCGCTCTGCGGGACGTTGCTCCACGTATGCGGTACCTTTGCGGATCGCAGAATAGCGACCCGAGGGCCTAAAGTGGAATTCACACAGTGGGAATCATAGACCGCATTAGTCCTGACGTCATTATCAGGATTTCCCACCTACCACGTGGCATTTTGGTGCCAAACAAGTCCAAACTCCGCGAAGCACCGCATAGACATAGTATCGAGGCCAATATGCTGCCGAATAATAATGAATGTTTTTAGTGTTAATCCAGTATAAATAAAGTAAGTAGAGAATATGTCTACGAGGAAACATGTTTTAGAACTGACCTGTGAGTGGAATATGAGAATGTTTGCTGGTAAGACTAAGGCTAGACCAATATTTGACTTCATAACATTGGCACCAACCTTACAGTCCAGTCTCAATAGATGTGTCAAGTTGTTCTTCGAATATTTGAAAGTGTGACAACACTAATAAGTGCAGTCAGGAGAAAGTTATTATGTTGTTACATTTGTGTCAATGCCATAGAACAGTTAAATATTCTGCAGAACTAGGTACTTCGAGATGTTTCAGTTCGCCAGTGACTGCACTCAGTGAAGGGATATCCCAATGTTTGGCACCAGAACATAGGGAAACCCCGCTCTCGGCAGGTCAAATGACGTCACACTAATGCGGTCTATGTACCTCACAATGTTCAGAATCTCATGAGATTATGTTCCTTTTTAGGGGTAAATGTCGTTAACAATTGCAGGGGGGGGGGGGGCATGTCTCAATCAAATAGAACCCTATAATTAGACGAAGAAATTGTGTTTGAGTACAGAATCTCAGCAGGATTTTTATCAGGCAAACACCCTGTAAGGTACATGAATCCCATCGTGTGAATCCCACTTAAAAGTTGCTCCTGATTTTAAGCTGATCGCATCGCAATCGCATAACCGCATCGCCGCGTAAAATGTGGCATTTAGCCAGAGCATTTAGCTATGCTTTTACACTGACCTACACACCATGGTGGATTGTCCGCGGATCGTAGCAGTTCATGCTATTTGGTTAAAAATTACGTCGTCTGATACAATTCTGGGCCACCCCGCTTTAGGGGACACCCCGCTTTAGGGGACAGTTTTTAGGTACAGAAATGCTTCAAAACTTCGCTTACGGGGAGAGTTTAGAGGGACATCTTATCAAATACACTCAAGATAACCTGAAATCCGTGTTTATGGTGTCTGTGTGGACTGATACCAAGACAATAGACAAAGCATTCTCGGGCGGGTAGCAGCGGCCCGGGTTTGTTGATTCTGTGCTAATCCCTGCATCTCTAGCGGGCCTGGGCGGGCCACAGTTGGTGAGTTTTAGCACCATTGAGTTTTGCGCCTGCTAAAGGCGTCAGGTAAGAGGCCCTCTTACAGGTTAGTGGTGGGAGGCCCAGGCCGGGCTGGAGGCTTTGAAGGTGGTTTGCAGGCATGTAAATACATGTGATATTTATCTATCATTTCATACATTTGTGTATTTGTTTTGTATTTATTTGGGAATTATTGTCCATTTATCTGCTTAGAATGTTTAATTCAATTAACCTTTTATCTAATAACCAGTGTTTCCTTCGTTTATATAGATATACATGTACTTTACTATATTTCTATAACCATTGGGAGACTGAAAACCCCGCTGAAGGGGACACTTGGCCCGGAACGGAGGGTGCCACCCTTAAGCGGGGTTGTACTGTATTCTCAATAACGATGTGTGGCGGCAATACGACCCCCGCCCCTTGTTCTGATACCTTTTGCAAATGTAGAAAAGACAGCAACATGGAGATTTATACGTCCATGACTGCTTTACCAAGTAATTTGAATTATTCTAGTATTGTGGTGCTATTCTAATTTCAAAATAGACAATACTCCACTCCTTTGGAGGCGCTGTAATCGTAACTCAGTTTAGCCTCGATGATGATTGTGGCTCATCCCAACTCATGGAGTATTGTCTATTTATATTATTCTCAATCCTGTTCTGTTAAAGTCTTGAAGTAATAAAGAGAGTGAAGACAAGGTGATATAATATCTCACATATAATGTCATGATACATGACATGAGCAGTGGCCTTTATGCATCAATCATTAAAATTTTGGTAATTGCTATTTTTAATGAAACAATGCGAATATCTCCATAATATTTCCCCAACCTATATAAAACTATGTAATAATGAATACCATTGAGGAAGTATAGCATACCGGGAATTGATCCAACTTTCTCCTTTCAACTAAGATACAGTACTTTTACATTATCTGGGCAATCCGCTAAAATAGCCATGCTTTGTTATCAAGGTAATATCGATATAAGACTAAATTGACGTTATAATGGATAGCTCCAAAAGCGCCAGCATACTACAGCGGATGAAATGAGACGAGTTTAGCGTATTTCAGGGCATGCATTGTTCACCAGACAGCGTTTCGATAGTGTTAAGAATGTAATTACAAGGAAACTCATGAGATGAAAATAACTTGCTCCATACTTCACCGAGTTTGACCGCGGAGTAATTCCCCAAGCGAAGCTGTGTGAATTACATATAACGGTCAAAACCAAGTGGAGTGCGGACTAAGTTATTTATATCGAGTGGGTTTCTGATTTTATCCCACCCCGTATAATATTATTGGTATAAAATAAGTCATCCAATTATCCATTGAGTATTGGGTACAATACTTTCACGGCCGTGGAGTATGAGCGCCTAATGTTAAGCCTATTGAAAAAATATACCGGGGTGAGATAACTTGTCATATATAATGCGATAATCTCACGATCGGTAAGAAACATAGACACAATGACCTTTTAAAGCTGATTGAAAGAGATTCCTTATTCAACTTATATATCATGTGAAAGATTACAAATAAAAACGATATGATAGTTTATTTTCATAATTAGAACTTAGCTAATATCTACTGAGAAAACAAAAAGAAATCCTTCAAAAAGAAATACTTTTCTTTTAATTAGACCGATAATACCCGCGGTATCGAGGAACAACAAAACATGAAGAAAATATAATCAATTACTAAGAAAGCACAATCTGTGACACATTGCATCAATTTTCTTAAGTAAAGAGAGCAAAGTCCAAATAAGAAAAATAAATGATTAACAACCTATTAATAGCAGGTGGGTCCACAGCCTTGTTTAGAGATGTGTATACAGCTTGTTTACAGGTGTGTAAACAGGATTACTGTGGTCAACGGCCAGCACTGGTTTACACAGAGCCTCAGGCATTGTTTAAACAACATACCCCCGTGGTCCTCCCTTGTGATCTTCCCCAGTGCACGTTAATTCAGGCTCATTAAGCCATCTGCCGTATTAACGCCCATTCAAGTGAGAGTCTCTGCCGACCCAGCAGATGCTTTGTGCCGCTTTCATGAGGCACTTGTACGACCAGTACCTCTTGATCTCTGTTTGAAGAGTGCAGCGCACTGAAAGTGTGTCTGTATGAATATTGAAGCATCTGACTCTTTATTTCTGAGGCACGGGCATGTGGAAAAGTGTGTGTATATGGGGGGGGGGGGGGCTGGGGTCACATCATCCCCCATCCCCTTCTGTGAACGTGGAGGAGGGCCGGTTTGTATTTCCTCGTCCACATTTTTGCCTCCGGGTGCTTGTGCCTAATGTTTAAACATTCGTATATATTGGAGAAATATTAGAGAGATGAGCGTATTTTAGTATAAAGGACGGACGAGTGAGGGCACTGCGGTTGATGGGAAAGTGGAGCCACCTGGCGGACCAGAAAGGCAAAGTGGAGAACTAAAACGAACTGATATCAACATGTCACTTGTCCAGAAAAGGTGGATACTAACTAAATACAATATGGATTGGTTTCTGATGAAAGCGGTCGTATGCTCCTCGGAGTTGACTCTAAGCAATATTATCGCATATACTCGGATATTACCCTGTGTCAACTCCTCGGAGCATACGACTGCTTGTATCTGAAACTAGTCAATATTCACCTAGTCCGAGAAACTTTGACTGAGCCTCTCGGACTTTATTACCCACCTGATACAGAGTCTCCATACTAAGCCTATGGAGATTACAGATCGCTACTGAGGAGGATACGGAGCTCCGTACCCTCCTAGGAGGATACAGATTTTTGAGATGAAAGTAGTCCCAAACATAACTTCTTAAAAACGTTGAATACGGCCACTCAGATCGAAATCATGGTAATATTGTGTATATATTCACCCAGTTTTACAATATGCACATACATATGCCTGCCTGCAGAAATACCGTCGTAATACATATAACCACAGACCTATACATTCACAATGATGACTGGTTTTGTATACCAGTGGCCGCAATCTCTGAGTAGTTGACGTGTAGTATTATCCAAGTGATTAGCGAGGCTATTACGTTGTGAACTACGAGGAGATTACGGTCACTCATATATAAAACCAGTCGTTATTGTATTTATTACCCACCGACAAGATTAATAACAAGTCTATTGCAATAATAAAAATGTTTCTGCAAGACATTTAGTTCCAGACACCACAGCACTGTTAAGTGTGGCAATAATTCGGTGTAGATTTACACCAATAATATAGTTCACCATTAACCTGTACTTTTAGTATGCAAAGTATGTTAGCACAATGATTTCTGATGGTAAATGATATCATTATGGTTGATTCTAAAGAACTGATAGTGAAGGAACATTCAAGTAACTTTAATATTTCAAAGTACATGATGATTCGACCGCATTTTTTTTCTGGAATCTCCTGCAGGACAAGCCAGACTCTCCGGGTAGCTTCTTCCAGGTGCCCTATACATTCCGGTAAGTAATAAATGGATAGGAAAAGCGGGCCGGTGCCGTCTGTTCTATGGTGTGTGTGACTCGGCGAGACTTGACTGATTTCACGGTTAGATCGCTGATTTCTTGTTCGTCCGCTAGGGGGCTGAGAAGTAGACTCTAGTACACGTTCTAGCCACCCGGGGGACAACTGTAGCTCTGTATGTCTTTCTTTATAGTCTAGATATACATACATTCATATTCAAAACTTGGACAACGTTTATGTAGGTTCATACTTGGGGAACAACAGCAAATAGTAAATCAAGGCTTGGTGGACATTTCTGAAACTTTATTTTTTCATGAGTGACTTCATGAAAATGGGTGATTTCTGAGGGGGGCTCTCAGCTAAAGTCACCCAACCTCTGCCAATTGTTTAGAAACCCAAAGAAATAGCTAGGGTCATATCTTCAACTGTTCTATATAGATCATTACTATATACCCATGCCGTATATAAATACGTACCGTTTCGGTATATGACGTAAAAATACTGTACGGACCAGTGGTCCGTACACCAAAATAGGACTACCTACCCATACACGTTTATTAAAATTTTGGTTATTAAGAAAAATTAAATTAATTAGTTTTTAAATTTCGGGTACATAGTAAATATATAACGTCCAACCATGCTTGTACAAGTCACAGAACTCGATGCTGATTTACCGTTTGTACAGAACTCGGCATAAAAGCCTCGGTCCGTACATACCGTAAATCAGCATCTCGTTCTGTGACTTGTACAGCATGGTCAGGACGTTCTATATAATTACTTAAATTGGTGAAAACCAACAAATAGTTCATCAAGGTTTGGTGGACTGTGAATATTTTCAAAACTTTGAGATTTCACAGTTGGCCAGGTAAAAATCAATTTTTGAGGAGAGCTACCAGCCAAAATCAACCAAACTCTGACAATTGTTTGGAAACCCCCAGAAGGGCTAGGGCCATAATTCTAACTGTTTCATGTAGGTTTATACTCGGAGAATACCAACAAATAGTTTATAAAGTCTTGGTGGACAGGGAATATTTTCAAAACTTTCATGGGTGACCGGGTAAAAATGAGTAATTTCTGAAGGGCACTGTTAGCAAAGGTCACCCAAACTCTGCCAATTGTTTAAAAACCCTCAGAAGGGCTAATACCTCCATACATTTCAAATGGGGACTTTGTTTACGATGGACAAATAATACAAGTCTATAGTATATTATAAGTGTTAGTTATATAAAAAATCTTTCTCCCTATGTTTTTCGCGTATCGTTTTTTTTTCCCAAATAGAAGAAATGGTATCACGAGGTGAGATAGCTAAAGATCTAGGAGAGGCACTGAAAAACAAGAAAGCGCGCAACCCACACATATACTTCCTCCCCAAAATACACAAGGGGAAGAATCCCCCACCGAGTAGGCCGGTGGTGTCGGCAAACAACTGTCCGACAGAAAAAATCTCGAGATTTGTCGACGACTTTCTGAAACCTGAGGTTCCGAAAATAGACTCGTACATCAAGGACACAAACCATTTCCTGTCGAAAATTGATGAAATAGGTGAACTAATTGACGATGACATCCTTGGTACATTGGATGTGGGGGCTCTATACACCAACATCCCGAACGATGAAGGCATAGAGGCCATAAGACACAAACTAGGCAGCACCAGACCAGGGGTACAATACCCCAAGAATGAGAGTATAATCGAGTTACTCGAAATGGTTCTAAAATTGAACAATGTTCAATTCAATGGACAATATTACCTCCAAATAAGCAGCACAGCGATGGGGACCCGACTAGCCCCCTCGTATGCCAATCTCTTCATGGAAGAGCTGGAGAAAAAACTCTTGGACACATACCACCTAAAGCCGAAACTGTGGCTTAGGTACATCGATGATATCTTTTTCATCTGGCCAAATGGTGAACTTGAACTTGAGAGGTGGATGAAATGGCTCAACAGCTACCATGACACCATCAAATTCACCAAAGAAACCTCAACTGTGGGGGTGAACTGCCTTGACACCACAGTGATGAAAGGAGTAGGTGGGAAACTACATACAGATCTGTATGTGAAACCCACGGATGAAAACAACTACCTAAGGTTCGATTCAGCACATCCTCTGTCGCAGAAAAGGAGTATACCGTACTCTCAACTACTGCGGATCCGAAGGATATGCAGTAAGACCAACAACTATGAACGTCATGCTGAAATGAAAATGCAAAACTTCCGAAGCAGGGGCTACCTGCAACATCTCCTCACCGAATGCAAACGAAAGGTGGACGAAAAAGACCCTGGCAGTCTAAGAACAGGCCAGGGCAAAAAACAAGATGAGATCGGGACTGAAAGTACCTATCTCACAAGTACATTCATTGAAGGATGTAATGTACTGCCAGAGATCATAACTAAAATCTGGGAGATCTTGGGAAAATCGAGCACTACGAAGAAAGTATACCAGAGCAAACTGGTCAAGGGCTACAAAAGGCCCAAGAACATACGAGAACATGTGGTAAGAGCCAGAACGGACTATGGAAACCATGGGACGAAAAATGGCAGAAGAACGGGCATAAAAAACGAATGCAAAAAACGAAATTGCAAATATTGCAAGGTCCTGAAACGGGAAGAAATGGTGGAATCCACTAGCAATGGCTCCAAACACACAGCCAAACAAAATATCACGTGCAACAGCTCGAAAGTGATATACTGCATCGAATGCACTCAATGCAAAAAACAGTATGTCGGCCAAACAAAACGCAAAATCAAAATGCGTATCTCGGAACATCTGCACTCAATACACAAGAAAAGCAGAATCAGCGACATCCCCACCCACTTTCGGTCAAAATCCTAGACTTCATCTACCAGCACCCGAACAGCAAACAGGCTGGGAAGCTAAGGGACAAGATCGAATACAACTGGATCCATAGGTTGCACACCCAGGCTCCAGAAGGTCTAAATACAATGGACAGCAGGTGTTGTTAGGATGCCTCAACGCCACGTCATAAAAAAAAAATTTCAATACGCGAAAACGTAGGGAGAAAGATTTTTTATATAACTAAAATTGCACCCTAACCAGATTACCAGCAGTGACCGCACAAACAAACAGAAATACACAATTTTATAAAGAAAAACCAGGGGGGGGCCTTGGCCCCACGCCTGACGAGATTTTCATTATCGAAACTACTGAGTGACAGGAAGCCCCTAAAACAAATAAAAGCGCTCCCCAGCAGCTTTCCTATGGAAAGCCTTATTTATAAAACAGGCCCATGCCCCAGAGTGGCAGGAGACCAGTCCCAAAATCCCACACCAGATGGCAGCACAATCCCCAACTGGGACACTGCCTACATGGATTTACCTCCAAACTCACCTGCAATGTAAGTTTTAATTGGCACAGGACGCTCTCATACATAATGAGATGTGTCCAAGACCAATTAGGAGGGAGGACACTGATTTTGTTTATCGATGAACCAATCAGAAAGGTTTTGTTATGTATTTTTGCGGGTCCGCGGCCGCTGACGCGGCAGCGATTTGAAAACCCAGTCACTTGCTCAGTAGTTGCAAAGCCAACGCCACGTATCTACAACCTTATCTTATGTTATTCGTCTGTTATGTAACCAATAAAAAATGAAATTGCATGGAACTCCGATTCCATGGAGAAAACTAGATTTGAATCAATAGTCTTCTATATATTGTCTTTAAAAAAATAATTTCACTGTTATAGCATGAGAATTAAATGCACGTCAATTTAAGAATTCTTTATTTTCTCTGGTGGCAATCAGGATTCAACCAGTTTAAAGTGGCTTTCCAATTCCTTTATCTACAATGATTATCTTTAATACAGATAGCGATAGCAATAAATGAGTATGGTAACCTATATGGAAACACTATACAAGATAAGTCCTCAGGCAGCATGATAATACATTTTATTACATTTCAGTAGTTGGAATATTCAGTTGACAGGTTCTCAAATGGAAATAAAGCGACAAGAAATACACAATATTATATTGATTTTGATCTGAGTAGCAGTATTCTCCGCATAGTTGACATGTTGTAAAAAAGTATCGCGTAGTGTGAACTACAAGGAAAATACGGTCATATAGATCAACATCAAAGTAATGATGTATTTATTACTCACCTTTCGACTAATTATTAGTATACAATGTATTAGGCAAGGACATATTTATGCTAGACACTGAGACACTGGCCCTCCACACCTTTCCCAATGTCACCGAGTTGGCACGCAGATAGTAAAGGGATAGTCTTTGCAGCACCCTGAAAGTCTGTATAACCTCTCCCTGACTTAAGCCGCGTATGAGCGTGTGGCCCACGCTGAACAAATACTTGGTGACATCAAAGTGTTTGCTAGGTCCACTTTATTTTCTCTACATGTCTATTGTACAGAAACATGGTTATAACAAAGTATGTCTGAACAAAACTTGGATAAAACAAGTACATTTTACTGAGTGAATGACTTTTTTTGCTCAATAAAGTAAGAATTTTGAACAAATATTACTTATTATGGATCTCAAATATTTTATTTCATCTTGGTTTTTCAAAATAATTCTTCTGCCTTATATTGAATTCCTCAATGTTATACATGGTATAAACATTTATACTTCATTGTTTACCATTGATTAACCCTTTCAGGACGGCTGCCTGAGGTCCAGCAAATCCCATAGGGACGGGTGCTGGGGTGGCAGTGTGTCTGGCTAGAGGACGGGCACATAATGGTTAAAACTGATATCCAAGTTTGTAATCATGCAATATGATACATAATCATCAATATTTTTTTCTTTTTAGTAGAGTACTGAATATGATGTTATATCTATATTTTCTGAAGATTTCATGAATATTGCTCTATCATTTCTTTGTTAAAACATTTTTGTTGATATTGGAACAATGATGCCTCAAGGCATCATGCGTCTTTAGTGCGGTGATGCCTTCAGGCATCATGCGTCTTTAGAGCAGTGATGCCTCCAGGCCTCATGCGTTCTTAAAGGGTTAATGCAGAGAAATACGTTCTGGAGTATTTATGGGGATTTGTACAATGTTTTAAAGCTGTCCATGCAAAACGCTGTAACGAAGTTTTACTGTACCCTAGTCTCTTCGCTCTCAGTGTACTTATAAATAGGGCCCTGCCCTCCCTGGTTGACTCTCTCTCTCTCTCTCTCTCTCTCTCTCTCTCTCTCTCTCTCTCTCTCTCTCTCTCTCTCTCTCTCTCTCTCTCTCTCTCTCTCTCTCTTTATTAGATTTTCTATGATAGCCAACAATTCCCACGAAAAACCTGGGCCTATCATTTCAAGAACAGAAACAGACTCGACCCATGCTAGACACAACACTCTAGATCAATATTTTACTTTTGTTTATTGATTTTATATGACAGCTAACGTAAATGAGGAGACTAGGATAAGATTACAATTTTTTTTTTATATATGACAGCAGTGTTTATTTCTATCAAGGTATCGTCAACAGGAATAGAGGGAAAATATATTCCAGTGAAAGAAAGTAAAAGTTATGATGTAAGGCTTGGACAAATTGCCTCCCGAGGACTTCGACGATTATTCCTATTATTTGAACATTTCTAAATGATTGTCCAACGTGAAATACCTCTTTACTTAGTTGTTACATACTCTTTGCTACTACAGGGAGTATTTAAACCATCTTAGAATGCCTGAAACGGTACTATCCGCCATTATAAAATTCATCAATCGTAGCTTTTGGTTGAGTGTCAACCTATGTATGAAAACGTCAACCTAGGTAAGAAAACGCAAGTTACTACACCCCCAGCAGCGAGATGTAACAATAGAATGTTTGGGCATAGGTATATAGGGGACAGAGCCATTGTTAGTTCATGAAGCAGTCACTAGGTGGTCGGGGGACAAAACCTGCATTTTGGCTCTTTGTTCTTACAAAATTCCGCTGCCTCTAAGGGTTTTACCAAGGTTCCTTTGACTCTCTACACCGATCCCAGAGCAGGAAGATATAATGCTAAAACCCAGGACATGGTGTTTTTCACATGGAACACTTTATTTACATATGTGAGCTAGGCAAGAAAAGTGACATTTCTCAATTATCACTCACTTCTGTTGCACCTCCTTTAGTGAAGAACACCTACTCGGGGGGCGTCATGGCGGCGCCCATGGATCATAGGCTATATGCCGTATAGGAATAGATACGTCTAGTTCCAGACTTCGTTGTCTCAAACGTATTGTTTACATATTTACTGCTTTTATCAAGGTAATACAGTATCCGCTGCTGGTCTTCTTGTGCGTGTTTTTAGGTAGGGCTTTTTAAACCTACTGTAATGTTTTACACTTTCGACAATGTCTTCTTTGTCTAGGTTAAGTGGATAAGAAAATAAGTCTTCTGTTTATTTTAGTGGAGACGAACAGATTGTCAAACATATTGGAGTAGAGAAAAATACAGGTACAAGTTTGAACGAGAGACAAATTAAACACATTGCAGGACAGCCGTGAAGTGGTTCATATATGATCAATTCTACAACGAAATAACAGTGGGGTTCTAGCTTTGACAATGGAACTGGCACAATGGAGTTCTGATCATACATTGTGTTACATCTAAGGAACAGGCGCTTTCAGTCTTATACTAGCGACTTCGTCGCTTCGTATTCCCCTCTCCCATAGTCTGTTCAAGGTACGTTCCCTGCTAGTGCTGTCCCCCTAAAGATAGGGGGACAGCACTTAGTGGTGCCCCCTACTATTAATACCTGGAACTATCATTTAGTTCGCGACCATCATTTCACGTGACACCGATTTTACCGACTACGAGAATCTGACTCTCGTGGCCCTTCAATCTCCACCCCTAGGTCTGGTTCACTATGTCTCTATGTGCGGGAGCCACTTCAAGCGGATTCGACGGAATTCTACCGTTTTAAATATAGTAGGTAAACAGCGATTCTTGGTTTATAGGAGTTTGAATAAGAATGATATGGTAGTTTTAAATGATGGTTTATAGCCTGAAACTATATATCTATTGGTGCCATTTGGGGAAAAGAAGAAAAGGATTGAAGAAAACATGAATAGAAGGGATATTACCGTAAAGTTACTGATGGGCTTGGGTGGGAGAATTGACTGAAAAACGCTATCATTAACTTCTCATGAGATAGACCTGTGTGGCCTTACAGGCTGGTCATTTCAATCACAGTAAAAGCTTGTGTAATAGTGCTTAAGCCTATAGTTCTATACATAAGACTTTAAATGTAGTGTTCTGTAATTTACTATATACCCATGCCGTATATATTTATACAGTAAATACGCACCGTTTCGGCATATGACGTAAAAATACTGTACGGACCGCTGGTCCGTACACTAAAATATGGACCACCTTGCAATACACACTTATTGTAATTTTGGTTGTCAAGAAAAATGAAATTGATTTTTTTTTTAAATTTCGGGCATATAGTAAATATATAACGTCCAACCATGCTTGTACAATTCACAGAACTCGATGATAATTTACGGTTTGTACGGAACTCGGCATAAATGCCTCGGTCCATACAAACCGTAAATTACCATCTCGTTCTGTGAATTGTACAGCATGGTCAGGACGTTCTATATAAATACTGGTGCAAACCCATAAGCAGACTAGGAGCAAATTGAATGTTCATCATTGGTGAATGAGGGTGCAATTTTAAATGAATAACAACTAAAAGGTTTGGGTTACATTCAGTCTATGGATTGTTTTCTGTAACCACTTGCACCTGCACCCTATCCAACAGCACAGCGAATAGCACGCAGATAGTGAAGGGATAGATTTTTCTCAGCACACTGAAAGTGTATGTGACCACTCTAACCTTTTGTAGGCAACGTATATAGGGCGTGCGAGCACGCTCTAATAATTGACGGACTCTGAGCTGTTCTACAGGAACTATTTCCCGTTTCATAAAGTGTCTCTCCCCATTATCTAGATATCATGTATTGTTCCCTTAAAGTTGGGCGACTCATTCTTTGCTCCGATGGTTAACACCCGGTTTGTTATCATGAATGAGTTTTTGTTTATAGATATTAAAATTTGCTGACAAGTGTAAGAAAGAAATACATGGAGGGTTTCAGATTTCTTTCCTGAGCTCCTAACGACTGATGCTCTTAGTTGGAGTCTAAATAAGGAAATCTACATAAGGGACATGTTGAGACCGAAAGAATTAGTAGAAACCGAACGAGAGTTAGACTTGACAATGTTTATGCCACGATGGGAAGGTCGTGTATTACTACACGAGGCGTAGCCGAGTGTAGTGAGTAGCAGACCTGACCATCGTGGCATAGACATTGACAAGTCTAACTCGAGTTCGGTTTCGTATTTTATCCTACCCCATCTATGCTTTTGTATTACTGTTAAAAAGATAAATATTGAGTCAACGACCAACAGAACTTTTTTCATAGTAGCTGACATCCCACCTGCTCTCTGATTGGTCAATATTGTTATTACTCTATTGGCATAAAAAACACTTTATGTCACGGCCTATGTTAAGTCTATGGCGGTTTTTTATTAGGGGTAGGAAAATACACTGGAGAAAAACGAACTAGATCAACGCTCAGCAAGACCATAATCATAATGTAAGAAGTTGAAACTTTTGGTACGGTTGAAAATGTTTTACATTTATTGAGTAGAAGGCCTGACAATTAAAACCAGCTGGACAGTAAACAGCTGATGTCAACGGCACCTTTGTTGACAAGAACAAATGTTAAAATGTTATCAAAGATCTGTAACAATTGTACTCTTCTCAGTCGATAAAGAAATTCTTGAAAAAAAAAAGCTTAAACACAACATCGTGAATTTTTGAAGATATGAAATATATTGATAGAAACTGATATGAATAGCACCATAAATATCATTAGGAACTAAAATAACATACATGAAGTACAAACTGACTGACAGAAAATGCTGTATATGTCTATCACCAAATTATGTATTCATTGTATTTACCATCCAGTTCCTGTGTTATCAACTTATCACTAAATGTGTGGAAGAGCGACGATTCGTTTTGTCGAAGGTAACTGAACATATAAACTAGGAGCAAATGGAATGTTCATCATTGATGAATGAGCATGCAATTATGAATGAATAAGAATCAAAGGTTTCAGTTACACTCAGCCTATGGACAGGATCCATGGATAGTTTTCTGTAACCCACTTGCACCCATTCAACCCATTTCAGTAACAGCCTGAGTCTAGGAGCCAAATATATCAAGCACCAGTGGGTCAATGAGGTATTTTGGTCTCTAGTAATTGGTCATGGTCAGCTGGGCATGCCTTTGAGACCCTGAGACACTGGCACCCTGCACCCTTTCCCACTATCACAGTGACTAGCACGCAGATAGTGAAGGGATAGTTTTTTCTCTTCACACTGAAATTGTATGTGACCACTCTAATCTTTAATAGGCAACGTATATATATCGCGTGCAAGTACGCTAAAAAAATGAATAAATGAAATATCATTTATAGAGAGGTCGAAGTGTACATCCACAGAGGCAGATAACGAGTTTTTCACTTCTGTCCAAGAATAGCTGAGTTAATTTACAGTCAACGAAAAAGTGTTCTAAGGAGTCTCTTCACAATAGGAACAGATAGGGCTGTTGGCAATTTTGCTTTGTCAACCTTGTTACTCTATATTCATGAGTACAAGTAAATAAATTGTTCCACAGACTTCGATCAACAAGCGAGGGTATTGGTTACACCAATAAATATGAGCCGTGGGAATTCAAGTTATATTATAAGAGCTTACATTATTGTAGATATCCTTATTCCTACAGTTAAAGATAATTATTGTCCTTACTACAGAATCAGTAATGACAGAGGATTTAACAATGTTTTCACTTCTGCCAAATTCATCTTATCAAGCTATGGTATTGATTTCCTAATTTGATATAAAGTAAAAAAAAAACCCCAAAAAACCCAACCTTATGATAAGTCTCTCGTATTTCTTGGGACATCAGTTTCCGATTTCTTATGATATCCCTTTATGGGAGGAATAGACCACGCCTATTCAAGTATAAATCACCAGCGGTAGGGGGCATCGCGGGCGGCATCACGCATAGTTTGGCAACCAACCCCTTCTACGATATAGGGGTTGGTCGGGTTAAATCAGACACGGTATCCCCTGGGTATCCCTTTTGTGTTCTCCTCAAACCGAGTTGTATTCTATGTATACTATAAACGCAGATATCCTTAATATGAAATATCCATTGCTTACAAATTGACAAAGATACCACAAATTACATTCAAAATATTATGAAATAGTACACAGGAAAGGAATAAAGATAATGGGAAATTGGCTTTGAGGGTATGACATTGTATAACAAACATATTTTACCCTTTAATGCACCCAATATTCACCAGATGGCGTATTCCTATCTAAAGGTATAAGTACTACACAGGTGGGAACCAGCAAAGGGTCAAGGCGACATCTGGATTTAACCTGGCCAGAGCTAATATTGTGTAGCTCTGGTTGCTAGTGTACATCACGCAGTGCTGTCCAGTACCACTCAGAGGCACCAGGGGAGAGGCGGCGCTACCAGTACTCACTACACTCGTTGAGTGCTGCTCGGATCCAGACCCAAGCCTCATTCACCTCGCAGCCCCAGCTCGACCAAGTCTGCCTCCGGAAAAATTTATATACACCTATGGTTTTTTTTGTGTGTTTTTGTTTTTGTTTAAGCTTTTATTTTATCTGGAGTGTCCACAAGGGTGTGGATACCCTATTTTCGGTGGGCTCCAGAGGCCAAGACAATATGTTTCAGATTGCTATAAGTCGAACAGAAAAGTTACCTGTGTGATTACAGGCGTAACAAATTGATTAACAACATAATACAATAATCAACAGAGGGAAAAGATGATATGTACAATGAAATTAGTCTACATGGAGGGTTTCCATGTGAAGCGTGAATACTTTCTTTTGTAGGAGAATCGTGGCGTGGAGGCAGCACAACCCACAATACCAGCCAAACTTTTATGCGGGATTTTCATATGTAGTTAAGTTGACGGGCTTGCAGCTTTCGTTTAATACTACTTTTAAAGTCTTTATAGGTGTTAAGTAGTCTAGTGTCAGGAGGGAGGTTATTCCAGAGTCTCGCGGTTTTGTACTCTATACTTCTTCGGTAGGTTTCCAGGTTAAATTGCTTACTTTTTAGAATGGGAGCTGTACCTTGTCTGGTCCTTCGTTCGGTTTGATCAACATATTTATCCTCTTTACTCCTTTTATAGGCTAATTGTAATAAGTGATTTTCCCTTCGTTCATGAAGTAGGTTGATTCTCGATTGCTGGTGTACAAGCAGGGTACTAGTACGTCTGGGTACATTTTGACAGATTTTGAGGGCACGGCATTTCTGAAGTTGGTCAGTCAAGCCTATCTGGGTTTTGTGGGCAAATACATCACCGTATTCAAGGTAGGGGAGTATTTTCGCCTTGTATATGTTCACTGATTGTTTTATGGTAAGGAATTTGCGAATTAGGTATAACAGGTAAATTTTATGGGAGGCTCTTTTTATTTGGGTCCTTATATGGGTGGTGAATGTAAGGTTACTGTCCAGCAATATACCGAGGTAGTTAAATTGGGTGACTTCTTCTAATGGGATGTTGTTTAGTTTCAATGGTGGGAGATTGTGATTCTTAAGTTTTTGATTGCTGCCAAATTTCATAACTTTAGTTTTATTGATATTAATGGTAAGCTTGTTATTTGTACACCAGGCATCTATGCTGTCCAGATCCTGCTGCAGTTCAGTATGTGCTGTTACTGGTTCCAGGCTTGATGTGTATAGTACAGCATCGTCTGCGTATAATTTGATGTTTGCTAGTCTGAGTGTTTTGCTGATATCATTGATATAGAGAAGGAATAGAAGCGGACCTATTGTTGAGCCCTGGGGCACTCCGTGGGTTATTGTTTTAGTTGATGATTGTTTACCATTTGCCAGTGTGAATTGTTGTCGATTTGAGAGGTAGTTGTCTAACCAGTTGCATGTTGAGGGGTGGAGTCCATATTTGCGTATTTTTTTGGATAATATTGAGTGGTCTACAGTGTCGAATGCTTTGGCATAATCTATAAATGTTGCTATTGTTTGTTGTTTATTGTCAATATTGTTAAAAATGTCATCTGTGAAAGCAGCAGTAGTTGAAATAGTAGATCTTCCCTGTCTGAAACCCCCCTGATTATTGTCTAGTAGATTTTTGTCCTCGAGGTGTAATGCTATGTGTTTGTGAACTAGTTTTTCAAGTATTTTCCCAGGTAATGGTAATTGGGATATTGGGCGGAGGTCTGTTACTTTAGTACTATTAGCTGTTTTGGGGATTGGCATGACTTTAGCTGTTTTCCATGAGTCTGGGAATTTCTCTGCCAGTATTGATCTATTAAACATATGGGTTAGTTGGGGGATTAGTACCAGGAATCCATCTTTCAGTATTCGAGTAGGGTAGTTGTTGATGGCAGATGATTTATGGATGTTAATCCCCGTAATCGCTTCAGATATTTCGTCTTCGGTAAAAGATATCATGTCTGCAGTAGTTGGTAGGTCAGGTAAGTTGTCTTCCCACTCTAGGTTAAAACCATCAGATAGTTTTTTCCCAATTTGCACGAAATAGTCATTTATATATTCAGCTATATCAGCACTAGGAATCCGTTCGGCACTATCTACATCTATGAGTTCAATATCGGGGCAACTGTCACTACCGGGAATGATTTCTTTAATGGCTTTCCAGAACTTATTTGGGTCTCTATCGGTATTGTCTTGGATATAGTTCCGTTTGGCTATTGTTATATTTTGTTTGACTCTATTTCTAAGTCTCTTTGCATGGGTGAGGTCTTCTGGTAGTTTTGTGTGTTGGGCGTGTCCCCAAGCACTATCTTTATCTATTATTTGTTCAATTAAGTCATGTGATAACCATGGGGTGTTTCTGTCACTTATCTGGATAGGTTTCAGTGGACAAGTTCTGTCAAGGATTAATTGGAATTGTTGGATAATTTCATTCCAGCAGGCTTCTGGATCAGGTTCATTGAAGTAATTGTCCCAGTTATGTAAGAGTAGTTCCTGTTGCAACTGCCTTTTGTCATAATGTCTATACGACCTACCAAGTGTTTGTTACAAGGTGAATCTGTCTTTTAATTTTTTCTTAGTAATAAAAATGCTTTTATGGTCACTTATGCTATAGTTTAAGGTACCACTGTTTGCAACATGGTTCATGGATGAGAATATAAGATCTAAGGAGTTTCCCAGTCTGGTTGGTTCTCGTATGTACTGCTTGAGGCCTAGGGAAGTTTCAAGTTGCCTTAGTATGGTTGTTTCAGGATCATTTTGCTTCTGATAGTGGACATTAAAATCTCCTAGCAGGGTTAGATCAGCATTAGGATAGGTCTCAAGGATACTCTCTGAGGTATTTATTAGGTATTCAGTGGCTACAGCTACGCTAAAGTCAGGTGGTCTGTAGACTACCCCGATGATATTAGTACGCTGGTTTGTCGAGTCCAGCTTCAGCCAAAGGCATTCTATGTCAGAAGAGCTTATGTTATAGTTTGCTAGGTCAGCACAACTGTTTTTAAAGTTATTAGTTATGTAGGCCCCAACACCCCCACCCACTAGCCTCTCTAGCTGATATCCATTAATTTGAAGTAACTCTGTTTGGTATTCGTTGGTTAACCATGTCTCTGATAGTGTGTATACGCTTGCTTCAGATAAACTTATGTGGAGTTTTACCAGGTCGGTTTTATTTTTGAAACTGCGTAAGTTCGAGTGAGCTACGTGAAAGCCTTTGCCCGGTATCTTTAGAATTTCTGTCATTTGGCTATGGTATGGGTGAGCTGTCTCCTATATGTGCCACGCATTCTCCCTGTTCAAAAACATTGTTGTGGATGATAAAGATGATCCATAGGGGTGAATGAGTACAAACCATTAGAGTTTGCCTCCAACCCCCTGAGGATGTTCGGCGGGGTGACAGTGTACGCATAGTTCAGTACATAAGTAAGAAGAAGAGAAGAAAGTTAAGTCTTATCAGATTTAATCTCAATGCATAAGTTCATAAATGCAGGTAAGTTTATGTTTTCCTTATTAGACAAATTTAGCGTTTTGTGTTTTCCACATTTGAGCGAGACAAAGATTTGTGTCTTCCACATTAGGCAAATCAAGGTAAGATTTTGTGTTTTCCACATTATGCAATTCAGAGTATCAACAATATAAGAGAAAAAATGTTAACATATTTACAGTAATACAAGTTTGCAGTGTGACATGCAGGTAAGTAGAGTAATAGTTAATAGTTAAGCCATAATTAGAACAATAGACCAAATGTGTCCACATGGTCGAATGGGTTATATTTGTCAAGTTTTGCATCAGCTCCTGATGGTCCTATGTGTATCCACAGTGACCTAGAGCAGTATGTTATTACGAGATGGGCGACAATGCCAGCAGTAGAGTCAGTATAGTCGGGGCACTAATTACAGATACTATGTATATTATTATAGATGGTATAAACAATGTTTCTCGCGTATTTGAGTTTGGTGTTATGCGTAAAGTGAATACCATCCGTGGTGGCCGTCTTGTATCGATGTGCTAGATAGGTTTTACGAGGCTTGTGTACATGTTGAATCATGTGAGGCGTTTCAGCTGAGCGCATGGTATTCAAGCATTGGATGGCAACTGCCGCATCGAAAACTGTCAATGAGTCAATGTGTTTTTGTTCATTGATGAATGGAAGTCCGTTTGTATTATAGAGCTTAAGGTTAATCCCAATTACTTCGCAGAGCACCACAAGTTTAGTATGTTTTTCGAGTTGTTTGATAACTCCTTTGTTAGGTGGCTAATAATGCTATCAGACGACGTGAATGCGGGCTTGATATTTTGGAAACCTTGCAGTATCGATAAGTCATTTGCACCGGCCATAAAGTAAATCACATCATAAGTTTTCCTGTGTGGGATAGTATTTAGAGCCAGTGTCACGGTTTTACGTATGGTTGCCCCAGGAAAAAATAGAATATCAAATTGTATGTCATTCATTTGGTTGGAGTAGAGTTCATTTCTCACCATCGAGCACATGCCCCGGCCCCGTGAATCAGCTAGTAGAAGAATGCGGAATTTCTGCATGGTTAGGAGTACTAGTGGTGGCGGACAAATATAATAGTTCAGGTTTGAAAGCAGATCACACTTATCTTTAGGACTCTGTAGTTCGTTCGCCCTCTGCGTTCTCCAGCTTGTATGTGTCAGCTATTTCCTTCAGGTACTGACCCATCAGGTTCTCGTGCGTTGCTCTGGTGTGTAGTGGTGCCTTGCTGCGAGTCACGTCAGCGAGCGAGTGACCGCAGCCGTACACCGGGTCCCGGGTCGCTTCAAAATAGAACTTCGCAGTGGAGTTACGTAACTTTGCCTCTAGGCGGGGATTCTGTTCGAATTTCTTCCATACTAATTCTTTCAGTACGTCCTTTTCCACATCTTTCCACTCTTGAGATTTACTTATTCTTCTTGCTAAGCTCTTTATGACATATGGGTTTTTTTTGCGTTTTGCTAGGCTGGTAATGATCTCATTTCCGTGTGCTTTACCCATACGCATTACGAACAGTTGTTCAACACAGGTTCCAGTGTGATCTAACTCCTCGTCGTATGTGTTACAGGAGTATAGATTGCTATATGGGCTAGTGTGCCCCTGGAAATAAAGGCAGCCGTTGATCTGGATGCTGGAGCACATTTCAGGCTGGTATTTGAGTGGGAGCTCTCCGAAGTTATTTCGGCCGTAGGTTTTCCTGTTGATTTGGACATTGAGGCCCTTGAGTTTTGCGTCCTTGTTTTTTTCAAGTTTGGCGCACTGGTAGATTTGTTGGGCTTCTTTGTGTTTTAGGAGGTCATCCTCCGTGAGATCATTTGAAAAGGTTACCTTAGAGAACTTGGTGTCTTTTAGATGATGTTTTACTCCAAAGAGCTCTGATTTTTGCTGTTTGGCGAGTAGAACTAACTTCACTGGTCGGTTGTACTGTATACCTGGGGCCGCTTCGCTTTGCTTACCGAGACGGTAGGCACCATGCGTGAGTGAGAAGGGGTATGTTAGTTTGAGTGCCGTGAAGAGTTCAGTCATTGTTTGACTATTTGATTGTTAAAAATATTATTGGATGTCAATTCTTTTTTTCTTTTTTCTAATTAAGTTGTTCTTATTGGGCATTGATTCATAGTACATAAATACCTCGCCTTTCCATCATACCCTATTATGTCAAAACGAGTGATATTTCTCTGATATTTCGTTGCCGTATCACTCTGATATCTATAACAACAATGACTTCTTAGATAAAATTTCATTATCCACCTAATACAAAGTGTCCATAGAAAAGGCATAGGGAGTATGTATGGCGTACCCGGAGCATACGGATATCTTGTATGCTCTGGGTGGCGCATACGGAAAAATAGTGCGTGCGAAAAAATAGTGCATAACTAAAATGAACTGATATTGACATACCACTTGCCCAGAAAAGGTGAATAATAAATACAATATCGACTGGTTTCAGATAAAAGCGTTTTCAGATAAAACCAGTCAATATTGTGTATGTATCCACCATTTCCAGATAGGTAGTGTACCGCTATTAGCTGGCTCAAGTCTTGTACTATTTTTCCGCTATGCCCTATTTTTTCGTATGTGCGCTTTATCGGTGTACATACATGTGTGGAAACATGCTCCTATATTTTTCTATGGACACTTTGTATTAAGGGGGTCATACCCTGTACCGTGGCGGAACCCTGTGAAACACCCTGAAACCAGAAATACGAAATATCGAAAATTTCAACGGTTTCAAGACTAGGTTAAAAAAGGAAGCTATTTCAAGGTTATTTCTATGATAAGAAAAGTGACCAATACTGTGATATGTTTTGTTGATGCTCTGTAGTATCATCTGTACTCTTTTCCCATGTAACATTGATGTAACTTCATTGATACCAAGTTTGTACTGTGAAACTCTCTTTTTTTTGTATTATGAAACAGACTGTGATAGGACTACCTGAGAGGCATCCTTCTCCTAACTTCGACTTGTGTCGCCAAAATGACTCGAATTACGACATCGTCAAAAACTGGTGATAGCATCACTAAAACTTTTTACCGCCATGCAAACTTGTGGAAAGGATATCCACCGTGTATACCATAAACACATCGTATGATACCACTAGATGTGACATTGTTACAGCAAGCAGAGACTTGATCGAGACATTTCTTCTAAATGAATCCTTCAACGTTTGTGAAGGACACACCGTATATTAGTTTAAGATATATATCTATGTTCATTGACAAATGTATTTAGCTGTGGGGGTAAGTCAAACCGGTGATTCACCGATGCCCCCGCAGGATAAATAAAGAAAATTAAAAAAAACAAAAAAAACAGTAGCATTCAAACTGTGACTTCGAGCATATCAACTCAGTATTTAGTAGTGCATGATGCATAAGGCCCAAATATATATATATATATATATATATATATATATATATATATATATATATATATATATATATATATATATAGTGGAACCCCGCCGAACGGACACCCCGCGTAAGCGGACACCCCGCGTAAGCGGACACTTATTTCGGTACGAAATTGCCTAAAACCCTGAGTAAGCGGACATTTCTGACGGACACTTCCGACGGACACCCTACCAAAAATAAATCATTCTGGATTTTTTATGAGTGTGTTTGTGCATTTTCATAGAAAAAACACTTTGTAGTTCAAGGTTTAATAACTTCAGATTCAATTAAGATATTGGAAAATGGATTTCAGATCTACCATCACTCTGTTTCCCCTACATATCGATATAAAACACTTTTAGATTAGCCCACGGAAAACTTGAAACCCCCGCGTAAGCGGACACCCCGCGTTAGCGGACACTTTGGCCCGGAACTGAGGGTGTCCGCTAACCGGGGTTTTACTGTATATATATATATATTATTATTATATATGTTAATATATAAATATAAATACCGAATGAAATGTCTCATATTATTCACCTCGGAGTTCTCCCACTTCCGTCGTCTAGGTGGTTGCTGTTGATAATGCGATATCCACGGTGATAATTCGTTACGCGTGGCGGTGAGCAGCTCACAACCGTTATTTGCTCATTCCTCTTCTGCTCACCGACCAGTACACTGTTGTTTTTCTCACCCGTTGAGAATATTTTAAAGTTTAAATTTGGGAGTTAGCCCAACTGTTTGCACTCCTTTGTGGCAGGTTTATGAGTTTTATACTCATTGAATATTTACTCGAATAAAGCCTGTATTTGTTTATTACTATGTAATTAATTCCACCAACTACTGCCTTGTCTTACTTCATTATGTAAAGAGGTCAATATTATATATATATATATATATATATATATATATATATACATATATATATAAAAAAATCGCAATCTCTTGTGGGTCAAATAATCGGCGGAAAATTATGAAGTTCTGGAATTAGGTAAGGCGCATATATGTATAAGCGTAATGATATCATATGATATGATAATATTTGATGAAGTCTTAGAGTCTGAAAATGATAATTTCATTTCGGAATTATTATTCTACCACAGCTATATTTTTCAATTTGATTATTTTTATGTTATATCATAATATATCATAAATACCTGTAGAAAATCATTCAGATTCATTCAATATTTCCAGAATTATAGTATATTTCGATATTAAAACCATGTCTGAGATCTACTTTAAATCACCGATTGAATCGTGAGCCAATCGTACCCATGGTTTATGTTGGTCTGCCAAAGGCGTTTCTACGCTCTACGATTTCAAACTATGTCCACGATTTGGAACTATCGGGGACCTCCCGAGAGGCCACGATTTGGGAATTTCAAATCGTAGCTATCGGGAAGTATGTCGTAGACCATCGTGGTAGGTGGGGCTGGCCTTAAGGTTTCTATGTAAGCACTTTCACAGACTGTTCCCGATTCTGAGTAAGCCGATTATTATTATTATTATTATTATTATTATTATTTAGCGATGCTTTGAATTCCCCCCCGTTCTATACCCCAGTATTTAATACCGATTTGTAGGAGAGACAAAGGCGATGTTAGGTCTGAAAACCGATATCTTAAATAGAACAGAAGTTATTAAAGTCTGCATTATTTATCTCACCCCTGGTACAAGTTTAGCCATAGGAATAACACTAGAAAAAAATACTCAACGATCACCCCCGTAAAGTGACAACACTACGCCACGGCCGTGGCGTAGTGGATTTGCTAAGTCTTTTCTAATTATTGTGATAGTTTGATGATATTTAATTTGATAAAAAGGGGTGAGATAAATCCAGAACCGCACTCGAATCATAAATAGACACAACTCCACTCGTTTGTATGGGCCGAAATCGACACTCGGCTTCGCCTCGCTGGCGATTGCGGCCCATCCAAGCTCGTGGAGTATTGTCTATTTATACGATTCTCGATGCAGTTCTATATAAATATATATGTATATATCGTCCTCCCATACAGGCGCATAAATACTGAGTCAGTGACATCTATAATTGTCCACTGGCAGCGATTAGAATGTCTGCGTTCTGCCTCAGTGTTAATTCCGTAATCAGCATTTCCCAATAGGCATTTAATAGATTTAAAAAAATATATATAATTCGCAACCAAAAAAGGATTTGGAAAAGACAACAAAATTATATCTTTCACACATGATACTTTATGTTGTTTTCTGCTAGAGTTAAAGGCATATCCTACAATTCACGGTGGTGCCACCTGGTTATTTTTAAATGATGTCCACTAGCAGTCAAAACTGGTTCCTTGGGACTCATTTTAATGCCAATTGAGTAAATCTAACATTTTATCCAATTTATCCGATCTAAATAGGTCAAGAAGGCCAATTAACATCTACTTAATTTACATGGGAAATCTACTAGAAAAAAACGTGTTTTTTTATACTTTCAAAAACAACGATGGTGACCTATTTTTTAGAACTTAAATGTGTAGTACTATACATCTACTATACTCTCTGAATATTTAAGAAAAATGACATGGGTTTTACTATGTAAAAAGCAACTTTTTAGAATTGCTATACATTATATTATGAAATTATCATGATATTGATCTCTAAATCAAAAACGAGCACGGTGACCCCCAATTTTTGAATTAGACATGTGTTCTACAACACTTAGATATCATCATATTCAAGTTTCAGGAAAACGCCATGGGTTTAAATTTTCAAGCCAAATTGTGCGATATGCCTTTAAAAGGCCGAGAGAAGGCGTGGGAAACTCTGGTCCACATGTCAACTCAGTCAGTGGGTCAGTCGGTAGCGTACATATACACCACGCAGCCTGGTTCAGTCACCTCTCCACACAAGCTTCGTCGTAATCTTTGGTCACGCAGAAAGCAAAGGAGGTAGAGATAGGTACACTTCATTCTCTCTCCTTCTGAACTATCATGGAGATCAACCAACACGCTAGCGAATTAGTCTTCTTTGTCAACGGGAAAAAGGTGAGTACTTATTTCCATTTCAGACATGAATCATATATTTATGGTCTGAGATACTCTAGATCAACCAGACAGATCCTCTCGGACTAAATACATGCATGTATACATATTAAACTCAACCTTGGGACGGTGTAGTATATTCGCAGGTGAGAAAGTAGGCAGGAGAGCAAGCCTTGTTGTTGGTCGGGGTAGCATTCCCCGTGGGAGATGAGGGGTGAATGATTGACCTTATATTGAAACTTGATCAGACGTGGATTACTGTACAACGTACTACTCTAGGTCATATCATGTATGTTCTCTTGGCACCTGCTTACTTACAGGTGCTTCGTGGCTTAGCATAATATTCTTTAGCATTATACGGAAACTGGCTTACTATCTTCGTACGTCAAAAATACGCGGTGAAATTATTGATCACATACATCCCGATGCCGTAGGCAGAGGGATGTATGTGATCAATAATTTTACCAAGTATTTTGACGTACGAAGATAGTCAGCCCGTTTTCGTATTATTATATACCTAAAAATGGCGATATTTTATCTAGTCACGTGATCACATACCCCGTACGGCACACTGTGCCGTACGGATATAAATACGACATGGGTAGGAGAGGGCAGTATGTGTAGATTGTTTTTGCACAGGTATATAATAATAATACATATTACTATATACCCTTGCCGTGTATATACTGTAAATACGCACCGTTTTGGCATATGATGTAAAAATACTGTACGGACCACTGGTCCGCTCACTAAAATACGGACCACCTTGCAATACACATTTATCAAATTTTTTTTATTTTTTTTTAGATTTCGGGTATATAGTATATATATATATAACGTCCAACCATGCTTGTACAAGTCACAGAACTCGATGCTAATATACCGTTTGTACGGAACTCGGCGTAAACGCCTCAGTCCGTACAAACGGTAAATTAGCATCTCATTCTGTGGCTTGTACAGCATGGTCAGAACGTTCTATATAAGTATTGACTGGTTTCAGAGCGGTCGTGTGCTCCGAGGAGTTGACACGTAGTAATATCCGAGCACATGCGAGGATATTGCGCAGAGGTAACTCCAATGAGCATACGACTGCTTTTATCTGACACCAGTCTATATTGTATTTATTATCCACCTTTTCCTGACGTAGCCTACCAATATTAGCTCATTTAGGTACGCACTATTTTCTCATATGCACTATTTTTCCATATACGCTGGCTTTTGCAGCCCGGAGCATACAATATATCTGTATGGTTCGGGTACGGTGATATACTTGTTTGTTTGTGGTTTAACATCCCAGGGGATCCTGAGCGTATACCTATGTGTTTCTTATGGACACTTTTTATTAGGTGGATACTAAACAGAAATATCAACACATATCTCAGAAAATACATGTGAAAAGACACAACCCCCTGTGGCACATAGCCTATATTCGTATGGCTACATTCCACTGGGGGCACTACAGTGCTTTTCATCCAAACCTTTTATTTGGCACAGTGTGAGTGTCACATTTCTGCATCATGGCCCATGACTCCATTAACCATAACCCAGTTCACATCTTGGACCTGTTCCTGAGAATGTTGGTGTCCTTTGAATTTTTCCATTCAGACAGGGTACATGTCAGCAACTGTGCTTCAACCCGATGTAAATAGCTTAAAGGCATATCGGGCGATTTGGCTTGAAAATCAAAACACATGTTATTTCCTGAAATTTTAATATGATGATCTCTGAGCACATATCTAACTTAAAAAATCAGGTGTCACCTTGCTAGCTTTTGATTTAGAGATCAATATCATGATCATTTTATATTAGAATATTAATAGAAACTCTAAAAAGTTGTTTTTCACATAGTAAAATCCATGTTATTTTCCTCAAACTTTCACAGAATATAGAACATGTATGATACTACTTATTCAGGTTTAAAAGATCATAGGTCACCGTTCTTGCATTTGAAAGAAGTGAAGAAAACCATATTTTTCAGTATATTTCCTATATGAATCAAGTAAATATAAATTGACCTATTTTACCCATTGAGATTGGATAAACTTTACAAACATTAAATTTGCTCGTTTAGGATTGGAATAAATCCCATGAAACCAGTTTTGACTTAATGATTGACATTATTTCAAAATCAACAGATGGCGCCACCTTGAATTGTAGGATATGCCTTTAAGATAAACTGAATACTACTAAAACTAACTGAATACACATACAGTAAAACCGGGCTAAGGGGACACTCTCGATTCCGAGCAAAATGACGATGGTTATACATACACAATATTGACTGGTTTCATATACGAGTGGTCGGATGCTCCGAGGAGTTGACGCGTAGTAGTAATATCCGAGCGCAAGTCAACTCCGAGGAGTATACAACTGCTTTTATCTGAAACCAGTCTATATTGTATTTATTATCCACATTTTCCTAACTGGTGGGGTACTGATGTTGGTTCATTTAGGTATTTACTATTTTTTCATATGCATTATTATACGCCCTATTGAGGTATCCCGTAATCCAGTCTGTTTACAAGTTCCGGTGTTCGCTGGTTGCCGACATTGTATGGTGATAGACCCTTTAACCGTAACCCACAATTATCACAGTTTAACGGTTTTTTATAAATATTCAAATCGGGCATCCGATATCGGAAATGGAAATTTCAGCCATTTCTAAGTACAGGTCCGAAATATTATTCAGGATCTCCAAATATAAATGAAAAAACTGTGGTTCATGTGATCGTGGTCTGCCCAGCCAGCCGCGAGCGGAACTTGTATTGACCCTGGGCGATAATAGGGAGTTTAGTAACCTCTGGAGGGCGTATTCCGTATGCGCCGGCTTATCTAGCCGGGAGCATACAACATATCTGTATGCTCCGGGTATGTAGATACGCAACCCCTATGTGTTTTCTATGGACACCATGTTTTCCCCCTCATTCCTATAGTCCTGACAGAATGTTTCTGTACTTCAAACGGCTACACTGATGACCATTTCAGTTGGTATCAGTGTTGTTTATACAATATCAGTCTGTCCCCTTCTCTGAAAACAGCATAGGAGTGAGCAAGGGATAGGGGTTTAAAAAAAATAAAATTCTTAAATCCAGTTTGGTTTAACGGTTACACGCATCGCAGCACACAGCCTCATATTTTTCCCTCCCCAAGTTGACTGGGTGCAAGTGGGTTATCCATATCTATTTACAAGCCAGCTAAAATCTCGGTGGTTTATCTCTGTGGGTTACACTTATTAAGGAACCGTAGATTATGCCCCTAATCGAGGTACACATACATGAGGAACTTATCAATAGAAAGTACCTAGTGGTAGATCAGAACTGTGGGATCCCAGCGCTCAAATACATACACAATATTGTCTGGTTTCAGATACAAGCGGCCGTATGCTCCGAGGAGTTGACGCGTAGTAATATCCGAGCGTATGCGAGGATATTGCGTAGAGTCAACTCCGAGGAGCATACAAACGCTTTTATCTGAAACCAGTCTATATTGTATTTATCATACACCTTTTCTGCACAAGTGTCATGTCGATATCAGTTCATTTTAGTTATGCACTATTTTTCTATACGCACTATTTTTCCGTACGCTGCCTATGTGTTTTCTATGGACACTTTGTATTGGGTGGATAATAAATCCAAATATTGCCTATTGATGGTGTGTAACGTTTCATATTTCAATGATATGGTATGTCGTTTATATAGAGAGTCCGTTTAAAGGGCTGGTTCCACCAACACACAAGATATAACGAGAGTAGCCACGATTTGGTTGTCTTGCTAGGTTTTGAATAATCGCGTGCATATTTGCCGCAAGGTATCGGTCTGGTTAAGGACCTTTGCAGTGTTCTTATATGCCGCGGTATACTGCGATATGTCGGCAATAGATCTTGAGGCATCGTGGTGGTGGAGCACCAAAATATACACACGATATCACGAAAAAGTACACATATAAGATATAACCAGACATACCATGAAAAGACAGGGCAAATCCATCATGTTGGTGGACCCATCACTTAACAGAATCGGTACATTTGGCGGGAAGTTAGAGATCTCAGTGCTATCTGTCACCTAACACCTCTCCCAAGATCAAACATTAATCATCTAGATAAATTCTCAATATGGACTGGGTTCAGATATAAGCGGACGTATGCTCCGAGGAGTTGACGCGTAGTAATTGCGGAGAGACAACTCCGAGGAGCATACGGCTGCTTGTATCTGAAACCAGACTATATTGTATTTATTATCCACCTTTTCTGGACAAGTGGCATGTCAATATCAGTTAGTTTTAGCTATGCACTATTTTTCCATACGCACTATTTTTCCGTATGCGCCACCCGGAGCATACAACATATCCGTATGCGCCGGGTATGTCTATACAAATGTGTTTTCTATGGACTCTTTGTATTAGGTGGATAATAAATCCGTGGATATTGCACAGAGTCAACTCCTAGGCGCATATAACTGCTCCACTGGACTATAGGCTGGTAGCAGTCAACACAGATCTTGGCGTCGCTCTCTGCCTCATCGGCCTACCAACCGGCTAGACTTGCTCAAGTCCTTGATTATGAACATTCATTAAACGATTAATCACAATCAGAATAAAGTTTATTTTATTATCTCACCCCGTTATTTTTCTCCATAGGCTTAACATTAGGAACTCGTACTCCACGGCCGTGAGGTTCGGGTATCCAATACTCAATCGCTAAATTGTTGATTCATTTTATCAATATATAATGTTATACGGGGTGAGATAAAATCAGAAACCCAGTCGATGACAATAACTTGGTCCGCACTCCACCTCGTTTGACTACAGAGTAATTCACTCGGCTTCGCTTCAAGAATTACTCTGCAGTCAAACTCGGTGGAGTACGGACCAAGCTATTGTCATCTCGTGGGTTTCCTTCTAAGTATGTATCCTTCTCTGACTGGCCAATGAATCAAAGACTTGTCCACTATGAATGGAATCCCCTATTTATGGCTCCAAGTCGCTCCCTCCTACCCCTCCTCCTACCCCTCCCCCTCCCCTCCTCCAGTTCTCTGGCCGCCTGTGTTATCATAGCAATAAATTTCGCCTACTCCTGACTGTGACCTGCTTAAGATCAAAGTGATAGGGTATCAGTTTCCCATCAGATATCCTCACCAGTAGCCAGGATATCTGTATGGAGAATGTTGGAAATACTGGCGCTATACAGCGCAAGAAATCCAACACCATTACCGATTGTACCAGTCGCTGTATCCCAGCGAGGAGGGTAGCCATATTCCTATATACCTATGGCTGTACACTCTATGCTTACACCACGCTCTGGGGGGTGGAGTAACTATCTGATACTACCCAAGGTTGGTATACTACCCAAGGTTGCCGTATACTACCCAAGGTTGACATTTAGACCAATCAGATTGTCTCTTATTAAACCACATTTGAAGGTATATAGGAATAGGGAAACCAAGTACCAGTGAAAGGAAGTCAAAATTACTCGGTAAGGCTTGGAAAAATTACTGCCCGCGGCCAGGGCCTTGGGCAGTAATTTTTCCAAGTCTTACCTCGTAACTTTGACTTCCTTTCACCGGAACATGGTTTCCCTCTAGTATGCAGGGACTGTAGCCAGTCTACCAACCGGCCTGCAGTCGGCCTACAATTTAGCCCTGAAGAACGCCCGGCCAGCCTGTTTGGTGGAGCAGCAGAAAAATGGCCTTTGGGCCAGGCCAGTGGTCAGCAACCAAGAACGGGCCAGTCAACGGTTATGTGCTGCCTGGAACCACTGTTACAAATGTTGACTTATTACCAGCAATGTATAGGTGGCAACCTCATGCCATATTGTGGTATTTGAATGAATATAAGGATATCTTTAAAACATTTCATGTCGTTATTTCCCATAAGAACACGGACAATGTAAGATTAGTTATACTACAGATGCGATAGCTGAGGTCTGCCGCTATAGCAAAGATTGTTAAGCTATACTAGAGGGACCGGGCGGAAGAACGGCAATGCCGAGCCCGGATAATTTTGTGTACACAATTGACGACCCTAATAAAAGTGTTAAAAAAAAAACACCGCTGGGCCGGCAACAGGGTTTTGGACACACAGCGATGGGCTGGCGGTCGGCAGGACTAGCCGGCAGGACTAGCCGGCAATGACCTTGGTGGAACAGCCGCTTATAGCATGATTGGCAAGCTTCTACTGTTGTTGTTCCTGTGGAACACACGCTTTATTCGGCATTCTCCCTTCATTTTATACTATATCACTGTTTTGATGGACCTATATGTTCCTTGTTTTACAATGGTATCTATTATTTTCATTAAACATATCAATTTTGGTATTTTCCAGGTCGTAGAGACACGGCCTGATCCAAAGACATCACTTCTGGAATACCTGCGTCATACCTGTATCCACATGAAAAATAGGAATAAATGTGTGGTTTCATTCTCGATTTATAATCATTGTCAAGGTGAATAAACATCGGATATCAATCAATGGGTGAAAAGGACCCATTATAGATATGATAAAAATTATAAATATGTAGAATGCAAGTTAACATTTTACAAAATGCTTACCAGAAATCATATAGGGAGCCAAAGTAAGCCCACTGAAGTGGCAGATACCGTGCTCAAGACCACTCTCCTAGCATAGATCCTGCGCCTTACTTCCTGTCCTGCTCGTAGCGCTAGCGCTGCGAAAGATCTGCTGAGAGAGTGCATCAAGACAGCATTTACGAATACTGGCGCTCTATACTTTGACTATATGTGGTTTTTAGATTATGTGTCATTCTCCAATCCTTTAGATGCATACATTTGATACACTTGCCAACTGTCATCGTGACTTATTGATGCATTCATTTAGGGACACTTGTAGTGAAGTACACTTCAATAGTAGAGAATGAGACCAAAAATAGAATTGTAGCCTCAAACCCCCATAGCTACTAAGCCTCGTTCTTACTCGTTCTGTATATGCTGTGGGCTATTTTTTGTTCCCTATTGTGGTGATCATTGGAGATAATTCAAAATTATGAATTAATTCGGATGATATCGTCCACTACTCCACCTATCGGGGCTTCTCAGAACTATCTGCTAAGTGTGACGTCATCACTACGGAAAACCATCTCTCTGATAGCGCTGCTCGATTTCCCCACCCACCCACACCAAAGGATAAAGACTTTAGAAATAGATACTATATCATGTTACATTTTTTTCAAATATATTCATTTAGGCCTTGCCTCTCCATCTTATAACCATTAATCTTATCATATATGTCATTGATTACTACAGGGCATATAGCTATTGTGTTATGGAGGTGGCCATCTTGCCCCCGACGCTAAACAAAACACCAGGTGGCATGTCCAGGTATCAATTGGTCTTTTTTTTAATCGGGGATTTCCCATAAAGGGGTTTTAGCCTCGTTTCAATTATCTATAGATTATGACAGCAGGAAAGAGTGGTTGATCCCCGACTATAGTGGCGCTATCTTACAATTTCCTGGCGGATGATGGCGGAAATATAAATCACCCGATGCCCTATAAATCATACCATATATGTCAATCAACAAAAATAAACTGAATTTTGTCTCCGTGGGCACACTTTCAGTGGACTCACTTTCGTTCCCTATTGTGTTGATGATTATGTACGACCAAGCCCTCATTTATCAGCCTTGACCCTACAATATCAGTACTTCTCAGCGGCACCAAGTTGTCATGTGGAGAAGGTGCGTGTGGGTCATGCACCGTCATGGTGTCCCGCTACGACCGGACTGCCGAGAAACTGATGTATCCTTTATCAGCTGCTATTTTTATATCAAAGAGAAATATTGCTCATAATATCATTTGCATATAATTCTTATAAGGTATCCTTTATCAGCTGCTATTTTGATATCGAAGAGAAATATTGCTCATAATATCATGTGCATATAATTCTTATAATGTATCCTTTATCAGCTGCTATTTTGATATCAAAGAGAAATATTGCTTATAATATCATGTGCATATAATTCTTATGATATATCCTTTACCAGCTGCTATTTTGATATCGAAGAGAAACATTACTCATAATATCATTTGCATATAATTCTTATAATGTATCCTTTATCAGCTGCTATTTTGATATCAAAGAGAAATATTGCTCATAATATCATTTGCATATAATTTTTATCATTTATCAGCTGCTATTTTGATATCAAAGAGAAATATTGCTCATAATATCATTTGCATATAATTCTTATAATGTATCCTTTATCAGCTGCTATTTTGATATCGAAGAGAAATATTGCTCATAATATCATTTGCATATAATTCTTATAAGGTATCCTTTATCAGCTGCTATTTTGATATCAAAGAGAAATATTGCTCATAATATCATTTGCATATAATTTTTATCATTTATCAGCTGCTATTTTGATATCAAAGAGAAATATTGCTCATAATATCATTTGCATATAATTCTTATAATGTATCCTTTATCGGCTGCTATTTTGATATCAAAGAGAAATACTGCTCATAATATCATTTGCATATAATTCTTATAAGGTATCCTTTATCGGCTGCTATTTTGATATCGAAGAGAAATATTGCTCATAATATCATGTGCATATAATTCTTATAATGTATCCTTTATCAGCTGCTATTTTGATATCAAAGAGAAATATGGCTCATAATATCATGTGCATATAATTCTTATGATATATCCTTTACCAGCTGCTATTTTGATATCGAAGAGAAACATTACTCATAATATCATTTGCATATAATTCTTATAATGTATCCTTTATCAGCTGCTATTTTGATATCAAAGAGAAACATTGCTCATAATATCATGTGCATATAATTCTTATAAGGTATCCTTTATCAGCTGCTATTTTGATATCAAAGAGAAACATTCTTCATAAAATCACTTGCATATAATTCTTATAATGTATCCTTTATCAGCTGCTATTTTGATGTCAAAGAGAAGCATTGCTCATAAAATCATTTGCATATAATTCTTATAAGGTATCTTTTACCAGCTGCTATTTTGATATCAAAGAGAAGCATTGCTCATAAAATCATTTGCATATAATTCTTATAATGTATCCTTTATCAGCTGCTATTTTGATGTCAAAGAGAAGCATTGCTCATAGAATCATTTGCATATAATTCTTATAAGGTATCCTTTACCAGCTGCTATTTTGATATCAAAGAGAAATATTGCTCATAATATCATTTGCATATAACTCCTATAATGTTCTCTCGGTTTGGAAGTTATCATAAGAAGCTTCTCCTAACATCATTTATGGCAAATGACACAATTTTGATTGATATAGATTAAAAAGAAAAAATCTTGAATCCAATACCAAAAGTTAAATCAAATATCAAGAAAGAAATTGATGAGTGTTTGGTCTGTGTCTCCGTTCGCCATCGAATTCGGAGCAGGCAGTAATATGAACGAGGCGAAAGCTGAGTGAATATTCTGAAGCACTCCAAACAAGATAGCGGACATGGACACGAATTTGTTTCTGGTTTCTGAAATACGTATACCATACTCGCAAGCCTGTTGAGTACGAGCTCCTAATGTTAAGCCAATGTATGTTTATACCAGGCTAAGATAAGTACCAAGAGTTACACATGCCAAGAATGAAGATTTGGTTCTTAGTATTGCTATAGACACAAAGCGGTGATGGCATGTTTGGTACCTGTGTGTTCCATGCACGGATGTGCGGTGACAACTGTAGAAGGTGTAGGAAGTCTCCGGTCAGGTCTTCATCCTATCCAGGTAACACTATGCAGTTATTATTATTATTATTATTATTATTACTATTATTATTATTATTATTATCAATGCCTCTCAACAAAGTCTAGTTTTTCATGACTATTTTTTTTCTCTATTATCTCACCCCTAGTATTTTTCTCCATAGAGATAACATTGGGAACTGGTATCCAATGTCCAGTGAGTATTTAGAAAGAAAATACTCAATGGGGGATTATGTCACAAATGTTAGCCCATTTAGTCAATGTTAAGGGTGAGATGGATTCAAAAACCTATTTAAGTTTAGGGTCAGAGCTCGATCCCATCTCATTTGAATCGCTACATAATTATTACTACACGATTCAAACTCGATGGAATACGAGCTCTGACCCCAACCTTCCATAGCTTTCCTCTATAATCCTGCATTAGAAATATATTCAGTATTGAAGTCATCTACAAGCATCACATGTCCTTATAGAAAAGGGTAAGATCTCATCTACCCACCCCAAAATATAGCTTTCTCAATATAGCATGATTTAACAACAAAACTTGCGTGTATTTGCTATGTATATTACAATAAAGCCACAACCACTCTGTATATTAAGATATACCACTACAGATGTGCTAACAATTGGAAGTATTAAAATACTGATCACAATAGAGATTAAAACCTATGTATCAATACTGGAAATTAAGGCTTCTTAAACAAATAAAAAAAGTACAAAGTCATCTGACTGATTCCTATGTTTTTTCATTGTTGGTATTTTCGAAAGGAAATTAAGTTAAAACAATCATACATTAGAAGTATCCGAATTGACATCATTTGCTATTGCTGAAAAGATCAGAGTAGTATCTATGTTAACATTTTTACTGGTAATACATTCAAATTGCAGGACCGACTGGTTGAGAATCATGGCATCCAGTGCGGATTCTGCACCCCTGGTATGGTCATGTCCATGTATGCCTTGCTGAGGATGAATGCCTCCCCTTCACAACAGGAGATAGAAACAGCCCTAGACGGTAATTTCTCATTGAATATTCCACATTTATTTTTATTGGGCGGGAAGGGTAGGCAGGGGAGATAAAATGAGGTACATGTGCAACAATTTGCGCCCGCATTCAATGATTTCTAAAAGTATTTATTGAGCTGTCCTCTTTCCCTCTATGCAGTAAATATTTGTAAAGTTTTGCCGAATTGAAATAAAATTATTAAAGCTCCATATGGATATAATACTACGTTTTACTTTATGAGTTTTGATTATCAAATCGACTCACTGCTTCCATGTAATTCTACTGAAATGTGCTTTTTGTTTTTTTACTAACTTTGTAGGAAACCTGTGTCGCTGCACTGGCTATAGGCCAATTCTAGAGTCTTTTGGGTCATTTAGTAAGGTAAGAACATATATATATGTCTGTGAACGAGGCGTATCTTCTATTGCGTCTCAAACCCACCGCTGTTGCGACCACTAATGGAGAGAACTGGGTGTCGGCACGGTGAAATTTCCCGCGCTCGCTAATTTTTTCCTACCACGGAGAACTAACGTGATCCATTGGAACGAAAAGATTCTAACATAAGAACATATATATATATATATCTGAAATAGATACAACAAACTATAACTTATTAACGTTTTCATGATCCCAGGAAAATTGTATGCGTATTGACCTCTATATATATACCAAACTCGAAATTAGATTGACATATATTCTTTCAATGTAGCCTATTGTTTCGTTGATTAAATACTTTCCATATGTAATTCATGGATCTGTGATTCTATGCAAAAGATAATATCGAAGTGATAGGATATATTCATATGCAGTAGACTCCAGCTATTACGACCATCGTTATTATGAGGTGGTCATTAGGTGAGAACCTACTCTATGTAATGTATCTTTATTTGATACGTGATTATCTCACCCCTGGTACAAGTTTAGCCATAGGAACAACGTTAAAAAACATATAAGCAACGATTACTCAAGTAAAGTACCAAAACGATGCTATGGTTGTGGCGGAGTGAGGGGAGATGACGTCATACGGAACTGGCCAATCAGTGGCCAGGATGTGATAAAGCAGATAAGAGATCAACATGGAGATTTGTACATTCCTAACTGGATTTGCGAAATAATTTGAATTATTCTGATATTGTGATGCTACTCTAATGTCAGTGAAAGGGGTGAGATAAATCCAGAGCCGCACTCGAATCGTAAAATACTCAATACTCAGCTCATTCAGATATGCTGTCATCATCACTCGGCTTCTCCTCAATGATGATTGCAGTATATCCAAACTCGTGGAGTATTGCGTTTTTATACGATTCTTGATCCAGTTCTATATAATTACCTCATTCTGATCTTAATTTCATCATCTAAATATATAGGAGTTTACCTGTGGACTCGGCGAGAAATGCTGCAAGAACAGAAGCAAGGAGGAGAAATGCAATGAGCCTAATGAGAAATCGTCGGAGGAATACCTGCCCTATGACCCGACCCAGGAACCGATTTTCCCGAGCGAACTTCAGGTTTGTATCAAATCTATATTCTAAGGAGAGGCTTTGTTAGCTTTTGATAACTGTCACCATCATAAGTACGAGCTCTTTTGAAAATATACACTTGGCATGAAAACGCAAATATTCATCAATTTTCAGCAATGACCTAGAAACATTTTTTGTAAATGAGTTAATACTGTATTTTGTCCGTTCACATCATCATATGTTCATCTATGTCCAAAAAGGGTATGCCTGGTTTAAACAAAAATCAACATGATCAAAAACATCAATCTTCGAGAAATTCAATCATTTTCACCAAAATAAACCTATTTCTCATGAAAGGCCTCTTTTTCAGGGTACAAATTCCTCTAAAAATTTCATTTTTATATAACATTCAATTGATATTATTTAAGAAACTTCTGACATTTTAAAACTGGAATTCAAATCATACACAGGGACACATTTAATGTCCGAAATTCAATATTCAAAGTTCAAGATTCCATAGCTTTCCTCATTTTCCCTGTTTTAAAGTCTGATAATAAGGACACATTAATCGTTTCAGGTTTCTGATAAATATGACCAGGAGAACCTGATGTATGAAGGAGAGGATTGCGTCTGGTACCGCCCTGCCTCACTCCCAGCATGCACTGCGCTGAGAAAGACGCACCCGGATGCTGTCCTTGTGGGTGGTTTCACAAGCCCAGGTGACAACACCATAAATGTTTCCAGAATTTTTTTTTTTTTTTAGTAAGAGCAGTGTTCGATATACATCCATGACATTTACAGGAAAGAAGCATCATATTAAAATGTTCACAAAACCAACATCAGTGAATTATTCATAAAGTTCCATCTTTTTAAGATTTATTGAACACTTAAGTTGTACATGTAGTAACATATATGATACTGCGTTTCGGCGTGTAGATAGCCTCATCAGGTGTTCAATAAATCATAAATATTTTTGCCTGTTGCCTTGACAAGTGGCAATACACATTATAGAGACACTATTTATTAAGAAGGAACTGCTTCGAGATCCTTAGCTGTTGAAAATACGTCATGCGTTTTGTTTGCAGAGTAATCTCATATGAAAGAGGAATTGTTAAAAATAGACATTACTGCTTTAAGTAGTTGAGGATAGAATGGAAATTGCAATGACTTAGTTTGATCAATAGATCAACAAGAAAATGAGTATTAAAATGGTCATAAGACCACTAGATAGATATAACAATACAATATGTAATCACTGTCAGAAATTGCTAGAGAAAGAAAAAGTGTGGGTTTTTTATGTACTTGTCACCTGTTTCTATGGTCTGTGACTGTATTGTCTACTATGTCTCATTATGGCTACTATATGGAAGAACGCCTCTAGGTGAATACTGTATGTCGTTACTGTATGTTATACTGAATAAAAAAATGTATATGCCTAAGCTGAGTGAGATTACATAACAAACCAAAATGAAGTTCCCTAGAATTTAATTCAATGTGAAGTTATCCTCTGATTAAGATTGTTAAGCAAGGAAATACTCGACGATAAAAAAAGACATGAAAAGATTACTAGAATGTTTATCATGTTGCCTGTTTTTAATACAAAGTGGCAAGAGCTTCATCCGGTCAGGGTAAGAAGGTCATGATCTCCTTGGAGCGTCTCGGTGAAGGTCATATTCAGGAGCAGACGACATCCGGCCTCAGACTGGGAGCCTGCCTCACTGTGAACGAGGCTGCCTCCGCAATGCGCAGTGTCATCAGCCAGAAGTCGGGTAAGGCATCTCACCCTCAATATGCATCATCAATTTGGATGAAGTTTGCAGATGGATTATCTCACCCCGGTATTTTCCTCAATAGGCTTAACGTTAGGAATTCATACTTCACGGCCGTAAAGATAGTGTACCCAATACTCAATGACTAATTGGGTGATTTATTTTATCAATTTATCATGTTACACCATTCCTTTGCCTCCCTTTCCTATATTGTACTTCATGTAGTTGCTAGCTTTCTGTCTTCTGCCCTCTTTTACATGCTTAATATACATGTATGCTATACAGATGTTAATATATCTAAAATCTGCAAAGTTTGATATTTCCTCCTTATCTGGGAGATTATCAGACATAACTCGAACAGGAGAACAGTCTTTTATCAATCCACTTTTTTAAAACATTTCCTTTATTAAAAAATTCGGCATTACAACTTGTTTCACATCTTGTACGTAGTATGTTTGCTGCAATAAACGTTTTTCGTACAGCTCTTATAAGGCACAGAGTGATTGCTAGTTCTTCCATCATCCGCTAGGACATTGTAAGATAGTGCCAATGTAGTCGGAAGGGGGGGGGGGGCAACCACTATTATCAGTTGCTATAATCCACAGAAATTCCTCCATGGCATAAATGAAGAGTTGTGAGTGTTTGGTCTGTGTCCCAGTAAACCATTGGGTTTAGAGTGCGCAGCAATATGAACAAGGTGATAGCCGAGTGAATATTCTGAACCACTCTAAACGAGTTGGCGAATGGGAACTCAGACCAAGCACGAATACGTTTCTGATTTTATCTTAGCCTGGAGATATTCATCTGTTTATTACCCATTAAGTATGAGTTACTGTACTGGCAAGCCTGTTGAGTACGAGTTCCTAGTGTCAAGCCTATGGACATTTATACCTGGCTAAGATAAACGTGGATACCTTGTCTTTGCTTACTTTAGATCACACTACACGGGGACTGATGGCAATCCTAACGCTACTTGAGAGGTTCGGGAGCAATCAGATCAGAAATATGGCGGTAAGTATGTGAATTAAAACACATTTATCATTTAATAGTAAAGGCTGTAAAATACAATTGTATTTGTATCATAATACATATTGTTGTCGTGCATGTAAACCTGAATATGATATGGTTACCATTATATCCTAGGCAACATTAGTATTTGGAGATATGGTTTGTGCATGGTTAGTGTATGGAATTTGTTCCATTTTATGTTGTGTCGGGAATATTCGTGTATTTGTAAAGAAGGTTGCATGAATCGAACCTGTAAAGCCAACAATTGTCAGACATTCACACATACGTCGAGGATATACCCATCAGGGGTGCGTTGCTCCTAGAAATGTTGGAAAAGTGTTGCTCCAGTAATATCAGATCGTGTCATGTGGTATCATTATTTTCACATTGTCTTGCTACTTTTGCTATTACAACACCACATTTTCAGTGACATGGGTGAAAGGTCCATTAGAGTTTTAATTGAATATAGATGGTGACATAGTTATTATGCGATGCACAAAGAATCTAGAACAAAGATTTCAACCTTGGGTTAGTATTCTGCGATCCCCAAAACGTCGAGCAACACCCCCAGAGGGAGTATATCCAAGTATAAGTGTATAGAGGAAACTTATAAAAGGGGTCAGAGCTTGTGTCGTATCGAATTTGAATCACATAGTAATTCACAAGGGAAAGCCGCATAAATTATGTAACGATTCAAATAAGATGGGATCAAGCTCTGACACTAAACTTGAATAGATTTCTGAATTCATCTCACCCTTCACATTGACTAATGGGCTGACCTTTATGACACGATCCCCTATCGGGTATTTTTTTCTAAACACTCAACGGGCGTTGGCTACGAGTTCCCAATGTTACGTCTATGGGGGGGGGGGGGGGGGAATACCAGGAGTGAGATAAAGAATGGAACCTAGACGGAGCGCATGTCTACAGAGAGAGCTGACATGCAGAGGATCGTGAAAGACCAGAGCCTCACTCCACTTGGCTCCCGAGCCGAGATCGGACCTGGGGCCCGTTTAATAATCTAGGCTCGTACATGAAGACCTTTTTCTGTATGCCATAGAGGCCCAGGAACGATGTGAGTCAACTTTATTCAACACTTAGGGATGACCTTATGGATGGATAATGCTGTCTTAGTAAACAGACTAAAATATTATTAAACAATAACCCTTGTACGAGGTACAGAAAAGTGTCTTCATGTACGATCCTAGATTATTAAATGGGCCCCTGAATATTTCCTCCTTTGGACAAAATAATATTTTATTTTAATGTCTATCATTTCCTAATATTGTCAACAGACCCTGGGAGGATCCCTAGTAACCAACCTTGGCAATTCTGATATCATAGTGGCCATGATCGCTGCCGATGTGCAACTTACCTTGCTGACATCAGGTGGGTAATTACAGTGTTATATTATTATAATCTTTTATTAAACAACAATTTTCAGTACAACAACTCAAGCTATGTCAGGATGACATTGTTATCTAACAATTTATCATTATAACATATTGCCCTAAAATCAGGCAAAACCACTGTCATGTACTGATATACACATATACTGCTACAGAATTTTCTTTCATTTGATTTTATCTGACACTTTTCAAGAGTGATAGTTGTTATATCATAATGCATAGATGTGTCTGATGGCACCTTTTCTCCCCACCTTGGTAAAGCCACCATGCGAACGACTCCAGAATTGAATTGGATCGATAGACCTTTGCCGTCAGCAATTAATTCATATTTACATCTGTTCACTGCATCACTTGACTATGAACCTCTATATACGTCATTTCTTATCGATAATTCTTAAATGCGATAGACTGAGTTTATATCAGAGGTTGACATTAAATAGATTGAAAAACATAAGTTCGTAATCCTCCAGAGCAAGGCCCTCTTTTGTGTTTTGCTAATGTGGCGTTTCCACCTGCTGACGAAAAAGCCAATGATTATACGCAACCTTTACAAAAGTCGGTCTTTGGTTCAGCTTGAGATATTATCGGTGCGCATAACTGATTGTCAGAATAAACGCTATTTTTCAATGAAAATTATTGTAGTCGCCGACCGATTTTTGAAACACAAGTTCATTCAGTCACCGATTAATTCAACATGGCGAAATTCTGCCGGTGGTAGAAAAACTCAGTCCGTGGTGCCATATCAATATTGAAGAAAAATCGTTGGACCTTTTTATTTTCACCTGATGATTATTTCACCAGAAGTGTCACATAATCGGTCGGCCGTGCTAAATTCCATAATCGGTGGTCATAATCGGTATGTGGAAACACCATATCAGGTTTCCCCTAATTGCATTAATTCTTACTGATGCTACGGGCCATCCATAAAGTACGTATGCACTGAGGGGGTGGGGTGTGGTAAAATAATTAGGAAATCTTGCGTAGGCTCCTTCTTTGTTCTATTGCTTACAAGATTGAGGTGGTTCAAACATTTCAGAAATTCTGTGTACAAACTTCAGAGGTGGCAGTTTTCCACTAAGATATAGTATAAAATGAGCCTCATCCACACCAATAAAACAGTGATTTGAACCTCACCTCACACCCTCAGTCTTCCATAGCCAACTTTCATGTGTTTTGCCCGATTTCTCAATCTCTCTGAGGTAGTAAAATCGAAATATTTTCACTTTTCTTTTCCTTTCCCCAACTAACATCCCTGGTACTTTATCCTACCCCTAATAAAAAAACGCCATATGTTCAATAATGACTCAATGTATTTGACGGAGCGTCAAGTGTTATTTATGCACCAAGGTGAATAAAAAAAACCAGACCAATCAGGGACGAGATAACGAAAGTAGATCCAGCAGCATTGATAAATGTGGCCATCCTCCAATGAGTGTCAACACGCTACTAACATGGGTAATTACAAAATATTCTCTGTATATCGGTGAGATGGGGTAGGATAATTACGAACCGAACTCGAGTTAGCCTTCTCAATATTTATGCCACTCTGGTCAGGTCTGCTACTCACTACACTCGGCTAACGCCTCTTGTAGTAATACACAACCTGCCCATCGTGGCATAAACATTGACAAGGCTAACTCTCGTTTGGTTTCTACTAATTATGGATGGCCTCTTAATGCTGAACAATTTCTAAATGGTAATATTAGGAAACGTCCTTACTGTGGACGAAACGGTTCCTGTTCGAGGTCAGTCGTCGATATCATACTGCCTGACGCCATAGGTGGAAGGCAGTATGAAATCGATGACTGACTGAGAACTAGAATCGTTTCGTCTACGGTCAGGACGTCTGCTTATTATCATATACCTTAAATCGATTTAAAAACACCATTTTAATGACTTATTAAGTCACTTTCACAGCGGGCATGAACATTATTATTACTGCACCCCTAGCAGCGGGCAGTATTTCATAGACATTCGGACACAGGTATATAATAATATCAGTTTTTGCCATTTACGTTATTCAGATGGAGAGGAGAAGATGATCCCGCTGCGGGAATGGTGTTCATCCTCACCATACACGCCATCCATCGATGATCAGATGATCCTCACACTAATGATCCCTTTCACATCTACGGTTCGTCTTATTCAGTTACATCTCTATGCTGTTTGTTTCTAGTGGAAAAATCCGCAGTGTATTGTGTATGTTCGGAAGAGGAGCGTGAAACAAAATTATTACATATAGTGCATGTGTTGATTATATCTACTAGTTAGGCCACTAAAAAAAGCCTGTTTCTCATCACCAAGCCATGAAAAATCTGATGAGGGCACTTTTTTTTTCTTTTTTTTTCCTAGATCAAAGATGGCTTTTGAAGTGTCATAAAATGGGCTTCAGACATACAGTTAAACCCCGCATAAGCAGACACCCTCCGATCCGGGTCAAAGTGTCCGCTTACGCGGGGGTGTCCGCTCACACGGGGTTTCCAAATTTTTACTGGCTATACGTTTAATGCATCCCTAACATCAGGAATTTTAATTTGATACTAAATACACATACCTTTCATAATTTCTATCAAGGTTCATCTTATCTTACCAAAATAAAAAAAACCTTCTAAAATCGTTTTTTTTCTGATGCACGCGGTGATGAGAAACAAGTTTTTTTTTTAGTGGCCTTACCGTTTAGTATCCACCTAATACAAAGTGTCCATAGAAAACTCATAGGGAGTGCTTATCTACATACCTGGAGCGAATAGATATGTTCTATGCTCCGAGCTGCAAAAGCAGGCACATACGGAAAAATAGTGCACATGAAAATATAGTGCATAACTAAATGAACTAATATCGTTATGCCACTTGTCGGGAAAGGGTGGATAATGAATATAATACAGACTGGTTTCAGATAAAAGCGGTTGTATGCTCCTCAGAGTTTGCACAATATCCTCGCATGCGCTCAGATATTACTACACATCAACTCCTCGGAGCATACGACAGCTTGTTTCTGAAACCAGTCAATCTATACACAATAATACCATGATTTTGATATGTAGGCTCCATAGGTTTAGTATGGAGACTCCGTCTTAGGTGATAATGTGTATGTATCCTACCCACCTTCACCCTATACATAACGATACACATATTTCTCACCCATACTTCTTTTTTTACTTTTCCATATCTAATTATCATCTCTTTTAGAATTTCAATTGTCAATATATTTTGATACTATAGGAAATCAACAAATGTAATTTCTCACCTAGAAATTGAACAAAATAGAAAACCTGGGGCCCGTTGAATAATCTAGGATCTTACATAAAGACCCACCTACAATGATTATCGTTTGATAATATTTATTATCCTACCCCTAATATAAAATCCCATAGGCTTAACATTGAGATTCCGTATGCCATGCTGACTGACATACGGACGTTTGTATGCTACTAGGGGCATACGGAATTTTGATGATTTTCATTCATGATTTTGATATTAAAATATTGTAGAGAGGGGTAGGATAAAATCAAAACCTGATTCGTTTCAATCTTGGCTCCCGTATGCCACTCCTGAGTTTGGTTCCGGATACAACTCGGCTCCGCCTCGTGATATCACTACGCCAAACTCCAGTCGTGGCATACGGGAGCCAAGACTAAAACTCATCCGGTTTTACGATAATCCCATTTGCTAAGGCAGTATCAGCCGTCCATAAGTGGTGAATAAGTTCATCCATATCGTCCATGGGTCTCTATCGCATTTTGAAAAGGTTCTACATATAAAATCCTAGATTAGTCTATAGGCCCCGGGTGGCTCTACTGTGAACGATATGAACTGGTTGGATCAAAATCACAGACCTTCGTTGTCATGCAACACATGCAAAAGCATAATATCTAACAATTGTGATCTGATAACCATAACTCATAATCGTATTACTTTATTGCAAATTGCAGTAAGTACCTACAAACTTGATGAACTTTGATACTTACAGATAACTGACACAATCCTTTATGCAATACTCTTTTTAATGGTAGCAACTCTTATTGAATCTTAGCAACTCTTAGAATACAAGTTCACACAACTACTAGCATTTTTTATCTAAGAGTTGATATACTAATATCAGTGGTCTATTTCTATTGCTCCCTTTTTCTCCTTAAAGGATGAGTACGTGTTTACATACAAGCAATCCTGGAGACGAGCAATGGACAGAGCCATAGTCAATGCTGGGCTCAGTGTCACTTTGGCAAAAGAGTCAAAGGAGATAGAGAAAGCTACCTTGTGTTTTGGAGGGGTGGCATCATCTGGCATCATATTAGCGAGGAAGACAGCAGAGAACATGATTGGAAAGTAAGTGCAATGTATATTCTATGAATAAGATTAATCAGTATATCGAGATATGATGGAAGTACTTTGCACATTTGATGAAAACGATTATAGAGTCAAAATGTTGTGCCTACTAGTATCAAAACTAAACTACAAAACAAATTGTTTGTTTGGTTTATGTTGAGTCAGAGACTCAATATGATAATTGGCACTTAATATGCTAAAATACCATCTAGTGGTTGTATATAACAAGATTGCTGATTTTAGATAATGCCCATCTTGGTAAATAACTAGTCTATGACATTATTGTCATCTGAGGCTAGTTTATGCAATAAAATCTCATTTCCAGAAAGTGGGAGGATTCAATCATCAATGAAGTTTCTAAAGCTCTGAGTGCAGAGTTGAATGCTATTGGCATCACTAACAAGACTGAATACCGCTGTACCTTAGCTCTTGGCTTCTTGCTCAAGTTCTTCCATTCAGTCAACAATGAATATCAGGTAAACGTTTATAAATTTACTAGGTTATGCTGCCTGCCCTTTGAACTATAGAAATGCCTCCCTCATCTTGTGTCAATGTTATATGTTATATTGTACTGTTAATATTAACCCTTATTGGCTGGAACGGAGAACACAAACAGCAAACTCTTCAGGATCCAATCTTTAATGTCGTAGTACAAAAGGTCCATGGTACAGTATACAATACTAAATGTCCTCCTGGGAAGCAGGTACACTCTCTAGGTATACCCTGGACACCAATTCACTCCGGGATCTTCATTAACCTGTCTGTCATGACCAGTGTTCAATGTGCCAATACCCACAGCTCGTCTATACAACTGCTGCACTGTGGTTTCTTACCGTAAAGCCTGATGCCCATCTTCCGATTCAGGATTGAGCGATTAGTTCCCAAATCGTATAGGAGTCGGTGAACTTGTTGCAGGCAAATTATGTAACTCTTCTCTTGACCGGCAGACATTGAGGAGATGGGGTGGTGGATATTAGTCCTAAGCAAATCGGTCTACTACATCTACCGACTACGGCCGACTCCGTTAGGATGCCTTCGGTGAGACAAATTACCGTCCATTTGTCGCCAACAAATGTACATGAATGTTCCGAAATCGGTAGATGGGCATTGAGCTTTACTCGTTTGAATGCTACGTGATATTCACTAAGCTGTTGCCTTGTTCATATCACTCCACATCAAAATGATGGAGAACGACGACTTTGACCAAAACTTGTTGGTTTCTTCTTTAAAGCCAGATGGATCCACAGGTGACCTTTCCTCCTGTGTGGTGGGACCCAGCTCATTCAGTCAGGTGTGGGAGGAGGTACCAGCTGACCAGGATCCCAGTGATGCTGTAGGTCAGCCCAAGCCACATGTGTCTGCTAAACAACTAGCCACGGGAGAGGGTCTCTTCTACTCAGACATCCCCAAGAGAGAAGGTGAGTTTCTGTTTTAGTTTTTAATTTATTCAAGAAAAAGAGGTAAAATTCACCCTCAATGAGCGTTTTTAAATGTATTATCCTACCCCTAATAAAAAACCGCCATAGACTTAACATAGGCAAATTTTATGTGGCAGGCCGTGACATAAAGTGTTTTTTATGCCACTAGAGTAATAACAATATTGACCAATCAGAGAGCAGGATGTCAGCTACTAATTATGTTGGTCTTTGAGTCAATATTTATCTTTTAGTAATACAAAAGCATACACGGGGTAGGATAAATACGAAACCGAACTCGAGTTAGACTTGTCAATGTTTATGCCACTCTGGTCAGGTCTGCTACTCACTACACTTGGCTAACGCCTCATGTAGTAATACACGACCTGCCAGTCGTGGCATAAACACTGACAAGTCTAACTCTCGTTCGGTTTCTACTAAGTCTTAACTAGTACAGCACACCAACCGATTTGGGATTGAACGATTTAATAGTTCCCAAAAAGTTGTCAGTGAGCTTGTCAATGAGATCCAGGGACGATGTAAATCAGCTTTATTCAACACTTCCATCAGCTAGGACTACCTCAGTGAAAGAGCTTGAATATTATCAAACGATGACCCTAGTACAAGGTCTCCTTTTACCCTTTATTTTAATCAGCATAAGTTATTCAACAGGCCCCCAGGATCCTATGAGGGTGATAATGTAGTGTGTGATTATGTGAAATATGGGAACTAAGGCAGGATGATGGTGGATTATTATGGCAGCATTTATTCCTATGTCATCATGGTACCAAGGCTATGGACAGAGAGAGAGAAGTATGTCACAATCCCCTGTTCCTAGAAATACCACATAGAGGTCATACATGAGTAGTTAGAGTTGCTCACAGATGGCAGCAGTTTACAGTAAGTGTGTCATGTTAACAGTAACACACATATATATAGAGACCAAACATTAGACATTAGATGCAATAGTATACAAGGACACTACAGATAACATTCATAAAGCCACATTCTATCCCTTTGAAAAATGCTGAAAAAGAATGCCCACAGATCTTCTTGTAAAGTCCTTGAGCTATCATAGTCTGGTTCAGAACCTTAAGAAATTAACTAGAACACATGAGGTACAGTTACAAGGTCTATCACATATAAAGCATCCACTTATATACAGATAGGAGGTGCCGGTACAAACAGTAAACCTGGGGCCTGTTTTTTAGTCGTGACCATTTCTTATAGTGACCAGTTAGTGACCGTTTGTAGACCTTTGGGTTCCAGAAATAAGTCGTCATGATATGTGAGACCATTTAGAGGGGTAAAATGTCGTGGTCACTGTTTGGGGTTCCAGAGTTGTGACCAGTTGGTGACCATTTAGCCCAAATGGTGGCATATTTCATTTTATACACTTCCACTGTATCAAATGAAACAATATTTTCTGTGATGAATTAGCTATATCTGTTTTATCTAATTCCCAAATTTCACAATTTTCTGTTGAGTAATATACATGTGAGACATGCTTTTGTATTTGAATGGGCCTTGGACCAACAGTGATCATAACAGCTGAACGGTGACCGGGTCTGAGGAACACTTTTTGGTCATGATCACTGGTTTGGTCGCCCAACTGGTCACTCTTTTGTGATCACTACAAATAAAGACATCGCTCTCTGAAAAACAGGCCCCTGGCCCTATTACACAGTCATTGGCTCACTAAATGGCAAATCAGAATACTGACCAAACATTGTCTGTTGCCAAAGTTCCACTCCAGTGACCACAGCGACCACCATGCCACCATGTAGGTGCATTTAGAACTAATGTGAAGTCAATATACATTATATGAAATATTTATAATATTGTCCATGTACATTTTTTATTTATTTTTTTTAATTCAGGAAAGAGTTTATAAGGGACGATTGGTCATTCGCTAAGACAATTTAGCGTTCTTCCATGATCATGTCCAACAAGGTGCTACATGACAAAAAACAGGTGTACACATTTAGACAATACAATGACAGTGGCAGGCCATTTGGCTCAAAGAGTAATTATTGGTGGCGGGATTTCTTTCTTTGTTGTATATTTACTTAGATTATGATTTTTAAGTTATTGTCCAGGTCATATGACTCTAGACTCGTTTTTAGAGTTCATTTGTTTATCATCTACGAGCACTCGCCGTTACTGTTATGATATACATTCTCATCAAATTACCAATGTAATAGGACATTTACAAGATATTTACAAGAAAACAGACAAAAAAAGTCACCCTCTTATATCTCACACAGTGCATTTTACCCTTGAATAAATAACATTGTTCTAATCAACTGTATAACCGTTGTATTACTATTTGATTGCTACAAAAAATATATATATTTAACAGTCAAGACAAGGCCAGTACCTTACATTCTGATTATTTTCAGATGAACTCTTTCTTGCGATGGTCCGAAGCACCAAGGCACATGCAGAGATTGTCAGTGTGGACACTTCTGCCGCACTCAGCATGCCAGGAGTTGTGGGCTGTGTTGGACATGAGGATGTACCAGGAGCCAATGGTGGTCACGGCATTTATCAAGATGAACTCATCTTTGCTGTTGATAAGGTAATCATCATGATGGTGTTGTTTTTGAAGCAGACACATACTACTTTGGATGTGGATCAGAATATCATTTTGTAAACGATTACATCACGATATATATATGGCACATAGCCACTGTATGGCAGGTGGCAGGACAAATTATCAATGGATCTTATCAAAGATATTTTTGGGGGCTTGCCATGGAGGAGTTTAAGCTTTGTCTCAATATTATGTAGAGATTAGACTTGCTCAAGTCTTTGATTATGAACATTCATTAAATGATTAAAGGAAATCGGAATACAATTCATTATACTATGTATCCTTCTCTGACTGGCCCATGAATCAAAGACTTGTCCACTCTGACCAAAATCTCCTGTTTATGACCCCAAGCCACTCCCTGTAACCCTACACCCCTCCTACCCCTCCCCCACCCCTCCTTCAGTTCACTGGCCGCCTGTGTTGTTATAGCAATAAATTTCGCTATAATTCGTGGTATCAATGTCCAAGCAGATATCCTGACCAGTAGCTCAGGACCTCTGCTTGGGGAGTGTGGCGCAAAATCGCGCCAGTCTACGCGGCCGTTTATGGATGAGACCAGTCCCTGCGTCACTCAGACGGGTGGAGGGGTAGGATACAAGGACTGAGGCCAGTCTATGTAGAGATCTATACGACTGATAACTGTCGTTGCCCCCTGACTGCAGTGGTGCTATCTAACAATTTCCTAGTGGATGGTGGCGGAACTACCAATCACTCTGTGCCCTATATTTTAAAAAGAAAGAGATAATCTCCTTTTTTAAAGGATTGTGATCTACTAAATGGCTACTTGTGATACATATACAGGTTTAGATTTATACTAATTGAAATCAGTGGATATTTCATATGCCAATAGAAACATTTCAACAACTAGAATTATGGTATGGTACTATTACCCTACCACACAGTATGCTGATATGGGAATAATACCAAGTAAGAATACACAGAAAACATGATATGTCACCGTAAAAATAAACAGACAATTATAGTAAAATATTATCAGGAAAATATTGTATCATATTGATATTATATTAAGAAAATAAAACTATAAAATACATTCCATTTTTGTAAGAAACTAAACAGATATCCTTAGAGTGACTTCTGCCTAACCAAAGCGCTCAAATTGTTCGCTAATATTTCCATATTTAATAATGTTGGAGGTATATAATAAAAGTAAACTATATTGACCTTTTTGGGACGTCCTCTCATGCCTTGTTTCTTTTGATAAAAATATCAAACTCGTTCTACAAGCTCGTGTTGTTTGTGAACGAGGCGAATCTTCTATTGCGTCTCAAACCCACCGCTGTTGCGACCACTAATGGGCAAAACAAAAAGAATTTCCTACCACGGAGAACTAACGTGATCCATTGGAACGAAAAGATTCTAATATATCGTTCTACAAGCTCGTTTATTATTTTAATCGAAAGAAACGCGTCCCAACTGGGTGAAGACGTTTTACTCAATTATTCTCATTGTTTTTAATGAACATTGCAGGTTGAATGCATTGGCCAAGTAATATGCGGGGTGCTTGCTGGGTCTGAGCAGCAAGCAAGAGATGCAGCTAGAATGGTGAAAGTTACGTACAAGGAACTCCCCCCAATAATAACAATCCAGGTAGAGTTTTTCTCACCAATATCCTCAAGCCTTCTAGTATGCAAATTTATGATTCTACTTACTTTTAACCTTTTATGATGTTTTCGAGTAGATTTTTCTTTATCGGTCAATAAGGTTTAATGAGAAGGTATTCTCCTATTGGCTGTCTTCCATACAAGGTCAATGTACAGAACAGGTGGACATTAATAAATAGACAATAATCGATGGTTTTGTGGACAGGCGGCCGTAAACCACGAGAGGTTGACGCGTAGTAATACACGAGCGCTAGCGAGTGTATTACTACATCAATGGTTCAAATCTTTTTCCGTTGCGTCGTTCCGTTGGTTCGGTTCGATACTTCGTGAAAAAATTTTTTTCGAGTGGTTTACAGAGCCGCCTGTCCACAAAACCATCATTTGTTGCATTTATTATGCATCTTCTTGAATAGATTAAACCCAGTAATTGCCATATTAAAGGGTGTGACATTAGGGACTATTTTTCCCGTATACCATGGTTTTGAGGCCGTATACCACAGTTTTGAATCCGTATACCACAGTTACGGTATCTGACAGGTTTTATACAATGGGTAGTGGTTTACTCAGTCCCCATACATTTTCAATAGGGGCTTTGTATACGATGGATTATAAAGGACATTACAGGTCATTGCAGGACATAGATTACGTAGATGAAAGGGAAACTCAAAATTTTAGAAATAGCCATGAATAAACTACGATTGCTAAAAAATCTAAACGCACTCAAATTCATATGATTATTTACATGGCATTCATTGTCTTCTGCTGCAGATATCACTCAGTTCTGCTTCGTGATATCATTCCGCGAAAACAACTTACGCCATGCAAGCAATTGAATGAAATTTCGTGATTTTATATGAAATAAATCAGTTTAACAACTATGATTTATCACACAGGAGGCTATCAAGGAGCAGTCATTTTACAGTAACTATCAGGATACAGTCTCCCGTGGTGACACAAGTAAAGCCTTTGACTCTGCTGATCACGTGATAGAAGGGACTGCCAGGATTGGTGCACAGGAGCATTTCTACATGGAGACTCAGTTCACCTACATGGTGCCCTTAAAGGAGACTGGTGAATATGAAGGGTTTGTATGCACACAGGCCCTGACGTCCACGCAGGTATTGTACCTTGTCACTCTTTTAAAAAAAAAAAATTTTTAAGGTTTTTATTTATACTGGAGTGGACAGCTTAGCAAAACAATGCCTATCTTCCGCTGGCTCCAGTTGAAAGGTTCTTAGCAGTAAACTATGTCCAGATTATGGACTTACATGGCTTTAAACAGTTTCGCATCGTTATTTACACTATGTTACATCAAATTACTATCTATCAATGAGCATTAGATGCATCCAATAGTACCAACCGTTATTGAGAAACATGAAAATTTCACCATACTATTTAATCATCACACTTATTACAAATAGATATCAGTTCCAACAATTAAAATCACTTAGTAATAGGTTACATAGTAGTTTTAGGAATGTGATCGGGAAATAACATGCTATCCAAGGGAGTCATTGGGTACTCGGGCATTTTTGTTATGCTAACTCTATTTCAGTCTTTTTTTTAGCGCGGAAAACACACTCAGATACGCATTTTTTTTTTTTTCCGCAATTTTTGAGGGAATATTGTGTTACACAATCACCGAATTCGGCTATATGGCCGTTCTTCCACTCGGGCCCTAGACCCCTACTCCTCATTCTGATGGCGGGTGCTAAGCCGAATGGGCAGTGGGTACCATTTTTGTGTAAGTCTTTGGTATGACCCGACCGGGGTTTTAACCCACGACCTCCCATGCTCGAGGCGAACACCCTGACCACTTGGCCACCGCTGCCATATATATTCAATACCCATCTGTAACCCAAATGTGTATTTTGTTTGTTTGGGTAGTTTAACGTCCAATATGTTCCATAAGACTCACTTTTGACAGAATCTATGAGATGACTAGATATCTTACCCCTACACATTTACCGAGGTGAGAGTTCTTTTAGTGAATGCATAGTTTTGTTTATGCTAAAGAGATATTTCTCAACAGGAAGGACTCTCGAAAGCCCTGAATATTCCAAGAAGCAAAATTGTTCTTCGGCAGAAACGCATTGGTGAGTATGAATCAGAGACTTCATATCTTAAGACGATTTTAGAAGATTTTTTGATTTTTTTTAAATAGATGAACCTTGATAGACATTATGAAAGGTATGTGTATCTAGTATCAAATTAAAGCTCCTGATGTCAGGGATGCATTAAATGTATAGCCAGTAAAAATCTGGAAACCCTGCATAAGCAGACACCCCGCATAAGCAGCCACTTTGGCCCTGGATCGGAGGGTGTCCGCTTATGCGGGGTTTTACTGTATGTCTGCCATCTTTGATATAGCAAAAAAAAAAAAAAAAAAAAAGCGCCCTCATCATATTTTTCATGGCTTGGTGATGAGAGTTTTTTTTTTAAGCGGCCTAATTTTCAGACGAGTTTTTATCTCACCCCTGGTATTTTTGTCCCATATGCTTAACATTGGTAACTCGTTCTCCATGTCCCTACGAGTATTGCAGTATTCTCCATGGTATATGTTTTCATATATCCAGTATGTTGTCTCTTCTTTTAGGGTGAACAGGGGTGAGATAAATACAGAAAGCGACTCGTTTTGGTCAAAGTCATTGTTCTCCAGCTGGTTTGAATGCTATGCGATATTCACTCCCCTCACCTCGTTCATATCACTCCACTTCAAACTCGTGGAGAATTTTGACCAATACTTGTTGGTTTCCTCCTAAATAGGCTATGAAGAAATCAGGTCGAGAGTACAGAGGATAGAGGTTATAGTAAGTGTCATGCCAGCAACATAACTAATCTTACCTCATCTCTCACCAACCTTGATTACATATGATTTTGTGGTGGTGCTTCCTTGGAGCAGTCCTTTAAGCAATGTAAAGTTAATGTAAAGCCTCATGGGGCTTGTATAAGGAATGGTACCTAAACATGCAGTCACCAAGAAGAGGCTGCATACATTATTGCTGATTGTCCCTCCCTGTGGATGAAAGCAAGGATTCTTGCTTTGACTCTACTCCAGGGTGGTTGTGCTTCCTGCTAACTCTCTGAGGATGAGTTGATAATTGTGTAAGTTAAAGATGTAGCCCATGGGTGGTGCTAAAACCCATGGAATTCTGCAACATTTAAGTCTATGAGCAGTGGCGTCAGAATAGAGGGGGCGGCCGTCCCCCTCCCCCTCCAACTTTTCTGCCAGCCCCAAAAAAGTCAGCACCTTTAAATTTAACTCAATCAAGTGAAAAAACTGTTTTGATTTTTCAACATCGAAAAATGTCTAAATCTAACTTTTTAGCATGCAACTATGGCTAAGCCTTGACTTTTCACCAAGGAAAAGTGTCAAAGTCTGACCTTTAACTGGGCAATGATGGCTAAGCCCTGACTTTTCACCATGGAAAAGTGTCAAAGTCTGACTTTTTCGCGTGTAATGAAGATAATGACCTGACTTTTCTCAGCCTTTTTGAAGATTTACGGTAAATCCAATGAGACAGGTCACTCTTAAAGAATTACTTCATCTTGACTCTTTTTTTATTCGACAGGTGGATCTTTTGGGGGGAAAGAGGTGCATTCCACCGTCCTTGGAGTATTGCCTTCAGGCGTAGCCGCTTACAAGTGAGTGCTAATTAAGGAGAACATTTAAAGGCACATCCTGCAATTCATGATGGCGCCGCCTGGTGATTTCTAAATACATGTTTTTTTGTTTGTTTGAATACATGTTTTCTTTAATCATGTTTATTAGGGTTCTTTATTTATCATACAGAAAAATGTCTGGGCTCGGTTTTACCGTTCTTCTGCCCAGTCCCTTCATTAGCTTGGGTACAATCAGTTTTTTTCATTGGCTGGTATTCCTTGTTATTTCCAGTACAACCTTGCAGTAACAGTATAGTACATTGATACACCTACTACCGTATAACACAACGATTTTACAATATCTATATAGTTCTATATCTAGATGCACACCCATAGTTACATTTTGGAATCTGATGAGATGGGATGTATTGAATGATAGTGATACCACAGTTCCAGCAATGTACCTTTTAGTTTTACCGGTGATATTGTCAGTTATCAGCCAAAACTGGTTCTTTATGATTCAGTCCACTTCTAAAGGAGTATATTTAAACTTAAATGTGTAGTACTATAAATGAGAATAATAATGATAATTCTGGCAATAATAATTGAAAAAGCAAAGTATATAAAAAGTACAAATATGAAAAATGGCGGAACTATATCTTTCTTGTGAGGCTACACGGAATTACCATCATGTTCGCCAGAACTGCCACCTCATGGGCAATTAATCGAGTTGCAAATCTTTGAAAATGTTACTGGACCAGACTACATGCACTCGGATATTACTATGCGTCTTGTCCTCAGAGATTGCGGCTGCTTGTACCTGAAATCAGTTGATATTGTGTATGTATCGTTCCTTGAAGGTACCAGCGCCCAGTCAGATGCCAACTGTCACGAGAGGAGGATATTACAACGACTGGGGGCAGACATCCCTTCATCATTTACTACAAGGTTTGACAATTTACAGTAAAGCCCCCCCTTCCGGGACACCCCGCTAAAGGGGACACCCTGCTTAAGGGGACACCCCACTTAAAGGGACACCCCACTTAAGGGGACACCCCACTTAAGGGGGCACCCCACTTAAGGGGGCACCCGATTTAACCCTTTATGGACGGCAGCCTAGGGTCCAGCTACTCCCATAAGGACGGATACTGGTGGCAGTCTGTCTGGCTACAGGACGGCCACATAAAAGTTAAAACTGATATCAAAGTTTGTAATCATGCAATATGATACATAATCATAAATATTTTATTTCTTTTTAATAGAAATACTAAATATGATACTTTATCTACATTTTCTGAAGATTTCATGAATATTGCTCAATTATTTCTTTGTTAAAACATTTTTCTTAATATTGGGAAAATGATGCCTCAAGGCATCATGAGTCTTTAGTGCGGTGATGCCTCCAGGCATCATGCGTCTTTAGTGCGGTGATGCCTCCAGGCATCATGCGTCCTTAAAGGGTTAAGGGGGCACCCCACTTAAGGGGACACCTGCTTAACAGGATAATTTGCTGGGAATGAAATTTTACCTATAAAAGAGTTTATTTCAGCCCTGATTAAGGTGACACCCCACTTAGGGGGACACCCTGCTTAAGGGTACAATCATTTTGGTACATAATGGTTCTTAACCCTGGACACTTTGGAAGGACAACTTGTCAATTGTGATGGGACAGTGTGGGGACAACACTCTACATGATCTTGTTTATAATATGTGTGTGAGGCAGTTACCCTAGTGTTTAGACAATCAGATACCATGCAACGGCATGTGTAAGCTGCTGTAGCTTCCAGGTAGGCATCTGTGGGGTGTCTGTCTGGTTATAATAGTGTCTCTGTGTCATAGTATCACCTGTATAAAGGTATGACATACTACATAGCCTAACCATCGACAGACTGAAAACTCCGGTTAAGGAGCCACCCTGTTCAATGGAACAGTTGGCTCGGAACAGAGGTTGTCTCCTTAAGTGGGTTTTACTCTATCTATATCATTGATATTAGCCAGACAAAATAGTTATAGCAAATGTGTATCATCGATGAAAGTTCACTATTCTGTTTTTAGCATTATAGATTTTTCTGTTGTTGAAATTTTTAAACAAATTTATTTTCGACTATATCTTATCATCCTAAAATGCTATTTTTCATAGGTATAGTCACACGATTATATGCAATAAGTTGGTTTCTTTACTAGTAGTATAATACAATGGTTTGCATATTCAAGAGCTGTCACAATATGACATAACATTATCATTTCTTTTGTTTGTTTCTTTTCCCAAATATCATAACGTATCATATGAGATGTTGATTTTCTAGTATTCATATACATTTAAGCCCTGTCACATCAATCCCATATAGTGTAAAAGGAAGCTTACTTTTTGTTGAAATTAAACAAGTATTTGTTTCAATACAATAAAAATTATTTTTTCTGCATTTATGTCCATTCAAATATTGAGAGATGCTGACAATTAAAAGATATAATCCAAAGATATTCGGTTTTTATTTCAGGTTGGATTCAAGCAAGATGGAGAGATCACTGCAGTAGATTACCAAATGTACAGTAATGGGGGCTCTGTCCAGGAAATGTCAACAGTGGTATGTATGCATAGACAATAATCGATGGTTTTGTGGACAGGCAGTCGTGAACCACAAGAGGTTGACGCATAGTATAATACACGGGCGTTAGCAAATGTGTTTCTACGTCAACCTCAAGTGGTTTATAGAGCCGCCTGTGCAGATCATCAACGTTTGTTGCATTTATTATCCATCTTTTCGAAGAAATTAAACCCAGTAATTGCCATATTAAAGGGTATAACAATAAGGACTATTTCTTTGCTCTCCAGCACAAAGAGGCTATTTTCCCTGTACACCATGGTTTCGAGGCCATATACCACAGATATAAATCTGTATACCACAGTTATGGTATCTGACAGGTTTTATATAATGGGTCATGGGTTACTGAGTCCCCATACATTTTCAATGGGGTCTTTGAAGAAGCACTTCAGAGTTTGATGGTTTCGAGTATGATATTTCAGCAGAGGTCTGTATCCCTGCATAACTATATGTCATTATTCATTATTTTGGTTTGGCTAGTTGTAGTGACTGGGGAATGGGAGGTATGAAATCAACGACGTCAGAATAGCTACATAACTACTCGTACAAATACAGTTGCTGGAGGCATTGCCATTGACTTGACACCACCATGTTATATCTATTATGGGGAATGGGTTGATAACCTTCGTCGTATCAATATCTGTACAAGAATACAATGAATCTAGTTAGCCCCCAGTCATAAATGTTAGATGGTACAAACATCCAAGTCTCTCTTATGAAAATATTCTTGTTGTTTGAAATATTCATTGCTTCCTTTCAGATTTCCACCTTTGGTCTGAAGGGATGTGAGGGGGCCTACAGAATACCCAATATCCACGCAAATGTCAAGACTTGCAAAACCAATACACCCAGCCCTACTTCCTTCCGTGCTTTCGGGTGTCCACAGACATTTTTTGCATCAGAGGTTGTTATCAACAACATCGCAGCGAAATTGAACCTGCCCCCAGAAAAGGTAAATACGAAATAGAACTAATATACTGAGTCAGTAATGTTTCATATTAAATTAGCAAAATCGTATTATATTCCTTATTTTGTCTTCTTTTGCTGTGATATACAGAATTTCAGGTAAACCATACATGAATTTATATCACAGTGTATTTTCATAAATGTATCACCATGGCAAGAAGTTTCTAAAACCGCCTTTGTGGGGTCTAAATATAGCAATCACTAAAGAGCCAATGAGGCATCATTTCGGTCTCTAGTATCTGCTTACAGTTAGCTGGGCACTTCTCTGAGTCTAAGACACTGGGCCTCTGCCACGTACCAATATCACAGAGTTGGCACGCAGAGAGGCAAGGGATAGTTTTTGCAGTAAGCTGGGAGTCTATATAACCTCTCCCTAACCGAGGCAGCGTAAACTATGAGTGGTTAAAGCCTATAAGACATTGAACATCGACATTTTATTCCCAACTTTCACTGAGCTGATGGTCAGGATGGATCAGGAACAAATGTTGAAGTCTTATATGGCACAGAGTGATTGCTATTTCTGCCATCATCCACCAGGAAATTGTAATATAGCGCCACTGTAGTCGGGGGAAACCAATATTTTCTGCTGGCATAATCTAATGATAGTCGTGAGATAAGGCTAAAACCCTTTTAACCCCAAGAAATATTTTTTGATAAAATCCATTGATAACTGAACCTGCAAGGAGGGGGGCAAGATTTTTTGTTTTTGTTTATTACACATAAATTCATCACAAGGATGGTCTTCCATTTATGTCTCATACAGTGACATCAAATTAGCATAAGTATGAAAAGTAGTTTCTACTGTTCTTCTCAGATGTTTGTGTTATTTACAATTTAAACATTATGTAGTGGGACGGGAATCCAGCAGTGTTCGTTTGTTTCACGGAAGGTGGCGCGATATGCCGATCCTTACTGTGCAGTGATTCCGGACAACGCCGCACACGAGAATGGCGCGGTGGAGACCGGGATTACGTAACGCTTAGTATATATACTCAGCGTTCACTGTAGGTCGACAGGCTGTCCTCGCGCGTCCCTTCTACGGAACGGATCCTTGGGCCCTCACTTTGCAGGCGGGTTCTTGTAACCTTCCTGGTGGTTAGGCTGATCCTCCGGATTGGCCTATCCAGCGTTACCTAGCACCTATGTGCTAGGGTACTGTACTTGTAGGGAAGATCTTCCAGATCTCTCCGGGAAGTAAGTGATTAATAAACACCCTTGTTTATTAAGTGACGTTGTTGTGTTATGTGTGAATAGGTCTGTGCAAACTAACCGAAAACCAAACCAACCTACGTAAGTGCGTAGGGTGGGATCCTGCCTGGAACTAGCGTTCCGGATTGGGGTCATCCAACCTGCTAGACAGGCGGCGACCACCACACTGGTGCCGTGACCAGGATCCCAGGTTGCTTGCACAACCCGGGATTCTCGGTAAATGCACGGATCTGGAATAAAAACCAGATCTAAGGCTGAACAGGAGAGTGAAGATGGGGAGGTAACTTCTCAACAAACTCTTCCGGCCCGGAATGATGACAAGTCTCCAAAACCAGAGGGAGGAGGTGAAACCCAGAAGTCTGGCAAGGAGAAATCTCGGAAGAGAACCGCCGCTCAGAATCTGAGTTCGACGGTCCTGAAGAGTTTCAGTCCGGCAGCCGACAGCCGAGATGGCCCCCAAGGGATCTGGAGGGACTCAGTAAAATTGGGTCTCAGACAGATAGTCCCGGAGAGTCTAGTACTCCCCGGAATAGGTCGGAAAATACCTTAAGGGTATCTTCCGAGGAAGTTCCTGTAGGTTTCCTTGGACCCGAACTCTTAGCCGAGTTTGATAGGGAAAGGGAAGCCAGAGACATGTGTCGGGAACTAGAAGCTCGAAACCGTGAGATCGCCGAGAAGGTAGCCCAAAGGCACCATAACTTGGAAGAACTCTCGGTTCGCGAGATTGAGACTCTAGAAAAAATCGAGCGTTTGGACCAACATGTACAATACATGAAGGCCCAAGTTCGACTAGCAGAGACAGAATCATCCCAACGGATGCCTATGTCCCAAGCTGGCTGGAGTAATGTGAGAGATCATCTATATTCCCCACCAGGGAGAGTAGATGATCCAGAGAAGACCCCTAACAGATTCATATCTGGAACAAAGGGTGTAAAGACTCCTTTGGTTAGCTTCCGGCTACCCTCTGAGTCAAGAATGGGTTCTCCGAGTTCCGAACGTACTAGTAAAGCTATAGCTGAGCTAGGGTTCAACTCGTTGAACCAAGTCCGGGAACAGGATCAGATCTTTAACTTGTCAATGGCGAGAGCTGACAAGGTTCCGATGATGCGCCCAGAGAACGCAGCCAGAAAAAACGCTGTCATTCCAAAACCTTACGGGAAAGGAATGGAGTGGGAACACTGGTTCGCGGGATTTTGTGAGGACATACAATGTAATGGCTGGAATAAAGTCGATGCATTGCCATACCTCAAAAGAGCGTTGGGAGATGGACCCGGGGAAGCTGCACTTCGCGCTTTTCGCCGTTCCGGTGGTACGGAATGGGATGAGTTAGTGGAGGTAGCCTCATACTACTGTGGTCAGTTGGTAACGCTGAACCCCCGTTCCACTTTTTTAAAGAGGATCCAGGGTAAAGAGGAGACAACTCGCACCTATGGGCTAGCTTTGCAACAAATGTTGTTAGAGGTTTACCCAGGGACGGGATTAGATTCTCCTGCGCTGCATGAAGATCTACAAACTCAGTTTGTAAAAGGACTTCGAGATGATGACGTGAGAGCGGAAGTCATCTCTAAATGGGAGCCCGGTATGAACTTCATGCAGGTATTGCGAATAGTAGATGCCTATGAACAACGGTGTATACTATTCGGAAAATATGCTAATCCAGGGAAAACTTCTCGGGTTAACATAGTGGGTTCTACTTGGTCACAAGTAGAGGAAGATACCTACGAGTGTCAGGAAGCGGAAATAGAGGATATACTCTCTAATGTCCGCTCGATGGTACTCGGAAGAGGAGGCTTCAATAGACGGGGACGTGGAAGAGGTCGAACCCCTAGCTTTGGAAGGAACAGCGATGTACCTTCTGTGGCAGAGGCAAAACCAATAACCACTGATCCTGAAGGAAATTCCTCAGAGGTTATGAAGTTGTTGACCAAAATCAATGAAAGACTGAATCAGGTGGAGAAAAACCAGCTGGATGTCCGACGTTGTTGGCGGTGCAACAAAATGGGACATATCTCTCCAGATTGTCCAGAAACCCGGAACGTTACTACGGTGGAAACATCTCGTAGTCTGCCTGCGTTGATGGTTGCCTCTCAGAGTGAACCGGAAAACAAAGGAGGACTGTAGCGAGTGGCAACACTGCGGTCCGGGAAGGAAAGTGCCAGGAGACACAAACCTGTGAGATGAATAAGGAGGAAAATATTTCCAACTTACCAGAAAAGGGGAAGATACAAAATACGGTCGCAACGATCTGTAGTAAGTATCTTTCACCCGGGCATCCTTGTCTGCAATGGCTTTGTCAACACGGATGGGATCTTGGAACCTTGGATGGAATCTCACGGTTTATAAGACAACCGTCCCCTTTGGGAGGACGACCTTGGTATGTGCTGGCTAGAATTCAAGGAAGAAAGGTGGATCTATTGTTGGATACTGGTGCTAGTCGCTCTGTGTTAAACAACGGACTCTATCAGTCTCTTGGATTTGCGCAGGAATGTCATGTTCCTGGAGCCTCGGCAAAAGCTGCTAATGGTACTCATATGAGGTGCTATGGTAGTGTGATTATTCCAGTCTCAATAGGTAACACTGAATTCGTATGGGGTCCCATACTCAGTGATATCGAAGAAAGTGGAATATTAGGCGTAGATTTTCTCACCCTCTATGGAGGCTCTGTAGATCTACCCGATGGCACTCTCCGACTCAAATTTCCTGAGTTAATGGAGGTGGAATGTAGTTGTCGACGGATCTCTTCATTGATTTCTGTCCGACAAGATGTGGGCATCCCCCCCCAGCAGATGGTTAATGTCCTGATAGCTGGGGAAGGTGACTTACCACGTGGAGATGCACTTTTCGAGCCAGACCCAGAACTGTTTTCTAAAAAAGGAATACAGGCCTGGGATACCCTGATCGGAAGTGCCAGAGAAGGATCAATTCCTATAAGTAATCATACCTCCGGGTTGATTAAATTAAGGAAGGGTGATACATTGGGCTGGGTAACTCTAGCTCATGTGGATGGCCTAGTGGACTCCAGTCCACAGGGAATCACACCTATTCCTGTTTCCGAAATAACCAGGGAAGATGGACAATCTAAACTGGAAAGGTCGGACTTAATAGGAATTGATTATGAAGAAGTGCGGGTTAGTGCTATCGATACAGGAACGGGATCCCTTCCAGTTCCGAGTCCATTGCACGAAACTCTGGAAACTTTAGTTCAGACGACAGACGCACTAAACAGTGGGGAACGACATGAACTAAGGATTCTTTTGAAAAAGATGGAGTCAATCTTTACTCGACCTGGAGATCCCTTGGGGAGAACGGATCGAGTGGAACACACGATTGACACTGAAGGTCATCAACCCTTCCGCCTTCCTTATCGACGGCTACCTCCGGTAAAACGGGAAGCTTTAGAAGAGGAAGTAGGGAAAAAGATGGACCAGAAAGTAATCATCCCCAGTGCAAGTCCTTGGGCTAGTCCAGTGGTAATGGTTACTAAAAAGGATGGTACTTGCCGATTCTGTATTGATTACAGAAAATTGAATGGTATCACCCGGAAGAATGCCTACCCAATACCCCGGATCGATGAGAGTCTCGACTCTCTGGGAGGGAACCAGTGGTTTTGTACTCTGGATCTCCAGTCTGGATATTGGCAGGTAAAGATGAACAGTGGCGATCAGTCTAAAACGGCATTCACCACTCATCAAGGGCTTTACGAGTTCACAGTAATGCCATTTGGCCTCTGTAACGCTCCTGCAACTTTCGAATCCATGATGGATCAGATGTTGCGGGGTCTACAGTGGAAAAAGTGTTTGGTTTATCTAGACGACATAATCATCTTCGGAAAGAATTATGTTGAATGTTTAGAAAACCTGAGAGAGGTATTTGAGCGTATTCAATCTTATGGGTTGAAACTCAAACCTCAAAAATGTAAGCTGTTTCGCAAATCTGTGGAATACTTAGGACGGATAGTTTCCGGAAATGGAATCCGGGCAGATCCTTCTAAGTTGGAGGTAGTGGCTAATTGGCCACGCCCCCAGAATATAAAAGACATAAGGTCTTTCCTAGGATTTTGTTCGTATTACCGCGACTTTATCCCGGGTTTTCCTGAAATTGCACACCCTATGCAACAGTATGTAGTACTAGATAAGCCAGGGAAGCAAAAAGAGATCCAATGGACTCCGGAAGCTGAACACGCTTTTCTGGGACTAAAAAGAAAGTTTACGGAGACCCCCGTATTGAAATACCCTCTAGCCCAGGGTCGGTTCATTCTCGACACTGACGCTAGTAATGAGAGTATTGGAGCGGCTTTGTCTCAGATACAAGATGGTATAGAAGTTCCAATAGCTTTTGCCAGCAACAGCTTAAGTAAAAGTCAGCGGAACTACTGTACTACTAAGAGGGAACTCTTAGCGGTTGTGGTGTATGTAAGAAAATATTGACACTTCTTAGCAGGTGGAGATTTCATCCTACGTACTGACCATTCTTCTCTCAAATGGCTCTTTAACTTTAAAGACGCCAAGGGAATGATTGGAAGATGGCTGGCAGCTCTCTCTGAATTCGGGTTGACTAACTGCCAGATTGAACACCGGGCTGGAAAGTCACACATTAATGCGGATTGTCTCTCAAGGAGACCAGTGCGGAAATGTGGACGACCAGATTGCCGGGATTGTGGCGAGCATAGAGCAGTCATAGCTAGTCTACGTTCCCAGAAAGTGAAGCCGCCATTAAACTATCAGTGGACACTAGAACAGATTAAGGAAAGTCAACAGGCTGACCCAGATTTGTTCCGGTTAACTAAACTGATAGCTAATGGACTCCATAGGCCTACAGGACCCGAGATCTCGCCTGAAAACCGAGAATTTCGGAATCTATGTGGTCAATGGAAAGAGCTAGAGGTCCGTGATGGAGTATTATATCGATGGAGAACCACATTGCAACCACTTAAACGTGCTCTACAACTAGTGGTCCCTCGAGAATTACGATCCGGACTAATGACCCTATGTCATGAACATAGGAGTGCAGCTCATCTAGGACGGAAAAGAACGGTAGCCAGAATAAGGCGTCGTTACTACTGGCCTGGAATGGGTGCAGATATTCGAAGATGGATATCTGGATGTTCCATATGTAGCAAAGTCAAACCCGGGGTAGGACTCGGAAAGATGCCGTTACAACAGGAACTGTTTGGTGTCAGGTTTGCCAGAATCGCTCTAGATATCATATCTGGTATCGACGAGTCAGAGGAAGGAAATACCTGTATGATGGTGGTGATGGATTATTACACAAAATATGTGCAGATCTATCCCATGAAAAATCACAAAGCTGCCACGTGTGCGGAAGCTTTAGTGAAAAACTGGATGTTGCCTTTTGGAACTCCGAGCGTACTACATTCCGACCAAGGAAGGGAATTTGAATCCCAGATCTGGAAAGAAATGTGTAGGATACTCGAGATTAAAAAGACACATACGAATCCATATCGTCCCCAATCAGATGGTATGGTAGAGAGATTCAACCGGACATTGATCCAGTGTCTTCGGACCCTGGTAGATGAAAATCGGAAGAATTGGGATGAATTAGCACCATTTATAGCTCACGCATATAATGGGACCATTCATTCAAGCACGGGGTGTTCACCTAATTTACTCGTCTTTGGCGAGGAAATAGTAATGCCCGCGGACATAGTCTATGGGGTTCCTGGAATGTCTACGGATGATCCTTGTCCCATAGGATTTGTCGAAAAACTCTGAGAACGTTTTGTAGAGGGATATTACCTTGCGAGACGGAATCTGACGAAAGCAGCAGAGTGGCAAAAGACTGGACATGACGTCAATCTTAAACCACGTAAGTTCCGAGTAGGAGACCGGGTTGTACGATACCACACTCCATTGGTAAATGTAAAACTCGCTCCTAACTGGGACGGACCATTCAGAATTGTTCAATTATTGTCAGAAATGACAGTAGTGATAGAAGACGAATGGTCAAGAAGGCGTTATAAATCCCATGTAGCTCGTTTACGACTATGGGAAGGAAAGCGTGAATGTTCCGACTTTGAAGTTTCACACCCTGCTACAAAGCGAGATGTGTCACTGAACAGGGGTCCTACTGGGAAACCAGGGAGGTCCCGGGTTCAAAGAGCCGGGAAGCCGGGTGTCAAACCCCCGTCAACACGGCGGAGGCAGACCCCGATAGGGAAGTCCCGGTCAAAGGTTACCGGGGTTCCGAGTGGGTGCTCGCCTACACGGCGAAAACCGGGACGTCCGCGGAAGGTGATTCCTACTTACGCTAACCTAAAAAGGGAAGTGTGGGTAGAAGAAAAACCTGACACGGAAAAGTCTAAATTTGCTACAAATCGAGCCGTGTATAATAAACATGGTTCGAGATGTAGAATGGAGTCTAAAATAGACTCAAAACCCCGCCGCAGCTCTCGATTAAAATCGAAGGCTGTGGTTAACTACAAAGAGTAGTGGTGCCGGGGTTGTCGAAAACACAACGAGAAGCAATGGTACGAGATGTAGATCGTTGGTAGTCAGTGACATGTCGATTATACATGAATGTTGATCAAATAGTTACCTTAAAATCAGTCGTTATGTGCCGCAGCCCAGACGTTGCTCTAAGGGACCCCGTCGAGGACCCTCTAGAGGCTGCAGAATTGCCGAACGCTCTGAAAGGTCTGATCCGTTTACATGGAAATTAGACAAGTCTCCCATACTATCAGCGAGATACACGACGGCGATAAGAATTCCCACACTACAGAGAACTCGGGGTGGAGCTCGAAAAGGGGTTTCCCCGGGTTCCGGAATCTGTGCTGGGTGATTGAAGGCGTGAACGAATCAAGTCGAGCGTAACGCTGACCTTTGGTTTCTTCACGCATGCGGTGTTGAGACGCTCAAGATGAGCCAGTCTCGACACGGTTGATTGGTTCGCGACAGTGAATCTAGGTCACTTAGGAGTATATAAGACCCTGTTTTTTCAGTAGTCTTCACTCTGTGATCGGAGTGGTGCCTAGCACCACAGGAGTCGGGCGGTAGCAGCATGGCTGACCGTGCCCTGTCTACGGAGGGTGAGCGCGAGCTCCCCTCACCCCTGCCCAGATCCTCAGCTTTGGCTGAGCGGGGGGCAGATCTGGACGATGATGCTTTGCTCATCGGGTCAGATGATGGTGATTTTGACCTGGAAGGGTACGAGTCTGCGGACTCTGTTCTTCTTGGGGAAACCCGAGATGAACGACCCGGAAAGGGAAAAAGTCACACCGGGAAGAAGTCTGAGGCGGCCCCGGCCGCTAAGGGCTCTTCTGGTGCCCGTCCGAAGACGAGCTCAGTGAAAACTGAGGCCTCTGACTCGGATGTGTTTATGGCCGAAGGTTCCGAATCGGAGCGTGATACGCCGAGGCGAGGCCGAGCCCACCCGCGTCGTCACTCTCCGAGGAAGTCCTCCGAAGAGATGGGTTCCAGGCATGAGGTTTCAACCCAGAGCCTGGAACAAATGTTAGCTGGGATCCCAGATCCCAAAACGCGTGCCATAGTACAGTCAATGTACCAAAATTGGACTCCACCCGGAGTGGAGCTGGCGGAAGCCGGGACCTTTTTGGCCCCGGGTCCGGTAGCAAAACCCGGAAAGTCTGAGGCTGGGACAGAGACGGCTATGGAGACTGATTCGTCAGTTGGGGACGACTCTGTAAAAGGGTCGTCAGGAAAGGTGAGAAACCAGTGTCAACACCGGCTAAACCCGCGCCGGGGAAGTCTGTCAGTAAGACTGAGGTGTCAAAACCTCGGGAAGCTGACAAGACTGAGCCGCAGCTTTCGAAACAGAACCGGAAGCGACTCCGTCGTGCAGCCCGGAAACGGGCTGAGGCGGAGCTAGAAAGGACAGGAGGTCAGCCGGAATCGCGTGACTCGGAGAAAGGGAAACCTCAAACCGGGAAGCGTGAGGAGTCGAAGGGGGCTGAGTCGAAAGGCTCGGACAAACCCGCGGCGCAGGCTGGACCTGGTGCGGCTGACGCTACACCGAGTACCTCAACAGGTGCCACGGGTGGCGGAGAGGTCAAGTGTTGGGGAACGGAGATGGACAAGGCTAAACCCCTGGTCCCATCCAACCCCGACAATGATGACGGTGATTTCCAACCTGGCGTAAAGCGGGCTGGGAAGAGAACGGTAGCTAGACAGATACCCGCCTCTTTGCTTGGCAAGACTTACACTTGCCTAGAAGATCTCCGTCATGGGAACCGACATTACATCCCCGATGGTGTCGGTTTAGATGGAACCTCAGATGATGAGGAGTGGCTAGTTGACGAGGGTTCTCCCAACGCCTGGTACATAGACCGGGTGAAAGGAGTTTCCCGAGTTAGCCGGCTGAAGTACGAGGATCAGGTCAAAGACCGGATCGCGTACGCATGGCACAAGTTTGGGAACGGCAATCATTGTGTCTTCTTGAGTTGCCATGGGAGGGACAAGAAATTGTCACCGACCTACGCCAGTTCCAGGCGATCGTGTCTAGTCAGCGGGGAACCGTCTCAAAAGTCCTCGAAGGCTAAACGACGGGTCAAGAAGCTGTCATCGTCCTCGTCCAGCGAGACTGACACTTCTGAGCGATCCAGTCCGAAGCCCAGGAAGAAATTGGCTCCGGGTAAGCACACCATCGCTGACGTGGTGGAAGCTGCTTACCAGGTAGGGCCAAAGTTGTCTGGGGGATTGAAAGTCCTCTCAGACCTGAGTGAAGGAAACGTTCCAACGGCTTCAAAAGCCCGCGGACCCGTAGAAAAACCAGCTGGGACTCGTCCTAGCTCAAGTCTCTCGGGAGTTTCCCCGCTCAACAGAGGTGTTACCCAAGCACCCGGGAAAGTTGAGGAAGAAGAGGCCTTTCCGGCACTCCCTCCACCAGCCAACCCGGTTGTTGAGGTAAAGAAGAAACCAACGACACAACCACCCGTTGCGTCGAAAATGACTTCTTCTCCCTGTGCGATGTCGGTTGAATACGTCCAACGGGCGGATCAGCTAGAGTCGCATATAGGTGGCACCTTGGAGGGCCGTGTCCGAACGGGCGCGCAGTCTCTCCATGAAGGCCTCGTTAAAGAGCTAGTGAACCTAGCCCGATTCGAGGTAAGAGAAGCCACGAAAGGCCTGGCTAAACAATACGCGTTGGACTTAGAGGACGCACGTATTGCGAAAACCACGGCCCAGTCGAGGTTTGCCCGGGCGGAAGCCCAGACCCATCGCCAAGATGAACGTTGTCTTCGGCACTTGGGTATGTCGCTCTATGACATCGGTGACGACCCGCAAGCCCTTGAGGAAGCGTGGTTGGCCCGTCAAAGGAGCCGGGGAAGATTTCTTCAGTTCACCACGGAAGAATCAAACTCGACACGTCAGCAACTCGCTGGCATGTTGGGATGGTCACCCGTGGAAGAAACTTCCCACCAGGACACTACATCCATAGCGGCTCAGCCCATGGATGTCAGTGTAGATACTCCGCTGTCAGGACCCGGTCAGACCCCACAGGATCAGACTGAAGTCCTACAGCCGAGGAGGCCTCCCGCCGTGACACGGGCTGAAAAATCAGCAAAGCCTTCCAGGGCTAAGCCGGTAGATCAGCCCGAGGAACCAAGTGGGGCGCTGGGGGTGAATGCCAACATCATCCCATTGGAGTCTGGAATCTTTTTAGATACCGGACCAACCTCTCTACAGCAGTTGATGTCTCAGTTGCAGCCTACGTCTGCGCTGAGTCCACTGCGACCAGAGAGGACTGCCCTGGCAACGTCGGTTCCACCGACGGCTAGCGCACCAAGCCAGTCGGACCTTCTCGACCTCAGGATATCCTCCGACGAGGATATTTAGGGGTTGACAATGACCAACTCGGCTGGTGCCTAACAAGCCGGGAAGACGCCGTCTAAACTCGGAACCGGCAGAGCCAACAACTCTCCTGGATCCGAAGTCAGACGGGTATGGGAAGTCCCGGGGAGGAAAATTTTTTTTCCGACCTAGCTACTTCCAGAATGTGGCCTCCTAGCCAGAATTCTGCACTTTCTCAGCGAACCGCAAGGATCGCTGGGAGGGGTAGAGGGAAAGTTAGGAGTAACCAATAATAAGCGATCCTGGGTTGGGGCTGGGGAAAGTCAGTAAAATGACTTCCCTAAGGCACAACCCTGGTTTCAGACGGCTGAAGGTTCTCTCGATGGTCAGGCCCGTAATAGGCCCCCATCACGAAAACCTCCGGCCTGTGGTGTGGTACCAGGTAAGGAAGATTGTGCCTTTCGGGTATAGATCTGACTTACCAGGTCTGTGTCGGAACTGAGTTCATCGACTCGATAGTGAGATAGTAGGCGTAACCCCTGATCTGATGGATTACGCCGGCTGTTTCTACCTTGGGTCGGTGATCGTAAGTTCTGAATCCGGCTTAGAATTGGGGCCTTAATTGGTACTCGATTCGAGCCGAGAAAAAAATATGCCAGTATAGCTGGAGTCAAAATGAAAGAACACTGATACCACACACTCTTACCAGGTGGATGGAGAATTGTTTTGCCTTTTTGGCCGTTATTTCCGTATTCGGAAACTTTCAACTCGGAAGGTGTTTAGCGAGGCTAACCCTTCTCTACATATGGATGTCTTCCAACTTGAAGAACAGTGGGAAGCCCAGCACCCGTCGGCATCGGGCTGAATGTAGTAGGTCTGCTACGCCGATGGGCCAGCTGGGCTCGATACTTTAAGATGAGAAAGAGAACGACACTTCACTCGCCGGGAGCTAACAGAGGACTTCAACAAGATCCGGAACAGCTGGAGGCAGAGTGCTCGACAGGCCGGGCTGACCACCTGTAGGTCCGCGACTGTCGAGTCTTCCCTGCCCAACGCTCAAGAACCCGCTCCCCGGCTCAAGATGGGTGAATATCACATTTATTCAAGGTGCTAGTGAGGCTAGTCCTTCATTCTTCAAATGTCGTTTCCTCTTTCCTAAATGTCATATCTTCCATATTTTTAATAATTTCTCCATCTTACAATTCCACCTTTTTCACTTATACATTGGTATCAGTGAATTCTTGTGAACACCAGGAAGCTAGAGAGTAGACCAAGAACTGCTGGATATATGTTGTAATTTTTAATTGGGTAGTCCCTTAGCAGCAAAATGGCTGCCTTGGTTCCCCCCTTAGTAAAAACTGGGAGGGGTAATGTAGTGGGACGGGAATCCAGCAGTGTTCGTTTGTTTCACGGAAGGTGGCGCGATATGCCGATCCTTACTGTGCAGTGATTCCGGACAACGCCGCACACGAGAGTGGCGCGGTGGAGACCGGGATTACGTAACGCTTAGTATATATACTCAGCGTTCACAGTAGGTCGACAGGCTGTCCTCGCGCGTCCCTTCTACGGAACGGATCCTTGGGCCCTCACTTTGCAGGCGGGTTCTTGTAACCTTCCTGCTGGTTAGGCTGATCCTCCGGATTGGCCTATCCAGCGTTACCTAGCACCTATGTGCTAGGGTACTGTACTTGTAGGGAAGATCTTCCAGATCTTTCCGGGAAGTAAGTGATTAATAAACACCCTTGTTTATTAAGTGACGTTGTTGTGTTATGTGTGAATAGGTCTGTGCAAACTAACCGAAAACCAAACCAACCTACGTAAGTGCGTAGGGTGGGATCCTGCCTGGAACTAGCGTTCCGGATTGGGGTCATCCAACCTGCTAGACAGGCGGCGACCACCACAATCATAAACCATCCACCTCAATATGGGATGAAATAATGATGAATAGCCAGATGGTATTAGCTATGGGAACACATCGTGTAACTTTGATTTTTGCATGAGGCGACCTCAACCTTCAGGGGACTAGAAGTATACATCAAAATTGATAATTTAAGTGGTTATGGGCTCAAGTGTTATAAGATAAGATATCATGAGCTGACCGTAATCGTTTTTTGAAACTTCCTTTTGTCGGTGCAGTTTTGATTGCTTTATCCAATTTATTCCAAGACATTTCACCTCTATACTTTGGTGATTTTTTTGACAAATTCTGTTCTCCATAACATAATATAGGACATAACATATAACATAATACGGCCCTGGTCGGTAGATGTAGGACAGCTAGGCACGGGTCAGCCAATGACCAGTGAACCCCACCCCCTTGTGATGTTCTTTTGTCACCGACGAGTTGTCGGTTGATATTTCTAAATCGTTCACCAAAATTTTTTAAACATATTGATAAATGCACTCGCCGACCACGGAATGTTGGTAAATGGCCTCTGATCGAGTGGCCGATACGGGCCGAGGGGTTACATAATTTGCCTGTGACAAGTTCACCGACTCCTATGCAATTTGGGAACCAATCGTTCAACCTTGAATGATTAGATTTGTATTGGGCTTTAAACGGGATTCACACGGTGGTACCTCAAAGGCCGTTTGTCTGAGACAAATCCTGTTGAGATTCAGTACTGGAACACAATCTCCTCGTGTGAATGACAGGGTTCAATTTTGCTGAGACAAATATTTTCCCTTGTAATTGTCGGCGACAATCACCTCTAACAAGGAACAGAATCTCAGGCGATTTTGACTTTAAACAGGTTTAAAATTTAGAGGGGCATTTTGGTGAGACAAAAGTACTTCATGCATTCTCCCCCTGTCTGTGAGTCTCAGTGGTCCCAAATTACACCTATTCACATGGGGACAGTTCCTGAGTCGGCGATTATATGACCTGTCTGGGTGTTATCCAATAGGAGGCCAGTAGGAAGGAACATTAGTTGCTCTGTGCAGAATCTCAAGGAAGGTGCTTACACAGGGAATGACAGCGAGTCGGCGACTGTATACCCTGTGCAAGGGTGTAGGGGTGAGACTATGTACCTGGTAAGTCTTCCCATGTGAATTGAATCCGCCATGTTTCCCTGAGACTGTAGAACACCCCAGTCTGTGAAACTTCGTACCCAGCTGGAAATTGTAGCCGACTGGTGCAAAGGTGTGAAGTACACCAGTCTCAGGTCCATTTGTCCCATGTGTGAATCCCGTTTTAGCTGATGCACTGCCTCAGATTAGCCAACGACCGATAAACCTGCGTACCGTTTTGCGAGTGAACTGTGTATATACGTAGGATTGTCTATATATGTCATAATGGTATCTGTACTATCGCCACGCCTGGAGAAATAAGAAGACGGCTGTCTGGGGAAACAAAATCATTAGCTATGTGCCTTATAGTCTTTACTTTCCTTCAACTCGAGTTCTACTTCTAGGTTCGAGATAAGAACCTGTTTTCTGATGGAGATCCCCACATTGGTGATCTACCCGTGAGCGGAAACATGCGGAAGTGCTGGGACCAACTGATGCAGCAATCTGATGTCCAGACGATCCGCCAAGAATTGGACGCCTTCAATAGGTTTGTCAAAGCAGTTTCAGGTTTATCAGTGAGGACATGATGAAATAGTGATCTATACAGGTAATATAGTATTTCAGCTGACTTCATCAGAGTTTAAGATACAAGTTAGTGTTAAAAACGCCACAACTTCAAGCCGGTTAATGTTTCAAAAACTTTTTTTATTATATATATAGGTTGATCACAAGGTAGACATTAGGTTATGATATTTATTATTTTGAATATCAAAGGGATAATGTATGTTACTGCTTTATGTATTTACCAATACTTGATAGCACGTATAGGGGCATAGGAATGGAACCGAGACCTACGATAAGAGTGAATATTGATTCTAGGAGTTGGTAAATGCAGTCTGGATAAAAGCTTTACATTCATTATTTTTTTATATAAATGTATCACAGAGAAACTTAAACACTGATTTGTAAATGTTTCTTTTTTTTTCTTCTTCTTGAGACATTTTTCCTGTTTTGCAGGTACAAAATATATGTACATATTGTGCCTATTCGCTCTCCTTTTATTGGTAGCTAGCTGTTATTTTCCATATTTCTGTTACATCACATCTATCATACACGGTGCTCAAACTCCAAACAGATTTTCATACATCAAGTCACGTTCTTGTGGTCTTTTCTCATGCTCTAAATATATTTTTTTAAAGTTTTTTTTACATAAGTACATTCTATACTTGTATTATATACCAATGGTAGGAGTTCATATTCTTTATCCTAAAACTATTATTCTATAACTTTTTTTGTTTCAGAGAGAACCGTTGGAAGAAGAGAGGAGTAGCAGTCATTCCTACAGTGTATGCAGTTGGTTTTCCATTTCCCGCCATGTTTCAGGTAGGTTGACTACACACTGCGCCGCTCCGATTTATTGTGCCGCAAAACGAGTTTCTGTAGGTTGCTCTAGCGGTGCAGTGTGGGTTGACTAAAGGCCCGTTTCCGTTGGCCGACGAAGATTGCTTAGACTTTTTGAGTTACACAGAATGTCTGTCGATGGTGCTACTGACTGTGCGTCGGTATAGAAAAATCGCTGAGGGGAATAGATTTCACTGAGTGACCTAGCTTTCACTCAGTGGTGGATGGTGCCACATTGCATAATCTAGAGTCGTGGGGCATTTCACGACCTTGGTTGTTTCTATTTACCTATATTGGGTCCACAAGTCCGTCGGTAGTTCCTGACTGTAGATAGGTGATGGGAAATCGGCCAATGGAAACTGGCCTTTATGTGGCGTTTCCACCTGCCGATTATGACCACTGAATATGGCATTCAGCACGGTCGACCGACAACATGTATCCCAGCTTTTACACTAGACGACTATCGACGGCGATTCTTGAATTCAGCTCTGCCTGACGACTTTCAGCTGTAAAAAGCTAGAAATCATTTTGTGTAAATGCGAAGCGCATGGCGATTGCAGATCGTCTAATTATGTCTGATCATACAATTCAGCACCACCTGACGACAATGGGACACGTTCCAATACACGGACTCATCCAAGCTGGCTTGAATTAGTCGTCTAGATTATGTGAAAACTTAGTTGTCAGTGTAAAGCCGGAGACACACCAAGCGAGAAACGCGGCGATTTGCGGAGTCGCCAACACAAAATGGCTTATATGTGAGCTATTATTTCATATTTCACCTGATTATTGCTTCCAAGATGCTAAATCATAGGCAGGAGATATTCCTATGAAACAAAATCTCACATACACAGAGATCGCTGCCTCCACTCGCATGGTGTGTCCCCAGTATAATGCCGGAGACACCAAGCGAGAAACGCAGCGATTTCCGGAATCGCCAACAGCAAATTTCCTATATATGTCACTTTTTATTTCAGATATAACCTGATTATTGTATCTGAGATGCTAACTCATGGGTAGGAGATATTCCTATGAAATACTATTATATGGTAGGGACACACCAAGCGAGTGAAGGCAGCGATCTCTGGAATCGCCAACACAAATTGGCGTGTATGTGAGATTTTATTTTATAGGAATATCTCTTGCCTATGATTTAGCATCTTGGAAGCAATGATCAGGTGAAATATGAAATAATAGCTCACATACACGCCATTTTGTGTTGGCGATTACAGAACTCGCTGCGTTTCTTGCTTGGTGTGTCTCCGGCTTAATACCGGGGACACACCAAGCGAGTCAAGGCAGCGATCTCTGGACTCGCCAACACAAAATGGCATGTATGTGAGATATTATTTGATATTCATACCTCCCACCGATAGTTTAGTGTCTCAGAAGCAATAATCAGGTGAAATATGAAAGAAATAGCTCAAATATACGTCATTTTGCGTTGGCGATTACGGAACTTGCTGCGTTTCTCGCTTGGTCTCCGGCTTAACATCCATGCTATTTTGTGTTGGCGATTCCAAAGATCGCCAACTTGACTCCCTTGGTGTGTCCCTGGCATCACTTTTTAGTTGTTATTCATTTATAATTGTATGCTCATTCTATTTGCTCCTAGTACTATGCTTCAATGCACAATGACAATGAGCGCTGTGTTTTTATAGGGTGGGGCTCAGGTCATAGTATACCAGGATGGTTCAGTTCTCTTGTCTCATGGAGGAGTGGAAATTGGACAGGGGATCAACACCAAAATGATCCAGGTACGTATCCGCCTACTCGTTATCATTCAGACTGTCCATCGACCTAATTATCACATAGACAATAATTGATGGTTTTGTGGACAGACGGCCGTAAACCACGAGAGGTTGACGCGTAGTAATTCACGAGCGCTAGCGAGTGTATTACGAGGTCAACCGCGAGTGGTTTACAGAGCAGCATGTCCACAAAATCATCGTTTGTTGCATTTATTATCCATCTTTTCGAATGAATTAAACCCAGTAATTGCCATATTAACGGGTATAACATTAGGAACTATTTCTTTGCTCTATAGCAAAAGGGACTTTTTTTTCCAGTATACCATGGTTTTGAGGCCGTATATCACAGGTTTGAATCCGTATACCACAGTCATGGTATCTGACAGGTTATATACAATGGGTAGTGGTTTACTGAGTCCCCATACATTTTCAATGGGGGCTTTGTATACGATGAATAATAATATCTAATCCTGCCTAGTTGTGCAGCTAGTCGGCATGATGTTTGACCTAGCATAAACACAAGAGACGTTGATCAATTATGGTAATGGCTGTTAGGTTTATCGATGAATGGGTTATTGAAGGCAGATATAGATAGTTATGAGGTCAGAGAGGGTTTTAGGTGTGTGTTTTCATTTATCAAACTTCACCAGTTTTGGTGGTCTTACAGTTTGGAAGGTTATGTTGAATATGGTTGAAGTAATTGTTATACCATTTGCTGCAGATATCAAATTCAATAAGAAAGGTTAAGGAACATCCCAAACGTCGACATAGTTAAAAACATTTTTATACCTACTAGAGGTATACTATGCTCATTAACCAAAGCTAATACATATAGAAATATGAATACAGATGTTCTTTTATGTAGGAAATAAGTTGTAGTACTTATAGTTGATTGTCTCACCCCGGTATTTGTCTACATAGGCTAAACATTAGGAACACATACTCCACACCCGTGAAGGTAGTGTACCCAATACTCAAAGGCAAAATTGATGAGCTATTTCATTAATAAATGATGTTATATGGGGTGAGATAAAATCAGGAACCCTTTTGATGAAAATAACTTGGTCGCCCTCCACCTGATTTGACCGCTACGCAATTCACTCAGCTTCGCATCATGAATTACTCCGCAATCAAACTCGGTGGACTATGGACCAAGTTATTTTTATCTCTTGAGTTTCAGAGTTTCCTTGTAATGATCTGATAGCTAGGAGTAAATATAAACTTCAAAGTTTTGTATGCATATATGAATAAAATATGTAACAGATGGATGCGAACATTTCTCTTTGTTCTGGGGCCCGTTGAATAATCTAGCATCGTACATATAGACCTTTTTCTGTATGCCATAGACACCCAAGGACTATGTTGGTCAACTTTATTCAATGCTTATGGATGACCTTATGGACGGCTGATACTGCTTTAGCGAACAGACCTAGATATCATTAAACAATAACCTTTTTTCAAGGTACAGAAAAGGGTTCTTTATGTGAGATCCTAGATTATTAAACGGGCCCCTGTTTCGTATGGACAGATTGCAAGTCGAGAACTGGGTATTCCTTGTGAGCGCATTCATACAGCTGAGGCAGCTACAAACGTGGTTCCCAACACCACTACAACGTGTGCCAGCACTGGTACTGACCTGAATGGACCTGCTGTCATGGTATGTAAAGCTCCAAATGCAATACATATATTATTATACCTATAAGCCTGTTTCCATTGGCCGACGAAAACGGCGGAGACATTTGGAGTTCCCCTGAAAGACAAATGCTGGTACTTGGGTGATTTCTAAATTCTATTGATTTTTGCAAATAACTCTGAGAAATATAGGTTTCATAAATCAGCAAATAGAAAATGCAATAAAAAAAACATGTCACCATGCTAACTATTATGGGAAGGCCATCTGAAAAGGTAAGTGCTTAACTATTGGTGTCAATGGGATTTCGTGGGTAGATGACACTGATGTACTTAATATTGCTATCTTCAAATAATTCTGGATTCTGATAGTTGGGAACATGTACAAATGAATCATTCTAAAAAATACTATGTCACAATACTAACTTCTATGGGAAGGCCATCTGGAGTAGCTAAGTGCTTAAGTATTGCTGTCTATGGGAAACTACAATATTGTCATGAAATCAGATGGAAGTACCTGTTTAAAATTCAGTTCTGAGTATAGATATAGAGGGCATTGCAATACCTACCCGCATTTGACTTTAAAGTCTGTTTTTATTGACTATTTTGCGTCTGCAATGCTAAACGTCCCTCGGTGGTTCCTGACTGTAGATCAGTAACGGTCAAAGGAAATGAGTTTTTAGGGGAACTCAAAAAATCTCCGCGGTTTCCGTTAGCCAAAGGAAACCGGCTTTATGGCCGAATGAAATCCGCCTGTCAATAAAATCAGTCTTCTCCTGACTATTGTACACAATACTTGGTTGGTTTGGCTCCATTACTCTTAAAGGCATATCGGACAATTTGGCTTGAAAATTAAAACCCATTTCCTGAAAATTTAAGAAGATGATCCCCAGGTGTTGTGGAACACATATCTAACTTAAAAATCAGAGGTCACCATGCTGGTTTTTGATTTATACATTGTAGATCAATATTATGATAATTTTATATAAGAATATATAGAAATTCTAAAAAGTATTTTTTCACATAGTAAAACCCAAGTACTACTCATTTGATTTAAAAACCTTAGGTCACCATCCTTTTTCTTTTTAATAAATTGAAGAAAACCATATTTTCAGTACATTTCCTATGTAAATCAAGCAAATGTAAATTGGCCTATTATATTGTAACGGAAAACGCGGACGACCAGATATGAGTGCACAAGCGTTGATGAACCTTTATTATAACTTTGGAGCTACAGCAAAGGCCGCTCGAAGCCTTTAATCCTTTGATATGTATCGCTCAGAGTCTAGCAGATGACTGACTGAAGCCGCAGACGGCTTCTGTTTATATACGGGAGCGGGTGACGTCATCTCCCGCGAGATCTCGCCCCCCGGGAGAGCCTCCAGACCGGAGACTTCCCTGGGACTCCTTCTAACCTTCCCCGGGCTCCCTGCAGGGACTTCCCCGGAGCTCGCCTCAGAGAGAGATGACGCCCCCCACAGCCGCTACACTCTCCCAACACTATTAAAAACCTACCCGGCCCTAGACTAGACCGGGGGGGTGGGAGAGCAACCCATTGACAAGACTACCTGCTCAATGAGACTAACGACTGAAAAGTTAACAATGTTCCAGACAATTACGAATTACTTTAACTCTTAAATGTTGCAATCAACAAGGGTCTTCTGGGAGTGGCCCCTGGGCGGCCTACCTCCCGTCTTCTCTGGGGGGCACTACCGCCTCTCCCCGCTTCTTGGAGTGGCCCCTGGGCAGCCTACCTCCCGTCTTCACTGGGGGGCACTACCGCCTCTCCCCGCTCTCCCCTTCTTCGTTCCTCCAGGGGGCACTCCAGCCTCACCCCGCTGCTACCTGGCCCCCTCCTCCGGGGGGCACTCCAACCTCACCCCGGGTGCTTCTGCCTTCTGGGGGGGCTCGTCCTCACCCTGATCTTCCGGGTGCTCCCGCTCACCCCAATCATCGCCTCCCGCCCTGGTGGCTTGCTCCTCTGCACCAGTCTCCTCTCCTCTGCACCAGTCCCTGCCTTATTCCTGGGCTCGCTGTGCACAGCACGCCTATGCCCTGCACGCCTATGCCCTGCACGCCTATGCCCTGCACGCCTATGCTCCGCACATCTGTGTCCTGCACATCTGTGCCCTGCACGCCTTTGCTCCGCACGCCTATGCTCCGCACGCCTATGCTCCGCACGCCTATGCCATGCACACCCCTGCCCAGCACGCCTGTGCTCTGCACGCCTATGCTCCGCACGCCTATGCTCCGCACGCCTATGCCCTGCACGCCTATGCTCCACACATCTGTGTCCTGCACGTCTGTGCTTCGCACGCCTATGCTCCACACGCCTATGCCCTGCACGCCTATGCCCTGCACGCCTATGCTCTGCACATCAGTGTCCTGCACTCCTGCATTCTGCACTTCCACGTCCTGCACTCAGAGGCAGCCGCACTTTCCCTGTCCTTCCGGGGGCTCGTCCTCACCCCATTCTCCCGGGGGCTCGTCCTCACCCCGATCTTCCAGGGGCTTGTCCTCACCCCGATCTTCTGGGGGCTCGTCCCCACCCCGATCTTCTGGGGGCTCGTCCCCACCCCGATCTCCAGGGGGCTCATCCCCACCCCTATCTCCCGGGGGCTCGTCCTCACCCCTATCTCCCGGGGACTCGTCCTCACCCCGATCTCCCGGGTGCTCATCCTCTACCCGATCTCCCGGGGGCTCGCCCCCAACCCGATCTCCCGGGGGCTCTTCCTCACCCCGCTCTTCCGGGGGGTCGTCCTCACCCCGATCTTCTGGGGGCTTGTCCTCACCCAGATCTTCGGGGGGCTCGTCCCCACCCGGATCCGCCAGGGACTTGTCCTCACCCTGATCCGCCAGGTGCTCGTCCTCACAGGGACCTGCCGGGGGCTCGTCCCCACCCCGATCTCCAGGGGGCTCATCCCCACCCCTATCTCCTGGGGGCTCGTCCCCACCCCGATCTCCTGGTGGCTCGTCCCCACCCTGATCTCCTGGGGGCTCGTCCTCACCCCGATCTCCCGGGTGCTCGTCCCCAACCCGATCTCCCGCGCGCTCGTCCTCACCCCGATCTTCCAGGGGCTCGTCCCCACCCCTATCTCCCGGGGGCTCGCCCCCACCACGATCTCCCGGGGGCTTGTCCTCACCTCGATCTTCCGGGGGCTCATCCCCACCCCGATCTGCCAGGGGCTCGTCCCCACCCCGATCTGCCAGGGGCTCGTCCTCACCCCGATCCAGCAGGGGCTCGTCCTCACCCGGACCTGCCGGGGGCTCGTCCCCACCCTGATCTCCCGGGGGCTCGTCCCCATCCCGATCCGCCAGGGGCTTGTCCTCACCCCAATCTTCCAGGGGCCTGTCCCCACCCCTATCTCCCGGGGGTCTGTCCTCACCCCGATCTTCCCCGGGGGGGCCGCACTCTCCGCGGGGCGGCACTCGCCGTGGGGTCCGCACTCATTTCGGGGGCCACGCTCTCCTCGGGGGCTGCACTCTCCCCGGGGGCCGCACTCTCCCCGGGGGCCGCACTCTCCCCGGGGGCCGCACTCTCCCCGGGGGCCGCACTCTCCCCGGGGGCCGCACTCTCCCCGGGGGCCGCACTCTCCCCGGGGGCCGCACTCTCCCCGGGGGCCGCACTCTCCCCGGGGGCCGCACTCTCCCCGGGGGCCGCACTCTCCCCGGGGGCCGCACTCTCCCCGGGGGCCGCACTCTCCCCGGGGGCCGCACTCTCCCCGGGGGCCGCACTCTCCCCGGGGGCCGCACTCTCCCCGGGGGCCGCACTCTCCCCGGGGGCCGCACTCTCCCCGGGGGCCGCACTCTCCTCGGGGGCCGCACCCTCCTCGGGGGCCGCCCTCTGCCCGGGGGTCGCCCTCTGCCCGGGGGCCGTCCTCTGCCCGGGGGCCTTCCTCTCCCCCAGGGGCCTTCCTCTCCCCAGTCTCCTGGGGGTGCCGCACCTTCCAGGGGAGTCCACATTTTCCCCGGATTTCCGGGGGAGACAACGCTTCCAGGGGGGACGCCACTCCCGGGGGAGACAGCACCTCCGGGGGAGACAGCACCAGACTGGCCCAGTGCCTAGTCCAGTCTCTGCACTCTGCCCGGGGGCTGCACCCGCCGTGGTGGCTGCACCCGCCGTGGTGGCTGCACCCGCCGTGGTGGCTGCACCCGCCGTGGTGGCTGCACCCGCCGTGGTGGCTGCACCCGCCGTGGTGGCTGCACCCGCCGTGGTGGCTGCACCCGCCGTGGTGGCCGCACTCCCCGCGGCACCCCCCGGTCTCCCGAGGGACAGCTCTCTTCCCGGGGGCAGCACTCTCCTCGGGGGCCACACTCTTCCAGCACTTCCGGGTCTCCGTCGTCTCCCCGGTGGCCGCACTCTGCCCAGGTGTCGCACTCTCCCCGGGTGTCGCACCCTCCCCTGTGAATAGCCGTCTCCGTGGAAATCCACCGCCCCCGCGGAGAGCACTCCCCGGTCTGCCGATCGGCCGCGCCCTTCCCGGGGGTCGCCCCTCTCCCCGGAAGCCGCAGTCTCCTCGGGGGCCGTACTCTCCCGGGGGGGCGCGAGTGCCGGCAGCCGCAAAGTCACCCGAATGCGGACTATGAGATCTTGGCGTCCTCTCGTCCTACTTGACAAATTGGCAGACACGAACTCTCTCAGGAATTGCTGACATGTTTCCTGCCTACTGCATGGTAAACTGCCTACTGCCCCTCGCCGTATTGCTTCCTGCTTGTTTCCTGCACTGTATCGTGTCTGTCCGCGACCGTAAAATCAGGGAATAAATCCCACCGCTGCCACCAATGTAACGGAAAACGCGGACGACCAGATATGAGTGCACAAGCGTTGATGAACCTTTATTATAACTTTGGAGCTACAGCAAAGGCCGCTCGAAGCCTTTAATCCTTTGATATGTATCGCTCAGAGTCTAGCAGATGACTGACTGAAGCCGCAGACGGCTTCTGTTTATATACGGGAGCGGGTGACGTCATCTCCCGCGAGATCTCGCCCCCCGGGAGAGCCTCCAGACCGGAGACTTCCCTGGGACTCCTTCTAACCTTCCCCGGGCTCCCTGCAGGGACTTCCCCGGAGCTCGCCTCAGAGAGAGATGACGCCCCCCACAGCCGCTACAATATGTATTTAACTTTGATAAATTGGACAAAATGTTAAATTCACTCATGTAAAATTAGAATTTATCCCAAGAAATCAGTTTTGACTGATAATAGACATTATTTAAAAATCACTCTGGACTCTCTGGACTTTACAAAAGGACATTGATATTAGGGATAGCCATAGATTATTTCAAAATGTACCACGATATGTTGAATTAAAGTACACTTGTTCTCCTTTTCAAACAGGATGCATGTCGGCAGCTCAAGAAGAGATTAGCTCCTATGGTGGAAGCTAATCCTACTGGCTCATGGGACGAATGGGTAATTCTGAATTATTATCTTTGTCTCTTTTAGCATTTCTTTTATTTCTTCCTTCTTCATCATCAGAACCTGACATTACATGAGATACTATGGAAGAAATCTATTCAAGCATAGGGTCAGAGTTTGTATCCCATCGAGTTTGAATCGCATGGTAATTCACAAGGCAAAGCCACGTGAATTACGTAGCAATTCAAATGAGATGGAATCAAGCTCTGGCCCTAAACTGGAATAGGTTTCTGGATTTATCTCACCCTTCACATAATCTTTCTGATATAATCCCCCATTGAGGTTTTCTAAATACTCAATGGGTGTTGGGTACAATTTTTCAATGTTTAGTCTACGGGGGGGGGAAATATCAGGGGTGGGATCAAATTCATAATAGTAAATACATGTTCACTCTCTGCAGATTATAAAGGCGCATTGACTTATTGATACGGGACCAATCATTTTGCTCCCTTTTAATTTTTGTTTTATAAGTTTGAAAGAATAAGAAATGGATAAACCTAGATAAAAATGATAGAGCAATACTATCCAATAAACCAATACCTAGAGGATAGCTTTTAGGGTAACTTTGGAGAAGTCACCAAAGTTTCTTATATGTATTATGCTTCTAATACATGCCTGTCAACTCATACCCTATCCATGCAGGTATTGGCAGCATACTATTCTTGCATTTCCTTGTCCGCAGCGGGGTACTACATGCTGAGGTACTTATACACTATTGATTTTGTTAAATTTTGTTTTGCAAATGAGAATAGCTCTCTTTATTAGTCAAATAAAATACACGTGTTATTCTTTGCTCGAACAATAAATAATCTATTCAATATTCGTATATCTATTATCGATACGTGGCTAGGTGTGTATTCTTATGCAGCGCTTTGAAAACCACAGGGGTCCTCACTTATTAATGTTTACAAACGAAATGAAGTTGTAGACATTAGTGAATATTGGTTAGTTAAATATAAAAAAAACGAACGGTCTTCGTACGATCTCGTGGATCTAACGAACAGATGACATTAAAAGGCTACTCGATTGGGTTTTTTTTTATTTTTTTTTTTATTGTCTCATTTGTATTCGACGGTACATTGTCCCTCTTCCACACAAACGGGTGTGTAAAAATACGTAATGTGGATTGGGAAAAAAATCGTATATCTAGTCAATGCAATGTAATAAATAGTAATTCTTGTAGGTTCAGTAAGTATATGAAAACCATTTTGTGTGATGGTATTATCTGAAATCTGTATAGTTATTGGATAAGACAGTTTCGGAATTTAGGTAGCTCACAGCAATGACTGATATTATCTCCTTTCTATTAGAATGATCACAAACTACGGTACTATATGAATCATGTTACATTTACTAATCATAGAATACAATCCTGTTTAACCTAAGAAGCAAGAGCATGCTCTTTTTGTATGTTGTTTGTGTATAATTGGGGAACGGCCTACTATTATTTAGCTTAGATTTTTGACATAGATAATTATATATCGTGCTTACATTATTGTTTGGATGTTGTATTTCATAGTTTACTTTAGAATCTGATCTATTGTATTGTTGTTATTATGATGAACATCCTTTCAGGTGGGTTGTCAAATCGGACTAGTTTCTGTCCAACTCTTTTTTTTTTTTTTTTTTTTGTTCAATCAATACAATTAACGACAAATACTTTCACCAATATACGGAAATATAAATCGGCGTGAATTCATACAAAATTACTTGACTTTCTACCTCCAACAGAGACGTTTTGGGAAAATGTCTACTCTCGAGAAATACCAGCGATGTCTTGAAATACGGCAGTTATAAATATTCTTCATTTTCTACTCCAAATGTGTTTTGATCTTACGAACCCAAACTTATGTTATATTTTAAAGTGGATTAAGTCCGAGAGATGCATTTTCCTATTAAAATAAGAACTTTCTTTTTTAAATAACACTTTCATCCAACTTTATCACTTTCTATGTTTGCAAGAGAAAAGGACACCCCAACTGGCAAGTGGACTGATTCTTTCTACTACACATATGGTGTTGCCTGCTCTACCGTCGAGGTGGACTGCCTTACAGGAGATCATGCGGTATGACTGTCAAAAATATTAATATAGAACGTACTGACCATGCTGTACAAGCCACAAAACGAGATGATAGTTTACGTCGAGTTCCGTACAAACCGTAAATTATCATCGAGTTGTGTGGCTTGTACAAGCATGGTAGGTCGTTCTTTATTTACTATATACCCGAAATTGAGAAAAAAAAACATTTATTTCATTTGCCTTAACAACAAATATGTTAATGGACATTTACGGAAGTGTTCCGTATTTTCCCGTACGAAACACTGTTCCGTACAGTATTTTTACGTTATATGGGGAAACGGTGCGTTTTTACAAAATATACGGCATGGGTATATAGTACACACCATGTCACCATCTCTATTTCCAGTATACTCATAATAGTCCGTAATATACGGAAACAGGGTTCCTGTAGTTGCACTTGAAAATACGCGGTATGACAGACTTTATTCGTTCAGCCATATGCTGGCTTCCTAGATACGAAAATGTCTTCCCTTTGAAAATAACTTAAATCTTCAATGCTGAATAATAAATGCATTACCATGATTTTGATCTGCGTAGTTGTATTCTCCTCGTTGTAGACACTGAGGCTGATAACTGTTATCTCCCACTGCAGATTCTTCAAACCGATATCGTCATGGATGTCGGGCGGAGCTTGAATCCTGGAATTGACATCGGACAGATTGAGGGAGGATTCATGCAGGTTTGAAACATTTTTCCTATAGACCTAAAGGCATATTGGACAATCTGGCTTGAAAATTAAGACCCATTTCTGTCAATACCCCGAAAATTGAATGTGATGTTCTCCAAATCTTGAAGAACAGATATCTAATTCGAGAATTGGGGGTTACCGTACCAGTTGTTCACATAGTAAAACCCATGTCACTTTCATAGAATTTTCACAGAATATTGTAAAGTAATAATACTATACATTTAAATTTTTAAAACCGGAATTGAAGAAGACTATATTTTTCAGTACATTTCCTTTATAAATAATCAAATGTAAATTGTGCCCAATCTACCTATTGGGTGAGGCCCACTTAATGATATTTCAAAATATTCCCTGCATCAAGTCGCCGGATGTGCCAGCTAGTTATTTTTTTTAATGATAAGTTATACTTCACTCATTTCGTATTAATACAAGTCAAAGGAACCAGTTTGAATTGATAATTGTCAGTATTTCAAAGTCACTAGGTGGCGCCACTGTGTATTGTAGAATATGCCTTTAATACTTCTATCAAATGCCATCCTGCAGGGTCGAGGACTTTACACGATGGAGGAGACCTTCTTTTCTCCTGAAGGTTACATGGAAACACGCAGTGCAGAGACTTACAAAATCCCAACTGTGGCTGACATTCCCAAGAAGTTCAAGGTCACTCTGCTGAAGGGTTCTGATGGCGATTGGAAAAGGCCAGTGTATTCCTCTAAGGTAAATATTGAATACTAAAAAGCATCGAAGGTGATTTATGTAAGAATCAAACTTAAAGGCATATCGGACAATGTGGCTTGAAAATTAAAACCCATGTCAATTTCCTGAAAATCGAATATGATGATCTCCAAGTGGTGTGGAACACATATCTAACTTAAAAATCGGGGGTCACCGTGCTAGTTTTTGGTTTATAGATCAATATGATGATAATTTATATAAGAATATATAGAAATTATGAAACGTATTTTTTCACATAGTAAAACCCATGTCATTTTCCTCAAATTTTCACAGAATATAGTAAATATATAGTACTACTTATTTATCTTTTAAAAATCATAGGTCACCGTCCTTGTTTTTGAAAGAATTGAAGAAAACCATATTTTTCAATATATTTCCTATGTAAATCATGCAAATGCAAATTGGCCTATTTTATGGGTAAACTGGACAAAATGTTAAATTTGCTCATGTAGAATTAGAATAAATCCCAAGAAACCAGTTTTGACTAATAGTTGACATTATTTCGAAATCACCAGGTGGCGCCACTGTGAATTGTAGGATATGCCTTTAAAAGCTTTAGAAAATCATACTTCTTTTATTCTGCTCAGTTTTTTTCAGCATCATCTAAAGGGCCTGTGCCATCTAGCCTACAGGTTTTTCGTGATTGACAGCTTGGTCCTGGCAGAATCGGCAACAATCTTTTGCTGATTGTTGGTTGGTGAAAACAGACCTAAAAACTTCATCCTGACAGTATCTGATATCATCTGTTTCGATTTACACCCCGTCGATAGTACCCGAAAATGTCAGAAATCTCTGACTTCACCCGATTGCAATCCTCCCTCAGATCTGGTCCTGCATACTGTGATATTGCATGATTACAGTAAGGCCCGGCGTCCACCTACTACGATAAAAATATAGACCTACCGATATGGCTCCGATACAAAAAGCAAATATCGGAGACATATCGGGAAGGTGCAAAATCGTAGACATATGTCTAGACAAGCCAATCCACTACGCATTGCATGGAGTTTTTATCGGTGTCTAATCGCAGAAACGTGGTCAACTGCCCCGATATTAAGGGACCTTCCGACGCGATTTTGATTTTTTATCGGGAGGTGCATCGTATACCATATCGGAGCCATATCGTAGTAGGTGGACGCCCGCCCTTAGAATCCCATTCCCACAGTTGTTTTTTTTATAAAGTTTCTTTATTGAGCATCAGGGTTACAACATATATGGCGGTTTACATACATAATCTCAACTCAATAAAGTGACAAAAGGCCTCAGCCTTGCAATCGGACACCAAAGGAAACCACCAATAAAAACCTAGTGGAGAACAGGTGTGTTAGAATCGGCGTGCTTTAGATAATGGAACATAATGGAACAGTGCTGCCGACAGTGGCCGACGGCAGTGATCCCAGCAGGTTATGGTGTTCCATTATACCGGAGGTACCCAAATAGTAAATCAGACACTCAGAATCAATCATATGTAATGGAGTTATGTTATTATTTGAATTTGGTAGTCAGCAGATTTCCAAATGATATAATATGGTTGGATATATTATAAGTCTTATAACGAAAACAGACTTGTTAATCTAGGATGTCTACTTGTTATATGTGTATGTTAGAGTGTCTTTGTCCTGTTCTGTCAAAGACTACCTACTGGGAAGAACGTCCTTGGACGACAGTTTGTGTCTGTATCTGTTATCTTGAATTAAAAAAAAAAAAAAAAAATTCTGGCTGAGAATTCGGCCAGATGGAACAGCCCCTTTAGGCATATCGAAGGTGCACTCTCTAGCCGAGTATGTTTTGGCATTATAGATAAATGGAAGTAAGGGATCAAATGACAGACCTGTGCCAACCTATACCTATTCCCAGTCCATCTCTATAACCGCCCCTTTAACATTACAAATGTATTTAGAAATATTGGTATTTTCTTTATAAAACCTTTTCTTTCTTTTGATCGTTACTGACAAAAATGTATGATATTGATGACAAACAATCAGTGATGCTGATCTATCAAAATACGGATACCCTCCTCAAAGTGAAAATAAAAGATGACTGAGTACTATATAGAAACAGGATTCCTGTGTAGTAAGTTTTTGGTTTCCGAAATTGTTTCGCCGGGGGTTTTAACCGAGGTCTTTAGGCCGAGGTTTAAACCGCCGGAGGAACAAGTGAGGAACCACAAACTTACAAACACAGGCATCCTGTTTATTTATTACCATATTGTACGTATTTATTATTATATTGTACTTATTTATTACTATGTTGTACATATTTATTACTATACTGTACTTAAATATACTTGTGTATACCCATGTTTTAGGGAATCGGAGAACCACCTTTAGCTCTGGGAATGTCTGTCTACTTCGCCATTTACGATGCCGTCGAGGCAGCACGGAAGGACCATGGGCTGAGTGGAGCATTCGACTTGGACAGTCCAGCAACAGCTGAGAGGATTCGCATGGCCTGCTCTGACAACATCACCACCCTGGTACGTCTGAGAGATCTACAAGACACCGAAATTTGTTCCCGATTCATCCCGACCATCGGCTCAGTGAGAGTCGGGAATAAAATTTCGGTGTCTTATACCTATAAGACACCGATATGTAGACTCTTCCCGACGACACCTCCTCCTTTTATGACCTCGTAAATGACCCGGGTTAAGATCAAAGAGAGCCGCCGGTAGCCGAGCCGGGGTGAGCCACGGGCCGCTGGTGTGCACTCATAAAAATTAATTCAAAGTTTAATAACTTCGGATCCAATTAAGATATCGGGAAACGGTTTTCAGGTTTTTAATCGCCTCTGCCTCCCCTACAAATCGGTATAAGAAACTTCTAAATCGGACTAGGGGATAGGTAGCATCGCTATTCAAATGGCCAACTCAGAATCTGTAACAATCGGTGAAAGTGCGTACACCGAAATCTTAAGGTCGGGAACAGTCGGTCATATCTGGCATGGTAGTAATGCCCGACGCGTCGGGAAAAGCAATAAAATCGGGTCGGTGAAGTGCGTACACCGACCCGATTGATGCAGATTGTCACAGACCCGACGGATCCGTCGGGGAAAGGTAGAATCGGGCACAGCCGTCGGGTCGGTGTCTTATAGGTAAATCTGACTGCATGGGCCTGTTTCAGTAGTTTCGTGACATGTCTAGATGGCGTCTGTGACACCATACGGACAGATCAACACAAGTTGCGACACTTAGGACAAGACAGACCCCAAACACGGTGTGTCCGGTTTCAAAAGAATTAGACAATTTCAAGAAAAATATGAAGAAAATTGGTCGCTCCAATCAGCTGATATTTGACATCAACTATGACATGCGTTTTGAAACCCAATAAAAAATGTCCGCGGTTGCTTGCACCGTTGGTGCCGCTTTTGATGTCTGTCTGGGCCTAATGTCACGAAACTACTGAAACAGGTCCCAGACATCTTAAGAGGGTGTTCCATTGAGGTCTGGTAACCAGACAATCGCCGATCATTATCGGATGCCCTAGAGGTTCTCAAGTCTTTGATAATGGTCATTTATCAAACTATTATTAATAGAATTGAATATGTAAAACAATATGCGACCTTCCTCCTAAAACCCCAGGAAAAAGTGATCGGGTGAGAAATCGGCCCGGGGTGAGGGTTATTTGGCTCCTTTGGCTAATCACAGGCATCAGTCATTAAGTCGATAAAATCTCACTTAAATCTCCTTGGCAGCCCTGTAGTCGTGTATGATCTAAGATAAAATGATCTATGATAAATTTTAACAAAACAACACAGCCTTAGACACTAAATCGAGATGAATATTAATCTAGTCAGACCTTCATAGGCTATATATTGGATTTTGTACGTGCGATCTTGTACACACAAACCTTCATTTGATTAAGGAATCGTCCATCAAAAACAGGACGGAATTAAGGCTATCAACAAACTGTCGTCGCAATTTTCAATTATAGAAGAACACAAATGATAATGTATCCAGAAGAAATACAACTGACATTAATTTCACTCCATCAATAGCTGATTAATATTTAACCATTTTGTTGTGAATAGGTGACGGGAAGCGAGTCCGACTTCAAACCTGAGTGGAGAGCTTGAGGCTCTGAATACAGCTTCGAAGACATTCATTATGCATTTGATATTGGAATAATACACATATAGCTCCCCTTTATTACTATATCAGCTAAAGGTCTTCCATAAGAAGGTGATGGGAATATTCCATATTGTTATGCTCAATACAGAGTGTTGTGTTTCGCAGCTGTTCGCAGCACTAACTAGAGTAATGATACAATAATAAAAATTAGTGACTTCGTATTTGAATCTACCAATGGTATGGCCACTCAAAAAAACCAACTTGTTTCTCATCACCGCGCGCATCAGAAAAAATTATTTTAGAAGATTTTTTCTTTTCTTTTAAATAGATGAATCTTGATATATTATGAAAGGTATGTGTATTTAGTATCAAATTAAAGCTCCTGATGTCAGGGATGCATTAAATGTATAGCCAGTAAAAATCTGGAAACCCCGTGTAAGCAGACACCCCGCGTTAGCAGCCACTTTGGCCCGGATCGGAGGGTGTCCGCTTATGCGGGGTTTTACTGTATGTCTGCCATCTTTGATATAGCAAAAAAAAAAAAAAAAGAAGCGCCCTCGTCATATTTTTCATGGCTTGGTGATGAGAAACAATTTTTTTTTTTAGTGGCCTATTCATGTATGTTGCTGCATCAAGACACCAAATGGATGACGAGTGATGGTTTGCTGGGCCATTTTACAAGTGGAAGGAGCAAGATAAAATGTATCTGTATCAAGCAGGGTGATGAAAGAACCCAGGCCGGTCAGGAAGTCCTGTATATTATGTGGTTGTGGAGAGTAACCCCATGTGCCACTGTTGACATGACAATAGGACCCTTCAAATTGTGTTTTGCATGTCAGCATGGAATCATAGTTAAATGACACAGTATCAAGACAATGCATCCAGTGTAAGGATCTTCAGAACATGCCTAAAAAGGCTCCACTATGGTTGTGGCCATGGGCCACAGAGCCATGGCAAAGGATTCATATTGACTACTTGGAAGTAGATGGACAGGAAATTTCCTCATCGAGGACAGTTATTTGAAGTGGCTTGAAGTAATTCCCATGACAAAATTGTCCACTATCACAGTATAGCCGTTTTTCCGTTCAGCGCCGCCATGCGGTCATGTTGCATGGCAACGCCGCCGTTCGGCCAAACATTGCGCTGTCCGAGTGTCCGCCTATGCATTCACACATAGGGTGTGAGTGGCGGGTATGAGTGCAGAGGTGTTGTTTTCTTCCAGATAGGGGTGTTAAAACAAGTGAGGACACTCTCAAAACAAAGACAGGTTGTACAATGTTCAGAGTTGATTATCGTCTCAGTTTTTAGATATTTTTTTAGTTGTTTCAGCGCTTACTGAAATACCAAAAGAAGGACATACTAAGAGGGATATTCTAAGAGGGACATTCGACTCTTGTATTTGTTTATTATGTATATCATTTCCATTTCTATCTCATTCTCTATTAATCATTGTGGATGAATGGCAACTATGCCAAACCTGGTGATGAATGTAAAATCCCTGATAAAGAATTGATAAAAAAAAAACAAGCCCCACAATAAGATACATTGGTAAACACTATAACACATCACTTTTGGCCGTGGATTGTGTACTAATTCCATAGAATAGAAACTCGCTTATAATAAAGTAATTATAAACAAAAAAATTACTTTGGACAAATATATTTAATCATGAACCTCAAACGCGAGACATTATGATTTAAAAATGAACCAATCTCAAGAAATATATTATTTGTCATCTCATATAACACTATCAAGTGAAATATACACTGTATAATGATTTCATAATGTATCAAATGGGTTATATGTATAATATTATATATATATATGACATTCCCAATGGGACAAATGTAAGATATATAGGTTGGTTTGCATATGCAAGAGTGAGTTTATGCAACATGTATTCTACAAATAAGTTTATCTAAACGATATATTAAGTATTGTTGAGCCGATATGAATGTTAAACCTACCAAATTGTAGTTGGAATACCATAGAATACGATGGACTCAATGTATTGTGTCTAAACATAATCTAAACATAATCTACGAACATATTACCCTCATACACACAGTCATCCAATGCTAAAGAATATATAGCCGGGTCAATGTTTGGCCGCATGCATTGCGTAACCAAGTAGATAAGGCGCGTCGCCGGCCTGCGGAAAAAGGCCTATTGGAGGCTGTGTATGCTCATTGAGACTGCCTATCTAGCTGGTCAGTGATATAATGGCCTGCAGTTCATCGCTGAGGATTTCATCAGCTCTTTTTCGCTGCCAAGGACATTCAACAACCTTCTATCCCCTGTAGCCACCCACACAGTAATGAGTTAGTGGAGCGACATGTGGGCATGTTCAAGAAGACTGACAATGGGTTGTCTGTCCAGAATTGGGACTTATTGGTGATGCCGAGTTTACAGTGACAGGATTGGAGCACTCAGGCTTTTTATCCTACCCCTAATATAAAATCCCATAGGCTTAACATTGAGTTTCCGTATGCCACGCTGACTGGCATATGGAGTTTTATATGCCACTAGTTGCATACAGAATTGTTATCACGTAATATTCTAAAATCGAGGAGACGGGGTAGGATAAAATCAAAACCTGATCCGTTTTAACCTTGGCCACCGCATTCCACTCCTGGAGTTTTGGCTCCGGACTTCACTCGGCTTCGCCTCATGAAGTCACTATGCCAAACTGCAGTCGTGGCATACAGTAGCCAAGACTAAAACTTAACCAGTTTTACGATAGTACCAAGGAGTACCAGGATGGTCCAAAGCCAACGCTCAGGTGCTTTGATGTTGGCCAGGGTGTGTGGGTTAGGAATTTCAACAGAGGACAGGAGAAATGGGCTCCGGGTATCGTGATGGAAGTGGAAGTGCATGACCATAACCTGATGACCTATATGATTTGTCTTGGTCAGAAACTCAAGCTGGTCTATGTGCACCACATGATTCCAAGTAAAGCCCCACATGATTCCAAGTAAAGCCAATCAGACCATTCCAGGAGACACTGCCGATACTGCCAACTGAAATAGGAACCAAACTGGATCCTCCAGTTATGCCATGCCCCACTATGTCAAGAAACTGAGGGCATTTGGTCCAGATGGCCCCCCATCTTTACCAGTTCCAGGAAGTTACTGAATCCAGGAATGGTGTCACACTTGGCACCATGGCACCAGCAAGTTCTGAAGTTACTGACTCCCATAACAAGGTGCCTCCTAAACCAAAAGCAACTCCAGCCCATATCAAGGCACCACCAGACCCACAGGTGACTGTTACTTGAGCAGGTCGTATTGTGAATCTGCTGAAACTTATGGACCTGAAAGTTGTGTTCATTGAAGTCACCAAAACCAGGAAGTCACTTTTGATAAAATATCTTTATATGCATTGCTTTTGTATTCACCCTGTGTGTCTTTAGCAGGGATGAAATGTTGTGGTTTGCAGCCGCTTGCAGTACAACCTAGTATTAAGATACAATAATAAAAATATTTGACTTCCTGTCTGAATCTAGTAATGGTATTCATGTATGTTGCTGTATCAAGACACCAAACACAGCATCATATTACATATAGATAATGGCAAAGACAATGATCAAATCATATGACAAGTGCCTGTGTGTTATATGACCAGTATTCAATATAACACATGATAGGTATGAATTGCTTGATATTTTCGCTAAACATAATATTTGATCATTATAAAGAAATCCTGCCTCTAGGAAAAATGGACAACCTACCAGTCCAATACTTAGCTTCTAGATATACTCTCGTGTATACTACAAACAGGTCATCGTTTTCAAGTACTACTGTTGAGTTTCATTTTCTCAGGGATGATACCTTCATAGTAGAATCTTGTAGCTGATGTTGTGCCCATCAGCATGAAGTTGCTGCAATAAATTCTTTTTAGCATGTTGTCTAGTGCACTGTTTTCCTTTTTGTTTGGTATTCAGTAATTATAATATAGAACGTCCTGACCATGCTGTACAAGCCACAGAACGAGATGCTAATTTACGGTGTGTACGGACCGAGGCGTTTACGCCGAGTTCCGTACAAACGGTGAATTATCATCAAATTTCCCAGTAATTTCAGCATGAGTTTGATCAATCGCATCAATTATAGCATGGCTGGGACAAATCTCTGACACTATGCCTAGAACTATTACTAAAGAGCTGGAAATTGTAGAGGGGATCTTGTTATTTGTAGGGTTCGAGGGATATGTGGGCAACTTTGTTTAAATTAAATGGGCTCGTAAGTTATAGTTAATGTAGTAGAATCATTGAAAAGTGGGTCTGATGTAATATCATAGTTTATCTCACCAATGGCATTTTTATCCCATAGGCTTAACATTAAGAACTCTTTCTCCATACCCCCTTTTTCTGTATTTAATTGGCAACAAATTCGCCATTTCTAGCGGTCTTACATTTTGTCCGTGATATCACAGTATCAAAGTCAAGTTTTCATCCACTGTATGATATGAAATTATGACTAATGAACAAAATAAAATATACAGGTATTGCTGTCCATTCGCCATGGCCTATATCCTGCATGTCGTCCATTCTCGTAGTGTGTATATGGGTGCGATAAATACATGAAGCACAAAGTTGTTGTTCTCCCACTCGTTTGAATGCTATGTGATATTCACTCGGCTGTCGCCTAATTCATATCACTCTACATCAAACTTGTGGAGAACGAGGACTTTGACCAAAACTTGTTGGTTTCATCGTTAACCCCCCCCCCCCCCCCACCCACACACACCAGTACACTACAATACCTCAGATGGTCAGCTCCCCTTCTGACTGTTGTTACCACATCAAAGTCCCTCTCCACCCAACCCTGTACTTTATATATAGTTTCCTATGTGTCTACTACACCCTGCACCTACTTTCCTACTTTCAAACTCAAAATTACATTCCTTAAAAATACACAAAAGGAAATGTGTTACTTAGATTTGTACACCAGAAATTTTAACTAAGACATGGCAATCATTACAGCATGACAATCATGTAATTCAGGGCGATACTACTTGATGTTATTTATTGAACAGAAATCATGTTATTAGCGGTAATCGGTGTCATATCTAGGCCTTTTTCCATTCTCGGGAGCGGTGCCGACGTCACGAAGATACACTGCGTTGCTCGATTCTCACGCTCTGCGGTTTATTTTCCCGAAAGCGGTGCAGTGCACTCTCGTACGCACGAAGGGTTAAACAACTTTTCACTCCATTGAAACCAATGTTAAATCCACTGTACATCTCTGGTAATATCTCAGTAAATATCCAACTTAGAAACACCAAACAAAAAATGGTATAGAGGTATAGAATAGGAAAAGATGCTTGGTGGTTTTTTTTGTATCAATTCATTTTGCAAAGATTGTTTTATTTGGTGTGTTCTCGAGCAAACTGCCAAAATAGCAGATGACAGGCTGCTACAAATGTCAAAATAAAAACTTGCTCAAAAGTACAAAAATTTGTTGATCCAAACATTTATACTTCTATACTACAATGTCTATTGATATATCTTGTAAGAAACACATCAAACTACCTTTAATTACGCATATTAATCATGTACAGTGAGTTCAAACATCAATTTACGTTTCGTCGATCGAGCGATAATAACAGAAAGCTAGGGTGATCGAAACTGGCAAAACCCTTTGCCCCAAGCGGTCGTGAAAGAAACTAAACGTTCCGCTCCCGAGAATAGGCCGGTGTCGCACCTTATCTGCTTAGTTAAGCAAGGACTAAAGCCAAACATTCACCTGGCAATGTATACTTTATCATTGATTTACACAGTGTATCAGGGAAATACGTTCATAATACCAGTGCACATTATTTCCGGAGAAATAACAGTGATTGCATCGTATTCTCCAGTATTCCAGCTCCAATTTGGTGTATCATATATGCATCTCACCTCAATGATACTTTAGATATACCTTAGATAACACAGGGACACTGAAACTGCATACACACTAATACATCGGCAGACCTAGCTGTTATATGCTTATCTTTCTTCCATTTAAAACCAAGATAATTATCAACTATAAAGTTTAGACAGCTCAGACTTGTTGATACAATACCCAAGTTTGTTACAAGAATCTAATCTGTCAAAAAAACAACACTCCTGAAATCACACCCACTGTTCACACTTTAGGTGTGACTGCTGTGTTCCCTATACACAAGAGGCCGGACTCGGCTGTGTTTGTCTGAACGGCCGCTTAACTAATCAGTGGGACGTTAGGCTGCGCTGAACGGCAAAACCTGTACTAGATTCTATCTAATTTGCTTTCATTGACACAACCCAAATGTTAATGTGTATACTGAATTGAAATAAAGGAGATTGAGAAACGCAGGATATTCTCATTGTTGGTTCTTACTGGAGTCCTAGAATCAAGAAGTCGGTGCATCGGTCTTTTATCAAAACCACCATGCCCTGAACAAGAATATCTCATATTCGTATTTCAGCATAAAGATCTATATGTAACTGGGTAAACGTGGATGCTTTTTTCTCTCCGACATAGAATGACAAATCTTTGTAAAGTGTTATTAAAAATACTTGAAAAAACACCACTAAGGTGAGAAAAATACAAACACAATATCTATGTGTTATTGCCAATTCCTTGTACAAATTTTCAAGTCGGATGGAGAAAATTGTTCATTACAGAAGCATATGCATGTAACACTTTAACACAACCAATATTGATCAACTGTCTATGTGTACCTAGATTGGCACCATATCTATAATGAGGTAGATCAATGATTATTTGACAATTAAGTTGCAATGGGAACCATCCGATATTGACTCACCTCTCATGCCAGCTAGATAGGGGTTCCCCATGGATCAGACATCTGCGCACTACTATTTAATTCATTTATTGGCGGCAAATAGAGAGGAGTGCGACTTGATACTGAATGTGACTTGGGAAAGTGGTCGATTGGCTTCAAAGTATCATGGATAAGGTCCAAGAACTTTAACACATGCTGGAATTCCGAACAGGAAGAAGGAAGAACTGATAATGTATCAGATGTTGAGACGTCAATAAAAAAAAGATTTAAAAAAATTGAACCAGACGGTATAATGATAATATGACCCCTATACAGCTCAAATATAATAGCAGGATGGTCATATGCACTTTAACAAGCATTTGATAGACATGTTGTACTAGACTAGCTTCAGTCCCTGCATCGTACAACTACCCTTTCACCTACCTCACCCCTGCTCGTGGGGATGCAGGGCCTGTCAGGAGTTAGGGGAAGTCCACATTTTGCAAAGTAGTTTTATTTCTTAATGATGTTCATAATCAAAGACTTGAGCAAGTCTAAGGTTAGACTCATAGGGTACTTACGTTTTGCACCTGATGTTTCTATTAAATCAGATATCTAAGTATTGATTTTGCTCTACACTTCAAGAAAATAGGTAATATTTTAGTGTGTTGGGTAGATTGGGGGGGGGGGGGGTAGATTGAAAAGTGTGAGACAGCCTTAAAATCACAGGGGGTTGTCCAGAGTTGTGTGACAGAATACGCATTTGTGTATTACAGTAGCTTTATTAAAGATGTAGTAACTATTATATAATGTTATCTTACATAAGAAAGAAAATGTGTGTGGAGGGTGTTTTGGAAAGTGTGACATAATATTTGGGGTGTGGTATCAAATGTGTGATGAAGTATCACGGGAGGTGGGGGAGTCCTAAAAATGCCCTAAAAAAGTGTGACATTATTTATGGATGACCCCTTATAGAAGAGCATACACTTTTTTATGATCTTACACAATTCTTATTCACAATTTTCTTCATGTAATCAAGTATACCTAAATCAAAATTAATGACAACTAAATTTGAGGAACTCTCTCAGAGATGATTGAGCAACAGCAAATTGGAAGAACACCAACATTGAAAATTTGTTCAATATATTTTTTCAAACATAATATCAGACTGGCCTCCGTCCTAGTATGCTGCAACTCCGCCACCCTTACCTTTCCAACTCCATTGGACTAGTATAGCTACTGTCCTGCCATGCAATTTGCTCAGTTTGTATCTAAAATATTAACTTTGATTGTCAAGGCACCCTGCTGTGAGCAGGGTTTCAAAAATTAGTCTATAGACTCATTGTAATGTTCCTCCCCACGGAAATCTTTAGTAAAAGGCGAAAGATTTATGCGTGGATTGAAGAGAAACCAGAGTACCTGAAGATGTGTAGCAGGACCATTTGTTAGTAGACACTTACCAATGAAAATGGTGTCTTATTTAGCCATTTATGCAAGCATTCTGCTTTTCATGACTTGACAGACATAACAAGATCCATTCTCTAAAAGAAAACTACTTCCTCTGACAGTGTCTCTACATTGTCTCTGAATGTCATCATTATCCATGCTTTCAAGAGCCAAAAGATAATTCAGATCTCAGGGTAGTTGCTTCTTGCAAAAGTGGTGCCACCTAGTGACTTGATCTGGAACTCACTTGCCATAATAGCAGGTTACTGCCTAGAGCTCCTGCAGACATAATTTCATTAGGAAGCATTCAATAATCATGGCTGGGGGCGGCACAGTTTTTAGGGGGGGGGGGCAATTTTGGGGCGGTATTCCAAGGGGGGGGGGAACTGATTTTTGGGTATTTGATGGGGGGGGCCAAATTTTGTTCACTATTTCTGCCTGGTGTCGACGTTTTTACCTAAACAATGAGGCAGGAGACTCCCATATTTGTGTTCAATGATAAGAAATGATATTTATAATGATTGGGGCTTCTAGCATGTCTGCTCGCTGCCAACAACCGCCTTGGTTGAACATTAGCAGAATTCTTACAACTATAGAGACTAGGAGCATCAACTCAAGCTGTCATCATAGCATTGTACAGTAGCACAGCCAACATCAACCAATTGGCATTGTGCTTGATGCTATCACATTTCAAGCATTTGCTTGTGCCTTTATGTAGAACCTCATATCAACACTAAGTATAGGGTTCAAGAGTTAAATATGACATCACACACCTGCCTTGCTTTGAACTTGGAAAAAGGGAATTCCAAAAGTGGTAGTAGGAAAGGCTTCATGCTGGACTTTGAAACTTGTTGGCAAAATTAATATGAGGCTATGACCAGTGTGGGCCCAGATTAGATTTGCAATGGCTCCATCTGCGGAGACATGGTAAATATCTTAATGTTTCTGAGGTATTTAGTAATGTGAAAACTATAAACCTGTGTTTATAATCTTCTGATTCCTCACCTGTATTCCCTGTTGTTTAAAACCTGGTCTAAAGACCTCATTTTAAAATCTGTGGAACATAGGTTCACAGATATTGGAGGATTACTCTACAGGAGTAGTTTTGCCATAATCTGCCAACATTAGCTGCGCTAATCAGAGTATTATCTAGATACCAGAGAAAGAAGAACTAGGCTGGGAGATGCTCCAATACTTAAGGACCACCCAGTGACCCTTGAATTATTCAACCGAAGTGTTTGGTACAATACAACTAGTGAATGGAACAAGCTGAATCCGACAACGAGAGCAATAACCAGATACGAAGAATTTAAACAAAGCACAAAAGAAAACCTTAATGCCCCACGACTCCTATATTAGAGGGTCCAAAATTCTGTTTTCCAAACTCAACCATTTATCAACATACAAAATATGCAATAAATAAAAAACATCTAACATTATACATATCATACCCCTTTTTTTTGTACGTGGTTTTTAGCATCCGAGACCAGACCAATGGCAAAATCTACAAATATCTATCAATATATACCGCCTACTTTTGCTCATATATATTTTTCGAATGAATGAATCTATTACACTCTGGCCCTGGAGCCTACTGAAAATAGGATTGGCAATAAATCCTAGTTGATACCTCAAGTATAAATAGAAATTGAAAAAAAGCTCTACAAGGCAATGTGCAGCCAACATCATGTAGCAGCATCATGTAGAAATGATATTTAAAGGATATGATGACAATGGCTGGGAAAAGCTGCATGGTGAAGGCATGCTTGACAAAATGTCGTTAGCAGTAGCCTACTGTCCTCCTATATATATTTGGAACACTATATAGGCCTATACTTGGATTTTTTTTACAATCCGGTGTTCCAAAAACTGTGCCCCCCTCCCCCCCCCCCCCCCCAGCCATAATTAATGAATAGGCCAACTCCTTTAGCACATCAACCGTAGTTATAATTAACGAAATGAAAGAGAAATACCTAGCATAGTTACCAAAGGCTAATAAAATTGCTCTTACCAAACTACACACAAATAATATCAGGCTGCATAAAACGGTAGAGAAGTTTAGAAAATAAAACCAGCCGCCTCTTATGATAGGTGTATAGGCCTACGGTTTGTAAAACATGGGATGATTGAGGGATACCTGATGAATACCACATCTTTTTCTACTGTAGCTATACAAAAATAGTGCAACCTTGCAAACAATATCCCAAGAACTATGTGAGAAGATCCAGCATGTACAAGATAATCACTCTTGGAAACTGACGAAGAAATAGATAACATTTAGTATCAGTCAAATTTTTAGTAAGGCATTGCCTATCCCCTTTAGTACTGAAGACTGTCTAGGACTATGTATATAATATTATAACCCTTGTATTTGTATTTACATGTTTTCCCCCCCTTTTTTGTATCTTTTTTATATCTGTTTTACTGTCAATAATTCTGTTTATGCTCTGTCTGTTTACTTTGCTGTAAACAATGGCATTTATAATGCACCGGTAATCTCCATACTGTATGAAACAGTCTGAGTTAATAAGATTAAATTGAATTGAATTGATCATTAGAATTTGGAAGACTAGGTAGAAAAATACAAAAGTTTATAAAACTGGATTACCGCCCAGGGAAACGTTGTGCGGCACACATCGGGTAGTGGCGTTGGCCGCTTCAGTGAGAGGAACGTTGAGACGGTACTGTCCATGCTTTGACACACCTGGGACCTGTTTCACTAGTTTCGTGACATGTCTAGATGGCGTCTAGATGGTATGTACACTTTCATAAGAACTAGACATTAGACTTCGTTTTGTCTGTTCTTGCTTGCACTGTTGGTGCCACTTTTCATGTCTGTCTAACACTGTTGTCACAAAACTAGTGAAACAGGTCCATGATGTGTAGATTTGTCTAATTCTTATGTTTGGGGTCTGTCTTTTCCTAAGGGCAGCTACTTGTGTTGTCACGAAACTAGACAACCCAATGTATGTATGGTATTACAGACATGTCACAAAACTAGTGAAACAGGTCCCAGAGCTGTTTCAAAAGTCGACTGAAGTCTATGGTTTTGAAACAGCTCCCACTGTTGTGGGGCACAGCGACACTGCCTGATGAGAGTTGGGCGTACCACGGACGACATTGCTGCATGAACGCCGCCTGGTGAAAACTTGTCACGCTTCAGGTTAATTTTATTCCGCAGAGCCTTCTAACGGATACCCTGGGAACCATTGTATTTTCATTGTATCTTTAAACGGCGTGCCATAGTAAACGTTATGAGGGGACCAGCGAAGATTTCTAGTCTCACAGCACATTCTGTGCGGTGATCGAGCCATCATTCTTAGGCAAATAAGATAAACATCTGTACGGAGAGTGAATCGGCAAATAAGAAACTGTTGGCAACCAGCTAAGACCATGACCTATTAATCTCTGGCCAATCAAATGCAGTGTTGTTACCTTCGCCGGATGTAGATCGATGCCTAAATGCAGCATCTTCCCCGGAGTACTATTCGCCAATCTAGTCATCTATGGCGGTGACAACACTGTTCATGATGTGAAGACGATGATAACGGGAAAATGTCTAATCTATTCGAGTCATTTCTCAGTCAGGGGTTAGCCCAGAAAGCTGATAGAGAGGTACGTCAATCAATTACAGTGTCCCACCTCCCTTAGTACACTAGGCATCGCATGTGAGGTGAACAGTTAGACTTGTCGCGTGGGTTGGACATGTTTCCTTCTTCAAGTTCTTGCCACCTTCGCTGTTTGAGTTTGAAGAATTTGTCTTTGCTCTCTGTAGTTCGTATAGATCTATGACTATTGACACGATGTTGCTATACATAGATGCAACCGCAAGTGACGTGGTGGGGAGCTGTGTAGAGACAGTGAAAACGTTGGCGTCCCATCCTGTTTTTTTTGCACTGTGACTGTCAGTAGAACTAGATCTAGATCTAGTAGTAGTAGAACTAGAAGTCAAGTTAGGGGCGCATCCATAAACTTCACTCCTTCCTTCAGTATAATGAAGATGAACGTAATATCAGGCCCCCAAGTGAAACATATAAAAACCTATATTTCAGCTCTTGAGCCTTTATCTTTTTAAATTAACCTATGAACGCCTTTTTTTACTGCCATGCAGATTGATGTATACTGGAAATTTTAGAAGTTTAACTTGACACAAAGATCAGATTTTCAAATTATAAGAAATCCACATTATCAGTGTATTTAAGAGATTTTAGAAATGTTTAAGAATCAACAGTTTGTATGACTTCTTGCCAGTCTGGCTAACCTGTTACTCACAGTGTTACTGTTAGAAACTCAGCATGCATGTCTAACCTGATGAGCCTGACATCCTGTAAATTAGAACTAGGTAAATCATTTTAGAAATCAAGAACTGAAGATAAGCGATCCACTATATCTCGACTCCATCATGGTGAATATGTTAACCTTATAAACCTATAAAAACCTATGTTTTTGGTCTTGAAACACCTGTAAAAACCTATCTCTCGATTCTCAAAATCTATTTAAAAACCTATATTGAGGAAGAGTGTTACTGATCTGCAACATTTGTGGAAAAAAATTTGACCGCCAAGTTTCCTATTTGTCCGTTTAGCCCTCCACCTCCACCACACACCCTACTGAGTGCATACTTTATGGATGACCCTGACTGTATCAGTTTACGAACTCCCCCAAGTCGAACCCACTCCCCAAATTTCACTAAATGCTACACTCGATTAGTGTAAAAGGTTAAATCAGTCATTTATCAGCATCCGACGATCCACAATTAAATGGCTTTTATTTTAAAAGCTTCATTGATGAAGACTGTAGCCGAGGTAGGATGAAACATAAAATGTATAACTGTATTAATAGATTTACATGTAAAAGATGTAATATAAAGCTTAGTGCCTAGGTATGAACCATAGTTGAGGATCGAGAGAGCAGATAAAATAACAACATACTTCAGGGTTCCCACGGAGACTGGCAAACCTGGAAAATGAAAGTGTTCATGGAAAAGTCATGGAATTTGAAAATTTGCCATGGTCATGGAATTTCGGTCATCAGTCATGGAATTTGTTCATATGACAGACATCATTGAAATGGGTTCATGGACGCCTTGAGCCTGGGACGATTTGAGCCCTGGACGCCTTGAGCTTTCTGTGGACGCCTTGAGCCTACCCTATGGACGCCTTGAGCCTACCCCGTTTTGGTGGCCTTGAGCCTCTAGATGTAAGAACTTTGAAAAGTGTACTTGTACTGGTTTATAGTCATGTATACTCAACCCTAACCCTTACCCAACCCTTTTCTAACCCTAACCCGCCAATCGGAACTAAAAGGAGGTAGGCTCAAGGCGTCCACGGGGGAGGCTCGAGGCATCCACATTTTCGCGCTGACAGGAGGCTCAAACGGTAAAAGGCTCAAGGCGTCCAATTCCCATTGAGATGCATGATATGCCATATTAGATGAAACATACGTACCATGATTGATTATCAAAATATTTTATTTTTATTCATAGGTAGGGACCTTACATCTAGACATATATCTGATCTAAATCTCCAGGTAGATAAAGATTCTCTTAACAGCCTGCTAACCTGTACTACTTATTTCAGGATTCGTCAAAAACTCCCCAGGCTACTTCTGGGAAAGGTGTACAAGATGCGGTGTCACGGTCGCCAGCACCTAGACAGGGGAGTTCCAGCCAAGGGGATGCCTCAAAAACAACAGCCAAGCAGTCGGAGACTAGCACAAGGCCGATGGAAGCTACTGTGCGGGGTTCTGCCCTTACGAAGGCAGCCTCGACGCCACCGGTCCCCAAAGCAGCTGCACCACAAACAGTCCCCAAGATGTTGCACTCCAGCCCGAAACCAGCCCAGTCACCAACAGTTATCGAATCGAAAACTCCAGCAGTTGGGACTCCACCGGCGAACAAGCAGGACAAGTTGGGAGCACCGTCCGAGGAAAAAGTGGTGGACATAGATAACTTGAAGACGTTTACCATTCCCAAGAAACGCAAGGCGAAAAAGGGTAGGTAGTATTTTGTGTTTTAATATACAGAGAATTGTTCAGATAGAAATGAAATGAAAATGCCCATTAAGGACAAAGATTTCCAAAGCAGGCCACATAGATGTTACTTCAGGTAACATTCATTAGATCTTCAGCATTGTGTAAACGGAATAGTTTTGTTTGGGATTTCAAGTTTAGTCACGGCTTGAAAATTGGGACTGTGTAGAGTATGTGTATTTATCCTACACCTCGTATAAATCTGAAAGAAAACATGGTGTGACTTTATGTCACGGTTATGCATAAAAAATGTATATGCCACACATCACATATGAAGTTAAAAACACATGACTGGGTAGGATAAGATCTGAAGGTAATTGTTTACATGGCGTTTGTTGTCTTCTGTTACAAATATCGCTCAGCTCTGCCTCATGATATCCTTCCATGAAGACAAATCACGCCATATTAACAATCATATAAACATTCATATTTTGTGTACATACTCAATGGATGGTCCCAAATATATATAAGCGGTGTTACGAATATATAATTTTAATAAGAAAATTTCTAAAAGAAAATTTCACAAAACCAATAATTTTAATAATTTGTATTTTGATTCGCTTATTGATGCTTGTATTTGTATTTTTCGTTAGATTTATATGAGCGGATATCGCTGACGTCCTCCGAATACACACGAGAACTGCTGCCGCTGGTGACAAAGACTTACAAGGATGCAAACAGTGCCAAGTGCTACACCTACGATCGGCCACTACTGATTCACAACTCAGACCTCCTCGATGCGGTATTTATTCATTTCCCTAATAAAGCCTATAAGACATCCACATTTGTTCCCGGTTCATCCCGTCCATCGGTTGGGTGAGAGTTGGGAATAACATTTTGATGTCTTATACCTACAAGACATTGACATCTATTTTTTACCTGTTATCTAGCTTGTAAATTCGCCATGATATAGATCATCAGTGTATAACAAATCAATAGTCCTGAATAATTTTATTTCATAGAAGTTCAATTTCTATGTATTTCGGTCAATTTGAAAAGAGGAAGTATTCCAATTTAAGATTTTATTTTTTTATGATTCTTGACGTTCTGTTCCGACAATTTTAATCATGTATACATCTTTTTATTATGCGTTTAACAAATATATACTTTTGTCCTGCAGTACTTGGAACGACGAAAGGAATGGAGACAGGAGGGATATTCAGAAAAGGATGTAAGCGACAGCTATGGTTTCCTATACATCGAAAATAATGCACAGGTGAGTTCTGATGGCAATTTTCGTGAAGAGTGCTGTCCGCTTTTATAATTCAATATTCGGAGTCAGGGATGCCAGTTTTCCATCTTTCCATTTTCTTTATTGATTGAACCTCCTTCACTCCTGTAACACAGTGGTTTGAACCTCCCATCAAACCCTAAGTTACGCAGAGTGGATGACACTGACATGTGTTCCACCTTTTCCTGGTCTCTCATTGAAAGCAAATTCCACATAACAAATGTTTCCACATTTTTGTCTCGCCCCAACTGACATCCCTGCCTGGGAGTTGCTTCAGATTTTAAGACAACAACAATAAGATATACGTACATTGTATGAGTCGAGGCGTTTTATTGTTGTTTATTTTCAATCCGAGTTGTTCTCTTTCTTTATCCTACCCCTAATATAAAATTCCATAGGCTTAACATTGAGTTTCCGTATGCCACGCTGACTGGCATATGGAGATTTATATGCCACTAGTGACATACAGAATTGTTATCACGTAATATTCCAAAATCGAGGAGAGGGGGTAGGATAAACTTGATTTGTTTTAATCTTGGCCACCGCATGCCACTCCTGGAGTTATGGCTCCGGACTTCAATGGGCTTCGCCTCATGAAGTCACTATGCCAAACTCCAGTCGTGGAATACAGTGGCCAAGATTAAAACTCATCCAGTTTTACGATACTATTTTTCATCAAAATTGTTGTTTTTTTAGATCAAGATTTCTCATACTTTTAGCATTCATGATACTATCGTAAAACTGGATGAGGTTTAATCTTGGCCACCGTATTCCACGACTGGAGTTTGGCGAGGTGACTTCATGAGACGAAGCCGAGTGAAGTCCGGAGCCAAAATTTCAGGAGTGGAATGAGGTGGCCAAGATTAAAACGAATCAGGTTTTGATTTTATCCTACCCTATCTCCTCGATTTTGGAATATTATGTGATAATAATGCTGTATGCCACTAGTGGCATATAAAACTCCGTATGCCAGTCACCGTGGCATACAGAAACCCAATGTTAAGCCTATGGGATTTTATATTAGGGGTAGGATAAACCTTGCTATCATAACACGTGCGCAATCCCACGATGAAAAATGAAATATACTTTCAGGTATATGCGATTAACCCAACGTTGAACACTAACTTCTACAAGAATATTGGTGCCTTTATTGAAACCACTGATACCTTGTGACGAACTACGTCATATTTACTGGAAAGAAAAATGAATCCATAAGAATTTTTTTTAATCATATTTCTTCTTAAATCCTTCACTGAACGTTTTCCTATTTTCCTAGGTAATCCATGTTTTCAATCTCTATTTGCAATTTTGTTTGTTCTTGTGTAAAGCAAAGAGAGAACAAGTTGGGCTTCAATCACACCAATAAACAATGGTTCAAACCTCCTCACCCCCCTCTTCACAACGATACGTTTTTATGGTTTCTCAGTCGCTCTAAGGCCGTAAATTCCTCATGAACGATATATCTTATATTTTTTATGACCCCAGCTGACATCCCTGTAATACGATCGTGATCTCCTTGGTAGATTTCTTTAATAACAAAATTAGAAACATAAATTTCCAAACCGTAGTTCTTCATAGGAATGAACCCCTAGATCAGCATTTATACACTTGCTGGATAATCCTAATGTGGGGATAATCAAGGTTTCGCACAAAAAAGGCTCATCAGGTATCATAAAAAGCTATAGAAAAAAGAGGGACACTTGCCTATTTACTTCTCTGTTCTATCTTTCAGATGCGACAGATCTGCGAGGAGGGCGCCACAACAGGGTTTGGGTCCATTAGTATATTGGGTTCCTCAAGCATGGGTAAGTTGAGACAAAGCCAAGCATCCTATATTATACATTATTTCCCCATTTAACGCATAAAAAATGATAGACCTTATTCGGGGATGCAAGTCTTCTGACAATTGACGGAAATCCAACTTCTCAGTATCTTGATGAAAATTAGATAAAAGCGTTAATATTTAGTTAGTGGCAGACGTTATTGAACATTTGTCAATCCAAGGCTGTCGTCGGCCAAAAGCGGGCAGCCCTGTCTCGCTTAAACCCCCGGCAACTTGGGGTAGCATCCTTCCACTTCCGTCCTTTTCTGGATGGCACCCACTTGGGTCCTACTGATAGATATCCTTTTAAAGTTCTTTTAGATCCGTCTTTTTGCTCAGTCCTGACTTTCATTCCTGTCTATAAACTTACCAAAAGATAGATATCGTTATTCCAATAATATGATGGAAATTTCAATTTGAGGATATTCGACATTGATCCCATCAAGTACACTTTCGTAAACGATCGAAATGTATATAAAACGGTAGGCCTTACTTTGCTAACCCAGTTTGAAGAATATATGCTGGTTTTGCGGTGATTGATGCATGTGCTGTCTTCTTGTAGGAGTGTATCTGTCACGCCATGCCGACATCATTAGACCGAACATTAAAGGTGGATACTGTAAAGGAATGCTGTTGGTCTTCAAATTCATGAAGGTCAGTTTTATTGTTATCCGTCTCTGTTAAAAAATCCATAGCTTTGAGGTATCCCCCAATAACTACTTTACATGTATAAACATGTACATTATCCAGCTAATACAAAGTGTCCACATAGAAAACACATAGGAAGTGTGTATGGACATAACCTGGCATACGGATATGTTATATGCTCCGGGAGGCGCATACGGAAAAATAGTGCTTATAGAAAAATAGCGTATAACTAAAACGAACTGATATCGACATGCCCTTTGTTCAGAAAAGGTGGATAATGAAAACGATATAGACTGGTTCTAGATAAAAGCGGTCGTATGCTCCTCGGAGTTGACTCTACGCAATATCCTTGGATATGCTCAGATATCACTGCGCGTCAACTCCTCGGAGCATACAGCTGCTTTTATCTGAAACCAGTAAATATTATGTATTTATGTACATATAGATATGTGTGTTTGTACGATCGTATAGTTATCAAACTACGTATATTTTGTCTTTTTATTCAATTATTTTTACTGATGAAATTATCCACTGAGCTTTATAAGTACACGCCTATTTAAGAGATATATCTTTTTTGTTTTTTTTTGTTTTTTAACAAAAAGAAATGCAATTCTTTAAGTGGAGACAGAAATACCCGCGGTATTGAGGAAAAAAATATAAACGATATATTTTTTAGGTTTAACCAGACAGTATCTGCAGAATGTGTCATGTTTATATTCATAGGGAAAAGTGAAGTCGATGATGGAAAACAAGAGCGGTCCTGCTCTGGAGCCTACCCCGAACTTTGATTGCCACGTTTCGAAAACAGCCAACGTGGATCTGTCCTCTACTACCCTTGCCTCAGCATTCAACTCTACTCAAGTATGTACTGGAGGTTTCTTTAACCTTTCATAATATTTCTTCATAGAATAATAAGAAGGAACTGCATCGAGATCAGCAGCCACTGAAAATATACCATGAGTTTTGTGTATCGTTTTTCGTTTAACTTAAGTTAGACAGCGTGTATATCCCGTTATTGGGAAAAAATTGGTTTGTGGTGAGATATGTTGAAGCCACGTTCACCCAACTATATACCATGAGTTTGGGTTGTGGAGTAATCTCACAAGGCAAAGCCGAGTGGGATTACAAATGGTGTATTTTCAGTGGCTATGGATCGAGTGCGGTTCAGATTTTATCTCACAAATCTCACTGACTGATTGAATACCATTAGTGACAACATTCCCCATTGAGTATTTTCTTACAATACTCAATGGGCCTTGAGTATGAGTTTCCAAAGTTAAATCTATGGGTAAAAATACGAAAAGTAAGATAATAAGAAAGAAACTGATGAGTGTTTGGTATGTGTCCCTTAGTTGAGTGAATATTCCAAAGCACACCAATAGAGATGGCAATCGGGAACACAGACCAAACAAAATATGTTTCTGTTTTTTTCTTACCCTGGACAATTTTATCTGTTAATCGCCCAATGAGTATGAGCTACCGTGCTGGTTTCAGTACATAGACAGTGGTACATTTACTTAAATTCAGTCTAAGGTCATTTTGTAGCAGTAAAATAACAAATTGACTAGTATTCAAAGTATCCTATTTTCAGACTAGCAAATGTATGAAATGTGAGAAGATTCAATGAAGAAAAGATTTTTTTATAAAAAAACTCTAGTGTTTATTATAATCGCACCCCTGGTATTTCTTCTCCATAGACTTAGCATTGGTAACTCGTATCTAATGCCCAATAGATATTTAGGAGAAATATCCATTATTTGTTTGAATCACTACGTAATTCACGCGGCTTCGCTTTGTGAATTACTACGTGATTCAAACTCAATGGGATACGAGCTCAGACCCTAAACTCTCATAGGTTTCCTCTATAATTCGCCACCTATTGTTATGCCTTTCAGGTGTACGTATACGAGTATGGTGACCTGGGTCCGGAGAAGCGACCCCGGCAGATCTGCCCGTACGCCGTCATCCACTTCACCTACTCCGGGGATACCCGGGTCTCCCGAGCGCCTGTCCCCGCCCGTCAGACCGTCTCAAAAGCCAGGTAACTGGGGGTTTATTTATTGATTTTTTTCATTTTTTTTTTCTATTTGATTTTTTGAATCTCAGGAAACATAGTCACACAATTCTACACTGTGAGCCAATTGTTATACAATTATCTGTATATATCAAGGTTACTATTAAGAAAGAAAGTGATGGGTGTTTGGTCTGTGTTCTCGGTCGCCATCAAGTTTGGAGTGCGCAGTAATATGAACGAGGCGATAGCACTCCAAATGAGATGGTGAACAAGGACTCAGACCAAGCACAAATATGATTCTGATTTTATTTTAGCTTGCAACTATTTATCTGTTTATCTGCAGTTGAGTATGAGTTACCATACTCGCAAGCCTGTTGAGAACGAGTGCCTAATGTAGCCTATGGACGTTTATACCAGGCTAAGTTAAAGAGGAAAGATTAGCGTCAGAGCTTGTATCCCACCAAGTTGAATCGCATTGTAATAGGCCTTTTTCCACTGGCCGGTGTCGCACCTTATCTGGGTGGTTACGCAATGCTCGCGGCCAAGCTATCACATGGCAACGTATTCTTTAGCATTAAAGCACTGAGTATATGAGAGTCATATGTTCGTAGAATATGTTTAGATTATGTTTAGAGATAATACAATGATTGGATCGTATTCTATGGTATTCCAGCTACATTATGGTGGGTTTAACATTCATATCGGCTCAGTAATACTTAATATATCATTTAGATAAACTCCTTTATAGAATACATGTGTACAATCACCCTTGCATATGAAATTCAACCAATATATCTTATCTTTGATCCCTTTAAGAATGTCATATATGTGTGTGTGTATTTATAGAACACACACACATATATATAATACACATGTATATAATACACATGTATATATATATATATATATATATATATATATATATATATATATATATATATATATATATATATATATATATATGTTTCTCTCCTTCATCATAATGAGATCAATATTATATATATATATATTTATATATTCCCCATATAACCCATAAAATACATTATAAAACCATTATATATTTCACTTGGATAGCGTCATATGAGATATTTAAAAAAAAAAAAAGGTAGTTTTCTACTTTTTATGGTAAACTTTGTTTTCATTTTCAATATATACAAGCATAAAACAAAGATAATATGAAATGAGTCACTCACGCCAATAAAGTAGTGTTTTCAACCTTCAGCCCAAGTCCATTGCCAATAGGAATGTGTTAGGCCTGGCATCCTGTGAGCTTCAAATCCTCTCTGATAGGATAGGAACAATATCTAAAAACTGACACAATAATCAACTCTGAAGTTTGGACAACCTGTCTATGTTTTTAGAGTGTCCCCTCTTGTTCTAACACTCCTATCTGGAAGAAAACAACACCTCTGCTCTCATACCCGCCACTCACACCCTATGTGTGAATGCATAGGCGGGCACTCGGACAGCGCAATGTTTGGCCGAATGGCCGCCTTGCCATGCAACATGACCGCATGGTGGCGCTGAACGGAAAAACGGCTATTCACAAGGCGAAGCGGAGTGAATTACATAGTGATCCAAACAAGATGGAATCGAGCTCTGACCCTAAACTTGAATAGGTTTCTGAATTTATCTCCCCCTTCACATTGACTAATGGGCTAACATTTGTGACATAATCCCCCATTGAGTATTTTTTTCTAAATACTCAATGGGCGTTGGATACGAGTTCCCAATGTTAAGTCTATGGAAATAATACCAAGGGTGAGATGAAGTACAAGAAGTTTTGTACAAATGTACAATGATGGTGGTGATGATAATATGTACAGAATTTTATGACTCTGTACATCAGGCGTTTGTCATATGAATAACGACGTCCTTCGAAACGTATTTTGGCATCTGATCTTGTCCTAAGTTTCCTACTCTCCATGTTACCCATTAGTGTCCCTAGGCTCGCAAGAACCTTAATTCTCCTTCATACTTTGACCAAAGGTAAGTAATCGGATAATTATCTATTCACATTGTTCCGTAAAATGACCAGTCCTCTTTGAATCTTTGTAATAAAAGTACATTATATGATTATACACTTCAGCCCACGAACCTCAGGTACCGGTCAGAGACCTACAAAAACCGGCCTCACAAAGTCAGCACCAATCAACATACCGAGCGACAAGAAATCTTCCTCGTTGGCGACTGAGATGTTTACGTCCTCTCCATCGGCTGCGCGCACCCCACTCACCCCAGGGACGAAGAAGGCCAGCGGGGAGGGTGCCGGTGTCGCCACAGTAGGCCAGTCTGTGGAGGGCAACGGGTGGGTGGTGTGGGAAGGCAAGCTGCTATCGAAAGGCACGCCTATGTGTGGCGTAGAGCTGGTGACGTACGGAACAGGAATACGGCCTGCCCGCATGTAAGTACTTATATAGAACGTCCTGACCATGCTGTACAAGCTACAAAACGAGATGCTAATTTACGGTTCGTACGGAACGAGGCATTTATGCCGAGTTCCGTACAAATCGTAAATTATCATCGAGTTTTGTAGCTTGTACAAGCATGGTTGGACGTTATATATTTACTATATACCCGTAATTTAAAAAAAAAAATTTCAATTTGCTTAGCAACCAAAATTTTAATAAACGTGTGTGAGAAGGAAGTCCGTATTTTGGTGTACGGACCACTGGTCCGTACAGTATTTTTACGTCATATGCCGAAACGGTGTGTATTTACAGTATATACGGCATGGTATATAGTAAAGTGTAAAAATGGTGCAATCGCGAGAAATTAGAAATTGAAAAAAATAATAATAATTCATTGCTATTCTGATTATTACGACAAGACAAAAACACCTCTATGGAAAGCCGATGCCAAAACAGCCAATGCTTAAAAAGATAAAAATTCAATGCTATTCTGATCTGCATATTTCTACATATTCTTCCTCTTTTAAAGTTTTTGATTTACAAGTTCTTTTTGGTTTTTCTTTTGTTGTATTTTTTTTTGCATCAGTTTGACTGAGGTTTTGCCACTTCCTATGATTTCTGAATAAGTTTTTAGTTTACAATATTTTTCTCAATCCCGACTTTCATCTCTGTTTGTCGACAAATGACGGAAATCCGAAATTTCGAGATAATCGAAATTTCGAGATTTTCATTCATAATCTAGAAAAACGTAAAAATTCAGCAACATTTACACAACACCAGCACCCAACGCAGGGCGGCACCCGGTTAAGCCTGTCACCAGTGGCCCAACCATTATAAGCCGCCAGCAGTGATGCACAGTGCCAAGTCTGCTGAATGCTAAAAGTAATATTCAGTGCAGTCAAATGAAATTGGAATATATACTTTTTTATAACCATTTATAGCCATATTACAGATACTTTCTTTTTTTTAAGTTTATAATTTCGAGAAAAAAAATTCAGTTCCATCTGTCATCCCTGCTGTGTAAATGATAGCATATTTTTGTGTAAGGGGCCATCCGCAAACGCAGAAATTCCAAAATTTTGGAACCCCAAGACCCCCCACCCCATCTCCAAGTCTTGTACACAATAGAACAAAGAAAAGGCATACACAAAATTTCCAAAACTTCTGACTCCCCCCCCCCCCCTCCACCCCCTCACCCCCACTTCAGTGCATACATACTTTATGGATGGCCCCTGAAAGGAAATCTAATAGGTTGTTATATACGTCTGGTCTTTGACAGAGGCCCGGTGCTGAACATTGTGTCGCGTATGCCACTGGCGCTGGTGAGGACCAAGTACCTGGCCGAGGTGGGCGACCTCAGTAAGACCGTGGAGCTGCCAGCCGGCGGCAAGTGGTTCCGCTACAGTCTGCTCCGTCCCGCGCGCGACTCTGTGTCCAAGTTCAACCAGGTCATGACCTACCTCACCAGGAGAGAATCCGTAAGCCACACACTTCAGCTCTATCTTTTTCTTTTTTTTAGTTTTGATTTAAACATTTATATTTGAACATCGAACCTGTAGTATGGCCAACTAACACCAGATGGCGCCATACCTTAGTCTTAGACTTCCACTTCCTGGGAACGCACTCACTGAAACTTAAAATATTTGGGTGAAATTTATATTTGGCACGATATTATTGTATTTTTGCCTAATTTCATAATACAGGGGGGGTCCACCATCTTTGTAAGTACAGTAGAACCCCGCCAGATACCCAGCGTAAGCGGGCACCCTGCGTTAACACCTTTGCTCGGAATGGATCCCTCTAGTAGATGTATATTTTAACCCCATGTAAGTGGACACCCCATGTAAGCGGACACTTTGGCCCGGAAAGGAGGGTGTCCGCTTGCACGGGGATCTACTGTACATGGCATAGTGATACAGCCAATTTCCACCAGTGGGCTCTTTGGTTCCTATCACTTGCCAAGCATTGGCACATGCTTCATACCTATATATATCCTTATAAAAACACTAACTATCTGGTTGGAGCTCAGCCTCACTTTGAACATCGAACCTGCAGTGTGGCCAACTAACACCAGATGGCGCCATAACTTAGACTTAGACTTGCACTTGTATTGAGTTTTAAATGCGTCCAGCTGCTAATTTGGCCTTTAGAGGTCAATGATTCTATTTTGAGATACACGCATAGCTCTTTTTACATGTGCAAGGATGTTATCATATTGATGTCATAATAATGTATGATGTGAATGCATGTTGATGTTGTAGGCGGCTCTGGTCAAACTTGACGAGGAGACGGAGGTGATTATCCTGACCAACTCGGATATCACTCAGAAACTAGGTATGTGTCTAATAACTTTCTGCATCTCTGGTCATGAAAATAATTCAATCGCATATCCTACAATACAGAGTGGCACCACCTGGTGATTTTCAAATATTGACAATTATCAATTCAGACTTGTTCCATTGATTTATTCTAATACCAAAAAAGTGAAGTATAACATATTATTGAGTCTGAGTTAACCCAATACTTAAATTTGGCTATTTACATTTGACTGATTTATATAGGAAATGTACTGAAAATATAGTTTTCTTCAATACTTAGAAAAACAAGAATGGTGACCTATGATTGTTAAGACTTAAATGTACAGTACTATATGTGTGAAATTCTGGGAGAGTTTTAAGACAATGACAAGTTTTACTATGTTAAAATTAGAATTAGAATTTCTATATTTTCTATTATTATGTTTGTATATAATATTTTTGGAATTAGCAAAGTGCTCTATAGTACTTGGAGATCATCATAATCAATTTCCAGAAAATTGGTATGGGTTTTACTTTTTCAAGGTGAATTGTCCGATATGCCTTTAAAACTGAATTAAGGCTGAATTTTCTTTATATTTGAGTTTAATGATAATGTGAACAAAAAGATTGGATTACCTAATTTTGACAATCTTATCGTTGATTCACAACTGGAGTTAATGAAATGTCCGATTATTTAAAACAGGCGTTTGGATTCCATGTACAGGATGAATCTTTGATTTTCCTGATATATATTTTCAGCGTATTTATGGCACTTCAGGTGTATACATATCATCCAACATATTTATATAGAACTGCATCGAGAATCGTATAAATAGACAATACTTCACGAGCTTGGATGGGCCGCAATCGTCATCGAGGCGAAGCCAAGTTACGATTATGGCACAACCAAACGAGTGGAGTTTTGTGTATTTTACGATTCGAGTGTGGTTCTGGATTTATGTCAGCCCTTTTTATGACATTAATATCATCACAATTTCACAATAATTAGAATAGACTAAGCAAATCCATATGACGTCAACCCAAATTCACTACGCCATGGCCATAGCGTAGTGTTGACACTTTACGGGGGTAATCGTTGAGTATTTTTCTCTAATGTTAGTCCTATGGTTAAACTTGTACCAGGCGTGAGATAAACGTCAGTATCTGTAAATGATGTGCTGTATACGCCAGTCAGAAATACTGACGTTACGTCGTATACGCGGGCGGACAATATATCAATAAGATTTTTTTTTAAACACGGCCTATAGTAGTAGATACGTCAAGATGGGTACTTAGAGGGAAATTCGTGAGATCAAAATAACTTGGTCCGTACTCTGCTGAATTTGACTGCTATGTAATTCACAAAGCGAATGTAGCAGTCATACGACCAAGTCTCTTTCATCGAGTGGGTTTCTGATTTTATCTCGCCCCATAAACGGGATCAGGAACAATATTACTTAATAGAATAAGTCACCCGATTTACTATTGAGTATTGGGTACATTACCTTTACGCCCATGGGAGTATGAGTTCCTAACCTTAAGCCAACTGAGAAAATTACTGGGGTGAGATAATTAAATAGAACTGAACGAGAGTTAGCCTGATTAGTTTATATGCCACAACGGACAGGTCGTGTATTACAACACGAGGCGATAGCCGAGTGTAGTGAGTAGCAGACCTGACCGGATTGGCTTGAAAACTAGTCAGGCTAACTCGAGTTCGGTTCTGTATCTATCCTACCCCGTCTCTACACTTCAGGTGTGAGTTCTATTTTTCGATTATTCTGTATCATGCTAGCAACATCTGAATGGGCATTTTTAGTGCAACCGGAACTTTTTTCGTGGTAGCTGAAATCCTGGTCTCTGATTGGTCAATTTTTATTATAACTCTAGTGGCATAAAAAAAAACTTTATGTCCCAGCATGCCACATAAAATTTGCCTATGTTAAGTCTATGGCGGCTTTTTATTAGGGGTAGGATAAAGGAATAAACTCAAGGTTTCCCCCTGTAACGGTGGTCCTTCTGAGAGCTGTCCTGGCACCTACCATATGACCATCACTGACAATTTACAATACTGAGGGGGAACCATTGGTGGTTTGATCCATATTACCAACCGATTCGATACAGTTATATTGACTTTTTTGTTTTCATAGGAACGTTGGTGCCTGGAAATAGTAATTAGCATTTTTCTATATACTTTAGTGACGGACTTGGATATAGGTCCGTGCTATGGTTTACCGCAGGGGTCGGTGCTAGGACCAATTTTATTTATTTTATGTGGTAATGACATACATGAGGCCTTTGTAGAATGCTTACATTATGCAGAGGACTTACTTATTTACGCTGAAGATACCTGTGAATATCTTGGTTTTTTTGTAAACTAAAAGTGGTGCTGATTATGTTTTTGCTTTATGTAAAGATACTGATGCACTAACAATTAATGATACCAAAACGAAAGCAGTATGGTTCGGGTCTAAGCCACAGATTCGCAGATTGGACACTGTCTTGTTGGGATATGTTGAGTCTGATTCCGAATTTTGCATTGTAGAGGTACCTGGGTATCGTATTGATAGTTCTCTGAGATTCTCGGAGCATTGAAATGGTGTTGTAAAGTCGGTGTCTGCAAATATGTTAAAATTAGGCAAAATCAATTCACTCCTGACTATGGATGTTCCGAAATGGCTATATATATTACAACAATTAGACCTCTCTCAGAATACTGCTCTTTTCCTTTTTGACGGGGAACTTCCGACCTAGAGAAACTAAAGTGAGACGGAAACGAGCTCTTGGGATATTGATTAAAATCCATAACTAAAGAATGACAATTCCAGAAGTCCTCAAAAGATAGAATATAAGTAATCTTATTTTTATGAGACATTGTGAGCATTTGCTTTCTATGATGTACTGATTGTCACAGGATAAGAACTTATTAGAGCTTAGAAAAAGAAGTACTAGCGCCGATGAGAATTCAAATTCAAATGTGAGTCATTCAAGAAACCCCTTTTATGCCAGAGTAGAAGATAATGGAACAGATTAGACACGATAGTACAAAAAGCTAATTCTAAGGGGACATTTAAAGGCATGTCCTACAATACACAGTGGCGCCACCTGGGGATTCTCAAATACTGACAATTATCAATTCAAACTAGCTACTATAACTTATTACCTACTATATCTAAAACGTTAGATTTTTGTGATATCCGCTTGGAGTTGCTGCCGTACATAGAGACATAGTGAACCCAACCTGGGCCTGGAGATTGAATGCCCACGAGAGTGAGATTCTCGGGCAGTACTAAACTATATAACCTGCTCCTCTTTTTTGTATTTCAATACTCAGACATACGTTTTCTCTTATGATTCATTTCGAGCCATGCCGAAATCAAAGTTTAGTATTGTAGTTTTCTTATCTACTTTTCTCGTGAGAAACCAATGAGATCTCAAGTTTCGCTGGTAGCCCTTTTAAAACTCCGCTGATACCCCTCCCCCAACCCACCACCACCACACTAAGTATTTGGCCCTGCAAGAGCAAGTGTCTGTGTGGAGCAGTCATCAGAGCGTCCTTTTGCGAATGCGAGTGTCTGGGGTTCGAACCCCGCCCCAGGCATTCTTACATCTCTTTTTTCAAATATTTTTAGGACTCGGACTCGACGAAGTCGCTAGTTCTAATATAAAATGAGTGATTTCTAGCATGTTATCAAGTTCGATTTTTTTTGTCTGCGTAAGAGTGCAGTACAGGTAGAGCCACATCCCAATTTGATATTTTTGAGATCGATATAACCCAGTGTGTAAATTAGGCCAATTTGTGTTTGATGGATTTTATAAGAAATGTTTTGAAAAATATAGTTTTCTACAATTCTTTCAAAACTAAGGACGGTTACCTATGATTTTTAAAATCTAAATACATGTATGTAGTACTATATATGTACTATATTCTGTGATTGTTTGGAGAAAATGACAGGGGTTTTACTATGTGTCCAACGACCTTTTAGAATTTCTCTATAATCTATTGTAATATTATCATAATATTGATCTCTAGATAAAAAACTAGCATAGTGACCCACGATTTTTAAGTTAGATATGTATTGCACAACACTTGAAGATCGTCATATTCAATATTCGGAAAATTGACAAGAGTTTCACTTTTCAACGGAAATTGTCAGATATTCCTTTTAAAAAGATGCGAAAGATCTAACTGTACAAACATTAATGTACGTAACATTCTAATCGGAAAATAATATGTGATATTCTAAAGCAATAATGATCATGAAGAAAACTGAAGATTAACGTATAATGTCTTTAGGTCCAAATGGATGTGTATTTAATCTTATGATATAACCAAAATATAATGCCACACTTCATTGTATCATTCATAAGGCTTATGACGCATCAATGTAACTCGAATGGGGAGTACATCTATGGAAGAATTGTTATTTTAAACAGAAGGTGGAATAAGATGTGGAAATTTTTTCTTGATGGGGAACCATCAATGAACAAAAATTTGTAATAGAATGTGGAATAAACTTATTTTTTTAAGTATATTGAGCATTAAGCTATAGGAAGGAGAAAGTCCCCAAACTGTCCTTTTTAAAAGCCATCTATATAATTGTATACATGTAAAATAAATCTTAAAGAAGAGAGAAAAAGAACAAACTTGTACCGGCTATGCCTCAATATTGTTTCATATGTCGATACTGTAAATAATAGAAAAAAAGAAGCACATCTGGAATATATAATTGTAAAAAAAAGTTTATTAGCGGGTGGACGGTTGGTCTTATAGTTTTGGCTATAGCCTACTGCAGTACACCTGCTTGTAGAGTCACTAGGTGACCTGAGCATATTTTTGCTTTTTATAGCTAACTAAGTACAGATAGGAATATGATTTCTGTTTTGGACAGAAGGTTCTATGGCCATATGATATCTTACAGTTTTAGTATTTTGACATAGATGTTTAGAAAAAAAAGAAATTTCAGTTTAGGGGGACTTTTTGAGTCACAGGTACATTTTTAAGAACTCCTATATGAACATATTTCTACCCCTTAAACTGGTTCAATCATAATATGATATGCCTCATTTGAAAGAGCATAATTGACTAAGGTTTTCCCTGTAATGCCTTGCTTATATTTGGTTTTTTTAATATACATTTGTTTTCATGCTTTTACTGAATCTATTTGCAGGCCTGAGTGAAGCGCGTAGCCATCCTATTGTTCTTCATCTCATATTTATTTCACCTGCTGCACGGACTGAGAGGCTACAAAGTAAGTCTTTCATTAATTCACACTCAAGTTATCTTTTTAAACTCATCCTTAATCATCTGATATAGGTAACAAGATAACAAGATAGGGTAAAAACACCTATATGGTTTTGAAAAAAAGTGTTTTAAATTTAATTATCTGATCTATAATCCTGTGAAACAAAATAAAAGGCTCCGAAATATGAGTTTTACCTTTCAAGGTAAATTGTCAGGTATTTTTTTAAGCTGTTGTATATTCTTCATTTGACCATGGTGAGACTTAGTGTCCTCTCCTGTCATCAGAATATTTTTTTTGTGTGGTTGTCGTAGAAGGATCTGTTGCCACGACTCACACATTTCTTGAAGATTTATCCTTCCAAGGATTCTAATGTAGGTTTGATACTTCATCTTTTAGGAATCCTAGCTGAAAAAGCTGCACCTGGCAATGTTGACCCCAGGCAAACAGACCCATCATTTAAGGAACCCGGCCAGGTGAAGCGAGCTGCCAGACTGTCAGACCAGCAGTATGAGGAAGGGTTCAAGAAACTAGTCAGCGCAGACAACCTGTTGTACCAGCATATTGTCGCGAAGGGTTTCTACGACGAAGCCGTGCTGCAGGAGAAGATCAACACAGCGCGCGGCTGCAGTCAGTATAACACCGGGGTAGACCCGAAGCAGACGACATTTTCTCAGGGCGCGTCTACGCCTACCTCCAATGTGTCGACCTCTAATTACCACAACCAGCAGTATCCACACGATGGGATGTATCAGAGACAGGGCCTAATGCCTCCGAGTATGGCCCAGGGAGGGAATGCAACAGTCGTATCCTCCCAGCCTGCTGTGGGGATGGCGGGCTACTCGCATCCGGGGATGGGCTTCGCTCCTGTCGCCCCCAGTCAAGACCAGTACAGGCAGCAGCAACCAGTGGCTCCACAGGACTACCTCATGACGCACGGCATGTTGGGCTACAACTCCAATGTGCTCAGTCAAAATACACCAAAGACACTCCCTCCTGGCTTACCCTTGAACCTCGGAGCTCCACCTCCACCGCCGCCACCGCCACCGCCACCGCCGCCCCCAATCAGTGGTGCCCCCTCGCATGGTTCATGGACTGGCCCCCAGGGGTCGCCAGGTGGTGCTGCGATCGCTCGGCCACCAGATGGAGCCACCCCCAACTCTGCACATCAGCTGCTGGAGGAACTCAACAAGCGGATAGAAGCGGAGAAGGCTGCGGTAAGCTCACTGGGCCAGAAGCGCCCCCCTGCGAAGCCCGTGAGCCTACATAGGGATCTGCCCCTGCCGCGGTTGAGTGATAGTGACAGTGATAGCGAGGAGGAGGGGAAGCCGCCACCGCCAGTCTGGCCACGACCGCAGCTGGAGATGACCGACGCCCTGGCAGATATCATCGTGAGGTCAGCACCGCTCGCAGCCAAGGCAGTACGTGAAGGTACGCGTAAAGATCCACGACTGCACAAGAATTCCCCACCTCCTACCACCACTGAGGAAAGAACCAAAGAAAACACCCTCCCATCTCCCTTCAAAGATGCCCAGCCACAGCCCTCTTCACATCCGAAGGGTGCAAAAGAGAAATTATTCCAGTCCGACGAGACGCAGAAGGAGAATCAGAATGAGGAGACCGAAGAACCGAAGGAGGTGATTGATTCGGCGCAGGATATGAAGGCCTTGCTGGATGAGGTGTTGGATAAACCCAAGTGCCCGATAACACCAGAAAAGGAAGAGATGAGGAAGCAGCGTGAGGAGCGACAACAGCAGCGAAACAAGTAAGTATGCGACCAAATAGTTCCAGAGGTCGCTTAGTATTATGAGGAAACGTAGTAGCTTAGTCTGTAGTGATGGACGTTCGAGGTCTTTCGTCCCCAAACTACGTCCCAATTGGCGTAGTGATGGGACGAAAGCCCAAGAAGGTCGTCTCTGCGAGCTCAATTGATGATGATACCTCCGTCCCTGACATGTACATACAAGTGCATACCCAGTAGTTCTCTGCTGAACATCGTAGCTTGGGCTTTCGCAGCCATACTGCCAGTGGTATCCGTTCCTACCATCTGAGCACTTATCAAAATTTAATTTGAATTAATTCTTTTTATTATTATTCTTTTTTTTTCTTTTATTGAATTGAAAATGTGCCATTGGACCGAGGAGTGCGACGGTCCCTTCAAATCTGAAGGGACTCAGAATTCAGAATCTTTTTATTTACATCAGGGTTTTTATACTATACACAAAATCTACAAATTTACATATGGAGTAGAAACTTTTGGGGAGAGATGATCTGATATTTATATTCTTTCGAAAAAGTATCTCCAAAAGCACAAGATAGTTGTAATTCTATCCTGCTAAACAATCGAGGAGTGCCTAGGTCAGTAAGAACAGCATACCTCTAGCAATACAAGGTAAGTACCTTGGGTAATTATCTTTTATACAGAATGAAATTCACTGCAAAGATTTCATTTTATTGAAAGAATATATCTATTATTGAAAGAATACAAGCAGAATCAAACGCGAACCACAGTACATGTACATGTATTTCTGAAGTAGTCACCCGTGGCTGACAAAACATCTAATATATTGCCGTTGAGGCGAATATTTTGTACAATATATATATATATATGCCTTTGTTGTCCGAAAATTTCTCACATTTTTTAATATTTTATTTCTTCGACGGATGAGAGACAAGATCGTGTGGAACTTCGTTTGTTTATATATAATGTTCTCCTGCACTTACCACTTAATTTGTACATATTCAAAGCTTAGCTTTATTGGGAAAGCACACACCATATGTTGAGGCCTAATGCTTGGGGATACCATCACACAATCATTTATTTCCGCTTACTGGAGAGAAGGGGAGCTGCATGCCCGTTGCTTCTGATTAAAAGGCTGGTTCCACCAACACGATGGATTATCTTGTTATGTCATACAGCGTCGCTATATGTCGTACCTCCTTCGTCGCGACATGTAGCGCGCGATGATATATGTACTTTTTCACGATGTCATGTGTATATTTTGGCGCTCCACCACCTGGACACCTCAAGAAACATGGCACGCGATTGTTCAAAATCTAGCAAGATTTAGCAAAACAACCAAATCGTGACTAATCTCACTATATCTTGTGTGTTGGTGGAATCAGCACTTAATGCATACTACAAGCATCACCATTTTGAAAAGTAACCTGGTTCATTTCAGCATTGACGACGTGGAAATGTCCGAGGTCATATACGGAGGGTAGGTGTCTAACAGGGTTAGTCGTGAGACTCACAGATTTACACATATTTCTTACCACAGCCCATAACACACTCCTGATTAACCAATTAGTATGTTTAAGTGACATCTCACCCTAACTATCCCTACGCTCTCAGTACCACTGCTAGCGCTCTGTTGGGTACTACAATACAGGGAATAATTAGAGTTGTAGCTGTTTGAGATATATTATGACCAAGTTAAGTAGAAACATGCACTAGTAAGGTTCATATCCCATCTGCACGTATCCCCTTATGTATTTTGAATTTTGAAGGAGAAAAATTTATTTTTTTTGCAAGTATCGGCTTGCCATATAGGTGTTTCTAGCCGCGTCTTATAGACTCATAGGACCGTGGTTGTTTTTTGGTTTTTTTTGTGTCTTTTTTTTTACTTTGACATTGCTGAATCTAGTAAAAACATTGCACGCAATACTTTACAAGACCCTCAATTCTAACAGCCATCGTTCTGGAAGTAATCTTTTGTCTGTCGCATCTATTTTGTCCGGCTGTAGACCAATCTCAAGGCAAAATAGTAAATAATTGTTGGGGTTTGCATCATCAGTGTAGCGTGAATATCAGGAAGTTTCGTTTCTTTGGCGTATCTTGAATTTTGATTTGATGTGTATGCGCATTTGACTTGTTTATTTGGGATTTGGGCATTTCTTTAATCTTTTCAGTATATGCTCCATCCTGCATGTTTACGTTGTAATACCCCCGTCATTTATTAATCCATTCTCAAGTTCCCTCGTATATCCACTGGTCATCGGTTTTCCATGTTTCCATTAAAATCCAGTTTTTCATTTCAGTCCAAATAATACTTTTTGATTGTGTAAAACAAATATAAAAATAAGAGTTTTATCTAGTTATTTTCCTCATAATAGGAAGGAGGTCTGAATGGCCACCCTTTTTGAAAATTTTTAATTAGAAATAATATTTTTGACAAACAAATTTTAATGCATGACATTAACTGTGCCTCCTTCACACCAATAAAACAGTGGCTTAAACCTCCTCGAGACCCACACCTAAGCCGACACCAACATCTTTTTTTTAATGTTTTCTTGGTCTCTCTGAGGCAGCAAATTCCACAGGAAAAAATAGTTCCACTTTTGTTCCTAACCGCAACTGACATCCCTGCCTCCTACATAGACGCCAGTATGATTACTGTAGTCCATGAATATTTTTACAGCGGTTATTTCGCTCCATGATGATACTGACTTCTGTTACCAATATATTCCATCTCAAATTTCTCCCTAGAGAAAAAATAGTTTTAGTGTGTAGAGGCCAGTCTTAAAATTCTGTTAGTGAGTATGGGAACAAAAATGCTTATCAGTACAAGGTTATTAGACTTCCTCTGTATTATCAACAGAGATTCCACCTTTCCACTTTCCCGCAGAAATCCATTCATCTGATGGTACACAAGACCGTTATCAGCAGGTGGACGATTGGTCTTATAGGTCATGGCTATAGCCTACTGTAGTACACCTGCTTGTGGAGTCACTAGATGACCTGACCACATTTTTGTTTTTTATAGCTAACATATTCAGATAGGAATATGATTTCTGTATTGGACTGAAGGTTTTATGGCCATACAATATCTTACAGATCTACTTTTTAGTATTTTCCCTTGACCTTTTTGAAAAAAGAGATGTCAGTTTAGGGGGACTTTTTGAGTCGCAGGTCCATTTTTTAAAGAAATCCTATATGAACCTATTTCTCCCCCTAAAACTGGTTCGTTCATAATATAATATCCCTCCTTTTAAAGAATCAAAAATAGTATTTGCTAGAAAGTGGAATTTGTTTAGATAGATTCTATAGTTACAGAGATATTCAAGTATTTGTTAAAAGTAGGGGGGTAAATGGGCATGTATTTTTGTCTAATTTCAGAATATGGAGGTGGGGGGGGGGGGGGGGGGGAGGGGCTCCACCATCTTTGAAAGCAAATGGCATAATAATGTAGCCAACTTCCACCAATGGGCTCTTTGGTTCTTATCACTCTCCAAGCATTTGCACATGCCTCATACCTATCCTAATTATGACACTGAATATCTGGTTGGAGCTCAGCCTCGCTTTGAACTTCGAGCCTGTAGTATAGACTGCATTAGTGTGACGTCATTTGACCTGCCGAGAGCGGGGTTTCCCTACGTTCTGGTGCCAAACATTGGGATATCCCTTCATACGTGCAGGTATCGGCGATATCAAACATCACAATTATTTCATTTCTGTAGAATATCTAACTATACTATGGTATCAAACATGCATATCAGCACAATAACTTCCGCCTGACTGTACCATTAGTGTTGTCACGCTTTTAAATATTCGGAGAACAACTTGTTACTGTCATAGTGACCGGACTGCAAAGTTGGTGCCAATGTTATGAAACAAAATTTGAGTCTGGCTTTAATCTTGCCAGCAATGATACCAATCTTCCAGTTACAGATACGTTCGAAAACATATTTCCTATCATATATATTCGTAACTTACTTTATGATTGCTGGTTTACCACTAAAAACATTCCCCGCCGCACTCGCTACGATACCACGTGTATGTGGTGCTTCGCAGAGTTTGGATTTGTTTGGCACCGAAATGCCACGTGATAGCAGGGAAATCCAGATGATGACGTCAAAGCTAATGCGGTCTATGGCCAACTAACACCAAATGGTGCCATAACCTAGGCTTAGACTTGCACTTGTATTGAGTTTTAAATGCGTCCAACTGCTAATTTGGCTTTTAGATGCCAATAAGTCTATATTAAGATGCACACTTAGCTCTTGATAAATTTTGTGTAATCAGCAACTGAACCAGTTGCCTCCTTTTGTCTTTTCTACAATTTATGTCTGAGACAGCTAATAAAAAAGTAATAAAGTAGTTAGTTGAAACTCTGTAATAGGTTTGTCTAGTGATCTTGTGGAAGTCAGACATATCTATGCCTAGCAACCTCGTGGAAGCAAAAAAGAAAAGCATCTAATGGGTTGGGTTTCTACAGTAATCTAATGGAAAGCGCAGAAGCCAGTATAGTTAGCATGTAGTATTTTAGTCAGGGAGCAGACAGCTATCAATGAGTGTCCAGTAGCCTAAGGGAATACCAGGAAGGGACCATCCATAAAGTACGTACACACCGAGGGGGGGTGGGGGGTCAGAAATTTTGGAAAATCTGCGTATGCTCCCTCTTTGTTCTATTGCGTACAAGATTCGGAGAGGGGGTGGTAGGGTCCAAAATTTCTGAAATTCTGCGTACATACTTTATGGATGGCCCCGAATGCATTATTGTCTCACCCTTGGTACAAGTTTGGCCATAGGAATAATATTAGAAAAACATACTCAATGAACACCCCCGTAAAGTGACAGTGTTAAGCCACGGCCTTGGCAGAGTGAATCTGAGATGACTTCATATGGTAATTTTAATCATTCTGGTATTATGATGCTATTTCATGTCATTGAAAGGGGTGAGATAAATCCAGAACCGCACTCGAATCGTAAAATACACAAAATTCCACTCCTTTGGATGCGCCGTAATTGTCACTCGGCTTTGCCTCGATGACGATTGTGACGCATCCAAACTCGTGGAGTATTGAGTATTTATACAATTCTCGATCCAGTAATATATAATAGTGCACCTAGTGGCCTATTGAGAAAGTCAGAAGTCAGTAAGGGTTATGACCAAGTGAATGGACCGTAAGCCATTTAACTGTACATCTTATGGATGAGCGAGAGGGCTGAAACCATCAAGGTCAAGGTCAAGGTGATAGAAAATGTATGTTCATTGGAAGAACTCCACACTCTACAGAAATGAATAAAGATGTTAACAAAAGAAAAAAATTAAAAAGGGACACCGATTATGTGCCCTAGTAAGAAAATCTGGGGAAAAAAAAAATACTAAGAAAATCTGAACTTGGGCAGATAATATGAGTCAATGTCGAATCAGAAATCCAATACCTGAATGATTTAACCCAGGCTTTCCTTTGTGTGCCATATCATCATGATGCCTTTTTTTAGGTAGCATCATGCAAGCAAGTTATATCCCCATAGCTCCGTCTGAGAAAAAACAACCAACATTAGCAATCTTTGATAATGATATATTTATGTCAGTGAGTATAGTAATAATTTGTGGAATCCCATACAACCGAGGCAAAGCAGGAAGGGCAAATAAGTCATCGATTTAGTTTAATAAATTACTATGGTCCCATATTAAGATACTGAAGTCGTGTGAATGGGGCCTATCCATATGGTATGTACACAGTAGGTGGGGGGGGGGGGGGGGGATGCTCAACAATTTTGGAAAATTTGCGTATGCTCTATTGCGTTTTCTATAAGAAGCATCTTCAGACTGCTTAACCCCGACTCTTTGCTTTGTGAGATCAAAAGTTATAACAAAGCTTTCAACTAATCATTGCATTTAATTTTCTTTGATCGAAGTTTGAAAATATCGAAGGTTTTTTACCAATGCAGTTTGCATAAAAGGCTTTTATTTTTTATTTTTTTATTTTTGCAACTTTCGCTATTTTAATGCTGCAGACTACCGTCTTTGTGGATGGGCTCAGGTGGATGAAACCACCAAGCAACCCAGCATGATATTGCTGCTTTAGACCTTTGCCATCGATGATACTCAGTTATTTATATAGAACGACCTGATCATGCTGTACAAGCTACAAAACGAGATAATAATTTACGGTTCATACGAAACGAGGCGTTTACAACCAGTTTAGGTTGAACCATAAATTGTTATCCAGTTTTGTGGTTTTTACAAGCATGGTAGGTGGTTCTAGTTTTACTATATACCCGAAATTGACAAAAGTAATTAAGTTATCCTGGCCTAACAACAAATATTCCAGTCAAAGCGTATGTAACAGTGTTCCGTATTTTGCCATATGGAACACTGTTCCGCATAGTATTTCTATGTCATATAGTGAAACGGTGTGTATTTACAGTATATACGGCACGGGTATATAGTAATTATATAGAACGTCCTGACCATGCTGTACAAGTCACAGAATGAGATGCCAATTTATGGTTTGTATGGACCGAGGCGTTTACGCCGAGTTCCGTACAAACGGTAAATTATCAACGTGTATGGCAAGGTGGTCCGTATTTTAGTGTACGGACCAGCGGTCCGTACAGTATTTTTATGTCATATGCCGAAACAGTGTGTATTTACAGTATATACGGCACGGGTATATAGTAAAGTTATTTATGCGAGGGGATGGTTATTTCCTATTGCACTAGAATGTCCATACCTTCAAATATCAAGTACTGATATGCAAAGATGATAAATCAAGAACAGATAGGAATATGATATCTATTTAGGATAGGTGTTATGGCCACACAATATCTTACAGTTTTAGTTTTTAGTATTTTGACGTGGCTTTTTTTTTAAATATATCAGTTTGAGGGGGACATTTTGAGTCACAGGTCCATCTTCAAGAACTCCTTTATGAACATATTACTACCCCTAAAACTGGTTTATTCATAGTATGATATGCCTCCTTTTAAAGAATAAAAGATATTCATTTCCTATTGCACTAAGATGTCCATGTCTTCAAATATCAAGTACTGATATGCGAAAATTGTGAATTGAGTTTAGAATATGAGGCAAGAACACTTGTGATCACAACCCGGCGGGGGGGGGGGGATTAAACAAAATTATGAATTGATATCACCATTAGGAGGCTCAAGTCGAGGTGGTGGCCAAATCGAGAATTACTCTTATCTCAGTATGAAGTGTTCTTGAGTAAGTAGGTCCCTGTGGCAACGATTCAGGTAGCCAGAGGTAGCTGTCTTTCTATGACATCACCAATGCAACCTCATGGAGGGTTGTTTTCATTTAAAACACATTTCCGCCAAGTGAAATAGCATCTAGGGTGTAAAACATAGTATGAGGTATATAACTAAGCTCACTTAGTCACAGTTTTTGTATGTGGTAGTGTAGTTCCATGGGTTTTATGTAGGATAGTCAAAACAGTAATATTAACATGTAGAGACTAACCATGGAAGTTGAAAAGCAAGTTTGTGGACACACATACCAATGATATACCCCAAATAACATGCTAAGCTCTAAAACAGTCGTTTTTCATGTACTTTGTATATAAGTTTCTGCTAAACCTTTTTAAACCTGGTGAAAATTGTCAACTAAACATCCCCTTTTAGATTTATGGATTGCCTTTACAGTTCTTGAAGAATTAACCATGTCTAACAGGATCTCACGACTTGTTTCATTGTTGTATTAATTCTATTTACTGTGTGTTTTGTTCCACTTGCTAATCACGTCCATGTATAATAACACTGAACCCCAAACACAACTACAGCAGAGAGGGGCAGTATCCGCCACCCCCGCTCCCTCCCCAACCCCCGCTGGGGTTTCACGGATCAGGAGAGAATTCCACCATCAATGGGATGATCTTGAAATTATTATTCTAGGTTGAGAAAACAAAAACAAGGGGCACGGAGGGAGCAACTCAAAAGCTGGCTCGCCAGTCAGTCCGGGTCGAGCGCCCCTGAGGAGCCCGTGCCGGAGCCGGCCCCCAGCCGCCCGCCCGCCCCTCTCACCGGTGAGTATCTGGCCCTCTCTTCTTCTTCTCTCTCTCTCTTTTTTTTTTTTAAATTTTTATTATTTGAATTTTTTTTTTTTTTTTTTAATTTGAATTTTTTTATTAGCAAAACAACATCTGAAAACAATTAGTTCTTCCTGCTGCCGAGGCTCTTACATTCAACAAAGTACATTGTTATTTACATGGTCATCTTCTGAACCAAGAGCTGGGTGAGTAAGTAGGATGACAACCAACCCCTATGTTGCTTGCCCCATGTCGCCCTCAACTTCTGAGAAAAGAAAACGTTCCTGCACCAGATTGTGAAGTGGTTTTTTTTTTAACTTTCTGGTTTATTTTAATTTAGTGGATTATTCGGTTTATTTTATCATGAAACATAAGTTTAAATTAATATTTTTCATAGATTTTAATGTATAGCTCTTCCCCTTGATTGTGGTTAAGATATCGATGTAGCGAAAAAGTTGAGCAATAATATTTTTACAAATAATCCACAGATCCACTAGAGAATTCCAGTTCGTTTGACTAAACTATACTAAAATATACTAACCCTGCACGTTCTACATTGAATATAAGGAGAGAATAACCAACTAACCTTTAAAACCACAAGTCATTCCAGGACCCCTCCATTCCCACAAATCCCCCAATATCTAGTCTCAGTCGCCTACGTATTTGATTTGCCACCTTGGAGCAGATGGGAAAGCGAAGGCCTTGATTCAACCTTCAACGGCCGCTCCGGTCAAGGTCATCCCGGCCAAGGTCACCCCGGCCAAGGTCATCCCGCCCAAGGTCACATCCACCACAACTCCAGTCACAACTACCGCCGTCGCGTCCACCTCAGTCGCGGCGGCGCTTCCTATAACCTCGGGCGCCGCCTCCGTCGCTCCTACCGCCTCCCCGGCCGCGGCTCCCGTCAGCGAGGCCGCCGTCGGGACCGGGGGGACTCCGGTCACCACGCCGCCCGCCTCCGCCTCCCCGCCGGCCGATAGCCTGCTCATCCCGGTGCTGGTCGCCGGGAACGTCCAGCGGCCGGCGCCGGCGGCGGTCCTCCCGGGGCCCGACCCCACCGGGGGCGGGGGCGGAGGCGGAGGCGGGGGCGGTGTGAGCGGGCGGGCGCGCCGGTCCGACCCCGCCGCCCCGGACAACCAGGTCCTGCGCCCGATAACGCGTATCGGGTCGGTGGCCGACATATACGAGCCGATACAGGCCCTGCAGGGTGGTCGCGTCGGGGGCAGTGAGATGGCAGCCGTCTATGGCAGGGGTAAGTTAGCGGTTGTCTCGTACGCTTCGCATGTTGGTGTTGGTGGCCGTCGGTTTCTCTGCTCGCCTGTGCTATCCCAGCTGAGACTAATACAGGTGTTGGTGTTGTGTGGTGTGTTTTTTCGATGTGTTCGTGAGGTGTGGCTGTACGTATATATTTCTTTTTTCTATTTTTTATCAAATATATATCGTGAATGCACCACCGTCTCTGCAGTGTCACTTTTTACACATATATTCCTAACGCTTCGTCGCCTCGCATGCACCCGCTAACTTGACTACGTGATCACATGAGCACCTTCTGAAAGGTGGGAAAAAAAACAATCTGTAGAGACTGCAATAGATCTCTTACAGTCAAATATCTAAAGCTTTAGTGTAAAATACGAGATAACAGTGAAGCAAATACCTAGGGAATGCATCTCAATGCGAAATATATTTATGAAGAATGAGAGGGAATGTTACTAGATTTCCTCAGAGAAACCATGTCCATTGAGAAACAAAGATATTCACTATGATATTATTTGAAAACTATTAAAGGATGGATATTCAGTGACTTTTGAATTGAAAAGTACTACCTTGTGTAAGTTGTTTCCCTTAGATGGGCCACTGGGATTTTAGATCACCCATACCTACTTACCTACCAACTGACCAACCAACCTACCGACCGACCGGCCGACTGACTGACTGACCGACCGACCGACCGGCCGACCGACCACATGATAGAACATATAATATATAATAACATATAAATATACATGTGTATATTATCAATAGATTCATTAGATAATCTAACAGAAACAAATGAAATAAAATAGACGTACTCATTGCCTATTTCCCTGCATAATGCTCCTTCCTTCCATATTCACCAGGAAAGTGCCATCAGTTTATTCCCAGCCTGCTTTCAAAAGATTGTCTGCCTTTTCAGTTGTATCTTGTGCTAAATTATACTAAAAATAGAACCCAGCAATGATAAGTAAACTCTTTGGCCTCTGCTTGCTTAACTAACCTTGGAAAACCTTGAAATCCCCATGATAACTTGTATGTGAATCTGCATGTGGCTGGAGAGGTCATAATTCGAATTAGGATAAGTCCAATGAGAGAAATCACAATAAACAAATGGTATTGTGACTGGAACAAACAAATAAAAGACAAGACGGAACTTAAAGTTTACCTCTATGAAGGGTTTATTTTGGTACAAAATGGTTCTTAACCCTGCTTAAGGGGACACTTTGGAGGGACCCCTCTTTAAAGCTGATGGGACAGTATGCGGAAAACACTCCAAATCATCCTGATTGCTTGTTTATTATGTGTGTGTGTGGTAGGTAGACTGTTGTCTAGACGATCAGACACCAGGCAACGGCCTGTGTAGGCCCCTGCAGATGTCAGGTAGGCGTCTGTACGGTTATATCAGTGTCTATACCATAGTGCTGCCTGTAATAAGGATGTCAGTTTTCCTTGTTTCCGCGGAAATCCGTGTTTTCGTTTTTGAAATGTGAAATCCCCTTCCTTGGGTAAAATGAACATATAACAGCACAGAGTAGAGAGATTCAACCTCTATATTACTCATATCAGTAACAAGTCTCAATTCCCAACTCTACCTACCCACAGACTCTTCTTAGAAACATACGTTTCGTAATAATAACGTTACTTGTATCTAATACATTTCCAGTGTTTTGGTGTATATCTCTCAGGTTCAAACCCTGAATGGTCATGGGGAAATATTTCCTTGTATTTTTCTGACCCTAACTGACATCCCTGCTGTATACACATTAGTCCCTATATACCCTTAGGGTCCCCTGGGACGTTAAACCACAAACAAACAAAACATTGATAACATCCATCAACATACTTAAAAATCCCCATCTTTTCTCTGAAATCCTGGCCCCTGATTGGTCAATCGCATGTGACGGTATCTCACATTCACTCCGCCATGGCCGTGGCGTAATACTGTCACTTTGCGTTGAGTATTTCTTTCTAATGGTATTCCTATGACAAAACTTGTATCGGGGTGAGATAATAGTTCCAGACACGAAGCTGTCAGTTGTTTGGTGCCCCAGGGTGCCATTTTGGGCCCATTTTCTTTCCTTGTATATCAACGATCTGACTAAAATGTTGAACAGCAAAAATATAAAACTCCATGCAGATGATACTGTTATTTATATACAAGGTCTGCCAAGTGATAATTTCTGTGGGACAATGAATGAAGCTTACCATCAATGGAGCAACAATGAAATTTTTGTTTTTTGGATTACCAAATAGCGTCAGAAAATTGTATTTTTAACGGGTCATTTTAAACAAAGCCATAGACAGATTTTACTCTATCGAGTAGGTATAAGCCTGGCTAAATCTCTTATGGTATATAGGCGTCCGCTAGCGGGTACCCCGCGGCCGGCAGCGGTACCCGCTAGTCACAGTGACAGTCGCCTTGCAGTGCCTGACTGATAAGACCGCATTAGTGTGACGTTATTTGACTGGGGTTTCCCTACGTTCTGGTGCCAAAAATTGGGATATCCCAGGGGATATCCCTTCATAAGTGCAGCAGTCGGCATCTTGACATCTCAAATTTTTTAATTCTACAGTATATTTAACTCTACTATGCCATGATGTTATGTTTATGCAGTGCTTCTCGGAGTTTGGATTTGTTTGGCACCAAAATGACGTCAGGACTAATGTGGTCTTATGCCTTGCAGAGTCAGGGAGGCTCTCTGAATGCACATAGTCTCTTTCACAGACACTTGAAACGCTCCAATCGTATTAGAACCTAGAATGTGTAGGGGGAGTGTAAGTTCACAACACACACATCATTGTGCACCTGGGATTGAGTGAGTGGGCAGTAATGAGGTCAATCCAACCACAGGCGTGCTACCCAGACCCCCTCCTCTAGACTTGTTCAAGTCTTTGTGGGTTTTTTTTTCTTTATCATTTTTATGTCATGGTTTTTTTTCGGCTGTGTTAAGAAGTGTATGTGCCTCGTATTCTTAATTTTTTCTGTTTCAGAAATTTATTTATGGATGCAAAAAAAGTTGTCATTTTCGTTACCAGTTTCATGTACAGTAAAACCCTGTTTAAGGGGACACCCTCCGATCCGGGCCAAGTGGGGTGCCCCCTTAAACGGGGTGCCCCCTTAAGCGGGGTGCCCCTTAAGCTGGGTTTTCAGTCTGGTTATACAATAGAGAATACGTACGTAAATGAAGGAAACAATGGTTATTAGGTTAAAAGGTTTATCAATAGCACATAAATAAGCAAATAAATATAAATTACATAATATAAATAAATATAAATGTACAAAAAAGATAATAGAGGTTGAAGGTGGATATGCCTTGCTTGTGAAATTCGCTCCTTTTTATACCCCCGATCAATGCCCCTTCCCCCCCACACCCCCCCCCCCCCCCCCCACCCCTGTAACTTCTGAGAGAAATCAGCAGCCCTATAAGAGACTCACCGTGAGCCGCCCAGAGCCGCATAGGCTCAATGAATACTGCACCTTCAAAGCCCCCAGCCCTCCCTGTGTCCCCCACAGCTAACCTGTAAGCCGACCTCTAACCCCCTACCTTCAACGGGTGCGAAAGTCACTCACACTAATACCCACTCGCTGTGGGCCGCCCAGAGCCGCTGGAGATTAGGTTATTACAGTGAAAAAAACACACTCTGGCCGCCCGGGCCAGCACGGAAATGCTCAGTCTATTATTCTGGTTGCGACAACTGTCTGTCCCGTACAAACGGGTACCATAATCTTGGATTTTCAGTGTTTTTTATTATAATGTCCTTTCTAACAACCCCTTAAGCGGGGTTTTTAAGCATTTCTGTACCGAAAAACTGTCCCCTAAAGCGGGGTGTCCCTTTAAGCGGGGTTAAAATAAACTCTTAATAGTGGGAAAAATTTCCGTTCCGAGCAAAGTGTCCCCTTAAGCGGGTTGCCCCCTTAAGTGGGGTGTCCCGGAAGAGGGGTTTTACTGTATCTATGCTTGGCAATTTGGTTTATATACTAATGACAATGGAGCCATGTGTTGCCTAGTTATCCTATTATCTGTCTCATAAAGACTTGAGCAAGTCAGACAGAGACAACCGGGTGGTTGGTAAAAATAGATTGGGGTGAGCTGATTGTGACCTGGATATCAAACGGCATGGTATCAACTCTTAGTCTATGTTGGCTCTTCTTATAAGCATCTTCTTTACACAATCTTTACATCAAACATGGAAATACTTGAGATAACAGTGGTGAAAATTCACAAGTGGGCTCCTCATTCAAGAACAAATTCAGGTGGGACTGGCTTGAGCGTAGTGATGTTGATGGAGACCCAATGGCAGAGTATACGTCCTCCAGAGTTTACTCGTCTCCCGATTATCGCCCAGGGTAAACACAAGTTCTGCTCTCGAGTGGCTGGGCACACCACGATCATGTGAACCACAGTTTTCCCATTTATATTTGAGTAACCCAAATATAGTTTTGGCTTTACATGTAGAAATAGCTGAAATTTTCATTTCTGACATCGGATTTCCCATTTGAAGAATTGTAAAAACCGTTAAAAGCAATGATTGTGGGTTACGGGTCAAGGGTCTATCACCATACAAAGTCGGTAACCCGCGCACACCGGGACCTGTAAACAGACTGAATTCTGGGATACCTCAATAGGGTATCCCAGAATTCAGTCTGTTTACAAGTTCTGGTGTTCGCTGGTTGCTGACATTGAATGGTGATAGACCCTTGAATCGTAACCCACAATTATCCAGTTTAACAGTTTTTATAAATATTCAAATTGGAAATCCGATGTCAGAAATCGAAATTTCAGCTGTTTCTACAAATTAAACCAAAATTATATTCAGGTTCTCCAGATATAAATGGGAAAACTATAGTTGATGTGGTTGTGGTGTGCCCAGTCAGTCGCGAACGGAACTTGTTTTTACCCTGGGCGATAATGGGGAGTTTAGTCACCTTTGGAGCAGAGGAGGTGTGAAGCGCAGCGCCCCCTATAGCGACTTGGTTCATATATACGATCGCGGCTGCCTCACAGCGCCACTTTCAAACAAGCCAGCAAGAGGGAAGGAGCTCTGAGAAGAGCCCAAACCAAAACATGCAAAATGCGAATAGCTCTTGTGTCATGAATAATAGGCCGATTTTGATAAACAAAACATTGTTAGAAACATAAGACATGGGCCTATTTAGTGATACACATATCATATACCTGTGCTATGGTTAAGATTTCCTGTCGTAGTTTGAACATTGGAATTTGTGAGAAATAAGGCTCTATTCCACAACACAAAACAACCATAAAACGTGGAGCTTTATTGAGCTCTACTGTGGTTTGGAATACATTAGATGCCACTCTATCAATATCTGAAAAGATTTTTGATAGAGCTCTAACAGTTTGTATGTAGTAGCTTTTCTTAATTAGCCCATTTTTGCAATATTTTTGTATAGGAATCTGCATCAGCTGTCATTTAAGTCCAGGTCGATTTACATAATTTCTAGATAATGACACTCCTAAAACAAGCATTAGAGCAATAAAAGAAAGTAATATGGACCTTTTGGTGGCGAATCCTCATCTAGAAACACTCTAAAACGTCTGTATAACTGATTCTGTGTGAGTTACATAGCAGCCTGTCAGAGCATTCGTGGTGCTTTGTTTTGGTTCTGAATTATCGCTCAAAACAATAGGGGGCGCTGCGCTTCTCACCTCCTCTGCCTTTGGAGGGTGTATGCAAAGGCCACCATCATATAATGTTAATTGTAAAGGTATAACCGAAACTTATTTGGTGACAGTTAGTATTATATTATGTTGCAATTAGAAATCAAAATATGGAGAATTTAACATTTCTTTCGCTGGCATCCTCCCATGAAGACTTGGTAAAACATCAATTGTAGTGTTTTCTGTACGAGGCTGGAATGTCTGCCTCCAGGGAGATAAAACATCAATTGTACACATGAGAGTGGGTTCTGGTAGACGGGCGGGGGGGGGGGGGGGGGGAGCTACTTGACATACTCCTCAGAGCAGAGTTTCATACTTTGCAGGAAAACTACCCTCTGTAATGGATGTATAGTTGTGTGGGAGCGGGGACATATATGTGGTGAAATTGATATTATTTTATATTAGTAGCTCCTTTACAATATCCTCTCGTGTATTTGACTTCCTTTTTAATTCGGTATAAAATATAGTGCCCTGTTTATATAATACGTCTTGATTCTGTGGTTGTGGACATTATATTCGCGTATAAATCATCCAACACTAGGATGTTTATTTCATCAGCAACATGGGGGCTACTTCCTTCTGTGGCTTACTCTTCCACTTTGACTCGCTGGAAACACTCCTACTACACAAAGGATTTCTGTGCCAACCATCGTCCCTTCTCTCGGGGTATTTCAAACACCCCCTCCCACATGGCTGTGTGGCTACTGCCGATAAATAGCGCGCCCGTCATGGCTCACTGAACTCAGTGGTAAGCGTCCAGTGGCGTGGCGATAGCTCTGCGCGGTCACGGTCTGTGCACAGAGGGTAGAGACGCCTTCACTGCACTGTCATTCAAAATGTGGTTTTATGACTAGGCTCTCATTTCTAATCATGGATATGAACGCGGACCACACGGACGGATCCTGTGTGGATTTTGGGGTTGATTCGTGAGTGGCAACTCGTCTGTGGTGTTCCTGTAACTTCCTGCTCCTTCACTGGACTTTGGACTAGATAAGTATAGATGGTACTCTCAAAGGCAGCTGGGCTGCGCCGAGGAGGTTCGTCAGGAGTTTCGTGCGGAGTCATTGGGATTTCTCTGGGTTTGTCTCTGATCTCGACTTATCTTATTCGTGTTGTTGATCGCAAGACATTTTTTTAATCGTGATCCTATTTATTTGTGCTCAATTACAGAATTTGATTTTAATTATGTCAGATGTATAACTAATGGAAACACTGATGCGAGATAGTTAAGCAATTGATTTCCCTTTGTCTTACAGAATGAATGATTCAGAACAACCCCCAAACTTGACAAGTAAACTCTAACACCAGAATTACGGTTTCATGTTATCCATATTTGATAACTCCCGCCAACTGTCTTACAGTAATAATCAGGACAGTGATTGGATAGTTTCGGCTATTAACCACTCAAATATCAACATGTGTATCTTTTATAGACTGGATGTCTTAAGATTTCACAAATTAGATAGCCCAAAGCAAGTGTAATATACGTTTTCATGCCTTTGCTTTTGCTGAGAAAATTGTACAGATTATATTTGTTCATTTTGTGGTCGAGGAAAGGCCTTTTATTTAGGAATTAAGAATTCCGTTGCTGTTGCGCCATAGCGTGCATGTTTTTTTTATGTGTGACTATTTCAGGGATGCCAGTTTGTAGGATTTTGCCTACATGTAGGATTTTCATTTTAGTCTCAAAGTAATGACAAGTTCAAGAAATTGTATGTTTTGAGAACAAAATAGACCCCAGGTTCCCTGAAATCTAAATCTTAGATAAACTTGTTCTGTAATCTTTCAAAATTCCGAATTTAGCTACCCCGAGTACACTCAGTTAGAGGCCCTATGGATCTCAATGCTCCAACCTAGAACTGTAGGATGGTAGGATTCCTGTAGGAAATGATCCTACGGATAAGGGCAAACTTGAATACTGACTTCTGATTGGCTTAAAATATATGCCCAAAAATCTGCTAGGAGAGTGATGGGGATTCCCCATACACCATGTGCGTTTTAGGTGATACATAGACTGGCCTCAGTCCCCATGTAGGAATTTTTTCTGACCCCAACTAGCATCCCTGCTATTTATATGTGTACATAACTACGTGTGTTTCGACATCAGTCGAGTTCATGGACGTATTGACCGTGCATGCACACAGTGGCCTTGTTTACTAATATATTGTTGGATGTTTATGTGGTTACCTTGTAAGTGGTGGTATTTTTAAGTATTCGTTATTTATCAAAATGAGGATGAAATGTCCTGCCTATATTTACGATTCAGGATATAAGTTTGTCTTTACCTGTATATCGAAAAATTCATATCAAATTAAGTTCCTTGTAAATATTATAATTTAAGTTGATTCAAGAACTCGAGGCCCATATAATTTTATCGTAGAATGATAATTTAAATCCTTTAAATCGTTGCTGCATATTAATATGGCTAATGTGTCACTAAGAATTGATTCTTCACCCTCAATTGTACAGTGTTAGTGTGACCTGTTGCCCAATGACCACAATTTTGCCACTGTCTTTATTCATGTACATTAAAACTCCGCGTAAGCGGACACCCTCCGTTCCAGGCCAAAGTGCCCGCTTACGCGGGATGTCCGCTTACGCTTAATTGTGTCCGAAGTTATTAAACTTTGAATTGCAAAATGTATTTTCTATGAATATGCTCACACACATTCACAGAAAAAACAAATTAAACTGTTTTTGGTAGGGTGTCCGTCGGAGGTGTCCGTTTACACAGGGTTTTAAGGCCTTTTCGTACCGAAATAACTTCAGCTTACGCTGGGTGTCCGTTAGGTGGGGTTCTACTGTAACTGCAACAGTAATTATGAATATCATTCCGTGGCACTGCCACCTTTCATTCACATGCTTCTTTTCAACGACTTTGCTGAATATAATATAAGGATGCCCACTTTCATTTACAATTTCAGATGTCATTTACTCTCTTTCGTGTGTGAGAAATCCATAAATGTTTTTAATAAAAGGCCAGCATATATGCCAGCATAAAAGAGATGACAGCTTTTCACTTTTCCAAGGAAATCCACTTTTTCATTCATTATCTAAAATTCTCTTTCCATGCTTTTTAAATTTAGTCTCAATTACGCCAAAAAAACTTTGTTGGACTATGTAAAACAAAGATCATATAACTTGAGCCTCATTCACTCCAATAGAACATTGGTTTGAACCTTGAAAAAGGACCCTCAGCCTCATATCATGACCGACACAAACTTGTTTTTCGGAGACAGAAAATTGCAGATGACATTTTCCCCCAATTTTTTTCTAATCCCAACTGATATCCCTGACATCATAATGAAGTTGATTTTTTATTTTTTTTATCAGAATTTGATTTTTGTTAACAATGTAGCATCGGATTTTTTACTGAGGTAGCTATTGCCGTCTCAAATACTTATTAAGAAGTTCAACTCTTTTTTTTTGCTTTGGCTTGCCATAAAGTTGTTTACTGCCGCATCTAACCATTTTTAATCAAGAAGATACCTGATGTACGCCTGTTTATCCTCTCTGTTTAGATACTTCACCGCACTCCGAGGACGACAGAATTGGACGCGTTACCAAGATTGGTGAGACGTCGTTGGAGAACAATCCCGCAGCAGTTGAAGCAAAGACAGGCCGACCTGCCACCCCTCCCCAGGGTCTATCCCGAATTGAAGTCATTTATGAAAAATCGCCCAAGAAACCAGTGGCGGACTCGAAATTCGGGGGACCTAAGGGGAATTTGATTTACATTCAGACGCAGGATTTTCCCCCAACGAGCGGCAGTGAGGGCAGTTTCGAGAGAGCCCGGTCAGTCCCCGAGACCCCAGCCTCTGAGCTCTGCCATGCTCTGGCTGACCTTGCTGAACCGCTCGATTTTGATACAGAGATTTTTGCTTCCACTGCTGCTACATCGTCCACAGACGATACGAAACCTGAGAAAGATTCTCCCGCCACGATGGACGTCCGGCCTCCGGGGAAACCCGAAGTGTGTGCGGGTGTACCGTATGTGACTAGGGTCTCGCCGAATCCCCCTAAGATTGGCGTATTGAGTGGTGGTGGCGCGTTGAAGTCACCAGCCGTCACGGGGGGAATCGGAAGTAAGACGTTCACCAGCACGGCCCGGTCCGTGGTAACGGGTAGGCCGCCACGATCCGTCGCTGGGGGCGCCACCCGTTCCCCGGACAGAATGACCCGAGGCCCCCGGCGTCCGCTCAAATTCCCGCTGCGGAAAACTACCACAACCGGGAGCACGACAACGAAATCCCCGACTAAGACCCATCATGAAAGTCCGGCCAAGTCGGCCGAGGACGGTGCTACGAAATCAGAATCTTCAGCGCGAAAAATAACCCCTGAGGCTTCTCTTACTGAAGAGCTTGATTTTGATATGGGAGATTGCGAAGAGCCTGGACCGGGCAAGCAGGTCTGCCCGACTCCAGATGCTCAAGGTGCTACTGTTTCTCACAAACTGTCCCCAGATAAGGACGATAGGTGTGAAATAGGTCAAAAGGAGCAATCCGAACAGTTAGATAGTGTAGGAGAGAAAAGTAGACTTGGACTAGAAGTAGAGACACAGTGTAAGGATAAGTTAAGTCAAGTCGTTAGCAATGTAGCAGATTCGGAGACAGCATCAAAGCCTACTCAGAGGACTTTAGCAGCTGATCCCGTAGCCGAAGCCGATACCGTGATATCTAAGTCAAAGGCTTCAAATTTACCAACACCTAGTGTAACAGACAATAGTGACTCTGGGGTTGGACATATAAAAATATCAAGTAAAGAAACCAACGACGCAACTGCAACAACTTCTCAAGAAACACCCGTGCCAAATTCAAGATCAACTCAGTCGAGTTCCCCAAAGAAAACAGTAGGACTCCCTGAGGTGGGGAACCCGGGGTTGGTTGAGGCAGCCTCAGCCTTCCCGCCACCAAAGAGGCTGACACAGCAGTGGGTGAAGCGCCTGACGAACATAGCTCAGTGTATGATCAGTGGGGACGTGGAGAGTCCACAGTCCCCGCCGCCCGTGCCTGTGAAGACGGACGAGATCAGTACACAGGTGTTGATGCCGCTACGCAACATGGAGGGCCCGCCCTTCATGCCGCACTCCAAGGTGGTGCTGGGGAAGGAGGCTGAGGACGTGCGGGTTCACTTCAGCCAAGACCCGCCGCGCCAACCGGAGTCCAGGCACACGGTACCGGGACTGCCAGAGGAAGACATGATCGAAACTAGCTGCCTTCTTGCAATGCACAGGTAAAGTTGCCTTTTTTTTTTTTTCTTTTTTTTTTTCATCGGCTTGTAGTAGAGGTGTTTTCGCCACGTCTTGTTAAAACTCTTCCTTTTTTTTCTAAGTTTGTTTTTAAAAATTCACAGAAATACAGACAAGCTGTTTTTTAGAGATGGCAGTTTTACTCTTTACCAAGGAACTCCTTGTTTTAATTTTCAGTCAATGGAATTCTTTGTCCTTTCATAAAACAAAGATAGAATATATTGGGTATCATTCACACCAATAAACAGTGATCCAAACACCCCAGCCCCATTCCATAGCCAATGACGATGTGTTTTCTATGTTTTCTGAGTCTCCCTGAGGCAGTAAATTTCACATGAAAAATATTTCCTATATTTGTTCATGACCCAAACTGACATCCCTGGATTTATGATTGAATTGTTTTATTGGGGGTAATTGTACATCGATATAGGGAGCGGTAGTATAGGAATGGTTGCAACGTTTCGTCTTATTTTATAAGACTTCTTCAGGCAATAGTCTATTTTACCTTTGTTTTCCTCTTTAAGTACTGTTTTACGATTGTCTTTGCTGATCTTATTGATGTTGCTATGTTACTATTGGTTTTGGTGGTAAATTTGAAATCCTTATTTTGTCCGTTTATAATTACAGCATATTGATTGTATAATCACAGTGGTTTGATTGATATAGTATATAATGATTGGTATATAACAGCAACAATGTTAACAATAACAATATAGTGGATAATAGTGTGTGGTGATTTTTTTTTATTATCATCATTATTTTACTCCTTTTTTTTTCTCTTTTTTTATTTTTATTTGCAACGGCTTGTCACAGAGGTGTTTATTGCCACGTCTTGTTAATCTTTCTTTTTTTCGTACAGGAAAAGAGAAGAAAGGTCTTGAAAAATAGTAATAACTTGAAAATATTGTTTGAGATAATTCCGAAGAAAGGTATAATCCGCTTTTTGAAAGAAACATATATTGCCAGCATCTTGAAGTTTTTAGTAGATTTTTTATTTGTGACTTCCCATATTGCAATGAATTACCATGTAATGTTTTATGCAGGTTTACAACGAGAAAACTGTCCTCTGTTTGGTACCAATAAAAAAAAAAATTCAGAATATCATGCAAATTGACCAGATATATAATTCCATGATAGATAGATTTGATTCCATGCTACATCCTGTTTGCTGATTTCTAGTTTTGAGTATTTTTTTAAAAAATCGTTTTTTTAAGGTTTTGTAAGAAATTTGCTTAATACTCAACAGTATTTAGGGCAGAGATTTGAACAGATTGCTAGTAGAAATTATAAGCTCAAGTTTTATCCAGGGTTATCTCATTTATACAGGGGTGGCTGTTTTCCACTTTTCCATGAAAATGCTTGTTTTCTAATCTAGTTTAAACAATTATTTGTCGTGTATAAAAGAAAGATAGTATAAATTGAGTGTCATACACGCCAATAAAACAGTGGTTTGAACCTCCCCCATACACCCTCAGCCCTTAAGGCTGCAGATTCCATATGAGAAATATTTCCGTTTTTTTTCCCCTGACCCCAGCTGACGTCCCTCTTTATATGGAGTCTTAAATCGCCTTACGATGGTACACTAATTTAAGATTTAGGGGGGGGGGGGGATTTTCCCTTTCATCGTGATTAATATTTCAGTTTTCATTTTCACGTCCCTCTGGCATCTCCATATACCTGATTGTATCTTATTCATAAAAACATGAACTTTCCCTTGATCCCTTGATTCCCCACTTTAATGTGTATGTAATGTTTAAGCCCTGTTTTGCAATAAAACATATTTCAATGTCTTTTTTCTGACCCCATAGAACTTTGGGAGTAATCATTTAGGGTGGTTTTAACTTTCAGACGAAACTCTGGAAAAGGGTCAGTGGAGGAGGAGGAGGAGGAGGTGGAGGAGGAGGAGGGTCGTATATTCATCTGGATGTATGGCCTTCACCTGCTTCCCTCTGACCTTTTACGAGGTGACAAAGAGAATTACCCACCTTCAGCAGGTATGTATATTCTATATATCACAGTAAATGCTGGACAGTTTGAGATAAAGACAGTCCATAGCGATTCAAAAACAAATATTTAAGAATACCAGATATGTCAATTTTCCGGTTATCGCCGGGTTTTCTAAATTCTTGATCATGTTAGAGATAAATAATGGAAATGATCAGGATCCTGTTTTTTTTCGGGTAATTTTTCTGGACCTCGCTGGCATCTCTGAATATATGTTTCATATACATTTACCTTTCTATATTTACAATTACTGTAGTATTATCTCGTATTAGCTATTTACTTATCAATGTGACATTTCTGGAAAGCATCGAAATTATTTTAATTGTGGTTGATAATTAAAATACACAAAGCTATACGCAATGTTGATATTTTTAGACACATCAGCTTTTACAGTGTAAAAACATGTATTTGATTATGAGTAAATCTTAGATATCGAAATATTATTGATATAATCTAACCCAAATCAGCTGATCAATTATTTGTTTAAACAAAGCTATACATATTTAACATAAATAAATTCGTCATTCCCTGATAATTTTTCTTTTGTCCCTAGGTGTGAGCCGTCATGAGGTAACGTCAAAATTCATGAGTACAGCTTTTATGTGTGACTCTTCTATGACAAGTAAAAAAGAGGCTGTCGTATGTGTGTGCCCTCAAGATTTACCTGAACTCTTGGATTCCTCTGCTAGTAATAGTAAGCGCTTGTGTGTGAAATGCACCGCCGAATGCCCTGTTGTCCAAACTTCTGTCTCATCTCCCCATAAGTGTGATCCACCTCAAACAATAGCCCCCTTAGTTCATTCTAAATCCTCCGTGGGACATACTTCCTTGCCTGATGGACCTCTTCAGACCCATCGAGCAACATCTTCAGAGACAGCTACTCGTGCCTTGAAATTTCATACACCGAGAACTGTTCGCGTTATAACTAAAGCGAAGATGGCAACCCTAAAACAGGCGCGGGTTCCTAAAAAGCAGGAGTTACCATCTCATTCACCTTGTCAGGATGCTCTGTGTGGGGATGCTGGGGAACCTGCTGTTACACCAAGTTCAGGTTCTGCCAAGGACAACCTTTCGCAAACACCAGCAGAAAGTATTACGAAAGAGAGTGAAATGAATCTGAATGATGAGTCAACTATTCAAGAAGACCATCCCATCGAGCACAAAAAGACAACTGTAGCGGACAGACCATGGTATGAGCATCTAGTTTCTAGTAAAATGTATCAACCATTTGTCAGGTTAGATAAAAGTGTTGTTGAGCATTACATTAAACAAAGGAAGCTTGTGAAGTTAAAAGCCCATTTAAAGGCGATCGAAGAAAAGTACCACGCCATAAAAAGAGGTGATCAAAAAGACAAGAGCAAAAAATTGACTGCATCAAGACATAGAAAGTCTGAAACCCACCAGGAAGGCTCCAGTTCTCATAAACACAAACATAAACATAGCCACAAACGTAAAAGATCATCAAGTCAAGATAGCCATAAACGTAAAAGATCATCCAGTTGTGCTTCCAGTGAAAAGTCTGCTAATGGCAATGTTGAGGACATACCCAAAGGTAAACGCAGTCATAAACATGAAAAATCTTCAAAGAAACTTACTTTGGACAGTCGTGCAGACAAGGATAGACACAGCCATCACAGTAAAGCATCATCCGAGCATTCTGACAGGGTCAGGCGTGGTTCCGGAGACCGGGCTCCCAAGTCTAAAGATAAGGAGGACACTCGTCATCATTCCAGACATCATCACAGAAGTAAAAGCAAAAAGTCACATCGAAGCTCTTCCCAAGATAAGTCCCATTCACAATCAGGAAAATCATCCAAATCCCAAAGAACATTTACCTCATCAGACCTACCATGTCTTCCTTCTGGAGATGCGTCCTGCGCTCAGTTCCATAAGGAAACCAGTAGGAGCTTATGTGTTCCTGAACCTGTTCCTTGTACCTCCAAAATTGTGCAATACCTTGACAGAGCAGCAAAGCAAGATGTTCTTTCGAACAGGCCATCAGATGAAATTCCAGTCATTCAAGGGACTTTGCGTTCCTCTTCAAAAGACGGAAGGATCAAAAGAGGGACAGCATCGGTTTTAAAAGTTGATGATCTCTCTGAATCCGTTCAACAGAAATGGAGGAGGGTGTCTCCGCAGACAAGTGACAATTATTCAGTGTTAGAAAGTGACTCTTTAGGTCAGCAAGAAGGGACTAAAGAATTTTCTCTTGGCTTCACCAAGTTCTCATGGCCATCTAAGAAAGAAGAGAAGGCCATAACTGTATCATTTACTGAAAGTTCTAATCTTTCTGAAACAGCAGAAACTTTGCATGAGAAACTGGGGAAGGTGCCTCCCCTAGCAAGTGACAAGACTTCATTGTCAGAAAGTGGTTCTTTAGGTCAGGATATGAAAGGGACTAAAAATGAGCCACTTGCTCTAGTATCAAGCTGTATTACAACAGACCAAACATTCTCTGTAGTACCTCACGAAGAAGAGAAAGCCATAAGAGTATCATTTTCTGGAAGTACTAATCTTTCTGAAACAGAAACATCTGTCCAGGAGAAACTGGGGAAGGTGCCTCTCCTAGCAAGTGACTCCTCTTCATTGTCGGAAAGTGGCTCTTTAAGTCAGCAGAAGGAGTTGTCTGTTGACTTCAACAACCCACTGGCTGTAGTAACCAGCTCCTTACCAGAAGAAGCAACATTCTCTCACAAAGTAAATGAGATACTAAATGAGATAAAAGTGTCAAAGAAAGATACTAAAGAGTTGGCGCTTAACCTTCCTCCCACACTTCCTCTAGTATCGAGCAACTCTCTAAAAGACGAAATATTCTCGGATGTCACTCAAAATGGTATAGCAGGTACAGAAACACCATTACAGATTAAACAATTGAGGTCATCTCCTCTAGCAACTGAAAGTTCTTCATTGGCAGAAAGTGGCTCTTTAGATCAACAGACAGGAGCTAAAGAGTTGGTTCCTGCCCTCGATGACCCGCTCCCTCCAGTATCAACCTTGTCTCCACAAGATGAAACATTCTCAGCTATACCTCCCAAAGAAAAAGACGAAGGTATTTCACTGTCACTTGTGGGACCTCCTTATATTTATCAAAGAGCAGTGGCGGCAGTTGTAGAAAGTACTAATGTTGATGAAGGAGCAGAATCACCTCTGCAAGAGAAGCGGAGAAAATTGTCTCCTCTTGTCAGCGACACTTCTTTATCGACAGAAAGTGACTCTTTAGCTCAAGAAAAAGTGACCAAAGAGGTGGCTCCTGATTTAAACATCCCACTTGCGCCACTATCAACCACATCGAAAGAGGTAAAATTCTCTTATCTGCCTCAGATAGTGAATGAGATGGGCAGTACGTCTTCAGTGATAAGAAGTAATGATCTCTCTGAACCAGCAGAACCAGCAGGATCTGACACTTCATCCCAAATGCCGCAAGTTGAGGAGTGTGAGAAAAAGAAAGATGAAAATGGGTCAATTTCATCAGGCAGTGATAACAATAAGGATTGTATGAAGTTAACAGGCAGCCCAACAAGCGGGAGAAGTCAATGTCTTTCAGGAGACGGCATTCCTGAAGCCAAGGAGAGGACAAACCAGCTTCAAGTTACAGCTGAGACTAGACCAAACCACGACCAGGTGAACAGTGCACTGAACAATACTGTGTCATTGGAATTAATGGCTCAGATAATCAACTGCTTAAAGAAAAAGTCTCCCAACAATCAGCCTCCAGCCACTATACCTACATGTGAAAAGCCAGTTTTCACATCAGATACATTTGCAAGGGTAGCTCAGCAACACAAAGAAAGCCAGCCTAGCGTCAGCAATGTCCCTGTGTCCCTCGCAACTGAGGTTCCCCAGAAGGTGAACAAAGTTGGCACGGTATGTCGACCACAAACACCGGGCACAAAGTCTACCAGCAATGAGCCTCCAGCCACTAAACCTACATGTGAAAAGCCAGTTTTTACATCAGATACATTTGCAAGGTTAGCTCAGCAACACAAAGATATCCAGCTGAGCAAAGTTGGCCCTGTATTGGAAACACCTATACCCAAAGAAAGAACCTATAAAGTAGAGATTGCAGAAGGGCCAAGGACACAGTCTCCCAGCAATAAGCCTCCAGCCACTAAACCTACATGTGAAAAGCCAGTTTTTACATCAGATACATTTGCAAGGTTAGCTCAGCAACACAAAGAAAGCCAGCCTAGCGTCAGCAATGTCCCTGTGTCCCTCGCAACTGATGTTCCCCAGAAGGTGAACAAAGTTGGCACGGTATGTCCACCACAAACACCGGGCACAAAGTCTACCAGCAATAAGCCTCCAGCCACTAAACCTACATGTGAAAAGCCAGTTTTTACATCAGATACATTTGCAAGGTTAGCTCAGCAACACAAAGAAAGCCAGCTGAACAAAGTTGGCCCTGTATTGGAAACACCTATACCCAAAGAAAGCACCTCAAAAAAAGAGGAGATTGCAGAAGGGCCAGGGACAAAGTCTCCCAGCAATAAGCCTCCAGCCACTAAACCTAAATGTGAAAAGCCAGTTTTCACATCAGATACATTTGCAAGGGTAGCTCAGCAACACAAAGAAAGCCAGCCTAGCGTCAGCAATGTCCCTGTGTCCCTCGCAACTGATGTTCCCCAGAAGGTGAACAAAGTTGGCACGGTATGTCCACCACAAACACCGGGCACAAAGTCTACCAGCAATAAGCCTCCAGCCACTAAACCTACATGTGAAAAGCCAGTTTTTACATCAGATACATTTGCAAGGTTAGCTCAGCAACACAAAGAAAGCCAGCCTAGCGTCAGCAATGTCCCTGTGTCCCTCGCAACTGATGTTCCCCAGAAGGTGAACAAAGTTGGCACGGTATGTCCACCACAAACACCGGGCACAAAGTCTACCAGCAATAAGCCTCCAGCCACTAAACCTACATGTGAAAAGCCAGTTTTTACATCAGATACATTTGCAAGGTTAGCTCAGCAACACAAAGAAAGCCAGCTGAACAAAGTTGGCCCTGTATTGGAAACACCTATACCCAAAGAAAGCACCTCAAAAAAAGAGGAGATTGCAGAAGGGCCAGGGACAAAGTCTCCCAGCAATAAGCCTCCAGCCGCCAAACCTACATGTGAAAAGCCAGTTTTTACATCAGATACATTTGCCAGGGTAGCTCAGCAACACAAAGAAAGCCAGCCTAGCGTCAGCAATGTCCCTATGTCCCTCGCAACTGAGGTTCCCCCGAAGGTGAACAAAGTTGGCACTGTATGTCGACCACAAATAAGAACCCCGAAGAAAGACGAAGTTCCAGGAGGGCCAGAAATCGTTTGTTTTAAGAGGTTCGACAAGGTGCATAATGAGGAGCAATCAACGCATACTTCTGCAAAGGAGGAAAAGGTTAGAGATGAGATGAAATCTAGTGAATCTAGAAGACAGAAGCATGATGGTAGCCATAACCGTGATAGGCCTAACTTCAGGCTGCCCGATCAGGTAACCTACATGCTAAGGATATTAGGTGTTACAGCATTGGAGTTCATGTTAAAGTTGCCTGTTGTATACCCATAATCACGCAGAACCCGTTGACAATCTCCCTGTGATTAACACATAACCCAGCTGCTACCTGCCTCATTGTCAATTCTGTTATGCATTTACTAACATTAGAACAATAGAAGTGTGTGAATAAGGAGTCTGCATGTTGCTTGCAAGTGGTTATAAGATATAGTTAGATCCTAAAAGGGAGTTTATTATTATGATAAGGCTAGATGTGGCCTAAATGGCAGCTACTGCTCAAATGAGCTCGATGTCTGACATTGGCTGACTTCATCTCCCTCTGTTATGTGACAACCATAGTGACAGCAGCGTAATCATTGCGATTTGCTTGGTGTGAAGTTGTCGACAAACAGTTTGTTGCGTTACAAACAAACAACAACCTTTTGCTCTTTTATTATACTTTGGAAAGTATTGACATCTGTGACAGTGATCCACTGTGATGACAAAACTATGTAGATTTTTGAGAGCAAGTAGTTGCAATAAGTCCTTGTATTCCATCTGATATACATTTAGAAGTATAACAATTTTAATATTGTATTTGGGATTTTCATTTCGGTTGCGCACCGAGTTAGAAATTGTATGTTGAAATAAGATATTCCTGTTACGTTTTTATCGTTCTTGAATGCTGCATCATTAAATCTTAAGTCGATTTTTTTAGCCGTAATAGTTCTTACCAATAAGCTTGCATATTCAGAAAGACATCCGTAGAATTAACACCGTAAAGAGAAATTATATATATGTATATCACCAGTGTTTAAAAAGTAATTATCAAGTGCTTGAAGTAATATCATTTTAATGTACTAGTGATTCCTAAACTTGAACATCAGAAGTAGAAATTTAATATCAAGAGTAATGCTAAGATTCATGCGCAACATACTCAATCTTCTAATCTGTGAAAATAAGAAAAAATGTTATTCAAAGCAACCCTTCCTCCTGTACTAATGAGTAATATATTTGGGTGATAGGGCTCAGACAAGGCACAGCGGAGCTCCGATCGGTACCATCCATACCGCCGACCAAGACTACCACCACCAACACCAGAGCTGGATAAATTCAAGCAATACATGACCTTTCCGTAAGTGTTCTGATATTTTACGAATCTCTTTCATATAAGATTATTTCCATTCCATTTTTTGCTGTCTTGATGCAATCTTACCAATAGTGTATGTGAACAGAACAGTATTTACCAACTATATTCAAGTGCGTGCCTGTAGAATAAGTGACACAAAGCATCAGTTAAGAAAGCTGTCCTTCGCATTCCCTAACAGGCAATGATATTTACCACTCTATTCCCAGAGACCCAAAACCTTATGGCCTTGATATATGACAAATTTTTAAAAAGGCCGTTTTAGGTCTCAGGTGAGCCCAGAAATTCATAGAATAGCCAAAAATGCAGGATTAATGCTGCCCCCAAAACATCCATTTTCGAGATTTTACAAAATGTCCAAATCCCACACCTGCTTATGGCATTGTTGTAGCCAGTACCTTTCTCACACATGGCAGGAGTCGGTACATTTCTCACACACTGCTGAAGTCGGTACCTTTCTCAAACATGGCATTAGTCGGTAACTTTCTCAGACATTGTTGTAGTCAGTACCTTTCTCAAACCTGTTGTAATCTACCTTTCTCAAACATTACAGTAGTCAGTACTTTTCTCAAACACAGCAGTAGTCTGTACCTTTCTCACACATTGCTGAAATCAATACCTTTCTCAAAACATGGTAGTATTTGGTACCTTTCTCAAACATGGCAGTAGTCAGTACCTTTCTCACACATTGCTGTAGTCAGTACCGATCTCTTTGCCTGCAGGGACACCCGAGACTTGATCCGCTGTCTGACGGGCAGCTCGTACAGAGCACGCCGGCAAGTGACCCACCTCCGGAAAAACGACAAGCTCCCTCCGCCTGGCTTCAAAAGTGTCCACTTTCGCCGCTCCACCTGGGGAGACAGCGAGCCCGATGAAGCAATGCGCGCCAAGTGAGCAGCTTTGTGATTTGTCTTTTGATTGATGCTGTTTATTGTTACTGTTCCTAGACATGATTTTTCATGTTGCATTTTTTTTTAAACTTTTTTATTGATTTCTCCTGCGAAGCCATAGGTTATACAATCTTCGCAGCTGAAAAAATTTACATATTTCAATGGACACAGTACAATGTATACAAAGTAAACATTACCATGATTTTAAGAAAGTTACAAATAGCTACAGTAGTGAACCATAAGGTTGCCTTAGGACTACTGGGGAGTCCAGGTATGGCATGGATACGTTGGTTAGGCACAGTTCTTCAACTGTGATTTAATGCAGCATCAGCAAAGGGAATGGCGTCTTCTATACAATTTGTTTGCTCTAATTTCAACAGCATTTATAGGTATAAAATGAATCATTATATTACGAGCGTTTTTTATTCATTGTATCGTCGTCATAATATTTGCACTAAGAAAGCTTATAGTATACTCTAAGTTAAAGCTTATAGTATACTCTAAAGTTAATGTCTTCAACAATAACACAGAACTAGTATTTAGAGTTGGCAGCTTTCCATATTTTCATTCTCAGTATAGAAAATTCTATTTCCCCTTGTGTAAAACAAGATATTATTATATACCTGTGGTAGTATATCCTACACATACTGCCCGCTCCTACCCATGTCGTATTTATACCCGTACGACACCTAGGTGACGTACTGGGTATGTATGTGGCGTACGGGGCATGTACGGCGGCAAAATCCAAATATTCCCCCAGTAGAAAAGTTAAAAATTCGATATTTTAAGGTATATAATAATAGAGAAACAGGCTGACTGTCTCCGTACGGATAAAATACTTGGCAAAATCGGCGATCAGATGAACCTCTGCCTCTGGCATCGGTTCATCTGATCGCCGATTTTACCGCGTATTTTATCCGTACGGAGACAGTAAGCCTGTTTCTCTATATTATATACCTGTGGCCGTATGGCCTACATATACCGCCCGCTCCTACCCAAGTCGTATTTATGGCTGCACAACACGTAGGTGGTGTACGGGGCATGTATGTGGCATACGGGTTATGTATGGTGGCAAAACCCAACAAATCGTCCAGAAGCAAAGGGAAAAGAAATGGATATTTCAAGGTATATGATATCATTTTATACCTGTGTCAGTATATCCTACACATACTGCCCGCTCCTACCCATGTCATATTTATATCCGTACAGCACATAGGTGACGTACAGGGTATGTATGTGGCGTACGGGGCATGTGTGGCGGCGAAATCCAAAAACTAGCCCAGAAGCAAAGTTAAAAATTGGATGTTTTAAGGTATATAATAATACAGTGTCTGTACATGATAAATACTTGGTAAAATTGACAATAAAGTGAACCTCTGCCTGTGGCATCGGTTCGTTTTATCGCCAATTTTGCTGCGTATTTATCACGTACAGGCACAGTAACTCTGTTTCTGTATAATACAAAAACAGGTTTGCTGAACCTGTACGTGATACATATGGTAACATTGACGATCGGATGAACCTCTGCCTTCGGCATCAGTTCATCTGTCAAGTATCTATCACTGTAGCCCTGTTTGAATATAATATTGATTGACCCTCATTGATGCCAATAAAACAGTGGTTTGAAGCTCCCCACAGAGACTCACCAACGGCCAACGCCAATATTTTGTCCACATTTTCTTGTGGGTGGGGAGTTAGCTCAGTGGTTAGGGCACTGGACTTGTAATCCCAAGGTTGTAGGACTTTGTGGGTTCGAGTCCCACTGCGGCGACTGTTCTCCTTCATTCCCAGCAGTGGTAGATTTACTGCTATATCAAAGGTCAATCGTTCTCATACCATGTCTATGTGATGTGGGAACTAAAAGAGCTCTCACCTCGGTAAATGTGTAGGGGTGAGATTTCTACCTGAATTCATTTCATAGATTCGATCACCGTCCATGTGGTGTAAAAGAACCTTGAGTAAGTCTGGTGAGAACCTATAATGGTTAACTGGACGTTAAATCAAACCAACCAACCACATTTTCTTGGTTTCTATGAGGCGGCAAATTCCACATGAAAATATTTCCACCTATGTTTTCTGACCCCAACTGACATTCCTGAAGTGATGTTCAATGTCATGAAAATGAATGCGCTTGCATTTAAATTACCTTGCTCTCTTATCCCCTGTTTTATCTCTTTGATAGGGACACCAGTCAGTGACTAGATATTGACTTTTGGGAGAACGTGTATCAATGATTTGCAACTTTGAGTGAAAAAGATGAATGTTTTTTTTACAGTTCACTCCGAGAAGACCCGAATGAAGTGGACCATTTCTTCAGTCAAACATGCATTGAAGATTTTGAAAAACGCCGTATACAGTGTCAGGAGTTAGACACATTATTGGACAATGGGAGAGCTGAAAATCCTAGCAATAATTCAGTAAGTTACCAAACATGTTACATGAACAATATATCTACTCCAAAATTGTATGCGATGTATTTGTACAAAACCCAAGTGCTGCAGTAGCTTAACGACATTCAATCTGTAAATAAGGAAAAAACTAAACTTCAACAAAAGATACCAGACTACGTCGCAGAATGCTATATTTTCTACATTGCTACTTGCTCTTTTGTGAGGTATAGATCACGCAGATAAAGACAATTCGTCTTGAAAATCAAAACTCATGTCATTTTCCTGAAAGTTAAATATGATGACCTCAAAGTGTTACAGAACACATATTTAACCATTCCTATATAATTCAGTCAAATGTAATTTGGCTTAATTTATCTATTAGGATTGGATAAACGGGACAAAACTTTATATCTACTCATTTGGAAGTATCTCACCATTCATGGAAGATCTGCCTAATGACAGAATGAATGACGTCCTGAAAAAAAAAAAAAAAAAAAAAAAAGTAGATTGAATCCCAAGGGACCAGTTTTGACTGATAATTGAGAACTTTAAAAAATCACCAGGTGGCGCCACTGTTTGTTAGAGGATATGCCTTTAATGCTTTCCGTATTTCTCACCAGGTGGCAGTAGATGGTTCGGGAAGAGCGCCCTCTGGTATGAACAGCTTTCCATCCGACTCGGTGTCGTCGAGTGCCGCCTCCAGCCTCCCCTCTAGGCATGCTTTCCTTGTGATGTTGATGGCACAGGCCAGTTAGATGATTAAGACAGGCTCCACCAGTTGGCAGGTGTTAAAATAACCCCCATCTCCATCTGAAATCTCTCTTCATTGTGTAAATACTAATAATGTAAAAAAAAAAAAAAAATCGAAAAATTGAATTTATTAAAAATATTAACATGAACGTTGTTTTAATCAGGTTTTGTAATCGTCCTATGCTAGTTACGTCATCATCAATAGATTTATTCTCAAATAGAATTATTCAGCAATTCACGGACTTCTAATCCAAGTCCTTGAGAAAATCTCTACAGTATTAATTTATATAAAGTTTCGTTGAGTTAATCATGTGGCATATAGGACAGAAAAAGAAATTTGCTCACATCATTTAAAGTTTTTTCCATTTCCCTTTTTTATTTTCTGTCAAAATTTAACATAAGTAGTTGTAGAAAATTTGAAGGCCAGTTCACACTGTTCGATTTGGGGGCTTGCAAGCGGGTACCTCTAGTCTGAGACTGGAGGTACCGCACTTGAAACTGGAGGTAAGCCCAGTCGCAAAGTACACGTAAATATATGTGTGAACCACCCCTTGCGACTGGAAAGCTTGCGACTGGAGCTACTTCGGAATTCCCAGTCTGACACTAGTGGTACCAAATATCAAACATTTTTTATATTCAAAAAATACTTGCGACTGGGCATACCAGGTACGCCCAGTGGGAAGCATACTATCGTAAAACTGGATGAGTTTCAATCTTGGCCACCGTATTCCACGACTGGAGTTTGGCAAAGTGACTTCATGAGGCGAAGCCGAGTGAAGTCCAGAGCCAAAACTTCAGGAGTGGAATGCAGTGGCCAAGATTAAAACGAATCAGGTTTTGATTTTATCCTACCCTATCTCCTCGATTTTGGAATATTACGTGATAATAATGCTGTATGCCACTAGTGGCATATAAAACTCTGTATGCCAGTCAGCGTGGCATACGAAAACCCAATGTTAAGCCTATGGGATTTTATATTAGGGGTAGGATAAAATTCACGCCTTGCGTTTTGCCATGCTCCGTACTCGAAGGTACCCTGTGCACCTAGAAACGCACAGTGTGAATCGGCCATTAACATTGCCCTCACTTAAGACACATTTCCTGCCTCTGGTGGACCTGTTTCCTTGTTTTGTGTTAAATCAATTTATTTGTGCAGCTGGTTTTCTCTGTCAGTATAGACATCAGCATTCCAGTGTTTAGTGTAAGTGTTCTTGCATGTTTTCAATTTGGCTTTTCGAATCTAATGCTATCCATTGAAAGAGATATCAAGACCTTTTGATATTCATGAAAGAGAATGTTACCTTCCCCAGAGAAAAAAAAATCTCTCAGAGATATCATCAACATGACATTGATTGCTGTATGGTGTGTGGTCTAATATCTTAGTCATCGGCAATGACTGCTTTCTGCCCTGTAGTGGTGTGGTGTGTGATTCTTTTCCTTTATTAATTACTTTCATTCCTAAGGTTGCTTCATAATGGCGTGTTTTAAGATATCCCAGCAATTCTTTAAGAAAACGTACCCTTTACGAGTATATAATAGTCACTTGCACCTTATTAGATAATATTCTGCACCAAAAGATATCCTGGGTTTATTTCTATCATTTTTAATTTTACCGATTATATCTTGTAGATTAATTTAACTAGGCTTGTCATAATGCTTATCTATATGTTATGATTTGATCACCCATTATCCCTGTATATAGCGTCAGTGTGTATGTAAGTAAATCGCTAGTATTTCCTTAAGTGTAGACATAAGTAAACCTACTTAATGTTGAAAAAACAACAATGAAAGTTCAAACTTTGATACATTGTCTTAAATGTCTGTAATTATCTATCCCATTTTATTCTGTAACGTCATCATTTAAGTTACCAAATAGTCTCAAATGTCTGTAAATAGCTCTCATTTTATTTTGTAACGTCATCATTTAAGTTGCTGAATTTAAAATTCATGCATTAATTACGTCATATAAACATTGATAAAGAATATTAAGAAAACGTTTAAAGCAATAAAAAAAGAGGCATAAAACATTACTAAATAAGGTTAAAGATACAAGAGAGAAAAACTTCTTATCATAACAACAGCAACAAAAAAGCATTACTAAATTAAAGTTTACAGAATTTCTTTCAATTCTTACCTTAAAAGAAAAAAAAATTGTAATTGGTTATAAGTTCATTATCACTGAGAATAATTTGTAGGTGAATGGAGATGATAAAAGAAATAACTGTCAAGTCTGCTGAAGATTGATGAGTTTATTTTCATGTACAGGGACAACAGGCGAGAACGTCACTCCTCAGGCAGACACCACACCCGGCACTGACCAACCATCCACAAGCACAACAAGGTAAGCTTGTTTCTATCTAGACTCAGTAAGTCGTCCGTCAAGTGACAGAATTCCGATGAAAAATGAATAAAAATGTCAATAGATACTCAGTGGCAGACTTAGAAGGAAACTCACGAGATGAGATTAACTTGGTTTGTACTCCACCGAGTTTGACTGCAGAGTAATTCATGAAGCGAAGCTGAGTGAATTACGTCGCGGTCAAATGAGTTCAGACCAAGTTATTTTCATCGAGTGGGTTTCTGATTTTATCTCACCCCGTATACATGATCAGGAACATTATCCATTAATAAAATAACTCACCCGATTAGCCATTGAGTATTGGGTACAATACCTTCACAGCCGTGGAGAACGAGTTCCAAACGTTAAGCCTATGGAGAAAAATACCGGGGTGAGATAATACACCAAACCTATGTCAAAGCATGGCCGTTGCCGAACGCTAGCGGGTAGCCCTGCCTCACTGGAACCCCCGGCAACTCTGGGGTGTAACTGCTGACCGTTTCCGTACTTTTCCGACCTTTTTGGTCGGCACCTGCTTAGGTCTTGCTTATCCTAAAGGGATTCCCCAAAGGCGTTTCCTTCTAGTTTCACATTGTAGATGATGGTATGTAGGGCCTAGACAATATTTCATAGAATACTATCATTTAATTACAAAAATGTTTTTGGTCTTTTTTTAAGGTTTTTGATTTCCGAGTTTTCCCCATTCCCGACTTTCATCCCTGTAGACTGGTTCCCTGTCCAAATAGATGATAGGACAGGTCAGAGGTGATTTAAATCAAACTAAGGGATGGGGAGTTAGTGGTTAAGAGCACTGGACTGAGTGTATGAGCGTAATACGCTTTTGATACCAGTGTATATTATTTTCAGAGAAAGTACAGCAATTGCATCATATTGTATGGTATTCCAGCTCCAATTTGATGTGTCCTACATGCATATCACCTAAATGACACTTTAGATATACCTTAGATAACACAGGGACACCGAATCTCGATAAACACTAATTCTCGGGAGCGGAACATTCAAACCAAGCCGAGGCTCCAGTCGGCAAAGGGTTTTGCTATTTTCGGGCAACCTAGCTTTCTGGTATTATTGCTCGACCGCCAAAATGTAAATCAATGTTTGAACTCACTTAACATGATAAATATGCCTAAATAAAGGTTGTTTGATGTGTTTATATCAATGAACTTTGTCAGATAGAAGTATGAATGGTTAAATCAGCAGATTTGTGTTCTTTTGATTGAGTTTTTGTTTCGACATTTGTAGTAGCCTATCATATGGAAATTTGGCAGATTGCTGGAGAAAATACCACATAAAACAATCTTTGCAAAACAAATTGATACCAAACATCTTCCCCTGCTCTTCATCTCCATACCATTTTTTTTTGGATATCTGTATGTTGGATATTTACTGAGGTATTACCAGAGATATACAGTGGATTTAACATTGGTTTCAATGGCGTGAAAAGTTGCTAAACCCTTCGTGCGTACGAGAACACTGCACCGCTCTCTGGAAAATAAACTACAGAGCGCTAAACCGGAGTAGGGCAGTGTCAATTTTTGCGGCCGGACCTACCAGTTACTACGTTGCGTGACGTCGTCGCCGCTCCCTAGAATATATTGGCAGACCTAGCTATAATATGCTTATCTTTTTCCAAGTTAAAACCAAGATAATTATCAATTATAAAATTTAGAGTCGATGATATAATCCCCTAGTTTGTTCCAGCAATTTAATCCGTCAAAAAACAACACTCCTGCAATCACACACTCTGTTCACAATTACAGTGTGATTGCTGTGAATCCCTATATGCATATGGTAGGACTAGGCTGTGTTTGTCCAAGCGACGGCTTAACTAACCAACGCACCGTTAAGTGGTGTTCAACAGCAACACCTGTATAGGAGTTGTTAAATGGGCCTGGTTGGGCTTAAGGGCTGGTTCCACCAACACAATGGATTTGCCGTTGTATGTCTTGGTGTATCTTGTTATATCTTACAGTGTCGGGATGTGTTGTATCACCTATGTCACAAAAGTAGCCATGCAATGTTGTGTGTATGTTTATATGTTTTGTTGTTCCCCCACTGCGACACCTCAAGACACATCGCGACAAATAGGCACACGATTATTAAAACTTAGCCCGATTAAGCACGACAACCAAATCGGGACGAATCTTGCTACATCTTTGGTGTTGGTGGAGTCAGCACTGTCAGTGCGGATGGGGCAGCCTGCGGCCGGCTGCAGTGGGCTGGGCGTTGGGAAACTTGAAAACCCTGTGTAAGCAGACACCTTACTTAAGCGAACACTTTGGCCCAGAACGGAGGGTGATAATTTATGTGGGGTTCTATTGTTCTGTCCAATAAACTATATTTTTATCTGAAGTTCTTTGTTTTGTAACCATACAGCCAAAGCATGGCGGATCGGATATAATGACTTGAATGGTTTATGCTGAAATCTTCCATTCCTAAATATTCAATTAGATAATATTGGGCAAGAAGATGTTATTAGATTGAATCAAGCCAAATATATTTCATGATAATGAATATCACAATATTATGATAAACTTTGGTAATGATAATTTTGCGTATGCTCCTTCTATGTTTTACTGCATCCAAATAGAAAGTGGGACTGGGAGGTCAAAGTTTTCAGAAATTTTGCGTACATTCTTTATATAGGGATGCAAATGTTCCGACAAGTGACGGAATTCCGACATTTGATATACACCCGCAACGCTAGAATATGTACAGATTCATAGCCATTCTGTTCCAAATCGGTGTTATGAATTATTCTTTTTGTGAAGTATTTTGAATTTCCGATATTTTCCTCAGTCTCTACTTTCACCCCTGTTTATAGATGGCTCTATGGTATTATAAGAATTGTAATTTATACTTTGAGGCTCCCTTTGCACTACAAGGCAGTGCCTTGAGGCATCACGCCTCAAAGCATTATCACTCATGAATGGGTTAAATCTGAATATATGCGGAAATAGTTTGTTCTCTATTGAATTCCCATTACCTTTTCACGTGATTAAACTATATAATCAATCTAGAAGTTACACCCTGAAGTGGGGAATACGTAGAAATAGTCGCTGCATGTTCCGTGATCAATGACGTGTAGAGATACATCAAAGATGACAAAGAAGCGAAACGCGGCTATGCTTCCATACAGAGCGGGGTGTGGGGTGGAGGAGGGGGTGGGGTGATAATAGGCGTGAGCAGGTGTGTCTTCTCTCCTACCTGTCTCTCTCACCTGGCATCTCACCTAGCACTTCAGGTGAGATCTCCGTATTTTATATAATGAGTTCCTCAACTGCCAATTTAATTTTTTTTTTTTTTTTTTTTTTTTTTTTTGCCAATTCAGAATATACTTTTACTTGGTGAGTTTTAAGTGGCTAATCTCTGCAATCTGAGTACATCTATTACGTGCTTAGTCGTGACATCCTTCATTTTTTTTCTTTATCTGAGCAAAAGCAAGGTGTCTTCTGCTAGCGCAGGTACAATGATCACCTCTTATACCACGAATACAAACATCTCGGTACAAAGACTAGTTCAAGCATGATATACAACATTTACACCCCATTGGGGACTTTTAATGAAAGATGATATGTAGAGATAATGGAATGAATCAACTGAGACAGTTTCTCAAGGTTTCTATGTATAAAGCAGGTTTTTCATCCACCTCTTATATATACCAATACTTCTACGCTGTAGTTTACCATCTAGAATATCCCAGGCTTGCATGCCCCTATAGATAGAGCTTGTTCCATATTCTACACTGTGTAATTCTCCGTAAGAGACGCGACAAAATTAGCAGCGAACTCTTGTTTTTGTTAATATTTAATTTTTGTGTGTGTTGGGGAGGAGGGAGTAAATCGGTTACCTGTAGGCTCCTGTGTTTTATCCTACCCCTCATATAAATCTCCATAGACTTAACGTAGTGTGACCATATGCCATGGTAATGCCATGTAATATTTTTTGCCATGGGTGACATATGCAATTAAAAACATGTGACAGGGTAGGATAAAATCTAAACATTAGTCTTCGCTTTGTGATAGCATTCCGCGAAAACAATTCACGCAATATAATCCCCCCCCCCCTACTTAGTCACTAATGAACAACAAAAGTGTAGGGATCTGAAACATCAAGGCTGAACAGATGAAATATGGAGGAGATATAACACCAAAGCGAGTAGCAGAAATCCTGAATGAAATAGCAGCTTCCGGAGAATATTCAACGGAGATAAAAGATGGCATACTTACACAACTCCAGAAGCCAGGGAAACCTAAAGGACCACCATCAAACCTCAGGCCGATAATCCTACTATCCATATTTAGGAAGATTCTAGCCACCTGCCTCATAAGGAGAATTGGAAAGAAAATTGATAAAAGCATCACTATGGAACAGGCCACATCCTGGGCACATCGAGGAAGGATAGAACACACTTTTGCCTACAAGATGGCACAGAAGGCCATAACATCACAAAACTATGATCTAAACATCACTCTCATAGACACTTTCAAAGCATTCAACACAGCAGAGAGAATCCCCCTACTGGAACACCTGGAAACAATCCTGAACCTGGCAGGACTGCACCTAATAAAGATACTAGTGGAGGATGTAAGACTCATTGTAAGAATAGGGACACAAAACATCAGAACCCATTCTGACGAAGATGGGCGTAACCTCAGTAGACCGTCTCAGCCTGATCCTGTTCAAGCTCTATTTGGCAAAAGCTCTACAACTGGAACATAACATCTCGGATCATACCTACTGCAAACAACAAGAAGTCCTCAAAGAAGAATTACAAGATCACACCTATAGAAGACCCTAAGAAATAGGAATGCTGATACAACCGAAATATGCAGATAACATAGGATGGGGAGCAGTGAACCGCAGACTAAAAGTTGAGAAATAAAAAGTTGCACCGAAACTGATAGCTAGAGGGCTTCGAGTAAATGAAACAAAGACAGAAGAATTTCAAATAAGGGCACAAGGAGATAAAGAATGGAAGAAATGCAAAATTCTAGGAAGTTTACTAGACACCAAAGAACAAAACAGTTTGCAAACAACTCCCTATGGAAACTATGAGAGTCAGACATCTGCTATTGTGCGTAACATGACCACAAGCGTTCTCCTAACGTTAGCTAGGCTCGCCTCAGAGTGTGTGATGCAGGAATGCTAGTCAACTCGTGCCTTAGTCAACTTGTACCTTATTCAATTCGGGTTTTTCGTCCTTTTTCTGGTCAACTCGTCCTTTTTCATTAAACATGTAGTAATCCTGGATATATACATCAAAATGTTCAGAACACAAATAAAGCTTTTATTCATGCCTACTACTAAGTATTAAGAGAAAATTACCAGACTGTGGGCGAACTACGTCTTAGTTCGAGGTCACCTGTGGCGGACATTCGCCCTGACGCCAACTGCCGGGAGCAGCTGCCTATATACAGCACAGATCAGTGCAAATTTTGGATATATTTATATGTAGAGGTGAGGATAATCCCTGAAATCCTGAAATTCCCTGATAACTGGCAACCCTGATAGGTGTAAGACAATTGGAAAACAAAAAGGACGAGTTGACTAGGGAAAAGGACGAGTTGACCAAAAAAGCACGAGTTGACTAAGGGACGAGTTGACCAGTCACCTGATGCAGTATACTTGATGTTATCCCCGTTCCTACCTGTAGATTTGAGTTTTTCTCACCGTTCTCCTTGACTATGGGGATGAGAGACTTGTGCTTTCGAAACTTACTGTTTCTCATCAGGTGTGGCACTTTGGTGGGGTTTATACACTGATACGGCCGCCATCATTGACAGCTTGTTTAGTGATGGGCTGGTCCCAGTTTAGGACAAGTTATTGATTTTATATGTGGGGGCCGGCAAATTTTTACGAATATGGGAATAGACGTTTTCACGCACTAAACCGACGTAGAAATTTGAACCAATAAATTCCCTATGGAAACTATGCCATGTATTTGAAGACAAATGTCTGAAGAGCAGGACCAAACTATGATTGTTCAACGCCTGTGTAGAGAGTGTATTTTTATACAAATCTGAAATATTGATGACAAACAAAACCACCAACCACAATATCGACTCCTTCACAGAAGACTCCTTAAAAGAGCCTTAAACATCAGATGGCCTAAGGAATTATGCAGCGAGGACATGTACTATACACCTGTGCACTGAAATACTCCAAATACCAACCTAAGCTGTCCAATTGGTATTTGAGAAGTACCGTGCCGGTATGGCACCATACCACCACACTTTGAACATTCAATAGTCTCCACCCAGATGTTGTGGTATGCGTTGCGCTAAATACCTCTGCGTGGAGAGTTATGATGACACATGCGTGTGGTGCGTAGCATAAAACAACATCCGCTTTACCAGCACAGTTTGATTTCGGCTTTGACATTGACTTATTTTTGTAAGTTATAAAATAATTACGAATATTTAGAGATGTATAGTACAAGTGAAACTTGTTAACCTAATTTGGACGGGTCCTCGTACCTAGTTTCTTTCGCTAAATCTACCGCATGCGGTAGATCTAGCGAAAGAAACACGGTACGAGGACCCGTCCCAATTAGGTTAACTAGTTTCCCTAAACTACCATCAAACAATACTTGGTACAGTGGTAATGGAGCGAAACCATCAAAACAAGAAGACTAAGATGGTACGACCATGCAGAGTGGCTACATGAGGTAACCCCAGTTAAACAAGCTGTGGCAGAAGCAAGAAGAAAAATGAAGGAATGTGTGGTGGCCAAGCATCAACATGGCTGAGAAAACTAGAAAAAGATTTACAAGACATGAATATAACACCAGAAGAAGCAAAAGTAAAAGCACAAATCAGAAAGGAGTGGAGGAAGGTGGTAAACAGAAAAGGAGATACCACATGCTGACGCACTTTGTGTGTCCATGATGATGATTCAATGGAGAAAAAATATCAGTGTTGAGATAAAAGTGTGTTAAGTGATCTCCAGATGATAAATGCTAATTCTAGCCATGGACCTTCATCCAAGTCAGTGTTCTAGCACACCAGAATATGCATGTTTCCTTTTTCACATTTTAGAATCTGGTGAACAACAACTCCTTTTTCAATAGAGCAATCGGGGCTTGGAATAAGATATTGATTAAAAAAAGTTTACGCCAACTGCTATATCAATAATTAATACCTTTGACTTTGAGATTTGGAAATGTTGTGCCTAGTCATAGAGTTGAATCTGCTTGTTAATTCTCTTACATTTATTTAAACTCTCCTTGATTGCGTTGCAACGAAGAAAAAAGACAACAAATGCGTTGATTATAAAATGATTATCTTGATTACACATTTTATATCTGCTTTTCCAACGTCATGATACCTAAATATCTGATATGATGTATATTACTACCTAGATTGCGTTCCAACGAGGACCTAGGGTATATTATATAATCCATGAGAAATGAGAATGGACCGTGAAATGAGATACTCTGTATGATTATTGTAGATTTGATACAAATTTTGGGATGGTTACTGGTTGTTCAAAAAAGTATTGAGAAAAGTAGAAGATCGGCCAATTTGATGTTGTTAGGGATCAGGGCAAGCCATGAAAATTTAAGTGATCACTAGATATTGAAATGTTGAAAGGGATAATTGGAAAAATTCCCTTGTTATGTGCTCCAACGGTTATGTAAATCACTACTAGTGAGCTAGTCTTTACTTGTTCTGATATGCAGTATGAACAAGTTATATAGAACTGCATCGAGAATCATATGCCACGGTATCAACATCACACTATCTGTAGAATTGAAAAGCTCCCTGTAAGGTGTACAATTGAATTATTAAGCATTATGTACAAGCTCGGTCAAGATGAGGAAAACTCAGATCTTAACTTACAGAGGAACGCAAAGTCTTTTGGGGTTTTTTTGGAAAATTTTATTAGGGTCATATCTTAGGCCTACAGATAGCCAGACTCGGCCAGTGCCGTTCTACCATCTGGTCCCTCTTAGGATGGTAATTATATAGAACTGTATCGAGAATCATATAAATAGACAATACGGTACTCCACGAGTTTGGATGTACCGGAATCATCATCGAGGCGAAGCTGAGTGACAATTATGGCACATCCAAACGAGTGGAATATTGTCTATTTTATGATTCGAGTGCTGTTCTGGATTTATCTCACCCGTTTCTATGATATTAGATAGCATCAGAATATCAGAATAGTTCGAATATACCTAGCAAATACATATGACGTCATCTCACATTCAATATGCCACAGCTGTGGCATAGAATTATCACTTAACGGTGATCGTTGAGTATTTTTTCCTTATGTTATTTCTATGGCTAAGCTTGTACCAGGGGTGAGATAAAAAGCTTCACCCATCTCACCTCATTATTCCAGAACAAATTAGTGTCATTAAAGATAATGATTTGACATGTTCACAATCATACTAGTATTACATGAAATACTTTGTACCTCAAAAAACCTGGTTGTAATTTGAGACTTCAGAGGAACCAGGCCGTAGAAAGGCGGCAGCCGCGCGTGGAAATGTCATTAGATGTTAAGACTAATAAAATCTAGTCCGAGAGGCTCTGACTGTGAAGCATGCAGACAGTCAGATAGCAGTCCCATAGAGCCCTAGGCTAACTAGTTGACCAAAGATGTACATCTCAGCTCAGCAACCGTTTTGCTTATAAATAAATATAGGTTGACTGTTTCTGATTTTGTGGTAGACAGTTTCCAGAGGCAAAATGCAGGGTAAAAGAGCAGATCCGTGGTCTCTAGCTTATAACATAGGGAATCGCACTTTGCGGGCCCGATAGCCGACGATCTTTCGCCGTTTTCGAACCAAACCATCGATTTTAACAGAATGAAAAGGCTAGATTTTGAATCAGGACATATTAATTACCAAAATACAAGCTTATTTACCTAAAACTAACCGTTATTTTCGACGATATGAGTCAACAAAGTCGTAATTCTGATTTTTCGAAAACGGCGCCATGTCAGTGTAAACTTATATCAATGCATAGCCGAATCACTCACTAAAACCTAACCCTAAACCTAACCCTAAACCTTACCCTAAACCTAACCCTACCCTAAAATAGGGTTAGGTTTAGGGTTAGCCTTAACCCTAACCCTAAAATAGGGTTAGGGTTAGGGTTAGCCTTAATCCTAACCCTAATGGGCAAAAACAGAGGTTTTGCCAGGAACCAGCTTAATTGAAAAAAGATCCGGCCTTTTTAAAATGAAAACAAAGTTACTAAAGATAATGTTCTCCAACCCATCCCGGCGGAAAAAACGGTTATTTACAGGTAAATAACATCGTAATTTGGCAATTAATATGTGGAGATTCAGATTCTGGCCTTTTTCCTGGTTAAAATATATAGTTTGGTTCGAAAACGCCGAAAGATCGTAGGCTACCCGGTGCGTACCCTATGTTTTAAGCTAGAGGCCACGGATCTGCTCTTTTACCCAAAGGAACAAAACATAAGTGTTATCATTGAAAAGGAATTATTATGCATTTCTGAAGGTAAGGGAGCATAAACATGCACTGACATTGACAGGATTACTCAGAACCAAGGAAGTGATTTTCTGTATTATGGGAATAAGCGGTTGTGCTCTCTGACTGTCCGCTAGGCAGTCAAAGTTTCTCGGACTAATAAAATCTTGCTAACAAACTTACATCTATTTGCCCGTGAGTGTGTGGTGTGGGGTGGGGGGGGGGGGGGAGGGGGGAGGGAAATCGGACGCTACATTTTGAGGTACCGTATTTGCATGGGAGGTGTTAGGGAGGCTATATCAGTTTGGGGGGAGGGGTACCCCCCCCCCCCCAACCCCAACCACCACCGACCAAAAACATTCTTGAAATCCTAAAAGAGAGTAAAATGAAACCTATTCCCGTGTCAATATATCATCGCCATTTGCCACCAGATGTCGCCTGTGGCGACACCTGAGGGAAGTTGAGGGGGCCGGGCCATCACTTTACACGAACTGAGAAACACCGTGCGCAACAGTGGTCTGCGGAACAATACCATTTTAGACGTTCCCAACCATCGTATAGAAGCTAAAACAGGTAAGAACGTGTAATGCTGTGTCTATCATACATGGCCATATAACCTCGACCGCAAACGTATCACTATAGTAACGTACCGCTGTAAACATTGCAAAGTTTGGCATTGGAAAAACTGGCCAACCGGCGTTCGCCACCGCTGAGCGACAACTTGTGCCACTGCGAAGAACCGCACAGCACTACCTCAAGCTCTCCAAGCTGATCCTCTGTAATTCGCCGCTTAACCCACAGGCCTAACATGTGCTTGGATTAGTTATTGGACGCTGCGAAAAGCAGGTCACAACACCAAATCGGAGACTCGAAGTGTTTGGATTCTGCACACACGAATAAGTAGGTGATGCAAATTAGATATGGTCATTGAAGTAATTTGCCAATGTGTGATAGGCCTGGTAGATGTTATGAATAGGCACTTTAATTGAGTATTTTAATCGGGAGTGTGATGTAAATTGTCAAATCTTCTGTGGCGTGCAAGTTGTGACACTGACAGCGAGCGTCGTGTATCAGTGTCAGTAGGCGGGGGAGCGTACTGTCAACGCTGAAACCACGAACGGAAAATGCAGTAGCTGTGTGTATTTTCCGTACTGGATAAATGTGTAGAGTATTGGGTCGAGTGGTGGATTGAGTGCGAAGGACAATCAACTATCGACGGAGGTGAATCAATTCAGGAACCTCCCTGAGTCTATCGATCCTCATATAGGCCTACACGAGTTAGCGAAGCGTGAATCCAGAGCCAGAGGGGCGGGGGAGTCGGGCTGGCAGCCCCGAGAGCGTTGACCTGAGACGGGGTGTGTCACAAGACTGTCGGCGAACCCTATCCCAATGCAGTTCACATGTTGGGACCGTACTGACACGCAGCTGCTTTTGTGGTATTTTACCAAATATTTCGTATTTGATCGACCTGGTGTACTCGCGATATACCGACCAGGTAAGACGAAATAGTGTGGACCTAGTGTATTACTTTAGTATTACTATCCTTAGGCTTTATTCATAACTAAACAATCGAAACCAAACAATCATACTTACGCCTACTGACAGATTGTGTATTGCCACTATTGGTATGAAATGATAGCATACCACCTACATCATCTTCACTCATAGTGAAACGTCTATTTACCTTTTAATAAGTTTTATATGTAGCTTGTAGGACTAGATCTAGTGCCAGTACTAGACTCTAGTACTAGTACACTGTACAGTAGTGACTGGGTCAAACAGACTCTGACTAGAATCTAGATTATAAATCTACTATAATCTAGGTGTATTGCTGGTAATATACAGAACCCTCTATTCTTTGTACAATTTGTAGATCTCGAGGTTTATCTTACCAGTGTTATTGTTCCCATTGACTTTTTTGAACATTGGGAACTTGTATCCAACGTCCAGTGAGTATTTAGAAAACAATACCGGCATTCACTGGGCGATTATGTCACAAATGTTAGCCTATTAGATCTAGTCAATGTGAAGGGTGAAATAAATTCAGAAACCTATCCAAGTTTACGGTCAGAGCTCGATCTTATCTTGTTTGAATCGCTACATAATTCACGCGCCTTCGCCTTGTGAATTACCATATGATTCAAACTTTATTGGATTCGGGCTCTGACTCTAAACTTTAATAGGTTTCCTCTAGATCTATATCAATTTAATCAAATGCTGTAATTTGATACCTGACCTTTCTCGTTGAAACCACAGTAGTGCTCTTCCATGCGTTACCCCACACATCTCGCAATTAAGCCACATTCAATTTCAAGGATCCCAGTCAAGAGTTGTACTACTGTTATATCTCTTTGATAGTGTAGGCTAGTAATGTCATAATGCATAAGTGCTTAAAGCGAATTGATTGTTGATTTTTGCTCCTTTTATTATTCAAATACCGAAAACAGCAAAATTTCAAATTGAACCTTATTGTGACGTTAGAAATTGATATAACAAAATTAGGTGTTTTACCTGAAGGCAAGATAACATACTTACTACCAAATATAAGACATTAGAGTTGGGAAGATTTTAAAATGGGTCGAGTTCGTTATGGGTCGAGTTCTTTTAATGTGTCAAGTCCATTACGGGTCGAGATCGTTTTTTTTTGTTTTTTTGGTTTTTTTTATTGCACGTGATTCACCTCTGTTCGAGATGGTCTTCCATTACATTGGAGCAGCTGTCCGGTTTTTATACATAGAGTGAAATTACAAGTCCAGTAGTTATTTCGGTTCGAGTTCTCCAGTATTCTTCAGGGGTACCACTGTGTATCCTGCTAGTCCTTCATCCTTGTCTCAAAGATTCAGGCAACTGCTACGCCCTAAAATACCCATTCTTAAGACAACATTTACGAGGCAAAAGAATGAGGCTCGGTGCTTAAGCTATCATGGTTTGTGGCTAGAATTTCGTTTTTCGTCTCATTTGTAAGTATTGACGTACCGGTATACTACAATCGTCTCTTGCTAAGTTGTTGAGGGTGTTGAAATTATGCAAATAAATGATTGGAGAATGACGCATGTGTTCAAAGTACTGGACGCCAATATCCGTAAACTGTGTTTTTAGTACGGATATCTGCCGTTTCAGTGGGCTCACTTTGGCGCTCTATTCGATCACCACCCTTGAGGTGTAAAAGAACCTTGAGAAAGTCTGGGGAGAACCTGCAATGGTTAACTGGACGTTAAATCAAACCAGCAAACAAACTTAGAAAATATATTAACCACAGCAGTCTGATAACAGTTAATTATGATTATCGAAACGTTAAATCAACCAAACCAAACCAAACTAACTGAAAAAATGTACAACTTAATGAGAAACCAGTCGGGTCCCTCTAGTAGTCCAGAGATGGACGAAAAGGAAGTAGCGGCTTGGTGGGGAATCAAAACTTCCTCGTGCTACTTTGTATCTGGGTGAGCCTTGCGATTTATAAGCACCCCTTTTCATAGGGTCCCGAATATCATGGTGAATTAGGCCTCAACATGCAGAACTATTAAACCCGAGAGATTTGTTTGACACAACAACTCAATGATATGTGTGAGGGATACGAACTCGCCAGTGATCTGATCTCTAACAATCCATAAAGGATATAAGAAAGAATTTTTTGAGTGTTTGCTCTGTATTCCCGTTCGCCATCGAGTTTCGAGCGTGGAGTAATAGGAAAGGCGATAGCCGAGTGATTATTTTGAAGGTATGGTAGGGTATACGGCCTCAAAGCGATGGTATACCGAAAAATAGTCCCTTTGTGCTATAAAGCAAAAATCTAGTCTGTATTGATAAACCCTTTAATATGGCAATTTTTAGGATTAATTTACTCAAGAAGATGGATAATAGATACAACAAACGATGGATATGTGAACAGGCATCTCTGTATTAGTAGTGACGCATAGTAATGCACTCGCTAGCACTCGCATATTACTACGCATATTACTACGCGTCATTCTCTAGTGGTTTACAACCGCCTGTCCACAATACCATCGTTTATTGTCTATAACCTAGCCTGCAAATATCTATCTATTCATCGCCCATTGAGTATGAGCTACCGCCCTCGCAAGCCTGTATAATACGAGTTCCTAATGCTAAGCCCATGGACATTTATACCAGGCTGAGATAAATTGCCGTTCTGTTGTACATGCCTCATTCCCAATTACTCCAATGACTCACTTAATGACACAGGTATAGAATTGAGCTCTAGTACTACCTTTAATGTGGACGGAGCTCGCGTTGGTAAAGAGGAGTGCACCTTGAAGTGCGGCTTGTATTGATTCTAATGGACACTGATGGAGCTATGACTTAAATCAATATTACCTTCACAAGCGTGTCGCGAACCCCGCGCGGGTCAGAGCATGGGGAGGTGGGGGGGGGGGGGGGGGGGGAGGTGGTCGATTATCCTAACTCAGAGCGAGTGTAAACAGACCGCATTGGGTGCCTGGTCGTTCACCTGCCTGCTCTCCTGTAGCCTCGTCTGTATGGTTTGATGTGGCTGTGATGTGGCGTTGTCTTGTTATACACCTTTTTTCTGTCTCTTTTTCACAACGTCTTGACTTCTAGGCACACGACACATGTACATATGTATGAAGGAACATGAAAACCTCGCCACGCCCTGCCTGATGGCATAAAGTCTCTAGCGACTTAGGGGGAGGGGAATCAAAAATACATTGCATTGGCGCATCTGTGTCTATTCCAATATGCATGGGTGCAAAATATGCATCCTATGAAGAGATGAAGTGTTCCATTTATCTATGGAAATGTTTGAAGACATACAAAAGAATTAACTGAAATAAGCTGACGAAAGTGAAAAGGTAAATTATTGATAGTCCCTATATACCCTCAGGGTCCCCTGGGACGTTAAACCACAAACAAACAAACATCTCTGGAAATCCACGTTTTCTTTTTCAATACATGTATATAAAATTCATTTTCCTTGCGCAAAACTATGCTGATATTAATTGAGCCTTATTCATACCAAATTAGTAACCAATATAGCACTTGTTTGAACCTCCCTGCAGACCCTTAGCTCCACGTAGTGACTGACACCGATCTAAGTCTTCCATGTAGCTGCGTCCCTGTGAGACCACAAATTCCACTGGTTTTTCTTTTCTTAGGATTCACTGGAAAAAACTTTTCTCATCAGAATTGACTTTTTTCCTCTTTTTTTTTTTTTTGGTTGGAGACAGAAGTGCTGTTCGCCAAGTATTTTGAATCTAATCAGAAGTGAATAAACGCTCCATTATTTAAAAAAACCAAAAAAAACCCCGCATCTTACATTGCATTAAAGCAGTGCACTTGGATATAATTGCCTGCAGTTATACAGTAATAACATTGTGCAAGCATCACTCGGCTAGTGTCATTACGGGCCGGCGACACGTGGTGAGCTGTGGGTCTGTGTAATTAAACGTGGCTCACGTCCGCCGTACTCCCACATGGCGTGTGAGCAGCTCATTACGTGACTCGAGCTTCTGAACCCGCCACCACACTTGCTCAGTGTACAACAGGTGGCCCATGTACCGTAAAGCCCCGCTTAAAAGCCGTATTATTTGTTTAGTTTTTTTAGTTTTATTTGTTGAGTGTTTTTTTTAAGGGATTTTTGAGGGGAAAAATCGGCTTATACATTTTTGCAATAGTCAGGGGTCGGCTTATACCTATTTTTTTTCAAAAATCAATTTTTGAAAGAAAAAAACAAAAAAACTCAGTACAAATCGGTAATTAAATAAAAAAAAAACGGAGGTACACAAATGTGGTGTCCTATATAGTGATATCCGATATTGGTACGAAGTTCATTGAAACGTCCATAGTCTACACCGAAAATTCTACAAAAAGTCCTTTAGTGGAGGGGGGGGGGGGGGGGAGGACCACAAAGCTGGGGGGTTGGCTCATAACCGGGGTTTTCCTAAAGTTGGAAATCACTCCAGAAATGGTTTATAGCATTTTACTGAAATAGAGGGGTCGGGTTGTAACCGGGGTCGGCTTATAAGCGGGTTTTACGTTATGTCATTACCGTGTGAACAAAAATAATGGACTGGAAACAATATCATATCGACTCGGAGTCTCAGCCAAGGGCGACCCGAGCCACACGAGGTGACTGAATGCAGAATAGCGCTGTGTGTCAGTTTTTACCTAGTTTTCACCTGTGTGACTTGTACTTCTATCAATTGTTATGTCTCCAGTTCTAGTCTGTGCTACAAACTGAGCATGAGTATGAAGAGAAAAGGGACAGACTATTTGCTCGCCAGAACTTGTGTAGCAAGGCATTTAAGAAAATGTAAACCTTTCATGCAAATAGTCTTGAGTCTGAAGTTTTTTGTTTTTTTTTTATTTATTCGAAATTCCAACATCTGCTGCAGTAGCAGTTCTTCCCATTGGAATAAAAACTATACACTTCCATTGGGATTCGACACTATATGCACGATATTACCATGATTTTGATCTAAGTGGCCATATTATCCGCGTAGTCGAATGTGTAGGGGTGAGATCTGTACCTGAATTCATCTCATAGATTCGGTCAAACCCATAGTAGGTCTAATTGAACAAATTAGACGTTAAACCACCCACCCAAACAAACAAATGTAAAATTTCAAGTGATAGCGAGGAGTATTCCGTAGTGTCAACTACAAGGAGAATATGGAACACAGATCATATACAAATTATGGTAATGTTGTATTTATTACCTTTTGGGTATTTATCTTGTAAATAATTAGAAACTTGACGTAAGCGCCATGCATTGTTCATATGAAATAGTTCTTAATGTGCCTGTGAGGTAGCAGAAAAAGCTGTATTCTACTCAGTAGCGATCGATAGGCTCCATAGATTTATTAGAAGGAAATCCATGAAATAACAATAGCTTGGTCCGTACTCCACCGAGTTTGACTGCAGAGTAATTCATGAAGCAAAGCTGAATGAATTACTCTGTGGTCAAATGAGGTTGAGTGCAGACCAAGCTATTGTCATCGAGTGCGTTTCTGATTTTAACTTAGCCCTATAACATTATTTATTGATTAAATGAATCACCAAATTAGCCATTGAGTATTGGGTACACAAACCTCACGGCCGTGGAGTACGAGTTCCTTATGTTAAGCCTATGGAGAAAAATACCGGGGTGAGATAAGTATTGAAACTTCGTATTAGACGGGTAATAATATGGAGAAAAGAGTTAGTCGTGTTATTGTTTATCGCACGACGGCAAGATCGCGTATTACTGCTCTCGGCTTCGCCTCGCGCAGTAATACGCGATCTTGCCGGAGTGCAATAAACAGTAACACGACTAACTCAAGTTTGGTTTAGAATTTATCCTACCCCGCCCGTCTAAATTACTTCTACATTAACAAATGACGTCATTTGTCAAGTGTATCCCACTAGAGCGATATTTTTCATTTTTCTGAACTCCAGACTGAATACAGTGACCCAATGTTAAGCCTATGGAGTTTTTTATTAGGGGTAGGATAAACTAGGTTTCCCACTCATATTCCAGTGCTAAGTGGAAGGGGAGGAGGCCAACAGTATCACCATGGAGTTGTCCCATTGTTATTGTGATGCTATTAGTAAAGCGTTATTTTAATAGTGTGACCTCACTCTCCCAGTGAATTAATTCAGTTACCCTTTCCCTTTAATGAAAGATCCCCAAAATACACTGAAGACACACACGTTCTAAAAGAGCATTGCTTGGCGTGTTTGGGGATTAGAGATCTAGGCCGTTCCCATGGTTGCATTTTGTGTTATCTAGTCTATGCTGCTGGTCCCACATCCATGGATATATGTTAGGAAAGTAGGGCATAAGATTTCACCAGCCAGTGAGCACGGCCAAGTTGGCAATCCTAAGGTCTTGTCTGAGACGTGGCCAAGTCAGTTTAAATCAGGCCGTTTATAGGATTAAATTGGACCCGTGACCTATAAAGATGTATCATGCAGGTTCTGACCCCCCTTAGATTATACATTCAGAGTAATTATGTATACGAAAGCGGTCGCTGCGGGATATTAGTTAACGGGGGACACCGAGGGCCTTGTGGTCATGTAAGATTAACTTCCTGGTGTGTAAAGCCGATGTTGTGTGCCTTATAAGCGCCCACTGCACAAGCGAGTATTTGTTATTAGTAAGACTACCTTGACCTTTTGGCTATGCTTTGATGTAGGGAGGCATTTCCGGACCTAGTACGCTATGATGCCTTGAGGCATCATTTCTGTAACCCAAATAACTGCTATTTTTTATGAAATAATGCGAATATTTTCATATTTCCCCAATCAATGTAAAATGTTATCATGGTCAACATTATTACCATGATATAAACTCCTAAGTATTAGGGATTACCATGGAGTTGTGCTGTACTGACGTAAAGCTGGGTACTGTATAAAATCACCAGCGTACTACAGTGGGTTTAAATGATACTACAGCAGCGTATTTTAAAGTGTGTATTTGGTAGTAAACAGCATAGCGAAAGGATTATGAAAGGTAGTGCTTTTGTAAAAAGAAATGGATTAAATAAAAAGCGAGACCTTTATGATAAAGAATGTGAACTTTTCTGGAGATATACAATACTCTATACGATCTGGTCATGATTGAAAACCATAGGTCTCTGACCAATGAAAAAGCAACAACAAAAAGAGAGTTAAATTTCATAAGGATGGGGTGGGGTGCATCACCCCAAGAGCGCACGCTTTAAATGGGTGTTCCCTATCGTCATGGTCTCATAGATTTGGATCTTGCCATGACCTAGTCCTGGTTCTTGAACAACACCATAAAAAGCCTTGGGGGGGGAAAGCTTGTCGGATGTTCATTTCAAAAAGAGAATGGGGTCATGTGTCATCGTATTGCCATGGTATCAACGTCACACTATCTGTAGAAATGAAAAGCTCCCTGTAAGGTGTACAATTCAAGTATTAAGCATTATGTACAAGCTCGGTCAAGATGAAGAAAACTCATCTAACTTACAGAGGATCGCGAAGTTTTTTTTAATGAAAATTTTATTAGGGTCATATCGTACAGATAGCCAGACTCGGCCAGTGCCATTCTACTGTCTGGTCCCTCTTGGGATGGTAATTATATAGAACTGTCTCGAGAATCTTATAAATAGACAATACTCCACGAGTTTGGCTGGGCCACAATCGTCATCGAGGCAAAAACGAGTGATGATAATGGCACAGCACGATTTGAGTGCGGTTCTGGATTTATCTTACCCCTTTCTATCGTTTCAATAACATTACAACTTCAGAATAATCAGAATATACTTAGCAAATCCACTACGCCACGGCCGTGGCGTAGTATTGTTTATCCCACCCCTAATATAAAATCCCATAGGCTTAACATTGGGTTTCCGTATGCCACGCTGACTGGCATACGGAGTTTTATATGCCACTAGTGGCATACAGCATTATTATCACGTAATATTCCAAAATCAAGGAGATAGGGTAGGAAAAAATCAAAACCTGATTCGTTTTAATCTTGGCCACCGCATTTCACTCCTGCAGTTTTGGCTCCGGACTTCACTCGGCTTCGCCTCATGAAGTCACTTTGCCAAACTCCAGTCGTGGAATACGGTGGCCAAGATTAAACCTCATCCAGTTTTACGATAAACTTTACCAGAGTGATCGTTGAGTATATTTTTCTAATGTTATTCCTATGGCTAAACTTGTACCAGGGGTGAGATAATGACAAATACATTTCCTATACATAAATTTGCTACAAGGATTCGCCACTTATACATTCTTTCAATTTCTATCTGTAAAGGCAGACATAAGATATAACATCGTGGTCAACGTTGGTTTTTTGATGGGATGTGATGAGATGGATGATAATGAACATAATTACGGTCCAGTCGGTACTACATCTTCAACTACCATAGGTCGGTAGTATATGCCACGAGTACTCTGTGGTTTCCCTTGTACCCATTTCTGATCTTAGTATTCAAACATATCAGGTTCACTAAGATGCCAGGATACCAGCGAAGTGATCTCAAGCACAAATTATTATAATTCCCACACAGATCTAGCTGCTATTAAAAAGGCGCTGAATATCAAAGTACTCGATTATGGAATAGCCTAAAGCTAGATACACAAATATCACCCACGAAAAAGTCCTTCTCCTTCACCCCCAGCAGTGGTAGATTTACTGCTATATCAAAGGCCAATCCTTCTCATACCATGTCTATGTGGTGTGAGAAGTAAAAGAATTCTCACCTTGGTAAATGTGTAGGGGTGAGATTTCTACCTACATTCATCTCATAGATCCAGTCAAACCCAAAGAAAGTCTAATTGAACAAATTGGACATTAAACTACCCAAACAAACAAACAAAATATAGACCGTGGAGAAGGGACTGCAATACTCGTAGGGGCATGGAAAACGAGTTCCCAGTATGGGACAAAATTACCAGTGGTGAGGTGTAAAGAGACTGAAACCAGTCTACTATCATAAGTGTGGCAATGAAATAAATAGAAGTACTTATATAGAACGTCCTGACCATGCTGTACAATTCACAGAACGAGATGGTAATTTACGGTTTGTACGGACCGAGGCATTTATGCCGAGTTCAGTACAAACGGTAAATTATCATCGGTAAATTATCATCGAATTGGACGTTATATATTTACTATATACCCGAAACTTTTTTTTTTTAAATCAATTTCTTTTGGCGTAACAACCAATTGTTTAATAAACGTGTATGGCAAGGTGGTCCATATTTTAGTGTACTGACCAGCGGTCCATACAGTATTTTTACGTCATATGCCGAAACGGTCCGTATTTAGAGTATATACGGCATGGGTATATAGTAAAAACAATAACTATTCAGGTATGACAAAAAGCATGTGCGTGACGATTAGTCTAGTTGTAGAGAGGGCATAGACGTGAATGGCGATGCTGCGGGTCACTGAACACTGAGCTGGCCACCGACCCTTAAAATATGTAAACCGTGGCATTTTACTGAGGCAGGTGGAAAACCCTCGTGCCAGCACTTAACTCAGTACAGTTTATAATGGCCGTGCATCTAGACGGCATACAAACGTGGCCAAATCACCAGGTTGTGCAATGTGAACGACTAAGTACCTTATTGACACCCTCTATGCAAACAATGGATCTATAGGGCCTACAGGTATTGTATTTCTCAACAGCATCGCCAGTGCATGTTTCGATGCGAATCGCTGTTTTGTGGACAGGCGGCCGTAAACCACGAGGGGTTGATGCGTTGTAATACACGAGCCAGTGTATTATGAAATCAACCTGTCCATAAAACCGTCGATTGTTGGATTTATTATCTATCACCTTGAATGAATTAATTCCAGAAATTGACAAATTATAGTGTATATCATTCGGGTCTCTCAGTCTCAAAAAGACGTAACTGGCCTACCCAGACGTAAAACTACACAAACAAACGAACATATATTTTCCTCTCTAACCATAGACATAGTGTTGTGAGTACATACACAAGATTGACTGGTTTCAGATATAAGCGGTTGTATCTGAAACCAGTCCATATTGTGTTTATTATCGACCTTTTCCTGACTAGTGACGTACCGAAATTAGTTCATTTAAGCTGGAGACACACCAAGCGAGTCACGTTGGCGATCTCTGGAATCGCCAATACAAAAGAGCATATATGTGAGACATTTTTTCATAGAAATATCTCCCACCGATAATTTAACATATCAGAAGCAATAATCAAGGGAAATATGAAATAATAGCTCACATACACGCCATTTTGTGTTGGCGATTCCAGAAATCGCTGCCTTTCTGGCTTGGTGTGTCTCTGGCTTTAGGTACACAGTATTTTCCCGTATGCTCACTTCAGCGGAAACTGGAGCGTAAAACATATCTGCATACTCCGGTTATGTAGATACACACCCCTTAGGTATTTTCTATCTACACTTTGTATTAGGTGGATAGAAAAACAAATAGACCAGATATTAGAGTGTAATGGTTTTGAAATCCGTATACAACGATTATGGTATCTGACAATTTTAATAAGCCTAATTGAACAAATTGGACGTTAAACTACCCTAACAAACAAAGTAATTGGTTTACTGAGTTCCCATACATTTTCAATGGAGGCTTTCTATATGATAGATACAAAAGTCGGAGTTAATTTAAGAAGCAGTCCTCGATGATAGTGGTCCCAGGGGCGAGATGATAAGTAACCAGGTGAGGTGAGGAGAACGCGTTGGCCCCTTATCTCTCTAGCGTACAGATACAGTCTGTCCAGGTGCATCGATTCAGGTTACAGGTAAACGCGCACGGCCCGCCTGGGTCAATAGTACCTGAATAATGGATGTGTGTGACTTCGCGAGTAGATCCGCAGCGAGAAAAAGATCCGGATATTATTATCATATTGTTTATTAGAATATTGGGCGTGTGACTTGAATGATCTCTGAGGAAACTTCGCTAGTGTAACCGAGCGATATGTAATGTTCGCAGTTACAGGAATAACTAGAAGATGCTTTTAGATGCGTTAATGTAGAGCTTAGACTAGATCCACCTTACAGTATAAACTGGGAGATGATGCTCTATATTGAAAAATCTAAAAGTTCCATCTTCTAGTTATTCCTGAAACTGGGAACATGACAAATAGGGCACATAGCTATTGTGCTATGGCGACGGCCATCTTGTCCCCCGCCACCATCTAAAACACCAAATGGCGGGACCAATTATCAATGAATTTTATCAAAACTATTTTTGGAGGCTTGTCAGAGAGGAATTCTAGATTCGTCTCAATATTACCTCTAGATTTTAACAACTGTTAACAGTGGTTGTCCACTACAGTGGCGCCATCTTTCAATTTCCTGGCGGATGATGGTGGAACTAGCAATCACTCTGTGCCATATAACTCGGTTACACTAGAACATACTGTATGCACGTTATCACCGGTGGTGGCGCTGTTGAAGCACGCCTGTTGCAATGTCAAGGACACTCCCGTGCTGTTTTTCTGATATGATGAAAATGAAAGTTTGCACGCAGCTTTTGGAATACCACCCATCCCAGCAATTCTTTATATTAATTTGATAGAACAGGGATGTCAGTTTTCTATTTTTCTATGAAAATCCACTTTTTCGTTTCCAGTTTTAGAATTTATTTTTTCTTGAATAAAACGTAGAAAGTGGTAATTGCGCCTAATTCACGCCAATAAACCAGTACTTTTAACTTCCACACACACCCTCAGCCATAGTGATGTGTTTTCCATGTTTTCCCAATCTCTCTGAGGCAGTAAATTCCACATGAAGAATATTTACACTTTTATTCCCGACCCCAACTGACACCCCTGTATATAAAAGATATTTCTGATGTTGTATTATATTCTGGTTTTTTTTGGGTTTTTTTGAAGGTTTTTATTTCTTATGCTCAGATATACAATCTGTTCTTCCGTACAAGAAATCAAAGGAGTATATTACAGAAACTATATACAGACAATGTTGGTGACGGACAGGAGTGTCACTGCTTTTATGAACAGGTCAAATACAGTTGCACACCTACGGTAATGTAGGTATAAAAAAATAAAAGAAGTTTTGTTGTTACATAAAATATTATGCTCCTGTCTTAGATACAAATTGCAATGATGAAAAAATACAGGCTTATTCGGTATACTAATTCATGACTCTTCATAGTTCGTTTTTCATTGTTCTGAGTTTTTCGAGAACTCCCCTTTTAAACTCTATTTTTGACCCGGTTTCTTGCAAAGCTTTTTCTAAACTATTCCTGTCGAAGTTCAAGGGCATTAAGAGCACACTTGGAGGGGTTTATAACCCTCGGTTTCCTATTTATAGCAGAAACAGTGACCTCTGAGAATCGCACCGACTCTGTCCCAGTGCCCCAACTGGGAGACTATATATATATATAACAGGGTGCGGGTGTCGCGGCGAATGTTATCAGGTATATGACTATCTATGTACTGAACTTTCAATGGGTACATGGAAATAGCAGAAACTACTTGGAAAATAGTAACAGCACGGAGATGTTGTTTGGGACTATTCCAAGGACAGATATAATCAGCTTTTTGAAAGACAGATATCATTGGTAATTTATAAAATATTTGAAAATATTGAAAAGAATGGACTGATATTAGTGAAAAAGTGAAAATCGTCAATTTTGATGATCCCTATATTCGTTCACGGTCCCATGGGACAATAAACCACAAACAAACAGATAATACTCGTATGTTATTGTTAGTACATCGGGCCTCTGGTATTGAAAGAGCTACTGGGAGTATGGGCTACTATGACTGACCTGGTGCTAAGGAGGCCACGTCGATTGTGAGAGACCAACAGTCTCTGGTCTGGCGCCATACATGTTGGGTGGTTTGAATATTGTAGTAGTATAACGTATTCACCTTGTTGGGACGTCCTCTTGTATCGCGTTTCCTTCGATGAATATATAACATAATAAATATAATGTATAATATAAACGAGCTCGTAGAGCGAGTTTGATAATTTATGGGAAGGAACAAGATACGAGTGGACATCCCAACAAGATAAATATGTTTTACTTTTTTTATATACCTCAAATTTGAAATAAATATCAACATATTTGCCCAAAACATGACTATCTCAAGCCACGATCCAGGGTGTTTCACTTTTGGTATGACAGAAGTCACTGAGGATGTTTGTTTAGTTTCTTACAAAAAAATTAGAGTGTATCCAATGATTTCTTTTTCTTGATATATGTTGTTTTTCCTTTTTCAGGGTACCGAATGCAGATGATGACACGTCCGCAGTTGTAGGTTCAATCGGCACGCTGGGCAAGAAGAAGAAAAAGAAGGCGAGGTGGCCAGGACTCAAGTATGAAGTCTCTGTGCCACAGGATCGCCATGGTGATAATAATTCCAGTATTTTTAGTACATAACAGGGATGCCAGTTTTCAATCTTTCTATTGAAATTCATGTTTTAATTTTCAGAATATAAAATTATTTTTCTTTGTGTAATATCGACTTGACAATATTTTATAGTTATGGGCAGTTCTAGACAGAATCTTCAATATAGTTCCTAACAGCTCTTTTTGACCTAGGACTCTTACCACTCCATACCCTTTGCAATAGACCCGTAGAACATAAAAAGTAAGGAAGAATAATATTTTCAATTTCCTTTTTTAAGGAATATATGATTGGCAGTGATAATGTTACTTGTAGATGATACGTTTGAGGTGTCACATATCAAGGTTTAAATCCTGTCTCACCATTTTATTTCTGCCCATCTAACTGGCATCCTTGTTTACAGGGAATCGGTATTTTGATAAATTACGGATATACAACATTTATATATTTTCATTTATAATGAATGGATATTCCGTAATATATGCATCTGGCTGTATAAGGCGAAACTTGTCTTCTCTTTTGTATCCTCTTTTTAATATGATATAATGATATACAGCCATCCCACAGCTCTGAGCATGGTTGAACACCAGCCCTGGCACTTTCCAGTCATTTGCCATCTGGATTTCCTTTTTTGTAACAATGATTTTCATCCCTGCGTATAACAGAAATCCATCGTAAACTTCATACTAAATTACAGCGTTTAGTCCTGTGCAAAGCAGAATACACAATCAATAACTCGCCGTAAAATCACACACTGCTCTAAATCCAATACTAACATTTGGACAGCTGTTACTTATGCAAACAAATCACACGCAAGCCCAGCAGATGCATATACATACACGCTATGTGCAATAACTCATGAATGTAGCCGACACTATTTATCGATTGGTTAGATGGTACATATTATATGGAAAATACGATACACCTGTTCCTGAAACTGGGGGCTTTGTAATATACTATTTCCAAATTCTATGCCTGGCTCCGGGGTATTTGGGCAAAGATTGTGTAAGAAGAGGAAAGGCCACATGAATAGAACTTTAGAGGGGTAGGACAACTAGAAAAATTAGAAGAAGCTTGCCTAGGATGAAGCTCTGAAGTTACATTCCATGATAATTAAAAATAAGAGAATTGACAATTATCAAATGGCAATCAGACTGGGACAAGCAAATAACAACAGCAATATGAAGTTTTTTCCACAACACCTGAAAAAGAGACATTCTCGAGTTCTTTAGGGAACGTAAGCTTTTTAATAGGATATAATCGAGAGGAGGTACTTGCCGACCAACTAGGGAGCATCCCCTGTTATTCCAACAGGATATGTAAAGTAAACCAAAGTAAGTCTAATTGAACAAATTTGACGTTAAACTACACAAACAAAAAAAGGATCGGGCACAGTAAAGGCCCGGATCCACTGGTACGATGCGATCGTCACACATGTTTTATAGACCCATAAACACCGGTCTACCGAGTTTTATTACTCTAACTTCGACGTACTCATCTCAAGAAAGTCCCTGGGTATGTCACACTGAGGATAGTATAGTTGGTATATGAGCTGCAACAACTTGTTATGTGCTGTATCTGTTTGTATTACCACATTTCCCGACCAGTGAGGCTTAGCGATGAAAACCACCTCACGTGTTAGAGCTGACGCATATGGCCACTTTATTGATACTGATGAAATATGTTAACGATTCCCACAAAGGATGTATGTAAGGAGAGAACATCAATAAAGAAATTATTGAGAAAAAAAATAAATAGATAAACTAGGCCATGCCATATCATGAACAAATCATGATGTGCGATGCGACGGGCGGTGCCGTTTTTATGGCCCTCGGTTGGCGTTTATCACCTTTTATGGACGAATCTATCTCTGATGGAGCTGGACCCTTAAGTAGGATTTGCGACCCATACCGTGCCTTTATAGAATTTTTTTTAAATACAAATTCTTTTTCAATACAAACTTCTCATGCCAGTCCTTAGACCATCTTAATCATGAATGCTAACTTTCTGCTTTTTTTTTTTTTTCAGTATACCAACCAAACCTATCGCTGTCGGGGGAACTTCAACTTCTCGACTCTGTCGTCATCGATGATAAGGACCCACGTCAAGCTAAAGATGTTGCCGAAACCTCGATCTACTGTACTCCACGCGAAGACGAGGCCCCTGAGGCTGTCCCAGAGGGTGTCCCGCCCACGCCCCTTGTCGCCTACAGTCCAGATCGAAATGAAGAGCTGGAGGAAGAGGACTCGCTTAAAAAGGAGCCCCCAACACTAGCCAAACTTACCATTAGATTAGATAATGATCTCCATGAAATTCCTGATGCAGTCGAACCTGAAAAAACACCACATTCAGAAGACTTGTCTCAAGCTAAAGTCAAACGCCCTGCAGAACAGAAAGAGTCCGAAAGACCGAGACTGCAGCAGGCAGGAGAACGAAACGAAGAACAGGATGGAGGCAATCGTAACGAGATGGAACCTATGGCAGAAGGAAATGACCATAATTTTGATAAAAATAAGGTTCGCACTTGGATCAAGCAATCACAGCAGTATTTCCCCGAGTCTTCTCACGAAGGAGACTCCGAACCCACTGCGGAGGAGGCTGAATTGTTTTCATCTGAATTATACGGTGGAGGTTTGATTGAAAAGACAGGTAAAACTCCCCCGTCCCCAGCGAAGCGAACACGCAACAAAAGAACCAGGGGCCATGAGAAAAAGCGTCCAGTGGGTACGGCAGAAGGTCAACATAAGAATACGCAGCTGGAGAATTCTCTTACGACAGAGACTGTGAAGCATGCACTGCATGGATTCGCAAGAGATGAGGAAAATCTGCTCCTTGGTATGAAGCCTCGAAGTCTTGACGTTTCCAACCTGAAGTCTGACACTTTAAGTGACAAACATGCAATTAAACCAGGACACATGGGAAAACTCTCCTTTGCAGCACAAAGGGTCGCCAGTAATACCGATGCAGTCGAGGCAGTGTTTTCAGCTCTCCACAAGTCTAGAGATGAAATTAGCAATTCCCTAATGCAGGAGGTAAAGAAGAGTGGTCCACCTCCGGTTAAACTCAAACGGCAGCCATTACAGGCAACCCGCAAGGCACCTGGCGTGAGTGAAGATCAACATGAAAACAGTCGAGATCCTGGAAACTCTGACCACGAAGTCAACAGTCACCCCGAGCTTTCACAAAATCATGTGGATATCTCCACTGAAGAGGTTTCTCCCTATAGACACCGCCGACAACACCACAGGTCAGGAAGAGGTTCCTCTGGCACTGCAGAGGCAATGACAAGGGCCGACGTAGACATGGACATGTTTGTCGATGAAGATCAATCCGGAAAAGCAGAATTTGTCACCACTTCCATCGATGAAGCTCCGCGACGTGGGAGACGGAGTAAGTCCCGGTCTCGCCATGCAGAGAATGCCGAGAGGAGGGCGGTTCCCGATAAATACCAGAAGAGGAGTAAAGGAAATAAAAGTGCAGCCGTGAGGAAGGAGAGGTGGAGCGCCACGCGGGAGAAACTCAACGGTATCTCAGACTACACACACGCTCTGGCCATGGGAAGCGAGAAGGTGCCTTCCAGAAAGGCTATTGATAAAATGGTGAAGCAGAAGAGGAAGCGAGTGGTAAAGGGTCTTAATAGTCTGTGCAAAGGTGACCCTTATGGTCTTTCAGAAGGCTTACTAGATGAAGACTTCCATCATCTTGAAGGACTGTCCCTAGGTACACAGCTGGAGTGTACCTTTACTCCAGAATCCAATATGGTGAAGCGTGCACATTATGATGTACTGAAAGAGTGGCTCACAAAAAAGCCACTGGATTCCTACCTTGTCGGTAAATACGACGTCACTGATTTGAATGTTGAAGATATTAAATCCTCGTTGAAGATTGAGGAGACTGTCCGAGGCTGCATGTCTGAGTTCAGTTCAGAGGTCTACGATTTACTCAAAGGGGAGGATGCACCACTGCAGCGTGATAATGTGTTTCCTAAACCCAGGAACGACACAGAGGAAACAGTGGATAAAGTGTTCCGCCAGGTCCACCAGTATATGGATTTTGTTGTCTCCCAGGCGGATCAGTCCCACAGGCAAGATGCTTCGCTTTTGAACGGCTATAACAAAGTATCGGAAACAGGTGATAGTTTTGAACCGTCTTGTAGTCAGAACTCGTTCATTCATGAAAGACCTTACACCGGGTCGAGCTCTGAGGCGGTGGATTATAATATCATGTCCGACGAAGAACGAGGGCGCAAATCAAGCCGAGCCAAGCATAAGCACAAAAAGAAAAAGCGCAAGCATAAAAAGAGATCGAAAAGTCCAGAGAAACGAAGGAAGTATGTGTATCAGGATGGTGCTTCGAGTGATGATGAAGAGAGTGAAGGCAGTGAGCCTCCGAGATCGAGGCGAAAACGCATGATGGAGATTAGGGAGGAGGACTGCTACAAGCCGTCGAGCGCACCGGCCAAGAAGAAGACCTCGGTCGGGTCGCGTCCCAAGGGGGTTAACGAGCATGGGATGACACACATCATGGAGGAGTTCTACGGTGATGTGGAGTCTCTGCTGAACACATCAGATGTGTCTCGAGACGGCACCCCGCATGGTGACCAGCACCTGCCCCCGCTCCAGGGACCCCCGCTCACCGAGACGATGCAGAAAGACCGCAACGTCGACACTGTGATCAACGAGGAGATGAGTAGGACCAAACAACATCTATCTGACATATTGAAAGTCCCAAACACGGAGAAGGATGTGGTGGGTTCTAAGGGTTCAGTTGAAGCCAGACCGTCAGGGTTTCTTTTTGGTTGTTATTCAAAGGTTAAAAGCCAAGAGGCTGAGTCACAGCACACAGGAGTGGTGGGGAGTAGTAACTACAGCAACCCGACCCAGAGCGGTCCATCGACACAGCACACAGAACCCATAGAAAGTCTACGGCGTCAAAGAACCATCTCCAATGATTCCTCAGAAATGAAAGTCTTCAAAAAGGAAACCGCCACACCTGTACGTATAAAGCAAACTGAAGGAGAATCCCGAGTCAGCGCTTCACCTCGTGGTTCCACAGCGAGGGAACTGAGGTCATCTTCGCAACCATCTCCAAGACTCACACAGAGCAAGGAACGAAGCGTACAGAGTCGTCGGCTTGAATTCAACGCCTACGAAAGGCCCACTGAGAGGCATGCATCGCACAGTAAAAGTCCGTCCCACCGCAAGAGTATTAAGCGGAAACCCAGCCCGCGTAGATATGGTGACCCGCAGCACAGGTCGAGCAAGCAGATGAAGTCGCCATCCCCAGCAGCAGCAACAGTACAGAAACCTCAGGACGATACCTCATACATGGACAGTTTTTCCTCCAGACTTGCAGATCCTTATGGTGACACTCCCATTCCCAATTTTGACCCTTTCTTCGACATAACGAAAGCCCCAGAAAGGCATTCGGTGAACCCTTACAACCACTGGTGGAGCATTATGCAATATTTCCTTGACGAAGGAAAATCGAACTCTGATATGGACTACCTCGAGAGGTGGCTCCCACAGTGGAACAAGTGCAATGTCTCTCGTATCTTGCCAGAGAATAGTTTTCTCCTAGCACTGTCGTTTGCCTCTGGTAAAGTGTCACAGATAGAGTATGATGATAAGCAGGTAGCAACTGACGATGCCCTAGAATTCTCTGATGTCAAAGGTGATATGAATGAATATGGAAGTGCACTCGGTGAGGAAGCCCCAACCAGGACTCGCGAGCGCACAATTAGTGTTAATTCATCAGGTAGCGCCACAGACGGCAACTACCTCAGTGATCTCTCAGGATTAGATCCGAAAAAGCCAGCAAAGAGAGTTAATACCTTGGCGCTTGCTTTCAGGCAGGCAGTGGAGGCCAAAAAACAAGCAGCCCAAAATACTAGTGGTGTGAAGTTCCCCTTGGTGAGAAAAATGAAGACTCATCTGAGAACTAAAGGGAGAAGTGGATCTGGAAAAACAGAAAGGAGATTGTCCCACCCAAAGACACCTGAGGCAAAGACAGGGAAAGATGTGAAAGCGATACCGTACGGAGAAGAACCAGGTGTGTCAGGTGCAACGTTATCACCGGGTAAACAAAAAGTGTCGCTGAATACTTACTTTGAGACGGAGCTCAATGCCAGGATTCACTCAGTGATGGAGGAATCCATGCACGATTTTCTGTCCACCATTACACGGTCAGTCAACCATGCCCTGGGTTACCAGAGGTGGGAGCCGTCCAAACTCCCGGCCTCTTTCCACTCCCCACCAAACCAAATACGACATTTGACGAGGTTGTCAAATCAGGCGAGGGGTTTATATGGGAACCTGAAGGAAGAGAATAGGTCCAAGTGGACTTTTACTAAAAGCACAGTTGCGGTGCAGACGGACTGTAGTAAAATACCACAAAGGGCGAGTTCGCAGGTGAGTGATAATGTAGAGGCATCACAGCCAAGTGCTGGAGACACAGAACAGGGGAAGACTCTGGGGAGAGGGCCGCCTCTCAACCAGCCACTAGACCTGAAGGTTACCAACAGAAAAGATAACGTAGGTATCAGTATGGAGATACCCAAGAACCAAGACAGGGAACCCACAAAAAAATCACCTGAAACAGAAACTTTCCCCAAACATGGTCTCGTCTCAGATGCGAAGAATATTAACTCTCCGAAGGAAACGATCGAGTCCAGAAAAGCGGATGTCCAGATGAAGCCAACTGATTTGTCACAATCATTGAAACAGGTGGCAAGGCAACCACAAATGGGAGCTTCCCAGGAATCTTCCCTTAGTGTCCCTGCTATGGTGCCACCGCCAGCCAGTGCTGCTATGCCGGTAACAGTGCCTGGTAAGCAGAGTGATGCAACACCATCCCTCTACACGTCAACGTTTGTTAGTAGTGTCCTGCCTACAGCTACCAAGACAGCACTGCCCCTGCCAGCAACTACACCGGTATCTCTTCAGCAATCAAAAACTGCGACCGAAGTAACCGTGACAGAATCTAATCAACAATTTCTCGGAAGCCATTCCAGAGTATTGCCTGTAGAAGAAGGCCCGCTATATCCCCAGGTGTCTGAGGGAGTACGCGGGTTCTCTGCAATCACCACTGCCCCAAGTACGGAGACACTCAAAGAATTTACCAGCAGTAAGTTATCAACAATACCAGTGACCAAGGAAGGTCCAGCTGTCAGTTCCTTTACAGAGATTGCGCCCGAGTGCCTTGTGCCCGAACCAGCCCGAAGTCTGCCAACCGTCAAATTCAGTCTCTCCAAAAGCGCCCCGACACTGTCAAATAAACCTGCTGTGTTCGCCAGTGTACCAGAACGCACAACATCAGCGCTCAGTGGTGGAATCCCAACAGTCCCGACCATGACACTAGCAGCATCTTTGGAAACCCGAACACCGTCCCCGGAGTCACCGAAGGTTCTGCCTTCTTCATTCAAGGTCAAAGAGCACGCGTCTCCAGTGACAACCCCACAAGAGCCTCCTAGTGTTAGTGTTAGTGTTAGTGTTAGTGTGGCCGCTGTTCCTCCTACAGCAGTCATTCCTGTACCTCCAGCACCCACAGTCACTACAACCACCAGTGCCACAGAAACACAGACAGCTGAAGAGAAACCCACAGAGACTGCGATGAGTAGGTTGGCTGTAGGTCCGACCCTAGGGCTTGTCTCTGTGGAACCAGTGGAGATCCCAGGCTTAGGAGCACCAGAGGAAGCGGCACCACCACCACTACCACCGCCGCCGCCACCACTGCCGCCACCACCCATGAGTGCCGGAAGCATGGTAAGCACGGTACCGAGCAGTATTCCAGAGCCACCGGCTGCCGCTCCGTTAGTCACAGTCAGTGTGGAGCCGCCTCCGCCTGCGACAACCCAGGTAACGTCCTTCAGTCTGGATGCCATTCCTCTCCCACCATCTGGTAAGGTTAGTAAATGGGAAGAATGGAGGAAGCAGCAACAGCAGTTACAACAACAACAGCAACAGCAAGAACAACAACAACAGCAGCAGCAGCAGCAGCAGCAGGAAGAACAGAAACAACAAGAAGAGGTACCCCCGAAGCAGCTTGATGTTGTATCGGAGGACAAGCCATGGCAACCAAAGCCGGCAGATTGGTGCAAGCAGGTGGAGCCCGTACCGCCAGTATCTACGCTAACAGAATGGCCACCCAAATCAGCAACTGATGCTCTCCCACCGCCTCCACTGCCACCACTCTCCCAGGTCGAGACACCTGTCGCCCCTCAACAGCCACCTCAGTTTTCTGGCTGGTATGGGCCACAGTACCGTCCCCCCTGGCCTGGAGGTTGGGGCCCGCAACGACCCCCAAACTGGAATGGCTGGCAGGGTGGCCAGTGGAGACCATGGGGTCCACCACCTCCCGGACGAGGCCCATGGGAGCGCCCGCCCCCACCTGGGTTCTGGGATCCCCGCATGCCACCACGCCCCCCGCAGCAGCATTGGGGAGGTGGTGACCAGCAGCAGCAGCAGCCTGAGAATGGTCAACAAGGAAATTGGGGTAACCAGTATCAGCAACAGGGTAACTGGCAACAGGGACAGCCTTCCTGGGGACACCCTCCGCAGCAGCAAGGGCCACGGCCACCCTTCCCTGACCAGCACAGTCCACGACCACCATTCCCTGATCAGCAGGGACAACGACCGCCCTTCCCCGACCAGCAAGCACCACGACCGCCGTTCAATGAGCAACATGGACCACAACCTCCACCATTCTCCGATCAGCAAGGTCCAAGACCACCATTACCTGACCAGCAAGAGCCACGGCCACCATTGCCTGAGCAACAAGGGCCACGACCTCCCCCATTTCCCGACCAGCACGGTCCACCGCCACCATTCCCCGATCAGCAAGAACCACGACAACCATTCTCTGAGCAGCACGGTCCACCGCCACCATTCCCGGAACAACAAGGTTCACAACCACCGTTCTCTGAGCAACACGGTCCACCGCCACCATTCCTAGACCAGCAAGGGCCAAGACCGCCGTTCCCTAAACAACAAGGGCCACAACCTACCTTCCCTGACCAGCAGAAGGTACCAGGACCGGCTGCCTCAGGCCCACCTCCGCCTCCTGAAGACAAGTGGCCGCCGCCACGTGGCCCTGTGCAGTCAGTGGCGCCACCTGGGGAGGACCGGATGAAGCCGGTGACGCTGGGAGGGGAGAGTGGCAGTATTAGCAGACCGCTCCCTGCCAAGAACATCCGCATGTTGGTGTTTAACCAGGACCAGCCTATCTGCAAGAGCGTGCAGGTTAGTATAGTCATTCATTCCGAGTTCGCTGCTTTGTATTTTCCCATCAAAATTCACTTTTTATTTTAAATACCAAAAAAGTCTCTTTCTTTATGTAAAACAAAGAAAATATTTACACAATTTAGTGGCGATCATGTTTGTGGCATGTTCATCCCAGATTCCCCTCTGGCGTTTAGTCAAATACAATCACATTAATTGGTTCTTCTTCACTTTGAGTAGAATTGTATACCTAGATTCTCTTATGACACTGTGATTGAAATGGCATGTGAGAATTCAGGATAAATATACTGCTCCGTTTATTCATGTAAATCTCAGCCTCGATGTTTGATGTTCTGATTTTCCCGTTTGTAAACGTCAGAGATATTAGTTTTTCATTTTTCAGTGGAAATCTACTTTTCCATATTCAGTGTATGTAATTTCTTTTCCTTGTCCAAAGCAAAGATGTTATTGATTTAACCTCATTTACGCCAATAAAACAGTGGTTTGAAACTCCCCATAGACCCTCAGCCCCATGTCATGGCCGACAAGGACATATTATCCAAGTTTTCCCGATCACCCTAAGACAGAAAAATCCACACGAAAATATTTCCATCTTTTTTTACCTGACGCCAACTGACATCCCTGAAACGCTGTCTTCCTGGTATTTAAACGTTGTCTTTCCCTATTTCTCACAGCGATTCTTAACGTTCCTGGGTGCAAAGACGTTTGATCCGTTCAACGTTGTGGCTCTCCAGGCAATGCCGTCGGTGGAGACCTTGGTTTTGATTCACGTCGAGGATGTGCCCCACATCCACCAGGTTAGCCACCGTTTTCCTCTGTGTATTTACCAACTTTCTGAAAATTTCACGGAAAAAAAGCGTGAATTAACTTGTTTGGTATGACTGGAAGCTAATCATTAGAAATGAAACCTATTTTAAGACATAGTTCTGTTGGGTAATGCATGCAGCGTGCCGTTGGCACCCTGTTCTAATACGTAGAACTTTTGTCACATTGATCTAACTATAGTAAGGTATGTTTTAAGGAGATTTATTTAGAAACAAAGATCAATACAATAACAGACTTCATCACTAGTGTTAATAGGGTGTATGTACACTTTATATAAGTGCGACTTATACCTGTCCGATATTTTATTCTATTCGTATATGGGAAACTAGAAAAGTACTTGAAGCATAGTAAAGTCTGGGAAGAGAAATTTAAAACTGACTGGACATAAAAGTAACTAAACCAAACTAAATACGTTTTGTGTATTTGTAATCACCGTGATATCATCCTGGCTTTTACTATGGAGTAAAACATTACCAACCAACAACTTTATATTTGTGATGTGCACATTTATTCCTTCCATGTGGAGAAAGCAGTTTCAGCAACAAGAAATTACATAACTAAGATTGAATGAATAAGAAAAATACCATTTATTATATTAGTTTGAGATGTAATTTAAGGAACGTGTCTGGATGAATTGGCTTGAGATGATGAACTTGATGTAGACACTTAGTGTGGTGGTGTGCTTTTTTTCTCTCTCCCTCTCTTTCTTTTTTTCATTGGCCAATTCTTTAGTGCATGGACTCAAATCTGCCATCATAATTGATTGTGACAATTTTGTTATCTTTCTGAAACGTATGTGCTCTTCTTGATTATATTTGTCACGTTTTGAACTCCGAACGAGAATTGATAAACAAAACCTAAAATTTGTGCAGGTCCCGAATCTGTTGGCGTTGAAGACGCAGGAGTGGGTGAGGTTCGTGACCTATGAGAGTGTGACGGACGTACAACACAAGGCGTATACTGTCATCTTGAAGTCGGGAGGCATCGCCGTGCCAGATGACAGCATTCTCCTCTCCCTGCAGCCAGGTGAGGCCTCCCATTGATCACCGTTCTCATCTCCCTTTATACTTCTCAAAGTGAAAAGTTATATAGAACTACTTCGAGAATCGTATAATTAGACAATACTCCATGAGTTTGGATGCTCTGCAATCATCATCAAGGCAAAGCCGTATGATGATTACGGTGCATCCATACGAGTGGAGGATTGTTTATTTTAAGATTCGAGTGCGATTCTGGATTTATCTCACCCCTTTCACGGTCAATAGTATAGCATCACAATATCAGAATAATTCAAATTACTTTGCAATCCAGTTAGGAACGTTTAAATCTCCTTGTTGATATCTTGTCTTATCTCTGAAATCCTGGCCTCTGATTGGTCAATCGCGTATTACGTCATCTCGCATTCACTCTGCCACAACCTTGGTGTCGTATTGTCACTTTACTGGTGTGATCGTTGAGAGGGTTTTTGTTTAATGTTATTCCTATGGCTCAACTTGTATCAAGTGTAAGATAATAAGCATAACAATACGCTCTGCATTATTCCTTCTTGTGATTTTTGTATACATGTATAGTAAAGAATCAAACAGTCCTGATTAAAATCTATTATGAAAAGATTATTAGGACGTTGCAAAATATCTACCTTATGTTATTCTTATTCGTGAAGTCCCATCTTTTTTGTGCCCAGTCAGCCAGATAGAACTTCATTTTGGGAAATGTAATAAAGGTTTTGTTTGTTTGTTTTTTTTTAAATTCAAATGTAGTATTAATATCATTCACGGTTGGTGTTTGGTATTAAGAAGGAAATTGATGAGTGTTTGGTCTGTGTCCCCGTTCGCCATCGAGTTTGGAGTGCTCAGTAATATGAACGAGGCGATAGTCGAGTGAATATTCTGAAGCACTCCAAACGAGATGGTGAACAGGGACTCAGACCAAGCACGAATGTTTCTGATTTTATCTTAGCCTGGAAATATTCATCTCTTTATCACCCGTTGAGAACGAGATACCGTTCTCGCAAGCCTGTTGAGAACGAATTCGTTATGCTAAGCCTATGGACATTTATACCAGGCTAAGATAAATGATCAGAATCCCATCATTAAGGTTATACAATTAATGAAGGCCCACAATGGTATCATCGCCATACCTCAAAATTTCTGGAAAGATAATCGCTTCCTTATTGTTTATAGACACTGCAATCGTGATTGATCCCTTTGATATTGCATGTTACAGAATCACTGGAGACCGTCTGTGAGTTCATGCTGAGGCAGAAGAAAACAAAGGATGGCGAGCCTTGGTATTTGATGGTGCACAACCACGTACTGAGCAAGCTTCTAAATTACAGGTGAGCGTCCTTAAGAAATGTTTGAATGAAACTATTAATTCCATCAATAAACACAATAATGAAGATAATTTGGTGCAGGTTTGACATTAATTACACTGTGCTGTCAGGTCGTGAAGAAACCAACAAGTTTTGGTCAAAGTCATCGTTCTCCATGAGTTTGACGCAGAGAGATCTGAACAAGGCGAAGCCAAGTGAATATCACGTAGCATTCAGATGGGTTGGAAAGCAAAAATTTTGACCAAAGCAAGTTGCTTTCGGTATTTATCTCACTCTTTGAACACACTAAAAGAATGGGCGACACACAGGATATAGACCATGGAGGACTGACTGCAATACTCGTAGGACCATGGAGAACAAGTTATCAATGTTAAGCCTATGAGACAAAAATATCAGCGCGTTATGTACAGCATTAACATGGCAAATTTTAGAGCTGTTCACTTTATTGGCGAACGGTACATGGTTTATTTACACAATATGACATCAAAGCACACTGATCAAAATATATCTTATCAATTTCTACAAACTTGTTAAGTCCAAAATAAGAAATTAAATGTTTGGGACCTCTTCTGTCAACTTCGAAAACTTCGAAATTACTTTATACACCTAATTTTGACCAATGCAGTTTAAGTTTACTGTTTTTACCTCTTTTTTTTCTTTTTCTTGCTATGAAGATTTACGTGATTGAAATATGTACAAGTGCATCATAGCCTTAACTTCTATCAAACAAGATCAAAAGATTGCCAGTTGATAAGTGTCTTGGCTGCAAACGAAACATATGCCCTCTACCATTGAAATAACTGTTTGAAATAGATACATTTAAACAAATGAAATATGATCGTTTATTTTACAGGGAAATGCGGCCAAGATTTTATGATTTTCACCAAAGGTATACAAAAAGTAACATTGTTCAGATTGCATGCACTGTTTGCTTTTCACAAGACAACTTGTTTTTCTGTTTCCTATTTTAGTTCATTATTTATACATGCTATCCATACACACGATTTGGAACACCCTAAAAAGATGTATTTGGAGTGGGAGTGAAATATAATCCTTTCTCTCGTGATACATACAAGAATTAGGACCATTGACAATAATTTTTGATAATACATAAAAGCTTCAAATTAATATAATTGAGATACAGCCATCGGAGAAAATAACAATTTTTTAATTCTTTTTAAAGAGATATATAACAAACATATAGCCATCAGAGATATTTAACAAACATAAAATATTCTACAATGTGCTAAACTAATCCAGTGGGATAACATCCGCCAAGGAAAATGCTTTTCTAATGTATAATGCATTTAACCAGTTAATTAATACTTATTGATAGAATTATCGAGAAGACTGTCCAATGCTTTAACTATTTGATATCGCCAACATAAAGAAATGACTAACATTGTGACACTTAGAAAGTTAAACACTGAATGGAGTCATTTTAACCACAGGAAGTTTGTATATGTATTTATATCAAGTCAAAATGTACATGTACTTTATTTGTTCTGCTTGAAATCCCCTTTGAAAACAGCAACTATCTTTCCATTCAGCGCATCGTTATCTATAACGTAAAATGTACAAAACCCGAATCATAGTCTTTGATACATCACTACCTGGACCGCGGCACATGTGAATTTGACTACAAGTCCCTGCTACCCGGGGCCAGCAAAATCAAATTAATGGAAAATGAAATTCATGAATTATAAAATTTGTGTGGGAAATCTATCACAAACCAACAACTCCTAAACTTTTTTTAAGTTTGCAATTTTATTGATACTTTTTAGTACAATTCAAGGTTTATGACACAACGTTTCGCGATTAAATTCGCTTCATCAGGTGTACTTACTCTACCAGATATATTACTGAAGTGCCAAATTATAAAATTTGTTTACGTGAATTGCGAAACGATCAGTGCTGCAGTTCTGAGAAAGAAAATACTTATTGAAGAGATCGCTGCCGGTACAAGAGTGATCAGTCACCTTTGTAGCAATAAAGGGTTCCACTGTCATGGACTCTATAGACAACAGTGGTATTAGATATATTCAACATTTATTCTGAGATTTCTAGCGGTTTGCAATCTCTATACAAGGCCTCTGTATAAATAGTACAAAGTACAATAACTTTTGGTCAAATTCAAACATCGGGAAACGGTTATAGGAATCTTTTTCATTGGATATTTCATTCTTCAACGTGGTCAATATTATTTTTAGATTTAACATTGGTAACTATGAGCACAGCACTATGTCAAGTATTGAAAACTAGAGGCTGTCCCTGATCATTTTATCTTTTTATTTATCCTAGTCCACACATGGGCTCAAAGGCCTCACTACTTATCGCCCTACATCTGAATAAGATACCAGTACTAAGGAAAAACGTGGTTATTGAGCCCCAAGGGATGGTCGTTCGAGGTCTTTTGATGCCATAAATATGTCACTACGCCGTATCAATGGCATCAAAAGGCCGAGAATGGGAGTCATAGGGGCTTAGTCACTACGTTTTATTATCATTATATACCTAAATATCATTAAAAAAACTCCATTTTGTGTATATATGAAGTACAATACGGGCACAGTGCACATGAACCATCACTACAGGCTCAGTGTGCCCGAACATTATTCAAACTGCACCCCCAGCAGTGGGTAGTATTTGATAAATGTTCGGCAATAGGTATATTATAATATGGTTATCTTGTTAACTTCACAGGCGTGGTCGTTTTCGCACCTCCTTTTTCCACAGCGATGGTCCCGCCATCCAGTGTTGAATTCTGTCACTACTCCGTGTGCCACCTCATGTTGTCTCAGTCCTCTTAACCTCTTAATCTTTCACCAGGAATTCTTGCCTTTTTAAAAAAAATAATTTTATTGGACAAAAAAATGTCATTGTGAACCTTTGTGCATCTCTAACACAGGGAGCATATTTTAAATATCATCTCCCACCAGGTGTTCTTCCTTTTTTTTCATTAGACAAAAAGACGCATTGTAAACCTGTGTATCTCTAATACAGAGAGCATATTTTGAATATCATCTTCCACCAGGTCTTCTTTCAATTCTTTTTTCCTAATTTCTTTTTATTGGACATAATGACGTCGTTGTAAACCTTTATGTATCTAACATATTTTAAATATCATCTCCCACCAGGTTTTCTTTTTCTTTTTTTATTGTCTTGATTGGACATTATTGTAAAGCTCTGTGTATCTCTACCACAGGGAGTCTGAGCGGATGCGCAGACTGCACGGGATCCTCACGCGGTACGAGGAGGAAGGCGTGGTACGCGTCCTGCGCAGACCCACCTTCGACAACACCCCGCTGCCTCCGCACGAGTACCTGCGAGTGATGCTTCGTCTGCAGTCGCAGTACGCCTACTCCTCCAGGCACACCGTGCTGCTCACAGGTACCTGCTCTGCCCACTACACAGATGCCCACCCACCACAAAACAAACAAAAAGAACCCACCCCCACCCCCCACCCAAAAAAAAAAAAAAAAAATCCACTTTTTCATTTTCTGAAAGAGAATGCATTTCATTGATAGGAAGGAATACGTATGAATACATTTGTGTCTTACCCTTTACGGCTTTGTCTTCTAAGAGAATATACCAAACACAATTTCAGGCTTGCGTGAATATAATGCTTTAAAACCTTCCTTTCTATTATTCTCCACAACATGCCTCTTCTCCCCAAACCTTTAGTCCAGGGATGCCAGTTTTCCACTTTTCCAAGGAAATTGCTTTTAGATTCAATTATATCAAATTGTTTTTCTTGTATTTAAACAAAGATGATATAAATGTAAATTATCATATTTTACCTATTAAAATTATATAAACTGGACATATTGTTAAATTTACTCGTTCAGAATTAGATTGTATCACAAAGAACCAGTTTAGTCTGACAATTGACAATATTTAAAAATCACCAAGTGGCTCCACTGTGAATTGTAGGATATGCCTTTAACCATACCAATTGAGTAAATTGGAGTGAGAAGAAAAATCATTTTGATAAATCATTTTGATATTTTGTGTTTCAGACTTGCCGCAGAGTGACACGCGGGCCTTACCCTTCTTACGTCAGGGCGTCAGTGTCATGAACATGTCCTCCTTCATGAGGGTCATTGTTGGCACCTCCGCCCCACCACCCATACCCCAAAACACGCCATGTAAGTATCTCCTCTGTCAGTTTGTAATGCCATGTTTAGAATACGAGTCTGACAGGTCGGTCTCCAGTAAGATGCTACCTTGAAGTGATAGTGCAAATGTTCTCAACCATCGCAGTAACCATGGCTCGCTCATAACTGTGACATCACAGAAAGTATGACAAAATGTATAACTACAACAAATCCACTGTATCCTCCCCCTTTAAGAAAAACAAACCCCAAAACAGTAATTCCCACCTGGTCAAACAACCAAGTTTTTTCGGAGGAAAATAACTCTGAAAATAAAAAAGCATGGAAAAAGCAAGATTGTTGTAATTTAGTCTATAAGATACCGGAATTTAGTGAAAACCAAACGAGAGTTAGACTTGACAATGTTTATGCCACGATGGGCAGGTCGTGTATTACTACACGAGGCGTAGCAGAGTGAAGTGAGGAGCAGACCTGACCAGAGTTCGGTTTCGTATTTATCCTACCTCGTCTATGCTTTTGTATTACTAAAAGATAAATATTGAGTCAAGAACCAACAGAACTTTTTTCATAGTAGCTGACATCCTGTTCTCTGATTGGTCAATATTGTTATTACTCTAGTGGCATAAAAACCACTTTATGTCACGGCCTGCCACATAAAATTTCCCTATGTTAAGTCTATGGCGGTTTTTTATTAGGGGTAGTATAAAGAGTTCTATACTTAATAGAGTAGAACAGAGTTCTATAGTGCACTACTTTTAAGACGATCTGGCCAAGATTGAAAACCATATATTATGTTTGAATCTTTGACAAATGATAATAATTAAAAAATAACTCCCTGTTTATATGAACCCGATGTGATCCATGACGGCGTTGTCTCTTTTAGACTACGGCTTGAAGGCTGACGACATGTTCCTCGACAGTTACCTGAGCACGGCGGTGGACCTCCTGCCGCCCATGCTCGTCACCAACCTGCTCGACTCGGACTCGGAGGACGACTGAAGCCTGCACGCCGCGCCATGCTCAGTCTGCACCTGAGGCGTGTAGCTCCCCAGCGTGGTGCCACGGAGACCGAGGCTTATACACTACACGTCTGACGTGAATAGGCCTGGCCGTTCGGGCTCAAGTTTCCTCAAGCTGATTACTGTGAATGACATCATGGAAAGCTACATATAGGCCACAGTATGGTTTGGTGACGTCAGATGTCGGTGTCAATGACGTCAGCAAGACCACAGCATGGTTTGGTGACGTCAGATGTCCATGTCAATGACGTCAGCAAGACTTTGAGCATACCTTCCCGCCCGGCCGAACTCAGCCTCGCCCAAAATGGATTTTTGTGTACAGGTACAGAGAAAGTCCAGGGCACAGAGCGTACTCTGGTTCCTGGGATATCCGTTAGGGGAGTCGCGCGGATTTTCACTCTCCCGGCAGATCCTTTGCCATACTTGCAAGCCAAGTGGAGCGAAGCCTCTGCTAGGACAATAGGAAGTTCAAATGGCAGGCTCCACATGAGGATGCCTAAGAAGGATCTCCTTTGACATCCGTAGCTGCTGAAAATAGTCCACGAGTTTTTATTGCAGAGTAATTTCAAAAGGCGAAGTCAAGCGAGATTACAAAGCATACCTTAACGAATGGCATGTTTCAGTAGCTACTGATTGAGTGCAGTTCACATTCTATCTCATCCCTATCACTGATTGATCAGCTAATGTTTGTGACCTCATCGCCCATTGAGTATTATTTTACAATACTCCATGGTCGTTGAGTACAAGTTCCCATTGTTAGATCTATGGAGAAAAGACACCAGGGATGAGATAATAACTTTCCCACACAAGAAAGATCAGTCAATACATTAACTTCTGCTAGGGTTGAAGCTGGGCGGCAACTTCTGCTACACTCATGCTAACAAAACCAACTGCTGATGTTTGTTTCCCGTTCACTGTTCAAGTGGTTTTGGATACTGAAAGTGTTGCTAAACAGAGTAAGACCCTATAAAGTGCTGATTCCACCGACACAAGATATAGCGAGATTAGTCACGATTTGGTTGTCTTGCTAAATCTTGCTAGGTTTTGAATAATCATGTGCATATTTACACAATGCATCTTGAGGTGTCGCGGTGATGGAGCACCAAAGTTTACATATGATTTCGTGAAAAAGTATGCATACCATTGCGCGCGACATACTGCGACAAAGAGGGTACGACATATCACGATACTGTAAGATATAACAAGATATACCAAGATATACCATGGCAAATCCATCCTGTTGATGGAACCAGCCCTTTAGGTACATTAAGACTACACCAATGCCTTTCAACTGTAATTCATTCTTCGGCCTTGTATTCTAGTAAATCTTGTCAAGGCCCTTCTGCCATATCACTTCATGAATCACTGATATCTAAATTGTAAACGTATTCACTTGCACGTGCGTCTCCAGAACTGATCGCTGTTCTATGGTGATACAAACGTAGGGTTTCTTGATCGGCTGTGTCAGCGGTAGCTAGAGTGTCTTTTTGTATGTTTTTGTACCCTTGTTATTTAGAAGAGAAATAAGCCTTGCAGTGCAGGGCGTATGTTTGTTCGTTTTTTTTCCGCACCCGATGTCAGATTGATAAAACTGACTCGAACAGAGGAATATTGCACTGTGTCGTAGAAAAAAATGCAAATGTGTGGATTATAAGTAAGTAAGTGAGTAATTTGCAAAGAATGCAAATATGTATTTCACCGTGTGATTTTTTTTTTTTTTTTTTATGGAATCAAGGATCGTCATTCGTATACTGCGTGTGTACTTGTGTCTCATTTTAAAACATTTTAATGTTATGTCCAACTTCATGGTTCACTTTTAAAGCCTTCTCGGCAATGGCACCAGGATCAATCAGTGTGAGTTCACGACAGTTTAGCCACGGCTTCATATTTTGTATACGTCCATTTACTGACAGGGGAAAGGGTGGGATGGCTTTTTGTTTGTTTTATGACGTTTTAATTGTTACTGTTAAGTGTTGCGCCTGTGTTGTTGTAGGGGGCCTCGGATGTTGTAACCACTGCGCACAAACGAAGGGAGCTTTCCTTGATGAAATTTTAAATTTCCTCAAACGTTTGTATATGCATGGATTGTTTGAAACAATATGCAAGTATACCTTCTCATGTTTTCTCTTGCCGTAATTTCTAATTTGTGTGCGTATGATTTTCCGTGAATTAGTCTTCAGTTTACTTTATTAGGGCCCCAATAGTTGTGTCTGTCAATACCTGGGGTGGGTAGCAGTTTATCAGTGGTGCAGTTGTACAGACAGATCATTCGAGTTTTCTAAAAGCTCATGTGTGCATTAACCATAACCCTATGCATTCCTCACGTTCTCCATGTAAAACCAGTCTTTGTTCTTGTGTGATCACTTAAATATAGATGTGAACATTTCATCCGTGCTGATGAGAGAAACCAAGGACTGGTGAGATGTCTTTGCGTCCAGATTGTTTATGTTAAGTTGTACAGAACCTGTATAAATAGACCCATCGTAACGAAATGTCTATGCGGAGGATAGATTTAATAGTTGTCTTTGTTGCATTAAGGTCGACAAGGCCATGGATCATGCTTAGAGACTACTACACATCGAGTGACCATTATTTGGTGTCACTGCTTAGTACCGATGTACAGACGTTCTTGTGATTGGACGGTACAAAAACCCTGTACAGATATGTTGACATGATGCCGTTGAAGAATGGCTTAATTTTATTAAGGACTAAGGGAAATAAAAAGTTTTAGACATGCAGTATTTCGTTCAGTTGTTCTTTAATGTACATTGTTGTTTGTTTTGGTGTTTTTTTTAGCTGCTCCAAAGATGCAGATCGAGATCTAGCCTCGTCCGATATATCATATTTAAAGTATATTCATGCTGAAATTAAAAGTGTTTTCCTTTATCATTGCAATATAATTGCATAGACAGTATTGAGGGATCCCTTAATTCCTTGCGACTAATTCGTAGTTAGTTGTCGGGTGAGGTTGACCCGTCTGAAAATAGGTCACTCCAGAGTTAAACACAAATATTTCCTGAATGTGGAAATCCCCCAGTATGCCAAGCATGCGATGTACCCATAACTGTTCAGCATATCCTACTGAACTGTAAAAGTGTACTGCGCCAGCCAATCGGGAGGGTGTCCTTTACTTTATTTAGCAAATGAATTTCTCTAGCAGTAAATATAAGTTTGATACATCTCGTATGAGAAAGAGTCGTTTCCTGCAGTTCTTTTTTACGAGCCTGTTGATTGATAACTGTAATGAAAGTGACTGCCACCTGGTGGGATAGTGCGAAATTTAATCAATGGTATTTATTCACGAAAGCACACATCCTCGATCAACATCTAACGTGAAGTATTTCAGAGGGGATATTGTAGAATATCGAACCCCATTTTAATTTCCTACATTTTACCCAACCTATCTTCAGAATTATTGCATCCTATTTCTATAGTAAACATCTTTATACCTAGGGACATTTGGACATTTTCTAAACCAGGGCGGGGTGTGGTGGGGGCGCTGGGAAGTTTCGGGGGGGCAGGCGCTCAGGGGGTGGAGCTCCAGGAATTTCAAGGGAGTCGATCCTTTTTTTGTGTGTTTCAAATGGCACTTCCTAGTGTGAATTTGATAAATTTCAATGGTATAGAATTTACCGAATTTACACCTATCTGAAAAATTGTTTCTGAAAATCATTTTCCTGCAAAAGATGGGATAAATTTCCTCAACTCGTTGTGAGTGTTTTGGAAGAATTTCATTCAATTCGGAAAACAATTTTACTCGTTGGTAGTGCAGCGCAGCGCCTCGTACCACAACTATCTGAAAAATGGTCCTGGCAATTGGAGAAAAGCGTATATTCGTTGTACTGCGTAAATTTCTCATGCCTGTGCACTAGTAAATAAGTTATCATCAGAGATGCCAGTTGGGGTCAGGAATAAATCCTACAAGGAGACTGAGGCCACTCTATGCATATAGTATAGGGGAATTCCCATTGCTCTCCTAGCAGATCCTTGGACATTGACTAGCAGTATAGGATATCTGGATATCTGCTATGAAGGGGGTATATGTGTATAGTTCTGCACTAAATAGGGTATTCTTCAAAGAAAATCATTTGAAAAAGATAAACACACATTATTAGTTCTATATTATGTTATGAATTATGCTAGAGATCAAGTTAGTGTTTTGTTGTGAAACTACCAGCTTCAAATAATCTATATATAACAGACAAATTTAAAAGAAATAGGCCACAATTAGGAGTACCTGTAGCCTACCAGGAGTACCATGCCACTGCCCTTCTACTGACCCCATTCATACAATTGGCCCCCGGTTAGCTATTCGCTATAGTGACTGTTAAAAAGCGCATCGGACAACTTGGTTTGAAAATTAAAACCTATGTTTTTTTCCCGGAAATTTGAATATGATGATCTCTAAGTATGGTAGTATACATATCTAACTTAAAAACCGGGGGTCACCATGCTAGTTTTTGATTTAGAGATCAATATTGTGTTCATTTTATGATAAAATATATAGTAATTTTAAGAAGTTGCTTTTTCACATAGTAAAACCCATGTCATTTTCCTCAAACTTAATATTGTAAATTAATCAGAAACAACCAGTTTTGACTGATAATTGACAATATTTAAATATCACCAGGTGGCGCCACCATGAATCGTAGGGCATGCCTTTAACTGATCAATCTCAACATTTCAATGTTACCAGAAGAAAACAAAAGCGTGGAAACTGAGTATATTCTTGTTATATTTATTGTGAACGGATAAACAGAGAAGGATACTTCACTTCGTGGTGCCGATATACAACTGATGTTGATTTTAAAATCATTACTTCAATTCGTTAGTACTATTTTTCTCTTTCTTATATACCAAGGCGTTATTGAGACTGCTTTAATTTGATAAGAGCTAGACCATTTTTCGCCTCCTTCATCCGCCACCATCGACCGAGTCGGTGTTCCTGTCCAATGGCAGCCACCAGGAAGTTTCCTGAGCTGGAGAATTTGAGGCCATTCACGAAGCCAACCTGGATGAGAAAAGTGAGAATATATTCAACTTGTCAAAGCCCAGCATCTCAATCATAAGTATATAAACACTGATAATTAGAAGGAAACCACCGAGATGAAAATAACTTGGTCCGCGCTCCACCGAATTTGACTGCCGAGTAATTTACTAAGTGAAGCTGAGTGAATTACTCTGTGGTCAAATAAGGTGGAGTGCAGACCAAGTTATTTTCATCGAGTGGGTTTCTGGTTTTATCTCACCCCGTACAACACTATTTATTGATGAAATGAATCACCAAATTAGCCATTGTGTATTGGGTACACGAACCTCAGGGCCGTGGAGTACGAGTACCTAATGTTAAGCCTATGGAGAAAAATACCGGGGTGAGATAATAGAAGGAATCCCAGGAGATGAAAATAGCTTGGTCCGTACTCCACCGAGTTTGACTGCAGAGTAATTCACAAAGCAAAGCTGAGTGAATTACTCTGCAATCAAACGAGGTGGAATGCGGACCAAGTTATTTTCATCGAGTGGGTTTCCGATTTTATCTCACTCCGTATAACATTATTGATCAATAAAACAAATCACCCAATTAGCCATTGAGTATTGGCTACACGAACTTCATGGCCATGGAGTACGAGTTCGTAATGTTAAGCCTATGAAGAAATATATCAGAGGGAGATAATATATGATTATTACACACCTCTCGCTTTGTTTTAATACTGATACGGTTATTGGCACTGTACATTTAAGTTTAGATTATTTTTTAGAGCATAACTTGTATCCCTGTATACTCATGTTTACTACCCTGCAGTGTGTTTCGGTGAAATGAATTATAGGAAATGCTGATTATCAAAATATGTATATGCTCCAGGTGACATATGCAATTAAAAACACTTGACTGGGTAGGATAAAATCTAAACGTGACTCAATTTCATATGATTATTTACATGGCGTTCGTTGTCTCCTACTACAGATATCACTCAGCTCTGCTTCGTGATATCATTCCGTGAATACAACTCACGCCATATAAACGTTTCTTGATGTTATCTGGTCTACTTACCACTGGTACTGTCATCAGGGGCTTCAGCGTTCTGCATCCATTTCCACAGTGCCATAACCGTATGCAGCCGTCACGAGATCCTGCTGTCAGAAAGGCACATTTAACAGTTACATCTCTACTTACTTTCATTACTTCTTAACTCAGATAAGAATACGAGGCTGGAGGGGAAAAAAAACCATAAATGCATAAATTTTCACAACTTTTGATCTAAAAAAAATATGTATAACTCAGATAAGCCACAAGGTCAACATATATAATTTTGTGAAAATAATACAGGGTTTACAGTAGGGGTAAGACAAAAAGGTTTCTCTGAGCCACATAGTGGAAGTCTGGGGAACCAGCTTAGATCTTTTACTACTTCCCTAATCACCCACTAGTCAGAGGTGGGCTACTAGACAACCTAGATTTTCGCCATCGTAGAAAATTCTATGGCTGGAAATATTCAGTGCGAAGAGTGGACTAGCAGTAACATGCACATTCTCAACCTATGAACTGAAAATTTAGGTTGGAGACAGCTGGTCTCTACTGAGGCTCAACAGCCCACTCTATGAGAATTTATGGCTAGTTAATTGACACACGAAAAAAGCTGGGATATTTGGGTAAGAATGGTTGCTTTATTAATAACATCTGCCTTAATCATATGAAGTTTCTATATTTGTTGAAAAAGTCGAGGACATGGCCTATGGGCAAAAGTTTAAATCTCTAAACCCTGTAAACCACAATGACCACATAAAACACAACTGTCTCCAAATTTTGGTCTCAACGCACAGCAAGCTTCGCTGTCGACACCTGTCTTCAATTGGTTTGTTCAACAAATAAAATGAATGAGCTACGATTTCTTACATCAATTGTGCCAAGGGTCGACAGGTAGAATATTAATTCATAAATGCATAAATTTTCACAACTTTTGATCTATATGTACATCTTGTACTTGGGATATAGATCTAGTAGCAGGGATTCCAGATATGTTTTAGGCTTGAAATTTTAGCCATTTTGATACATCATACATGTACAGTCATATATCTATGTCATGGGTTTACAGAGAGACTGAAAATATGGAAACACATAAATGTTGGAATAGAATTAAGGGTGTGTGGGGAGGTTCAAACCACTGTTTTATTGGCATGAATTAGGCTTAATTTATACTATTTTTGTTTCATATATACATGAAAAAAAATGTTTAACTCGGGGAAAAAAAACCCCACAAATTTCCATTGAAAAGTGTAAACCTGCCATACCTAGTTCCACCATCATCCGCCAGGAAATTGTAAGATAGCACCACTGTAGTCGGGGGGCAAGCACTAGTCAATTGTTATAATCTATAGATAATATTGATACAAGGCTAAAATTCCCCTTTGGCAAACCCCCCCCCCCCCCAAAATATTTTTGATAAAATCCGTTGATGATTGGTTTCGCCACCTGGTGCTTTGGATGGCGTTGAGGGGCAAGATGGCCAACCCCCATAGTACAATAGCTATGTGCTTTATATGAATACAGTAGAACGGGGTTAAAATAAACACCTAATATAGGGAACCGTTCCGACCAAAGGTATCCGTTAACACGGGGTGTTCGCCCACACGGGGTGTACACAGGGTTCGTACATAGACAGCCCAATAAAATTCCAGGCTTTTTCCAGGCTTTTCCAGGCTCTAATATTTTTTTTCCAGGCACATTTGGTCACTGCTTTTAAAACCATGTCTGATCTATCACTTGATCTAGTTTCTTTATCTTCCTTACTACCTGTGGAATTTCAGTAGTTTGGGATAGATATCTTCAAAATTATTTTTTGCCACTTTTGAGTATGAAGACAAATAATCAAAACCATGCCATATTATTAACAATATACTATACATGGTCAAATAAAGGACTTCTGGAACTATTTAATCCATGTAACTGAAATTTCATAGACAGTTAGGTACCATAGTTAAGGAAAACTAATAATGACCAGAATTTCATAGGCAAAAAAAATTGAAATTATGCAAAACCAAATTTTCCAGGCTCTTCCAGGTTTTTCCTGGCTCTCTGTGAGAATTCCAGGCTTCTCCAGGCCTGGAAAACACAAAAGCATAATTCCAGGCTTTTCCAGCTTTTCCAGGCTCTGTACGAACCCTGTGTACATTAGGCGGGGTTCTACTGTACTTGCATCCCTGTATAAAACTTTAAACATAGAGCGTTACTCACCGGAAGCAACGAGGTCGGTGTACTGCAGAGCTGCCACGGCCGTTATCCAATTGTCGTGGGTGCCCGTGCTGCCCTCTGGTGTGTTACTATGAGCATCGTTGATGGTCACCATCGGTTTTTTGCGCATCACCCCCCAGACAGCCACGGAGCTACACAGCAGAGGACGAAAATAGATGATTAAGACATTTTAGTGGTGAATAAAATAACAAAAGAATCGACTAGATCTAGACTCAACCCTGTACTCATGAGGGAAACGGGTTATAATGAGTAGTTGAAATCATGAAATGATGACTTACATTTTTTCCCCTTTAAGTTCAACTTTTTATTCAAGTCATTTTATACGCACGTAGGCCTGTCTTCATAGCAATCCTGTTAAATGTGGGCTTTTCGTACAAAAGCAGTTGGTATATTCACCGTCATGAGACAATTTTCCACTACATTTTACTTGGACATAGATTAACGATCCCCTTATTTATGATTTCTATTACATGGATGTCAGTTGGAGAGAGGAAAAAACATGGAATACTTTTCATGTGGAATTTACTTCCTCAGAAAGACTAAAACATAAAACATATCAGTGTTGCCATGGAATATAGCTGAGGGTCAGTGGGGAGGTTCAAACCACCTTTTTTTTCATTCTAAAACTTAGAATTAGGCAACGAGGCGAAATTTACTTCTGTTCTCAACCGATGCTGCCTTGGAAATGACAGTTACTTGTCAGATCCAAACCGTTGCTATGCAGTTTCCAGGGGAACACTGTATATAGAAAAATGCAACATAACCACCCTTCACTGGTGTGGCCAATCTCCTATCGTAATTTAGACAGATAGGCAGGGAAAGCAACCCAGCACATAACCAGTTAAAAACACTGTAAGTATAGACAGTGGAGGTGGGGGAATCAAGGTTTCATCCAAATCAGACTCTTCAGGCATCTTTAAGTTTGGCTGTATCAAGGCATGTGACATTGTAGGTTCCTGAACTTTATCAAAGTTTAATAAAGTAGGAGGAAATTAAACAACCCAACTTGAAAAAATAAGGGGGTATTTCCAGGAGATGGAAAGGGTCTCTGTCCTGAGTGGAAGCATTGCTTCTTTGCAGGCACTAAAACACAAAAAAAATTAATTCACTAATCCGGTAACTTAAAAAAATACATAAAAGTTTAAAACCTAGATATTAGCTCTAATTAAACGTATTCGCTCTCATTAAACAAACAATAATTACCTTTCTTTTTTTTCTCTGGCAAAAACTGGCGAAACCTTCCGGCGAAACCTTGACAATTCTCCCACTTATGAGGATTCTACAATTCTCCCACTTTTTATTCACTTTCAACAACAGTATAACACTGACTTGTAACCTCTACAGATCTCTGTAGAGACTCCAAAGATACAGTTGTTGACATCATGATGTCGCCACTGTCAGTGCACTATGGTTACAGTTGTTAGGGCTAGTTCTAAAAACTGCCCCTCAAGGTAGCATCGCTAGGGGAGAAGGACGTCGCCTCGTCCTGCATTAATAAATACCATTAACACAATGGTAGTAAAATGATAGTCGTCTATATACGTACTTGTCATCAGCTCCTGATATGAAATGTTCCTCGTCGATCAGTGCAACTGTGTCTATGGATCCCCTGAAAGAACATATACACATGTTTATATCTCACCCCTGGACTTAATATTGAGAATTCGCACCCAATGCCCATTGAGTATTTAGAAAAATACCCAATGGGAGATTAAGTCACAAATTTAACTGTTATCAATTATTGTTCAATAAAAGATCATCTATTGTGTCTTTTCACGTTAGTTAGCAAAGTATTTATCACCGTGTGCATGTACATTTTATTCATCGGGGTTTACATGTATTTGTCATTCACTATTTTTTTCTTTCTTTTAAGAAATAAATATACATGTAACTATTGACCAAATGCCTTTTCATATGATTAATTTGAATCCTCAATTGTCCTGAACTTACGAGTGGCCGTGGAAAACGAGCTGGGACTCCTCGATGACTTTCCATATCCTGATGCTGCCGTCTCGTCCTCCCGCAGTGACAGCCCTCTCTCTGGTCAAACTGTCAACCGCCGTAATATGGTCCTGGTGCCCAAACCTGGAAGCAGGGATGTCAGTTGGGGTCAGGGAAAAAGAGAAGACACAGATTTCACGTGGATTCTTATGCTTCAGAGAAACTTGGATAATATGTCCTTGTTGGCCATGGCATGGGGCTGAGGGTCTGTGGGGAGGTCCAAACCACTGTTTTATTGGCGTAAATGAAACTAAATCAATATTATCTTTGTTTGACGCAAGTAAAAGCAATTTACATATACTGAATAAGAAAAAGAGGATTTCCATGACATCTTTGTAGAAGAGTGTGTTCAGTGGCCCATATCATAAGTAGACATGGTTATAAAAGTTTGTTTCTTTTTGTTTGCTCAAAAACAAAATAGAATTTCCACAAGTTATTGATGCATTATTTAGGAAGTGTATCAATACGTCGTAATTCATTGAATTGTACATGATGCTGATTATTGCTAAAAACTTTTTCTAGAAGCTCCTTTTTTTTAAAATCCGGATGTGCATCTAATTGTTAATATTGAAGGGTCATTAAAAGCATACAGATAATCTCTAGAGACTGAAATACGGTGAGACTGCAACCAACCCAAAACCACAAAATCAGTTGAGGTCATGAAAAAATATAGGGAATAATTTTCATGTGGAAATCAATGCCTCAGAGAGACTGAGAAAACATGGAAAAACACATCGTTATTAACCATGGAATAGGCCGGTGTGTGTGGAGAGGTTTGAACCACTGTTTATTGGTGTAAATGAGGCCCAATTTAATCACACTTTGTTTTACACACACATAAATTATAAATTGAAAATGAAAACAAGGATTTCCTTGGAAAAGAGGAAATATAATAAACAGCCGCAACAAAAAGAGAAACTGACATAAAGATCTCAAACTCATAGCATTGTCAAACTTGAGTAATGTCACAGATTGTTATAATTGCAATAATAAATCAGAACTCACAGTGTTTCAACGTAGGCCATTTCATCCAGGTTCCAAATCTTGACGGTGCGGTCGTGTGAGGTACTAAATAACGTGTGGGTTCCTTTCCTAAAAGCTAAACCCTGAATATGAATTTAAGAGGAGACCCAAATTATTAATATAGAATCAATATCGTTCAAAATTAAACCAAAGAAAGTGCCATTGGAGCAGGAGTTTATATAAGGCCACTAAAAAAACCAACTTGTTTCTCATTACCGCGCGCATCAGAAAAAAAGATTTTAGATTTATATTCTTTTTTAAATAGATGAACCTTGATAAAAATTATAAAAGGTATGTGTATTTAGTATCAAATTAAAGCTCCTGATGTCGGGGATTATTAAATGTATAGCCAGTAAAAATCTGGAAACCCTGCGTAAGCTGACACGCCGTGTAAGGGCGTTTTGGCCTGGATCGGAGGGTGTCCGCTTATGTGGGGTTGAATTGTATGTCTGAGGTCCATTTTATGAAGAAAAAAAAAGAAAAAAAAGCGCCCTCGTCATATTTTTCATGGCTTGGTGATGAGAAACAAGTTGTTTTTTTTAGTGGCCAAAGCAGGCACCAAATTAAAATGAAAACTAATTCAGTGATGCGAGTAATTTCTAGAAAAAGAGCCGGAAATTGTCCAATCCCTGCTTAGCACCTCTCTATTTGAAAAATAAATATTTGATTACAAGCATACATGCACAATATTGACTGGTTTCAGATACAAGCGGTTGTATGCTCCGGGTTGACGTGTAGTAATATGCGATTGCATGCGAGCATATTGCGTAGTCAACTCTGAGGAGCATACAACCGCTTGTATCTGAAACCAGTCTATATTGTATTCATCATCCACCTTTTCCTGACAAGTGGCCTAATTATAGTAGTTCATTTAGGTACGCACAATTTGTTCACATGCACTATTTTTTCGTATGCGCCGGTTTTTGCAGCCTGGATCATACAACTTTTCTGTATATACACACTCCCTATGTGTTTTCTATGTACACTTTGTTAGGTGGATAATAAAAATGTATAGCACTTGACATTCGTAAAACCGGTATCTCTGTACTGTATCATGTTAAAAATAAAATTCTCTACTGAATGTATTGGTTGTGTACAAGGACCTTTTGCCTTGTTTTTTTGTGTGTTTCATTTGCAATTTAAACGTAATAGAGATATGGTGCGATGTAGACCAGTAAACATACGTACGGAGACAACATCTCGATGCCCGGTCAGTATATGCAGTCTCTCACATGTGTCTGGGTTCCATGCCATGATGTTCTTTGTCATGTCCCCTGTGACCTTCAAACAAAAACAGAGCAGGATGAGATAATGAGCAATTTTGATAAGACCGTATTTTTAAGTTTCAATGTAGAGGGAATGTTGCTGAATTGTTGGGTTGTTACATACCAGAAACTTTCCATCGCAGGAAATCGCCATACACATTATTTGTGAGGTGTGTCCAATGTGCTTATTCTCTGTGCCCTTCCGACCACCATGTATCGTCTTCACTTTCTGGCCAGTCTCCACATTCCCTGAAATACGGGTTTAACCAAATTAGTCACTTTCTATTTTCTCTTTACAATCAGAATCATATTAATCACATTTGATTTCTCTATAATCAGAGACATAACAATACAGAAGAAAAACGTCGTTTCACTTGGGGTGCATTGAAGCATATCCACCACATCTCTTAAGGGTCATCACCCGCAAAGTATGTACGCACCTAAGGGGGTGGGGGGTTAAAAATTTTCATATTCTCCTTCTATGTTCTATTGCGTACAAGATTGAGTGGGGCATGGGTGGGTGGGTCAAAATTTGCTGAATTTTTGCGTACATACTTTATGGATGGCCCCCTATAATCTTACCGTTTAACTACCTCACAAGATACTGTTTGCTAAAGTATTTCTTCAAAGTATTTGGACCATGTCTTTGTTTTGATACAGATTTTTCGATATCTTTATGATTATGAAAAGAAGGTACAGAAAGATGTCTAATTGACACCGATACAATTCTGACACTGAAGATCTTGTGACAGTTCTTATCTTGTTTCTTGTTATCTTGTGTTCACATGTGTCAATGTGTATCATATCTTTTTTTTAGGTAGCGAGTGTTCTGACTATAAATACCGGGAGCAGACGATCTGCTCCTCACTTCAACTCGAACTATTTATTTCGCCACGTTTTTCGAGTCGATGTGTATTATTGTGAAAAATTCAAAGGAGAGTATCCAAATATTTTCAAGTGAAGAAAATGAATTTTACTAAACACCTTGCTGTTATTGACATTCGTTTCTATACAACATGTATTTACATTTGATGATGGAGCAGTCCTTTCCCGCGCTGAACACGTATTTGTCGTCTGGTGTGATAACCACGCAGGTCACAGGCAGCTGGTGTCCGCGAAGAATTCGGATATCTTCTGGGCTTGGTTCAATCAACTATAACAACGAATTTAAACCCCAAATTGAATTGATCTTAACTACTCGTAGTCTTTTTTTATTTTTAAATCAAACCCTGAGTGAAGCAATCATCTTGTTAAAAGTTTTTTTTTTATTATCATAGTCCAGTCTGTTTTTTTTGTATGTGGTTTACGTCTCAGGGGACCCTGAGGGTATATAGGGACCATCAATGATTTAAGCCTTCACTTTCGTAGACTTATTTTAGTCAATTTTGTCCAATGTTTTCAGATATTTTATAAACAATCAAAAACCTGATGATGTCTTTCTTTGGAAGAGTCTCAAACAACATTTTTCCTGTTATTACTATTTATCAAGTACTTTCTTCAAGTACTTGTACCCTTTGACAGTTCAGCAGGACATGCTGAGCAGTTATGGGCACATTGATTGCTTAGCATAGTCGGGGATTTTCTCCTTTCAGGAGGTATTCGTGTGCAAGTCTGGAGTGACCTATTTTCAGACAGGTCAACTTCACCTGTTCACTATGACTTAGACCCCACAGTTTCTCTTTCCAAACAAAGTTGAATTAATGGTATCCAATGTGTTTCTTATTTGCTTGTTCTGGTTAAATGAGATTTCAAATCTAGCAGAGCCTTGGAGAACCTCAAAGTATTCTTTACTAATTGTTATATACTGTGTATACCCGGATAATAAAAGTAACTTACCTTTTCTGCTACTTTTCTATGCAACTTTCCCGACTGCTCCAACTAAAAGGTAGGAAATCCAAAATAATGAGTACTAAAGTAAGGGCAGCCGCCAGTGACCCTCTGGGGGCAACCAACAAACTGTGGCCAAAGGGAAATTTACTGTAGGTTTTATTGAACTTTCTAATCTTTTTCAATACACTATTAATTCAGTGTGTTCAATATTAGCTTTTTAATCCATAGTATGTAAATATTCTTTCACAGAATAATACTTTCTACGCTTCTATTAATTATACATATACATGATTATGTAAATATTCATCGTTGGTAGCCTTTGTGAAACGAATGAGACTGAGGAGATTGTATCCATATATCATATGGGCGAGAATACCCAGCTTCCAGCGCTGGATGTTATCAGGATGTAAAATAATCAAACAAAACACGCACCACGTCTTGTTTTAATCTCTTAGTAATCGCATCTTCTGTATCTTCTTCCTCGTCCTCTGTAAATTACACATGGCAATGGGTCACGTACACTGCTTCAATTTTTTGTTTGTGTGCTCAATATCAAATATGTGTAGACATTTAAAGGCATCTTAAAGTTCAATCATTTTGACTGGTGCTGAAATGTGGCCTTTGTTGATGGCCTATGTTGATGGCGTTATAAACGATCCATGTCTGATAACCTGCAGGATTTTTACAAAGAAAAATATAACATTTCCAGATATAACTAAATTAATGGATGTGGCTAGTGAGTGGGGAAAATATATTCACTTTAGATATTATGGTAATTTCAAGAACTACCGTATTAGCGATTTACACAAAATACTCTTTCGTTTGAACCATGAAATGGTAAGTGTAATATGGTCTGAAATTAAAATACATGTAATCAAATGGCGACATATTGACTAAACGTACCCTCTTCTTGTAGCTCTTTTATGTATTCCTTTGCCAGTCTAAGTCTTTTCTCTTGCGCTGTCTCTCTGTCGTCTTCATCTGACGATTCCTCTTCAACAACTTTCGTGGTCTTTACATCACTGAAAATGTAGATTTAGACAATAAACACTGGACACACTGAATACAGTGCTGATAATTTTGTGGACAGGCGGCCATAAACCACGAGTTCACATAACCATAGTTTATTGTATTTATCATCCAGCCTTTCGAATTAATTAGACCCAGCAATTGCCATATTAAAGGGTATAACATAAGGGACTATTTTTTTGCTCTATAGCATAAAGGGACTATTTTCCTATCACTCTCTAAGCAGAAATCCAGCGCTTTACTTCCTGTGGCTGCTTGTATCTCTGCACCAACCTGCCTGTTTGGGACAGAATCTGTCCCATCCGCCAGTTTTTTCAAATATCCTAAATATGTCATGGTTTGGGCAGTATATTTTATTCTACTTGTACATAGAGATACACATATTTATTTGGTTAATGATTTTCACTCATTTCTTTTATTTGTTATTTCAAACTAGACACAGTTTCTGGGATTACTTTTTTCAGTGGAAGGCACCTAATGTGTTTTAGGGTTTTGTTTTGACAGTCGAAGGGACAGTCTAATCAACCTTGGATTCACATTATAAAGTGGTTTAAAGCTGAAAAGGGAACAGCTGTAATATCTATATAGTTCATTTAACAATTCCCATATTTCACAACTCATATTATATGAGTTGTTTGATTTTCATAACTTTTGACAGTTACCCTTTTTTGAATCTGAAATCTTAGCTGGTTGCCCATGTCCTTAGTGGAAACCCAGGGAACCAGCGTTGGGATGAGGCAGAGATTAGTAAGCGCTAGCGCCGCGAAAGATCTGGTAGGAGAGTGTTTTCCTATATATCATGGCCTTAGGCCAGTATACTACAGATTTGAATTTGTATACCACAGTTATGGTATCCGACAGGTTTTATGTCATGGGTTGTGGTTGACAAAGTCCCCATACATCTTGAATTGGGTCTTTGGATACGATGGATAATAAACCTTTGTACATAAGTATGCTCATGCATGTCCCAGTGGTCTGACTGGTGTGAACACTAGCTCAGCAGAATTTAGTACACTTGTGCACATGAACATTTGATATGACTTTCTTCAACGATATTCATAGGTCACATTCCTATATACCCATTTCCGAACACTCTATAATTGCATACTGCTACTGGGGTGCAGTAATTATGAGTTATGTAGTGAGGGTGATGTTTTCATCCCGGGCTGATGTTTTCGTCCTGGGCTGACCATGTGATATAAAGAGCGCCGGGACGAAAAACATAGCTGTTGCAGTTACTCGATAAGGGTGGACATTTTTCTTGGGGCTATCATAGGTAAAGAATTAACCATTTTTATCGATATTTGAAGGTATATAGGAATAGGGAAACCAAGTACCAGTAAGCAAAAGTTACTCTGTGAGGACTGGAAGAATTATTGCCCGCAACCGACGCCTTGGGTAGTAATTTTTCCGGCTCTCACCTCGTAACTTTAAACTTTTGCTCACCGGAACATAGTTTCCCTCTATTATGTAAAATGTCTGTGAAGAATATTTCAATTCATGTATCTTGACAATTATAATTAGCAATTCGTTAATGTAACTCTCTGTTATGACATATTGCGGTAGACTTTTACTATTGTATTGAGTGCAATCAAGCTATTCTCATACAAAAATTATCTCTAGAAATGATGAAATATTTGCGTAATCTCCAAGAATAAATATAAGTTACCAATTTTACACTCATATCAAGTATATATGAATATCTCGATATTCAGAACCAAAACACCTGGTGATATTACCTTTCTGCATCTGAATCGCTCAGAATTTCTTCATCTCCTTCACTACCGAAGACATTTTTCTTTTTCGCCTTACTTTTGTCTCCTAACCCTTTTCCAAGTTTTGCTTCAGTTGCCTGAAAGAGAAAATAGATGGTAACTAGAGCGTTAGAGGGGATTGGGGAAACCGAATTGAAGAGAGAGTAATTCACATTACCTTGTCTGAAATACAGGGATTTCTGAGAATGTGAATTTCCATGCAAAATTGGAAACCTGCCATCTCTGGCAGCTAATCAATATACCACTAAGTAATGTCCATGGAAAAATACATTATATGCGACTAAAGTATCATCTTCCATGACAGATTTCTTTTTTACAAATCCACTGAATGGGGTAATGAGTTGGGCGAATTTGATCATAAAATTCATATCAACCTGAAGACAGCATAAGTGGGGTTGATTTATTGTTCAATTTGTTGTTACCAGTCAACTCGTCCCAAAGCCACCCTGTAAGTGTAAAGACCTATTCCTAGTGAGCTCATCCCTCAAAATATCACTGGTTAGGTTGTCCTCCATCTAATCCAAGCGGTATTTGGACGCTACGCTTCGTAGCCTGCACACTTCGGTTTTCAGCGGGTGACCGACGGACTCTACGCTTTTCTACACTACAAATGCAGTCCATGGTCACACAAATCACATAACTTAATTTTACTATGACCTATGTCTAAAGATACGCTTTAATGTTAACTTGAACTGGCAGATTACTCGATATGAGAGTTTACTGTTGTGAAACGGTGCTGCTGGCCAACATTTAGAAATTGACCAACAGCATTGGCTTCTATGCAATGAACTTCTATTATCGCTCAAAGGTTAGCCTCATGCTAACTTGTTTACACTATTTTCAAGATTCTGATACATATAACCGTGTGAAAACCAACAAAACTCCATACTTTTCGCTTAGTGACACCGCGGTCACGCTGTTTCGTCTTATTTCTAATGAAGAACGACATTGTATCCTCCCGAATAGTTTGTTGTAGTGCTTTGCTTTTCACGTGGGGCAAATGCTCTGCGCATCCGTTTGCGCAACTGACGTCACCTCTCCGTTTCCGCTTGAACAAGTGAAGACCAGAAAACTTTGTTGCTGGGCTTTATCGGTAAGTTTTCAACTTATTTTAAAGCCGGTCTAATTCAGTATATGTTATATTCGTCATTTGATTCATCTTCTCGATATCACGATGGCCTATTACGACAGATTATTGATTTAGTCTGAGATCCTAGTAGGGAAAGACCCTCCGATAATCAACACCGGTCTTGTCAATCTAGCCATTCTTGGGCGAAGTTTCTTCCTTGTCGTTTTGTACGAGTAGAGGCGTACTAGTAGACTGGGTCATGTCAAATTTCGCCTTTGTTGGGTACAATTGCAGAAAAGATCATATCGTTTTATTTTAGAACAAGGAACTAATATACTACAGAATTGGTGCTTCTTGAAATGTGACAGTTGTTATTGTTTTGAGGCCGGATTACGATTAGGTTTCCGCAAACGATGGAGCCAGCCGCCTACACCACCTCCTTTCAAATTGTTTTATGTTTGGCATGATGAGTTTTTTGTGGGTGTGGGCGTAATGTGGAGAGGGTCTACAGTGACGACTTAAGATTGTAGCAATTAACAAAGTGGAGATATTTATTTTCTTCTGGAAGTTCATTTAACCGCTAAGCCAGTAGTGTGAGAATCCTGACACTACTACCAGGTAGTCTTCCAGGAGGTTCATATTTTCGTCCCGAGAGCTATTTGATAAAGACTTTAAAGTCACTGAGTGACTGAGTCCCTGTCACTGTATCAGTGTCACCACTTACGCTAGCTATACTCAGTGACAGTAACACTTTTATATGTGTCTTCTCTGTTGTACCCAAGAGTCTATACTATATTTAGTGATATAAACAGTGGTAGTAATAGAGGAAACAGAGACATTAATCAACACTGACTACAGGTAGCCGGAAAATAAAACAAAAATCTAGATTTGAAAAGAAATCCTTTTAGTGACCAATTTCTTCTGTCTTGTCATTAATTACATGATTCATAAAGCTGCATTTGATAAGATCTAGATCTAGGGGAAATATACACGACCAGGATGTATAAACGGTTATAATATAAACCTTATGGAAAGACTGTTTCAATTTAAGAGTACGCCTGTAGAATTACAAAATCGGTTTTAAAAATAACTACATTGCTTTGATAAGTTGTGTACCACTAGAATGAATTTTCACATAGTCAGACCTCCTTTTTGGATAAATGTTCAGAAATGCCCTACTCAAAATTCCTACTCTTTTGATATGTAATCCAAAAGATATCAATACTATAATTTGACAAATTAATGCATGATATATTCTCTTATTCAGAGAATGTCATGTAGTCTTTTGATAAAAAATGGCTATGGTTTCCACCCGGATTTGCTTGTATTTTAAAGCGTTTAAGTATTACATTAAAACAGCTCCATTTTTATCTTCCGACCTCTGCGTCCTTTTTACTTTAAAATTAATATACTTGTTAGAATCAATACTCGTGGGCCAATACATTACCTATGTTAGGAATTTATATCATACATGAATGTACCTCAATTCATTGAACAGACTAGATATTTATTGCCCCATGAACTTATGATGAAAAGACTAAGGGAAATGACCAACAACCACGCATCAAAAATAAATTTGTTCGGTTTTTATGTGAACATTATTTCTTCATGATGAAAAGGAAATATGTCAAATCCTTTCCTCGACAGTTCGCATTATTTCGATAAAAAAATAAAGCTTTATGGGATAATTGGAACATTTATTTTATTGTCGTACCAAGACGTTCAGGATCATGCACCGGTAGTCACTTCTCTTTTCCTAAAACACGCCATATCACACACAATGTACGTGTTAAGTTTTTATGCCACTGGGACAGGTGTTTGGGCAATGATGAGTCACTGTTGTGAGGCCAGAAAAAAGGCCATGGCAGTCATTCGCCCCGCCAGTGAGCCAACGATACCCCCTGCATTCTCTTAAGTGTGTATAGTGTAGGGTGCTTACTGCCGTACTCCATCCAATGCCCAGCGGCGTTTAGGTGAACAATGACCGCCTATTGTTTTAAGTCGTCTGGCAGAGCATCACGAAGGGTCACAGACCATTCAGTGGACTAGCCACAACTATTGTTCCACCAGGTTCCCAGGATGGTGGACTTCTCTTTTCACATTGTCACCAGACACCGTGATACGCTGTCAAAGCCGAACCTCAGAATCCGATGTTATTTTCTTATATTCTGAAGTGGATCATATCAGGTGATCATATTAATTATTATATACCTATACGGCATATAGCCTATGATCCATGGGCGCCGCCATGACGCTCCCCGAGTAGGTGTTCTTCACTAAAGGAGGTGAAAAAGTAGGTGTTCTTCACTAAAGGAGGTGGGAAAGAAGTGAGTGATAATTGGGAAATGTCACAACTTTAGCCTTGCTCACATATTTATATAAAGTGTTCCATATGGAAAATATCATGTCTTGGGTTTAGTTATTATGTCAACCTACTTTGGGATGGGTGTAGAGAGACAAGGGAACCATGGTAAAATATTGAAAGGCAGTTGAATTTTGTAAGAACAAAGAGCCAGAATATAGGTTTGTCCCCCAACCACCTAGTGACTGCTTCGTGAACTAACAATGGCTCTGTCCCCTATAGGCGAATGTCTTACTCTAACTGATCAGGAGGACAAATTCCGTTTATCTCCGAGTGGCGAAATAATATTCATACGTCCCTCTGTACCACGTGACCACTGTGATTCTGCTATTTAGTGAGTTTTGAAATGACGTTTTCAATAATTTCCAGGTATATGATAATAAGGGGACAGTAAGTGTGACTGAATTACATCTTTTCCTTGCTGTTTTTGGTCGGAAATATTCACCTCGATCTTCGGATTCGGTGAATATTTCTGACCTGAACAACTCGGAACAGATTCCATGCAGTCACACTAACCACGTCTCTAAAAAATAATCCCCTACCTGTAAAACTTTACCACAGCAGCGGGTTTTCCTGTAAAATAGTCTTATAGATTTTGCATTAGATTGTTCCAGTGCTTGACAGCCCCACCGTCACGATTCATTCGTGGTACAGACGGTATTGATTCTTCCTATTTTACACCTTTTTTTATTCTAATGATTACAGCACTCGTGTACTTCAATAGGTCAAGTAGGTGCTCATAAGGATTCTTTTTGTCCGTATCAGCATACCACCTGAGTAGTGGGAATTGTGCAGAATGGCGTACTACCATGATATATATCTATAGATAATTTATCGACGTTCAGGAATGATCTGCTTCGTCTTGCCCTCCTTTACTGCACTGTGCATTCTGTGTCGTGACATGAGTACTAAGAGGAACATAAATAATAGGTAGTGCGACCTAAATCCATCATCTCAAATCAGCAAACACCATGGACTCTTACAAGACATTACACGCCACATTTCCGGTAATTTGCGTTGGGATAATACAGAGGAAACCTATGAAAGTTTAGGGTCAGAGCTCGTACCCCATCGAGTTTGAATCGGGTTTTAATCGCGATTTAATCCACGCGGATTCGCCTTGTAACTTACTGAATTTATTTCACCCATCAGATCGACTAATGGGCTAACATTTTTGACATAATCCCCCATTCGATATTTTTCTGAATACTCAATGGGCGTTGGATACGAGTTTCCAATGTTAAGTATATGGAGATGTTACACTCTAACCTACCCACCTCTACTTCATCAGCGATTTCTGAACTGTACAGTTTTCAATTGAATCCATCTCATTTACTCTTTGTATCAAGAGATTCAATTCGAGAATATCGTTGTCAAATGATATATCATCAGATCGATCATAGGTTTTTCAGCAGGGAAAATAGCGTGCTTTGTGGTACAAGATGTGTGAGGTCATGTGGAATCCCCGGTTCGTCTGACTGGACTTAGTGCCCCACGTCGGCGTTAACTGATAAACCCGCCGTTTATCTGGTCATGTTTGACTAGGTGGGCAGTTGTCTTATCATGATCTCAGCGATGATAAATCATGTTCTAAATTAGCTGTTTAACTGGGTTCAATGCACAAGGTGACCGTATCTAGTCCCTGCATAAATAATTTACACAAATTGCCATCGTGTATTCTTGCGATTAATTGTTATTTAATTAGTAAGATCAGAAATGGCGATCATGCGGAAAATAGTATTTCCCGTATTCATTTGACCTTCCCTAAGGTTTTGGGGAGTATCGTAGAATTAACTCCGCCCACCGGCAACAATTCGGGACGCCCTCTGTTGGATTGCGGAGTAACTACCTAATCGGGTCAGTAGAGTAAAGAAAAGAGTATAGGGGAAGTGCCAGCAGATCCGTATGGAGGGGCTGTCCCGGCGTGAGGAAGTCTGCAGCCCACCTCATCTCACACCCAGGAGTAGCAGAGATCTCCGTGGAGGAATTGAACCCTGATACTGGAGGGAGTCTCACTTCCTTGCCTACGTTTAATTTCGGGCCAGAGTGGGAGGGACATCTGTATATATATATATGTCCATGTGAACTCCACCAAGACTTCCGGGACGTCGTACCTTATAAGTGTGGGCATACGTTCAAATCCGGCCAATATTTGACAGAGCATGGCCAGACAGATAGACTCGCAGCTTCATCCGCCTCCCACGTGAATTTTATACACACTGATACAGTGAGTGGTTCTACTTATTTTGAACACTTTTTGTGGGGTGAGCAATGATATTTTTTGTAATTGTTATCGATAAGTTGCTATTTCAGCCGAGCTTTATTCTAATACCTGGGTGTAGGGATATGTGTTTATCCTACTCCTAATAAAAAACCGCCATAGACTTAACATAGGGAAATTTTATGTGGCAGGCCGTGACATAAAGTGTTTTTTATGCCACTAGAGTAATAACAATATTGACCAATCAGAGAACAGGATGTCAGCTACTATGAAAAAAGTTCTGTTGGTCCTTGACTCAATATTTATATTTTAGTAATACAAAAACATAGACGGGGTAGGATAAATACGAAACCAAACTCGAGTTAGACTTAGTCAATGTCTATGCCACTCTGGTCAGGTCTGCTCCTCACTACACTCGGCTACGCCTCGTGTAGTAATACACAACCTTCCCGTCGTGGCATAAACATTGTCAAGTCTAACTCTCGTTTGGTTTCTACTAAATATGATAAGGACTCTATGTATAGATGGAGGTCAATATAAAACATGGGATAAATTCTGGTACTTGTTTGGTCCGTAGCTAGGTCTGTATTCTAAGGCAGCTACCGTAAACGTGCTAAATTCTGGTACTTGATGAACCAACTTTAGTTATATACAAGCCGACCATACAAGCGACATTGTAGAGAATCTTTCTGTAACCAATACTTTTCTGCCATCTGGAACTATTTATCGGGCCTTTGCTGTTTGCCCTTTAAAACAAGCACTTCACGTATCCATGGTCAAAGTACATACATGTAAGAGGTGTATGGTTATCATAGGGCAGGGCTCAACACTGTTCCTTCTGATATATATTTCTTTAAAGACCTTTATTTATCCTGAGGTACGCTCAGTTCAGAGAACTGGTCTCAACGCGTCCTTTATTAGTAACATTGAATTTATTGCATGAACAATGTCGCAACAACTGCTGTTAGGTAGAGCTAAAAAAGAAACCAACAAGTTTTGGTCAAAGTCGTCGTTCTCTACGAGTTTAATGTGGAGTGAATATCACAAAGCATTCAACTCCTTTGACCAAAACGAGTTGCTTTCTATATTTATCTCACCCCTGTACACACTAAAAGAATGGAAAACACATAGGATATAGACCATAGAGAACGGACCACAATACTCGAAGGGGCATGGAGAACGAGGTCCCAATGTTAAACCTATGTGACAAAAATACCAGGGGTGAGATACTATCTTTTACCTTCAGATGGTGAGGGTAGGCAAGTAGATACACCATGTTGAGAAATAAACCCTGTGTCCGTGACCCACTCTACATATTGCATGTGTACATGTGTGGGTGGTGATACACCCTACCCCTATCTTCCATCAGAGTATGAACATGTATGCCCTGGGCTCACGAAAAGTAGAGCGTGTATTACGCCGTTCCAGGGGGTTGGAAGCGCAGACTCAATCGCAGTACAAAGCCGTACAATGTGACCTTATTAGCACCACGGTGGGGAGAATGGCCGTGACGTAATACAGACACTGTTCACAATGGTCCAATTGATCAGGGTATAAATGTGGATGTGACAGTTGGTTCTTGCCATCCTGACAGAAATGCAAGTTTTCCGACAAATAACGGAATTCCTACTTTTCATATACTGGGATGGCAATTTTCCTTTTTTTTTTCCCCCAAGGAAATCCTCGTTTTCATTGACAGTTTATGAAATTATTTTTTATGTATATAACGAAGAAAGTATATATTGAGCCTTATTCACACTAATATAACAGTGGTTTGAACCTCCCCACACACACTCGATCCTAATTCATGGCTAACATTGTGATGTGTTTTCCATATTCTCCTGGGTCTTTCTGAGGCAGTAAATTCCACTTGAAATATATTTCTGTTTTTCCTGACCCCAACTGACATCCCTGCATATAGATCGGTAACACTTGCAGAGATAGAAAATATAGCTGTTCTCTTCCAAATAGATTTATAAATGATTTTTTTGAGAGGTAATTGAAATTTTGGACATTTTCCTCAGTCCCTACTTTTAATCCCTACATTCAAATCCTCCAAGCTAGCATGCATGGACACTGGCCTTATTGTTATTTAACGTTAGACAGTACATAGTTTGACGCAAATAGGTTGCTACAAAAATAGAGTGCGTGACGTTGTATGTTATTTTTAACTCGAATTAGCGGTTTAAATGCAGATTACCATCGTTACGTCATTGGGAGTCCACCATAATGTCTGTCATTACATTCGTGCCTGGTCCTCGGTCATATAGTAAATTCTAACTGACAGGAGATGAATCATCTGGAAAATATTGAGTAAACAAATAGATATGATTATGAATGACGAATGTTGACTTTAAAACAGTGGTGAGCGAAATAAGAAGTGGATCTGGAAGTTCAGAATCTTATATATTATTCTTTGTATTCACACAAACATAAACGAGAACTCGCACTGTCGGCCAAGGACGTTCTTAGCGGAATGGTCTTTACTAACAGGATAATACATATGACAGGACAAGCAAGAATTCCTCTCAGATACTATAGAGGAAGCCCATGAAAGTTTGGGGTCAGAGCTTGTATCTCATTGAGTTTAAATTATGAAGTAATTCACAAAGCGAAGGCATGTGAATTATGTAGCAATTCAAATGAGATGGGATCAAGCTCTGACCCCAAACTTGAAAGGGCTTCTGAATTTATCTCATCCTTCACATTAACAAATGGGCTAACATTTGTGACATAATGCCCCATTGGATATTTTTCCTAAGTATCTCATGGGCGTTGGATACGAATTCCCAATGTTAAGTCTATGGAGAAAAAAATACCAGGGGTGAGATAAATACCCATACGATTAAGGCCAAAAGACCAATAAACAAGTTTGTGAATAATGCTGAGTAAGTCTACATCATGAGCAGTTATCGTATAAAGTCGTTACCGTTGTGTATACAGATATTACTGGGTTAAAAGGAGGGAATCGTGTTGTGGAGTATATAGGCTGCAGTGCAAAGAACCCATAAGTAGGCCACATTTATCCGGATTGGACTTGAGCCACCATTTGTGTTTATGCTCCGGGGGAGGGGCGGGGGAAGCCACTCTGAAAGTGTGGCAGGTGGCGGGGGCCGACCCTAAGTGGTAAGTCATCTCTTGTGATGCATTTATACAAGAAACGGGAGTCATCGGTATAGTAGCCCTAGCGATGAGTCGCCACTTCCACCTGTGTTATTAAAGCCTATAAAGCCCGTAAGAGAGCGACATCTACCATCGATTGTCACCGATCCGATCGACGATAATAATCGGGAACAACAATGTCGCTGTCATATACCCTTAAGCCCAATTCAAACAATTCAGAGTTTAATAACTTTTGACCCGAATAAGATATTGGAAATCGGTTTTCAGATTCGTCATCGCCTCTATACCCCCTACAGAACGATATAAGGCACTTGGAAATCGGTCTAGGGGATGGGTAGCATTGCTGTTGAAACGGCTTACTCAGAATCGGGAATAGTCGGTGAAGTGCGTACAGCGACACGATTATAGTCGGTCATTACCCCCACGCTAGTAATGCCCGACCCGATTAAAATCGGGTCTGTGAAGTGCGTACTGCGACCCGATTCTGACCGACCCGACGGATTCGTCGGGCAAAGGTGTGATCGGGCAAAATGGTCGGGTCGCTGTCTTATAGGCTTTATATATCGGCATACGGATTCTTCCCGATCACACCTCCTAATATTATAACCTCGTAAATCAACCTGATTGAGTTCAAAGAGAGTGGCCGTGAGCCGGGCCCGGCTGGACCAAGAGCTGATGGCAGGCCTTTATACACAATAATGCAAAGTTTTTTTGTTTGTTTGTTTTTTCTTTTTATTAACAAAAACGGTTCCTACATAAAGTAAGAGCTTCCACCGTAGTTAAATTGCGTGAGATCTCAGGTAACATTAGAAACACAGTTTAATAACAAAGTTTAATAATTAAACAAAGTTTAATAATTTCATACAAAGTTTAATAATTTCAGTTCTATTTAAGATATTAAAAAACTTTTTTCAGACCTATAATCGCCTAGGTCTCCCCTACAAATCGGTGTATAGTACTTGTATGTAGGATGTGGGGATTCAGACCATCAGTATTAAAATGGCCTACTCAGAATCAGGAACAGTCGGTGAAATGCATACAGCGACAAAATTAAGGTTGGGTAAAGTCGGTCATTACCCCCATGCTGTTAATGCCCAACCTGATTATAATCGTGTCTGTGAAGTGCGTACAGTGACATACAATTAATTCACTGATTCGTCGGGCAAAGGTGTGATCAAGAAGAGTCACTGATTCTCAGGGACCCAATCGCCGATTATAATGATGATTGGTAAAAGTGATGTTGATGTACAAGGGTACCCGACTCTTACCGATTACGAACTACCATACATACATACCATACTCGATGTATGATACTTGTATATCGAATGGCTCGATACATGCTAGTTCTAATGAAATGGTTTGTGAAGTGTATACATCAGTGGGGCAGAGGTCATTATCATTATGATTATAATACCTAATTCTTGTTGGAAACAGGTGATTGGATCAGCGAAGTACGTACATCAACAAATATATCACTGATTCTGACTGACTGAACGGATTGGTTGGGCAAAGTGTGATCGGGCAGAGTCCGCTTGTCTGATGTCGTATAGGCTTCAGGTTCCCACTGTTACTAAATACCTCTGCACGAATGTCTCACACTTACTGGCTAGCTGTACCATTTTCATTCTTAACACTGTACACAAACTCGTTGTAAAATAGCGTTTTTGATAAGTTTAGGTAAATAATAATGAGATTTTTATTTTTTTTAAGTATAATAATGAGTGTTTCTGAATTACATCTGCTCCTTGTATTTAGGTAGGAAATCTATTCACCTCGTTCTTCAAACTGAATATTTTCGAGCACAACAACTCGGAACAGATTTCATTCAGGCACACTAGCCATGTCTCCATATACTCCTACACGCCACTACACTACCACGCTGTCATTCCTTCAAGCCCCCTCCACCGCTCCACACCACAGCGCCGAGCTAACAGGTTATCTGTTCCGCCCCGATAACAGGACTAACTGGTGAACCGCCAGCCCCCACTCCCAACCAACCTAGATCTAGTCTGTCGCATAGTGTGGTCTTGGTGGCGGCTACACACGCGCCCGGCTACGACCATGGGCCCGTTGAATAATCTAGGATCCAACGTGTAGACCCTTTTCTATTTAATATCCATCGTATACAAAGTCCCCATTGAAAATGTATGGAGGCTCAGTAAATCATGACCCATTATATAAAACCTGTCAGATACCATAACTGTGGTATACAGATGAATCCAAATCTCTGGTATACGGCCATGGTATACAGGGGAAATATTCCGTTCGTACACTAAGACAAAGAAATAGTCCCTATTGTTATACCCTTTAATATGGCAATTACTTGGTTTAATTCATTCGAAAAGATGGATGATAAACGCAACAAACGATGGTTATGTAGACAAGGTTGACATCTTAATACACTCGCTAGCGCTTGTGTATTGCTACGCATCAACCCCTTGTGGTTTACGGACGCCTGTACACAAAACCAGCGATGAGGACCAACTTTATTCAACACTCATGGATGACCTTGTGGATTGCTGATACTGTCTTAGTGAACACACTTAAATATCATTAAACGATGACCCTTGTAAAGCACAAAAAAAGGGTCTTTAAAGGGTTGATTCCACCGGGACGTGCAATATATCCCGATCCTGCCCGATTTGATGACTCGAGGTCAAGATGAATGTGGTGCGAATATCTGGTTGAATCGCGGCAGTGTATTAGCCCCCTTAAAGCGATAATAGAGGCTACATACATAGGGATGAGTGCACAACCAGATCTTGCAAGATTTATCACGATTCAGCAAGGTGCTACAAGACACAGTCTGACCTTGCGAGACAAAAAAACATCATGCTGTTGGAACCAGCCCTTATGTAAGATCCCTGATTATTCAACAGGCCCCATGTGTATTTATATGGGGCACAGAGACATCGTTCATGACCGTGGATGTCATCCGTCTCAACCCGACCCCATCTCCCATCAACCCGGTGCCTATCGTGACCCGTAGGCCGTAGTACAGGCTCCCTCCACGGTGTGTGGTGGGGATTCAGTTTGATTCGCTTCGGTTACGTCCAGGGCGCTGAGTATGTATCCCCCACCCCACCGCGGGTTCTCAAATCCACCCCTGTTGCATTCCTTGGGGATAATACAGGGATGCCAGTTTTCAATGTTTCCATTGAATTCAATGTTTTCATTTTCAGAACAACAAAATGATTCCTTGTGTAATATTGATATACCAACTGCTAAATAGCCCAATTCAGCCACAGCCCAGAATCCCCTGCTGAACCTCCCCACTGACCCATGTAAAAACTTGAGCTTTCCCTTGATTCCTACTGTAATGCATATGTAATGCATAAATTCTGTATTGCAAAAAAAAAATCAATGTTTTTTTCTTACCCCCACTGACAACCCTGATAATAAAGCGTGGTATAGGTTATTTAGGTAAAGAGTGGGGATCCTAATCAGGTCCGCCTCCCCCGATTCTACACCCCAAAGTAGGCACCTTTAAGTGGTGATTCCACCAACACACACAGTGTAGCAAGATTCGACCCGATTTGGTTGTCTTGCTAGATCGGGCTAGGATTGAATCATCGCGTGCCTATTTATTGCGATGTGTCTTGAGGTGTCGCGGTGGTGGAGCACAAAAATATTCACCCGACACCGCACGCCTACGTTTTGAGACAACGGAGGTACGACACATCGCGACACAGTAAGACACTACAAGGCATACAAAGATATACCACGGCAAATCCATCCTGTTGGTGGAATCGGCCCTTTAGGGTACTTAATAACACTTGTTCAAGTATTTGATTATGAACATACAGTAAACTATTCAACAAAATGAGGTTAAAGTACATGACATTATTTGTTGAAGTGAAGTCCTATCAAACTCGTTCTTCCCGTGAAATAAATGGCTGTCCACACAAATAGTACAACTTTGACACTTTATTCCATACGTCAATGCTTCAACCTTTTCAGGCCTTCATCAGGACAGGAATGAATTAATAGAACAAGAAACACATATATTTATAGTATAATTACGGTCACCATAACTGGGTGTCTTCATAACCAGGTGGTCTGAATAAGAGTCACTGGAATTATTTGATCTTTCCATGACTGACCCAGGAATCACCCGGCGAGGAAGTGGAGTGGTAGGAATAGGATACTGGTACTGAAGCTAGTCTAGTACTTAATCAGTCCTTTAAGACGAGGTTATACATCCTTGTGAGTTTTTTTTTATAATTTAAAACTATTAACTATCAGTCTATGACTACAATTTCATAGGCGTGTCTAAAAACGATCTTCATATAGTTACTTTATTTAAAGAATAAATATAGACATCTTTAGAGAAGCTTATCGTTCAGCCCTCTCTGATGATAGTGGGCAGAAGTATCTTGTTTTGCACGAAAGCTTACCTAGTAAAGGATGAAGGAAAAATATTGAACATTTTCATTTTTACTTGAAGGACAGTCTTCCATACAGATCTTGAAGTATACATACTTCTTGTTACTGGTTCCTCGGAGGCCAATGGAGATGTAGCTCTCGTCGGGTTCCAGCAGTGGCGTCCTTGTGGTAAAACCACTCAGCATTTTCTCATTTTGGTCCCGTTTTGAATTCCAGTTCAGGAGGATATTACGATTTGAGAGGCAAGTTCGTCGTCCCCCCTAAAAGCATTATACTCCTTCTGTAACTGAGTAGCTTTTTGAAGTCTTGACACACTGGGTTTGTACTGCATCTAGACACCTTTCTCCTTCACTCCCAAGCAACGGGAGATTTGCTGCTATATCAAAGGCCAATCCTTCTCATACCATGTCTATATGGTGTGGGAAGTAAAAGAACTCCCACCTCGGTAAATATATAGGGGTGAGATTTTTACCAGAATTCATCTCATAGAAACTGTCAAACCCCAAAAAAGTCTAATACATATTGGACGTTAAACTAAACAAACAAACAAACAAAATTCTTAAATTATATTTACCAAAAACCCAACAAATACTATGGTACGATACTTTATTTATCAGTCATTCTTTTAACCCACCCCCCTCCCCACTGCTTCCGAATGGTGCTATTATTGCATTGACCTGGTGTGTGGTGTGATCGACTGTTAAATCTTCCTGGTGGATATTATATTCACAGGAACGTGAGGTCGGCTCTGAATGTAGGTTGCACTGTCAGTGAATTCCTCAAGGAAAGCTATTTCCTAAAAAGAAAAGAGCTTAGGTAGATCATTTAACTGCAGTTGTATTTTAATAATGATCCTATACCAGTTATCCGATACCGGAACTGGTAGTTAGTCTCGTTACTGCTGAATAATTACCTTAAATTATCCACAAGAGGCAGCTGAAATGAATGGTAACCTCACTTGTGATTTATATCTAATGCTGTAGAATATGTTATTATATACCTGTAGGCAAATGTCTTACTTTTACTGACCAGGAGGACAAATTCCGTTCGTCTCCGAGTGACAAAATAATATTCATGCGTCGCTCCTTACTACAGGACAACTCTCATTCTGCCATTTTCTGAGTTGTAAAATGGCGTTTTTCATTATTTCCAGGTACATAATAATAAGGAGACATAGTGAGTGTGACTGAATTACATCTTTTCCTTGTTGGTTTCGTCGGAAATATCCACCTCGTTTTTCCAACTCAGTGGATACAACTCGGAACAGATTCCATTCAGTCACACTAACCATGTCTCCATATATTACGGGTTACTGTCTTGGAGGCATCATCCCGTTTAATTATTTACGATCGTTTTGGCGTACTTTATTCAGCCTTCTTAATTTTCTTCCGGAATGATAAAACTAAGTGAATTTTCAGTTTGCTTACCGGATATTTCAGTCATGGGATACATGTATCTGATGACGTTGTTTAAGTTTTGACACGACGCTTATGTCAACGTTGGGAAATGGCCCTAGAAAGATTGATAAGAGTCAAAATCTAGATTTAGGAAAACGTGGCGAAAGCACTTCTGTCATCAACCGATACTGAAAAAATGTCTAAATCTACACCCGCCGCCTTTCTAGCACGTGCCTCTTGTTTTCATAAATTTTATTTTTATTTCATTTTTATTTTTTGTCTTCATAAGCATCAGTTGGAAACGGAAGTGCTATTCGCCTCATATCTTAAATCCAGTTTAATTTTATAAAACGTTGGGATTGGTGATCGTTGAGTTAGTTTTTTTTAAATGTTATTCCTATGGCTAAACTTGTACCAGGAGTGAGATGAATTAGGATTACTGACAGGAAGAAGGAAAGATCGATCGATTCATTGTGTGCAATATTGTGTTGTTGTTTTTTTAAATAAGAATATAATTCGCCTAGTTCTTCCACTACAGTATGGACGGGTCTGAATTTCCAGCCCAGATCAAAGGTTTGGACAAATCAACAATATTAAATATTACATAAGAAGGTTGAAGAAGAAAAAGTTACATATTTAGTAGCATTTGTATAGTGATAATAATACTTGAGTTAGACTTGCTCAAGTGTTTGATTATGAACAGTTATTAAATTATTGAAGAAAACCAGAATAAAGTTCAATATAATATGTATCCTTCCCTGACTGGCCCATGAATCCCTATATCCCAGCGAGGAGGGGTAAAGTAGGTGGAGGGGTAGCCATAGGATGCAGGGACTAGAGCCAGTCTATACTTGAGTGTGTATTGCATTAGACAAGTGACGTCTAGTCTGTGTTTTCGCCAAAAGGTGATGTATATTGAAGAATCAGGAGAGGCAGTGATAGTAATAGGAATATGGTTGGCTACAGAAGATAGGTTGGGGGATCGGAATGAGCCTAGTTGTCTGGTTAGTAGGCGAAGTAGTATGTAAGTCATATATGACAGCTGCTACTCTTGAGCCATTAAGTGATACCCACTAGTAAATACACAATAATTTCCCGTGGTATGACCCTGGGGCCCGTTTAATAATCCTGGCTCGTACATGTTGGCCCTTTTCTGTATGCCATAGAGACCCAGGGACGATGTGGGTCAACTTTATTCAACACTTATAGACGATCTTATGGACGGCTAATACTGTCATAGCGAACGAACTTAAATATCATTAGAAGATAACCCTTGTACGAGGTTCGGAAAAGGGTCTTCATGTACGATCGAAGATTATTGAACGGGCCCCTGGTTAATTGCTACAGCGTAAAACACCAACCATTATAACTAATATACAATTATAGATGACTATATTGTCATGTAGGAGCTAGCACCCAGACCCGTTTCTAACATATCATATATTAATATGTTATTATATACCTGTGCGGGAATGTCTCACACTTATGCGTCAGCTGTATAAATTTCATTCGTGTACACGGTGCACAAACTAATAAGAAAGAAACTGATGAGTGTTTGGTCTGTGTCCATGTATGCCATTGAGTTTGGAGCTCTCATGGATATGAACGAGGCGATAGCCGAGTGAATATTCTGAAGCGCTTCAAAACAGATGGCGAAAGGGGACACAGACCAACTATGAATATGTTTCTGATTTTATCTTAGCCTGGATATAGTTATCTGTTTATCACCTGTTGAGTATGAGTTGCCATACTCGTAAGCCTATTGAGAACGAGCTCCTAATGTTAAGCCTATGGACATTTATACCAGCTGAGATAATAGTTGGTGCACTCCATACCACATTACTTATTGTAAAAGAGCGTTTTTAATTATTTCCAGGTATACAGTGATAAAGAGACATAGTTAATGTGGCTGAACTACATCAGTTCCTTGTTGTTTTTGGTCTTGGTTTTTCGAACTCAGTGAATATTTCCAATACAAAACACCATGGAACAGATACCATTCAAGCCACACTGTCCATGTTAACCTATATTGCCATGGCCATACTGTCAAATAGCGAGTAACCTTCGATTCCCATTATACATCATTCAATGATATTTTTTTGTGTAGTTCAGAGTGGCAGTGACTAAGTATATAATAATACTCCATGAGGTTTCTATTTTAGTAGGACACGGTTGAGCTGTGGGACTGCAGTGACGTCACCCCTTCGGTTTGTCCAATATTAGGTGATGAGATCCCAAATGTAGCCGTCCCATTATTGGCCGTAGTTGTCATGGTGACAGTGTGATGGGAGGTAGGGCGGTGTGTTCTACATATGGGGAGTCAGAGGTCAGATGTTCGCGTTGTGAACAGGGCCGAGTCACTATCTTTATAGCCACCTGCTTGAAAAAAAGTCGGATTATTACAACGTGGCAATAACACCTCTATGGCAAGCCGATGCTACCTTGAAAGTGAAAAAAAAGTTGTTGTTTTTTTAATCAAAAAAATCCACCTGATTAATTAATGAGTTCTTACTACAAACCCAAAGCAAGCTCATGTTGAGTGGCTGATTATTGTCATAAAGTGACCAGAGCAACCCAACTACATGTAGCCATCAGCTTGTGTGAACTGTCTGTATCTGGGTCATGTGAAATACATCGGTTTGTGTGTTATAGAGGTATTACACTAACCCTGGGAATACAAATGCGGGTATAGGTGTTTTTTTGCTAAAAAAGAATACAGTGAGCAATCATAGAGAAGTTGAAATTGAGAGAAGACCCCATCCTGCCCTGTCCTGTACAATCTTGATTTAATACATAGAGATCTATATTTATTTTATTTCTATTTTTTCTTGCCTTCTCATACCAGACATCTATATTTATTTCCGTTTACATAATTTGCATCGGTACATATATAGATATATGGTTGTTGCTTAGTATCTCTGGTACATTGCACTTATTTTACGACATACAGTAATGGGGACAGATAATAATAGACCAAATGACATCTATGAAGTAAAGACCACAAAAATATCCCGATGCAGCCTTGCTGGCGACTAGTGAATGATTGTGGAGTACCGTTATCGGTTAACACACGCCCTTTCCTCTTGCTGGTAGCTGAATAGGTTCAGATTTAGAAAATAAAAGATTAGAGAAGAAAAGTAAACGTTGATGGACGGCAAAATGAAGTAATACAATATTTCTTTTTAACTTCTGAGTGTTTATGTAAGTGTTCAAGCTTTTCTGTTTTGTTTAGTATTTTTTGATTGTTTTATTATTAGACTGATTTCGTGGTTCTTATCATATTAGGGATAAGGATTGGAGATAAGCAGGTTTAAATACATAATAAGCTTACCGTCATCTCTATTTGTCTATATATTCTTCTATGTATATATATATTTAAGGTAAAGCCATAGACCATTTTCAGTCTTCTTTTCTTTTTTGGATGTCATTGTTTATTCTGGAGTAAGTTACTAGGATTTAAGAATTTATCCTATTTTCAGTAGGCTCCAGGGCCAGGGTAGACAGTGTAGATACTATTTACAGTATATAGGTAACAACGGCAGTAAAATAAATCTTTAAGCAGAAAGAAAGTATATTTAGTATACATCTCTCATCCAGTAGACAGTACTAGCACAAAAATTAAGCATGTCTGATATATACACTGAAGGATGTTTTCATTAAGAGCTAAGTTATTGTTCTTTAATGTAGAGGCGGCAGGATGGAAAGTGGAAAAGTACAACTTTTCTACTGTTACGATTTCCGCAAATAGCTCTCGGCTCTTGATTTAGAAATACTCCATTAATTATTTTCTAGTCTCTAGTTCTCTATTCATACCCTCTTTTTGTATATTTGTATCACTCAATTCAAGTTACGGAAATACGCCCTTCGGCCTGAGGACCACTTGACCGTGTTTGCCATGCTTTAACTTCGTTCTGCCATCACTGCTGTATGCCTGAAGCTGTCTGGTCTTATTATTTCGGGGACCTTTTTGTAAGATGTAGCGAATAAAGATACACTTGGATAGCTAGTGGCGATCAAAACAAACATGCAAAATGGTCACTGCGGGTCCTTAGGGCTAGGTCTGTTTTAAACTGGCTTCCAGTCCCTTCACCTACTCCCACCCCTCTTCAGAAGTTACAGGATTCCGGGATATGTCAGAGGAAAGTCTACACATAGCTAAGTAGGCTGATCTCTTTAAAATCGTTCCCTTTCGTCCTCCGTACCTCTTCCTCATGGAGGTGTGCGGTACGATGGCAATCGGAAAAAAATTTTCACGTCGCTTACCATGATCTCTTTATTATCTCCATAATCATGAACCAAGACTGGTTGCCAATAAAAATATATTTAATTCAGTGATGACAGTTTTTCTATTTTCCAAGGAAATCATTGTTTTCATTTTTAGTTTATGAAATTCCTTTTCCTTGTGTAAAACAAAGAGAGGATATATTGGGTGTCATCCACACAAAAAAAGACAGTGTGTCAAACCTCCCAACACACCCCAGCCCCATTCTATGGCCAATAACGATGTGTTTTCCATGTTTTTCCAGTCTCTCTTAGGCAGTGAATTCCACATGAAAAATTACATCCTCTATTTCTCCTGACCCCATTGACATTCCTGATTTATTCAGTATTTGTGAAAAAAAAATCCAAAGCATCACATTATGACGATAAGTGAATAAAGGTCTTATGAGAAGGCAGCTTAGAGGCGTGAATAGTGACATAGATAACATAAAAGCATAGGGAGATTAAACAGATGCTGATAATACCATGGGAATGGGTGTTATACTGACATGTCTGATTAGTGTGAGAAAGCCGCAAGGACTGAGGTATCTCATGAGAAGGGTTTGGTGCACACTGCTTCCCTCGCTATCTACGTGCCTGCGATTAGTGCAGGTACAGTGCTCTCTGGTGCAGACTGTAGAGTCAAGGTCAGTTTGCAGGTCAGTGGTGCGAAGTACATTAAGGAGTAAGGTGGAACATAGTCACCACTGCACACGCACTTACTCTGGTAGTCAATCATAGCCCATGGCGTATTGAGAGCCCTAGGGGTCGTTGCTCCTAGAAATGTGGGAAAATCGTTGCCCCAGTAATATCGGTTCGTATCATGTAGAATCGTTATTTTCATATTGTATCGCTACCTTTTACAACACCACATTTTCAGTGTCATAAGTGAAAGGTTCATTAATGGGATGTAGATGGCCACATATTTATGATGTGATCCACAAAAAATCTGGAGCAACACTTTCGAGCTCTGATCGTGCAAGTCTAGGTAGTTTCCCCGTGGGATCTCTGCCCACTATATTGTAAGTTCTTGTCCATGATCAAAGACTTGAGCATGTCTAGGTGTGTTTTACTGTGGGATCACTGCCCACCATGCAGTAAATTCTTGTCCATAACCAAAGACTTGAGCAAGTCTAGGTATGTTTCCCCATGGGATCCCTGCCCACCACGCCATAAATTCTTGTCCATTAAGCCCAATACACACCATTGAACATTGATGTACCTTTGTCAGCGACAAAGGAACAGTAATTTGTCTCAGGCGAGGCATCCTAACGGAGTTGGCCCTAGTCGGTAGATGTAGGACAGCTAGGCAAGGGTCAGCCAATGATTAGTGAAACCCACTCCTTGAGATGCTCTTTTGTTGCCGACAAGTTGTCGTTCGTTGTTCCTAAATCGCTTGCCAAAAGTTTATCAACATGTTGATAAATCCTGATGCCGACAATGGAACGTTGGTAAATGGTCCCTGATTGGATGGCCGACAGGGGCCGAGGGGTTACATAATTTTCCTGCGACAAGTTCACCGTCTCCTGAATCGGTAGATGTGTATTGGGCTTACTTAATCAAGGACTTGAGGAAGTCTAGGTGTGTTTCTCCATGGGATGACTGCCCACCACATGGTAAATGGACAGGTGTGGGGGGACGGGAGCAGGGGGTCTCCCGGGGTCACTCAGGTGTGACGAGGTGTGACGGTGAGGACATGACCCACTTTCCCCTCCCTGTCGTCGAGCAGTTGGCGCGTGCATGTTAGTTACCACGAGGTCAGGTCGGGCCACTCTCAAGACTCCATGTCCAGCCTGTAAATATCGACTCAAACAGGCATGGGTTATATCAGGGGTCAACAACCACTTGTTATGTATATTTGTACATGTTTTCCATACGCCTTCACATTAGGTTCACCTTTGCATATAATGGTGGCAGTAGTCGGCCAGGTGGTGAGTTAGTGAATCATTCAGGGAGGTCGCAGTATTTACTGGGGTTTGCCAGAAATGCATTTAGGCTGAATCATAGTTCAATTTAGATATTATTTGTTGCATCTCATTTGCGGTGCTATAGTTATAATTATACCCACCTTCCCCCATCAACCCTCCTCCAATGAAATAGATAGCATATAAATTAAAGGGATGGCAGTTATCCACTTTTCCATGGAAATCTTGGTTTTCATTTCCTGTTTATAGAATTGTTAAAGAAGAAACCAAGAAGTTTTGGTCAAAGTCGTTGTTCTCCACGAGTTTCCAGAGTGATATGAACGAGGCGACAGCTGAGTGAATATCGCATTCAAACAAGAGGAGACTTTGACCAAGGAGGGGGTTTCTGTATTTATCTTACCCCTGTACACACTAAGGGAATGGACAACACACAGGATATAGACTATGGAGAACGGACTGCAATACTTGTAGGGCATCGAGATTGAGTTCCCAATGTTAAGCCTATGGGACAAAAATATCAGTAGTGAGATAAATCATAGTTCCTGTGTATTGTGTAGGTAGATGCAACCTCAATATTAAACCATAGTTATTATTGAGAAATAACAAAAGCAATTCAGAATAACGGCACGAGTTCGTTCAGATGAAATTCCCCATCGTCTCAGACTGGCGTATGCGTCAGTTATCTCGAGTTCTTGTCGTATGCCTCATTTCCGTGGTGCATGTGGCTGGCTTCAGATTTGTATGAGGTGCTCCCACTGGTCTGAGTCACTCCCACTTCCCCAGCATCAGCCAAATGCTCCATATCGATAATACCAACAAGCACGCTGTCTCTAATTGCTATTCGCAATCAGTTTTTTTCAGTTACAATGTATTCCAGTTTCATACTTAATATGTAATAATATAAGTGACTCTACATTGGCATAAAAAAAGTATTACATCTAGATTGTGATGTGTAAGGGATGAGTATGAAATATGAGCGGATGACTTGATGTTAATGGGTTAATGGGTAGGTGGCGATTTCAAATTATCATCGTCTTAAAACTTTATGCTCTCAAATGCTGAAATACGGATGACTTTTTGGAAGGGGGGGGGGGGGGTGAATCCCAGTAACCCATTCTATAATACCGGATAATGATAACCAATTGTCTATCTAACACATTTCCCTGAAATCAATCTCCCGGTGAAATTACCTCAGTATCGACACTCTCCCTCTATATATGGGCTGTACTGTGGATCCGTGCGAGTTGAAGTCGCCTATGTTATCATTGGGCGTGCTCTAGATCGTATCAGCTGCTAAAACCGTCCGCCATGAAGTAAGCTGGGAGTTCGTCAGTGACTCTCCCGGGGGTGGGGGCGGGGGGGTGAGGTGCCCCCCCCCCCCCCCCGCCGCCGCCCCCATGTGGAGGGATGAGCTGCTCAGTGGTGAATGTGACATGAGTCAGCCGTGACTTGCTCGAGTCTTTCATTAAGACCCATTCCAATACAAATTGTACCTCTGAGGGTCCTCGAATCGCATGTCTATCTTTTTTTCCTGCGATTCTGTTCCTAGACCCCTGTAACCCCGCGTGGAGAGGGTCATCGGCCACCTGTCCCCGAATCGCAGGGTAGCCCTGGCCGAAATGGACTACAAAGCGCACTGTGGACCCCCCCCCCCCCCCCAAAAAAAAAAACAAAAAACCGCATGCGATTCCTATACCGATTCCTGCTACCCACACCCCACTGTGGAGGTCGACAGCCCTTGCAATAAATTGCCACTCCCTGCGATTGAGAGGAGGCCAGATATCACGGGGAGATATATCGCACAGTGTGTTACGGCCTTAGGGACGGTGCTCGCTGGCGGTATGGTGGTGGTAGAGGTGGATAGGACACAGGGACTGAGGCCAGTCTAGAGTCAGTCGTGTGTAGGTCATAGTCACCCGTGTGGAGAGCGTGACCCATTCCCAGCTACGTGTGAACCGCTGAGTAGCATGCAGAGATGGCAGATTTTCTATTTTACAAGGAAGTCCTTGTTTTCAGTTTCAGTTTATTAAATCATTCTTTCCTGTGTAAACAAAGGTTACAAAGGTTTTCCATTTTTCCATGGAAATGCACTTTTTTTTTTTAGATTAGTATATGTAATTGATTTAGCCTCATTTATGCCAATATAACAGTAGTTTGAACCATCCTACAGACCCGCTGCCCCATACCATGGCGGACAAGGCCATATTGTCCAAATTTTCCCGGTTTCTATGAGGTAGAAAAATCCACATAAAAATTTTCCCCTGACCCCAACTGACATCCCTGTAGTCAGAGAGAGAATATATTGGCCCGAGTAAGAATGGTTCGAACCTCCCCACACACCCCAGCCCCATTCCATGGCCAATAACGATGAGGAAGTAAAATTCCACATGGAAAATATTTCCTATAGGGCACATAAACATTGTGCTATGGAGGCAGTCATTTTGCCCCCGACACCATCCAAAACACCAGGTGGTGTCAATGGATTTTATCAAAAACATATTATCTATAGATTATAACAACTGATAGCAGTGGTTGCCTCCGAGCACTGGACTTGTAATCCCAAGGTTGTCAGACTTTGTTGATTCTAGTTCCACTGTAGCCACTTTTCTCCTTCACCCCAGCAGTGGTAGATTTACTGCTATATGATAATATCAAAAGTCAATCCTTCTCATGTCAAGTCTATGTGGTGTGGGAAGTAAAAGATTTCTCACCTCGGTAAATGTGTAGGGGTGAGATTTCTACCTAAATTCATTACATCGATTCGATCACCACCCTTGTGGTGTAAAGGAACCTTGAGAAAGTCTGGTAAGAACCTGTAGTGGTTAACTGGACGTTAAATCAACAAACCAACAAGTGAAACCGATCCGACTAGAGTGGTCATATCTTACAATACCTGGCGGATGATGGCAGACCTAGCCATCACTCTGTGCCCTATACGTCATATAGCCTATGATCCATGGGCGCCGCCATGACGCCCCCCGAGTAGCTGTTCTTCACTAAAGGAGGTGAAAAAGTAGCTGTTCTTCACTATTGGAGGTGCAAAAGAAGTGAGTGATAATTGGGAAATGTCACTTTTCTTGCCTTGCTCACATATCTAAATAAAGTGTTCCATGTAAAAGACATTATGTCCTGGGGTTTAGCATTATATCTTCCTGCTCTGGGATCGGTTTAGAGAGTCAAAGGAACCTTGGTAAAACATTGAAAGGCAGCTGAATTTCGTAAGAACAAAGAGCCAGAATACATGTTTTGTCCCCCGACCACCTAGTGACTGCTTCATGAACTAACATTGGCTCTGTGCCCTATATGTTTTGGATGACCCCGACTGACGTCCCTGTGTGTGTAACGACCACACTGCTCGTTGCTCGCTCGTGGAGGGGAGTTGTTCGAGTTGTTCACCCCTGTCTGACATGATTGACTCATTACTGGGCCGTGTGGGGTGGGAAAGATGCCCTCCCAACCCCCACCCCACCCCGTCCCGTATGTGTCAGTCAGCCTGTGGTGTGCGGCTTGGGAACACGCCACCACACAGATCCTGCTTTGTAAAACCCCTCGCTTCATGGCATGACTGAACTCCCCACAGCAGAGATTGCACACTTTTTTTCTCCAATTTCTGTTTTATTCTGCACTGGAAAATACTTCGTATCGTGATCGGCCAGAATTTTATTTATCTTTATGTCGTATGATATTACCAGATATTACTTCAATGAACGGGGGAGGGGGATGTATTAAGAGAAAACGTGGTTACTGAGCCCGAAGGGATGGCCGTTCGAGGTCTTTTTATGCCATAAATACGTCCCGACGCCGCAGGAGGGACATATTTATGGCATAAAAAGGCCGAGAATGGCATCCCTACGGGCTCAGTCACTACGTTTTCTTATTATTACATATTTAAATACCAAAAAAACGCCATTTTAAATACTTATGATATCTACCAATTGACCCGATGGTCACAATGCGCCCGAATATTCACTACGGGCGCAGTGCGCCCGAACATTATCTATACTACACCCCAATCAGCGGGTAGTATTTCATAGACGTTCGGCCATAGGTATGTAATAATATAGAGGAAACCTATGAAAGTTTAGGGTCAGAGCTCGTATTCCATTGAGTTTGAATAGCGTAGTGATTCACAAGGCGAAGCCATGTTAATTCCATAGCAATTCGAATGAGTTAGGAGTGAACTCTGACCATGAACTCGAATAGGTTTCTGAATTTACCTCACCCTTCACATGGACTAATGGGCTAATCTTTGTGACATAATCCCCAATTGAGTGTTTTTCTAAATACTCAATAGGCGATGGATACAAGTTCCCAATGTTAAGTCTATGGGGGAAAATACCAGGGGTGAGATAATATACGTTTATGCTTTAGTGAGATATATTGCTATGTATATCATTGAAGTTGATGACTCTTCGTTCAGCTGTTGCTGTCCTTTTCATTTGAGAATTCCCATTTCTTAGTCAGAGTGATAGAAATATCGTCAGATGACATCATAACTCAGAGATACAAGTTTTCTGGTAATTTGTAGGCGGTGTACTAAACTTTCATCATATCAGAGAAATGCAGTGCAGTTTCACAGGATTCGGAAAATATTTCCTTTCTTTTTTTTCATGACCCTAACTGACATACCTGAATATTTTTGTCCTTTTTTTTTTTTAGAAAGGTACAGAGATACTTCTCTAGAACCTCACATAGAATAGATAAACAAATTGATAAGTAAATAACAAAATGCCGGCTGGGCCAGACTTGCTTGGTCATGGCCTCGGGACCCGGACCTGACCGACTAAAGGTTCAATCCACGTCCAGCTGCGGTGGACGGCGCTTGTGGTCGATTGACAGGTTACTGGAGAACTCGACCTGTTCTGAGGAAATCGATTGGAGAACTCCACCCATTTCAGATATTTATGAATGAGACATTTTCATATAGAAGGAAATGTCTGATAAATTGAATTTCAAACGAGTATAGTTAAGTTATTTGAGAAATCTCATGATGCAGAGAAATTATGCTGGGTCTCCTTGCCACTGCAAATCAATGGGGAACCAGTGAAAGTTCAAGGTCAATCACACACTGCTCTCGCCGGCCGGGCGTTACCTGTCCCATAATTTATTGGGGCAGGAAACCAGTATAGGCTTCAATGCCAACGTGGTTTAGCTCTGGAGGCCAGTGTAGGCTTGTGGCTGCGGGAGGCGGGCGGCGGGCGGCGGGCGGCGGGCGGCGGGCGGCGGGCGGCGGGCGGCGGGCGGCGGTCCCGGCACGCTGCAGACACCCCGACAGGGTGGCAGTAGTCCGCGGTATGCTCTGATAACCGCGCTCACTGAGACAAGCCCAGCTCTCCTCGCACCACACTCTGTCGCTAACCTTTCAGGCTTTCAGTTCCCGTTTATAGAATTATCTGTTCTTGTAATAAACGTAGATAGTATCAATTCGGCCTCATTCACGGCGATATAATTGTGTTTAAGGTCCACACACACTCCCAGTCTTAGACTTGCTCAAGTCTTTGATTATGAACATTAAATGATTCAATAAAAGTAAGCTAGACCTTCCCTTGACTGGCGCTAGGAATCAAGAGCAAGGCAAATGTGGAATGAATGGGGAGGGGCAGGGAGGCAGAGGCAGAGGTGTAGGACACAAGGATTGAAGCCAGTCTATCCCAGCCGTATTCCACTGATGTGTTTTCCATGTTTTCTCAGTCTTTTTGAGGCAAACATAAATTCCATACGAAAGAATAATTCCTATATACCTATGGCTGTACACTCTATGCTTACACCACGCTCTGGGGGGTGGAGTAACTATCTGATACTACCCAAGGTTGGTATACTACCCAAGGTTGCCGTATACTACCCAAGGTTGACATTTAGACCAATCAGATTGTCTCTTATTAAACCACATTTGAAGGTATATAGGAATAGGGAAACCAAGTACCAGTGAAAGGAAGTCAAAATTACTCGGTAAGGCTTGGAAAAATTACTGCCCGCGGCCAGGGCCTTGGGCAGTAATTTTTCCAAGCCTTACCTCGTAACTTTGACTTCCTTTCACCGGAACATAGTTTCCCTCTATTCCCGCCTCTTTCCCTCACTGACATCCCAGTTACTGAGAAGTAATGTATCTGTTAGCCAGAGGCGCGAAATTTCTAACGTTTTACGGTGCTAGAATCGCTGACAAGCGGATGTAGCCAAGTGACTCTGAGAGGAGCATCCTACTGTAAACATATCACTGGGAAGATGGCGTAATTTACACATCTGACGATTATATCCTTCTGTTGTAAATAGTTGATTTTTATATTCCCAGTCCTGAGTATTTATAGAAGTAACACTCCTCGTTCATGTTCAGCCTTAGAAGCTCAGGTTTCATGGATATAGGGTTAATAGTGGAAGGGGTTTTGTCTATTATTAGTTATATACAAGAGAAATACATCTGTAGTACCGGTAGCATCCTTCATGAGATTCATGTATACATTCTTTTATCCTACCCCTAATATGAAATCCCATAGGCTTAACATTGGGTTTCCGTATGCCACGCTGACTGGTATACAGAGTTTTATATGCCACTAGTGGCATACAGCATTGTTATCACATAATATTCCAAAATCGAGCAGACAGGGTAGGATAAAATCAAAACCTGATTCGTTTTAATCTTGGCCACCGCATTCCACTCCTGAAGTTTTGGCTCCGGACTTCACTCGGCTTTGCCTCATGAAGTCACTTTGCCAAACTCCAGTCGTGGAATACGGTGGCCAAGATTAAACCTCATCCAGTTTTACGATATTACTGCATAGAATATTGTATATTATATTTCTGGTCATGAAGATATCCTAAAGCGTGATACTATAATAAGTCCCAGAGATATCAGTTTTCTGGTCATTTCCGGGTTTCCCTGGTTTTGCTAGTCTACTCATTTTTGATCATGTTAGCGATAAATAGTGGATACGATCAGGATTCGGAGATTTTGCGGGGTTTTTTTTTCTAGACCTCACTGAATGACCTACTTCACTGAATCGATTCCTTATTCTCCGACACATTTAACACCTCGTCCAAACAACGTAATCTATGTCCTGGTATGACGTGTAGCCACAATACATGCTGATGATTTGGTTTTAAAGGCATATCCTACAATACACAGTGTCGCAACCTGGTGATTTAAAAAACCCAGCATTAACAATTCAAACCGGTAGTTCTAACTTATTCTAATACTAAAGGAGTGAAGTAATACAGAATATGGAGTTTGGCCTAACCCAATAGGTCAATCAAGCCAGTTTACATTGATTGAATAAGATAGAAAATGTACTGAAAAGTATGGTGTTCTTCAATTCTTTGGAAAACAATGAGAGTGACCTTTAGTTTTTAAAACTTAAATCTATAGTACTCTACATTAGCTATATCCTGTATGAGCTTGAAAAAAATAACATGGGTTTTCATATGTGAAATTCAACTTTTTAAAATTCCTATATATCCTATTATGATACCATCGTGATATGAGACTGTAGGTCAAAACTAACATGGTGACCTTCACTTTTTAAGTTAATTTGTTTTCATTTGTCATACGAACAGTTCTAACCAAGGTTAGATCTTCCACTGTAAGCTTACAATATACAAGATATGTGTTCTACTGCACCTTGACATTATCATATCCAACTTTCAGAAAAAAGAATATGACATGGGTTTTAGTTTTCAAGGCAATTTATCCGATATGCCTTTAAACATGCTTGTGTTTCCAGGACTGGTTGCCTCTGGGGCAACTAGGGGGCCGGTATGGCCAACGCCAACAAGTTCGGTAAGTTCTTCGGGAACCTCATCTCGGGCAATAAGAAGAAGAAACGTCAGAGTGAAGATGAGGACCGTATGACCATCTCAGGCCCCATGAACGTCAAACATGAGTGGCATGTGGGTTTTGACACGACGACGGGAGACTTCCAGGGTCTGCCTCCCTCCTGGGCCCAGTGGCTGCAGAACTCCAATATCAGGTAAAATAACGACGCCGTAAACGACCCCTCCTTGACCTGTTTTTTTGTGTGTGTGTGTTTTGTGTTTTGCCCCACACAAAGCGAATAATTTGTACCCCTAATTATCATTTCTTGTTTTTCCTCAGTTTTGAGCCTAAGAATCTTGCCACAGTTTCATCGTCAATAATGAGAAGTTAGTATATGTTGACAAGACTGAAAAATGTCCCACCTAAATGGAAGAAAAATTATATGAAAGGAAACTTGAAAGAAAAAAATTATATGAAAGGAAACTTGATAGTAACTAAAGAATACCTAAACTTCGAATAATGCTGTCTAAAATGTGTGTAAATTTCAAGTTTAATTGAACAAATTGGACGTTAAACTGCCCAAACAAACAAATTCAAATTACCAATCCATTTCCTTCCTAGAAAAGCCTTTGTTTGGGAGAGACCACTCCTGGCAGAGTTCATTCGGGAACAGTATTAACCTCATGAGACATTCCTCAGTAAGTGGCAAGGTACTTAGGGTAGTTTTCCAGGGTCTAAGCGGCTGGCAGCCTCACAGGCCTGCAGTGTTTTTATTTTACCAGCACGCTGCCAACCACGGCCACACGTGATGACGTCACGAAATGCACCGAGAAAGTGGTCCACCGCCACTTCGGATGGTTTCTACCAGGTAGCGCCACCTTCCCCGCCCACGGATGTTCTCTACCAGGTGGCGCCACCTCCCCCGCCCACGGATGGTCTCTACCAGGTGGCGCCACCTTCCCCGCCCACGGATGGTCTTTACCAGGTGGCGCCACCTTCCCCGCCCACGGATGGTCTCTACCAGGTGGCGCCACCTTCCATATCCACTCTAAGTACAGTTTCATCAACAAGGGAGGAGTTGTTATGTTGGAAATGTTGTTTATAAAAAGAAAATATTACGGTCGTTGTTGCAGGTTCCTCTAGGTGAAGGAAGCGTGGCGCGGAGGCCGTCCGCCGCCTGCCACCCGCCCGCCGGCCGCCCAGTTGTCTGCCGCCGCCCAGAACCGGGGGGTCGCCGTGCCCGGCTACCACCGCCCTTCCCCCCGCCTCCATCCCCTCCACCACCACCACCACCACCGCCAGCATGCTGAAGGTGTTCCGCCGCGGCAGCAAGGGCAGCCATAACATCACCCCGCCCGAGCTGAACAACATCAAAACCATCTCCTCGCCCACCAACTTCGCCCACAAGGTGCACGTGGGCTTCGACCCGGAGAATGGCACCTTCATGGGCATGCCGCCCGCGTGGGAGCACTGGCTCGACCACTCCAAGATCAGGTGAGCGCGTCTCCACGGCAACCGTCACCTGGTGATGAGGATGCCGCCTTGATATACCACGAAGCAGAGGTGTGAGGGTGTGTACATATACGCTTTGGACGAGTGGGGGCGGGTCATAGTCACCTGGGGGCATTATTCATGGGCTATTCAATTTATTAGATTTTTTTTTTTTTTTTTTTTTTTTAGCATTGGTTGGGTACCGAAGTGATTTCCCCTCGTTTTCTAAATCTTCATTGGCTATTATGATGGAACTGAATCGAGGTCCGTATCCGCTGAAAATATGCCATGAATTTGGGTTGCGGGGTAATCTGACGAGGCATCAGATGCAGATCGAGCGCGGTTCGGATTTTATCCCACCCCTATCACTGACTGTTTGGCTAAAGTGTGTGAGGTCATCCCCCATTGAGTATTTACTTACAATACTTCATGGGTGTTGAGCACGAGTTCCCAACGTTAAGGTTATGGGAAAGAAATATCAGAGTGACATAATACTATATATTTCTCAATCTCATACACCAACACGAAACATCATAGGTTATTGAAATTTGAGAAAGTGGCACTGTGTGGACTAATTTTATGATTTTATATTTCTTCGACGGTTTCAAGTTCTGGATTAAATGGGTACACTGACAGAGGGATTGGGAATCATTTATATCTCTTTACCATCACAATTGCTCAATTTAATTTGTGTCCTGCTTTTAGTTTGGTATTAAAAAGATATAGGAAACACTATGCACTGTGACATGCGTTTTGCGGCTACTACTGCCTAAGATAAATATTTATTAAGCCCCTAGTTTCTTCCATACAATATAACTGGTTTTGTGTTGCCTCCAAGCTTACCTTTTATAGTTATTAATGAAAGTTTCCTTTCCTGAATTAGGTGATTTAATGTGACCTTTATATTCAGCATTTTTAGATATGATAATTAGCCTTGATCTCCTGGGTTATTTTTTTTGTGTGTGTCAAATGACATTGACGAAATATAAAATCATGTAATATGAAATTGATCGGGTTGTCCAACAAATATATATCGATATAGGTAACTCAGGTTTACAAAATTATTCTCATAAAATCATGTTCTACACATAGACTATCGGGTTATCCAACAGATAGATATCAATGGAGGCATTTGGTTTTAAGAGATATTCTTAAATGTTGGTTTTTATCATACCAAAATAAGTGTGAAATCCTTTACCTCTAATCTAATTTTCGTTCTATAGTCTTAACACTGAGAATATTGTATTGTATTGTTCAACTTCTGACTGTCAGATATCAGTCTGTCCATAGATGGCTTTTGTTTAGTTTCCCCTCGCAGTATATTTGCTTTTAATAAATGCTAACCCGGATCTCCTCCCACACTAACCCAACTGTAACCTGGCCCACGCTATTTACCGTAGAGCAGACTAATGACATAGGACGCGCATTACATGCCAAACACATGCACAATTAGCACAGCATCGAGGCCTATGTCGAGGCACTAGCAGGACTGGGAGCTAATACGTTTATGGGTTTAGGACGAGCGCCTACCTCTGCCCTATGAAAGTTACTGGAGAACTCGACCCGAAACGAACTCGACCCGGTTTGGAGAACTTGAATAGAGAACTCGACCCGTTTGAGATACTTATGGGATGTGACAATTTCATATAGAAGGAAATGTCTATTTAGCGTTTAGACAAATAAGCCAACGGATTAGGAAATTATGTCCAGTTGTGTTTAGGGGTAGGGTTAGGGTAGGGTTTTCTTTTTCTTTTTATCCCCAGAGAAGACAATTTGAAGTCAATTCAAAACAAAAAGTTTATACTTATGGAGTAGGACATTGCCACGTCAGTTTGGATTTCAAATTTTAAGTCAAGATTATGAAAAAAAAAAAAAAAAAATTAAAATTCGGAGCCAAGATAACATTTATGTACTTACTATTAAATAGAGTATTTATTCACAGTTGTAATATGATACTTGAGTTTGCAAGATTTAAAACGGGTCTAGTTTGTTACTGGTCTAGTTTTTCCAATGGGTCAAGGTTTTAACGGGTCGAGTTCGTTTCGGGTCGAGTTCTCCAGTATTCTGTCGAGGCACTAGTAGGACTGGGAGCTAATATGGTTATGGGTTTAGGACGAGCGCCTTCTTCTGCCCCACGCTTACTCTGTAGACATTGACGAGTTCGACGTGGCGCACCCTGTATCACACTCTGCTTCGTTGTATCTGGTATTCGTCTGTGGAGACGTGCTCACACCGCTATGTTACAAAATGAACTAATGTTTATGTAAAGTATGTGGCTACAGGAGAAATGATCATATTATACGGAAAGAAGCATCATCTGGGGGATTGGATTATTTTTATGACGTACGGAAAGAGAATTATCATTAAGGGAAATTCCCTATTTCAAATTATCTCTTTCATATTGTATGGGAATTGTACTATATTTTATATTGTATGGGATTAAAGTTATCTTTTTGTATACTTTAAATATATTATTTTTGTATAATATACGGGAAAAGAGTCGCTTTTCCTTTTATTGGTATAATTATAAACATCTAAGGTTAAATGCTATTTTGTTTTATACTGGATTATTAGTATTATTGTATCTATTCTGAAGCCACATACTATACGTAATGAATTTTTGTGCGAGTTGCAGTTTAAACACTGTTATCTGTTTCAATCATCATATATGTATAAGTCTAATATTTAAGTCCAGTTACTGAAACAAGTTCTACTGGCTCCATTTTGCTCCATAACTTTTATTATAAACATTGTATTCCCTGGTATGATCCACCTCGAAATACTGCAGAACTTCACTAAATCTGTAAAGAACTAATATGTAGAGGTTAATTAAACCTGGAGGGTTTTTCAACTTCAGTATTTCGAGGAAACGTCATACTAGGTATCTCAGAAAATCTTCTTTCATCATAGTAAAAATTTGGAAATTTGTAACAATCGAAGCGAACTTTCATCGTATTGAAGTTTTTGATCATATTGACTTTGCACTTGTTGATCTTTTTAGGCAATTTTAACAACCTATTCTATGTCCAGCCTAACGATACTTTCTTTTGTTTTACTTTTCTTCTCGCATAACTGTTTTGCACAAATAACAACAAGGTTCTTTGTTTCCAGCTCTGTCGTAGTTAATGCAGTTTTTATTGTGTCATCATCTTTCGTCTTTTCGCGTTAAAGCCTATAAGACATCAACATTTACTGATCGGGAAGACATCGGTGACTCTTGGTTATATTTGGTGTCGATAAATGCACTTACTCTGACCCCACCTACAACAAAAACATCGGTCATTACTCTCATGTGGGATATGACTGATTCTAGCTGCAGGTCATTACTCTCATGTGGAATATGACTGACTCTAGCTGTAGGTCATTACTCTCATGTGGGATATGACTGACTCCAGCTGCAGGTCATTACTCTCATGTGGGATATGACTGATTCTAGCTGTAGGTCATTTCTCTCATGTGGGATATGACTGACTCTAGCTGTAGGTCATTACTCTCATGTGGGATATGACTGATTCTAGCTGCAGGTCATTACTCTCATGTGGGATATGACCGACTTTGCCCGATTGTAATTTTGTCAATGTACACACTTTTCAGGCTCTAGTCGTTCAAAGCAGGCCACTTAACCCTTTAAAGACGGGTGCTTGTGACCAAGCTACCCATAAGGACGGGTGCTGGTGTCAGTGTATACTGCTAGGGGACGAGCACATTGTTCTTAGAACTCATAATTTGAGTGTTTAATCGCGTTATACGATACACAATCATAAATGTCTAAGTCTAATTGAACAAATTGGACGTTAAACTACCCAGACAAAGAAACAAAAAATCATAAATGTCTCATTTCTTTTGAATAAAAATATGATGTTATGACTAGGCATCATTTCTCCAATATTTACAAGGTTGTTTTAACAAAGAAATGAGAGCGCAATATTCATAAAATCTTCACAGAATGTAGATTCGACATCATATTTAGGATTTCTATTTAATAGAAATAAAATATTTAGGATTATGTATAGTATCACTTAATTAAAATCTTTAATTATGGATTTTAACCATTATGTGCCCGTCCTCTAGCGGGACAAACTGCCACCAGGTCCCGTCCATACAAGAGTACCTCGGCCACAGGCACCCGTCCTTAAAGGGTTAACTCATTGCTTGTGCCTATCCGCCTGTCTGATGTGCAAGTATTAGATACCAAATTAAAAGGGAAACAAATGCTACGTTGATTTGAAAACAATTTTTTGAAACTTTAATGAGATCAAAAGTTATCAAAATTTGCAATATTTTCAATAATGGCCTATGGATGAGCGTATCCTACATGAAAAAGTTTATAGCCGATTAATGCCGATTATAAGATGGGAAATAACCAGGGATGAAGTGCATGTTTTATAGGCTTTCTGTATCATTCAGTTGACTGCAGAAGGTCAAGTGGAAGTGAGATAAATTTCGATTGGAGAGATCATCAGCCGGTGTCCTTAATTAATGCAAATAAATCAGCAAGTCCTTGTTTTGAGGAAATATCTTTCCACAGTTTTCAATGTTTCCATTGAAATTCATGTTTTCATTTTCAGGATAAATGATTATTTTTCCTAGTGTAATATTGACATATCAACTGCTAAATTACCCAATTCAGCCACAGCCCATGATCTCCCACTGAACATCCCCACTGACCCATGTAAAAACTTAAGCTTTCCCTTAATCCTTTGATTCACTACTATAATGTGTAATGCGTAACGCGTAAACCCTTTATTGCAATGGAAAATACTTCAATTTTTTTCTGACCCCAACTGTCATCCCTGTTAACATATCCCCTTAAGATTTAGTCAGTTATTTTCATGTTACCTACCCAGTGTAGAACTGAACTAACATTAGTCAGTATTTATAGATATCTTACTTTCAACATTATAACAAGTGAGATAGAACAATTGGTCGTTAAAGTACCAAAACAAACAGAGATGTCAGTTTTCCATTTTTCCATGGAAATCCACTTTTTCATATTCAGTATATGTAATTGCTTTTCCTTGTGTCAAACGAAGATAATATTGATTTTGCTCATTTACGCCAATAAAACAGTTGTTTGAACCTCCCCACAGACCTTCAGCCCCATGCCATGGCCGACAAGTACATATTATTATCCCAGTTTTCCCAGTCTCTCTGAGGCAGAAAAATCTATATGAAAAATGTTTCCACCATTTTCCCCTGACTCCAACTGACATTCCTGTTTAGTGTTACACCACCGCTCGAAAATCATACATAAAAAATGATAATTATCGCAATTTTCCAAATAACCATCACAATCACTAGTCAATTGTTATACCGAATTAAAAAGATAAATAAAAAAAAGTCAGAAAACTTTCAATGGTTAACGTAGGAACTCCTTGTGATCGCTCTGCAGTAAAACCGAACAGACGCAGAACCCCAAAGCCGTTCTCGATGCGCTCAAGGTGTACGAGAAGTCGGTCAAGCGCCAGGACCACAACAAATTCATGGGCGCCACCAACTCCATCGAGGGCGTGGAGGAGGATGACGACGACAGCGAGAAGCACGACTCGACCGTCGAGTCGCCGGAGCCGCCCACCTCGCCCTCCGAGGAGCCCGCCGCCGACGACCTGAAGAAGCCCGGCCCCGAGGGCTGGACCGAGTGGACTCCCGAGGAGGAGGACGCACAGGTGAGAGCCGCGTTGATTTAAAAATATATATATATATATTATTTTTTTATTTTTTTTTTACAAAAACAATATTTTTTTCTTTTGTATTTATGCTGGGATGCAAGTCTGCCGACAATCGGCAGATTTCCATTTTTCCTGGCTTACTAAGAGGTGTTATTACTACGTCTCATAAATCATCATCTTTTTTCTTCAAATATTTAATTCATAAATCCCCTAGAAAACTCCCCCCAACTATTTGACAATATTTATTCAGCAATAGCTCCTGTCTATATCCAGTATTGTAAATGTTTTGGTGTTTTTTTTACAGTTTATAATTTACTCCGATTCTTTTCCTCAGTCCCGACTTTCATCCTTGTTGATATCATATCTCAGCTCAAGACACCACACAAAATTTGTAAGTAATATATACCAGAATTGACAATCAGCAATCGAAGAAGGAAAGTTTCAGCTTTCAATGTTACGATTTTCCATAAATTTTCTTAAATTTTATCGAGCAACAAGTCCTAAAGTTCCCTAGTGAGCTCGTGTTGGTGATTAGATGTCTTATGTAGGCATGGGATTTGTTCATTTCCGGACTTCTCGACTTCAGAAGTGTCGTCCTTGAAATTTCAGCTGAGGCCAGATATCCACTTTGAATAGCTGATAATTCGGAATCTGCCGGGTGTTTTGTCTCCCCCCCCCCCCCCCTCTCTCCCATCAGAGGTCTGCTTCTGGACCATGTAGGGGACCTATGCAACACCCCAGCGCCTCGCAATTTTACTGATTTTTTTTTAAAATTTCAAATCCCTTGCCTGATTTTGCCTGACCTTTGTTCAATGTTATTAGGCCAAGACAACGAAGAAATCACCTGAAAAATCTGTGAAGGAAATAACGTCGTCAATGAATAAAGTCAAAGTCGAGGAAAAGAAGACGGAAGAACGGAAACCAACAATGCGGAAAAAGTCGATGAAGAAAGTCAAAATGACAGATGACGAAATCATGGCCTCCTTGCGTAAGTCTTTGACAGCCTTTTGAGATTTTGATCTCAAAATTTTAGAGATTTTCTGATTTTTTTATTCATCTTAAATCCTTTCATACAACTAAAATATTTCGTCTAGTATACTAAAGGAAATACTAGTTTGGGATACCATAATAAATTCAGAAATAGAAGGTTCCTCTTTCCAAGGAAATAAACGTTTTCATTTTCAGTTTATTAAAACAATGTTTGTGCAAAACAAAGAGAGAATATATTGGGCCTTATAATAAACATTGGTTCAAACCTCGTCTCACACCACAGTCCCCTTCCATGGCCAATAACGATGTGTTTTCCAGGTTTTCTTAGTTTCCCTGCTGCAGTGCCTTCCACATGAGAAATATTTCCTCTTTTTTGTCATCTCTGCTACATATTATATTATATGGTGATATAAAAAATTATAAGATTTCAGACTTCACTATTAAGTGAAATATGCACATGTCATGATGCTAGATACAGGGATGCCAGTTGGGATCAGAAAGAAGAGGGGGAAATATTTTTCATGTGGAAATTGCTTACTCGCAAAGACTGAGAAAACATGGAGAAACAAATCATTTTCAGCCAAGGCATGATACTGATGTGTAGGGAGATTCTAACCACCATTTATGTGCACGAATGAGGCTCATAATTTGTGTCTTTGTTTTACACAAGGACAAATAAATTCATATACTGTAAAGGAAATGCACCATTTCCTTCAGATATTGTTAACTGTATGTTCAAAAGTTTCTCCTAGAAAGGTAACATGTATCAACTTTTTACGGATATTTTTTCAAATGATGAAATAATTTGATCATTTGAATAAATATGTACTTTGTCTTTTACAGGTAAGATCGTAAGTTCGGATAATCCCCAGAAAAAGTACCAAATTCAAAAGCGAGTTGGAGCAGGGTAAGTGGCCTTTCCTGAAAGAGTTTGCCTTTTTTCTTATCATATATTTTGGCATTGGAGAATTCAGAATAAAGATGTAGTTTCCTAAGATTTCAGTCATTTTCACTCTGCTCATGGAATATAGATTTCATAGATTTACTATAGGAGAGATATTCGGCATTGAGTGAGAAGAAACAAAAGAGACTCACATACCCCCATTGAGGAACAGATTTGATAACGTCATCCCTGTGAAATGGTCCTTATTTATAAAGAGACAAATTGGCAGATGTCTGAGTGAGACTAAGCGGTTGCTTGATTCATAGCTACAAGGGAACTGCTTCTCTAGATACCTCCAGGATTTAGGGTGGGAAAACTGACTGGGCGTTGTATTCGTTAATAGTTATGAACTCCGGACCGTCAATATTTGCCCCGATGCCGTTAAGCGGGAGGGGCGTATTTATCAGGCCCGAAGTGAGTCACTATCCACAAATACAATTACCTTGTCTGTTTTCCATTTAACCTTGAAATGTTAAAGATTCTTAAAAAATTACTGAAAATGACCATTCAAAGTCTATCGCGGGCATGCCAACCTGGGGCCTGTTGAATAATCTAGGAACGTACATGGAGACCCTTTTCTGTACGCCAAGGAGACCCATGGACTGTCTTAGCAAATGAACTTGAATAGTATTAAACGATAGACCTTGTACGAGGTACAGAAAAGGGTATTCCCACTCTCCGAGCGACTATTTTCTTAGTCGCCCAAGGTTATCACTTAAGTGTATTCATGTACGATCCTAGATTATTCAACGGGCCCCTGGGAGGTACATCAATGATGGCCCAGTGGGCCGTACATTAAGCATCAGAAAGTGCATAAGAACAATGTGTACAGGTGTATCATTAAGTAGGGTACCAGGTGATGTACTCCATCCACGATCTTTGCACTATGTCTGGTTCAGTGATACTACGCTCTAATCGAGACCCGTTGAATAAAACCACATCTCTTAAAATACCCCTGGTATTCCATTGGCGTAGATCTTCACAAACGGTGTGAGAGAATCAGATGATTATGGGGCCATCCCTAAAGTACCTACACACTGCAGGGGGGGGGGGTAAATTTTTTTGGAAATTTTGCTCCCTCTTTGTATTGCGTACAAGATTGGGAGGGAGGGGGCCAAAAAATTTGGGAATTTTGCGTATGCCTCTTTGTATTGCGTACAAGATTGGGAGGGAGGGGGTCAACATTTTCCGACAATTTTGCATAAGCACTTTATGGATGGCCCCTTAGTAGAGTAGCAAGGTCTCTACAGACGTTTCATTTTCTGTTGACGCACAGGGCCTGGTGAGTATGAGGCAGTTGAATAAGAGTATTATCATTATTGCCGTTGTCTGATGCATCGTCTGCGTAACATGTTTCGCATGGACCTGTTAAACGTGTTGTGTGTTTCCTACAAGTTCCCATTTGACAATTTGCGACAATTTGAATCGTAAATTCCACATTTCACCTGTCCCGGTGATAATTTTTATTGCATGAATATATTTTTTTATTACTCGTAGGATCCCAATCTATGATTTGTATTTGAGGAAATTTGGGAGAGTTTTTGACGTTTTGCACGCTTTTTCATAGGAAATGCATGTTGTTCGTAAAACAAAATATCAAATACCTATTATATTCCCTGTAATCGTAGGAGTTGTAGGTGTGCGACGTGTGGTTTTTAACGTTCTCCTTCAATAAAAATGTGCCCTAGAAAATTAATATCTACCCCTTACACGTAGGATTCAATACTCGATCTAATATTGTAGGTATTCCGTAGCAGGAAACTAACACACACCTTGCTTATGAATCTCGGCTTTTAAACCATCGACAAATTTTTTTCTCTCAAAGAAACCCTCAAACCTTCCCTTTAAAATGGCTATTCCAAAAATGTTTTGATACAAACACTTCATAACAGCTTACACTGCGGCACGGACCTGACTTGCGATAAGTCTCTTTTCCTTAAATATTATTTAAATTCAACCTAAATTTTTTTTCTACTTCGACCTAGAATACGCGTCAAAAATCAAATAAGGATTAATATAGAACTGGAGAGGATATCTCATTTGAGTTAGATATCTATGTATTGTCGGAAGTCGGGTCCTATTCTAGTCCGTACATTAATTTGCTCCATGTTGTATCAATCTGGGAATTATCAAAGTTATTGTAGTATGTGTCTGCTTTTGACTTCAGAGCCTCGGGGACTGTGTGCGAGGCCACGGACAACACCACTGGTAACGCCGTGGCTATTAAGATGATGGACCTAGAAAACCAGCCCAAAAAAGAGCTCATCATTACAGAGATCGAGGTAAGTAGCAGATTCTAGATGAATAAATAACACCGTCTTCATTAGGTATTTATATAGAATGTCCTGACCATGCTGTACAAGCTACAAAACGAGATGATAATTCACGGTTCGTACGGAACGAGGCGTTTACGCCGAGTTCCGTACAAACCATGAATTATCATCGAGTTTTATGGCTTGTACAAGCATGGTAGGTCATTCTATATTTACTATATACCCGAAATTTAAAAAAATATATTAATTTCATTTGGCTTAACAATCAATATTTTAATAAACGAGTATGGGTAGGTAGTCCGTTTAATAGCGTACGGACCAGTGGTCCGTACAGTATTTTTACGTTATATGGCGAAACAGTGCGTATTTAGAGTATATACGGCATGGGTATATAGTAATAAGACAGAAATTAATGAGTGTTTGGTCTGTGTCTCCATTCTCCATCGAGTTAGGAGCGCGCAGGAATATGAACGAGGCTCGTATGATCCTGACTACAAAAGCCGGAAAATATGGAAAAATAGTGCATACATAAAATGTATGCGGGGTGCTCAGAGGCGGAGTTTTACTGTACTTACTGATGCTCCCTGCGCAGTATAGATTGTGTACTGAACCCTGTGCAGTACACTGTTATACTGACACGTTGAAACATCAGCAATGTGTGTGCTTACACATCGTCATGTCTTCTATGCTAATGATTGGTAAGATTTTATCAATTTTGGATATATGATAAATATATAACAACCCACCATGCTTGTATATGCTCCAAAACTCGATGGGAATCGTTGTTTTTTACGGACTCGCTCCTTAAAAAACAACAATTCCCCATCTCGTTCTATAGCATGTACAGCATGGTCAGGTCCTTCTATTTAAGGAGGGGTACCTGCGGCCCTTTTAAGGACGGGTGCTGGTGGCATTCTATACTGCTAGGGGACGGTCACTTAGTCAACAAAACACATAATTTGAGTATTCAATCACAGAATTTAATACACGAACCTACATTTTTTTCTTTTAAATGGCAATACTAATTATGGTATCAGACCTACATTCTCTGAAAATTTGATTAATATTGCTCCATTATTTCCACGTGTAAAAACAATTCTGTATATTTTTTAGAAATGATGTCTTGAGGCATCATTCGCCCTGGGGCGGTTGACGCCTCAAGGTATCATTTGCCCTCAAAGGGTAAAGTATTAGGTGAATAATATGTGTGGGAACTTTTCTGGCATAAATCGGACCCGATTTCATCCAAAACTTAAAATTTCGGAAATCGGGACCCCGATTTTATCCCCCCAAAAAATAATCAAAAAAATTATTAGGTGAATAATAACATGATTTCCTTGGCTTTCAGGTGATGAAGGAGTACACGCACCCGAACATCGTCAACTACCTGGACTCGTACCTGGTGAACAAGGAGCTGTGGGTGGTGATGGAGTACCTGGAGGGCGGCGCTCTCACCGACGTGGTCACCGAGACGGTGCTCAACGAGGGGCAGATCGCCGGCATCTGTAAGGAGTGTCTGAAGGCGCTGGACTTCCTGCACGCCCGCGACACCATCCACCGCGACATCAAGTCGGACAACGTGCTGCTCGGCATGGACGGCCAGGTCAAACTCACCGACTTCGGCTTCTGCGCCCAGATCACGCCCGACCGCGATAAGAGGAACACCATGGTGGGCACGCCCTACTGGATGGCGCCCGAGATCGTCACAAGGTCAGTGCTTCTCTTATAGCTGCTGTAAAAAATATAAGAATAGACATGAATTCAAAGATGCAAGTTTTTCTATTTTCTTCCAAGTAAATCCTGGTTTTCAGAAAGGAATTTTTGATCATTTACAGGATTTCTTTCTTCTAATAATACACGGAAACAGAGTTCCATTTTAGGGAGCGTAAACAAACTAATTACATAAGTTTATCTGTGCAAAAATATACACTAAGGCTGCGCTGCATCTAACAACACACCACAGCCTGCAGCATCTGTAACTCATCAAATGGGATGCAAATTCTGAGCTCATGGACTTGGATATGCAAGTCGCTACTGCACTACATACAACATTATGCAATGGCTATGAAGTGGGCTTGCCAATTTTTAAACAGATATACTTTCAAAATTTGTTTACGCTCCCTTTTCAAGTGCCAAACCACTTTGCTTATGACCATATATGGCAAACGCTGTTTCCGTGCATTAGTCGAAAGGTGAGTAATGAGAGAAAAGGTGGTTACTGAGCCTATATGGATGGGCGTTCGACGTCATTTGGCGTTCTATTGAATTTTCTGCTCCGCGATGCACCCCCTGTTCCCAGAAAAAGCCACTGCCATTCACTACGGCCGGCTCTCTTCCACCAACCTGTCATCCCTTTCTTTTGCGTAACTTGGACTGTGCCTAGCAACCACCCCTGAAAATAAGCGTTTGGTCGTATAATTGACTATTCCAATCCACTTGCGGGAGTGAATAAACTTGTTGTTATCGATCGATTTCGCATATTTACATATTTAAACTGTATCAAGTGAATGTCCCACGTTACATATCTCGATATTTGGTCATTATCCTACCCCTAATAAAAAACGCCATAGGCTTTACATGGGATTTGTTTATTTCACGGGTGTGACATAAAGTGTTGTTTATGTCACTACTTTCTGATACTGAAAAAATATGGAAACTGGGTAGGATAAAATCTAGACGCCACTCGTTTGAGTTTGAAATTATTTATGTCACTCATTTTGTTGGCTCCGTAATGTCACTCGTCTTCGGCTCGTGAAATTATGGAGCCAACAAAATGCATGGCATAAATAAACTCAGACTGAAACTCGTGACGTCTCTTGTTATTATGCATTCCTATTCCTTACGGAGAGTTTGTAAGACGGCTCCGAACGCTTGATCTTGGAGAAAACCAACCCTCATCAAGAAGTCTAACCTGCCGGATGTGATTACTGCGCATGCTCGGAAATATGTTATCTATTCACTCACCTTGTAGTTTACACTAGAGGGAAACTATGTTCCAGTGGGAATAAGTGAAAGTTACTCGGTAAGGCTCGGAAAAATTACTGTCCAAGGCATAGCCGCGGGCAGTAATTTTTCTAAGCCTTGCGAGTAACTTTCACTTATTCCCACCGGTACGTGGTTTCCCTATTCCTATATACCTTCAATTGTCGGCTATTATCGATAAAAACCGAATGTCTCTGAACATCAACCTGGGCAGTAAACAAAAGTGATTCCACTCCCAGCAGCGTTAGGTAATCATAGGTTGTTCGCTCATAGGTATATAGGAATAGAGGGAAACAATGTTCCAGTGAGAGAAAGTCAAAGTTACGAGGTATTAAAGGCTCGGAAAAATTACTGCCTGTGCCCAAGGCCCTTTGCAGTAATTTTTACGAGCCTTTAATACCTCGTAACTTTGACTTTCTCTCACCGGAAACTTGGTTTCCCTATTCCTATATACCTTCAAATGTAGTTTGATAACAATAAATAACATTATTTGCTTACACACCATCAAATGCGAAGCCAGATCCAGCCTTATCAAATAACTTGACACTCTATGTTTTCTGCCCACTGCTTTTCATATGAATTTTGTAAGAGACAATCTGATTGGTCGAAAAGTCAACCTAGGGTAGTAAACGTCAGCCGAGGGCAGTATACGCAAGTTATTCCACCCCCAGCATCGTGATGTAATCATAGAGTGTTTGGCCATAGGTTTATAGGAATATTGTGTATTTATCCTACCCCTAATATAAAATCCCATAGGGTTAACATTGAGTTTCCGTATGCCACGCTGCCTGGCATACAGAGTTTTATATGCCTCTAGTGGCATACAGAATTTTTATAACGTAATATCCCAAAATCGAGGAGATGGGGTAGGATAAAATCAAAACCTGATTCATTTTAATCATGGCCACAGCATCCCACTCCTGGAGTTTTGGCTCCGGACTTCACTCAGCTTCGCCTCATGAAATCGCTATGCCAAACTCCAGTCGTGGCATACGGTGGCCAAGATTAAAACTCATCCAGTTTTACGATAATACCTTTACAAGTGCCTGTGTTATCCTAGCTTTCCTTCTCTTTGATTCACAGGAAGAACTACAGCTACAAGGTGGACATCTGGTCGCTGGGCATCATGGTGATCGAGATGATCGAGGGCGAGCCGCCCTACCTGAACGAGACCCCGCTCCGGGCCCTCTACCTCATCGGCACCAACGGCAAACCCGACATCAAGAACAAGAGCAAGCTGTCCCCGGATTTACAGGACTTTCTCGACCGCTGCCTCGAGTCGGAGTTCGACAAGCGGGCCACGGCCAGAGAACTGTTGAACCACCCGTTCATCCGGAAAGCCGAGGACCTGGCCACGTTGCGGGATAATATAATAGCGGCGCGTAATGCAGTCAGCGGCAACCTGTAGTAGTGTGCAGTGCTCGGAATCCTCCTCCTCCTCCTCTTGTACTCCCAGCATCGCCTCCTGTCTGAAGAGGGGGAACTTGTGGTCTTCCTCGTTCGTCGTGGGTTTCTGTAGCCGCCGGGACATGACCCTCCTCCCCTTTACGGGCTGTATCCATCCACAAGGCACAATGTCGTACAGATACAGTACAGAAAAAATGCCGAATGGATATTCGCGTCTGTTGGGTATCTGCGCCACATCTGAAAAAAAAAAATCCCCCAAGGAAGAATGAGGAAAACCTAATAGAAAATGTCCCAAAGCCCAATTTTTTTTAATTTTTTTTTCATAATTTTTTTTTTTGCGTGTGTGTCCGAGTTCATGGTGGGAATTAATATAAGGACACTTCCGCATGTGTATAGGAGAGTGGTAAGAGAAGGGGCTCTGGGTGGGACTGGTTCTGTACATGCTACTGATGAGATCTTTGTTCATGTATTATTACTCTGGACGCCACACTTCCTCTGTGTACACTTATATAGAACTGGATCGAGAATCGTATAAATACACAATGCTCCATGAGTTTCGATCGGCTGCAATCATCATCGAGGCAAATCCAAGTGACGATTACGGTGCATCCAAACGAGTGGAGTTTTGTGTATTTATACGATTCAAGTGCAGTTCTGGATTTATCTCACCCCTTTCAATGACATTAAAATAGCAGCAACACAATATCAGAATCATTCAAATTACTTCGCAAATCCGAAGTCATGGCCATGGCGTAGTATTGTCACTTTATCAGGGTGATTCTTGAGTATTTTTTCTGATCTTATTCCTATGGCTATGGCTATTGTACTAGGGGTGAGATAAAGAGGACAGCACCCATGTCATTGCTCATTACGAGAAATTAATTAATTAATGGTTTTATTTGGAAGGAGGGCCACCGCCACGTGTACTATAATTATAGATGCAATGCCAAATACAAAAAAAGAAAAGTATCTGTATAGATTGTCTAAATCGATGTACTATTTCTTTAGCATGGCAGTAATATCCAGAAGATATAAGCCATCACTCTTGACAGTGTTCACATCGAGAAACAGTGTAAGATAATATACATATATACATATATATATATATTGGATCCATTTGTAACACAATCCAAGAAATATCCATACTCAGCAGATGAATAACATAATTATTCCAATGGTGTGATGATGATGTGGTTGGGATTTATTCCTAACCAGAGCTTTGTCTCAGTAATTCTCCTCCGAGTTGCGACGTTAGCCAATAACGTCTTCCCGAATTCAGGAGAACGTTTTTTTCTCGTAAGTTCCGAGAAATATGGTTTTAACGTATTTCCCCCCTGAAAAATGACTCCTTTTCGGGAGTCTATACTCCAATATTCCGCCAAAACAAAAACACTCCATACATTGCCTCGTTTGTTGGGTAGTAGTTCGTCCTTTTTTTTATAGACTAAAAATCATGCAAAAAATGTCACTGTCTTTGTTAGTTTTATATGTACATCTCATATTATCCTTTAAGAGATGGCCCTAGCATTCCAAGCATGGTGGAGTGTACGGGAAAACGGAGCCGGTTCCTAACATTATAGCTAGTTATGCTCCATTAATACACATTAGAAAATGGATTATTTTTATGGATTGTATGGATTTGTTTTCATAATTATGCTAATGTATATCAATCACCCAAAAGCTGAACCGAAAAACATAGCGCTGAAGGGTAAATGGGAATGGTATCAATTCTTATCTAAGGAAAAGTGTCTTCTTAATATTTTCTATGGGGGGATGGGGGCCAAGCATTCACGCTGAATTGTGATTTATCAATAAGACAACAAATCGGTATATATAGTTCTATGCAATGGAAGTCTTTAAAAATCCAAAAACCAGACTGTAGTATCACTGTTTTATCACTCTGTTGATACCAGTCACCATTGTCTCCAAATAAAATTGTCATCTTAAGTCTTACACTATTGCCTCTTATTTATCAATACTACACTCTAAAACAATCATATCCAAATGTTATTACTGGTATTGTATAATGTTTTTGAAAGTTTGATTACGGATTTTATTTGAAACCATAGTGTTTTTGTATCTTATTTCATGAATACAATAAGTGATCATTAATCGAGCTATGTTTGTGATAGAAAAATATCTGCTCATTGGTTTTTATAACTGTAGTTCTGAGCGTTTTTAAAATATGGCCAAAAAAATCTAGTTTTTCCTAACTTGAAAAGTTTAATTGGCTGTTGTGTCGTGAATAACAGGGCGATTTTTGTAAACAAAACATCGTCAGAGAGCCCTATTTGTTGGTGTTCATATCATATACCTGTGTCATGGCTAAGGTTCCCTGTCGTAGTTTGAATATCGAAATATTTTAGGTAAAAAGCACTAAAACCAGGGATGTCAGCAGCCATTGAAGAAAATCCCTGAAATTATTTTCTGGGATCCCCCCCCAAAAGCCCCATAATGAACGAGCTTTAATACTGGGAACTCAAAAACGTTGAAAACTGTGTCCCCTGGTAAGTAGGACTGGTACTACAGTCTGTGCTTTCCAAGCAGAGTCTTGCCTCCCATGTCTTAATGATGGTAAACCAAATATGTGCAAGGGAGATTGTAGTATGAAGCTTGTTCCTGGTGTTATCTATGCATTCAAAGTGGTTTGTATGGTAACACTGCAATAGTTTCAGGGGTTTGTGGGATTTTTATCAATGAATTATCTATGGGGAGCTTTTCAGGGAAAACCCTTAAAATCATGGAAGTAATGATGCACACTTTTATAGGGAAATGGGTATATGGGTTTTCTGAAACACTAGGGATTGATATACACAGGTTGCTTTTAAATAGTGAGGACAGTATTTCTGTGTTTCATAAAAACCCTGATTTCAGGGATTTCCCTAAACTCTGACATCCCTGTAAAACACGTTACCTTCCTGTCTTCTCAGTGATTTAATGAAAACTATCGTATTGACCTATAGAAATAAATATCCTATCATTTTAGGTATTTCAAGACGATCATAATGATACCTATATTGTCAGGCTGTGATAGATATTTCATGAGGTACAGGAGCAGGATGGCCGATGACAAGGAGTCCGAAAGATCCCTAAATCGTTATTTTCTCATAGTAATTTATTCTTGGCATATGTCATAGCGAGAAACTGCCAATAATTACCTCTAAATAACATTTAATAGATAAGATAACCTACAAGTTGTATTCTGTTGGCGTTCACCCCAAAATCACTATTTATTTGAAGTATCTATGTTGATTATTGACTGAGATGGGACTGAAGGAAAATCAAGCCTTATTTGTTTATTTATGATGTCAGGAACTCAACAAGAAATATGACCTTAGACCAGAGTTATTTGATTAAATCACAGGTGGCACCACAATTTTAGAATCTTAGGCCTGAAAAGTTCTGTTATGTATTCCGTATGAAGTTCTCTTGATTTCTATACTTAACTTTCGAATATACTATCTTTCACAAATGCTTGATTGAACTATATATTGTGATTTTACCCATATTAAACGCTCAGGACTATAGATGGAATTACTGAATTTTAGTGGAAAGGCTCTGAACTGAAGCTGAATGCATCAGGCAAAGTCAAAGATATAGTTACCCTTCACTCATCATCATCTTTACCTGCTTTTACAAACTTAAAATTTACTCAACATAATTAGGTAAGAATAGAAAGCTGAAAGAATGAAACTGAGATCAGCTACCATGAAACAGAGAGCGATTGTGAGACCGTTTGAGCGATCAATTGCGGGATATGTTTTTTCAGACCTGGGTGGGTGGGGGGGGGGGGGGGGGGGGGTTCAGTCGTTACGATCTCAAGTTGAGATCCGCTTAGATCTGTGAGAGATTAGGATTTGTTTGTTTGTTTGTTTGTGGTTTAACGTCCCAGGGGACCCTGAGGGTATATAGGGACTATCAATGATTTAACTTTTCACTTTCATAGACTTATTTCAGTCAATTATTTTCAATGTTTCAAATACTTTATATAAAATCAAAGAGATTTGTCTCTTTCAAAAACATGATGATATCTTTCTTTGGAATAGTTTCAAACAACATTTTCATGTTGTTACTGTTTTTCAAATGCTTTCTTCTATTCTCTTGTACCCTTTTACAGTTCAGCAGGATATGCTCGACAGTGATGGGTACATTGCATGACCGTTTTTGAGATCAATAGCGGAAAGTGTTTTTCAGACGTGGTCAAACGTGGTCTACAACTAGTAAAATGTTTGGAGAGTGTCACTATGACTGGAGATTGTGGAATGTGCCTCCGATAAAGAGCTGCATCCCGTCTCCAGTAGGGAGTCTAACACCAGCCGGTCATGGGGTAGGAGCAGACTGGGCACTGATAGCTGCCCGGTGATGCCTGCCCCACAGTAGTAGAATACAATGTAACACCAGAAGGAAGAACACACAACGATGAAGTACTACCATTAAAACATCTGAAATGAACCTGGGCCCTGTTTTTCAGTAGTGATGATCTCAAGCTGAGATCCGCTGAGTTCCATGCACGATCCTGAGACCGTTTTTGAGGTCAATGGCGGCAACTGTTTGTCAGACGTGGTCTCAGCTAGCCACAGCGGATCTCAGCTAAAGCGATCTCAACCTGAGATCCCTAGAGGGAATTTCCTGCCATGTCCATTTGATCTGATCCTTAACTTTCATAATTTTGAATAGGTGTTGTTGTTATTTACAAATATGGAATGACCTTGACCTCACCCTGCTCAAATAAAATCTAGCATTACAGTTGGTACACATAAGCTGCCTTTCAGACAAATGTTTATCACGGTCTTAATAACTGCAGGAAAACTATGAAATTTGGGATATAGGAATGTCGGATTATTAGTACCCTTCCCTCCAAATGTTTCCAAATTTGAGGAGTTCTAGTATCAGAAAAAGATAAATTATGACAGGTATCAACTGTTTGTTTGTTTGGGTAGTTTTACGACTTTGGTCTACTTGTAGCAGTGGGACCCTATGCCCGTTTTATAGTGCTGCCTCACTGAAGGGCTGTGCCACAGACCATTGACACAGCACTCCACCGGTCACATTATACTGACAACGGCAAACCAGTCGCTGCAACATACTAATCGGGTCAGCAAGCTGATGAGTATGAAGCTGCTCCCTGTAATTGGCTACAGGTCAAGCCGGCTGACAGTTTTTGCCAATCTCCCGTACCGGACAGTTTTGGCCACTAAAAGTTCTCCTTTGTTCATTTCTATAGCTTTATGAAAATCTTTGTTTCACGAAGAAACTTCAGAATTTCTTTCTTCACAGTTTTGCTGAAAACACTGGACATGGATGTTGCACATTGCATGTACCAGGGATACCAGGTTTCCGGGATTATCCGGTTTTCCGGCATTTTTTATGCGTTAAATATATTCAATTGAATATCCTGTATTAGCGGCCGGTATCTGAGCTGAGGCGGCCGCTAGCGGACGCCTGGGGCCCGGATGTGGGAGCACCAGTGGTAGACACCCATAGGACTCAGTGAGAGACCAGCTGCACGCTTACAGCGACCGGAATTTTCCCGGAGCGCACCCTGTGTGCCTGCTAAACGTCCATAGGCTCTCAGCTAATCCTGGAATCCAAACCTGTGCCAGGAGAGTGATGAAAGCCATGGCTGGAGTGCAGACGTCTGACACTCAGTAGAGTGCAAGATCTCTGCTAGGAGAGTGGTCATCTGACTGAGTGCAGGCGTCTGACCTATATTTTCCCCGCTCCTGCCTAGACCTGTTTAAATCATTATGGGCAATTTTTCTTTATTTTTAAAGGTAAACGATATGATTTGGTATTACTATTTAAGAGAAGACCAATCCAACTACAATTATGTATTTGAACATCAACATTAAACACATGCTGCTTTTAACACAGCTGATGATATTTATTTAAAGTGAAGACTTGAGCAAGTCTGACTGACCATAATGGGGCATCTAAAAATAGGGCCTGGTCGGAATGAGGAGCTGATTGTGACCTGGATACACAACGAACACAATTCAAACTCTCAAACTATATCAACCTGGGCCCTGTTTTTTAGTCACGATATCGCAAGTCTACGATCCTCTGAGATCGGATCAAGATTTTACGTGTGTTTTCAAGACACAAGATGGCGGGTGTGCTATAGACAGGGTCGTAAGTTGAATCAAGGGATCTTGGCGAAATTAGTCTGAAGTTAAGACAAGTATAGAACTGTCTTAGGTTCTATAATACGTCACTGTGAATTCCCTGTGCTTCCCATAGGAATTAAGCGATGAAATTTTAACACGAGTAAGGGATACATATGACCTACAAGCATCCCAAATATGAAGACAATCGGACCCACCGTCCCGAAGATATCGGCGTTTGAATTTTAAACATCGGGCTATCGATCGGATATCGCACAAGCACTCTCCCAGCAGATCTTTCGCGGTACAGAGCGCGGAATCTCTGCTGGGAGAGTGATGTAAGCGCAGAGTGAGGGTAGAGCTACACTGGCCACCACAGCAGCGTTTGCCATGACAAATTTCAAACGCCGATATAACGGTGCTGCCGATTTTCTTCATAATTAGTACGATTATAGGTTGTATGTATACCTTACTCGTGTTCAAATTTCATTGCTTAATTCCTAAGGGAAGTGAAGTTCCGTGTTTGGTACGACATGTACAGAGTGGTCTCAGAGATACGACACTTATAGCCACTATTTCCGCTCCAGTGGCCACAGAATGTCGTGACTATAGCACACCAAATACCTCCCTAAGTGTCGTATCTTCACTAAGAGTCGTATCCGCTTTACTATCGCAGCTCTCTAGCACACTGACGGCAGATACATGTCGTAAGTTAAGAATGTCGTGACTAAAAAACAGGGCCCTGTATTCTGAATATAGGTGATATATCAAATCATGGAGATGCCTGAGATACCCAGAGGTGGAAATTTACAAGTGGACTCCCAAGTGAAAAATAAATTCAGGTGGGAATGGCTTGAGTGTACTGATTTAAATGGAGATGTTATAGGAGAATATGTGGTAAAAGTAAATAAGCCTGCAATAGCACACTGCAAATGGTGTCACAATGACATTTAGTATGATACCAGTGGGAAAAAGTCTCTTCAAGATCATGCTAAGTCTAAGAAACACAGGACAAAAAGAAACGTTTTGAAAACCACACACTCTCCCAGCCTCATCTCACAGGGATGTCAGCAGCCCTTGAGAAAAATCCCTGAAGTTATTTGCTGGGACAAACTAATTCCCCCCCTTCCCCCACCAGACTACAATGCTTACTGGGAACTCAAACGAGTAAAGCTGTATCCCCTGGTGATTAGAACTGGTACTGCAGTCTGGGATCTCCAAGCAGAGTCCTACCATCTATGTTCTATTGATTTTAAACCAAATATATGCATGGGAGATTGTAATATTGAGCTGGTTCCTGGTATTAGCTATACATTCAAAGTGGTTTGCATGGTAACAGTGCGAGGGTTTCAGGGATTTCAGGGATTTTCATCCTGGCATTATCAATGGGAAGCTTCTCAGGGAAAACACTGAAAATCATGGAAGTAATAATGCACATATTTAAAGGGAAATCGGGGGTGTGGGGTGCTTGAAACAATATGGGGTTGACTTACACAGGTTCTATTGAGGTTTTTGAGTAGTGAGGACAGTATTTGTGTGTTCTAGAAAAACCCTGATTTCAGGGATTTCCCTGAACTCTGACATCCTTGATTTCAGGTACTTCAAAATATAGAAAGTGGATTCAATGCAGTAGGTGCAACCCATAACGTTAACACATCTACTACTGATGCAAGAAGTAGTAACCACAGCTACCAGAATAAAAGGCCTGCAAGTTTTATGGATAGGAAATCACATGCTGAAGCTAGAACGATTTCCTTTGCAGCAGAGCACAGTCTACCAATGAGTATTGTTCCTGATCTTGAGTATGCCAAGGAAATGGCAGAGGATAAAATTGCTTTGCATGCTCTGAGTCTCAAAAGAAGTTGTGCCACATATAAACTTAAAGATGGGATTCACACAATATTGCACAAACGATTAGTGCATGACTTAAGATACTCAACCTTTTCCATCAATGTGGATGAATGCTGTGCTACAAATAGGGAGAAAGTATTCACAGTACTTGTCCAATATTTCTCAGAAACAGGAGAAAAAGTGGTTGTTAGACATTATATTTCCTTAAGCCTGATTTCAGTAACAGCAAAATCCCTCTACAGTCTAATTCTAGATCAATTGGAAAAGGATGGGATACCCCTCACCAATTTGATATCTTCATTGAGTGACAGTGCTAATTATATGCGAGGTAAAAAGGGAGGATTTGAGACTCTCCTTAGAGAATCAGCAACACACTTGTTAGACATAGATGGAGACTTATGCCACCATATACACAACTGTGTAAAGTCATTCTGTAAGCACTTCAACTCTGTTGTAGAGGACTTAGATGACAACATATATGTTGACTTCAAATTCAGTATTGAAATGAGACAGGACCTCAGAGACCTATGCAGATTCACAGGGGAGGAATTTCATGTGCCAAAAGGGAGGATTTCTCATAGATAGTTGTCTGCATATTCTGTCACTGAAGTGATCTACAAGATGTGGAATGCTCTAAACATCTTGTATTGGTCCTGGTTACCAGTAAAGGACCAAGTAGACTACCAGGACATTCTAGACAAGGCTTTGGCCAATGTTTCCAAGAAAGACAGAACATCTATTATGTACCTTCAACATAAATATAGATCAAAACGGAAAAGTATGACTACAGCTGGGGAAAAAAGAAAAGACAAAGATGTAGAGTTGCTCTTCTACAATGCAAACAACACAGAGGTCCATGTCACAATGTATCTAGATATCCTGCCAATCTTCAATAGATTTGTGAAATCCCAAGAAGTGAAGGACTCTCTCATTCATAAACTTCATGATAACCTTGTTGTTCTTGTAAAAGAGTTCTTTGGCTATTTCATACATGCAGAGGCACTGAATGGTCTCCCTGGTCGTAGACTTAAAACCCTGAACATTCAGGAAATGGGCCTTCCAGCAAGAAAGATTCTCATTGGATTCAAACCTCGAGAACTTCTAAGGAAGTCAAGAAAGGAAACTCGAATGAAGTTCAGAGAAACAATGAGAACAGCCTATGTAGAGACAGCCAATTATATGGTGAAGAAGTTACCATTGGACAATGAGTTACTGATATTGCTGTCTGCATTGGACCCATGTGTACATGGTACCCAAGCTGCCAAGGAAAGTCTCCTCAAACTTGATGCCTTCTTTCCTGTTTTGAAGGATCCTGAGACAGCTGCCTTCCTTGATGAAGTCAATAAGCTAACATTTGACCCCACACTTGACCATGAGAAGTCTGAGAGGATTGGTCTTTGGTGGAACCAGGTTTTCAAGTCAGGGATATATCCATCTTTAAGCAAAGTGGTGAAAGCATGCCTATCCATCTTCACAGGACCTCATGTAGAACAGTCCTTCAGCTCCATGAACCTGATTATCAACAAGACTACAAATCGCCTTGATGTGAGGACATATTCTGCTCTCCAGTCCCTGCGATACTACATGAAGGCCAAGGGGAAGACTTCATTGGAGCTCTTCCACAGAGACAATGTGTGGCACTCTCATTGGACAAATCAATGGCCTTCCATATGCAGACAGCGCATGCCAGATATCAGAAAAGGGTGAGGGAGACCAGAGCTAATTGTTTGTTTGTTGGTTTGTTTGTTTGTTTAGTTTAACGTCCAATTTGTTCAATTACAATGACTTACTTTGGTTTACTTTACTCAAATTTGCATATCCTGTTGGAATAGCAAGCTTTGCTGCCTGGTTGATCCAGGCATCTTACTTTTCTCAACCATATCTTATCGAAAATCTTACATTCCCTGAGGAAGTCAAGAATTTTTTTCTTCCCAGTGTTATGGAAAACACTAGGCAATGTTCTCACATTCTTCAGGAATTTCTTCCTGCTCTCTTTGGTTGCCTGACAATGTAGCATGAGATGTTTTACACTCAGCGGAGTGTTGCATGTCTGGCACACAGGTGGTACTTCACCTCTTAGGAGGTGCCCATGTGTCAGTTTGGTGTAACCAGAGCTAAATCAGTCACACAACTGACTGATGCAGCAGAGAAACTTAAAAGGGGGATCAAGAGAAAGAATGAAACTATTTATGGGAAGCAGTACAAGAAACAGAAAGATCACCTACAAACGAAACAGAATGTGCAAAAGAGAAGTAAAAAAAATACAGCAGACCACACACAGAAGAATAAGATTGTCACAAAAAATAAGGAATGTATGAAGGAGAAGAGAAACAAGGCACAATAAAACTAAAGGTGAACAGACTGGTAGGGAAAGCACAGGAACAACAAGATTAGGTAGGTAGATCATATAAAACATATTATAACATTTTAAATATGGTATTATATGAAACTCTTTTCTCTATATCTCTTTCTCATTCCATGAAAAAGACTGGTATATTCCCATGTTTTCTTGGTCTCTCTGTGGCAGTTAATAACACATTAAAAAAGATTCCTGAGTCCAACTGACATCCCTGTAGCATTTATACCGATATTTATTCATATCTAATGCCATTACATCATTTACATTAAAGGATTGTTGAGAAATAGGGGTTTGAATATTTCCGTGTATTTTTTTTAAACCTCACTGGCATCCCTGATGTTCTTATCCCTGCTTTTCTTAGTTGCTTGACAGCAAAGCAGCAGGTGCTCAGGTATCAACTGGTCTCAGGTTGAGACCATTTGGGAGATCATTTCACTTGAGATCGTCACAACTGAAGAACACCCATAGCACCCTAAACGGTCACATCTCAGTCTCAACCGTAGAGATTGTCTCAACTGATCGAGTTAGCGGAGGCTTGCCGTGTGTCCGGCTACTGTTCAACCAGCAGTAACCAAGGTGTAGGCATAGTTGCCCAAGAGAGCGTGAGTGTTATGTACGGGTTAAGTAGTGTGCGTTAACAGCGTAATGGCTATTTACAGGTCGGTTGAATTAGCGAATAGGCCACCTTCCATACCCCTTCTGACAGTACGGAAAGCTGCTGAAGACTTGAACTCAGCAAGACCTGTGTCACGCCGAGCAGGATATTTGGTATTTTTTCAACGAATTGAATGTTTGTGAAATTCTTTTGCGCCTTGTGGTTGCAAAAGTTGAATTTAGCCTGAGGGAGACATTATTCGTGCGGAGGTGCAATAATTCTACCTGTTTTCGGTGGTTTTTGACAATTACGTCTGGCTGGCTTCCGCGGGGCCTTAGCTCGGTAATGTTTTTTCATTGATCAACAAAATTTTCAGTTACAGGAATTTTCAGTCGATCAGAGAAAAAATTTGATGCTAAAGCATCCATTACACATTAAAATCATCAATTTTCACGTTTATTTACCTTGTTGGTTGGTTTTGGCGGAAATTAGAGGTCACCGGAAGTGGCCGAGTGCCCGCCAAAAGTAGCCGAGCCTCGACCTGATGATGGCACGCCGAGTAGCTGGCCGCCATTTTGGCCAAGCGGGCCCTACGCACCATGAGTGCTGGGTTTTCCCGAATTCCCTCCGTTTTATGGACATTTCCCGGACCGCGAATGTGATTCGCTCCGAGGACTCGGCGACACTCGAGTCGGATTGTACGGCCGCAACAGTTTCTTCCGAGGGGGGGAAACGGGCGTCAGACAAAGGTGAGGTTGATTTCTCAAACTTTCTCAAAGCCAGGAAATACATTGTCATTGTTGAAGAAAAAGCTCAGATGAGAACAAGTCTGTGAATAGGAAGGCCCAAGCTGTATGCCCTGTCTTAGCTCAAATGGTGTCTTGTAGTGTGTGATTATGTGAAATATGGGAACTAAGGCAGGATGATGGTGGATTATTATGGCAGCATTTATTCCTATGTCTTCATGGTACCAAGGCTATGGACAGAGAGAGAAGTATGTCACAATCCCCTGTTCCTAGAAATACCACATAGAGGTCATACATGAGTAGTTGTTAGAGTTGCTCACAGATGGCAGCAGCTTACAGTAAGTGTGTCATTGCTAATATTGCTAATATACCCGAAGCAACAGCCCCTAGACTTGACATTGAACTGTATGGTGCAGTGGGGGTGGAAGCTCGGAAGCTGGATGTATCATTACAGACCATACAGAAAGGTGTGGTCGGGGCATTAAATGCATTGGTCCCAGTAGCAGAGTTGGTATTGAAGAAAGGTGAGGATTCTGAGCTAGATGCTTTGAGAAAGAACATTGTAGATGCTTTGGAGATGCTGTCCCTTACATCAAGCGGGATTTCGGTGAGGAGCACTGTCACTGGAAGAGGGAGAGCAGTCAGATCCCTCTCTGCTCTTCGGAGGGAAGTTAGACTCAAAAGTGAAGGATGTGGAGGTCTCAGCTAAACTTCAGGAGAAGTTAAAAAAGAAGCCGGCGTCGGCTTCGAAGGATAGGCCAAGGAAGCATATGTCGCATCCATACCATCCCTACCCCGGGAAGCAGTTCAGATCCCAGGGACCCAGATTCAAGGGAGGCCAGACAGGTTACGGATACCACCCATACAACCGATTCCTAACCAAGCTAGGAGGTTACGGTGCCTTCCAGTCCTACCATCAGCCAGCCCCACCAGCCCAGGCAGCCCATTCCCAGACCCAACAACAACAGGGTTTTGGGAAGAAGGGGCCTCAGCAATAGAGCAGGTGAGTCCTCTTTTTGATAAAAAAAACCTGGTCAAAAACTTTCAGGCTGGTAATATTGCATTACATGTTTCTGAATGGTTTAAGATTGTTAAAGATCCATGGATCTTGGGTATGGTTTTGGGAGTCACGATTGATTTCTGGACACAGCCAGTACAGGCTAGGATACCTTATCCTTATAGATTATCACGTGAGGAAGGTAATATCATGGAAGGCCAAATCAGAGATTTGTCGCAGAAGGGAGCGAATGAACAGGCCTGTCATTCAGAAGGGGAATTCATTACAAATGTTTTTCTCAGACCAAAACCTAATGGTAAACATAGACTTATTCTGGACTTGACAGAATTTAACAAGTGTGTTCCACATGTTCATTTCAAAATGTCAACTCTCCAAACTGCCCTGGATATGGTAAGGCCAGAGGCCTACATGGCTTCAGTCGATCTGAAAGATGCATATTTTTCAGTGAATATTCATCCGGAATTTAGAAAAATTTTCAGATTTCTCTGGAAAGGTGTGTTGTGGCAGTTTGTAGGGATGCCAAATGGATTGGCTTGTGCCCCTAGAATATTCACAAAAATTCTGGCCCCAGTCTATGGGTATTTACAACAGAAAGGGTATGAATGTTTCCCGTATTTGGATGATTCCTTTGTGATTGCCAATTCTACATGGAGGAAGCTGTGTTAGTGTTAGCCGAAACACTAGATAGACTTGGATTTGTGATAAATCCAGAGAAATTTATGATGGAGCCACAAAAAGAAACACTTTTCCTAGGGTTTAATATTGACTCAGAAAATATGGAGGTGAACTTGCCCAGGGAAAAAAGGGATAAGTTTAGACAGGCAGCATTGGGGGTGTTAGAGTATGGGACAGTCCATATTAAGGGACTAGAAAGAGAGAAAAATCAAGCTCTAGAGAGAAATAGAGGGGATTTTGACAAGAAAATGACCTTGGGCTAAAGGATATTACATGGTGGTTAGAAAATGACTAAACAGAACATCAAAATAGATTTGCCCTCTGTAACCATCTGTACTGATGCTTCGCTAGAGGGTTGGGGAGCACATCGTGGAGAGGTAGCCACAGGAGGTAGATGGAATGAGACAGAGAGTCAGGACTATATAAATGTGCTGGAGTTGAAGGCAATTCTTTTTGGACTAAGATTGCTAATTCAGGAAGAAGATATGCATGTGAAAGTGTTAACAGATAACACTACAGCACTGGCATATGTCAAACATGGAGGGGGCATACACTCAGAGGGTCGCCATAAAATGGCTAGAGAAATATGGGAATGGTGTGAGTCAAGGCAATTGAGAATAACCATCCAACACATACCAGGGGTTGAAAATGTCCTAGCAGACTACAAGAGTAGAAAATTCCAGGATGAAATGGAATGGGAACTTAGCCCCGGGATATTTGAAAAGATTGTCTCAGTTTTCGGGAAACCTGACATTGACATGTTTGCATCCAGGTTAAATGCAAAATTGCCAAAATATGTGTCCTGGCATCCGGATCCAGATGCCTGGGTGCCAGATGCACTTTCCATACCATTTTGTTTTTATTCCTCCTTTCAGCATGATACCGAGGGTCCTCTGTCACCTCAGGGAGGTCCCACGGAGGGGGGTGTTGGTGGTGCCCACGTGGCCAAACAGACCATGGTATGCCAGTTTAAGACGCCTGTCGAAAAGAAAGCTAACATTCAGGAAACGACGGGGAAACCTAATTCCGGTGGGAAAACCCAGAAATCGTATTGTAAACAGTGCCCCATTGGAGGCCTACCTTTTTTCCACAAGAAACTGAAATCAGAGGGTTATGATGACGAAACCATCAAATTAATGTCGGATGGTTGGAGGGCCTCGACTAAAAAGATCTATAGTACATATCTGAGTAAGTGGGCAGTTTACTGTATCAAAACTATGACCCCTTTATTGAAACCTTGTTTACCCCAGGTTTGTCGTTTCCTAAAGTGTCTGGCGAAGGAAGGCGTCGGGTACAGTGTTATTAACACAGCCCGTTCTGAATTATCAACAGTTTTACCTTTGTACGACGGTGTTTCTGTCGGACAACACCCGAATGTTTGTTTGGTCATTAGGGCGGTATATAACAGGAACCCCCCGAGGCCCCGTTATACGGAATTTTGGAACGTAGGAAAAGTTTTCGGCCTGTTTAGATCTTGGGAGAAAAACGAGAAATTGTCCTTCAAGTTGTTGACCCTCAAGGTCGCCGTTTTGTTACTGTTGGTCACCGGCCAAAGAGGCCAGACTATTTTGGCCCTCTCGTTAGAGGGGCTGGTTAGAGAGCCTGACTCTTTTATCTTCATGTTATCTAGACTCCTGAAGTCTAACAAGTCGTGTGACCCGCTCAACAGGATTGTAGTGAGGAGATTTCCAGATTGCCCAGAAATCTGCCAACTACAATCACTTTCTGTATATATCAAGAGATCAAAGGAAAAAAGGGGGGCCGAAAAGAGTTTTCTGCCACCTCACAAAGCCATTTCCAGGTACACCCTAGCAAGGTGGGCATTATTTGTTTTGAAAAAGGCAGGGATTGATACAGACAAATACAAATCGCATTCTACGAGGGGGGCGGCTGCATCAGCAGTGGGTGCAAGTTGGGTGAATCTGAACACCTGAATGATTCACGCTGGCTGGCGGTCAGAGGAGGCGTTTCGACTCCACTATAACAAACCAATAGTCCGGGATACGGCGGCAGTCCAACGGACGCTGTTATGACAATAAATGAGAGTGAGTAACCCAGTACGATACTACTTGAGTTGTCAAGTTACATTAATTACTGTTGTGTTGACAGTTGCTGGGTTGGGAAGGTTTTTCGCATCTCAAGGAAACATAACCTATAAATCTCTCATCGGTTCCCGGAAACACTCGAGTGTTGCCAAGGTAAAATAGTAGAATTTTGGGAGACTTACCTGGTAAGTTGAAGTTGTTTGTTTGTTTGTGGTTTAACGTCCCAGGGGACCCTGAGGGTATATAGGGACTATCAATGATTTAATTTTTCACTTTCATAGACTTATTTCAGTCAATTATTTTCAATGTTTCAAATACTTTATATAAAATCAAAGAGATTTGTCTCTTTCAAAAACATGATGATATCTTTCTTTGGAATAGTTTCAAACAACATTTTCATGTTGTTACTGTTTTTCAAATGCTTTCTTCTATTCTCTTGTACCCTTTTACAGTTCAGCAGGATATGCTCGACAGTGATGGGTACATTGCATGCTTGGCATATTGGGGGATTTTCCCCTTTCAGGAGATATTCGTGTGTAAGTCTGGAGTGACCTATTTTCAGACGGGTCAACTTCACCTGTTCACTACGACTTAATCCCCCACAGTTTCTCTTCCCATTCACAGTTGAGTGAATGGTATGTAGTTTGTTTCTTATTTGCTTGTTCCAGTCAGATTGCCATTTATTCATTGTCATTTCTCTTATTGGAGCTGTCATATCCGTGTGTGGAATTTTCACTGTACCGGGATGCAACTTCAGAGCTTTCTTTGCTGCTCTGTCTGCCTCTTCATTTCCATCAATTCCTATGTGGCTTGGTAGCCAGCATAGAACTATGTCTTTCCTTCTTTTCTTCAAAATGGAAATCCTCTCTCGAACTTCTCTTACCAAAGGGTTTGTCGGAGAGTATTGGAGGATACTTTGAAGACATGACTTTGAGTCAGAATATATGATGAATTTACGATGGTGTGAGACACCTGCCCAGTATAGGGCTTTCAGTATTGCACTGGTCTCTGCAGTGAAAATACTGGCCTGGCCAGGTAATGCAGCAGTCAGATTACCATATGGTGTATGGACAGCAAAGCCCACTTTTTGTCCTTCTTTCGACCCATCAGTGTATATGGGAATGTACTCTTTGTGGTCCTTCTCTATCTTTTCCAGTTCAGTTTTGAACTGGAAAGTGCTAGTTTCACCTTTTTTGTTCTTACTTAGATCAAGAATAATCCCAGGTTTTTCCTCCAGCCAGGGAGGTGCACTTGATGGAGTTAGCTCCCTCAGATCATTGAGAGGGAGGTTTGTTTTCTCCAAGAGACTTCTGATAGAAGTAGCATATGGTGAGGCTACTCTTGGTTTGTTCTCAAATAGTCTCTGGTTATTCTTTTTGAATATTGTCTCATGTGTTGGGTTTCTCGAGTTTACCTTTGTCTTGATTGCATACTGTAGAGATAATGTCTCTCTACAGAGCTCAAGTGGTGGTATCAGAGCTTCTATTTCCAAACTCTTTTGGGGAGAGGTTCGGAATGCACCAAGACAAAGTCTAAGGCCTTGGTTCTGGATTGGTTTTAGTCTGTCCAGATAGCTTTTGCTGGCTGAGCCATACACTATGGATCCATAGTCTAATCTTGATTGAATGTAGGCTTTGTAGAGAGTGATCAAGATCTCTCTATCGGCCCCCCACCTTGTATGGCAGAGGACCTTCAGTAAATTCAGGGCTTTTTGACATTTTCTCCTCACATATTCTATGTGAGGTTTGAAAGATAGTTTGTCGTCAAAAATCATTCCCAGAAATTTCACCTCAGTTTTTACAGATATTTTGCTGTCATGTAAGAGGAGGTTTGCTTCATGCTCACATCCCCTCTTTCTGCAGAAATGGACACACATGGTTTTGGTTTGGGAGAATCTGAAACCATTTTCAGTGGTCCATGTTTCCAAGTGATGTAGTGCTGTCTGTAGTTTTCTTTCCACTGTTGTCACGCTTTTAGATCTGTAGCACATGACAAAGTCATCAACGTACAGGCTGGCATTGACTTCAGAGGGCAGATTCTTGGTGATCTCATTTATCTTTATGCCAAACAGAGTAACAGAAAGTACGCAGCCTTGAGGCACTCCCATTTCCTGGTCAACCCGATCAGAGGATGTTGTACCTACACGTACAGTTAAAACCCTGTTGGCAAGGAAGTTTGAGATGAACTTAGTCATTCTTCCACGCAGACCTAGTCTATGTATGTCTTGCAGAATACCATACTTCCACGTGGTATCGTAAGCTTTCTCTAGGTCAAAGAATATGCCAATCACATGTTTATTTCTGGCAAATCCTTCTCTGATGAAATTCTCCAAGTTAACACGGTTGTTACATGTGCTTCTGTTTTTCCGGAAACCTGCTTGAACAGGGTTCAAGTGGTTACCAGACTCCAGAAACCAGGTCAGCCGATTGTTTACCATTCTCTCCATGGTCTTGGCAATGCAACTTGTCATGGCTATGGGTCTATAGCTTGATGGAAGGCTATGATCCTTTCCTGGTTTCGGTATAGGGATTACAGTTGCCTCCGACCATGATTTTGGGTACAGGCCTTGAAGCCACAGTTTGTTCAACAATAGGTCTAGCTGCTCCCCTGGTAGGTGCTTTAACATTTGATAATGAATATCATCTGGCCCAGGGGAGGAATCCTTTGCGTCATTGAGGGCATGACTCAGTTCCTCAAATGAAAAGGGTAGGTTGTAGTCCTCTTCATTGTTGGAGGTGAAGTTAAGTTGAGTCTGCTCTTTTGCTTCTTTGTGTCGTAGAAAGCCAGCCTCACAGTTTTCACTGGACGAGGTCCTGTGAAATTGGGTGGCAAGAGCATTGGAGATCTCTGTTTTAGTTGTTTTGATGTTTCCATGCATTTTCAGATGGTGTACTGGTGGGTTTCCTGATTTTCCATTCATTTTTCTCATAAAGTTCCAGACTTTTTTCATGGGTGTGGTTTTAGTTATGGAACTAACATACCCTTGAAAAGAATCCCTTTTGGAGGTTTTATAAATTCTCCTTGTTTGGGCATTGGTCTGGAGATAAGCAGTAATGCTTTCTGTGGTGATGTTTTTGCTCAGTCTCTTTCTTGCTCTATTTCTTTCCCTTTTGGCTCTCTGACAGTCTTCATTGTACCATGGTTTGGATTTCTTGGAAGGGGTACGAGAGGACTTTGGAAGGCATTTCCCAGATATCTCTAACAGGGTATCTGTAAAATACCTCATTGGGTTGTCCTCCATGTCTACTACCTCCCAGGAGAGAAATCGCTCATTGCAGAGCCTTCCGAACCCTTCCCAGTCTGCTTTGGAGAGATTCCAGGAGGGATGTTTTTCATTATTGGTGTTTAGTTTGTCTGTCTCTAACATTATAGGGAAGTGATCACTTCCACAGAGATCAGTATATACTCTCCATTTAAATTCTGCAAACAGGGTCGGATGGCATAGTGACAGGTCAATAGAGCTGTATGTACCTGTTGCAGGGTGGAGATATGTTGATGTTTTCGTGTTAAATAAGCACAGTGAGTGTTTATCTAGGAATTTTTCCATCAGTCTACCTCTTTCATCAATCCTGTTTGAGCCCCATATGGTATTATGGGCATTAAAGTCACCCATAATGATAAATGGGGTAAGGAGTTGGGTGATGAGGTTTTTCAGACTTTTATATTTTACCCATGGTCCAGGAGGTAGATATATGGAACAAAGCGTGAGAGGGCTGTTAACTGTCAGTTTAACAGCCACAGCTTGGAGTTCCGTTTCCAAATGTACCTCAGACTGGGGGTATTTGTTATGTGCCATGACTGCCACTCCTCCAATAGGGTTCTGTGGGTCTGGCACCTTGATATATGTTTTATATCCTTTCAGAGAGATGTTTTTCTCTTCTTTACATTTGATCTCTTGGAGGCAGAGTGCAACAGGGGAATGGTCAGAACAGATGAGTTCTATTTCTTCCCTGTTGGCTCTGAAACCCCGGCAATTCCATTGGATGATGGTCTCCATCATTTCTTGACTGGTGTCTTTTGTTTGGTCAGCACCACCATAGATGTTGTTTTGGTAGGTGGTGATCCAAACCTCTTGGCAATCTCATCATTTTTCTTCCTGATGTTTTCCCTGTTGATTTTGGGCATTGGCTTTTTTGCAGCCTGTGGTGGTGATGTTGCTTTCTTGGCATATTCACCATCCAGATGTTGCCCATTTGGTGGTGACCCTGATGGTTTTGGGTCTTGTTCCTTGGAACCTGATGGTACTGGTTCCAAGGGTTTCCCCATAGCTATGGGAATCTTAGAGATAGAAGTCTCTGGAGCAGGCTCATGGGCTTGCCCAGTGGTGTTAGGGGCCTTTTTGTTTAGCTGAGGCCTAACAGCTTTTTTCACACTTTTGGTCTGAAGAGCAGAGTTTGTTTTTCTCTGTGGAGCTATGGAGCTTGGTGTTCTCTTGGCTATTTCAGCATAGCTCACAGAATATGTGGGAGCAGAAGTTGCTCGCACAATTAATCTTGCTTCTTTAAAGGAAATCTTGCGTTCCATGCGGACTTTTTGAATTTCCTTTTCCTCTTTAAATCTTTTACAGTTTTTTGAGGAGGCAGGATGGGTCCCAGCACAGTTTGCACAGTGGGGATCATCCTGGCACTCCTCAGTCTTGTGAGCTCTTGAGCTACACTTTCCACATATTTCCTCATTGGAGCATTTCTTAGAAGTGTGGCCGTAACGCTGGCATCTATAGCAGCGCATAGGGTTTGGCACATATGGACTCACCTTCAGCACCTCATAGGCACATTTGATCTTTTCAGGTGGGTAAGGTGTGTCAAAGGACAAAACATATGTGTTTGTCTCAATGACCTGGCCATTCCTTTTGATCTTGATTTGTGTGACTTCCGTCACTCCATGTGTGGCCAAACCTTCTGCTATTTCAGCCTCAGGTGTGCCTTCCAGGTCTTGCCATCTTATGACTCCCTTTGAGCAGTTAAGGGATCTGTGTGGGCTGGCCTTCACAGTAATCCCATTCAAAGTGGTTGTCTTCAAGAGGCTGAGGCTCTGATGTTTCTTGCCTACTTGTACCAGCAAATTACCTGCTGCCATTTTTGATATTTTTATCTCTTTGTCATCCTGGGGGTTTATTGCCTTATGGATGACAAATGGAGATACTCTTTTGAGACTCTGCTCTGATTCGATTACGAGGAATCTTGGCCAGTTGTGGTTGTTGTAAACCTTTTGGCCCTCTTTTGCTTTTTTGTTGGCATGGGAGGCAGAGGTTTCCCCTGTGCTCTCACGCCCTCTTTTACCGAGGACAACACGGAGTAAAGATGGAGGGGCTTGCAGGGATAAGCCGGGGGACCTGGGGGCCGTTTAACTAGTAGGGGGGTCAAAACGAGAGGTAGGACTGCAACAGTGGCCCCAACAGTGTCAACCCCAAATTCGCGTTTCATCAGTGCTCTCGCTGTTGAGATGGGACTAGCTCTCACTGTTGGCACAGCTCTTGCTATGCACACGCGTTTGAAATTTCTACACCAGTAAGGTATATATATGCCCTATAATCGCACCAATTATGAAGAAAATCGTCCAGGCTGTTCCGAAGATATTGGCGTTTGAGTTTTGTCATAACAAATACTGCACTTCCCGCCGGCCTCCGGGGGGGGGGACAAAAAGGACAGCCGAAACCCCGCCGCACTACAGAGGGAGTGAAAAAGAACAGCAACCAACCCAAAGTCACAGAGGGAGTAAAAAATTCAAACGCCGATATCTTCGGGACGGTATGTCCGATCTTCTTGATATTTGGTACGATTATAGGTTATATGTATACCTTACTCTTGTAAAAGTCTCATTACTTAATTCCCACGGGAAGTGGGTGAGAATATTCTATACACGTAACAAACGAGAGGGTAGACCCTCTCGCTTGCAGCAGCTCCACAGTGGCACTAACAGCAAGAGCCACTGCACTGATGAAACGGGTTCTGCCACTGTTGGTGCCGCTTGTGTCCCAAGTGCCATTCACGCTTGAGTGCACCTACCAATGAAACGCACATTGCCGCTTTGCTGCACTGTTACAAACAGCGAGACTTATAGCTCCTAGTGAAACAGCCCCCAGGTTCGTCTCCGTAATGACACAAACAGACGGATGTGGGGGACCTACATCCAATGTCCTCAGAAGTAAAATGTCAGAGGTGCTTTTGAAACTGAAACCTGAGGATCACCTATCAGGTAAGGACCATGAGATTGGACATCAAACCCATACTCTCCTGTCCAAACTTGGTGACAGACAAAAACATCTTCTTAAGCTTGTTTGTTTGTTTGGGTAGTTTAACATCCAATTTGTTCAATTAGACTTACTTAACTTTGAATAACAAGGTATGCTGCCTGGTTGATCCAGGCATCTTATTTTTCTATAATCATATCTTGTAGAAAAACTTACATTCCCTGAGGAAGTCAAGAATTTCTTTCTTCTCAGTGTTATGGAAAACACTGCGCAATGTTCTCATATTTTTTAGGAATTTCTTCCTGCTCTCTTTGGTGGCCTGACAGTGTAGCATAAGATGTTTTACACTCAGCGGAGTGTTGCATGTCTGGCATATAGGTGCTACTTCACCTCTTAGGAGGTGCCCATGTGTCAGTTTGGTGTGACCAGTCCGCAGACGAGTTAGCCCCGTCGCTTAGTTATGCTTGCATGCAAGCATATCCGGTCTGCACCATGAGGAGGCGAGGGGACCAAGAGGGTGATCAGATTGTTAATTGCTCAACTATCTACGTGCAGAGAGAGATAAGGCCAGACAACACACCAATAGTCCCACAGACTACCTGTTCTCATCCACATTAGAGAAAGACCCATTCCAGGCATGCCACTTTATTGAAATCCACCGTCTTCCTAAAGCTCTTCGTCTATCCCATCATGTTCCTGACAGAGAGCAGTACAACAAAGCGCAGTCTCCCACTGCAAGATCAGTTCCTGATCACTCTACTTAATTTGCTTCAGAATGACTCTTTTGAAATTACTGCTGGGGTTAGAGGGATAGCAATTTATTAACTGGATAGACTTAATGTATCTTAAGTTGTGAGATGGCAAGACAAAGTATTTTTGAAACAATCCTGACACTTTTGGTATCTAGGTTTCCCTGTTTGACATCATTGACTGCTTTGAAATATTTATCAATTAACCAAAGACCTTTAAAGCTAGGGCAGAATGTCACAGTAACTATAAGAAGCACACAAATGTGAAAGTGTTCATATCTTGCAGCACAATTGGACACCTCAACTTCATCTCATCAACACAGGGAGGTAGAGCAACAGATGTCGAAATAGTCAACACACACAGTTCGATGAACCCCTAAAGACTTCCAAAAAATAACCAATCTGTCCCAAACCTTTTCTCTACTTCCCCAACTGGTGTGTTTTGCTATATGTGAATGATCTCTCTTATTTTGATAGTTTATTTTAAAGTTTATACATAGTTTTATTTTAAAGTTTATACATATATACAGCTATGCAGTGAATAGTGATCTTTAGAATATCTGCAGGGAGAGTTTGCTTACAACATGGAGGGGCAAGTTATGAAAGAAGTCTTCTTCTTTTCACTGAGTTTCATTGTGATCTGGGGCATGACATGACCTGATGCCCCTTCCTGTCTATGTTTGAAACACATGATATCCTGTAGAGCGACTACAAAACGGCAGGGAATCGTTTCTAGAGGCAGTCTTCCACTTAATCGCTACCCTACCCTCACTGTTTGTTTGTTTGTTTGGGTAGTTGAACGTCCAATTTGTTCAATTAGACTTACTTTGGTTTAATTTACACAAATTTGCATATCCTGTTGGAATAATAGGTATGCTGCCTGGTTGATCCAGGCATCTAACATTTTTCAATTATATCTTATCGAAAATCATACATTCCCTGAGGAAGTCAAGGATTTCTTTCCTGCCAGTATTGTGGAAAACACTTCCTGCTTTCTTTGGCAGTCTCCCAGATAAACAGGTTCCTATAAAGTACCCTCTCATAGAAGCCTCTCACAGATTCATACCAAAGTCAAGATGGTATCAGACTGTCAAACGGCATCCCATCCAGTTGTCGATCCAGGTGAGTGTTAAGAGATTGCCACTATGTTTACTCTGTCTCTATGAATAAGGGTAGGGTGTAGTGACATACCCTTTCTTTGAGTGTTGTTTTAATGTGTAATGTAACTGTTACTATCGTGATAATTCTTCCCCATATGCATTGGTACGATCGTGAATATTTCTTATCTATAGCTGGTGATTGTATGCATTGTTTTATGATTCATAGTTCATCATCCATAGCCATATACTTTTAACAGAACCTGAGGTGGATTCTCATCCCGACTCTGCCACAAGAAAGATGTCAACCAAGGGGGGTGGATATTATCAGGTCTTTTGTGTGTCATATTCGTCCTAATCGGATCACTGTACCTCATCAAACGCTACAGCATACATCCTCCCTGTCGTAAGTATATGTGAATATCGAACAAGACTCATGGATTAATCATTACAAAACACACACACTCAAAGTTTCAGAATATTTGTACCTGCCCAATCCACACCAATAGACTATCTTCCTACTCTATAGGCCTTTATATTCATTCCCTCTGCATTTTCAAATTTGATCAACCTTTTTCTCTCCAATCCGTTCTCATAGTTATAATTACAGTGCGCAACATTCTCCATTGTGGGATAAAAACTCACCTTGAATAATAAAATGTGCAGAGTGTTTTTGTTTGTTTGGGTTTTGTTTGTTTGGGTAGTTTAATATTGTAGCGGTCAGATGGGTCTGGGGGTGAGGGTGGCCTTGCCCCGGGACAGGGCGCTCGTGGGGCACCAGCGGAGTCTCGGGGACTACTCGGGGGCCCGATATGCGGCAGGTGATGACATCACTCGCCGGGTATTTAAGCGGGTGCGCTGCCCCTGGGCGGTCATTGGTTTGGTTTGGTTTGGTTGATTTAACGTCCAATAATTATAATTAACTGTTATCAGACTGCTGTGGTTAACACTTTTCTAAGTAGGCCCTAACTGAAGTGTAGGGTTTATTGCCTGGAAGGACCAGGCAATGTACTGGTTTTTATAACTTTTCAAAAATCTTGGACTCCCTAAGGAATCCAAGAATTTCTTTCTTGTCAGTGTTGTGGAACACACTGTGCATTGATGTTGCATTTTTCAGGAATGTTTCCCTGCTTTTCTGAGTTACCTGACAATGAAGCATGAGATGCTTTACACTCAAAGGAGTGTTGCATGGTTGGCACACAGTTGCTAAGTCACCTCTCAAGAGGTGTCCATGTGTCAGACTGGTGTGACCAGTCCGCAGACGGGTCAGTTTCACCTGTTCCAATCTTGTCAGGTTTCCTTGTCTGAAAGTTTGGTTGATAGATGGTATGATCTCTCGTAGTTTGTTATTTCTAGTGCCACTCCAGGCACTTTGCCAGCGTTTTAGTAAAAACTCGTTCGTCATTGGTAGCAGATCAGTAAATGGAACTGTATCAGGTCCATATTGTCTGCTCAGTGCTTTCTTAGCTGCATGATCTGCAGCTTCATTACCCTCAATTCCAATATGGCTTGGGAGCCAGCAAATAACTAGCTCTTTGCCATGGTCTCTCTTCAGTTCTGTATAGGACTGCTTGATGTCCTTTATGATTGGGTTCTTTGGGTTATGTTGGCCAATAGCCTGCACGCAGGATTTGGAGTCTGAGATTTGTTTGTTTGTTTGTTTTGGTAGTTTAACGTCCAATTTGTTCAATTAGACTTACTTTGGGTTTTATCGAATCTATGAGATGAATGTAGGAAGAAATCCCAACCCTACACATTTACCGAGGTGAGAGTTCTTTTACTTCCCACACCACATAGACATGGTATGAGAAGGATTGGCCTTTGATATAGCAGTAAATTTACCACTGCTGGGGGTGAGGGAGAAAAGTGGCTGCAGTGGGACCCGAATTAACAAAGTCCCGTGCTCTTTACCACTGAGCTAACTCCCAACCCACCCTGGTCGCTTTAGTTATGCTTGCGTGCAGGCATATCTGGTCTGCACCACGAGGAGGCGAGGCGACCAAGAGGGTGAACAGATCGGTAATTTCTGTCCACCCCAGCAGACCAGGGGACATGGAGTCTGAGAAGACAATAAACTTCTCATGGTTGGACACCTTCATCCAAGCTAGTGACTGCAGTATAGCATTCGCCTCAGCAGTGAAGATACTACTTCTGCTGTGTAAGTCCTTTTTCAGGTTCCCCTATGGTGTGTGGACAGCAAAGCCGACACGGTTTCCATCTTTTGAACCATCTGTGTAGATGGGTGTGTGTTCTTTGAAAAGACCCCTTACAGTATGGTAGTCATCCGTACTCTGCGCATTGGAATACCTGCCTCCCTGAACAGAACCTTTGCTCGCTCAGAGAAAGGTTTAATGGTATTTGGCTTTTCCCTGTAGATGGTGTTTTTGTTCTTAAAGATTGTGTCATAAGTTGGGTTCTTTGGGTTTGCTCTCACCCGTATGGTATACTGCAGAGACAGTTTCTCTCGACGCAGATGTAGCGGAGCGATTCCTGCTTCTACATGGAGGGTAGAGACTGGTGCTGTTCTGAAAGCACCAAGGCAAAGCCTCTGTTGTGCCAGCCTTAGGGTAAGGCTACCTCTTCCTCCCTAGACCCATCTGCACCCAGGGGTTTTTAGCTAGGACCTTGCGTTAGAGTCCATTGTATCCGCAGGCTCTTGAATAAAGACAAAACAACTAGTCCGTTGGCACTTGAATTTCCGTGTCTGTTGGTCATTACAATATTGAACATTATCAACTATAGAACAGCTTACAAAAAATATGAAGATAAGGATAAAGTTTACTTCTTTTTGTAGGTAGCCGTATATTTGCACAGAAAGTTTAGTGTGTATGGAAAACTTGATGCTGTGTATATGTTTACAGGTAAAGTGTGTTTTCGAATGGCAAACCAATAATTAAAACAAATTAACCCCTCAAACACACCAATTGAAAGGCATAATACCTGGTGTAGAACTGGGGCCTGTTTTTTAGTGACGACCATCGTTACGGGCGACATGTTTTTGCTGTCAGTGTACTATAGTCGCGATAGTTTAGGGGGTCGGGTAGTTATCGCCGCTCTAAGAGACTTAGGGTGGTCTGAGGTGTGCTTGACATTGACTGTGCTTGTTCCCGGTTGTTCTACACTTCCCGCATGACACAAAATAGGATGGGTATTCACTTGCCACCAGAGCAGACTATTGCTATTACAAAATTCAAATGCTGATAACTTCGGAACGGTGCAACCGATCTTCTTTATATTTGGTACGATTATAGGTTATTATATCCCTTACTCTTGTTAAAATATCCTTCGGGAAGTGGAAAAATCCTATATATATGCACAATGAGTTAGACATTTACTGTCTAAGTATGACAGTTTTAGCGGCAATCGTCCGTGGCGCACTACGACACCGGCCATCTTTTGTCGTCCAAACTGTCGTGAAATCGCTGGTTGGCCTTGGGCCTTCCTGGCCACACAATAGTCGTGACTAAAAAACAGGGCCCTGGCATCTGTAATAAAAAAATATATTATTAGGCCACTCAAAAACAAACAAACTTGTTTCTCATCACCAAGCCATGAAAAATATGACAGGGGCGCTTTTTTCTTTTCTTTTTGCTGAATCAAAGCTGGATTTTAAAGTGTAATAAAATAAGCTCTGCAATAGGTGACAGCACAGAACTATTGTATGAATACAACGTTGAATGCATCTATGACATCAGTAGCTTTATTTTGATACCAAATACACATACCTGTCATAATTTCTTTCTAGGTTTATCATTAAAAAAACACTCTAAAAAAACCCCGTTTTTGCTGAAAAGCACAGAGATGAGAAACCATTTTTCTTTTTTGAGTGGCCTTATGTATATCATAACCGGAACCGAAGACTAGGGGATTTTATCTTGTTTGCTGATTCATCACTCCCAGGTCCTCAAATTACAAACTAGGTCAGGCCCATTCGCGCCCGTTTCACAACAGGAACCACATCTTCAGAGTTCATACAGCCAGGTAAGTCAGCAATCTAAGGAATCTTCCTAAATAGCCAGCTAATCAAGGAGTAGCGATATGAGTAACGGTGTTATGGACAGAGAGAGAAAGATGACAACGTGGGCCTGTGATCATAAACACTATGTTTATGAGAATACATATGTATGTGTGTCAGCCTATCACAAGACCTCTACACTGAGTTCACCACCTATTATAGAGTGTATGTGTAGATCTATCCGCGTGCAGCGAACAGGCCGGTCTATCTTCTAGGTGACCTCATTTAGAATATGCTGTTTGTTTGGGTAGTTTAACGTCCCATTTGTTCAATTAGACTTAGAGAATATGCTGAACGTACAGTAGCCCACAATGACGTCTTTATACTTTGTCTTTCATAGTACAGTCATAGAAAGGTGTGGCGAAAAAAGTACAGTGTAGTGACCCCTAAACATTTCCCGCCTTCCAAACCATACACATGACGTCAGGTATATACAGCCACATACCTAGATCTAGCTTCCGTGTACAAGTAGACCTATATATATATGCATAGTGGTAAGTACATGCCTTAACACTGCAACGTATCCATAATTGATGGTTTGTGTACATAATGGATGGTATGATAAGGTTAGGGCCCATCCATAAAATATGTACGCTCTAAAGGGGGGGGGGGGGCAACTTTTATGGAAATTTTGCGTACATGCCTCTTCATCACCCCATATCCCTGGATAAAAGAAGAAGAGGCCGGAGTTTTATCTAATTTTATGAGGCGTCATTAACATGTTTGTTTGGGTAGTTTAGCGTCCAATTTGTTCAATTAGACTTATTAACATGAATAAGTGATAAGTAATTATTTGCGTACATGCCTCTTCTTTGTTCTATTACATACAAGGGTGGGGGTGGGCGGGGGAATCAAAGATTTTGGAAAATCCGCGTACATACTTTATGGATGGCCCCTTTGTATTACTGCAATATTTAAATCAATCCAATTACTACTGGATAACTAGAAAATTTCCAATTATTTTTATAAATGGATTTTTTAAATAATCAATCGTTGCAGAAATAACGGGAATTTTCATAAAAACAAATGGGAGAAGATCCCCTATTAATAGGGCCCAAAAGTGGGCGGGAAGCGCACTACCTTTGACCCTCTATTTTGGCGCAAAAAGACAAGGAATGCGTTACTGTATTATCAATCTTAGATATTATCGTAAAACTGGATGAGGTTTAATCTTGGCCACTGTATTCCACGACTAGAGTTTGGCAAAGTGACTTCATGAGGCGAAGCCGAGTGAAGTCCGGAGCCAAAACTTCAGGAGTGGAATGCGGTGGCCAAGATTAAAACAAATCAGGTTTTGATTTTATCCTACCCTATCTCCTCGATTTTGGAATATTACGTGATAACAATGCTGTATGCCACTAGTGGCATATAAAACTCCGTATGCCAGACAGCGTGGCATACGGAAAGCCAATGTTAAGCCTATGGGATTTTATATTAGGGGTAGGATATAGATCTATATCTACGATCAAGGAAATTCATGGACTGTTTATACTCAACAGAATCACCATGGTGTAATATAATAAAGATACCAGTGCAGATTAAAAGTTGTTCGTGTTTAAAGATAGCTTTGATTTAATTATGGCATCATATCTATGGTATGTCGATATATCTGCAACAGGATTCCCAATAGGCAATACGTGGAATGATAACACAGTATCTGGAAAATAGGGACATCGGTCCCTAGGTACTTGCTCCAGTATAAATACAAAATTTTAAGAATAAATAAAAAATGTTTACTTGTTATCACTTTCCGCGATCTCTCGGGCGATTACAATGCTTCCGCTATTTATGCTTCTTCTCACAGCAGACCCAATTGTGTTCTGATATCTTTATCTAAAATTTTCAGACTTATCACCGCATAACCCAAGATGGCGACAAGACTCGTGGTTTTTGCATGTCTTCTTGTAGTTGTTCTTGCTGGCTCAAAGTCAATGGCCAAACACAGAGGTAAGTATAACTGTCTCGAAACTTCTCTTAACCCGGAATGTGCAATATTTTTATCTATTTCAACCAGGGATGTCAGTTGGGGTCAGGGAAAAAAGTGGAAATATTTTTCATGGGGGTCTTTATCCCTCAGAGAGACCGGGAAAACTTGGATAATATGTCCATGTCGGTAATGGCATGGGGCTGAGGGTCTGTGAGGAGGTCTACACCAGTGTTTTGTTGGAGTAAATGAGGCAAAATCAATATAATCTTTGTTTGACGCAAGGAAAAGCAATTACATATACTAAATATGGAAAAGTGGATTCCATGGAAAAATGAACGACTGACATCTCTGAATAGTAAAGATATGCTGACCGTTAGAATGATAAAGCAGAGAAACATTTTCAGTGTAGAACGAGCGTTTTCTGTATCTAATATCTGTATCGGAAATGTTTCCATATCCTTTCTACTTATTACGAAACTTATCACATTTTTTTAATTTGTGTATATTTTGTAGACTGCCATGAGTGGAGATTAGCTGGAGCCAGGAAGTCTGGTTCCACGTTATTTATGCTAACGGAACTCACCCAATTAAGGTAAACATAAATTTATCTATTTCTCTAAATTTATTTCATTTGAAACTAACATATCCAGTCTGTAATACAATACCATTAAAAGTACATGAATTATGGTGTTTCTTAATGCTTAGAAACTCTCTCTCTCTCTCTGCTGATATATATGGCATGTAGCTATCCAGTTATATAACCGGCCATTGTCATCTGATGTCTGTTTAACAACCTGTGTCGCATGGCGGCTGTGTGGGCCACATTTGCAGTTGCCCGACAAAAACTTTGATTAGGTTTTTAGCAGCAGTTGGCCATTCTACCGCCATGCAGCTGGTGCTGTTGAGTCTGTGGCCTGCTCCACTACACTGACTTCTAACTGTTAAAATATTGTTTTGCCTGACCCATGGCAGCCATGTGGCGGCCTTGCGATGCTCGCTTGTGGCCATGTAGTCATCCTGGTCGAACACGCCTTTACTCATATAACATATGGCCAAGGTATGTTTGTTTGTGGTTTAACGTCCCAGGGGACCCTGAGAGTATATAGGGGCTATCAGTGATATCAACTTTTCACTTTCATACACTTATTTCAGTCAATTCTTTTCAATCTTTCAAATATTTTATACAAAATCAAAGAGAGTTGTCTCTTTCAAAAAAATGATGATATCTTTCTTTGGAATAGTTTCGAACAACATTCTCTTGTTATTGTTTTTCAAATGCTTTCTTCTATTCTCTTGCACCCTTTTACAGTTCAGCAGGATATGCTCAACAGTGATGGGTACATATACTATGTGCCATATAGGCTACATTGCATTTCATACTGAATATTTAAGTTGTCATGTCATGCCCCATCCTCATTGGAATTTTAACTTGAGCCAAACCGATTCCTGAAATTGTGATTGCTTATCTTTGTCACACAGGTGCATTGTGATCATGGGGTCAATGCTAGTTATACCGTAATCCAGCGACGTATCGATGGCAATATTAACTTCTACACTTACTGGTACTACTACAACTTTGGGTTCGGCACGGCCAAAGGAGATTACTGGGCTGGTCTCAATGCCATCCATCATCTCACTACAACAGGTCAGCCTGATACTGCTTATATTAATTAATATGTTTCGAATCAAATTATGATTTTTAATAAATAATCTCGTATGTATGTAGTCTATGGGTGGATTAGTACTGTCTGCGACTTCAAACTTTTTGGATTCCTTAGGGAGTCCAAGATTTTTGAAAAGTTATAAAAACCAGTACATTGCCTGGTCCTTCCAGGCAATAGTTTGTTTGTTTGGGTAGTTTAACGTCCAATTTGTTCAATTAGACTTACCCAGGCAATAGACCCTACACTTCAGTTAGGGCCTACTTAGAAAAGTGTTAACCACAGCAGTCTGATAACCGTTAATTATGATTATTGGACGTTAAATCAACCAAACCAAAATTGTGTAGTATGAAACACTCTGTAGCTATTGAATACAAAATTAAAGACCATAACTGAATACTTTCTATGTACATAACACACAAAATGTTTCATAACTGCTGTTATGTTTCATAAAATACAAATTACGAACCATTCTTTGATGATTTTGTGAAATCAATTGCTTTGAATATTCTTTAAATGTATAAAATCATATAAATAAAATCATCTCAGGTAACAACAAGCTGCAGATCGACCTACAGGACTGGTATGGAAACTGGCGCCAGGCCAGGTATTCCCACTTCGTCGTCGGGGACGAGAAAACGTCCTTCCAGATGTTCGTGAGTGGCTTCTCTGGGAACGTCATCGACGATATGGCACACCATAATGGCATGCGTTTTGCCACCCCAGACCACCCAGACCCAAACAATTGTGCCAATCACATGCAAGCAGGCTGGTGGTTCAACTACTGTGCTTACACACTTCCCAACGGTGTCTACCACTATGGCGGCCCCTACAACCCCACTGGACGTTTCTATAACGGAATCTTCTGGAAGGACTGGATGGGATTCGGATATTCTCTGAAATATATCAGTCTGAGTCTCTACCGGTAGATTATGAATGTCTAAGGACATCGTTGCTATCACTGATAAGCTATAGGACTTTCCTTCTTTTTTGTTGTTGACATTTTACGTCCATGACCTACCCTAGATAAGGGTTATTTTACTAACGGTAATTAGTCATATACATGTAGCTATGATTGTACGGTTATTACAATGCTTTGGCCCCAACCTTATCAGTATCAGCATTATAATTGTTTACCCCTACAGTTTAGTCATCAACAGTCTAGTATAAACAGACGATGGGGTAGCAAAACGAGGTATTAACAATGATGCAGTGTTCTGTATCAAGATCTGGGAGCTGTTTTTATATCGCGACATCTTTCAGTTGATTGTGCATTACTGGTGTCTCAACGACCACCTTTTTTCTTATTGTGTACATCATAGTAATATAGAAATATTGTAAGAGTTCAATAGCAAATGCTATTGACAAAAAGGAGTTAATCTCTATTATGTACTCTAATGTCATCAGAAGTTCTTTGGGCCAAATTGTACTTTGTAAATTCAGTGTATGATCATGGCTGTTTTTCTTCAAGGGAGCGATCTTTATGCAGCTATAACAATAAAAACATCATTTTTATTGACAAATAGATGTGTTTCATTAATTATTTCTGGAAATATCGTTGATATAAATCCAATTATATAGTTCTCTACAGCAAAATGTGAATCAACTCGATATTACTAATTTGTTTGCCGATAAATAACTTCTAAAATGGGAAACTAGACCATAATGAAGTAAAAATTAGAGATTTTAGAGGATTGCATTTCCATACACTGATTGATAATTCAAAAAAAATTAATTAAAAAAAAAAAATTTGATAATAAGTTTGTGTAGTTTTACATCTCGGTAGGCCATACATCAGGTGTATCAGGTGGCTTCTCACCTCTTATTCTGTCCAAATCCTACCTGCGCACTGGACCAAGAGCAAGTTCCAAGACCAAGGGTAGGTCCAAGCAACCCCATCGCCAAAGAGCTTGCTAGTTGGACGGGCTGCAGTCAGACTGCTTCCCATGGGACGGACCGACTCCAGCCCCATGTGAAGGACACTACCACTGTAATGGACTTGTTTGTTTGTTTGGGTAGTTTAACGTCCAATTTGTTCAATTAGACCTACTTTGGTTTACTTTACTAAAATTTGCATATCCTGTTGGAATATCAAGGTATGCTGCTTGGTTGATCCAAACATCTTACTCTTCTCAATTATATCTTATCGAAAATCTTACATTCCCTTAGGAAGTCAAGAATTTCTTTCTTTCCAGTGTTATGGAAAACACTGCGCATTGATGTCACATTATTAACCTTATTGCGCCGGGTACCAACGGCAATAGCACAGGTATGAAGCCGGCTACTACTGCCAGTAAATACCGCTAGAGGCCGGGTATATATAGGCCTATTGTGATAATTTCATCTTTGCATCACATGACATGACACATAATAATTAAAACTATTCCTCGTTTTGCATAAAACTATTAAATATGATCTTATGCCTACATACTGTGAAAATTTCATGTTTATTAGGCAGATAATTCTAGTTTTATTCACAAAAACGAATATTTTGTAATGATGCCTCAAGGCATCACCCGGCCAGCCCTGGTTGATGCCTCAAGGCATCACCCAGCATGAATGGATTAAGGAATTTCTTCCAACTCTCTTTGGTGGCCTGACAATGTTTGGTTTTGTTTGTTTTGTTTGATTTTACATCCAGTCAGTTTAGAATTTCTCTTCCCAGACTTTACAATGGCTTTGTTTGTTTGTTTGGGTTATTTTACATCCGGTCAACTGTTGCAGGTACTTTCCAGACTTCCTCGTTGTTGACAATCATGGATTCCTCCAATGATTTTCAAGTTTGTTTGTTTGTATACTAACTAAACTTTAGTCCACTTGTAGCAGTGGGACCCTATGCCTGTTTTATAGTGCTGCCTCACTGAAGGGCTGTGCCGCAGGTCATTGACATAACACTCCGCTGGTCACATTATACTGACAACAGCAAACCAGTCGCTGCAACATACTAATCGGGTCAGCAAGCTGACAAGTATGAAGCTGCTCCCTGTAATTGGCTACAGGTTAAGCCGGCTGACAGTTTTGGCCAACCTCCCGCACCAGATTGGATTTCCAAGTGCTCCTTGGAGGAGCAAGGAGAGTTCTGATATCTAAAAACTTTCCCTTCTGATATACTTTTTAGAGATTTTCGAAGATCTTGGTTTCCCCTAAAAATGCCAGGATTTCTTTCTTATCAGTATTTTGAAATACACTGTGCATAGATGTTGTACCTTTCAGATACTTGTCCCTAGACCTTTTTGTTGCCTGACAAGATAACATGAGATGGTTCACTAATTATTTGTTTATTTGTGTAGTTTTACGTCTCGGTAGGCAAGTTACATCCTTTTCAGACTGACTCATTGGTTGACCTATTTGGTTCTTGAAAGGTATATTGACCCAACTTTTGTCTACTTGAAGCAGTGGGACCCTATGCCCTTTTTTTTATGGTTCACTGAGAGAACCATGTGACATTGCTGGCACATAGGTTATAATTCGCCTCACATGAGGTGCACCACTGCTGGGGGTGAAGGAGAAAAGGGACTGCAGTGGACCTGAATCAACAAAGTCTGACAACCTTGGGATTACCACTGAGCTAACTCCTCACCCCGGTCATTTTGTTATGCTTGCGTGCAAGCATATGTTCGGTCTGCACCACGAGGAGGCGAGGCGACCAAGAGGGTGAACAGATTGGTAATTGCTGTCCACCCCATCAGACCCCACCTGTTGATACAGTAATAATCCCCTCTGCATTTATTTTTAGGTGCCAGACACTATACAGCTGTAATGGTTGGGTGACGGGTCCAGCCGAAGCTCCTCCCGAGCACCACTACAGTTTTTGGTCCAAGATGCCATCTCAGTGCTGGTCCCACCCGCTAACCCGCAGCTGTGTTTTACAACAACCACCCAGCACCGTGGTTCTGCCCTTGAGGATCACAGGGGGGTCAAACACCTTCACAGAGCAGAGAAACACAACAAAACCGCTCTGGTCGGTGGACACAACCCTGATCGCATCTCTCGGGACCCCAGAACTCTATCCAGAGAAGGGACCCACGGGTCCGACCCTCTCCTCCTAGAGAACCGGGATACTCTGACTCCACCATCTAGGGGACCAGGGAGCTGTTTCACTAGTAGTGGAGTGACAGTGAGAGGTGAGACCGCAACAGTGGCACCAACAGTGGCACCAACAGTGGCAGGCCCAAATTTGCGTTTCATCAGTGCTGTCGCTGTTGAGGTGGGACTAGCTGTCACTGTTGGCACAGCTCTCGCTATGCGCACACGTTTGACGTTCGAATCTATTCGTCTACAGGCCGCGATGACGTGGAATTTCACCCCTTCCCATAAGAACTAAGCAATGAAATTTTTACACGAGTAAGGTATATATATGACCTATAATCGTACCAAATTTGAAGAAAATCGGCCATGCCGTTCCGAAGTTATCGGCGGTTGGATTTTGTCATAGCAAATACGAGCATTTCCCATTGGCCTCCGGGGGGGAGACAGAAGGAACAGCTGAAACCCCGCCGCACTACGGTGGGAGTGAAAAAGAAAAGCGACCAACGCAAACCCACGGAGGGAGTAAAGAATTCAAACGCCGATAACTTCGGGACTGCTTGGCCGATTTTCTTCATATTTGGTACGATTATAGGATATATGTATATCTTACTCGTGTACAAATTTCATTGCTTAATTCTAACGGGAAGTGGGTGAGAGTATTCTATACACGTAACAAACGACAGGGTAGACCCTGTCGCTTACAGAGGCTCCACAGTGACACTAACAGCAACACCGATTTTACTGATGAAATGGTCACTGCCACTGTTGGTGTCGCTCCTTTCCCGAGTGCCATTCACGCTTGAGTGCACCTCCTAATGAAACGCATACTGTCGCTGTGGTACAACTATTACAGAGAGCGACACTTGCAGCTTCTAGTGAAACAGCTCCCTGAACCGGTCAACAGCTAGTCCGGAGAGCTAGCTCCCGTCGGTGGAGCACAGAGACAGAGCCCTGCAGAGAGACCGCACATAGTCTCTCCACACCCCAGTGTGTCTCAGTTTGCCACAGCAGGCTGCTTATATACAGCCCATGTCCTCACTGAGCATGTGCAAGAATCCCGCTGATTTGTTTGTTTGTTTGTTTGGGTAGTTTAACGTCCAATTTGTTCAATTAGACTTACTTTGGTTTACTTTACTCAAATTTGCATATCCTTTTTGGAGAAAAAGTTATGCTGACTGGTTAATCCAGGCATCTTACTTTTCTTACTCATATCTTATCGAAAATCTTACATTCCCTGAGGAAGTCAAGAATTTCTTTCTTCCCAGTGTTATGGAAAACACTGCGCATTGTTCGCGCATTCTTAAGGAATTTCTTCCTGTTCTCTTTGAAGGCCTGACAGCATAGCATGAGATGTTTTACACTCAGCGGAGTGTTGCATGTCTGGCACACAGGTGCTACTTCACCTCTTAGGAGATGCTCATGTGTCGGTTTGGTGTGACCGGTCCGCAGACGGGTCAGTTTCACCTGTTCAGTTCGTGTCAGGTTGTCTTTCCTAAAGTTTTGGTTAGTAGCCACTACAATTTCTCATAGTTTGTTGTCTCTGGTGCAGTTCCAGAGTTTCTGCCAAGTTTTGTGAATGTGCTCCTTGGCCATTGGTTTCAGGTCTGTATGTGGAACCGTGTGGGCTCCAACTTGTCTGCTTAATCCACTTTTGGCTGCTTGATCTGCACCTTCATTTCCTTCGATTCCGATATGACTCGGCAGCCAACACATGGCCACCTCTTTGCCATGTTCTCTCTTTAGGTCTGTGTATGACAGTTTGATGTCTCTGATGACAGCATTCTTTGCATCATGTTGTCCAATGGATTGTAGACAAGATTTAGAGTCTGAGAAGACTATAAATTTCTTGTGTTGTGACATTTTCATCCAAGTCAAGGCATGCAATATAGCATTGGCCTCAGCTGTGAAAATGCTGCTCTTGCCATGGAGGGCTTTCTTCAGGTCCCCGTATGGTGTATGGACTCCATAACCAACATGGTTACCGTCTTTTGAGCCATTGGTATACACCGGTACATGGTCTTTGAAACATTCTCCAAAGGGGTATTCTTAGTCAGCCTGGTCACCAGCAAACCAGTGGTTTCCGCTAGTCCCCTGTCTAACTCCTCAGGATCAATCCTCACTGCTGGTTCTCAACCTGACAGCTGAGAAACCAGTCTAGACTGGTCCCAACACGATGTCTATGATAGCCAGCGGCGGATAGCCACTTCAAAACCGCGGGAAAACAAGTCTAGTTGACCTGCCCAACAGCTCCCTCAGTGGTCTCGGCCGCGGCTGTACTTAGAAAGGCGAAGTAGACGTGCCAAAGTCATAGTCGACTTGCACGGGTCCCTACACAGCCATTGTAAAAAGAAAGAGTGACGCTATAATTTCCAGGCCTTACACAAACCTATTTAAGATCAGATTTATGTTTCCATATGCTATTGAATAATGATCAAATATGTACTCTTATTTTTCAAGGTAACCTTGAAGTCAAGGGTGATGGATTTTGTGAGCAATATCTTTATAGGCATGGCTGCCCTTCTCCCCGATGTCAACTTGCCCACATTAGGACTTCACAAAGATATATTGATAGCCACTGCCATCTAGTTCTCCTGTTGTCCCAACATGGTGTCAGGATAGCTGATCTCCTGTACCCATTTCAATTTGACGGGTGTATTTCTAATTTTGCTTTGCCTCAGTCCTATGATCTTCTGAACGAAATCTTCTCAGATGAGAGTATGGCCCAGGCCCAGTCTTCACCCAATGTATGCTGGGGTGTTGAATGGCAAGAAGGCCTTTATAAAAGAGCAGGCTCAGCAACCTGATATTGTTGCAATAAGGGAAACAGGCCTCTACACCAAAACAAGTACAGACCTTGATGTACACATTGAAGCTCTCCAATTTCAGGTCCAGCTGGCCAAGACCCTCAACAAGGCTGTAGTCATACACTGCTGGGATTTGGTTTGGTTTGATTGATTTTACGTCCAGTCAGTTTAGAATTTCTCTTGCCAGACTTTACAATAGCTTAGGAACAAATCTCCTTCTCACTATTCCTTAGATTGGGTGGTGTGCCTGAATGTCAAGGCTTCGGTTTGCTTATATTTGTTTAAATATCTTGGATTCTCTCCTAAGTTCAAGAAGCTCTTTTCTACCAGTGCTGTGGAAGGCACTGCAAATCGATGTTGTGTTCTTCAGGAAATTTTCTCGGTTCTTCTTTGTTACCTGACAATGGAGCATCAGATGTTCAATGCTCAGATGTGTTTGGCATTTCTGGTACATGGGTGCTAATTCACCTTTCAGAAGGTGTCCATGTGTGTATTTGGTGTGACCGGTCCACAGACTGGTCAGTTTCACCCATTCAGATCTTGTCAGGTTCTCTTTTATGGTTAGACTGTACAATATTCCTTAATTTATCATCTCTGGCATTGTTCCAGTTGTTCTGCCAGCATTTTTGCAAAGGCTCTTTAGTTATTGGTTTCAGATCTGTAAGAGGAATTGCATGGGCTCCATATTGTCTGCCCAGTCCTTACATTCCCTGAGGAAGTCAAGAATTTTTTTCTTCCCAGTGTTATGGAAAACACTGCACAATGTTCTCACATTTCTCCACACACTTTACAAGTCATGCTTCCCGATGTGTGTGGTTTCAAGAATCCAAGATGTTGCACTCTCCCCATCACCTTGCTTACTTTTGAAATTGTGAGAGTACCACCTAAGCCCATTAGGTGCCTTAGACGAACGCCGAATGGTACCTATCCTCTCCTTGCAGCCCTGGGGGCCGTTTCACTAGTGGGGTGGTAAAAGTGAGAGCTAGGACTGCAACAGTGCCAGCAACAGTGATACCAACAGTGACAATGACAAGATCCCGTTTCATCAGTGCTCTCACTGTTGATGTGGCACCAACTCTCAGTCTCACAGCATATTTTACAGCATGGTGCACTTAGTGACCACAGGGTCTCGCTGTGCTGTCAACCCTCACTGTGTGTATATAGAGGATTTCCTGTGCTTCCCATAGGAAATAAGCGATGAAATTTTGACACGAGTAATGGGTACATATAACCTATCAGGTACAAACATTGGTAAACATACCTTGCAAGCTAAATATAACAAAATGAAATATGATTAATTCAAAGTACAATTCCAGAGGTCAATGGGTCACAGGGGTGTCACCTGGCCTAGATGGTTTGTTTGTTTGTTTGGGTAGTTTAACGTCCAATTTGTTCAATTAGACTTACTTTGGTTTACTTTACTCAAATTTGCATATCCTTTTGGGAGAACAAGTTATGCTGCCTGGTTAATCCAGGCATCTTACTTTTCTTACTCATATCTTATCGAAAATCTTACATTCCCTGAGGAAGTCAAGAATTTCTTTCTTCCCAGTGTTATGGAAAACACTGCGCATTGCTGGCGCATTCTTAAGGAATTTCTTCCTGTTCTCTTTGGTGGCCTGACAGCCTAGAAGGTCGGCCTGAAGACGTTCAGATGCTATCTCAATTAAGGAGGGTGAATCAGGGGTACCCCTAGACAATCAAGTCAGTCTACACTGATCCTTCATACCAGGAGCCATGGAGCAATACATAGGCGCCTCATCAAACGGAGCCGGCCTTATTATCAATGGTCGGTTAATGCCAGGGATCGTCTATGTATTCAATATACACGGCGATCAGCCCCAGCAACAGACCGGAATGGCACAGGGCTATCCGTTTTCTGTCCTTCTGCAGCAGATGACATACACTACCACTGACAGGCAGCAAACAGGAGCCGCCAGGGAGGCCGCACGCGGGGAGGTGGCGGCGACGGCCGATCAAGAGGTATCCGCCATTGACACAACACTCCGCCGGTCACATTATACTGACAACGGCAAACCAGTCGCTGCAACATACCAATTGGGTCAGCAAGCTGACCAGTATGAGGCTGCTCCCTGTAATTGGCTACAGGTCAAGCTGGCTGACAGTTTTTGCCAACCTCCCGTACCGGACAAATTTGGCCACTAAAAGTTCTCCTTTGTTCATTTCTATAGCTTTTCGAAAATCTTTGTTTCACGAAGAAACTTCAGAATTTCTTTCTTCCCAGTGTAGCTGAAAACACTGGACATGGATGTTGCACATTGAATGTACTTATCCCTGCTTTTCTTTGTTGCTTGACAGTTAAGCAGCAGGTGCTCGATCGAAAGAGGCACTCTCAACCTCATAAAAATCCAATTTCATGACTTTCTGTCAGACTGTGAGGAGATACACACAGTCAAGCGGTGTAATCAGTACATTGCTGTCTACACCCCAAACATGTTGATTCTAGATATGTTCAACTATCTCGCTCCAGGACATTCTTATGCCAATTATCTCAAAGCTTTTCTCAAAGATGAGTTCAAAGGGTTCTTCCCTTATGAATGGATGGATAGTGTTAGTAAATTGGCGAATAAGAAACTCCCACCACACGCAGCCTTCTACAGTTCTCTCATAAATACAAATAAATCCTTGAAAGATTATAACAAATCTAAAGCAGTGTGGAAGCGAGATGAAAACATTCAAAGACTATTTACAACACAACAACAAAGACGTAGGTCCATTTATACTTGCTATCCACGAGCATAGTAACTTCTTTGTAGAACGTGGAATAGGTAGGACTCAGGTCATGGTAGGGTGAGGACGTGCATGCGGTAGCTCCTGGCTTTGGACTTTTCCTATTCCGAACTGACGAAAACTGGACAAACCGTAATTATACACACACTTGTGGCAGTTATCAAGGTACAATATATGTTCGCTAAATCTGGGCAACTCAAAACGGTAAGAGCTTATTCACTTGCTTTTGTTGTTCTGTTGTACATACACGTATCCACCACCCGATTATCGCCCATCGCCATGACTGAGCCCGACGTAGACGAAATTCTAAATGACTTACGAAGCAGATCTAAACCAAAAACCCGATCAGCCTCAACACAAGAAGATGATGCCTACGCAAATACCATCGTAAAAACCTTGGAATATTTGGTTAATTCTACAAAAGAAAGCAAAACAGCCCACACAGTCACCCAATCGAAATTAGACTTGCTACAAGACCTAAAGACCTCTGTAGAAGATTCCCAACTTGATATACAGGATTTACGTAGAGAAAACCAACAACTAAAGCAAGACATGGCTGAGCTAAAAACACACATGAAAGAAATGGAACACATACAAAAGATAAATTCCGCATCCCTCCAAAAAGTACAGGAACAAACGTCAATAAATGACCATAACTCTAGAAAAAAAAATTCTTATCCAAGGAATTCAGCAAACCAATGACGAGGACGTACTAGAGATCGCCTTTGATATCTGCAACAGAGTGAATGGCCAATTAAACCCTAACGACATTGACCTAGCTTACAGAATAGGCAATCCCAACAAGCCAACTAGACCTATCCTTGTAGCGTTCACAAAAGCGTCAACCCGGGACATAATTCTTCGCAGTAAGAACAAACTATAAACAAATCCAGCGTTCTCCGTAATATACATCAATGAAGACGCCAATCCCGAAATTCGATCACAAAAATCTGAACTACATGCAGTATCCAAACTCGCAGAAAAAGCAGGGTACGAAGTGAAAACCCGTGGTCGGGGTTTAGTCTATGGTGGAAGATATTTTGCGCATAAGGATTTAGACAAGCTCCCCCCTGCCATAAGACTAGAGAATGCGAAGATAAAAGAAACTCCCACACTGGTAGCATACTACAGCCAACACGCCGTATTCTCTAACCTATACCCGGCGAAGATTGAGCACGAAGGGAAAACATTCAACTCAGTGGAGCAGATTTACTGCTTCCACAAAGCAGAGTACGCGAACGCACCAGAAGTCGCCGAACAAGTCATGAGCACAGCTGACCCGTACCTTATGAAAAAGGTCACAAAGCACTATGAGACGGCGGAGTGGGCATTGGTCGCCGCAGACAAACTGAAACTGTTTAATCGTTTAAAATACCAACAAAACCCACCGTTGTGTCGGACTCTTCTCCAAACTGGAGAAAGGAAACTCGAAGCCACCTTAGATCAAAAGTGGGGCACTGGCTGCCAAATACACTCCAAGGATATCCATCTTGGGAACTACAAAGGAAACAACCTTGGAGGCACAATCCTCATGGAAGTGCGGGCAGAACTTAGACAGGATAAACGCACATCAATCACCCATACACCGGCGACGGCGGAGCAAGAGTCCGACTAGGCTACACAACATACAACGCTAAGTGACTATTCAAATAGATTAACTATTTAGTAACTAAGATACATAAATGTGATTGTGATTGCAACGCATTACCCCCTTTGCTATCTCCATATTACCTTAATAACTAGACAACGAAATAGAACTAAAGTGTCGGTGTTACTTGTGTCAGACTCTCGAGGTTTCAAATTCCAGCCGTATATGTTTGAAGATAGTGCACTGAAATACTCCACACATGCCTATGCTGGACAGGGTATTGATAACATCACTCCCAACGCTATTCGACTTACCCACAACCTACATCCAGACTTAATAGTGTACTACTGTGGGATATGCGATTTAACCTATAAAAACACCATAACGAAGGATATCTTCTTAAAAAACGATGATGTAGACAAACTGTCAGCGGAAGTTATGTGGAAAATAAACGCCTATTCTGCCCTACTTTTTTTCTACCTATAATAGGCATGAACATGTACGCCTATAACAACCGAAAGAGCCTACCAGGAAATCCCTATTCCCAACCACAACCAAATCACCCACAACAAGATCTCCTAAACAAATCTGTCGAGAAGGTAAATTGCCAGATTGCTGCATACAACTTCGACAACCATCTACCAACCCCGTGGACTGCCACACCATATCATAAGTGTATGGGTCGTGGCAGAGTGTCACATAGGTATAATAACCTCTATGATGGTTGCCACTTAACCACCGAAGGAACAGAGCTGGCAGCAAAAACTATCAATGACTGTATTAGCCCAAATCTCTGGAACATCCTGTATGCCTAGATATTAATTAGTAGATCTAAACAAAACTGACGGTATAATTTATAAGAAATCCAAACCACTATCGACCCATGTAAATAATTATCATATCTCTTACATAAGTATGAGAGTATACGTGAATTGTACGGTACACCCCTTTCTCATCCATATCATCTTTTTGAATATCACAATGTATTTGGTTGTATTTATCAATAAGCATGGCTGATAGTTATAATGATGTCTTAAAACTGAAAGGTTTGAAGATGATGAGTATCAATATATATAGCCTGGAAAGAAACTTTACCAACTTTAAAGTTCTTTCTAAACCTTTCGACATTATCATGGTTTCAGAATCATGGCTGATGCCTAATTACCCTTCCTCCATGATTAATATCGATGGTTACCAGACAATTAGACTGGATAGAAGCCCAACTATACAAAAACAAGGAGGACGACTAGTCACATACATAAGCAATGATTATACTTATGACGTTATACTGGACCACACAATAGTAACACATGAATACGAAATAATGACAATAAACATTAATATAGCTAACAAAATATACACAATTATCAATATATATCGAATACCCAACACACCTATCCACTTAACATACTTAAAGTTAACGGATGTAATCAATATGGTCCCCAAGGAGCGTACTATTATTATAATGGGAGATATGAACATAGATGCACAGGACCCCTCACTGAGTAGGAACCATATTAGTAAATTCACAAGACTTAACCAGCTCCACCAGCTAATCAACACTCCAACCAGATATACCCCGGACACCGCCACAATTATAGATCACATTTATTCCAACTCCTCTAATATCACGCAAGCAAACACTATTAATTTCTATGTAAGTGACCACCTCCCCATTTATTTGAATATTAAAATGAAGAGGAACTGCATACCCAAAGCCGTTATTAATGCCCGAACTTATAAAAATTTCAATGGATTACAATTTAAGAATGACTACCTAAATAGCGATTGGAGCAGTTTCAACCTTGAAACAAACCCTAACAAACTATGGTCCATTATGCTCAAGAACATACAAAATGCCCTAGATGACACCGCTCCTATCAAAAGAATGAATATATCGACCCAAAAACCCCCTTGGATTAATGACGATATTTTAGCTTCTATGAAAACTAGAGATTATTTCTTTAGAAAAGCTAGGCATACCAATAATATCGATGACTGGAGAATAGCTAGATACCACCATGATAGAACACAAGATGTGATTAAAATGAGCAAACGCAATAATATTAATACCCTCTTAGATAACAACAAAGGTAATCCCAAAAAGTTTTGGCAGGGCATCAGGAAAATTCTACCTAAGGAACAAATACCACCAATCAATACCCTCATTGATCATAACGATAATACGCAGATAAATCCAGATAACATCCCTGATTTCATTAATAATTATTTTGCACACATTGGTGAAGACTTAGCTAATAAACTTCCTCCCCCACTATTCATAAAATGCCTTTCCCAGAAAAACCAAACCAAACTGACCTGATACAAACTCCTATTGAAGTGGTCGAGGTTATTAAACACTTAAAGAAAATTGACATTAAAAAAGCTTCTGCAATCAACAATATACATTCCTCCGTTTTAAAAAATGCCTTCTTAGCAGCCCCGGAAAAAAGGAAACAGCAAATATGTAAACAACCTTAGACCTATCAGCTTACTTCCCTTGCCTGGTAAAATTTTTGAAAAAATCATGAATAATCGATTGAAAAACTACCTTGAGGGAAACCACCTACAAACTGATAATCAATACGGTTTTAGATCGAAACATTCAACTAACACAGCTATTTCCAAATTTTTACGATTTATTATCAATAGAATAAACAACAACCGCCCTTCATATTCACTATTTTTAGACTTTAAAAAGGCCTTTGACACCGTTTCACATAATTTATTAATAAAAAAACTTAACGACATTGGCCTAAATAACAAAACATGCTTCTGGTTTAAGAACTACCTTTTCAACCGTACCCAACAAGTTAGATTAAATAATACTATATCAAACACTGCTGATATTACTTTTGGAGTCCCTCAAGGATCTATATTAGGCCCGACCCTTTTCTTAATTTTCATTAACGATTTAATAGACGTTTTACCAGCTTTTGAAACAACATTATATGCTGACGACACGGTAATTACAACCGGCACAATTCTTGAAATGAAGGAAGCTATCGAAAAGGTAGAACTATGGTGCTCAAGGAACACACTTACTATAAATGAGAAAAAAACATATTGGATGGTCTTTGGAAATACACCCCTAGACAGAGATATAAATTTTGTTATGAACCATAGTATAGTATCGAGAATTAATTCCTTCAATTATCTGGGTTTAACAATAGACGATCAGCTGAAATATTCAGAACATATAAGAAATACTAACAGGAAAGTCTCTGACAAAATACATTTACTATCCAAAATTAAACATTTAATAGACCCGAATATAGCAACCACCATTTACAAAACCACGATACTACCGTATCTGGATTATTGCGATTTCATATATGATAACCAACTAAATAAAACCTCTTATGAAAGTCAATTACTACAAAATAGAGCCCTCCGTATCTGTTATAATGTACGCCTAGGCCAGAATCAGGCCCTAAGTACAGCTGACTTGCACGAGCGAGCAAAAGTGCGATATTTAAAAGAGCGTAGACAAATACACTCGCTATACTATGCTTATACACTAAAAAATGAAGCACTTCTGATAGACAACCGAAACATCCCAACTAGAAGGAATGAGGGAATACGATACCTTATCCCACCGTTAAAGGGAGCTGTGTTTGAGAGAAGTTTTTACGTAGTTAGCATAAAAAATTGGAATAAACTCAAACCAGAGTTTACCACCATTTATAATCTCAACAAATATAAAATAGCAATCAAAAAGTCTTACCCTAACTGCTTCATGATTTCAAGTAAATACTAATACGGTTTCATCTCTACTTAGATTGTGATTGCAACTAAGTACATGAATAGGCGTGTCCCTAGCCTGTGATTGCAACTGGTGATAGGGTTGTGATGAAGTAATATGATGCTTAAACTTGTTCTATTAAAATGCACTACTTAAATATTGTAAATCTCAGATTGTGATTACGCCTGGGACTAGGCTTTCTAGAATATAACTAAGATATCTAAAACAACCCCATAGTTGCCTCAGATTGTGATTACGACTAGGCAAACCTCGGGCATTCAAACTATACTGTTTTTCATGTTTGTAGTAAAAAAATTGAATAAATTCTCCAACTGCCTCAGTTACTGAATAGGACTAGGCAAACTGATCTCCGGTGCTTACAATATACTGTTTTCCCACTATTATGCCTTACATCGAGAACTTATGTTACTATGTACTCCCATCTATGTACTGCAACCAATACAACGTTCAACTAACACAGCTATATCCAAATTTTTACGATTTATTATCAATAGAATAAACAACAACCGCCCTTCATATTCACTATTTTTAGACTTTAAAAAGGCCTTTGACACCGTTTCACATAATTTATTAATAAAAAAACTTAACGACATTGGCCTAAATAACAAAACATGCTTCTGGTTTAAGAACTACCTTTTCAACCGTACCCAACAAGTTAGATTAAATAATACTATATCAAACACTGCTGATATTACTTTTGGAGTCCCTCAAGGATCTATATTAGGCCCGACCCTTTTCTTAATTTTCATTAACGATTTAATAGACGTTTTACCAGCTTTTGAAACAACATTATATGCTGACGACACGGTAATTACAACCGGCACAATTCTTGAAATGAAGGAAGCTATCGAAAAGGTAGAACTATGGTGCTCAAGGAACACACTTACTATAAATGAGAAAAAAACATATTGGATGGTCTTTGGAAATACACCCCTAGACAGAGATATAAATTTTGTTATGAACCATAGTATAGTATCGAGAATTAATTCCTTCAATTATCTGGGTTTAACAATAGACGATCAGCTGAAATATTCAGAACATATAAGAAATACTAACAGGAAAGTCTCTGACAAAATACATTTACTATCCAAAATTAAACATTTAATAGACCCGAATATAGCAACCACCATTTACAAAACCACGATACTACCGTATCTGGATTATTGCGATTTCATATATGATAACCAACTAAATAAAACCTCTTATGAAAGTCAATTACTACAAAATAGAGCCCTCCGTATCTGTTATAATGTACGCCTAGGCCAGAATCAGGCCCTAAGTACAGCTGACTTGCACGAGCGAGCAAAAGTGCGATATTTAAAAGAGCGTAGACAAATACACTCGCTATACTATGCTTATACACTAAAAAATGAAGCACTTCTGATAGACAACCGAAACATCCCAACTAGAAGGAATGAGGGAATACGATACCTTATCCCACCGTTAAAGGGAGCTGTGTTTGAGAGAAGTTTTTACGTAGTTAGCATAAAAAATTGGAATAAACTCAAACCAGAGTTTACCACCATTAATAATCTCAACAAATATAAAATAGCAATCAAAAAGTCTTACCCTAACTGCTTCATGATTTAAAGTAAATACTAATACGGTTTCATCTCTACTTAGATTGTGATTGCAACTAAGTACATGAATAGGCGTGTCCCTAGCCTGTGATTGCAACTGGTGATAGGGTTGTGATGAAGTAATATGATGCTTAAACTTGTTCTATTAAAATGCACTACTTAAATATTGTAAATCTCAGATTGTGATTACGACTGGGACTAGGCTTTCTAGAATATAACTAAGATATCTAAAACAACCCCATAGTTGCCTCAGATTGTGATTACGACTAGGCAAACCTCGGGCATTCAAACTATACTGTTTTTCATGTTTGTAGTAAAAAAATTGAATAAATTCTCCAACTGCCTCAGTTACTGAATAGGACTAGGCAAACTGATCTCCGGTGCTTACAATATACTGTTTTCCCACTATTATGCCTTACATCGAGAACTTATGTTACTATGTACTCCCATCTTATATGTACTGCAACCAATACAACGTTCAACTAACACAGCTATTTCCAAATTTTTACGATTTATTATCAATAGAATAAACAACAACCGCCCTTCATATTCACTATTTTTAGACTTTAAAAAGGCCTTTGACACCGTTTCACATAATTTATTAATAAAAAAGCTTAACGACATTGGCCTAAATAACAAAACATGCTTCTGGTTTAAGAACTACCTTTTCAACCGTACCCAACAAGTTAGATTAAATAATACTATATCAAACACTGCTGATGTTACTTTTGGAGTCCCTCAAGGATCTATATTAGGCCCGACCCTTTTCTTAATTTTCATTAACGATTTAATAGATGTTTTACCAGCTTTTGAAACAACATTATATGCTGACGACACGGTAATTACAACCGGCACAATTCTTGAAATGAAGGAAGCTATCGAAAAGGTAGAACTATGGTGCTCAAGGAACACACTAACTATAAATGAGAAAAAAACATATTGGATGGTCTTTGGAAATACACCCCTAGACAGAGATATAAGAAATACTAACAGGAAAGTCTCTGACAAAATACATTTACTATCCAAAATTAAACATTTAATAGACCCGAATATAGCAACCACCATTTACAAAACCACGATACTACCGTATCTGGATTATTGCGATTTCATATATGATAACCAACTAAATAAAACCTCTTATGAAAGTCAATTACTACAAAATAGAGCCCTCCGTATCTGTTATAATGTATGCCTAGGCCAGAATCAGGCCCTAAGTACAGCTGACTTGCACGAGCGAGCAAAAGTGCGATATTTAAAAGAGCGTAGACAAATACACTCGCTATACTATGCTTATACACAAAAAATGAAGCACTTCTGATAGACAACCGAAACATCCCAACTAGAAGGAATGAGGGAATACGATACCTTATCCCACCGTTAAAGGGAGCTGTGTTTGAGAGAAGTTTTTACGTAGTTAGCATAAAAAATTGGAATAAACTCAAACCAGAGTTTACCACCATTAATAATCTCAACAAATATAAAATAGCAATCAAAAAGTCTTACCCTAACTGCTTCATGATTTAAAGTAAATACTAATACGTTTCATCTCTACTTAGATTGTGATTGCAACTAAGTACATGAATAGGCGTGTCCCTAGCCTGTGATTGCAACTGGTGATAGGGTTGTGATGAAGTAATATGATGCTTAAACTTGTTCTATTAAAATGCACTACTTAAATATTGTAAATCTCAGATTGTGATTACGACTGGGACTAGGCTTTCTAGAATATAACTAAGATATCTAAAACAACCCCATAGTTGCCTCAGATTGTGATTACGACTAGGCAAACCTCGGGCATTCAAACTATACTGTTTTTCATGTTTGTAGTAAAAAAATTGAATAAATTCTCCAACTGCCTCAGTTACTGAATAGGACTAGGCAAACTGATCTCCGGTGCTTACAATATACTGTTTTCCCACTATTATGCCTTACATCGAGAACTTATGTTACTATGTACTCCCATCTTATATGTACTGCAACCAATACAACGTTCAACTAACACAGCTATTTCCAAATTTTTACGATTTATTATCAATAGAATAAACAACAACCGCCCTTCATATTCACTATTTTCAGACTTTAAAAAGGCCTTTGACACCGTTTCACATAATTTATTAATAAAAAAGCTTAACGACATTGGCCTAAATAACAAAACATGCTTCTGGTTTAAGAACTACCTTTTCAACAGTACCCAACAAGTTAGATTAAATAATACTATATCAAACACTGCTGATGTTACTTTTGGAGTCCCTCAAGGATCTATATTAGGCCCGACCCTTTTCTTAATTTTCATTAACGATTTAATAGACATTTTACCAGCTTTTGAAACAACATTATATGCTGACGACACGGTAATTACAACCGGCACAATTCTTGAAATGAAGGAAGCTATCGAAAAGGTAGAACTATGGTGCTCAAGGAACACACTTACTATAAATGAGAAAAAAACATATTGGATGGTCTTTGGAAATACACCCCTAGACAGAGATATAAATTTTGTTATGAACCATAGTATAGTATCGAGAATTAATTCCTTCAATTATCTGGGTTTAACAATAGACGATCAGCTGAAATATTCAGAACATATAAGAAATACTAACAGGAAAGTCTCTGACAAAATACATTTACTATCCAAAATTAAACATTTAATAGACCCGAATATAGCAACCACCATTTACAAAACCACGATACTACCGTATCTGGATTATTGCGATTTCATATATGATAACCAACTAAATAAAACCTCTTATGAAAGTCAATTACTACAAAATAGAGCCCTCCGTATCTGTTATAATGTACGCCTAGGCCAGAATCAGGCCCTAAGTACAGCTGACTTGCACGAGCGAGCAAAAGTGCGATATTTAAAAGAGCGTAGACAAATACACTCGCTATACTATGCTTATACACTAAAAAATGAAGCACTTCTGATAGACAACCGAAACATCCCAACTAGAAGGAATGAGGGAATACGATACCTTATCCCACCGTTAAAGGGAGCTGTGTTTGAGAGAAGTTTTTACGTAGTTAGCATAAAAAATTGGAATAAACTCAAACCAGTTTACCACCATTAATAATCTCAACAAATATAAAATAGCAATCAAAAAGTCTTACCCTAACTGCTTCATGATTAAAGTAAATACTAATACGGTTTCATCTCTACTTAGATTGTGATTGCAACTAAGTACATGAATAGGCGTGTCCCTAGCCTGTGATTGCAACTGGTGATAGGGTTGTGATGAAGAAATATGATGCTTAAACTTGTTCTATTAAAATGCACTACTTAAATATTGTAAATCTCAGATTGTGATTACGACTGGGACTAGGCTTTCTAGAATATAACTAAGATATCTAAAACAACCCCATAGTTGCCTCAGATTGTGATTACGACTAGGCAAACCTCGGGCATTCAAACTATACTGTTTTTCATGTTTGTAGTAAAAAAATTGAATAAATTCTCCAACTGCCTCAGTTACTGAATAGGACTAGGCAAACTGATCTCCGGTGCTTACAATATACTGTTTTCCCACTATTATGCCTTACATCGAGAACTTATGTTACTATGTACTCCCATCTTATATGTACTGCAACCAATACAACGTTCAACTAACACAGCTATTTCCAAATTTTTACGATTTATTATCAATAGAATAAACAACAACCGCCCTTCATATTCACTATTTTTAGACTTTAAAAAGGCCTTTGACACCGTTTCACATAATTTATTAATAAAAAAACTTAACGACATTGGCCTAAATAACAAAACATGCTTCTGGTTTAAGAACTACCTTTTCAACCGTACCCAACAAGTTAGATTAAATAATACTATATCAAACACTGCTGATGTTACTTTTGGAGTCCCTCAAGGATCTATATTAGGCCCGACCCTTTTCTTAATTTTCATTAACGATTTAATAGATGTTTTACCAGCTTTTGAAACAACATTATATGCTGACGACACGGTAATTACAACCGCCACAATTCTTGAAATGAAGGAAGCTATCGAAAAGGTAGAACTATGGTGCTCAAGGAACACACTAACTATAAATGAGAAAAAAACATATTGGATGGTCTTTGGAAATACACCCCTAGACAGAGATATAAGAAATACTAACAGGAAAGTCTCTGACAAAATACATTTACTATCCAAAATTAAACATTTAATAGACCTGAATATAGCAACCACCATTTACAAAACCACGATACTACCGTATCTGGATTATTGCGATTTCATATATGATAACCAACTAAATAAAACCTCTTATGAAAGTCAATTACTACAAAATAGAGCCCTCCGTATCTGTTATAATGTACGCCTAGGCCAGAATCAGGCCCTAAGTACAGCTGACTTGCACGAGCGAGCAAAAGTGCGATATTTAAAAGAGCGTAGACAAATACACTCGCTATACTATGCTTATACACTAAAAAATGAAGCACTTCTGATTTTTTTTTTTTTTATAAGATCCTTTATTCGTTTCAATGAGTGAACATTGTTCTTCCAGGCGAATGTTGGACAATACAACTGACAGAAATAGTGTATATATGTACAGTGAGTGAACAAAAATGAGGAAAATGGCGAATAGTGGTAGTAACAATACAGTTCGGCAAACTTTTCCATGTCAGACGTCGATTTCACAGTTCATAACACATAGACATGGGCTTTGTGTGGGCCTAAATTAGTAGAATGGCACGTAGTTTCGACTTAATATTGCGTTTGAAAGTTCTTTTGGAGGTTGTTGTTTGGGTTTCATCGTCTAGCAGGTTCCAGAATTTAAAAGTGTAGTAGGCTGGGGATCTTTTAAATTTCTCTGTTTTGGGCTTTTGCATTTGTAGGTTTATTTTTTGAGTCGTCCTTGTGGTCATCGAGTGGGCTGTCGATTTGGCTGTTGGAAGAGTGTTGGTCCTGATGAGACTTCTTACAAGTGAGAGCGATAAAGAGAGGCGTCGAACTTTCGGGGGTTGTATCTTAAATTTTTCACATAGCTCCATATTACTTATCATTTTACCATGTTGATCACGAAATTTATACATTGAGGTTCTCATAATTTGGAACAGAGTTCTGTCGACTTTGGATTTTTCACATTCAGTAGTACTATCGATAAGAAAAGAGCAATAATCGAAAATAGGAAGTATACAGGTTTTGGCTACATTTATGGCCGCCTTTTCGTCCAATAGATGGCGAATCTTTCGAAACAAATAAGCCTTCTCGTTTACTTTCTTGATGCAATTGTGGGCATTTTGGATAAAGTTCAACGATTCGTCGAAAAAAGCACCTAAGTAATTCATGCCGTTGGAACATTTCAACACTGAGTTTTCCAAGCGGATGTCTGTTTTAGATATTTTTTTCAAAGCTTTTGCGTTGTTATGGTAAACCAGGACGGTTTTTTCCTTATTAATTGTTAACCTATTACTTTGGTACCACATGGCCAGATTATTTAAATCCAATTGGAGATTTTGTTCAGCAATGGCACAGTTTCTATCAGAGCTAATAAGAGCCAAATCGTCTGCGTATAGTAGACATTTACACTTATTGATAACAGAAGGAATGTCGTTTATGTAAATAATGAACAAAAGGGGTCCTAAAATGGACCCCTGGGGAACCCCACAGTTGACAACGTTACAAGATGACTTATACTCACCAAATTCAGTATAAATAATTCTATCACGAAGATAACTCTCGAACCAATTCAATAGATCCATGCTCAAGCCAGCCTCAGAAAGTTTGTATAAAAGAATATTGTGGTCAATACAGTCGAAAGCTTTACGGATGTCGATATAGGCGACAATAGAAGTTTCACCTTGATCCATAGACTCACATAACCATTTACTAAGCATGAAAACCGCCCCTCCCGTCCCTCGTTGTTTTCTAAAACCATACTGAAAGCTAGTGAAAAAGTTGATACTTTCTAAAAATTTATATACATGGTCATAAATTACCTTTTCCAAAATTTTCCCTAGAACAGGTAAAACACATACAGGGCGCCAATTTTGCACCAGTTCCAAATTTCCCTTTTTTGGGAGGGGGGCAATCCTTCCTTTTTTCCATCTAGATGGGAAGGTGTGCTCGGCAATACATTTTTTGATCGTTGAAGTAAAAAGATCTAAAGTACCAAGTATTGTTTCTTTAAGAAAAATGCATTTCACAGAGTATACACCTGATGATTTATGTGTCTTAATAGCAAGCACGAGTCTAAGAATATAATCTTCATCCACCTCGTCGACCATGACTCGGAAACCAGGTGAGTTGTTACGAATAATACAATGTAGGTATATACTAGAGTCGAGCTGTGCATTAAGTTCATGACCGATATTGCTAAAGTATTTATTGATATAGTTAGCGCACTCACTAATATCGAGGGTGCTTCCTGTATTGTCCTTTAAACACTTAACCGTCTTTGCTCCGTTAGGTTTTACCAGGTTGTTCATTTCCCTCCAATAACCCCTGGGGTCACTGGCATTTTCTTTCAGCTTTAGAAGAATGTACTCTCGCTTAGCCCTACGTAGGGAGGTAGAAATCTCCTTAGTTCCTGATTTAATTTTATTTTTCAAACATGTGAGTTCCAAATCGGTACCTACGTTTATTCTATAGCATAATCTACGAACGAGAGATTTTTTAGCATTGATTTGTTTTTTTATGGCTGGAGTGATCCAAGGTAGCCCAATGAAACGCTCTGTTTTTTCTTTTAGCGGGGCTAGTTCGTTTAAATAAAGCAATAAAGTGTCTTCATAGTTATTCCAGACAGAGTTAACATTATTGGTTAGGTCGAGCGAGCCTCTAATTATGGAGGAGAGAACCTCACTCCTGGCTTTCTTGTAATTTCTAGAAAGAACTTTCTTGATTAAGAATTTTTCCCTTGTTTTTTTCTTACAGGCGAACACGATCAGATGGTCGCTGATGAGTACATCAAGAGTACCACTACTTTGGATGAATTTCGCATTGGTGATTACCGCATCGATACTGGAGCTATTGCCAATGCCAGGGTGGGTTATGGATGTGATTAGTCTCTTAAGATTATTACATCGTAGAAAATCATTCAGTCTCTTATTTCTAGGATCTCTCCTCAAGCAACCATCGAGATTAATATCTCCCATGAACCAACATTCTCTTCTTCCCATCACGGGGGATAGGTAGACCTCTTCAAGAAATTTCATTAAACGGTCGATATTGTATCCCGGAGGCCTATATATGTTACAGATAAGGAGTTTTTTCCTGTTGGGTCGGTCTATTTTAAGCACTATGCTCTCTAAGCCGGTTTCAATAATGCTCATGGATGGTACCAGAGAGGCATACTGTGCCCAGTCGTTTCTAATGAAGACGCCTACACCGCCTCCCTTTCCTAGTATTCTATCTTTCCGAAAAAAAGTGTATCCCTTAACATCAATAGCAGAGGTCGGTAACATTGGTTTTAGGAGGGATTCAGAAATACCCATTATATCAAATCCTCTGGTCGATTGTTCAAATAAATCTTTGTTTTTAAACAAACTCCTGATGTTCAGGTGGCCAATCTTAAAACCTTTACCCCTGCAAATTTGGTCTGAGCAATGTGTCATAAAATATAAATCATCAGTCTGATGTTACAGCTTACCTTGATGCAGTGTACCACTAAACAAAAAAGATGAGAATACATAGTGAAAAACACACTCGTGAGCTCATGGCCAAGGAGTGTTGAAAATAGTGAGTTTACGGGACCCACCATTCTTGGGGAGATGTAGTAGTGTGTATATAATACAAGGCTACAACATCTTAAACCTAACTCCGCTACACATTGTTACATAATAATAATAATAATAATAATAATAATAATAATGATTTTCAGGCACAAAAGGAGTACACGACGAGATGTACTATTCAGGAGTCCTGTATGGAACGTCCAGTAGTACAGTGATCGAGATAGAATGATAAGCCAGTTGGCGATCCAAAGCATAATTACACACACATAAAAAATCCAAATCGCGTTACAACGAATTCCCGATCCACTGGAGCCCTGTATGGAACGTCCAGGGTGCGAAAAGACATCATATGATTCCAAGTACCCATGGCGAGCACCATGCTGGAGTCCTGTATGGAACGTCCAGGGGCGCACATAGTACATTATATAAATTGGAGGCTATACACAATGACCTCTTAGATTAGACTTATTTGGTTGAAGACCCAGAGTCCTGTATGGAACGTCTGAGAATCAACGGTTCGTGAGTTTTCTACATCTTATGTAATCTTAGGCCGGGTATTGATCAGGAGCTAGAGGTGATTGCCGTTGGACTGATTCTTGAGAAAGGTTTTCTCCAGTTCGGCGACCATTTTCGCGATCGCGTGGTCAGTCGGGTGTATTCCGTCTTTAAGCATGTAGTAGTGGGGAGGGATCGATCCACCCTTATTCTTAGGCTGGATCGGGTGGTCAAGGCGCGGGGTCAGGAGATTCATCGACTTGTTTAACCGGTCTATCTCTTTGTTTAGTTCCACGACTGTTTGATAGATTTTTTGCTGATCTTCCATCAAAGTTGGATATGAGCGACCCTGATTCGCAAGGAGAAGTGATATGGTATAAGTACTGCAAAAGACAATTTTGCATCGGGGGCGTAAGGCTTCGGCTTTAAAAAGAATGTATTGGAAATCGGCCAAAATTTTGTCTTTGATCAGGTCTGCCCTCGTTAGATTTGAAGCTGAAATTATGCCGGTTGTCTTGCACTTTGATGTGATATCGTTGATTCCCGCGATAATATAGATCGTTGAAATGTTGTTATCTCCCGACAGTAACTCAACCACGTCCTCCATGATATCCCACGATTTGCCGCCCGGGTGAACAAAAGAGCATAGATAATCCTGCAAGGACTCCCTAAGAAGGGCATCGAAGCCTCTAGCACGAGAATCACCTACCAGAACGAGCGTCATTGTCGGATCTTTGCTTACATGCCAGTGGGGACGATCAGTCTAGGGGTCTTGGTAGCGTCGAGGCGGGCGCGAACTGCCATTAGCAGTTTGCCTAGAGCGTTGTTTCCTTTATATGTCCCAGTGTCATAGATTTTATTGGTTAGACGGGCTCCCCCACCCCAGAACTTGTCTTCTGTTGCCTCAACCAAAACGTAGTTCCCGGTGGCCAATAGTATATCTTGTAAGGGTAGAGAGTTGTTGAACTTTTCATTTAGGAGGCTTCTCATGATATCAAGTTTATCATCATCCCATTTGTTATCGTCCGGGGGTTTTATCAATTTTCCCAGAGCTTTACAGCTAAAGGGGTCTTCGATTTCTAGTAGGGCTTTGCCTATCGCTTCCTCGCGGAAATACCGACATTTCTCAAACACGAAGGCCTTCTCGAGGGAGGAGAAATTAAAGTCTTTTCCTTGGATCCTTTTGACGATTGAGCATTTGGCCATATTCGAAAGTGGGCATGAAGAACCGCTGAAGATAATACCTGCGTTGGTTAGTTTAGATCCTGGGGGAATGTTTGGATTGGTTTGGTCATCCTCATTAGCTATGGCTTGTAGGCGTTCTTGGATATTTTGAGCTGGGTTGGTGTTTTTTACTCTCAAAGTGACATTCGTGTCTAGCAAATGTTTAGATGAGGGGACTTGGTTTGGTCTACTTTCGGGTGACGCGCTCTTGGTGCGCAGTGAATCGACACTTATAAACGATCCGTCTATGATCGCACCTTCAGTTGTTTTTCGCACCGTTTTACCGCTGGCTCGAGCCTGCCTCATAGTGATTCGCAGTTTGTACTTTGCTTCACGTGTTTCTTTGGATTCAGGTTTGTCGATCCAGATTCGGCTTGTTCTCCGGTTGGCGTGAAGGGCCCTTTTGTTAGAGATGATTAGGTTTACTAGGGGAATGTCGCTGCAGGTTAGTTCAATGGGACGGTTTGCTGGGCGTTGGTTAAAGTTACTCCCTAACCTCTTGACAGTCACTACATTACCTGGGATTAGGTTTACATTCATTATATTACACAGCTCCCAGACTGTTTTGCGCAGGTCTTCGCCCGGGTATTCAGTCACGCCAGTGAAAATCAGCTTATAGTCGTTGTTGTTCACACCTTGAGAGAGGGTATTTGGGCCCCGGGTTATATTCGCATATGTTACATATTTGGGTTCGTTTTTATCGGTAGAGGATAGATTGTTTTCGAGTATCTTATTTTTGGATTCGAGAACAGATATTTTACGTTCAAGAGCAGCAATGTTAGATTTGTTTTTAGTAAATCTTTCTTCCACTTCGCCTTCTCTTCTTTTGAAGTCTGTGCGTAGGGTATCGATGCTTTGTTCAACCGAGTTTTTTATCGAATTGGTGATGTTTACTATGTCAGATTTTTGTAGAGTGTTTATGCTCATGTGATTTAGTTTGGCCATTACATCGGTTAGGGTGAGTGGGACTTGGGTTGAGGGGTTTCCCAGGTTAAACTGCTCCGGTTGCGAGTCTGCGGCCAGTTCTAGACTATCATCGTGTTCACAGAAAATTGAATCTTCCCTAGTCTTTTTGGGGAACGATTCACTACTTTCGGGGCTAAGATTGTCTTGGGTGGGAGAAAGCATCCTTTTACTTACGTCCTGTCTCTTGTTTGGGGTATCAGAGAAGCGAGATAGCTCCGGGAAGTCACTGACGTTATCGAGAAAATTTACTCGCTCACCTTTAGGGTCGGCGGCGCTGCACGCCATGTTGTCCGCATGTACGCCGCGGTACTGAGGGTTTTAGAAATAAGCACCAAAAGGTAGGGAATTCCACGGATAAGGTTCCTTATAAGGTAATCCACTCGGTTCCAGAGTCACTCATAGTTCATTTTTGATGAAAGATTCTCAGGTCCACGCCATAATTCCACCAGGATAAGCTATGTGTAGCGGAGCAAGCCGGAGCGTGTGCTGTCACTCAGTCGCCATTATCTCTTTGATAGACAACCGAAACATCCCAACTAGAAGGAATGAGGGAATACGATACCTTATCCCACCGTTAAAGGGAGCTGTGTTTGAGAGAAGTTTTTACGTAGTTAGCATAAAAAATTGGAATAAACTCAAACCAGAGTTTACCACCATTAATAATCTCAACAAATATAAAATAGCAATCAAAAAGTCTTACCCTAACTGCTTCATGATTTAAAGTAAATACTAATACGTTTCATCTCTACTTAGATTGTGATTGCAACTAAGTACATGAATAGGCGTGTCCCTAGCCTGTGATTGCAACTGGTGATAGGGTTGTGATGAAGTAATATGATGCTTAAACTTGTTCTATTAAAATGCACTACTTAAATATTGTAAATCTCAGATTGTGATTACGACTGGGACTAGGCTTTCTAGAATATAACTAAGATATCTAAAACAACCCCATAGTTGCCTCAGATTGTGATTACGACTAGGCAAACCTCGGGCATTCAAACTATACTGTTTTTCATGTTTGTAGTAAAAAAATTGAATAAATTCTCCAACTGCCTCAGTTACTGAATAGGACTAGGCAAACTGATCTCCGGTGCTTACAATATACTGTTTTCCCACTATTATGCCTTACATCGAGAACTTATGTTACTATGTACTCCCATCTTATATGTACTGCAACCAATACAACGTTCAACTAACACAGCTATTTCCAAATTTTTACGATTTATTATCAATAGAATAAACAACAACCGCCCTTCATATTCACTATTTTTAGACTTTAAAAAGGCCTTTGACACCGTTTCACATAATTTATTAATAAAAAAGCTTAACGACATTGGCCTAAATAACAAAACATGCTTCTGGTTTAAGAACTACCTTTTCAACCGTACCCAACAAGTTAGATTAAATAATACTATATCAAACACTGCTGATGTTACTTTTGGAGTCCCTCAAGGATCTATATTAGGCCCGACCCTTTTCTTAATTTTCATTAACGATTTAATAGACGTTTTACCAGCTTTTGAAACAACATTATATGCTGACGACACGGTAATTACAACCGGCACAATTCTTGAAATGAAGGAAGCTATCGAAAAGGTAGAACTATGGTGCTCAAGGAACACACTTACTATAAATGAGAAAAAAACATATTGGATGGTCTTTGGAAATACACCCCTAGACAGAGATATAAATTTTGTTATGAACCATAGTATAGTATCGAGAATTAATTCCTTCAATTATCTGGGTTTAACAATAGACGATCAGCTGAAATATTCAGAACATATAAGAAATACTAACAGGAAAGTCTCTGACAAAATACATTTACTATCCAAAATTAAACATTTAATAGACCCGAATATAGCAACCACCATTTACAAAACCACGATACTACCGTATCTGGATTATTGCGATTTCATATATGATAACCAACTAAATAAAACCTCTTATGAAAGTCAATTACTACAAAATAGAGCCCTCCGTATCTGTTATAATGTACGCCTAGGCCAGAATCAGGCCCTAAGTACAGCTGACTTGCACGAGCGAGCAAAAGTGCGATATTTAAAAGAGCGTAGACAAATACACTCGCTATACTATGCTTATACACTAAAAAATGAAGCACTTCTGATAGACAACCGAAACATCCCAACTAGAAGGAATGAGGGAATACGATACCTTATCCCACCGTTAAAGGGAGCTGTGTTTGAGAGAAGTTTTTACGTAGTTAGCATAAAAAATTGGAATAAACTCAAACCAGTTTACCACCATTAATAATCTCAACAAATATAAAATAGCAATCAAAAAGTCTTACCCTAACTGCTTCATGATTTAAAGTAAATACTAATACGGTTTCATCTCTACTTAGATTGTGATTGCAACTAAGTACATGAATAGGCGTGTCCCCAGCCTGTGATTGCAACTGGTGATAGGGTTGTGATGAAGTAATATGATGCTTAAACTTGTTCTATTAAAATGCACTACTTAAATATTGTAAATCTCAGATTGTGATTATGACTGGGACTAGGCTTTCTAGAATATAACTAAGATATCTAAAACAACCCCATAGTTGCCTCAGATTGTGATTACGACTAGGCAAACCTTGGGCATTCAAACTATACTGTTTTTCATGTTTGTAGTAAAAAAATTGAATAAATTCTCCAACTGCCTCAGTTACTGAATAGGACTAGGCAAACTGATCTCCGGTGCTTACAATATACTGTTTTCCCACTATTATGCCTTACATCGAGAACTTATGTTACTATGTACTCCCATCTTATATGTACTGCAACCAATACAACGTTCAACTAACACAGATATAGATACGAAATGGCGCACGGTAGCTAGGCGGCTAACGCTTCCCGTCCCAGATACAGACTCTGAAAACTATACTCAAAACTACTAATGGACACGGAATTATCTCAGTACGTGTTCATGAACTCTCACAGAACAAGACATGCCACCTCGTAAGGACGACAGACCGATACGTACCTGCAGAAAGGCGTCTCAAACTATTGAAAAACCGGCGAGTGAGAATCCGAGCGATAATAGAGGTAAAATAAACAAGACAGGTGAGTCCCTAACAACAGGAGACCGGGTCCCAGCTCCCACACACAACACAGCAGGCGAAGTAACAAATCTAAACATGGAAGAACTAATGGCAACGATGAATGAACAGCTAAAAGTAAACAATGAGATGTTAGGTAAACTAGACCAAAAGTTAGATAACTCAGTAGCTGACCTATCAAACAAGCTTGATAAATGTATAAATAGTAACGCTGAGATGCGTTCTGAATTGGATTCTGCCAAGGCCGAGATTCGTGAACTCAAAGTAGAGGTAGAAACCCTGAAAAAATCGGAAAAGTCCGGGAGAAACCAAACTCAATTTGATCGTAAACTGAACCTGATAATCAGGAATGTGCCAGAAGTAGGGGATGAAAAGATGTATAATACGATCGGTGACATTTTTGGCACACTACAAACTAGCTTCTCATACGCCAGCACTCACGGGGCACGGCGCATTGGCAAGCTGCCAACAAACACGCAACACGGTAAACAGACACGCCCCCGTCCTATAAAACTGATCTTGTCCACGCTACAGCAGAAAGCGGAACTGTTTGGTCTCAAACGAGCATTGGCAAACTCACCAAGGTTTAAGGACCTGACGTTGTCAAACGACCTAGCACCCGAAGACCTTATGAAAACTAGAGAAGCGCAACAAATAAGTGTAGCGGCAAGTCGTATACCAAACTCAGTCAGCAAAGTGCGGGGACCTGACGTCATCATCAATGATACAGTTTATAGTAATGACAAGTTTGAAACAAACTTACCGTTTAATATAACGCCAGAGTCAGCCTCAACCCTACTAACTGAAGATACGGTCTACTTCCAAGGGCACCGTAGTCCCTTAAGCAACTTCTACAACTGTGAAATCACAGACGATAAATATCAAATCCAGGGAAACTGCGCTGAGCAACTTTATGTGGCCAGGATGTGTGTGGAGAGTGAGGACAACGATTGCCTCGTGCGTGTCATGAAGGAAACAAACCCGTACTCAATTCAATCGATCGGGAAACAAGTCAAGAAGTCAAAAAAATGGACCCAAAATGACCAGATGCATCTCACCGAGATTAACAGGCTCAAATATTCACAAAACGATGACCTTCGAAACAAACTCCTATCGTATAAACAACAGCATTTTGCCGAGGCAACCCGAGACCAGCGTTGGGGATGCGGTTGGTTACTGCGTGACATTAGGGGAACAAGTGTTGACACTAAAACCAACTGTCAGAACCTGATGGGGATCATCTTGGCGTCGTTACGAGACGAGTTTCAGGCGCAGAAGTAGCTGACCAAAGAGGGACAAGACTACAGGATACATGGCGGGGTTCCGGGTGCTCATACTCACCGACTCCAGAGGGAGAGGATTGATTCGACCGCTTTCTGAACTGATCACGAATATGGAGTACCCCGACGTCGAAGTTTCACTACAGTCTTTTCCCGGTGCGGATATCCGACGAACAGTTGAAGGTGGTCTACAGTATATCAAAGCCAATTTCGGAACTCACCCAACTACTGCCGGTAAGCCAATTGACGTGATCTTTCTAAGCACCGGAGTAAATGAACTCACCGAAAAGTTACCACACTGGAAGGTAAAACCTAAATTTGGTCAGTCAGACGAAATTACAAAACTGATCACGGAAGAATTGGAACTTGGTGCTACGAAACTTGAGGTGGTTGCAAGTAAGGTTGTTATTTGTCAACTTGTGGGGATGTCAGTTGCCATGTACAACAATACTACTTTCCAAAAGGAGTTCTCACAAAAGGCTATTGACAATGCAATGGTACGCATAAATGACTTTATTAACAATCACAACAAACTAAACAATGTCACCTCTCCACCATTCGCCAGTGTTGTACACAAAGTAAGACATGGAAGACTTGGCCACCGGTATGCGGGCTGCCTTAGGGACGGTCTACATTACAAAATGACCACCGAACTCAAATTCGCTAAATTCATTGCTAACGCAATCTACCCATGTATTCATGCTACGTGTAACTGACATGTACATCACAGCAAAGTGCAAGTACGATTGGCTTGAAGGTAAAATGTCGTGTATTACACGCACCACTTTACTCAGAAAGATTAGCACGAGACAAAGGTTAGCAAGTCGGACCTACAGTACTATATCATACTAGCAAATATTGGTCGTGCACGCACGCCCTTATATTTAGGGAATGTCAAATCAATTTCACTAGTCGTGCTCACACGCTGGGGGGGGGGCAATTATCTATGGTCAAAAATCCTCCTAACAAGAGCTAGGATATATACTGAACTATCCTAGATTTTGGAACGGTTGAGTGTGGGCATGGGTGGAATCTTGTTGCTCTGTACTAATTATATGATTTGTTTGCAGGAACAATATTACTCTTGTAAACCAAATGTACTCATCGGATTAAGGTAAACCATTGCTCATATTTACTACTATTCTGGTTAGTGCTAAGAGTTACCAGTTTCTAGTTGAAAAGTTCCTTGTCTTGGGCCTGCACGGTCCCTAATATCTTGATCCATGGTTGTGATTACACGCCCATTATACTAAATTAACTAGTAATATAAACTCTTTTCAAATCATAAAGGTCGTGTAACTACACGCCATTATCACAGGTCGGTACAGGGGGGGGGGTTGTACAAATGCCTAAATGCATATGGATTGAGTTCCATTTTCCAATATTATGGCCCGAGCAGTATCTGCAAGGGGGGCCAAGTTATTTCATACTAACTCAATGGGCATTTGTAAATATCACTTTTCATCGGGGGTGCATCTCTGCACACAGATCCATTACAGTATTTTCGTGAGTAACGTACTGGGGGGTCCGAATCCGCAACTGGGAAGGATGAAAACTAGAAATACAAGATAATGGAGACGCTCAAAAAAAAATATGGGTTAAGCAAAGGCCTACTTGTTACACATTTAAATGTCCAGAGTCTAACAGCCAAGTACGATTTACTAAGATACCATCTACTTGATGAAGACATAGACATTTTCACCTTTTCCGAATCATGGCTCAAGCCGTATATGCCTAACAACTTTATTGATATACCTGGATATAACTGTACAAGGCTTGATAGATCCTGGATTGATGAAAACACGGGGTTGGTCAAAACCGGAGGTGGGATTGGAGTTTATACAAAAAACAAACTAGTAACATCCACTGAAGATCTAACCAACTATAATCGCAGTACTAAAAACCTAGAGTGCCTCTGGGTTAAGATAATCCTCGAAAACCAAACAAACTTATTAATAGGTACAGTATACAAACCAAGAGGAGCCTCAAACCAGATCTTCTGTAGTGAACTTACGGAGTTAACGTCGGAAATCAGAACAAATCTAAAGGTTGAAACGATAATTTTGGGAGATTTCAATATACATTATAATAACAAAACATCCAATGACTTTAGAGATATCAAGAACTTTGAAAATATATGTAGTTTAAAACAAATTATTGAGGAACCAACTAGAATAAATAACATCATAGACCTAATCTTCACTGACTGTAGTAAAATAAATCATTCTGGGGTGGGAAACCAAAATATCAGTGACCATGCCATGATATACGTACATCTAAAAAAAACTAAAGAAACATACTGCAATATTCATACTAAGGGTAGATCGTACAGAAAATACGACAAAACACAATTCCAACAAAATCTCAGCTCAGAAAACTGGGACACATTTTTCAACGTCACTGACCCGAATGAGGCATGGGATGTCATTGTCAATAGAATAACCACACACCTAGACACTACTTGCCCAATAAAACAAATGAAGTTAAAAGATAAAGGAACACCATGGTTAACTGATTATTTAATAGCACAAATCAAAGATAAAGATAAAGCATTACAAAAAGCGAGGAAGTCGAATAACAAGATTGATTGGGAAATTGCTAGGAGACTGCGTAATGATACTAAATCGCTAGTCCGCAAAGCTAAGGCGTCGTTTATTCAAGAACACATGGATAATGAACCCAAAAAATTCTGGGAAAGACTTCAGGAGATTTTACCTTCAAAAAACAATAACCAAATAAACCTAGTGGACCAAGACACAAAAGAGGAAATTAGTGTAGAAAAACTTCCAGATTATATAAATGACTTTTTTGCGGACATTGGTCCAAACCTCGCAAACAAATTTGATAACAACTGGGAATTTTTTGGGGAAGAGTATAGGAATGATGGCACCAAGCTGACTAGGACAAATGTTAAGGAAGTCACTAAACTGATAAACGCAATCGACATTCACAAGTCATCTGCTATAGACAACATCCCTGCAAAAATCATAAAAGACAGTTTCCAAGCAATCCCAACTCAAATAACCCACTTAATGAATTGTTCTATTGACAAACAGATATTCCCTAGCACATGGAAAACTGCGCAAATAATCCCTCTTAAGAAGGTAGGAAACTCAAGGAATGTCACAAACCTGCGGCCTGTGTCCCTGCTCCCTCTCCCAGGAAAGCTGTTAGAGAAAATTATCCACCAACAGATATCTGATTATCTAGAATCCCATAACATCTTAAACAAGAACCAAGGAGGTTTTAGAAAAGGGTTCTCAACAGTAAGTACTACGGCCTCCTTGACAGACGATATTTTTCTAGGGCTTAACCATAGACTAATCACAGTTGCTAAGTTTATAGACTTATCGAAAGCGTTCGATACTGTTTCACACACTATACTCTTGAAAAAATGTGAAGTATACGGGTTACATAACAGTATGGTGAAATGGCTTTGCAACTACCTTCACAACAGAACACACCAAACTAGAGTAAATGGAACTTTATCAAGCGATAGAAACGTAGTGTGTGGTGTCCCGCAAGGGTCCATTTTGGGACCTCTCTTGTTTTTACTGTATGTGAATGACATAGCTGACGTATTATGCGAGACTAAAACCAAACTGTACGCAGATGATACGGTCATATATGCCACTGAGAAAAACATTGAACTAGCAACTCACAAGGTGAAGAGTGACTTACTCAAAATTGAAGACTGGGCAAAGAAAAATAAGTTAACTATTAACACAAAAAAAACTAAAGCAATGATATTTGCGACAAGGACAAAACTCAGGTCAGGTCTAGAGCATGAAAAACTATATCTAAACAACAGCGTGATTGATTTTGTCAAGCAGTTTGACTACCTTGGAATCAAACTAGACGAGAAGCTCACTTTTGAACCTTTCAAGAAAGAACTCATCCGTAAACTATCTAACAAAATTTATCTATACGCTAAGATACGTCAGTTTCTAAATAGCCAACAAGCGGTGCTACTTTATAAAACCAAAATAATGCCATACGCTGAATACGCAAATGTACTTATCCACAATAGCAACCAAAAATCACTTAACAAACTACAACTGTTACAAAACAGAGCGTTAAGAATAGCACTAAAACGAGACCCAAGAACACCTATAACGATCCTACATAGAGAAGCTAAATTAAACTACCTCAGTGAAAGAAGAGAATCTGCCATCAGAAAGATGGGTTATAGCAGAAGTCAAAAAGCAGAGTATCTGATAGGCGGGAGAAGGGAGACACGGTTACATGACGCAGTAGTCCTCAGAACGTATCCCATCAACCTAAACATCTTTAAACGAAGTATGTTGTACAAATGCGCCCACTCATGGAACGACCTCCCGGTGGAATATAGGCAAATTCCTACTTACCCACAGTTTAAGTATAAGGAACGTACCATACTGTTAAATAGCCGTCTAAACTATTAGACGTGAACAAAAATAGTAATCTGTAGCCTGGTTTGTGAATCGGAGAGTCTCAGTGATTGTTGCTAGGAAAGCTGTATGGATCTGTTTTATTATCACCTAAGCAATGTACTACTTCACCTATGTCTTACTTGAATCATGAAAATAGGTCGACTGTGAGTTTATAACTAACCTGAGTATGATGATCTCAGTTTTGGTTCATAAATTTGTGTGCCTCACTTCGATGGATAGGCTATACTATACTTACTCGTATAACTTGGAGACTACAGGACTAGCCAGTTACTACCGGACTAGGTGATTGCATGATGTATCATTGTAAATATCATATCTAAGATTAAGGTTGTTAGTTGCTAGCTAGTTGTGCAAGCCAAATGAAAACTGTAATCAAGCCAAGTACGATGCACTGAGCTAAATTGAAAACAGGCAATTTGCCTTATTTTGTTCAGTATAAATAAACGGATAAAAAAAAACAAAAAAAACAGCTATTTCCAAATTTTTACGATTTATTATCAATAGAATAAACAACAACCGCCCTTCATATTCACTATTTTTAGACTTTAAAAAGGCCTTTGACACCGTTTCACATAATTTATTAATAAAAAAACTTAACGACATTGGCCTAAATAACAAAACATGCTTCTGGTTTAAGAACTACCTTTTCAACCGTACCCAACAAGTTAGATTAAATAATACTATATCAAACACTGCTGATGTTACTTTTGGAGTCCCTCAAGGATCTTTATTAGGCCCAACCCTTTTCTTAATTTTCATTAACGATTTAATAGACGTTTTACCAGCTTTTGAAACAACATTATATGCTGACGACACGGTAATTACAACCGGCACAATTCTTGAAATGAAGGAAGCTATCGAAAAGGTAGAACTATGGTGCTCAAGGAACACACTTACTATAAATGAGAAAAAAACATATTGGATGGTCTTTGGAAATACACCCCTAGACAGAGATATAAATTTTGTTATGAACCATAGTATAGTATCGAGAATTAATTCCTTCAATTATCTGGGTTTAACAATAGACGATCAGCTGAAATATTCAGAACATATAAGAAATACTAACAGGAAAGTCTCTGACAAAATACATTTACTATCCAAAATTAAACATTTAATAGACCCGAATATAGCAACCACCATTTACAAAACCACGATACTACCGTATCTGGATTATTGCGATTTCATATATGATAACCAACTAAATAAAACCTCTTATGAAAGTCAATTACTACAAAATAGAGCCCTCCGTATCTGTTATAATGTACGCCTAGGCCAGAATCAGGCCCTAAGTACAGCTGACTTGCACGAGCGAGCAAAAGTGCGATATTTAAAAGAGCGTAGACAAATACACTCGCTATACTATGCTTATACACTAAAAAATAAAGCACTTCTGATAGACAACCGAAACATCCCAACTAGAAGGAATGAGGGAATACGATACCTTATCCCACCGTTAAAGGGAGCTGTGTTTGAGAGAAGTTTTTACGTAGTTAGCATAAAAAATTGGAATAAACTCAAACCAGTTTACCACCATTAATAATCTCAACAAATATAAAATAGCAATCAAAAAGTCTTACCCTAACTGCTTCATGATTTAAAGTAAATACTAATACGGTTTCATCTCTACTTAGATTGTGATTGCAACTAAGTACATGAATAGGCGTGTCCCTAGCCTGTGATTGCAACTGGTGATAGGGTTGTGATGAAGTAATATGATGCTTAAACTTGTTCTATTAAAATGCACTACTTAAATATTGTAAATCTCAGATTGTGATTACGACTGGGACTAGGCTTTCTAGAATATAACTAAGATATCTAAAACAACCCCATAGTTGCCTCAGATTGTGATTACGACTAGGCAAACCTCGGGCATTCAAACTATACTGTTTTTCATGTTTGTAGTAAAAAAATTGAATAAATTCTCCAACTGCCTCAGTTACTGAATAGGACTAGGCAAACTGATCTCCGGTGCTTACAATATACTGTTTTCCCACTATTATGCCTTACATCGAGAACTTATGTTACTATGTACTCCCATCTATGTACTGCAACCAATACAACGTTCAACTAACACAGCTATTTCCAAATTTTTACGATTTATTATCAATAGAATAAACAACAACCGCCCTTCATATTCACTATTTTTAGACTTTAAAAAGGCCTTTGACACCGTTTCACATAATTTATTAATAAAAAAACTTAACGACATTGGCCTAAATAACAAAACATGCTTCTGGTTTAAGAACTACCTTTTCAACCGTACCCAACAAGTTAGATTAAATAATACTATATCAAACACTGCTGATGTTACTTTTGGAGTCCCTCAAGGATCTATATTAGGCCCAACCCTTTTCTTAATTTTCATTAACGATTTAATAGACGTTTTACCAGCTTTTGAAACAACATTATATGCTGACGATACGGTAATTACAACCGGCACAATTCTTGAAATGAAGGAAGCTATCGAAAAGGTAGAACTATGGTGCTCAAGGAACACACTAACTATAAATGAGAAAAAAACATATTGGATGGTCTTTGGAAATACACCCCTAGAGAGATATAAATTTTGTTATGAACCATAGTATAGTATCGAGAATTAATTCCTTCAATTATCTGGGTTTAACAATAGACGATCAGCTGAAATATTCAGAACATATAAGAAATACTAACAGAAAAAGTCTCTGACAAAATACATTTACTATCCAAAATTAAACATTTAATAGACCCGAATATAGCAACCACCATTTACAAAACCACGATACTACCGTATCTGGATTATTGTGATTTCATATATGATAACCAACTAAATAAAACCTCTTATGAAAGTCAATTACTACAAAATAGAGCCCTCCGTATCTGTTATAATGTACGCCTAGGCCAGAATCAGGCCCTAAGTACAGCTGACTTGCACGAGCGAGCAAAAGTGCGATATTTAAAAGAGCGTAGACAAATACACTCGCTATACTATGCTTATACACTAAAAAATGAAGCACTTCTGATAGACAACCGAAACATCCCAACTAGAAGGAATGAGGGAATACGATACCTTATCCCACCGTTAAAGGGAGCTGTGTTTGAGAGAAGTTTACGTAGTTAGCATAAAAAATTGGAATAAACTCAAACCAGAGTTTACCACCATTAATAATCTCAACAAATATAAAATAGCAATCAAAAAGTCTTACCCTTACTGCTTCATGATTTAAAGTAAATACTAATACGGTTTCATCTCTACTTAGATTGTGATTGCAACTAAGTACATGAATAGGCGTGTCCCTAGCCTGTGATTGCAACTGGTGATAGGGTTGTGATGAAGTAATATGATGCTTAAACTTGTTCTATTAAAATGCACTACTTAAATATTGTAAATCTCAGATTGTGATTACGACTGGGACTAGGCTTTCTAGAATATAACTAAGATATCTAAAACAACCCCATAGTTGCCTCAGATTGTGATTACGACTAGGCAAACCTCGGGCATTCAAACTATACTGTTTTTCATGTTTGTAGTAAAAAAATTGAATAAATTCTCCAACTGCCTCAGTTACTGAATAGGACTAGGCAAACTGATCTCCGGTGCTTACAATATACTGTTTTCCCACTATTATGCCTTACATCGAGAACTTATGTTACTATGTACTCCCATCTTATATGTACTGCAACCAATACAACGTTCAACTAACACAGCTATTTCCAAATTTTTACGATTTATTATCAATAGAATAAACAACAACCGCCCTTCATATTCAGTATTTTTAGACTTTAAAAAGGCCTTTGACACCGTTTCACATAATTTATTAATAAAAAAGCTTAACGACATTGGCCTAAATAACAAAACATGCTTCTGGTTTAAGAACTACCTTTTCAACCGTACCCAACAAGTTAGATTAAATAATACTATATCAAACACTGCTGATGTTACTTATGGAGTCCCTCAAGGATCTATATTAGGCCCGACCCTTTTCTTAATTTTCATTAACGATTTAATAGACGTTTTACCAGCTTTTGAAACAACATTATATGCTGACGACACGGTAATTACAACCGGCACAATTCTTGAAATGAAGGAAGCTATCGAAAAGGTAGAACTATGGTGCTCAAGGAACACACTTACTATAAATGAGAAAAAAACATATTGGATGGTCTTTGGAAATACACCCCTAGACAGAGATATAAATTTTGTTATGAACCATAGTATAGTATCGAGAATTAATTCCTTCAATTAACTGGGTTTAACAATAGACGATCAGCTGAAATATTCAGAACATATAAGAAATACTAACAGGAAAGTCTCTGACAAAATATATTTACTATCCAAAATTAAACATTTAATAGACCCGAATATAGCAACCACCATTTACAAAACCACGATACTACCGTATCTGGATTATTGCGATTTCATATATGATAACCAACTAAATAAAACCTCTTATGAAAGTCAATTACTACAAAATAGAGCCCTCCGTATCTGTTATAATGTACGCCTAGGCCAGAATCAGGCCCTAAGTACAGCTGACTTGCACGAGCGAGCAAAAGTGCGATATTTAAAAGAGCGTAGACAAATACACTCGCTATACTATGCTTATACACTAAAAAATGAAGCACTTCTGATAGACAACCGAAACATCCCAACTAGAAGGAATGAGGGAATACGATACCTTATCCCACCGTTAAAGGGAGCTGTGTTTGAGAGAAGTTTTTACGTAGTAAGCATAAAAAATTGGAATAAACTCAAACCAGAGTTTACCACCATTAATAATCTCAACAAATATAAAATAGCAATCAAAAAGTCTTACCCTAACTGCTTCATGATTTAAAGTAAATACTAATACGGTTTCATCTCTACTTAGATTGTGATTGCAACTAAGTACATGAATAGGCCTGTCCCTAGCCTGTGATTGCAACTGGTGATAGGGTTGTGATGAAGTAATATGATGCTTAAACTTGTTCTATTAAAATGCACTACTTAAATATTGTAAATCTCAGATTGTGATTACGACTGGGACTAGGCTTTCTAGAATATAACTAAGATATCTAAAACAACCCCATAGTTGCCTCAGATTGTGATTACGACTAGGCAAACCTCGGGCATTCAAACTATACTGTTTTTCATGTTTGTAGTAAAAAAATTGAATAAATTCTCCAACAGCCTCAGTTACTGAATAGGACTAGGCAAACTGATCTCCGGTGCTTACAATATACTGTTTTCCCACTATTATGCCTTACATCGAGAACTTATGTTACTATGTACTCCCATCTTATATGTACTGCAACCAATACAAGCCTATTAAGTGTTAAAAAATTAGCATCAACACTAGACAACGTCTATGTTTTGTACCTACACGATGTGATACTACTTCATTAAATATCACTCATCTATCATTATTACCATTGGTGTACCGTAAAACAGAAAAATGCTATACTATGTTTACTGATGTAACTTGAAATTGACATGATCACTTATTGTTGTGAATTGCTGTAACACAACATAAGCGGGACCTCGCGGAAGAACGGCCGAGCCGAGCTTGTTTGTTTGTTTGGGTAGTTTAACGTCCAATTTGTTCAATTAGACTTACTTTGGTTTTCTTTACTCAAATTTGCATATCCTGTTGGAATAACAAGCTATGCTGCCTGGTTAATCCAGGCATCTTACTTTTCTCAATCATATCTTATCGAAAATCTTACATTCCCTGAGGAAGTCAAGAATTTCTTTCTTGCCAGTGTTATGGAAAACACTGCGCATTGTTGTCCCATTCTTCAGGAATTTCTTCCTGCTCCCTTTGGTGGCCTGACAATGTAGCATGAGATGTTTTACACTCAGCGGAGTGTTGCATGTCTGGCACACAGGTGCTACTTCACCTCTTAGGAGGTGCCCATGTGTCAGTTTGGTGTGACCGGTCCGCAGACGGGTCAGTTTCACCTGTTCAGTTCGTGTCAGGTTGTCTTTCCTAAAGTTTTGGCTAGTAGCCACTACAATTTCTCGTAGTTTGTTGTCTCTGGTGCAGTTCCAGAGTTTCTGCCAAGCTTTGTGAATGTGCTCCTTGGCCATTGGTTTCAGGTCTGTATGTGGAACTGTGTGGGCTCCAACTTCTCTGCTCAATCCATTTTTGGCTGCTTGGTCTGCAGCTTCATTTCCTTCAATTCCGATATGACTCGGCAGCCAACACATGGCCACCTCTTTGCCATGTTCTCTATTTAGTTCTGTGTATGACAGTTTGATGTCTCTGATGACAGCATTCTTGGGATCATGCTGTCCAATGGATTGTAGACAAGATTTAGAGTCTGAGAAGACTATAAATTTCTTGTGTTGTGACATTTTCATCCAAGTCAAGGCATGCAATATAGCATTGGCCTCAGCTGTGAAAATGCTGCTCTTGCCATGGAGGGCTTTCTTCAGGTCGCCGTATGGTGTATGGACTCCATAACCGACACGGTTACCCTCTTTTGAGCCGAGCTTGGTAATTATTGTAAACATAATGACCCGAATAAAAAGCATTAAAAAAAAAAAAGGTATGTTCAAAGATGGTCTGACTCTGCCAGGTTTAACCCTACGATTTCTATTCCAAAACACAGAGAACCTGAACCCATTTGTTCTTTTCGACACTTGAGCTGGAGATATTCATGATTTAGTGCGTGAACACTTAGTTGGTGGGCCATCCATTATTTTTCACAGACATCATTTAAAAGACGAGACCAGAATAAGAGCTTTAGAATTGAAAGAAAATGCCAAACTCTGTAAACACGCTCTAGGTGTTGATGCAAATGGTTAATATGGGTGAAGCTCATTGCACGGGTTTCTATATCATACGTTGTCGTGAGAATGGGTTCAAAGTCAAAGTACATGTCGCAAGGCCTTGGAATGGCTATTATTTCGATCTCACAAGGATGGCGTTCGCATTCTTCACCAACTCAATCACGGTGAAGTTAGGGTTGGCTCTATGAAAATACTGTCGATGGGTTTGTTCCTGAAACTAAAACGGTGTATCAGTTTCATGGTTGTTACTGGCACGGTCATGTCTGTCGACTCACCATGAATGCTTTGTCCACCAGTAAGGGAAGGCATTTACTAGCTGAACGACGTGATAGAACACATGTAAAGACCTATCTCACTGCCCTGAATTACTCCGTAGTGGAACAGTACGAATGTCAATGGGACCGGCTGAAACACACTCTACATGTTCAGCGTTGTAAAGGAAAAATGGTACATACCTAAACCGAAATTCAGTAAAGACATCGTGAGCCCAGAAGACATACTGAAAGCTGTATTGACAGAAGAAGTTTTTGGACTGATTCAAGTTGATATAGAAACACTAGAGCACCTGAAACGTCATTTTCGTGAAATGATTCCCATTTTCAAAAATGTAGACTTATCTAGATGCGATGTTGGTGAACACATGTGTGAGTATCTAGAAAAAAATGGAAGGTTGAAACAACCATAACGACAACTCATAGGTAGCTATTTTAGAAAAGGAATCCTATTAGGAACACCGCTACTCCGCTGGTATCTCAACCATGGTTTGCGTGTGACGCGCATCCATCTAGTTGTTCAATACACACCGCAATGCACATTTGAATCGTTTGTGGATGAAGTCACTAAAGCTCGACATTTATGGGATACAAACTCAGATTGCAAAATCCTATCAGATCTATATAAACTACTAGGTAACAGCTCCTATGGAAAAACCATCTGTAACAACAAACTTTGTGAATACGAGTTATGTTTCCCATAAAGAAGCTTTCAAGTTACTGAACGAAAATGTTGTAGAAGTGAGCTCCCTTCCCAAAAAAGTTGTAAACGATCTGCCGATTCAGATCGGTTTCATGGTATATCAATATGCCAAGTTGGCTTTCTATTACGACTTCCTTTTAAGGTTCATAGATGAGTCTGACTTTGAACTGTGTGAGATGGATACCGACAGTCTCTATTTTGCCCTTAGCAGTGAATCGCTCGACTCAGTCATAAAACCACATATGCGTGAAATTTATTACTGCGAACGACACAAATGGTTACCTGCAGAATCTTGTAACAATCCCTGGCATCGTGAAAACTACATCCATGCTGAAACACACAAACAAGTATGGCTACCTAACCCATGTTGTAAAGAACGCCATCTTTTAGATAAACCCAGGTTTATTCAAGGTGGAGTGGTCTGGGGATGGGCTGACGTCCTTGAGTTCCAAATGTTATGCTTGTTGTGGGTCAGTAAATAAAATAAGTTGTAAAGGTGTAACCCAGAAACAAAACCACCTTAATGTTGCTCTGTATGATAACGTTCTGGGCCCTGTTTTTCAGTCGAGACGATCTCAAGCAAAGATCAGCTGAGATCTGTGAGCGATCCTGAGACTGTTTGGGAGATCAATGGCTGCGGGTGTTTTTCAGACATGGTCTCAGTGCGCCACAGCAGATCTCACGCTGATCGCCGCTAAAACAATCACAACTTGAGATCCCTAGCGATCTGTATAGAATGATCTCACGTCATCCAACAGGCCTAAGTCTCAGCTTTCTAACATCTTTTTATTCATCAAAATCGGACTACTATTAACAATGCAAACACCTGAGACAGCCAGAAATAAGTTACAGGTCTTAGCCACACCCCCCTCTAATTTATGCAGCAACCTTGACATTGACTATTTGTTTCCAGTTTTTCCATTATGAACATATTCAAACACCCGTTTGCGGGAGAACTGACTGACTGTCGGAATGGTGTGACCAAATCTTATGATATTTGAATGTGCTTTAGTCCACACCCTATTCTAACTGTCCTATGAATTACAAATCGAAACTCACATGAAAAGTGTGCATTTGTTCCCAATTCATTCCGACCATTGGCTCAGTCAGAGTCGGGAATGATGTTTCAAGCATTACAGTGGCTATGCACTAGCTGGCTGAGTGGTGCAGTGCCTGCATTTGTCAATTTTGTTTCTCACAGTCATAACAACCACAGGAAAACTATGAAATTTGGGATATAGGATTGTCAGATTATTAGTACCCTTCGCTCCGAATATTGTTAGATTTGAATAAGTTTTAACACCTGAAAAAATAAGTTATGACAAGTATCAACTGGTCTCAGGTTGAGATCGTTTGGGAGATCAATTCACCTGAGATCCCTTGAGATCATCACAACTGAGAAACACCCATAGCACCCGAAACGGTCGCATCTCAGTCTCAGCCTGAGATCCCTAGAGATCATCTCAACTGAAAAACAGTTTGCCTCTCAAACGGTCTCAACTCGAGATTGTCTCGACTGAAAAACAGGGCCCTGGATACCAAAAAAGCGCACACAATAACAAATTCAGGTTTCAGGTTGGTTCAACATCATGTGGTGACGTACAAGCAACTCAAAAGAGGGCTCACTTATCAATATATCAAACGCAAAGTTCAAGCAGACGGGTTAAGCACTACTCCTTTAGATATATGAAACAAAATTTAGAGAAAAAAGACAAAAAAATTTGTTAGTGCTTTGGGGTAATTGAATGAAAAAAAGTGGTTTCTAAACAAGAGAGGTTCACTGTCTCCCTATCGCACTGACATACTTTTCGTTTTATTCATACCCCTACCCACATTGTTTGAACACTAGTGGTAGTATGTGTAGTAGTGTAAGTAATACGACAGTAGATAGTTTAGTCTCTATTGATTGTAGTGATTTGACGTCATTAGGTCTAGGTGATTTTCTCATAGATTATGCGCTAGATAAATCCACAGGCACCACCACCACCACCACCAGTACACATATCAGTAGCACACCTTCTATGACCGCAAAAACAACACAAAACAGAAAATCACCCATACAACCCAACCAACAGTCTAAGGCTTTACTTTGTGATTGTGAATACAACTTCTGGTGGGAAACTATTCCCGAGAAAAATGTTAGTTTTTATACGAGTCCTGTGGCAAATTGTGTAACTTACTGTATTGCAAGCAACTCACCATACGACACATTTGATAAAGCTTTCTCAACAGCCTGGACGGTTGCTGTTAGAAAGCTAGCACAAGAATTGAATTCCACATGTAAAGACGCTGTTTGTTTGTTTGTTTGTGGTTTAACGTCCCAGGGGACCCTGAGGGTATATAGGGACTATCAATGATTTAACTTTTCACTTTCATAGACTTATTTCAGTCAATTATTTTCAATGTTTCAAATACTTTATATAAAATCAAAGAGATTTGTCTCTTTCAAAAACATGATGATATCTTTCTTTGGAATAGTTTCAAACAACATTTTCATGTTGTTACTGTTTTTCAAATGCTTTCTTCTATTCTCTTGTACCCTTTTACAGTTCAGCAGGATATGCTCGACAGTGATTGGTACATTGCATGCTTGGCATATTGGGGGATTTTCCCCTTTCAGGAGATATTCGTGTGTAAGTCTGGAGTGACCTATTTTCAGACGGGTCAACTTCACCTGTTCACTACGACTTAATCCCCCACAGTTTCTCTTCCCATTCACAGTTGAGTGAATGGTATGTAGTTTGTTTCTTATTTGCTTGTTCCAGTCAGATTGCCATTTATTCATTGTCATTTCTCTTATTGGAGCTGTCATATCCGTGTGTGGAATTTTCACTGTACCGGGATGCAACTTCAGAGCTTTCTTTGCTGCTCTGTCTGCCTCTTCATTTCCATCAATTCCTATGTGGCTTGGTAGCCAGCATAGAACTATGTCTTTCCTTCTTTTCTTCAAAATGGAAATCCTCTCTCGAACTTCTCTTACCAAAGGGTTTGTCGGAGAGTATTGGAGGATACTTTGAAGACATGACTTTGAGTCAGAATATATGATGAATTTACGATGGTGTGAGACACCTGGGAGCTGTTTCACTAGCAGCTGCAAGTGTCGCTCTCTGTAATAGTGGCACCACAGCGACAGTATGCGTTTCATTAGGAGGTGCACTCAAGCGTGAACGGCACTCGGGAAAGGAGCGACACCAACAGTGGCAGTGACCATTTCATCAGTAAAATCGGTGTTGCTGTTAGTGTCACTGTGGAGCCTCTGTAAGTGACAGGGTCTACCCTGTCGTTTGTTACGTGTATAGAATACTCTCACCCACTTCCCGTGAGAATTAAGCAATGAAATTTTTACACGAGTAAGATATACATATATCCTATAATCGTACCAAATATGAAGAAAATCGGCCAAGCGGTCCCGAAGTTATCGGCATTTGAACTTTTTACTCCCTCTGTGCGATTGCGTTAGTCGCTGTTCTTTTTTCACTCCCTCCATAGTGCGGCGGGGTTTCGGCTATTCTGTTTGTCCCCCCCCCCCCCGGAGACCGGCGGGAAGTGCAGTATTTCCTATGACAGAATTTAAACGCCGATAACTTGGGAACGGCTTGGCCGATTTTCTTCATATTTGGTACGATTATAGGTTATATATATACCTTACTCGTGTAAAAATTTCATTGCTTAATTCCTATGGGAAGCGGTGAAATTCCATGTCATACCGGCCCGTTGACAAATAAATTCAAATGTCAAACGCATGTGCATAGCGAGAGCTGTGCCAACAGTGACAGCTAGTCCCACCTCAACAGCGACAGCACTGATGAAACGCAAATTTGGGCCTGCCACTGTTTGTGCCACTGTTGGAGCCACTGTTCCAGTCCTACCTCTCGCTTTGACCCCCCTACTAGTGAAACAGCTCCCTGCCCAGTATAGGGCTTTCAGTATTGCACTGGTCTCTGCAGTGAAAATACTGGCCTGGCAAGGTAATGCAGCAGTCAGATTACCATATGGTGTATGGACAGCAAAGCCCACTTTTTGTCCTTCTTTCGACCCATCAGTGTATATGGGAATGTACTCTTTGTGGTCCTTCTCTATCTTTTCCAGTTCAGTTTTGAACTGGAAAGTGCTAGTTTCACCTTTTTTGTTCTTACTTAGATCAAGAATAATCCCAGGTTTTTCCTCCAGCCAGGGAGGTGCACTTGATGGAGTTAGCTCCCTCAGATCATTGAGAGGGAGGTTTGTTTTCTCCAAGAGACTTCTGATAGAAGTAGCATATGGTGAGGCTACTCTTGGTTTGTTCTCAAATAGTCTCTGGTTATTCTTTTTGAATATTGTCTCATGTGTTGGGTTTCTCGAGTTTACCTTTGTCTTGATTGCATACTGTAGAGATAATGTCTCTCTACAGAGCTCAAGTGGTGGTATCAGAGTTTCTATTTCCAAACTCTTTTGGGGAGAGGTGCGGAATGCACCAAGACAAAGTCTAAGGCCTTGGTTCTGGATTGGTTTTAGTCTGTTCAGATAGCTTTTGCTGGCTGAGCCATACACTATGGATCCATAGTCTAATCTTGATTGAATGTAGGCTTTGTAGAGAGTGATCAAGATCTCTCTATCGGCCCCCCACCTTGTATGGCAGAGGACCTTCAGTAAATTCAGGGCTTTTTGACATTTTCTCCTCACATATTCTATGTGAGGTTTGAAGATAGGCGTAATATCCATCTCTGTCATGATTACGTACTTAGTCAATTAGATACGATTCACAAATGAACGCAATTAGTTAACGAATAGGTTGCAGACATTTGTTGGTTGATTATCCCCAAACGTGAGAGGCGAATCTACGCCCGATTTAACGTCGTCCACCGCTAGGTGTCGACACTGTAGTTCTAAGTTAATTAAGTTACTTCTGTACTTCACTTCATGTGCCGTAATTATCGCCTGAGTCTAATTCAGTAATTCCTAAAGGTGCCGGTAGATGGCGCTAGACGCTTAGCAAGGTTTAATAAAGTTGAGGAAGTCTTTCACCAGACGCCACTACGTTCTCACGTAAGGTTTCTAGTTGCATACGTGTAGACTTACCACTAGTCCTCCCCATCTTACGAATTCATGTAATTAACAACAGTAATTAACCACAACTACCAGAACAATGGGGCGGGGGGGGGGGGGGGGGGGGGGAGGGCGGGATTTTGATAAGGTAGTAGAATGCTTGCGTAGGGAGAGCTGTGCCGCAGACCATTGACACAACACTCTGGCAGTCAAATTATACTGACAATGGCAATCCTGTCACTGCACCATACCAATCGGGTCAGCAAGCCGATTGGTATAAAGCTGCTCCCTGTAATTGGCTACAGGTCAAGCCAGCTGACAATTCATTTGCTAACCTTTCATACTGGACTATTTTGGCCACAAAATTTCTCCTTTGTTCTTTTCTATAGCTTTTCGAAAATCTTTGCTTGCATGTTGTCCGACACCCCAAATAGGTCTGCATTTCAGACAGTGCTACAAAGTAAGATTTTTTTCTAGTCAGGATTTTGTGTTGTTTTATGTCCTTTGGCTTTAACCGAATCTATGAGATGAAAGTAGGTAGAAATCTCACTCCTACATATGATTTAGAGAGGTCAGAGTTCTTTAACTTCTCACACCACATAGACATGGTATGAGAAGGAGGTTGAACAGATTGGCTAATACTGTCCAACCCAGCAGACCACCCTGTCAGTGTTTTTCATTTGTCTCCATATATGTCACAAAGATTATGGCAAAGAATTACTTTCAAAGGTATACGAATAATATCAGTTAATAGCTATTTCCTAAAAGGTGTGGGGTGTCTGACAACACCCAAGAGATAATTATTTCTCCAGGTAGTAGTAGAAATGAAACTGCTTGTTGGATTTTGTCGGAATAACGTTTCTAGGTGTTTGATGTGGGCTCCTGAATTCATGTTTGAAATTGAGGTTTTCTTTTAAGAGCTCTGTGACATACATCCACAAGCTGCAGAACATCGACTTTAGTTCTGATGACACAACAGACACAAGATATTGCATCTGAAAGTGAAGATGCACTAACCCAACCAATGACATCTCAGTATGATCCATCGGCAAATCCCCCTTATCTCCAGAAGAACTCAAGACTAGGAACTACGAAGAAAGTATTTCCTAGCGCGAGTAAGAGCTCAAGTCAAAATGCTGCCACATATTTCATAATCCACCAAAGGTATTTAGCAAAGATCAACTTAAGCTGGTAGAAGAAGTAACACAGAACCAAGCAGAATGCAAAGCCTGTTTTATGCATAGCGAGGGAAGAATCACAGCTTCCAATTCTCAGAGTGTTTTTGTTTGGGTAGCTTGATGTCCAATTTGTTCGATTAGAATTTTTCAGAGGGCATGTGTTTCAAATGATATCAATTCCAATTGTTCTGCAAATGAAACTTACATGTCATATTCTCAATCGGGTAATACCATTTCAATGCAGTGGGACAAAAGAAAATGAAATGCTAGACCGTACAGAGTACTTGGAATATGAAAGTGAAAGCCATGATCATCTGCAAGTAAGTAGTTCTGGACTGGTAATTCCCCACTCAGCGACAAATATCAGAGCCTCACCAGTTCAGTAACCAGCAGTCTATCCCAGAAGGGGTTGCTTACACTGCCTTGTTTATTTGTTTAGGTAATTTAACGTCCAATTTCTTCAATTAGACTTACTTTGGATTTGACCAAATCTATGAGATGAATGTAGGTAAGAAATCTCACCCATACACATTTACTGAGGTGAGAGTTCTTTTACTTCCCACACCACATAGACATGGGATGAGAAGGATTGGACTTTGATATAGCAGTAAATCTACCACTGCTGAGGGGCAAAGGAAAAAAGTGGCTGCAGTGGGACCCGAATCAATGCGACTGCAGTTGTGTAGAAGGAAAAGGGATATGCAACCATTTTATAAAACTTCTAAACAAATTAGCTTATTTCAAAATGATTAGAGCTAAGGATGTTCCACCAACTGCATAAAAAACAAATATGGAGGTTACCGAGCTGCAGATCAAGCAAACTAGTTTGTCTAAAGAGAGTAAGCTAAAGAGGGCATCTAAAGGTATCCAGTCAAACCATATACAATCCTCTTTCCACTTCAGACCATTATTGCCCAAGATCTAAAACTCATGCTCTAACAGAATATGATGATATTCAATTACTTCAGTTCCTAGATCTATACCAACTTCTTCTTCATTCTTAATTTGGAATGGTTCAGAAAAGTTTGTTTGTTTATTTGTTTCTCGGTAGGCTAGTTAAGAAACCAGTAACTATATCTCAGAATATACCATCTGAACCCAGTTTTCCCGAATATCCTTTGCATGAGGTGTCAGATAATATCATTTTGTTCTAACAAAACTAGAACATGATATAATCCTGGGACTTCCGGTGACAAAAGAAATTAGTCAAAAATAGGAGGAGTCCACCACAGAACAATCTGATGGTGATTTATGGCACGATTCAAGAAAATACCAAATCGCTGCTTCAAAATTCAAATCTATTTGTTCATGGGGGGGGGGGGGGGGGAGGGCCGGATTTTGATAAGGTAGTAGAATGCTTGCGAACGGAGAGCTGTGCCGCAGACCATTGACACAACACTCTGGCAGTCAAATTATACTGACAATGGCAATCCTGTCACTGCACCATACCCATCGGGTCAGCAAGCCGATGGGTATAAAGCTGCTCCCTGTAATTGGCTACAGGTCAAGCCAGCTGACAATTCATTTGCTAACCTTTCATACCGGACTATTTTCGCCACAAAATTTCTCCATTGTTCTTTTCTATAGCTTTTCTAAAAATCTTTGCTTGCATGTTGCCCGACACCCCAAATAGATCTGCATTTCAGACAGTGCTACAAAGTAAGATTTTTTTCTAGAGAGGTCAGAGTTCTTTAACTTCTCACACCACATAGACATGGTATGAGAAGGAGGTTGAACAGATTGGCTAATACTGTCCAACCCAGCAGACCACCCTGTTGGTATTTTTCGTTTGTCTCCATATATGTCACAAAGATTATGGCAAAGAATTACTTTCAAAGGTATACGAATAATATCAGTTAATAGCAATTTCCTTAAAGGTGTGGGGTGTCTGACAACACCCCAGAGATAATTATTTCTCCAGGTAGTGTTAGAAATGAGACCGCTTGTTGGATTTTGACGGAATAACGTTTCCCAGGTACCTAATGATGTGGGCTACTGAATCTATGTTTGAAATTGAGGTTTTCTTTGAATTATTTCAAAATTTGCACTTCTCTCAGGATAAATTGGGGTTTTAAAAATCTGACCCCAAAGAACTCTGTGACATATATCCACAAGCTGCAGAACATCGACTTTAGTTCTGATGACACAACAGACACAAGATATTGCATCTGAAAGTGAAAATGCACTAACCCAACCAATAACATCTCGGTATAATCCATCGGCAAAATCCTTATCTCCAGAAGAACTCAAGTCAAAATGCTGCCACATATTTAATAATCCACCAAAGGTATTTAGGAAAGATCAACTCAAGCTGGTAGAAGAAGTAACACAGAACCAAGCAGAATGTAAAGCCTGTTTTATACATAGAGAGGGGAAAACCACAGCTTCCAATTCTCAGAGCTTTTTTGCTTGGGTAGCTTAATGTCCAAGAATTTTTCAGAGGGCATGTGTTTCAAATGATATCAATTCTAATTGTTCTGCAAATGAAACTTACATGTCATATTCTCAATCGGGTAATACCATTTCAATGCAGTGGGAAAAAAACAATGAAATGCTAGACTGTATAGAGTACTTGGAATTTGAAAGTGAAACCTATTGTAAAGTTTCTAGGCTATACCCATTAGCGGTTCTGCTCCTAGCGGTCGATATACGTTAAATAAGGTTGGAGTCAACGCATAGATGTTGTAGGTAACAGAATCCAGGTAAGACTGAATGGTTCTTTAATTTGGGCCCGGGTTTATATACAATCGTAGCGCCTTTGTCTCCAGGTGGGGGACGCTTATACGGGCGGTCGTGTTAGGCGCCAGTTAGCGTCACCTTTGTAACAACGAGCGCGCCCGCATCTCCAGGAAGTTGGGTTAACAAACAACCGCCGGCCAAAGCCGGGTTCAAAGGGGGGATTATAGCTACAGCAGGAAGGACCAATTAGCCTGGCCAGTGTCGGCCATCTTGGATTTGGAGGAAAGAATTTAGAATAGATTGAATATATATATTATAATTAATAATGCTGCTTTTTCAACGCAAAAATACCACAAAGTTAGAATTATCGACTGCAGATCTTTACAAACGTCCCTCACTCTGAGTTCGAAGAGCAGCGGAGAACTTTAAAAGAAAAGAAAAAGATTGTGCAGTCGCTAAAACCAACCTAACCGCCTTGCTCCGTCTCAGAGCAGTCGTGCGGCTGCTGAGACCAGCGCGGGAACGGTTAGTTCGTCGAGCGAACGCGGAGGCGCCACCAGCGCGCGCTCACGATCTCTCGACCAATGAAAAGGCAGCAATTCCCAACTTCCGGTCACCACCCAGAAACAACAAAAATGGCAGCGCCCACATCTCGGCGCGCTAAACAAACGGGTCTTACGCAAACAATGGCGGCCATCGGGTCTTCAAACAAGGTAGGTTCAACCATTAACACATATAGATCACACGGGTAAAGAGTAACAGAGATGATAACAGAAGTACAGGTTATATTTTGAAAAAATGTCACTGCGGCCCGCTCGGCGTCAGAGCTCCGACCGTGTCCGGGTTATGGGTACTCGGCTGTACAACCAGTCGCGAGTGTAGAAAATGGCCAGCGAATGTCTTTATAAAATATAAATGCGTAGTCCATTTTGATATAAAGCTGGGATACGAGTGTCTGTATCCTGTTGCTTCAGGATGTTGTTTATGAATGTAAAAAGGTAGATCACAGGGATCTCACAGTGTATGGCGAGCGGTCTTCGGCGTCAGTGTCTCTTGGTTGACTCGCTCGCCAATCGTAGGGGTGGAGTCAATCGCGCTAAAACACACTTTAGCACGATTGACACGATTGTTACTCCTTGTAGAGGTATATACACGTAGGAACGGCCTGTCAAGTGCAGAACACACCTTTGTTCGTTGTTGACAGGCCGCCGCGACGGAACTCCGCGTCCCGGGCTACCGAAGTGCGACAGCTGGCGGTCCGAGCGTAGGCGCCAGCCCGAGACCGCCGCCCACGCGAAGCACTTCGCGGGAGGATCGGAACCCGTCATGTCACAATCAGGTCATAAAAGGTTACAGAAAAATAGATGCGAGTCACACGTACTCAGTTGACACGTAGATTACACGTTTTCCTCAATAAAAAACGGTAATTCAAACAATTTTACATATCTCAGGCTCCTCACCAGCGCACATCCTGGCAGCCATTTTGATAGTACACAAAAAAAAGAAGATAATATCGCCGTGAAAGGCATGACATATAAGTAGCAGCGGGGTGCTTAACGATAAAAATAGACAATTTGGTCGCCGCTGAGGACGGTAAATCTTACGATAAAATTGATAAGGCGGTAAATGACACCAAAAAGGGGACGAGCTCCCGTAATCTTGATAAAGATTGTAGAAAATATGCTGTGGCCGTATTATATACATATATGTACATGGTGCTAAAACATAATATTGGCGTTTTCAGCGTGGATCTGAGCACTACGTTAAGGCCTGGACATCGCCATTCTCTACATATCGACTGCGGCTAGCGCCCGGCTTCTGGTGACGACGGGTGTACGGGCCGCGCCACTCGCTACCCACCTGACGTTTGCTACAGCCTTCATCCCTTCCCAAGTCTACTCAAGTTACCGAGGAGTGGTGAGATAACACTGTGGCCTAAACATAATAAATCGTAGAGCCCTCCCGATTAACCCCGATTTATAGAAATTTTCAGCGGCCTGAAACATCGGCCCATCTCCAACTATTGCATACCTAACCGATAGTAACTCACTGTATCACTACTTGTTAGCCTAATTAGAGTCTAGAAATCAATATAAACGATATTTCTCGTTATTTACTTAAATTTTTCTGTAATTTCTGGGTAATACTTACTATTTGCACGCGGCTGGTATGCACTAGATGATTATAATTCCTTAATTTTCTGGTTTATAACTAACATTTCTACCTGTCTCAGATCCACCTTGATACTAACCATGTCGCCTCGTTGGGCTATTCCAAAAGGACATAAAATAACATTGAGATTACATAATAATATTAAACAATTCTGGCCAATAGACTAAGGAACCGACATTAATTAAGAGGATCATTTTAGAATTAAGTAATACTTAGCGCAGGGCTGTGATTGTAGTATGGTCGGTTCCTTATAAAATATAAAGCATAGCATATTATATATAGGCAGGAGCTCGTCAATTAAATCGGTGTCATTGCTTATAAATTTAAATTATATATAGAAAATTAGCAAATGTCGTGCTGCGTGGTCACGTTACTAATACACAGTATGGTCGTCACCTTAAGTATATAAGTAAACGTGCAGCGTAGATGTTAAAAAATAGGGGGTTGTGAAGCAGCTGAGAGTGGTTCTTCAAAAAATTGCAAAAATTTCAACACGGTGCCAGGGGATACGTAGACATCATACGTACTTCACTCCCCCAACACTCTAAATTTTGGCAATACTCAAATTACTCTAAAAATAACTCAACCACTCTCGGCGTGCCCACCCAAGAAGAAAAAATTAGCGCGGCAAAGCACGGTAAGTAACATGTTTGATATATGTAAAAAAATTGTTTTCAGACTAGTAGGGCAGGCCCCATCATGGACTCCTCCCTGGGCGCATAGGCCCTTAAAATCGTTCCTACGATAAACGATAAAAAAACACAAAACGATATCGTACACACACGATATTTAGACAAACACATACAGACGATTTAGGCTGAGCTAGGCTGCAGACCTCTCGTGCTCCTCGTGCCTCTTCAAAATCGTCGTTTCTCCACATAAGCATCCTTCGGCCAAAGGGTCTGGGGCGAAGGGGCTGGCCGAGTGGCCGCAAGGCCAGCCTTTGACCGCCAAACACAGGGCCAAGGTCACTTCGAATAACCAAGGCCCTTACCGATGGCCGAGCACATAAAACAAAAACTCGTGGGTCTCAGCGAGGCTGCAAGCACCCCACGGGTTTCACCATGCTATCGGTCATAATCATTCCAGTTTCACAATCGTGGGTCAATTCCGTATCGTCAACGATTCATTCATAAAAAAAAAAAAGGTCTACACAGGGGGAAGCCGGGGATATATATCTTGGGGGCGTAAGTCCGCGAAGGAGCCCGCTAACCGCTCCAGGGTTGGGCGTAAGCGGAGAGGGGGTATGGGGGCGGTCGCGGTTTCTGATCGTATAGGAATTACGGGTAGGGATTGGGGGAAGGGTTCAGTGGGGGGATCCTCGGTAACGATGGTGGGGGCAGGGAGGGACAGAAAGGGGGATGCTGGTGCTGCCTGTAGGCTCTGTAGGCTGATCTCCTCGCGTGGGCGGTCCTCTTCAGCCGACCTCGGCGGACTCCGCACGCAGATCAACCTACAACACCAGCGAGTGACGGGGATACAACAAAGCTTTTTGTATCGCACGCAACAGACCGTCAGGAGGATAAGGACTATTAGCAGGGTCGCCGAGGAGGTGGACACAAAGGGGACCGAGGATAAAATAGAGGTCGGGGAGCGTAAGCCCTGTAGGCGGCCTACTTCCATCACGGGCAGGACTACGCGGGGGAGGAGTTTGAGAGGTTCGGAAAAGGTGGGAGGAAGGGTGCGGGGCCAGGATATATTGAGGGGGGAGAGCTGAAGGGGGCGCCGGAAGTGGAAATTGAGGGTATGGTGCCCAGCCGCGATGCCGTGTAGGCGCCACCCACGCGACTCCAGCGAACATCCTGGGGGTAGGTCGACGAGGGTGGGGCCGTTGACGAGCAGGTTCACGGGTGGGCGGCCGGTGCAGAGGCGTAGCACGGAGGTCGACTGGTAGGCGACTACCACAGCTTGTCGGCCTCCGGCCTCGGGCCTCGACACTACGGCCGTCGCGTTGTTCCGGGCGGTGATGGCGATGTGGCACGAGGTCGGCTTGGTCCCGCGCACGAGTGCCGACTCGCAGGACCGTTCGGTGTACACTACCGTAGGCCTACACACTCGTGGCTGCCGACCTACGCAGACATCAGGGACGAAGGACGTGGAGGACGACGAGCTCACGGCTAAACGGGGCCTACCCTGGACCGTCCGCAGGTGGGACGCGTCCAACTGCACGGGGAAGTACTGCAGCTTGTACACCAGGTAGGCCTCGCTCGTGAGCCCGGGAACAACAACACGGTAGATCAACTCCCGTCCCTCCTCCCAGATGGGGTCGATGTCCACGTAGTTGTAGTACCACATCGCCGGGAGGGTGTGGTATCCGGCGTCTCGGAGGCGGCGGAGGACCTGGAGCAGGTGTTCTCGGGGGAGAACGTCCTCGGTCAGTTGGCCCCGCTCCAGCTCCATCCGTTGATTATGGAACTGTACTCGCCGAAGTTCGTGTTGGCGCACCGTCTCCTCCAAGATCCGTAGGCCCAGCTCGATCTGCCGGGCCATCCAGACCTTGTTCACCTTTTCGTCGGCCCCGACCGCGATCGTACCTCCGGCTTCCGCGAGGTGGATCGCGCGGGCGGCCTGCTCATTTATTGTGGCGATGTTATCGGCATTCTGTAGAACGCCTCCACGAGTGGCGTTTACTACCGATACCATCTGCTCCAGGTGGTGGGCTATTTGCTGCTGCTGGACCAGCGTGTCGCGTGCGACTCCTCGCAATGATGCGACGTCGCGGTCAGTCGCCAGTCCAAACAGAGCCTTTCCAGCCCACCCCACAATATTAAGCAGGCCCCGACGCCGTCGGCCGGCCTCCGGCCTGCCGTCGGTTACTATCCGACTTGCCCTGGGTAGTTCGGACAAGCGGGTTAGCAAACGCGACAGATGCCGGCGCCAGTAGGGGACGTGATTCGGCTCCATCACGTCCGCGACAGCGTTAATGGCGACAGTTAGGTTGTGTACGAGGTCATCTACACAGGGAGGGGACGGTGGTCGGATCGTGACGGCGACAGTCCAGGCGGCCGCGACCGCACGCGCACGACCGTCCGTGTAGACCAACACGCCATCGTCCGAGAACAGGTCCGCGTCGAGGAAGGGGGCGTATAAGCAGAGCAGAAATACGGGCATCCACATGATGAAAAAGGCACAGTTGGAACTACTCACTGGTTTTTAGACATGTCGGGGGCGACAATGCTGGGCGACGGCTGCAATGCACAGTCGCTTCTCCGCTTGTATCTCGGCCTCGTCCGGTGGCTGGAGGGTTTGGCGTTTCGCAGTCTCTGCTTCCAACGACCGGGTGAATGAGCGCGTGATACGGGTGAAGTGACTGAGCGGGGCCGCCGCCCGCCTTTTAAGATCGTCCCGCGTCGCGTGGGTGGGTCGGCCCGAGAGCGGGAGGGAAGTGACCGGACCACGCACCAGTGGGGGGGGAGGGGGTGTCTCAGGTTCAGCCGCACGTTTACGATCTCGGCGGACATCAGGGGGATTAGGGACATGTGGGACGGGCGTGATGGGGTGGATTACCGGGATGGGGGTGTTTGCTCGAGGAGTGGGGGCGGCCGAGGGCGCAAGGGAGTTTGGACCTGTAGGGGGAAGTGGGGGCAGATCGATGGCCATGTTGTTGGAGGAGTTAGGCCGGGCCGGGACATCTGTGGGAGTTGATTGCATGGGAGTTGCAGAGGGGGGACGGGATGCGTCGTTGCCGGGGATTAGCTGCATGGGGGACGCGGGCCGGGTTGGTGGGATAATTGGGGTTTGAGGATTAGCGTTTACAGCTGGCACGCTGGGGTTGGGTATCCAAGCAACGCGCGTCTGGGGCTGGCGGCCGCGTGGCCGTGGTGTGGGTGGAGGCATCGCAGTCGGGGGGCGCGTCCGCTGGGCTCGGGTTAGGCGTGGGCGTAAGCCCTCCCAGTCGAGGCCCGGGTCGGCCGCCTTGACATGACTGCGATTAACCGTCCGCCGTTTGTTTGTTGGGCCCACCACGTGTACCACGTTGCCGGATGCCCGCGTCACGAGGTATCCGGGGTCCCAGCGGGGGTCCAGCGGTCCGGGCTCGTGGACTCGTAGGAACACCTTGGTACCGGGTTCTAGGGGGAGGGCGTTGGCTTGTTTGCTTAGGCGATTAACGTTAGCCTGCCTCGCTATTTCCGCGTTGTGGGCGGCCTCCTTCAAAGCACGCGATGTTATCGGCATTCTGTAGAACGCCTCCACGAGTGGCGTTTACTACCGATACCATCTGCTCCAGGTGGTGGGCTATTTGCTGCTGCTGGACCAGCGTGTCGCGTGCGACTCCTCGCAATGATGCGACGTCGCGGTCAGTCGCCAGTCCAAACAGAGCCTTTCCAGCCCACCCCACAATATTAAGCAGGCCCCGACGCCGTCGGCCGGCCTCCGGCCTGCCGTCGGTTACTATCCGACTTGCCCTGGGTAGTTCGGACAAGCGGGTTAGCAAACGCGACAGATGCCGGCGCCAGTAGGGGACGTGATTCGGCTCCATCACGTCCGCGACAGCGTTAATGGCGACAGTTAGGTTGTGTACGAGGTCATCTACACAGGGAGGGGACGGTGGTCGGATCGTGACGGCGACAGTCCAGGCGGCCGCGACCGCACGCGCACGACCGTCCGTGTAGACCAACACGCCATCGTCCGAGAACAGGTCCGCGTCGAGGAAGGGGGCGTATAAGCAGAGCAGAAATACGGGCATCCACATGATGAAAAAGGCACAGTTGGAACTACTCACTGGTTTTTAGACGTGTCGGGGGCGACAATGCTGGGCGACGGCTGCAATGCACAGTCGCTTCTCCGCTTGTATCTCGGCCTCGTCCGGTGGCTGGAGGGTTTGGCGTTTCGCAGTCTCTGCTTCCAACGACCGGGTGAATGAGCGCGTGATACGGGTGAAGTGACTGAGCGGGGCCGCCGCCCGCCTTTTAAGATCGTCCCGCGTCGCGTGGGTGGGTCGGCCCGAGAGCGGGAGGGAAGTGACCGGACCACGCACCAGTGGGGGGGGAGGGGGTGTCTCAGGTTCAGCCGCACGTTTACGATCTCGGCGGACATCAGGGGGATTAGGGACATGTGGGACGGGCGTGATGGGGTGGATTACCGGGATGGGGGTGTTTGCTCGAGGAGTGGGGGCGGCCGAGGGCGCAAGGGAGTTTGGACCTGTAGGGGGAAGTGGGGGCAGATCGATGGCCATGTTGTTGGAGGAGTTAGGCCGGGCCGGGACATCTGTGGGAGTTGATTGCATGGGAGTTGCAGAGGGGGGACGGGATGCGTCGTTGCCGGGGATTAGCTGCATGGGGGACGCGGGCCGGGTTGGTGGGATAATTGGGGTTTGAGGATTAGCGTTTACAGCTGGCACGCTGGGGTTGGGTATCCAAGCAACGCGCGTCTGGGGCTGGCGGCCGCGTGGCCGTGGTGTGGGTGGAGGCATCGCAGTCGGGGGGCGCGTCCGCTGGGCTCGGGTTAGGCGTGGGCGTAAGCCCTCCCAGTCGAGGCCCGGGTCGGCCGCCTTGACATGACTGCGATTAACCGTCCGCCGTTTGTTTGTTGGGCCCACCACGTGTACCACGTTGCCGGATGCCCGCGTCACGAGGTATCCGGGGTCCCAGCGGGGGTCCAGCGGTCCGGGCTCGTGGACTCGTAGGAACACCTTGGTACCGGGTTCTAGGGGGAGGGCGTTGGCTTGTTTGCTTAGGCGATTAACGTTAGCCTGCCTCGCTATTTCCGCGTTGTGGGCGGCCTCCTTCAAAGCACGCGAGTGCTCGTCCACACGGAGGGCGAGGCGGGCCGACGAATCCCCTAGCGGGCGATCTCGGAGGTGGGAAAAGGGGGGAGGAGGGCAACGACCAAAAAGAAGGTAGTAGGGGGAAAAGCCTGTGACGTCACTGGGGGTCGTCCGGTGGGCGAGGAGTACATCCCCGAGGTGGTCCTCCCACTCGCAAGCACGGGCGTTTACCACCTTACGCAACATATCCTTTAGCGTGCGGTGAAAACGCTCTACGCGACCGTTGGCCTGCGGGTGGTAGGGGGTGGTGTGTCGCACCTCGGTCCCGAGCTGTCGCAGGTATCCCTCCACTGTCGCGTTTTTGAACTCTAATCCGTTGTCCGTTAACACGACAGAGGGGGGGGCCGTAGCGGGGGATGTACTCCCGGGATAGGGAGGAATAAACCGACTCAGCGGACTTATCTTTGAGGGGGAAACAATCTACATAGCCAGTGGCGTGGTCTATGATTGATAATAGATAACGAGCGCCGCTGCGACTCAGGGGGAGGGGGCCGGTCAGATCCATTGCGACGACTTCTCCCGGGTTTTCGGCGACAGGCATAGGGGCGGGGGTTGGACGTTCTGCACGGACGCGATTGGCTCCGCAGGGGGCGCATCGTGCAAGAACGGAAAATACCTGTCGCTTCATTCCTGGCCATTTAAAATGGTCGTGAAGTCGTCGCAAAGTTTTCCTCATACCTTGGTGGCAGACCTGTAGATGGGCGGTCTGGACCAAGTTGGCGCGAATTTCCGACGGGGGGACGAGGCGAGGGTAAGCCGCGAGACCCGAGGGCGGTTTGAGGGTAAAGAGGAGGCCATTACTGACCAGATAATCCTCCTGTTCCTCGAGACCGTACCGGAACTCAGGCATCGCTGCTTGTCGCACTTTCACCTCTGCTTCCGTCAGCCCGTACGCTTCCCACGGCAACTCCCGCTCTTCCTGGACCGAGGCGATCTGTGCGACCTCCCGCGGCAGCTCGGCCGGTGAATCGGACCGGAGGCGCGAGAGCATATCCGCCCACACATTTTTGGCACCAGCGAAGTACACGATGGGTGCGGCGTATTCCGCAAGGAGTACGGCCCACCGTTGTACTCGCGTATTTTTCATTTCGGCCAAAAATAGGCTTTTGAGGGGCTTGTAGTCGCACAGAATCTGGAAGGTCGCACCGTACAAATACGCCCGTAAGCGCGTAAGCGCAAAGACTATCGCGTAGGCCTCCTTCTCGATGACAGGGTATCGGCGTTGCACCTCCGTAAACTGACGTGAGAGAAAGTGTACGGGTCGCTCGATACCCTGGTCATCCTCTTGTACCAAGATGGCGCCGAGGCAATAATCTGAGGCGTCGGTGTATAGTTTGTACGGGCGACCGGGGTCCGGGTAAGCGAGGGTCACCGTGTCCACGAGGGCGTCGCGCAACTCCTGCCACGCGGTCTGGCACTCGGAATCCCAATGAAAGAGGGCGTATTTCTTTGTCAGTGCGACGAGGGGTCGGACAATATCGGCATATCTGGGTATGAGCTGCCGATAATAATTGGCCGACCCTAGCAGCCGTCGCACCGCCTTTACGTCCTCGGGTGGCACCATGTCACGTATGGCTTCCACTTTGTCGGGATCCGAGGAGACGCCGTCCGCGCTGACCACATAGCCAAGGAGTTTCACGCGGTCGACCCCGAAGTGGCACTTTGATTCTTTGACCACGAGGCCGTATGAGCGCAGGGCCTCGAGGACGGCCGCGATGTGGTGGTGGTGTTCCTCCTCGGTCCGGCTGTAGATTACGAGGTCGTCGAGATATACCATAACGAACTTACGCAGCGGGGTGATAACCTTATTCATAAGCCTCTGGAATGCAGCCGGCGCATTGCACAGGCCGAACTGCATCCGCTTAAACTGAAAAAGGCCCCGATGCGTCGCTACGGCCGTCTTCTCGACGCTGTCGGGATGCATCGGTACCTGCCAGTATCCGGACTTTAAATCTAGGGTCGAGAACACTTTCGCACCACCTAGATTATCAACAATGTCCTGGATACGAGGCAGGGGGTATGCATCGCGACGAGTAACTGCGTTCAGTCCTCGGTAATCCACACAGAACCGGACCGAGCCGTCTTTCTTGGGGACGAGGGTGAGGGGCGAGGCCCAGGGGGAGGAACTGGGCTCGATTATGCCTTCCGCGAGCATCTTGTCCAGCTCGCGGTCGACGACCTCGCGCTTGGCGAGGGGAAGTCTGTACGGCCGTTGATTGATGGGGGGGTGATCGCCCGTCTCGATCCTCATGTGGACCTCGGTGGTGCATGTGAGGGGGCGGCCGGTGACCGGGAACACATCGGGGTATTGCCGTTTCCAATACTCGGCCTCGTATACCAACTGACCGATGTGTCCCTCGCGTCGCACCGACCGTCGCACCGCATGGCGACGACCACAGAGGGTTACAGATTTATCAGGGGAAGCATAGTCTACGATCGCGTGAGTAGCCTCCAACGCGTCGTCCCCTAATAAAAGATCGTGGGACATATCACCCACCACATTAAAGTCGCACGGCCGGCCGTACAGCTTCAGGTTAACCGCCTCGCGGACGGAGATGCCGTGGCCGGTGAGGGACTTAAGTCGCGCCGGGGGTCTCGTACTCTTACCCACCGCACCCACCTGTCGCAAGGCATCCGCCGCGGGGACGGACACCAGGGAGCAACACGCACCCGAGTCGACGAGGGCCTGCAGTGCCACGCCTCGAAGCTCGAGGTCAATGCAGGGTCGTCGGTCGGACGCGCGTTTTAGTTTCCCTGGGTCGCGGCGGCTATGACTTGATCCTGGGAGTGGGCTAACGACCGTGCCGCGTCCCTGGAGGCCTTCAGGCTGGGGCATCCAGCCACATAATGGCCTCGTTGATTGCACGCGTAGCAGATGATGTCGTTTATGGGCGTCATCCGCCGGCCGGAGTTACGCTGCCCCGGCGCGACGGCTGCTACAGTGGAGGCGACGGCTGGGGGCGGCGGAGCTGGGACGGTCGCAAACAGCGGCTGGGGAGCGGGAACGGGCGCGGGGGTCGGCGCGAACACAATCGTGGATTGTGGTGGCGCTGCCGCGGGCATCACAGCCGCGACCGTGTGGCTCTTGTTCCCCTTTTTCGCCTTCAATTCCCCTTGGATGGACTTTATCGCCTGCTGCATCTCCTCCATCTGTCGCTGGTGGGCGGTTTGCGCGGGGTGGTTGGCGGAACGGGCGGCCGTGGTCCTCGAGCCGACCGCGCCCACTTCCATGGCCTCCTCGACGCGAGTGTCGTCAGAGTGCGCCTCCTTCTCCACCGCCTTCGCCAATGCGTCGACCCTCGAGAGGGCCTCGGCGATTGTTTGGGGCGTGTTGAGATTGAGGTCCCACCGCAGAGGGCCTCGCGACAGAGTACTCACGAACTGTCGCATCGTCGGCCGCAGCACGAAGGGAGAGGCGAGTTCAAGGGGCGAGTAGGCTTTCTTGGCCGCCAGCCAGAAGCGCTGCGCGTACTCGGGGGCGGTCTCGTGGGCCGTCTGGGAGAAGTGCCCGAGTGCAGCGCGCAGACTCTCCATTTCCTCCATGCCGAGAAGCGTCGATGTTATCTTGCGCTCGACGGCCTCGAAGTCGGTGACGCCGTCCTCGAAGCAATCGTAGATTATCGACTTGAGGCGCCCCGCCGAGTAGGCCAGGGCCTCCGATATCAGCTTCTCGTCGGGGGCCTTGGAGACAAAGCGCGCCTGTCGCACATCGTTTAACCACGTGCGGAGGGCGGCCTTATCCTGACCGTCGACGGTCGGCAGCGCCCGAAACAGCCGGATGAGCTGCTTGACCGAGGCCAACTCATGGGTCTCGGGCCGCGACCGGGGGGCGGAGTCAATAATGATCGCACGGGCCTCGGCGAGCTGTCGCGCCGCCTCGGCGAGTTCCATGGCCTGCTGCTGGGATTCCAGAGCGTGTTGTTGAGCCCGGAGGTCGGCCTGTCGCGTAAACTCGGCGCGAAGTCGCTGTTCCAACTCGTAGATAGCGACATCTTTCACTTCCTTACAGGTCTGGGCCAGGTACTGCTTCCATAGTTTGCCCAGCAGCTCGGTGTTGGCGACAGTAAAGTCGGTCGGAATGGTCCCCGCCAACTTCCCAGCGTTAAGCCACACCTGGAAATCCTCAGGCAACACACTGGGTTCGGCCATCCTTCCGAATTGCGTAAATAACCACACTTTGTTTGTTTGTTTTTGTTTGTTTGGGTAGTTTAACGTCCAATTTGTTCAATTAGACTTACTTTGGTTTACTTTACTCAAATTTGCATATCCTTTTTGGAGAAAAAGTTATGCTGACTGGTTAATCCAGGCATCTTACTTTTCTTAATCATATCTTATCGAAAATCTTACATTCCCTGAGGAAGTCAAGAATTTCTTTCTTCCCAGTGTTATGGAAAACACTGCGCATTGTTGGCGCATTCTTAAGGAATTTCTTCCTGTTCTCTTTGAAGGCCTGACAGCATAGCATGAGATGTTTTACACTCAGCGGAGTGTTGCATGTCTGGCACACAGGTGCTACTTCACCTCTTAGGAGATGCCCATGTGTCAGTTTGGTGTGACCGGTCCGCAGACGGGTCAGTTTCACCTGTTCAGTTTGTGTCAGGTTGTCTTTCCTAAAGTTTTGGCTAGTAGCCACTACAATTTCTCGTAGTTTGTTGTCTCTGGTGCAGTTCCAGAGTATCTGCCAAGTTTTGTGAATGTGCTCCTTGGCCATTGGTTTCAGGTCTGTATGTGGAACCGTGTGGGCTCCAACTTGTCTGCTTAATCCACTTTTGGCTGCTTGATCTGCAGCTTCATTTCCTTCGATTCCGATATGACTCGGCAGCCAACACATGGCCACCTCTTTGCCATGTTCTCTCTTTAGGTCTGTGTATGACAGTTTGAACCACACACGTTATATATACGTCAATCACCTATATGGCACGAACCTGTTGCGATTCCCACGTGCGACAGCTGCTGGTCCGCTCGGTCCGACTGTCGCTAACACAGAACTACCGGCATGCAAGTACCTTCCACGCCCACATCAAAACGTTATATCATAGCAGAATGTCACTTCCCTGCTCGAGTCCGTGTCTTATGGAGTCGGTCCTTCCGCGGTCATTCGTAACTCGACCGGCAATCTGTCCTCGAATCACACTAAAAGCGTCTCGTCGTGGTCGCCAATGTAAAGTTTCTAGGCTATACCCATTAGCGGTTCTGCTCCTAGCGGTCGATATACGTTAAATAAGGTTGGAGTCAACGCATAGATGTTGTAGGTAACAGAATCCAGGTAAGACTGAATGGTTCTTTAATTTGGGCCCGGGTTTATATACAATCGTAGCGCCTTTGTCTCCAGGTGGGGGACGCTTATACGGGCGGTCGTGTTAGGCGCCAGTTAGCGTCACCTTTGTAACAACGAGCGCGCCCGCATCTCCAGGAAGTTGGGTTAACAAACAACCGCCGGCCAAAGCCGGGTTCAAAGGGGGGATTATAGCTACAGCAGGAAGGACCAATTAGCCTGGCCAGTGTCGGCCATCTTGGATTTGGAGGAAAGAATTTAGAATAGATTGAATATATATATTATAATTAATAATGCTGCTTTTTCAACGCAAAAATACCACAAAGTTAGAATTATCGACTGCAGATCTTTACACTATGATGATCTGCAAGCAAGTAATTTTGGACTGGTAATTCCCCACTCAGCGACAAATATCAGAGCCTCACCTGATGGAATTGCACTGAGAAAGTGTTGTAGCAAGGGTGTTCTGGAAATTAAATGTCCATATAAGTATAGGGAAGATTTGTTTGTTTGTTTGTTTGGGTAGTTTAACAGATTGGTAATTACATTGTTTTGATGTTACCATTCGTTCTCGGATGGAGTACTGGTGGGTTTCCTGATTTTCCATTCATTTTTCTCATCAAGTTCCAGACTAGTTTTGTTGGTTTGTGTATATAGCAGTAAATCTACCACTGCTTGGGGCGAGGGAGAAAAGTGGCCGCAGTGGTTTGTTTGTTTGGGTAGTTTAACATCCAATTTGCTCCTGCCTGATGCAGCCATCAGGCACCTGCCTGATACAGCCACAGGGCACCTGCCTAGCACCGTCATTTGGTTCTTACCTGATGATGCTCCATCTCAGAAAATACCATGCGGTGCTAACAAAGAACACAATACACTGCAACACATGAAGAAATGTGAAAAATAGCTTGTCTATTTGAGGAGAAATTAGATGTGTGTCATAACGACAAAATCTGGCAGAAGCAAAGGCAAAAAGATTGCACAATACAGAGAAGACTATAGCACAACAGAACAAAAGAGGAAAATCTTGAACTACAGTGGAAAAACTCTCAATTGCTATAAAGAACACTAACTTATCAAAAGAAGACTACAAACACACAGAAGTTGAAAATAAAGTTAGAAGGCCATAAGGGATGCACGCCAGAGCAAGACGTTCAGAAACTGAAGAAGGAATTTGCTAAGAATGAAGAGATACAAGGCCTAGAGATTGAGCTGGATTCATTTAGGCAAAAAGAATAGGGAGTGCTAGACCTAAAAGAGGATTGGTTTAATTCTATTCAGCTCAGAATACTGATCAGTGCCTTAACTGGCATTGAAATAGCACAATGTCAGATCTCACTAACCATTCAGCTGGTGGCTGAGCACCTTTTCAATACTACAATTGTGTAGTATCAATGATGAAGGACAAGATGTCTTGAAGAGGTACATTTCATCAGTGCTGCAAGAGACTGAGGCTTGGGTTCTTCAAAAGATGGGACACAGCATAAGAAGATTCTGACCGCAAGTGTCACCATGGCCTCAGGAGATGCATATTCTCTTGGCTTCTGCACTATTCCTAATGAGACTGGTGATGCCATTGCTACCACAGTACAGAACCACTTGAAAGAACTGGCAGCAGTTGCAAAAAAGGATGATGCAGTTTTCATTTGCAGGGCACTGACTGCCTACAATAGTGACCATGCAAACAACGAGAAGAATAGATATTTGGAGGGAAAGTGTCCATAAAAGTGCCATTTTTCCTGAAAGTGAATGGAGGGCAGTCATTCATTGTCACTGCATAGTACATGTCCTTCTCATGTTCCACAAAAATGTATCTGAAATCCAAACTTGTGCATTAGTTTAAGTAGTTTAACATCCAATTTGTTCAATCAGACTCTAAAAATACAATTTGGCAGGGATTCCTTGGAGAAGTTCAGTAACCAGCAGTCTATCCCAGAAGGGGTTGCTTACACTGCCTTGTTTATTTGTTTAGGTAGTTTAACGTCCAATTTCTTCAATTAGACTTACTTTGGATTTGACCAAATCTATGAGATGAATGTAGGTAAGAAATCTCACCCATACACATTTACTGAGGTGAGAGTTCTTTTACTTCCCACACAACATAGACATGATATGAGAAGGATTAGCCTTTGATATAGCAGTAAACCTACCACTGCTGGGGGTGAAGGAGAAGTGGCTGCAGTGGGACCCGAATCAACAAAGTCCCGTGCTTTTTACCACTGAGCTTACTACCCACCCACCCCGGTCGCTTTAGTTATGCTTGCATGCAAGCACATCCGGTCTGCACTACGAGGAGGCGAGGCGACCAAGAGGGTAAACAGATTGGCCATTTCTGTCCACCCTAGCAGACCAATCTTCTGACAACCTTGATATTACAAGTCCAGTGCTCTTTACCCCCCCCCCCCCCCCCAGAGAACCCTACTGGATGGCCTGGTCCCCCTTCAACCAATGGAGGATATGGAGTCCGACACAAGCCTGTCGGACCCCGTGATCACACTTGGCGAGGAAGTGGAGGAGGAGGACTGCTTGAGCCTTGCCTGTGCGGGGCTCTGCACACAGTATTTCAGGGTCTAAGTTAACACCCTGGCTCCCCCTCAGACCCAGGATTTGGTTGTTTGTTTGATTTTACGTCCGGTCAACCGTTGCAGGTCCAGACTTCCTCATTGTCTACGATCATGCATTCCTCCAATGATTTTCAAGTTTGTTTGTTTGTATACTAACTCAACTTTGGTCTACTTGTACCAGTGGGACCCTATGCCCCGAAGTAAAAACATCTCAGTCTTACCTGGATTCTGAACCTGCAACATATATGCGTTGTCTTCAAACCTTTATTCTACGTTTATAGACCGCTAGGAGCAGAACTACTTATGGTATAGGCTAGGAACTTTACATCCTGACACCCGTATTTGCTTATGTTCGAAGATGTGGAGGGAATTGTTTCGGATACATAGACAATTCATTTGTAATCGCGAATACCAAAGAACAATGTTTCAAAACGGTCAAATTGCTCACCCAGACTCATTAGGTTTTGTGGTACATCCAGATAAATCTGTCTGTTACCCAACAACCCAAATACAATTCTTGGGTTTCATTATCGACTCACAAAAAATTAAATGTTATTTTGAGTGATACAAAAACTCGTAAATTGCGCAACAGACATAAAAGAAAGAGATTTAATCACTATTCGACAATGCGCAATGCTAATAAGACTTATAATAGCCTACTCGCCCGTGGCTGACTACGGTTTATCACACATAAAATCACTAGAATGAGACAAAAACATTGCCCTCGCAAAACATTGTGGAAATTTCGATAAAACAATGACAATCTCACAACAAGGGATGAACGACATCACATGGTGGTTAACACACGTCCAAAACTCAAAACGAAAAATTAGACCCTTAACACACGATATCGAAATCTCAACGGACACCAGCCTAGAAGGCTGGGGCGCCCATTCCAACAACATTTCAATAGGTGGTAGATGGAAAGAGTACGAAATAGACCACATAAATGTCTTAGAGTTGAGAGCCATTGAGTTGGCACTTAAAAGTTCCGTAAGAGTATCTAACAAAATAATACACATCCTAACGGACAATACTACGGCTTTAGCATACATACGTAAACAAGGAGGAATTAGATCAATATCTTGTGATTTAATTTCCAAGAACATCTGGAATTGGGCAGAAAGAACCAAAAACTGGATAGTAATCTCACACCTTCCAGGAATACAAAATACACTCGCAGACAAAGCATCTCGCGAATTTAAAGACAACCTAGAAATAGAACTATTAGCAAAACTTTTTGAAAAACTAAAAAACTGGATAGGAGAACCCGATATTGATCTTTTCGCCTCATTTAGAAATACAAAATGCCAGTGTTATTGCTCGTGGAGGACGGACAGACCGACTTGGATAGCGCTTGTAACACCAGACTGGCCAAGCGCAGCTTGGTACACACAACTGAAAAACCAAGCCAGAAGATCGATAAAAATCGGCAGAAAGAAAAGCAACTTAATTCTGCCAAACACGGAACCAATAGCATTCCCAAAAGGGCTACCCCTGATTTTTTCAATGCTATGAATGAACAACTAAAAACGAAATACAATTGTGAAAAGGAGACAGCCGCTTTTCTAATAGAGTCTTGGCAGCCTAGCACAAGAAAATCTTACAACACATATTTACAAAAATGGAACAAATTTTGTAACCATGAAGAAATTGACAAATTCAATCCAAAAAATTTTTAAGTTTGTAAGTTTCTGAAAAATCTCTCCGACGAGGGATTCGCCTACGGCTCCATTAACACAGCCCACTGTGTTCTCATGTTTATTACCAACACTAGAAAATGGTCAAACAATAGGTGCATCCTATTGGGTAAAAAGAGCTATAAGATCAGCTTATCTACGTAAACCCCCCAAACCAAAGTATCACCAATTTTGGGACGTATCACTAGTATTGAACGCGTTCAAAACTTGGGGAGAAAACCCAAGTCTTGGAAAGACTCACAAAAAAGCTAGTCTTATTGTTTCTACTCATCTCCGTTTTTTTTTGTTTTGTTTGGGTGATTTTACGTCCGGCCAACCGTTACAGGTCCTATCCAGACTTCCTCATTATTTACAATCATGGATTCATCCAATTGTTTGTATACTTACTCAACTTTGGTCTACTTGTAGCAGTGGGACCCTATGCCCGTTTTATAGTGCTGCCTCACTGAAGGGCTGTGCCGCAGACCATTGACACAACACTCCGCCGGTCACATTATACTGACAACGGCAAACCAGTCGCTGCAACATACCAATCGGGTCAGTAAGCTGACGAGTATGAGGCTGCTCCCTGTGATTGGCTACAGGTCAAGCTGGCTGACAGTTTTGGTCAACCTCCCGTACCGAACTGGGTTTCCAAGTGCTCCTTGGAGGAGCAAGGGGGGTTCTGATAGAACTTTCCCTTCTGATATACTTTTAGAGCTTTTCGAAGATCTTGGTTTCCCTGAGGAACGCCAGGATTTCTTTCTTATCAGTGTTTTGAAATACACTGTGCATAGACGTTGTACCTTTCAGATACTTGTCCCTAGACCTTTTTGTTGCCCGACAAGATAACATGAGATGGTTCACTGAGAGAACCATGTGGCATTGCTGGCACATAGGTTGTAATTCGCCTCGCATGAGGTGCCCATGTGTTAGCTTTGAGTGGCCTATCTGTAGACGGGTCAGTCGTGTCATCTCACTTCTTGTAAGACCTGTGTTGTTTGGCTTCTTCTTATCAATCATTGGTATGATGGTGTGGAGTTTATTGTTTTGGGTAGAGCTCCAACGGCTCTGCCATTTCTTCTGCGTGTATTCTCTGGGCATAGGCAGAAGGTCGGTGTGTGGAAGAGATCCCGCACCTGGTCTGAGATCTAGAGCCTTCTTAGCTGCCTGGTCTGCAGCTTCATTGCCTTCAATACCTATGTGGCTGGGTAGCCAACAGAAGACCACCTCTTTGTCTCTTTCTTTTAGTTCTGCATATGATTCTCTTATGGCTTGTATCACAGGGTTTCTTGGATCATGCTGGCATAAAGCCTGCAAGCAAGACCTGGAGTCAGAAAAGATGATGTACCGTGATGAGCCTGACACCTTCATCCATTCCAAAGCACTCATGAGAGCGTGTGCTTCAGCGGTGAAGATGCTACTTTGGGCATGTAGTGCACCTCTACGATTCCCATAAGGGGTGTGTGCAGCAAAGCCTACACGGTTTCCATCTTTGGAGCCATCCGTATATACCTCTACTGAATTTTGGTATTGCCTACGGCTGCTAGCTCTTTCTCATCTGTGTTTGATGGAGTATCAGCTTTCTTATTCTTACAGAGGTCAAATAGGACAGTAGGAGCTGCTTGCATCCATGGTGGTGACTTGGCAGGTTTCTCTTCCTTGACCTTGTGTGTTGGTACACGTGCTTCTCGAATAAGGGTTCTGACTCGTGCCGAGAAGGGTTTTGTCACATTCTTCTTTCTGTTGTAGACACTGTGATCATTTCTGAAGACTGTGTCATGTGTTGGATTTCTTTTGTTAGCCTTCACTTTGATGGCATACTGGAGAGACAGCTTCTCACGTCGCAGATCAAGTGGAAGAATGCCTGCCTCTACATGAAGGCCTATGGCTGGTGAGGATCGGAATGCACCTAGGCACAGCCGCAGTCCCTGGTTCTGGACAGGTTTAAGCCAGTCTAAATAGGACTTTGCAGCAGATGCGTACACTATTGAGCCATAATCCAAACGGGATTGGATGTAGGTCTTGTTTAGGATGAGCAATATCTCTCTGTCAGCACCCCAATCAGTGTAGGATAACATTTTCAAGAGATTCATAGCTTTCTGGCATTTCTTCCTGAGGTATTCTACATGGGGTTTGAAGGAAAGTATTCTGTCAAACACAAGCCCAAGGAATTTTACCTCCTCTTTATTTGTGAGGTGCTTTCTCTGAAGGGTTAGTGCAGGTACTTCCTTGCACCCTCTCCTTCTGCAGAAGTGCACACATGTAGTTTTGGATTCTGAAAACTTGAATCCATTTTCTAGGTTCCAGGTTTCCAGGCTGTTCAGTGTTTGTTGTAGTTTCCTCTCCACGATGGCCATCAGGCTGGACTTGTAGCAGATGACAAAGTCATCCACATAAAGACAGCATTCAACACCACTCTGGAGGGTTTTACAAATCTGGTTGATTTTTATACCAAACAGCGTCACCGAGAGGACGCAGCCTTGGGGCACACCCATCTCCTGGTCAACTCCCTTTGACTGTGTGGCACCCAAACGTACATTGAAGGTTCTGTTGGCAAGAAATCCCTTCACAAAGAATGGTAATCTGCCACGAAACCCCATTTTGTGTATGTCTTGGAGGATGCCATATTTCCATGTTGTATCGTACGCTTTTTCAAGGTCAAAGAAAACAGCTACAACATGCTCCTTTTTGGCAAATCCCTCTCGGATGTAGCTCTCTAATCGGACAAGGTGATCAGTGGTGCTACGTCCCTTGCGGAATCCTGACTGGTATGGAGTTAGAATATTTTGGGATTCCAAGAACCACACCAGTCTGTTGTTCACCATCCTCTCCATAGTCTTGGCCAAGCAGCTGGTCATAGCTATGGGTCTGTAGCTGGAGGCAATGCTTGTATCTTTCCCTGGTTTTGGAATTGGTACAACGGTTGCCCCAGACCAGTATGGTGGGTAATCACCTGTTGTCCAGATGTTGTTATAAAGGGCCAACAGAAGATCGAGTGATTGCTCTGGCAGATGTTTCAACATCTGATAGTGGATGTCATCAGGTCCAGGACAGGAGTCCTTTGATTGATGGAGGGCATGCTTCAACTCATCAAATGTAAATAGCCTGTTGTAGGCTTCCTGGTTTTCAGAATGGAAGTTGAGCTTGTTCCTCTCCTGTCTCAACTTGTGCTCCAGGAAAGTATCTGAGCAGTTGGTACTGGACGAGACTTTGCTGAAGTGGTTTGCAAATGTGTCTGCAATCTCCTCAGCTGTCTCTTTAATTCCGTCATTGTCTTTCAAATGGTTGCGAGTGGGAGTTGGTTTCCCATTCAGCCTCCTCACTCTATCATACACCTTCTTTAAGGGAGTGGACCCATCAATAGATTTCACGTATCCATGGAAGGACTCCCTTTTTTCTTGGTTGTAGGTGAGCTTTGTCTTGGCTCGTTGCAGAAGGAAAGCATTCATTTTATGCATGTTGATATTGCTTTCCAGCCTTCTTAATGCCTCCTCCTGTCCTTCCTTGATTCTCTGCATTTGTCATTAAACCATGGACAGGATCTTCTGGGAGCAGTTTTTGATGTCTTAGGGATACACATGGTACTCACTTCCCGGAGGGTTTCTGTGAAGTACTGTGCAGGGTCCCTTTTCATTTTAGCCAGTTCCCATGGTAGGAAGGATAAGTCACATAGCCTTTGGAATTCCTCCCAGTCGGCTTTGTGTGTTTTCCACCGTTGGGGTCTGTCATCATGTGTATGGTTTTTTGTTGTCTGCAGGATGACTGGGAAATGGTCACTGCCACAGGTGTCATTGTGGACTCTCCAGTCTGTTTTGTTTTTGTTTGTTTTGGTAGTTTAACGTCCAATTTGTTCAATTAGACTTACTTTGGGTTTGATCGAATCTATGAGATGAATGTAGATAGAAATCCCACCCCTACACATTTACCGGAGTGAGAGTTCTTTTACTTCCCACTCCACATAGACAGTCAAATTCTGCAAACACATTTGGGTGGCAGATCGTTAGGTCAAGAACAGTGCGTTTGCCTGATCTGCATAGGAAAGTTGGAGATCCGTTGTTAAACAGACAGAGAGATTTCTTGTCCAAGATCCTCTCAATCATCCGTCCTTTCCCATCTGTGTGGTCTGATCCCCATATTGTGCTGTGGGCATTGAAATCACCAAGCAGCATAAATGGGGCAGGGAGTTGCTCAACAAGTGATACCAGATCTTGATATGTGACTCTCTGACTTGGTGGTAGGTACAGAGAGCACAGAGTGATTGGATTGTTGATGGTCACTCTGGCTGCAACTGCCTGTATAGGTGTGTTCAGTTCAATCCCTCTTTGGGGGTATTGTTTCTTTAATGCCAAAGCCACTCCTCCCAATGGTTGGTCAGGGTTTGGTATGTTGGCATAGGTTGTATAGACTCATCTCCGGGCAGCTTGGACAAGCTGTTACAGCACTATCTATTGATAACATGTCCACGCTGCAAGACGGAAGCATTTCATTTGTTCTAACAAAACTAATGAAAACCGTAAAAACTGGTGAAGCCTTAAAACAATAGTTCTAAAACCGTTTCCAAAAAACAAATTGATCTGTATAGTCCAACTATTGGCGGACAATATAAAATCAACAGAAGAAATCCGTAATTCACAAATAACTAGTCTTGTCTTACAAACGACCACATAAACCCATACATAGAGACACAGTCTCCAGATATGTAGTCCAAACATTAACCCTCTGTGGCATTAACACCTCTGACTACAAGGCCCACTCGACACGAGGTGCGGGCACCTCAGCAGGTGCAAAACTAGGTGTAGAAACAAATGCCCTACTTTCTTACGGGTCATGGAACCATGGCCCGTCACTACAAAAAGAAAATGAAAAGAGCGGAAAATCCAAAAACTGTTGCAGAAGCAATTCTTGAAGAAAACGTGTAGTTACGATGGTATTGTACCCAACAAAGAAGGGGTTTCTAACAATGATTAATTGTGATAAAAGGTGCTAAATGGATACACTATAGTCCATTCCACATATCTTCTACCTCACATGATATTGACACTCGTTACTATTAACAGTAGATAGTATGTTAACCATAAATCTGCTTTGACAAACCTGATTGTAAAGGTCATTTAATTAAACCTACAATGTGATACATGTACAATGTACAAATGAATGATAATACTTAAGTACTACATGGTGCCTAATGCATTACTGTGATTCTTTATGATAACCAATCAATGTGATTCTATACTATTAAGAAATATATATATAATAATTAAGATACAATAATATTAAGAAGTATGTAACCAAAGTATTTAAAAGTGCAATCCATATACCTAGAAGGGAAAAATAAGTGTTTCAGGTAAAGAATTAAGCATTTTTATCGAGATTAAAAGGTATATAGGAATAGGGAAACCAAGTACCGGTAAGCAAAACAAAAACCAGTGCAGAGGCCAGGGAGGCATATTTAAGATATTATAGTGGTATCCGTATTCAAATAATGTATTCTATTTTATTGTATAAGAAAACAGTCCATTTTGACTTCTATTGTAAGTATAGCAAAAGTTAAGGTATAAAAATGATTGTAAAAGAAAAGTTGATGTACCCGGTATTAAAATCATAGTAAAAAAAATCTTTGTTAAACTGAGTTGGATTTTCTCCTTTTCTTCAATATTATCTAAATGGATTCAAAATATATTTATATCTTTGGTATAGACCTAGTCATTACAGCAGTAATACTTATAAAATGTACCACAATCATTAGATATTAATGAAATCTATAAATCAAACTGTTTACAAAGCTCACATGTATAAATTAGAACAGCTGTTCATGGTATTGTGATAGTGTAAAATGTTATTATAATTTTGTAGTTATAACATTTGTATAGAATTATTCACTGAAGACAAGGTTTATGTAGAATATATTTAATATGTGAACATTGGTATTGTATCCATACATTTGAGCATACTGTAACGGAGAAGCAGGCGCCCCGACACTGCGGACCACAGCAAGACTGTCGTACAGGGCACCACCAACCCCAGGAGTCCTGCACCCCTGCCCGGCAGACAACGCGCCAGTCGTCGCCTTCACAGCAGGTCAAGCGTCTCCGGCAGGGTGAGAGATCGAAGTCCCTGTCCCGGTCTCAACGCCGACTCTGCTCCAAGTCCAGACCGAGGCGGCGACAAGAGTCTCCGCCACATAACCTAGCGCTCCTCCACGTGCAGCGCCGACAAGCCTGGCGTGAGGCCCAAGTAGAGCGGCTCGACAGGGAGGAAGAGGAGCGACGCCGCCTCAAGCTCACCAAGGAGAGAGCACACCCTCCCCGCCTCCTTGAGGAGTGCGGGGGAATTAATCAGTACACGCCTGAGACCTGAAGAGTAAACATCTTTTCAGGCACTGGCTCACCACCTGACAAATCCCTAACTGTAAGTACCAATAGCTAAGAACAACCACTGTATGACATGATTATCCTGTATTGATTGATATTGTGATTGCCGCTGTAACTGTATAATTACAATACACTAGCTACCTATAGTCCATACTTATCAGGACAGTTTGAAATAACAGAGTTAGGTGTGATAGGCATGCTAATAATATAACTTTTGCTATCATAATCCCTACAGGTTGAAGTCTACTACATTGGTGTGTTATGCAGTAGGCTGCACTAATAGTGGACAAAGGCTGAACGTTTGGTCCAAAGTCAGTGCAATATTCATGGATGTATCCTTGGCCAGCTTCCCTGCACTTGTGACCCACCATTCAGGTAATCATAGCAACAGTTATAGTTAAATATTGACTCAATGTTCTATGTTCCATTTCAGATAGTTCATCAAATATACTATCAAGGTGCTTATACATCTGTAATACAAGTTAATATTTGGGCATAAAGACAGCATTAATTCTATAGGAACCAGATGCACTTAGTCATTTACCTTTTAATTATTTTCACTTCTTAATGTTAACATCTCATTGCATTTTCTTGAAAAAAACATTTCTTCTGCTTTCCATTGCCAGAAAGGGGAATCCTCTACTTCATTTAATTTCATATTGTATCCTTGACTTAAATATTGTGTACTTATTCATCCATTAGGCTGTTCACCTTTCCAACCCCACTGAGGGAGCCAGAGAGAAGGGAACGCTGGATCAAGGCATTCCGACGGGCAGACCCTAAAAATCCCCACAAGTTGCTACCACCTGGTAGGGGTCATCGTGTGTGTTCTGCACACTTTGTGGATTGTGCACCAATCGACCTGTACCCAGACCCTGTTTTAAATCTTGGCTACCCAGCTCAGGTTATGACGGGAGAGACTCCACATGCATTTCGTCATGCACAGCGACGACTCAAAAAGAAAGACAACAGTTCCTTGACATCAACCATTGACACCAAACCCATAGAGGTGAATGATGACGAGGATACGGTTCCTGAGAGAGGGTCATTTGTGCGAGGGTTTCATCTGCTCTCTATCATCATTGGAATCCTACTGTCCCTGTGGAGAAAAGCAAAGACTGAATTAAGAGAACTCAGGAAGGAAAACAAAAATCTGAAGGTGGAAAATAATCGTCTCCGGAAAACAATCTTGAACCTACAAAGTGAAGCACGAACCCGGATGACAGTAACCTTGTTAAAAACTGATGACGATGTTCGTTTTTACACTGGTGTTCCAGGTTTAAAGTATTTTAATTCCATCCATGATATAGTTAGGAAACATGTTCGATTCAGGAGGTGGAAAGGCTTGGGCCATAGTATACTGAAAGCGAGGTCATTTTTACGTAGCCCTAAGAAGTTTAGGCCTAAGACGAAATTAAGTTCCAAGGATAAGTTTCTTCTAACACTCATGAGATTACGCCTTGGTCTCATCAATCAGGACTTAGCTGCTCGGTTTAAAATATCAATGAGTTTGTGTACCCAAATTTTTAATTGTTGGCTCACAGCTTTGGCTAAGACACTTGGCAGAACGATTTGCTTTCCTTCTTTAGATCATATCCGAGCAACATCCCCAGTCCGTTGCAGGATTTTGGGTAACTTAAGGTCAATCATTGATTGTTCAAGATCTTTTTTATTTTTTATTTTTTTGAAGCAGTTTATTCACAAAAAGCTACATACATCATATCACTGTCATCCTTGAGATTCAATCAATTACAGGACTGCTCCTTTTTTTTTAACATTTTTTCTTTTTCTTAAAAAGAGAAACATGAAATACTGAAACATCGTTGATTTTAAAATCATGGTAAGTAGTTAACATGGAAAGTTGACTGTTCTGATAGTTTTGCGACCTTCGTCTTGAATATGAATTCGACATAGTTAAAGCATCGGCTAAAAACACATAGTATGATGATGAAATATAGACACATTTGACGAGACGTGATACACAAAATAAGATGATTACAAAAGACATTTACAAACGCAGACATGATAATGTAACCCTTATCTGAACTACCAAAACAACACTTGGTCAAATTATAAGCACCACAACACTGCCAAATTCTTAATCAGCATTGCACCAAACTCTATGATAACATATATTTCCCCAGCCTATGGTGGGCGCATGTCTGATAAAGCTATCGTTGAAGAGACAAAATTCTTAGATAAGTTTGATCCATATGACATGATTTTGGCTGATAAAGGCTTTGATATTTACGAAGAATGTGCTCATCGTAGTCTTTTGACATACATCCCTCCTGGAAAACGGGGTGTGTCACAGATGTCTATTAAGGATGTAAATAAAACCAAATGTGCTGCCAATATCAGAATTCTAGTAGAACAAGTTATACGCCAACTGAAGACATTTCGAGTTATTAAGTACCAGCTCCCAATATCCCTATTGCCATCCTTGGACAAAATTCTTAAAGTATGCTCAGCATTAGTCAATTTGGTGCCCTCTATCTACAAGTAATAAAATGGTTTGCTTCAGATTAATAGCTAAATAAAATACCATTTACGCATTTTCACCACATTTATCTCGTTGTGTCATCTATTACAATACCATAAATTGTATGTTATATGAAATTTAATGCTATATATTTTATATCTTTTTACTGGAAATAATAACTATATAAACAATATTGGCTGGCTTCAAATACAAAATTACTCACTTTTTTCAGGGATGCCAGTGAGGTTTCACAAAAAAACCAGAAATATTTAAACCCTATTTCTCAACAATTCTTTACTGTTAATGATGTATTTGCATTAGATATAGATAAATATTGATATACATGCTATAGGGATAACAATAGAGATATTCCTATAAGGATATCAGAAAGATAAAAAAACGGTTAAACCATATGTTAAAAATTCGATTATTTACTTGCATTAAAAAAAAGAATGTACATAAAGACTTAAACAAGTCTATGCAGGCACAAGAATATAGGTCAGATGCTTGAGCTCCAGGCGTGGCCCTCGCGTGGCCCTAATGTGGTCCTCAAAACTCTCCCCCCACAGGTTAGGTTTCCGGGATTCCGGGGTTTCACTGGTAGCCTATGGCAGTTTAACATGCTCACAGTGAGAGCTCCGGGAAAATCCCGGTCGCTGTAAGGGTGCAGGTGGTCTACCACTGAGTCCTATGGGAGGCCCCCGGGCCTCCGATACCGGCCGCTAGTATACTACATTTCATTGAATTATTTTAGAATAAAAGAACACCGGAAACCCGGAGAACCCCGGAAAACTGACATCCCTGTTTTTTACACCCATCACAGTACCAGTGCTGCCCAAGATTTTGTATATCTTCTTTGAGGAAGTTCAGGCACGCAAAGTGGAACCAACGTTTGCACTGTGTGCACTCCACACTCTGTAGGCCAAAGTCTTTGTAGCCATCCTCTACGTCCAAGCAGCAAACACCACACATATATACGGTGTTGAGGATTGGTCTTGTGAGGGGTGTTTTGCTTGTTGTACAACAGCTAGCGATGGGTGTATGTTTTTCTTTGAGTAGTGGGTTGAGGCTTGCATAGCTGTGTTCCATGGAAATTCCCTCTCTCTGTGTAGGAACAACAGGAGCAAATCTTCCCTCGAACAGTTCAGGGAGTATGTATTTATCCCAGAAATGGTGGGCCATGACAGTGATGTTATCCCACATTTGTGCATTGAAACAAATCCTCTCTAAATGATGACCATGGTGTGTGTAAATGAACATATCACAGTACTGTACTTTCAGGACTCCCATCTGTACTTGCATCTGCATGTAGTACGGGGAGGTCGTTTTTACTCTTGGCTATCCTGTAGTAGGATGCACTTCCAAATGTGATGAATAGTTTGAGTAGGATGGTTTTTCATGTTTTATGGACTCTGGTCATTTGATTTCGCGAAGGCCCTTCCAATGGCACTCACACTCCACTTTGAGGTCAGGTGAGGCTCCGATGAAATAAAGCTTCTCATCAACTAAGAGTCCAGTCAGAGGTGACCAATTTCCTGTGCTTTTTTCTCATCTCCTTCCTGTAAGCTAACTTGCCATGCCTCTCCATGGAATTGCCATGCTTTATGGCCTTCTTTTCTTGAAGTGATGCATTTGTTTGCTCCATGATGTCCTTTATGAGGTTATCGGGTGTGGCGCCTGGGTCAACCAAGAGGGTGTTTACTCTTGTATATACTCTTCGCATCTTGCTGGCAGTGATATGACCGATACGCTGCTCCTCCCAAATAGTAGAATTGGACTGCTGTCTGGCGGCTTTTTCAATGGCAGCCCTTTCCACTTCTGTCAGGACAAAATGTCTCCCCTGTGTATTTCACAACTCTCTTAACTAAACCACTTTTCACCTTATGCAGCTGGAGCAGTTGAGGTGCGGGACCTTGAAGGGGTCTACCAGGCCATTACGGGGCAGAAACATCGCCTTTTTCCCACAGAGGAAAACCGACTTATAGTGAGCTTCCTGGACCAAGTTATACTGCATTCCTCCCGAGGTTCAGTACATGCGCAAAGGAGATTATGCTCTCCCTGGGGCCCAGCACATATGTACAGTTACGTCAAGCCCTCTCCCGCTTTATTTTGAAGAGCGGGGAATTAATTTCGGATATATAGTTATTCCTATTCCCCGCGCTAGGCGCACCTCACCTATCTATTATTACGCTTGTAGACTATTACCAAAAAAATAACTTTGATTGCACTGTATTCTATGGTATTTTAACTCCAATTTGATAGGTCATACATGCATATTATCTCAATGATACTCTAGATATATCTTAGAAAACAGAGGGACACCGAAACTGGATAGATACTAATACATTGGCAGGCATAGCTGTAGTATGCTTATCTTTTCCCTATCTAAAACCAAGATAATTATCAACTATGAAGCTTAGACAGCCATGACTCGTTAATACGATACTCTAGTTTGTTCCAGCAATTTAGTCTGTCAAAAAACAACACTCCTGCAATCACACCCACCGTTCACACTTCAGGTGTGATTGCTATATGTCTCTCTATGCATGCCCTCGGACTCAGCCGTGTTTGTCCGAGTGGCCGCGAAACTACACAGTGGGCCGTTAGGCGGCGCTGAACGGCAACACCTGTATTAGTATACACCTGAGACCTGGAGAATCAACAGCTTTTCTGGTCCAGGGCGACCTTCTTCGTATACAATACCTAACTGTAAGTAATAATAGATTAAGAACCACCACTGTGATATGGTTATGATACTGTTATTGCCTGCATTGATATTTGATTGCCTCTATAACTGTATATTTACTGATAATACATCGTCTGTAACTTGAAACTGTCTGTGTTTGTGTTATGCTTGTTTAAGCATTGTTGATCAAGGACTCACTCCCGTTACAATAGCTCTTATGTTTAATTGAACTATGTAGCATATTAAAGGGAAAAATGTATTACCCTTTTTTTCATTGTATGAACTTTTACATTGTAAATAATTGACCTACCGACCAGAGGCCTCTAACCACGCCCCCACCGTTTTATTACCCTGTCGCCGCGCTGCCACCACAAACAGGTCACACAGCTGGACTGTCTCCACACTTACACACAGTGCAAAAGAGTCAAAACTATGCCTTTTTCTGTGAATCTAACTGCATTTCCGGGGCATTTTTCTGAGGGATTTCTTAGTGATGCCCCTACACGGAGAAACAGACTTTAGGCAAGATGTTTCTCAAAAGAGAAATATGTACATTCAGTCAATTTGGTAAGAAATCACGAGGGAAATATTGATGTGGATGGTCAAATTCACAGAAGCCAAAGGAAGAATGAGCAGCCTCAGTCAGTGCATTTCTCTCTCAACACTGAGAAGATCTTAGATGCATCATGCAGCTGCAAAGCAGGGTAAGTATATTCATAAATATATTTTAAAAGATTTTCATTAATAATCTAGATCCAATATGTCCTTTTCAGTAGATATCTATATTTGCATTCCAATTTCATTTTATTTCTGGACCAGTGCTATATTCCTGAAAGGTGTATATTAACATTGAATTATGTATCCCTTTTATAGAATTTCCGGTAAATGCAGCCATACTCTGGCAGTGATCATGATGATTCAACACTGGATCTTAGAAGGATACAAGGACATACCAGCTGATCCTTCATGTACAAGCCTTCCACAAGAGTGGCACAAAGCTCAAGGGGCAAAGATTGTGCCTGAGCCAGTGTCGCAAATGGTCATTGTGCAAACCAACAAAATGTCAAGGAAAAGGAAACCTGTAATGCCAGTCCTGTGTGATAATAGGTATGACAAGTTTTATCTTTCATAAAAGGATACTGATCATTTAACTCTCCATGATTAAACAAACACACTTTCATTTAACATAAAGCTTTGTTTTATTTCAACATGTGCATAGATAATGGTTGACAGCAAAACAGAAATATGTCTACATAAGAAAATATGAATCAAGTGAAAGGCATTGGAATCAAATTTGTGGGGTTTTTTATGTTCAGGAAAGTGAAAATTGATCCAAAGGATCAGGATGACCTTCGTGCACTGACAGGATGTCCCATTTCATATCTGGCCCAGGACTGCCTAGAAACTGTCAACAACGGCGTAGCCCAAAGAGCTGTAGGGCCAGGGCTGTCCTACCAGGTATGTTCAATTTTATTTCTTCAGAAGAAATGGCATGAAATTAGTAAAGAAGGAACAAACATACCAGATTTGATTGACATTCTTGAAGATTGAAAGATCCATGCGATTGGAAACTATTTTGAATTTTTGTATTCTTGAAATGGCACGTTCAACATGTACCCGATGAGCTGCAATTTTTTTTAGTCAAGGCAACATCTGCAGGACTCATTTGTCCATCTCCTCTTGCAAAAGGAGGTATGACTAGTCTTCAATTTCTTTCCTTATTGTGAACCCCTTATCTACCATGACACCATCTCCTGGTAACAATTTTCCAACTGCTAACAAATCTTCCAGTGTTTTTAAAAACCTACATTCTCTAGTTATTACTTTATCTGACACTGCCCCAGAAAAAAGCATCCCTATGAATATAAGGGATCCTCTTGGATCACATCCAACAAGGGCTTTCAAGGTTGTAGTCGATTTGTAATCAGAAAATACCTGACTTTGCGTGCGAAGGGAACTAGGTCTCTGAATTCGAATTTCAGTACCATCTATGATCACCATGCATCTTGGAAACTCTTCCTTATATTTATGGGGCATATTTTCCTGAATTACTGCTCGATCAGGCCATATAGCCATTTCCCCAAATTGAAAAAATATGAAATTAATCCAGTCCGAAAAAATGGCACCTGCATCTTGTTCTGAAACTCTGAACAAATGAGCAAGATTTTTGAACTCCAAGATCAATCGCAATTTGATCAGAGTTAGGAGAAACTGATCCTGTAGTGACAAGTCTTTTGTCCCCTTCACATTCTTTTTGTATTTAATTGGGTCTGGGTCATTTTTTGTAATAATTCTGAATATCACTTCAAACATGTCATTGGTGAAACCTGTGTAATACTTAAAAGTATTTTTAACAGAACTGCTTTTGATATCCTCAACAGAAAGTTTCATATAGTTTGCAGATTTATTTTTATCCATTTTGTTTTTTAGGTCTTGTATTTCACGTTGTTTTCTACAACATAGTTGGCCAGTCCTTTTTGGAGGGCAACCTCTTCAGCAGCTGAAGCTAGTAGATGCAGATTTCCTGAAATAAAAATTATTTTAACATTGAAGTGATTTGAATATATTTTTCATTTATATTTCAGGAACCTTTGTTTGGCCACCATATTGGACCAGCGGAAGTAACATCGCACTGTGGAGATGTTACATTCCCCAAGAATGCCCCTATACTTTGTCCTGAGAGTTTTGTAAATCATCAGCAAAACTGGGCACATCTAAGCATTAGTCTTCAGGATGCCAAAGATCTGGAGGGCCAAACAAGACAGCAGGCAGGAAATCAATCTTGGTTTGATGCAAGAAAAAAACGAATAACTGCATCTAAATCTGGGATGTTCCTCAAGAGGAGAATCCCTATCAATCAGAAATTTCTTGGAAACATGTTCCAAAAGAATGTCAATGTCAAGGCTACACAATATGGGACAGCCACAGAAAAAATTGTCAAATATACAGAGACACAAAAATGTCATGTTCATAGTGTCGGTCTGGTTGTCAACCCAGCTTTCCCATTTTTGGGAGCTTCTCCAGATGGCATTGTTTGTGACAATGGAGAATGTTGACTTTTGGAGATAAAATGTCCAATATCAGTGAGGGATTGCACCATCCCTGATGCCTGTAAGAAAGCAAAGTCTTTTTGTCTCAGGGAAACCTCAGATGGTATCAGGCTAAAACCTAACCATGACTATATGTACCAGGTGCAAGGACAACTACTTGTCACAGGTGCACCTTTCTGTGACTTCATGGTTTACACCCATGAGGACGTTTTTATTCAAAGGGTTCTTCCAGATAAAGACCATATGACAAACATGCTGGAAAAATTGGGAAACATCTATTGTGACCATGTCATTTCTTATTTGGATTCAATTTAAATGTATTCATTACAAATGTGGCCAAACCAAACGATTCTCACATATTGACAACTACCAATCTCCTTGTTTCAAATATGTATAATGTAATGTTTGTCTAGTTTGACCTAATTCAATAGAAAGAATGAGCCTACTCATTTAGACAAGAGATTTTATGGAGAAAAAAATTAATTCTTTGCATATTAGCTCCAGTTAAGTTAATCTTTAAAATATACTATACTGTCTAAATAGCACACCTGGGCCCTGTTTTTTAGTCACGACATTTGTGAGTGTCGCAGGCCTACGATCGCACAGCCGATCTACGACCTTTTTGGACGACATAAGATGGCCGGTGTTTTATAGACGGTCTCTTAGCGCGCCACGGATGATCGCCGCTAAAAGAGTCGGCCGTCACGACAAGTATAGAACTGTCTTAGGTTCTATAACACATCACTATGCGTATATAGAAGATTTTTCCACTTCCCGACGGAATTAAGCGATGAAATTATAACACGAGTAAGGGATACATATGAACCATAATCGTTCCAAATATCAAGAAGATTGGACGTAGCGTTCTGAAGTTATCGGAGTTTGAATTTTTGACTCCCTCAGTGCTTAGCGTTGGTCGCTGTTCTTTTTCACTCCCTCCGTATTGCGGCGGGGTTTCGGCTATTTTTTTTGTCTCCCCCTGGTGGCCGGCGGGAAGTGCTGGGTACACTGGCCACCAGAGCAGTATTTGCTATGACACAATTAAAACGCTGATATCTTCTAAACGCTACGGCCGATTATCGTCATATTTGGTACGATTATAGGTTAGATGTATACCTTACTCGTGTTAAAATTCCATTGCTTAATTCCAAAGGGAAGTGAAGTTGCGCATTCGATATGACATGTCCAGAGTGGTCTTAGTTATGGCGACACTTTCCGGTCCATTGGCCACCGAGTGTCGTGACTATAACACACCTTTTACTTCCCTATGTGTCGTATCTACAGCAAGTGTCGCAGCCAGCCTAAGATCGTAGCTCTATAGCACACTGACAGCAAATATGTGTCGTAAGTTATGAATGTCGTGACTAAAAAACAGGGCCCTGTACTTTGGGGTGTATCCACTTCTCCACTGAACTCTGGCACTTCTGGGGCACTGTCAGTTGAACTAAAAGGAAAAACCCGAAAATTATCCCTTATTACACCAAAATCATTTAAGATAATGTTAAAAAGGTATTGTCTGTTTTTTCTAGATTTGAATGCATTAGAAAATTATCAAACAAGAATCTTCATTTTACCTGCTATCGTCATAAATGGATGTATGGGTTGTAGTATTCAGTGTCTCTTCAATGAAAGACCTGTCAAACAAAATGTACCATATTACATATGCCATGGCCATATTGCACAAATCACTAAAACATATATATTAGTAAGATATTGCACAAATGTGAAAATATGAAGGTATCATATATGGAAAATATTTCAAAATATTTGAAAAAATTACCTTTCCTCTATTTTCTGAACCTGCTGCCTTTTCCTTGGTGGTTTCCTTGATGTCTGTCTTATGCCATCTACCCTAATTGGGTCTGGGTTTTCATGAGTGGGTCCTTTGCCACCCACAAAATGCTTCCATGGAAATAAAAAAAAAGGCAAAAAGGAAAGTTTAGGTGCTGATACTTACATATTTCTAGATGTAATCTGTGTTATGTGACATGTTATGTTTATTTAAAACCATAAGTGTATTCTCTATTGTTTGTCTATATAAAAAGGGCATTTTCTAAATTGTTGTTAGTAACAAAGAATTTCTCAGTGATAATGTCATGTATAAAATAAAAAAAGTAGACTTGACTTACCTTTGAGCAAACATACTTGTGTTGGTCTATCTTCCTTATGTTGAGTTGTTCATGGGGTCTATTACAGGCCTTAGTCCAACGTTTACAGTCATCTAATCTTGTTTTAGGTTTTGGGAAGGGAACCAAAAACTCTCCTTCACCAAATCTCTTGGGATACCTTTCATCCCCATTACAGGTACCCCAGGCACACCTTTTAACCATTTCCAGGGTTATAAATATGTAAAAAATACACATAAACAAATGTTGTGTACCCTCACTTCTACAGTAATCCCATGTGTGAGTTGCTCCCACCACACACAGCTTGTGGTGACTCGGGTGCTGCACTGAAACCCTAGCCACGTGGAGGCGACCTGTTGACACAGATCTGGGTGCTGATAGGCCGGCCGCACCCGTCACTCAAACCCCGTCGGTAGGTCAATTGTATATTTTCTTCATTTGCTAAATAAAGTTTAGTGCAAATTACTTTATTTCTTGGGGTATTTTCTTATAATATTTCCTAAGTGGGAGTTTCCTTAGTTCAGGGATGCCAGTAAGGTTTGGGAAAAAAACCCGGAAATATCTAAACCCCGATTTATCACCAATCCTTCACCATAATGAATGATACGTCAGCATTAAATATCATACCAAATACGATTAAAATAAAATTGAAAACTGAAAATTTAAAAAAAAAGAAGCCTAAAAGACTTAAACAAGTCTAGGCAAGTACGGGAAGAATATAGGCCAGATGCCTGAGCTCCATGCGGTGCTCTTATCACTCTCCCGACACAGGTTTGGTTTCCGGGGTTAGCTGAGAGCCTATGGCAGTATACCATGCACACAGGGAGAGTTCCAGGGAAAACCCGGGCCCTGTTTTTTAGTCACGATATCACAAGTCTACGATCGCCTGAGATCGGATCAAGATTCTATGGCATTATCGGCGACACAAGATGGCGGGTGTGCTATAGAGACTGTCGTAGGCCGAAATGAGCGATCGCATGGATAAGTGTCGGAATTTACGACAAGTATAGAACTGTCTTAGGTTCTATGAAACGTCACTGTAGATTTCCTGTGCTTCCCATATGAATTAAGCAATGATATTTTAACACGAGTAAGGGATATATGTAACCTATAATCACACCAAATATGAAGATCGGCCTCTTCATTCCGAAGTTATCGGCGTTTGAATTTCATCATAGCAATGTCTGCTCTGGTGGCCAGTCACCCACCCTAAATTAGCGGAGGTGTCGGAAAAAATACACTGGCCTCCAGAGCAGCAGTTGCTATGATGAATTTCAAACGCTGATATCTTCGGAACGGTGCGGCTGATTTTCTTCATATTTGGTACGATTGTAGGTTATATGTATTTCTTACTCGTGTTGAAATTTCATCCCTTAGTACAAACGGGAAGTGAAGTTGCGCATTCGCTACAACATGTCCAGAGTGGTCTTAGATATCTGACATGTATGGCCCCTGTTTCCGCTCCATTGGCCACCGACTGTCGTGACTATAGCACACCTTTTAGCTCCCTAAGTGTCGTATCTTCACTAAGTGGCGTACCCGCTCTATGATCGTAGCTCTCTAGCACACTGACGGCAGATATGTGTCGTAAGTTACGAATGTTGTGACTAAAAACAGGGCCCCGGTCGCTAAACGGGTGCTTCTAGTCTACCATCGTGTCCTATGGCAGGCCCGGGACTTGTTCTCCAGGGGCCGGCCACCGGGGCTCCGGTACCAGCCGCTAGTACACTACATGTCATTTGATTAATTTAGAATAGAAAAAAACACCGGAAACCCGGAGAACCCCGGAAAACTGACATCCCTGTTAGTTGTTGGCTTGTGCCAAATATCATGGTTTTTTGGTTTTTTTTGTTCTACTTCCCCCTCCCAATAACCCTCTAGTTATATTGTTTTGATACCTTGCATTCTAGGATGTTTGGACTGGAGCCAGCGAAGGATGGGCCAAGCTGTTTTTGATTGCAGTATAAATAAAAAACCTTAGAAAAAAAAGGAGGAGTACTGCCGCTGCAGGGACCACCAGGAGAGGGCAGAATCCACGACGGCAGCCCCGGCCCCTGTAGTAGCAGGGACTACCGCTCGCACCTGCCTGACGGTACGCCCCTGGACAGCCTGGCCCCTCTTCATCCAACGCGGGACTCAGAGTCCGGCTCAACCCTGTCAGACCCTGGGATCACACTCAGGGAGGAAGTGGAGGAGGAGGATGACCGCATGAGCCTGGCCTCAGCGGGGCCCCGAACTTGGGATTTTGGGGTCCAAGTAAACACCCAGTTCTCCGACCCCATGAGCCTGGCCTCAGGATATCATCTACTTACCTCCCGTTCATGTCATTCTGTCTTATAACGACTGTGATATTAACTCACATGTGTCAGTCATTGAGGTTGCCATTTTTGGCAACGCCTTGTGGGATGGAATAAAGATTCTTCTTGACCAATCACAATTGTTACCTACTACTAAAACGTTAGAATTTCGTTGAATCCGCTTGAAGTAGCTCCCGCACATAGAGACAGAGTGAACCAGGGCCCTGTTTTTCAGTCACGACAATCATTATGAACGACATGTTTTTGCTCTGAGTGTGCTATAGTCGCGACATTTTAGAGGGTCGGACAATTATCGCTGCTCTACGACACGTAGGGCGGTGTAAGGTGTGCTATAGTCACGACACTGGGTGGCCACTGGACCGGAAAGTGTCACCCTAAGTGTCATAGGTCTAAGACCTCTCTGGACATGTCGTACCGAATGTTCAACTTCACTTCCCTTTGGAATTAAGTGATGAAATTTTAACACGGGTAAGGTATACATATAACCTACCATCGTACCAAATATGAAGAAAAACGGCCACACCGTTCCGAAGTAATCGACGTTTGAATTTCGTCATAGCAATCTCTGCTCTGGTGGCCAGTGTAGGCCTACGCTCACGTGACCCTAATTTATGCAGCGACCTCGACATTCACTGCGCAGGGGGAGGTGGGAGGATGCAATGGCCACCAGAGCAGTATTTGCTATGACAAAATTCAAACGCCGATATTTTCGGAACGCTACGACCGTTTTTCTTCATATTTGAAACGATCATAGGTTATATGTACCCCTTACTCGTGTTAAAATTTCATTGCTTAGCGGCCGACACTTTTTCGCGGCGATCGTCCGTGCCGCACTACGATCGTGTCAATAAAACAGCGGCCATCTTTTGTCGCCCAAAAAGATCGTTGATCGGCTTTGCGATCGTAGGCCTGCGACACTCACAAATGTCGTGACTAAAAAACAGGGCCCAGACCTAGGCCTGGGCCTTGTTTTTTAGTCACGATATCGTCGATCCACGATGGCCTAAGATCGTCCCTTGAGACCAAGACGTTATTTGGTGATACAAAATGGCCGCCGTGCTATAGACGGTGTCGTAGCCTGCAGCCTACGATCTGAGCTCAAATTGTCGGCCCTGACGACAAGTATAGAACTGTCTTAGGTTCTATAACACATCACTGTGCGTATATAGAGGATTTTTCTACTTCCCGACGGAATTAAGCAATGACATTTTAGGACGAGTAAGGGATACATAAGACCTAGAATCGTACTGAATATGAAGAAAATCAGCTGCACCGTTCCAAAGTTATCGGCGTTTGAAGTTCGTCATAGCAATCGTCTGCTCTGGTGGCCATTCACCCTCCCACCTCCCGATGCGCAGTCAATGTCAAGGGCGCTGCATAAATTAGCGGAGGCATCGGGAAAATACACTGGCCACCAGAGCAGACGATTGCTATGGCGAAATTCAAACCCTGATAACTTCGGAACGGTGCAGCCTTTTTCCTTCATATTTAGTACCATTATAGGTTATATGTATACCTTACTCGTGTCAAAGTTTCATCGCTTAATTCCAACGGGAAGTGAAGTTGCGCATTCGGTACGACATTTTCAGAATGGTCTTAGATATCTGACAGGTATGGCCCCTGTTTCCGCTCCATTGGCCACCGACTGTCTTGACTATAGCACATCTTTTAGCTCTCTAGATGTCGTGGACACCACATATTTATCGTGGGTTCTAAGATCGTGGCTCTATAGCACACTGACGCCTAGAAGATGTCGCCAATAACGATTGTCGTGACTAAAAAACAAGGCCCTGGAGACTGAAGAGCCACGAGAGTGAGAATCGCGTGCTGGGAAAAACTAGAATCTGTTCTTCTTTTTTGTAGATCTATTGGCAGATATACTTTTTCTCTTTTGATTTATTTTGAGCCATGTCGAAATCAAAGTTTAGTAATGTAGTTTTTTTATCTGCTAATCTCAATTCGCTGGTTGCCGGCAGAATACCTGTGTCATACGAAATGATAACCGCGAATTTCTGAGTGTTCCCTGTTCACCCACTAGGGGGCACCACGGCAGTCAGGAATTGTCAGAAATCAACGAAATCGCTAGTTTATTATAATAGTAGCGACTTCGTCGAGTCCGAAAAATAGAGAAAAAAATGAAAAATACAGACTAACGATAGCGGGGTTCGAACACCCGACCTTCGCATTCAGAGCCGAAGACTCTGCTGACTGCTCCACAAAGATAGGTGCTGTAATGGGGTCAAATACTTAGGCTGTTGCTGGGTGTGGGAACCAGTAGTGTTTCGAAACGGGTACCAGCGAAATCTGCGATCTCATGAGGAAGGTAGATCAGAAAACTACAGTACTAAACTTTGATTTCGGTATGGTTCAAAATGAATCATAAGAGAAAACGCATGTCTGCATATAGAAATACAAAAAAGAGTAGCTGCTTACAGTTTAAGACTGCACGAGAATCTCACTCTCGTGGCCCTTCAATCTCCAGGCCCAGTTCGTGTTCACTATGTCTCTATATACGGGAGCAACTTCAAGCGGATTCGACGAAATTCTACCGTTTTAGATATAGTAGGTAATCAGGGACCCGTTTCAATAGAATGTGTCACTAAGCCACTTAGTGACACGACTAGTGACAGGAATAGTGACAGGAATAGTGACAAAATTTAATTCTCGTTTCAAAAGGCATGTCACTATTAGGGTGGTCTGTCCGTTCACTATTGGCGCCATTGTGACATTACTCCCTGGTCCTGACAATGGATGATGATAGTGCAACCGGGAACAAGTGCTGTGAAGGTGAGGTCACAGCATAAATTATCGACTGCGCTTGAGTAATTTTACACTGGCCACCAGAGCAGCATTTTCTATGTCAAAATTCAAATGTGAATATCTCTGGATTGCATGCGACGATCTCATTCATATTTGCCATGTTTATAAGTTGTATGTGTCCCTAACTGGGGTTAAAGTTTCATAGCTTTATTTCTATGGTAAGTAAAGTTATGTGTTTGTGACATCAAAAACGAGAGGGTATACCCTCTCGCTATTATAGACACTATAGTGACCCTTTTAGTGACCAGACAGCCACTTCTGAAATGGTACAAGCCACTATTTGCGGCCGTCTCTTACCCTATGTCCCACAAACGGTTGTCCCTTAACTATTGCAACGCGAAGTACCGCTATTGTGTCACTAAACCCAATAACGGACGACCTACAGACTATTGAAACGGGTCCCAGGTGATGTGTCCCGCTGTGATGCGAAAATCGGTTGCCTTGCGAAAAACTTGTTTCATCGCCCACCCAATATGCGCAATGCTAGTGCCGCGAAAGATCTGGGAGGAGAGTTTCAGATATGATGGACTATTGGACGTACTACTATTATGATGTGATGTTAATGTAAATAAATCAAAAGAATAGTATTTAGGCATAAGAATTACATGTCGTGATATGTCGTAATATGCTTAATTTCTGCAAATGCGCATGCGCATGGGCGATAAAACAAGTTTTACGCAAGGCAACTGATCTTCACATCACACGGCCGTCGCGGCGGAGTCCATGTTGTAAACCTCCAGCTAAGCTAACAAAAAGATACTCAAATATTCAGACTCCACAATAGCATGTACAAAAACAAGATAATAGAAACCTTTGTACCAAACAACTGCAGGCAGTGTGGCTGAACAATGGAAACAACTGGCCACATACTTACCCAATGCTGCATGCAACACAATACACCCAGGAACAGAAATAACCAAAGCCTACATCAACTAAGTCTTCATAGACATTAAAAGCCTGAAAAAAAGACATAGCCACAATAACCTACAAAGAGGAAACCATGAAAACCCAACCTAGATAACTATTGACCGAAACAAAAAACCCAAACCCACAGAACCCACCAAACTGAACTAGCACAGCTCGACTGTCACCATGGATTGCTTGAGCAACTCGTCAAACTGGGAAGTCCACTCACAACTTGACACAAGTCAAGTGAGTCAATTTACAATTAGGGTAAGGTCTTTGAGCTGCTCTCCTGTATTGTGCTCTTTTAGCAAAACAGTCCTACCAAAAATTCTACTTCCTGCAAAGCCATGTGGATGTTGTGCTGATAGCGCTATAACGAAAATGGCAAAATGAAAACGCACACAAGAATAGAGCCTAGGTTTGATTTCAAGACAGCTTTACTCCTACGTCGGGTTATCATCCCACGATGCAGACTAAAAGTGTGACGGCCGTGATTATACACAATGTGGATTTGTCAATCACAGGTCAGTTAGAGGAAGATGATGCAAATATGAGAAAGATTGGCAATGCCGTTCACCTGTACCCGAGTCCATGTTGTAAATCTCCCACGTGGCTGGCGCGTTATAAATTCAAAATGGCGAACGAAACCGCCAAGGAACTAGTCTCTTTAACGACCACTTGAGGATCTCCAGTTTATCGCAAAACGAGTTTTCAGTATGTTGCTCGAGCGGTGCAGTGTGAACCGCATGTACCACCTAGCGGATATTGCCGAAACTACGAGGTTGATCTAGTAGTGGCGCCTCCTTATGTCAATCGGTCCAAACACCCAATAAACACTGCATCGCTCGAGCAATATACAGAAAAGAGGTTTTGCTGTGCGAAAAACTGGAGTGGCGCAGTGTGTACCCAATACTTCCGTCGACAGACGTGCTTCTCACATTGGTACCCCTTTTACCATAAAAGCAAGTATATGTAATTTGTCGTAGGTTTAGATTAGAAGCAAATAGAATATTAAGCCGAAAACATACGGATTCTGTTCTATGTGATAGCTGTCAAATTGATAATGCCATGATTCATACCATGTTCGCACAATATCGCCCAGTGAAAATTTGCAGTGCAGAAACTGGTATTGATACTGATAGCATCAGAGAGGTGTCGACTGTAGGCCTACAGTACAGCTCTATAAACATGTCATCTGTTGTGCTGAAGAACATTAACGGAGAATCTTGGAGTTTATATGCCTACCTTGATTGCTACAGGTCTCCAGAGTCTTTCTATAGGAAACCTCAATGAGGTCTTTTGACCAGTTTATTATTGTTATTATATATAGAAATATATAAAAAAAAATCTGCTCAGGTATCGGTCTCCCACCCCAGTAGGAGATGGGTTGGAAATCTCTAGGCAAATCTATGCATACCTTGAGATTTTTCTAGGGATTTTCTTTCCTTTAAACTATGAAATAAATCTCAACCATGGGTAACTGAAAGTTCTGTTATGGATATTACAGAATATAGAGAATGCTTAAATTATATTTGTGTTCATTTTGTTGGATGGGACCATTTGGTGTAGATCTATCTCTCCTGAGAATGTTTTTCATTTGTTTATTATCAACACAATTTTAAAAACTTATTAGCGGTAACCAAAGAAAGATTTATATACCGGGTAGGCCTAATTTTTCCAGATTATGAACTGTTTCTATGAAGAGGAAGAAAATACATATGGAGATATATTCTATGGATAGACAAATATGTATCTATTTCATGACTAAATCCCCGATAAAAAATAGTTAAAGGTCTGGTAGAGGCAAGGAGGTGCACTGGCAGCCCTCCCAGTGGAGGTTGTGTCCAGAAGGGACATATCACAAGGGAAAAAATGAAACGCACTTCATTTGAAAATCTCAAGGAAAAGTTGGCAATAAACTCCCTCTCAGTCTCAGCAGGGGTGAAAAGGGGGTGGTACAGCATCTCAAGGTGTGTGCCACCTTGAGATATTGTACTGGAAATATATCGCAAGTAGAGTTTTGCTCTGACATTGGAGGTAGACTGTCTCCTACCTTTAAAACTACCATAAACATAACATTGCTATGACTCTCCATTTCAGGTATGGCTGGGCAGCACCATTTATCCAAAGGTGGTTGGTCAGTGTTCTCCCTGACAGAGAAAGCATTATCTAAACGAGTCCAGTGGGTGCATGGGCAAGGCAGACACTTTAAAATGGCATCAACACTGTGTCATTGCATCTGTTCAAAAGGTTTAAGACGTTGCACTCATTTTGAAACCTGTGCGAAATGGTTTGGAACACATCTAGCCCCGTCATCATTATCTTATGTATCAAAACAGTCTAAACTACCACTAGAAAACACATTTAGATGCAAAATGAGGCATTTTTCCAAGTCAACTTTGCCCTCACAAGGTGTCTTCTCTGAAAATATGACGGTGGGTGAATGCAAGCACAGGGCAGAGCAGCTCTTCTGTGAACATTCTGTCCCAGAATCCAGTGAATCTGCTGCATACATCATAGCATTCGTCTTAGGACATAAAACAGTGAGTATTTCTCTGATAAGAATATGGTAAAGGAAACATAGTTAATGAATGATTATCATCTTAGTTGATTTATAGATAAGTAGCCTATAATCTAAAAAAATCCACTGAAATTGAACAGATTTTGCTGCATTCTGGCGATAACAGCAAAACTACACCAATCATGACTTTCCATCCAACAATGTAGTTTCCAAAATAAACCTTTTTGGAAAAGATGTTTGATAGATAAAAGCAGGGTACCTACAGTTTCTAATGTATTCTTAGGAGCTATAGAGATTACAAATTTCTTGTTCTATCCTGAATATCAAAGGCTTTGACTTTTGCATTTCTGAAGATAACATTAAAACTACCCTAAATTTTAAATTGGATTGGTTGACTTAATTATCGTGAAAGGAACTATTTTCTCTTTTTTTATCAATAGGAATTACTTAATACAATAGATATAAACATACAAATAAGTTACAATGCATTTATTTTTTCCATTTTAGTATTTTCTGTGAAATTTACGATCTGTCCATTTTAAGAAAGGCTGAAAATGAAAGGTTTTTGGTCTCTAATTTTGAAAATATCTGATATAGCCCTAGAAAACCATATATCCCACTAAAGCTTTAGGTAAGATGCTTTCGAGTAAACTAATAAGGAGTAATTCCTTGAATCTAAAGTGTTAAAAGCTGGAACATACATGTAAAGGGTTTGTGAGAATTGACCATCTATTTGCCCCATACTGAAAGTCTATAACACTTCAGGCAGTATTAACACTGGCCTGGACAGTTTATTCAGGAGGTTAGATGAACTGAATATATTGGCCATCCATGATTTTTAAAGCAAACCGTTTTTAGATCAAGTTATATTGTATTACTACGTTTCTATTATATCATGCTGGGATAGGTAGTTGGATAGGTGCTACATGTCAAAATGTTTCCTATATTTTGAAATTAATCCACAATACATTTATATTTTAAAGCTTATCCAGTATCTTGCATCTTGTGAATGAAGCTATCAACTGTAGGGTCCTGACATCTAAATAATCTCTATTGCTAGTAGCTGTAATACTGCCAGCTTAAAGTGCGTGTTCCAGTTGGCAGACTGGACAACCAAAATAGAGAGCATTACATGAGCCTACACAACAATCACACACCAGTCTTTACTCTGGTGGTCAGAGCAATCGGTGTAGTGGAGGAGGCAACATACTCATCAGCAGTTGCCCCTGGCAGTGTAACGACAAATGGCCCATAAAACCTAGTATGATATTTTTTTCGGATGCCTACAAACGTAGCGCCACGGCTGCCATGCAATGTCAGCCTTTGAACTCTCCAGTGGGTTTTGTACACTATAAGTATGTTTGGCAGACTCCCAATGCCATCAGTTTCCTAACCATCCCAATGGAACACCCACTTTAAAATCTCTGATGATACTTGTGTAGAGGGAGGTTCAGATATGGTCATAAGAAATTACAACATGTCAATCCCCCAGCTTTCAGGCATTAAGTTTACCAGGAGATTGACTTGTGAAGAAATAGAAGTTGTGGATCGCCTTACCAGACTCAGATTAACGAGGTAAGAGATTTTCATATCCAACATGTTATTGCCATTTGTGCTAGGGACATAAAGATGAACTATCTCCACTTCTCTAAAACAATTTATGTTGAAAATGCCTAAATATTCATGGTCAGAAATTAAAAGAATCAAGTAATTCAAGTGCACATTGTCCTAATTAACATATGTTTTCTTTTCTTCAATTTCTCGCAATTGAATAAAACTTGAAGTATTTATCTATTTGACCTTTTCCTAAAATATATAGAGATCTGACTAAAATCGATTCTGCAATTGGAAAAATAGCTGATGATTTGCAAGCATAATTGTTAAGAAAAATATTACTCAGGAATCATATTATCTAGGCACATAAGTTTGTGGGGTTTGAGTTGAGCATACGGCAGTCATGATTAAACAAATACATTTTTCATTAAGGATCTACATAGTAAAACAGAGTTCTATATGAGTTTCTGCTATGATCTCCATTCTCTAAGGCTACCTATCCAGTACGTGATTGGTGAATGGGATTTCCGAGATCTTACTCTTGACATGAGGCCACCAGTACTTATCCCGAGACCAGAGACGGAGGTTAGGAATTACAGAGGAAACCTATGAAAGTTTAGGGTCAGAGCTCATATGCCATTGAGTTTGAATCGCATAGTAATTCACAAGGCGAAGCCACATGAATTATATAGCGATTCAAACAAGATGGGATCAAGCTCTTACCATAAACTTGAATGGGTTTCTGAATTTATCTCACCCTTCACATTGGCTAATGGGCTAACCTTTGTGACATAATCCCCCTGTCTCTGCAATAATGGACTTTTTACAATCTGAGGATTTTGAGATGTTTCATCCACACCTTTTTATGGGCTATGTTGTACTACCCAAGATAGAATAAAGTTCTGAACTGTGTAGCAGTTTTCCCAGTGAGATTTGTAAATGGTATTGATAGATTTTTAAAGTGCTGTAGTGGCAACCTCTTGAACACTTTAAAATTGACATGATTAGATAAAGAGTTTCAGGATTTGAAGTAAACATTTAACTGTCATCTTCTGAAGTCATTGATAGTTAAGTAATAACTTCTTGTTTATACAGAATATAAAACTATTCTATGCCATGCAGAGAGATGTAATACAATGTGAACTTGCTTATGATTGATAGTTCTAGTGTTGTCACACTTTTAGATTTGTCAGACCAGTTGGAGTTTGGATTGACGATGTGGTTCCCAACAAATCTCCACCAAAAAGTAGTTCATGCCCAGAATCCTATAATAGCAGCGGTGAGTTTTCCGTAGATTGCTCAAGCGATGCAGTGTGCTTATTGGACAACTATGAGACTGATATGAAATGAGAACACTTATATATATATATATATATATTGGAAAATTTGGACCATCCCACACCGCCAAGGCAAGCGTACAGCCCAATAAACTAGAGGGGAATCAATTTGTTTTCATATATTGATAACATGTCTACTTTCCAATATCAAGTAATTCTGATATATCGTTGACTTTCTAGGAACTCATTGAGCATATTTTGTGTTTGGAGACATTTTCACGGAAGAGGTCTTTCCTGGAAGTCGGACCAGGCAGCGGGGCCATTGTATGTTCACTTCTCAAAGAATGTCCTCAGGTTTGCGTTTTGTCATTTTTAAAAGCTTCTTCGTTCTATACTGTATTCTAATATTCAGAGATGTCAGTTTTTTATTTTTCCTTGGAAAACCACTCTTTTCCATACTAAATATACGTAATACAGGTGTTTCTGTTTAATGCCACCTAACAGTGAGTTCTTCACTTAGGTGTTCGCCCGGACAAACACTGCCACAGGCCCATAGAGAAACACAGCAATCACACCTAGAGTGTCAATGGTGGGTGTGATTGCAGGAGTGTTGTTCTTCGACAGAATAGACGGCTGGAAAAATCTAAGGCATTTCATAAACCCTTTAAAAACGGGTGCCTGCAGCCGAGCTACCATGTTAAGGAGAGGTGCTGGTGGCAGTTTGTCCTGCTAGTGGACGAGCACATATTTGACAAAACCCATAATTTGAGTGTTTAATCACATGATACAAGACATAATCCTAAATATCTTATTTCTTTTAATAAGAATACTAATTGTGGTGTTAGACCTACATTCGGTTAAAATTTGATTAATATTGCTCCATTATTTCCTTGTTTAAAACGAATTTGTATATTTTTGAAAAATGATGCCTCAAGGCATCATTCGCCCTGGGCCAGTTGATGCCTCAAGGCATCCTTCACCCTGGGTTGGGTGATGCCTCAAGGCATCATTCGCCCTTAAAGGGTTGACAAGTCTGGACTGTCTAAACTTCCTAGTAAATAATTGTCATGGTATTAATTTGGACAAGATAAGCATAGCCCTCCCAATGTATTGTGGATCCAGTCTTGGTGTACCTGTGTTATCTAAGGTATAACTAAAGTATCATTGAGGTGATATGCATGTATGACACCAAATTGCAGCTGGAATACCATATTATAAGATGCAATCAGTTATTTATATAGAAATAATTTACATGGGTATTTATAAACTTATTACGTTCATACACTCAGTGATCCAGTGCTAAAGAATAAGTTAACAGGGGGTTGTTTGGCTGCAGGCATTGCATAACCAAGTACATAAGGTACGACACTGTCCTGTGGAAAAAGGTTTGTTTTTCCTTGCGTCAAACAAAGAATATTGTTTTAGCCTCATTTACACCAACAAATCAGTAGTTTGAACCTCCCCATAGACCAAGGACATATTATCCAAGATTTCCCAGACTCTCCGAGGCAGAAAAATCCACATGAAAAATATTTTCACATTTTTTCCCTGACCCCAACTGACATCCCTAATATTAATTCTCTTAAGAGGATTTTTGTATACAGTGTGCTTAATTTTTACACCATAGGTTAGTTTCAAGCGGCTAATCCTTTATATGTACTGCCATAAATAGCTATTCAATTTATGAAGGGTATACTACAGTATTGTTGACATTCTCAAATAAAATAAAAATAAACCATCTCATCTGTTAAAGGTCTTATGAATGTCCTTGTCTGTTTTCCAAATATCTAAACACTCTTTTAAATGATGAATGCGTAGGTATGATTTCATGGATTTAAAATCCGGTCAATCATTACTGGTCCTTTCCAGACTTTCTCAACGTTGAGCCTTTTTTTCACTGGTTTTACACCATAGTTGTGTGATCAAATCTACCGGGTAGAAATCTCACCCCTTCACATTTACTGAGATATTTACATTCCACGCAACATAAATATAGTATGAAAAGGATTGGCTTTTGGTATAGCAGTAAATTTACCATTCCTTGGGGAGCTCATGTAACCCAGAAGGACACCTTATGAACAGGTCACTTTTACTCTGTGAAAAACAACTTTTTAGAATTTCTATATATTCTATTATAAAATTATCATAATATTGATCTCTAGATCAAAAACTAGCATGGTGACCCCTGAGTTTTAAGCTAGATTTATGCTCTATAACACTTTGACCTCACCATATTCTTACTTGCCATAGATAATTACCTATTCAATTATCCTGAGAATGACATGGGTTTCAATATTAAGACCAAATTGTCCATGCCAGATACACCCTTGAGCAAATTGGTATTTGGCACTCACCCATCAAGACCCATAGATTCAAACAGTTACAATTAAAGAGAGAATAATTCGCGTATATTTGGACGATGTTTTCACCGTGTGTTTTATACCACCAGCTGCACATGATCGCTCTTTTCAACTCTTTCCTTTAATAGATGACTGGAGTAGCTGTGGACATTAGTCAGGATGCCTGCAATCTCACAGCACAAAATGCTGAGAAACTTGGTGTTATGGATCGACTGAAAATCCGTCATTTACCTATTCATCAATGTAATCCTGTGTTTTTTAAATTCTTAGTATCTTATGATTAGTTTGTATTGACATTTGTTCCCGATTCATCCCGGCTATCAGCTTAGTGAGAGTTGAGAATAAAATGTCTATGTACAATAACGATACAACATTTACATACAGACTCTTTGCAATCCCACCTCTTCCTTTGATGCCCTTCTAAAGCAGCCTTATTGACATCAAAGAGAGCTGCCGGGAGCCATGTTGATAAACAGCGGGCCAGGTTGAGTGTATTCACAGAAAATAATTCAAACTTTGATAATTTGTTCTAGATGAGATATTGACAAACAGATTTGGCATCTATATTAAATCGGCTTTCAAATCGCTATATAATACTTGTAGATCAATAACGGGAATACACACACCACTGACTCGTACTGCCCACTCAGAATGGGGAAGAGTCTGTGAAGGTGCGTACATCATCAATCGTAAGGTTAGGGAGAGTCGGTCATATCTGACATGGCAGTGATGCCTGACGCATCAGGAAAGGCAATAGAATCTGGTTGGTGAAGTGCGTACATTGACTCGAATGACACTAATCTGGTGTGTCAAAGTCTTAGACCTATATAGAAGTGAATTTTTTGGTACCTGTGGTGCTCCACCAGAATTAGGAAATTTTATCTAATAAATGATATGGATCATTTATAGAATTAATTGAAATATTACAATTCTAACTGGATCATTGATAGATGATCTATTACTATTGATACATGTTGTTGAAAGGATTGATTAACTCTCCATACACTCAATTCAATCCAGCATATATAGATGACTTTGTTGCATGATGAAATTTTGTAATTCGAATATTCGATTTATATTAAGTAAAATGAAGAACGGTTTTCACTTTTGCAGATGCATCATTTTGTGAGGAGGAAAAGTTTGAATTCATAGTGAGTAATCCTCCATACATAAAGTCTGCCGATATGAAGATGCTGCAGCCAGAAATCTTTCGGTAATAAACATTTTACCATCAGAATTCTTTTATGGTATTTCTTTTAGCCTTTACCACTATGTTTAATGTTATATTACCCATTATCAATGCGCATGTATTCACTCTTTCAGTCCTGAAGATGTCTGGAGGCATTGCTATGTAGGGCCTGAAGATGCCTCCATGCATTTTTTACATGCTGTTTCAAATAAAATATTAGTGCAAATTTCAATGAACAATTTCTTTGATTTCAGGATTTTCAAACTGTATCTAGGAATCAATATTATAATTCTAATTAATTTTGGGTTAGAATATTGTAGATAACTAAGGAAACCCTGGGTTCCATGGTTATACCTGTAAAATGCTTGGCATCATTGCATATAGGTTCATGACTCTTTGGGGGTCATTTCAAATTATGCTCTGGACTAGTACATGATTCCACTGCTAGGGTGCAGGATTGAATAAGTTAATAACTTTTTTGAAGATTTCTGAATGAAGCTTATATTCCCAAAGCACACTCAGTAAAAGTCCTGTTTTGGGAACAGGTATCTGCCATTCCATAAGGTTCATTTTGGGTCCCTATGAATAGCAGGGATGTCAGTTGGGGTCAGGAAAAAAAGTGGAAATATTTTCCAGGTGGAAATTTCTGCCTCAGAGAGGCTAAAAAACATAGAAAACACATCAATGTTGGCCATAGAAGAAGGCTGAGGGTTTGTGGGGAGGTTCAAACCACTGTTTTATTCATGTGAATAAGGCTTAATTTATACTATCTTTGTTTTATACAAGAAAAATAACTGGATATGAAAACAAGGATGTCCATGAAAAACTGCCATCCTTGATTAATAAAGTACCTGGTTATTTTTCTTAAAATTTGTTTCAAGTCTAAGTCAGTGATATACTTCCTACTGAAGTACACAATGTGTATGTATTCTATGAGTGAAATGCCAATTTCCATAACTTGTATTGGTTCCCTATTTGAAATTTTAAAAAAACAGAAGAACTGGCTCCCTATTTGATTATGGCCGATCTAGTCAGTTACTTGGTCATCTTTTATATATTTTATTATTCCTTTTTACAGTGTATTTTTCTTTATTTTTGACTAGTTTTGAAGACCATGTTGCACTCCACGGTGGTAATGACGGTCTCAATGTTATCAAAGATATCCTCCAAGTTGCGCCACAAATAGTAAAGCCTGGGGGGTAAGTGTGTTATTTATATAGAACTTCCTGACCATGCTGTACAAGCTACAAATCGAGATGATAAATTAGTGTTTGTATGGAATGAGGCATTTATGCCAAGTTACGTACAAACTGTAAATTATGGAGTTTTGTGGCTTGTAAAAGCACAGTATGTCATTCTATATTTACTATATACCCTGAATTAATAAAAGGCACGTGCCAGTGCCGGAACTAGTAGGACAAATTTGATTGTGAACCAACCGTACCTTACAAACTGTAATACAGATTGTTCATTAGTAATAAAATTGGGAATCAATGACAACAAGACGACTTGATGGGTATTATTTGGTTAGTGACTCCATAAGTCATCATCTAATAAAAAATAATGATCAACTCATATCTTAGTCAAAGTGTATGGAACAGTGTTCTGTAGTTTGCTGTATGGAACACTGTTCCGAATGGTATTTTTATGTTAAACAAAACAGTGCATATTTACAGTATATACGGCGTGGGTATATAGTAAATATACACAATATTAACTGGTTTCAGATACAAGCAGATTAGACTAACATGCGAGGATTAGATGTGTAGTAATATCTGAGCAGATGCAAGGATACAAACCGTAGTCAGACAATTATTGATAGATTCTGATACTTTTCTCTATGTTATTTTTATTTAGATCAGTGTGGTTGGAGGTTGATAGCAATCATCCACAGTTAGTTCAGGAACTTGTGGCACCTCTTTCTAGTTTCCTCAACTTCTGTGAAACTATCACAGATTTCAACAAATTGTAAGTATTTTATAAAGAAAATTTCAATTCATTTTTTGTCTTACTGTAAATCTATAGAAAAATTTAGATATTTAGTAAACGACCCAGATGAGCAGTAGTTGCATTATTCATTAAATATTAATGCAGGTAATTTCAATAGTTATGTCCAGCTGCTCCCTATACTGTATATAGTAGGGGAGCAAAGTGTCAAAAAGAGCCTTAAAAAGGGGTCACAATGACACCCGAGAGTCTCCTGGCTGAAACTTGCCATGTTGGTCAATTATGACCTCAGGAATCTGAATCTGATGCTCGTTTGTTCCAAAAAGTGTAGCATCATGCTCGTTTCCATGGTAACAGAAGGAAAACATAATATATTGTGTATGGCACACTGTGCTGTACATTGTTATATGGACTAGCCACTTCCTTCCTACTTCTTTTTATGTCTATTTACAGTGAAATATTTTTGCATAATGAAGACCAAAGGGCTTTAGGCATACTGCAATGGTAACAGAACTCGATTCCAGTTTTATTCTGTTATAACCATAACACTTATCTTATTTGTTTTTTATGTGCCCATAGTCTGTAGAATATGATAAAACATATCTATCTGAATGAATCAATATCCTTATAAACTTGCAAATCAGGTTTGATGTTTCATTTTCAGGCCCCGGTTTTGTCGACTTGAAGTGAAGCACAATCCAACACAGCTGCTAGAAAATACAGAAGCACCAACTTGAACACTTGTGATTATTTATATTATGGTCAGGAATGAAGGTGATCTTCAGAGTAAAATTTGGATAATCTTCAGTTGAATTGGTTGATTAAACATGAATTTATTATTGATGCATGGTTGGTTGGTCATTTCCTTTAACACATGAATTTATGTCATTGTAAAGGAAAGATATATTACTGCTGAATCAAGTCTTCCCGATGTAAAAGTATAGACTCGGTCTGTCTTTTGAAGGATATACTGTCTTTGATCATGGAATAAGGTTTTGTCGATTCGGGGTGGGGGGGGTGTTTTTCAGTCATTACAATCGCTATTTGAGACCGTTTGAAGGGCAAAGTGTTTTTCAGTTGTGGAAATCTTTAGGGATCTCAGCCAAAGACTGAGATGCGACCCTTTGGAGTGCTATGGGTGTTTTTTTAGTTGTGATGATTGGTAGGGATGCCAAGTGAAATGATCTCCCAAACAGTCTCAACCGGAGACCACTTGATCCTTGTCATAACTTATTTTTTCAGGTGCTAAAACTTATTCAAATTAGAAAATATTTAGAGCGAATAATAATCTGACATACCTATATCCCAAATTTTACACTTTTCTTGTGGTTATTAAGACCATGATAAACATTTGTCTGGAAATCTGAAAATCGCCGGCACTGCACCACTCAGGCAGCTTGTGTATTACCTAATGCGATACTTGATTTTATTTGTCAAGGTCACTTCATATTTAGAATTGTTATTTTAGATGTGCAGTCAGCTTAAGCAACTGCTGGTATATGTCTAGGCTTGATCCGCTGCTGGCAGCGGCAGGCTAAGGAGTGTTCTCTACTAAGCTAGGCACCTATTGGTAGGTGGGTGTCACCTGATCTATGTGGAATCCCTGATTGGAGCCGGCTTAACCCTATAAGGACGGGTACCTATGGCCAAGCTACCGCCTGGAGGACGGGTGCTGGTGGCAATCTATACTGCTAGGGGACGGTCACACAGTAGTTAAAACCCATAATTCAATTGTTTAAGCACGTGATATGATATATAATTTTAAATATTTAATTTCTTTGGAATAGAAATACTAATAATGATATTATACATACATTCTGTGAAAATTTCATTGCTTTTCCTCCATTATTTTTTTAAAAAACGACTTTGTTGATTTTTAGGAAATGATGCCTCAAGGCATCATTCGCCCTGGCCTGGATGATGCCTCAAGGCATCATTCGCCCTTAAAGGGTTAATCTTTTATTTAGGTCATATTCACCGGCCAATTGGTCGCAAGTTAACTGCCTGGTTAGGCTTTACTGTGTAGGTGGGGAACCAAACGGAGTTGTGTCTGTGCTGCCCTGTGTTCTAACCTGTTGGAATCCAGATGGTGATTCTTATGGGTGTTTCAATGGTTGGGAAACTGTGTGGTTTTTCAATATACCAGCAGTTTCGATAATGTCTTATCTCGTCAGGCTATGGTTGGCTGATTGGTTGGGTGTCTCCATACCTTTGTGTGGTGGTTAACTCCCTGCTTTTTTGAGGATTTTGGCTCTAGTCATATATAAGGATCACTTTCTTCCTACATTCATCACATAGATTCAGTCAAATCCAAAGTAGGTCTAATTGAACAAATTGGAAGTTAAACTACCCAAACAAACAAACAAAGAAGCAAGGCTTAGCAAAAAGATAAATTCAAATAAACTTGAAAATCATTGGGGGAATCCATGATTGTAAACAATGAGGAAGTCTGGAAAGGACCTGCAACGGTTGACTGGACGTAAAATCACCCAAACAAACAAACAAAGATGGTGGTTGATGGTGGGTGTGTGCTATAATTAGCTAAAAAAAACTTTTTCACACTCAGTCACAGCCCTCCTTTCATGTTCCCGGGTGGGGGTTTGTGGGGAAAAGGGGGGCTGGGCTGTTCATTCTAGAGCACTTTTGTGTAAAAACCTTTTTGATGTGGTATTCATGTACCTTCAACCATACCTATTGTCCATGGTGTTGAGACCCGATGGGGCCTGGGTCTTTAACCTGTGTATCCAGTTGTATTCAACTTTCAACCTCAGTGATGGATTCCAGGAGGAAGAAACACTTGACCACTTTCAGACGCAGCCCAGCCTGCTTGAATCTCTCCAAGACAATCAGAAGATTTTCTTCAGCCTCCTCCTTAGTGTGTCCACCTACTGTCACATCGTCAAGGAACACCACCGTGAATGGAATACTTTGCAGCAGCTGTTCTAGGAGTCTCTGAAATATACAAGGAGCAGAGTTAGCACCATAATTCAAACGAGTATATTCCATTAAACCTTTTGATGGGGTGATGGTAGTGTACTTTCTGGACTTGGGTGAAAGCACATTCTGTTGTTATGCGTGAGACAAATATACATTACTAAAATAAGTACAACCAGATAACTTGTTTTAAAGATCCATCGATGTTCAGTATTGGGTATTTGTCCACATGGGTAGCAGTAGTGATTGGTCAATCACCATCGGTCAGTCGGCACCTGTAAGTCGGCATTGTCAGTCAGCAGCGGTCAGTCTGCATCAGTCTGTGGGCATTGGTCAGTTGGCATTGGTAAGTCACTATCAGCCAGTCAGTATCGGTCAGTCGACATTGGTTAGTCAATGTTGGTTAGTCGGCATTGGATGGTCGGCATTGGTTAGTTGGCATTAGTCAGTCTGCATCAGTCTATAGGCATGGGCCAGTCGGCATTGGTCGGTGGACATGGGCCAGTCTGCATTGGTTAGTCAGCATCAGTAAGTCAGTATCAGCCAGTCAGCATTGGTCAGTTGGCACTGGTGAGTTGGCAATGGTATGTCAGTATCAGTCTATCAGTATCAGTCACTCTTTTTTCTTTTTTTTAAAATTTAGTACATAATTCAAGTTATGTTAGGGAGCATCAGTCAGCATCAGTCAGTTGGCATCAGTAAGTCAGTATTGGCTACTCAGTATCAATCAGTTGGCATTTATTAGTCAGCATTGGTCAGGTGGCATCGGTCAGTCTGCAACGGCCAGTCGGCATCGGTAAGTCAGCATCAGCCAGTCGGCATCACTCAGTTGGCATTGGTATGTCAGTAACAGCCAGTCTGCATTGGTCAGTCGGCATTGGTAAGTCATTATCGGCCAGTCGACATAGGCCAGTAGGCATCGGTCAGTCGGCATTGGCAAGCAGTTATCAGTCTGTCAGCATCAGTCAGTCGGCAGCGGTCAGTCTGCATCAGTCAGTCTGCACTTTTTTGGGAGGGGGCTAGTGGGCCAATTATTATCAGTATTTCGTTGGTTGCCAACTTGGTTTTTTTTGTGGTCATGGGGGGGGGGGGGGGGGGGGCGGGGGGAGGTATTTTTCAGTATTTCCAGAGGGAGTGCAATTTTTTTTCTTTTTCCTTCTGTAGGCATTTCAGTTAGTTAGTGTTTTTGCTGTGGGTGGACAACTTTAGTATCTTCCAGGTATTTCTGTGGAGTGGACCCATATTTTTTCTATATTTCCATTATGAGTGGGGCAATTTCTATTAAGCATTTTTAGTATTTCCAAGCAAGGTCAACTGTTCTTTTCTGTATTCCATTGGGATGGGCACATTTTTTGGAGGGGGAGGGGGGGGGGCCAAATATTGTCAGTATTACCATGGATGCCAACTTGCTTTTTTGTAAGGGGGGGGGGATTTTTCTGTATTTCCAGGGAGAGTGCAACTTGTTGTTGTTATTCCTGTGTAGCCATTTCAGTGGGTGGAGTATTTTGCTGTGAGTAGTCAACTGTAGTGCTGGATCACTGTTTTTGCCTAACATCTATTTTTCTATTTCCATTATGAGTGGGGCAATTTCTATTAAGTTCTGTAAGTATTGGGAGGGGCTGGGTGGGCCAATTATTGTCAGTACCATTTCCATGGATGCAAACTTGTCTTTTTGTGGTAGTATTTCGTGGTGGGGGAGGGGGATATTTTTCAGTACCGATAGGCCTATTTCCAGAGGGAGTGCAATTTTTTTTCTTTTTCCTTCTGTAGGCATTTCAGTTAGTTAGTGTTTTTGCTGTGGGTGGACAACTTTAGTATCTTCCAGGTATTTCTGTGGAGTGGACCCATATTTTTTCTATATTTCCATTATGAGTGGGGCAATTTCTATTAAGCAATTTTAGTATTTCCAAGCAAGGTCAACTGTTCTTTTCTGTATTCCATTGGGATGGGCACATTCTTTGGAGGGGGAGGGGGGGGGCCAAATATTGTCAGTATTACCATGGATGCCAACTTGCTTTTTTGTAAGGGGGGGGGGGGGATTTTTCTGTATTTCCAGGGAGAGTGCAACTTGTTGTTGTTGTTATTCCTGTGTAGCCATTTCAGTGGGTGGAGTATTTTGCTGTGAGTAGTCAACTGTAGTGCTGGTATCACTGTTTTTGCCTAACATCTATTTTTCTATTTCCATTATGAGTGGGGCAATTTCTATTAAGTTCTGTAAGTATTGGGAGGGGCTGGGTGGGCCAATTATTGTCAGTACCATTTCCATGGATGCAAACTTGTCTTTTTGTGGTAGTATTTCGTGGTGGGGGAGGGGGATATTTTTCAGTACCGATAGGCCTATTTCTAGGGGCAGTGCCATTATTTTATTCATTAATCCTGTGTAGGCCTGTCAGTGGGTGAGGGTTTTTGCTGTGGCTGGACAACGTCCGTATCTCAGTCTGGGGCCAGCACCTTTATATTTCCGTGGGTATTTCGGGGGGGGGGGGGGGGATTTTATCTCTGTATTCCCATTATGGGTGTCGGGGTGCAATATTAAGTGAGTATACCTATAATTTTTGTAGGTATAAAGAAGTGTGTTGGGCAACTATTGACAGTTAAGCCTATTTCTGTGGAGGGCAAACTAAGGCCATTTTTTTATTCTCAGGAGAGAGGGGGGCAACTTTCACTTCAGTCGGAATGAATGTTAAGTCGGTTATACTAGGAAATAATTTTAATATATGAAGAAAAAATACATTTAACATGCAAACGTCACAATGTAGGCCCCCTACGTCATAACGTTATTTTACGGCATTATCTTTTTATTCTATTTGTTCAGCGTTATCTATGCCTCGGCCACGCCTCAGTGATTTGGAAGATAGGCTGTAGTTCCAATCCCACTCACCAGGGGCTCCATAGGCGGCAATGCTGAGACATTGCAGGGGTATTATAGGCCTAATAGCTAATAATCACCTATAATTTCTTCCTTTCTGTCTTTTTAACTATTGTGTACAGATATGTATCTGAAGTCAACTGACTAAACAGTTTATCAAGGCTTGATACAGTGTTGCGATGTGTCATACCTTTGTTGTCTCAAAACGTAGCCGTGTGGTGTCGGGTTTATGTTTTGGTGCTCCACCACCGCGACACCTCAAGACACATCACGACAAATAGGCACGCGATCATTCAATCCTAGCCTGATGTAGCAAGACAACCAAATTGGGCTGAATCTTGCTATATCGTGTGTGTTGGTGGAATCACCACTTAAGCAACATTGAATAAAGCCTGCCTGGGTGACCTTATGATATTCTGAAGGGTGCTGAGAGGTTAAGTCCCCCAATTTGTGCCAATTGTTTGGAAATTCCCAACACAGCTAGGGCCATATATACAACTTCTGTGTAGGAACATAGCTGGAACCGACCAACAAATAGTTTATTAAGGCTTGCTAGATGGGTTATATTTTCAAGACTTTGACTTTCTGTGGGTGACCATGTGAAAATGACTGATTTCTGAGAGGCGCTGTGAGGTAAAGTCACCCAATTGTTAAGAAACCCCCAGCACACTTTAATAGGGCCATGAATACAACTGTTCTGTGTAGGAACATAGCTGGAATCGACCAACAAAGGGTTTATTAAGGCTTGCTAGATGGGTAATATTTTCAAGACTTTGACTTTCTGTGGGTGACTCTTTCACAGGCCGCTTGAAGGCGCCACCTTGAGCCGTGAATACGGCATCTGGTGAAAGTCGGCCGGACTACAGGCTGAGTACGGCATCACCCGGACACACTGCGCCGCTCCACCTTATTGTCGGCAAAACCTTTTAAAGGCATATCCTATAATTCACAGTGGCGCCACCTGTTGATTTCTAAATAATGTCAATTATTAGTTAAAACTGGTTTCTTGGGACTCATTCTAATTCTACATGAGTAAATTTAACATTTTGTCCAGTTTATCCAAACTCAATAGGTAAAATAGACCAATTTGCATTTGCTTGATTTACCAAGGAAATCTACTGAAAAATATGGTTTTCCTCAATTCTTTCAAAAACAAGGACGGTGACATATGATTTTTAAAACAAAAATAAGTAGTACCATATATGTACTATAGTCTGTGAAAATTTGAGGAAAATGACATGGGTTTTACTATGTGAAAAAATACTTTTTAGAATTTCTATATATTCTTATATAAAATTATCATCATATTGATCTATAAATCAAAAACTAGCACGGTGACCCCCGATTTTTAAGTTAGGTATGTGTCCTACAACACTTGGAGATCATCATACTAAATTTTCAGAAAATTTGGTTTTATTTTTCAAGCCATATTGTCCGATATGCCTTTTAAAATAAAGTTCTTATCAGGAGCTTGTAATTTCAGCGATAAGTTTTCCGTACATTACTCGAGCGATGCGGTGTGCCACCCGGAGTCAAAGTACCATCAAATCGAAGTTAAAGTACCACTACTTGAACTTTGAAGGCTGAAGGTTGATGTGCGCGGAAACCTGTTTGGATTTCATAAAAACTGTGAAGGTAAGTTGTCTATATGCCTTTAATCAAGCGCATAAATACCACTGAGACAAATGATGGTTATTTCAGTTACACCAGGTACACATACCATACACTTAGCAGAGAACTTTACAAGGTGTTAAAGCCACTGGCTGCCCCACCGCTGTTACTATATAAATAGGTGTGAAAGCGGGCCCCGCAGCACACCTGTGACTGTGAGGAACGTCAGACACTTTTCAACGGTTTATAACCAAAGAACTATAGTTCTTTGTTATAACTACAGATTTAATTATCAGATCCGAACGATTCATACACCATCGAAACAGCCAGGAAAAGTTACGTTTTAAAAATTTAAATTCCCAACACCTGATCTAATGAATGTGGGGTGGGTTTCCATTGTGTTGTTTAGTCGGGCAGATGGAGTGTCGCATGCGTGGCGGCCTCAGCGCTGCCGCATACAATATCTCGATGAAGCTAATAGACCCACCCGCCTATACGATGGTCCAGTACTAAAAGATAAACAGTTAATCAGAACTAACAAATACTAGCGACTTCGTCGCGTCGTACCCCCCTCCCTTAGTCTGTTCAAGGTACGTTCCCTGCTAGTGCTGTCCCCCTAAAGATAGGGGGACAGCACTAAGTGGTGCCCCCTACTATTAATACCTGGAACCATCATTTAGTTCCCGACCATCATTTCATGTGACACCGATTTTACCGACTACGAGAAAAATAGATCAGAAAACTACAATACTAAACTTTGATTTTGGCATGGTGTGAAATGAATCATAAGAGAAAAGTTTGTCTGAGTATAGAAATACAAAAAAGAAGACCAGGTTCGAGTTTTTCACTGTACGAGAATCTCACTCTCGTGGGCCCTCATTCTCCACGCCCAGGTTTGGTTTACTATGTCTCTATGTATTGGAGCAACTTCAAGCGGATTCGACGGAATTCTACCGTTTTAAATATAGTAGGTAACAAAGAATCAATAAAGTATAAAACTGCTGTAGGATGGAATGAACTAGCACCCGAAACACGGAGGATACAGGATGAAGATTTATTCACACAACTTATTAAAAATAATCTAAGAACCAAGCTCAACACTCAAGAGTAAAGTTAGCTATATTGAACACCTCCCAGACAAATTCTAAGCAAGCTGAAAAATAAATACTGGCTCTGGATGAATATACACGTAGTAAAAAATTGGTATCTGTAAACTTATAGAACTGTGTAACCATATCATTGTTTGCAGGTAAAAGTCAAGTACCTGTATGCATTTAATGTAATGTATAATTTATCTTCAAGGAACCGCAAGCTCTGTATGCCTACCCGGTACGCATGATGCGGAATGATAACTATTAAGAACTGGAGTTGCCGGAAGATAGGCGCAACAGCCCCTAGGCACTATCTACAATATAAATAAAAACTTTAAAACAACAAAAAAACATGTACACGGCCGTTAGACGGACTCGGGGAAGGTCACACTGCGCCGCTCCAGTTTATCGCAAAACCTGTCTCTTTACAATCATAGGATTTGAAGATGTTCCCTCCACGCCTTTTTTACGGGCCATGTATTACGACCCAAGATAAATGCAGTTCCTAGCTGTGTATTGTATCTGGCACTTTCCCCCGTTATATTTGTAAATGAGATCACAGACTTGAATGACCTGGGTTGGCAACACGACCACGGTGGCCAACTTATGATCATCTCGCTTTTGTTCCCATATAAGTTGTAAGATAGCGCCACTTTCACACCTGTAGTATCACACCTTATCCACCAGGTGACATGCAGAGTAGGCAGGGGTCTATTGTCTAGCCACCTATATAGCCGCACCATAGCTATGCTGTCAATAGACTGGTTCCCTGCCCATATGAATAAGGGGCAGGTAACGGGTTCCACAGGCATGGCCTTCAACTTTGGCTGGTGCCCGCCTGTGACTAGCGGATACCCCAGGAACCAGCCTAGTGGTTTGGCTGCTTCCGCTAGTCATACACCTAATTTCACCGAGCCCTCTAGCGGATGACCAGGGAACCAGGAGGCGTTACCAATAATGCACCATGGAACTGGAACCCGTTACCTGGCCTATAGTCTAACTAGGCCAGGGCCCTGTTTTTCAGTTGAGACTATCTTAAGTTGAGACCGTTTGAGGGCCAAAGTGTTTTTCAGTTGAGATGATCTTAGGGGATCTCAAGTTAAGACTAAGATAAGACCGTTTGGGGTGCTTTGGGGTTTTTTTTCAGTTGAGACGATCTCAGGTGATCTCAGGGGATCTCAAGTGAAAGGATCTCAACTTCAGTCTCAACTTGAGGCCAGTTGATACTTGTCTCAACTTTTTTATTCGGTGCTTAAACTTAATCTAATAAGAAGATATTTAAAGCAAAGTGAACTAATAACCTGGCAAAGCTATACACCGATTTTCAAATTATTCTTTTGCTTATTATGACCATGAGAAACATTTGAAAAGGGAGTGAAAAAGTGCAGTCACTGCACCACTCAGGCTGCATGTGAAATTCCTACTGGTATGCTTGAAAACGGTCTCAACTTGAGATTGGTCTCAACTTGAGATCGGTTCACAAAAGGTATCATGAGGGACAAAAATAATAGGTGATTTAGAGGTAATTTTTAGACCTAAGCTGGTTACCCGCAGGAATATCACTATAGAACTTGAGATCGCTCTACACAGAGGGTTAGAGATCTCAACTTGAGATCCTTGGAGTTGAGATCCCCTAAGATCGGCTGTGTAGACTTGAGACAACATCTGAAAAACACTTTCTGCCATTGATCTCAAAGTCGGTCTCAGGATCTCAGATCGATCTTAGCGGATCTCAAGTTGAGATCCTCTCGACTGAAAAACAACCCCCAGGCTTCCAGGCTATGCTGTCAAATGCATGAAACATGACTTATATGATTATCATATACTTATATTCTATTTTGGTGATCAATACTAGTTAGAATTATATAAAATTGATAATTATTTCACAGACAAAATATTTTGAATATAAAAAATTGACACAAATTTGCTGTGCATCCAGAAAACCCCAGCACACTTAGGATCATAATTTCAGCTGGTCCATATGTAAGTATATACTTGGAATCGACTGTGAAATAGTTTAATAAGGCCTTGGGGTATGTGGTAATTACCCAGCTAAGAAAATAATCTTTTAAAAACGTTTTAGAAAGGTTCTACAAAGACCAAAAACGTTGGACGCTTTTTAACGTCTTTAAAACTTTTTTTTTTAAAGTCATAAAAACGTTTCTAGACGTTTTATTTCAGTGGCACACAGACATGGATGAGCATAGTTCACGGACCTTTTATAAGGAAGTGAAGGAGAATTTTGGACTGGAGAAATACCTTATAGTATTACCAAAGGCAAATAGAATTGCTCTCACCAAGCTATGCACAAATAATACCAGGCTAAAACTTGTGCAACGTTATGTAAATGCTCGTAGATCTACGCGCGTTAATCCAACATCGTACATACCGGTTTTGTGCAACGCCACTGCATTAAATAAGAGACAAGATACGAGCATTCTACTTGCAGTAATGTTTTGCGCAACGGGTATGATCACACATACAAGTATTAACATTTGTACTGTATTTGTACTGTATTTTCTTAGAGCAAAGAGAAATCTAGCGCAACGCTAACGCATGTGTGCTTAGGTATGACAAACAGTATTTACAATAATACTTTAGTGCAACGGCCCCCAGCAGGGGGGGGGGGTGAGAAATGTTGGCAATAAAATGTATTGTATTTTCATATATTTATGCTCCAAGCTGTTTGTAACACATTGTGAGTCAATAAACATATTACTATTGTATAGAAATTAAAATAAATCTGCTCAGGCATTGGTCTCTCCAGAAGGAGGTGGGTTGGAAATCTCCAGGCAAATCTGTGCACACCTTGAGATTATTTCAGGGATTTTCCTTCATTTACACTATGGAATAAAACTCAAGCATGGGTAACTGAAAGTTCTGTTATGGATATACAAAATATATAGGATATGAGATCATATTTTTGTATGGAGACATATTCTACGAATAGACAATCGAATCTTTTTCATGACTAAATCCCAGAAAAAAATATAGTTAAGCAGGAGGTTGGGTCCAAAAGGGACATATCATAAGGAAAAAAAGAGAAACCTGCTTCATTTGAAAATCTCAAGGAAAAGTTGGCAACAAACTCCCTCTTAGCAAGAGTGAAAAGGGGATGGAGCAATATCTCAAGGTGTACCACCCTCAGATATTGTACTGGAAAAATATTGCAAGGGGAGTTTTGCACCATCTTTGGAGGTAGACTGTCTCCCACCTTTAAAACTACCGTAAACATAACCATTGCTATGACTCCATTTCAGGTATGGCTGGGCAGCACCATTTATTCAGAGGTGGTTGGTCAGTGTTCTCCCTGACAGTGAAGGCATTCCTAAAAATGAAAAGGTTTGGAACACATCTATCCCCATCATCATTGATGTATGTATCAATACAGTCTAAACTACCACTAGAAGACACATTTAGATGCCAAATGAGGCATTTTTCCAAGTCAATTTTGCCTTCGCAAGGTGTCTTCTTTGAAAATATGACAGTGGGGGAATGCAAGTACAAGGCAGAGCAGCTCTTCTGTGAACATTCCGTCCCAGAATCCAGTGAATCTGCTGCATACATCATAGCATTCGTCTTAGGTCATAAAACGGTGAGTATTTCTCTGACTGGGATGCCAATTTCCAATGTTTCCATTGAAATTCATGTTTTCATTTCCAGGATAAAGAATTATCTTCCTTGTGTAATATTGACATGCCAATCATTCCATTACCCAATTCAGCCTGAGCCCATGATCCCCCACTGAAACTTCCCACTGACTCACAAAAAATTTGAGCTTCCCCTTGAGCATTTAATTCCCCACTGTAATGCATATGTAATGTGTAAACCCTGGATTGCAATGAAAAGTATTTCAATGGTTTTTTTCTGATCCCAACTGGCATCCCTAAGAATACAGTAAAGGAAACATAATAAATGAATGATTATTATTTTAGATGATATATCTATGTAACCCATACTGAAAGTCTATAATGCTTCAGGTAGTATTAACACTGGCCTCGATATATTGACCATCCATGGTTACAAGTGGTTTTTTTGTAAAAGCAAACTTTTTTGTCCAAGTTATATGTGTAGTATTACATTTGTTTTATTTTATACTGGAATTGGTTGGGTAGGTGTTATGTGTAAAAAATGTTTCCTATATTTTGAAATAAACCCCAATGCATTTATATTTCAAACCTTATCCAGTATCTCTCATCTTGTGAATAAGGCAGTCAATTGCAGGGTCCTGACATCTAAATTATTTCTTATCACAGTACCTGTAATACTGCCAGCGGGCCATCCATAAAGTATGTTCACACTGAGGAGGGTGGGGGGGTCAATATTTTTGGAAACTTTGCATATGCTCCCTCTTTGTTCTATTGTGTACACGATTGGGAGGGGGTGGGTGGGTCCAAAATTTCAGAAATTCTTTTTTTATGGATGGCCCCATCTTAAAGGGTGTGTTCTATTGGGCTGAACTGACAACCAAAAAAGACCACTACATAGGACCTGCATGAGAACCACACACCAGCCTTTTCTCAGGTAGTTATAGCAATTGGTATACTGGAGGAGTCAAGGGGTCATCCATAAATTATGTCACACTTTTTTATGGCATTTTTATAGCCCATCCACCCCCCTGTCACATATTTCGTACCACCCCCCCAAATTATTATGTAACACTTTCCGACCCCCCCCCCCCATTTTCTTTCTTATGTAAGAAAGCATAACATAACAGTTATTACATCTTTGACAATGCTACTGCAATACACAATTAATTTAGTGGGAGATATTACATGAGACAAAACTCCTTATTTCCTAGATCACTGAAAAGCTATGGATACTTCACCATATTTTACTGTAGTAATCATCATTTTATAGCAAACAATCATAGGTAGTGCTGAACTTTTAACCAAGCATAAATCTAGTCTGCCTTGATGAATTACTACCAAAATCAACATCTTCATCATTGTGGCACTCCACATCTTCCTCCTACATGTATATGATGATTCACATTTATGAGTTCAACCTGTAAACAAGTTGGCATGTGGTACGTTTGGGGATTTATCCTTGTGCATAATCATCGACCCCATAACAGACCATTTCCAGCTAACGACTGCTCAGCATTTACTTCATTGGTTGGGAGATCACAATTCCTCTCTCACAGGAAATCTGAGGATAATCCCTTCCTAAGCTACAGCTGAATATATATTTCCAAAAGCTGTGAGGTTCCTATATGTGTGAATAGGGTGATGGTAGAAATTATCATCACTGAGGGAAAGGCCTTCTTTTTCACGGGAGGTGACCACTGAAGAATCAAGAGTGTGAACCTGCAGTCTGCCACCGATTAAATGTATCCAGATACATTTAAATGGTGAGCTTGTCAGGTAACTTATATACTATACAGACATGTTCACATGACAGGACATTAACAAGGAAATACATGTATAGGACAGCAATTGAAGGGTGCTATGTACCCTTCTAAGGATTTCTTAGCATGAAATGCAGGATACCAGATATATATCATCCCTCTTGTCATATGACAGATGGGAAGAATCCCTATCACATTGAATATCATAGCTTAGGTCTGGACACTTTTTGATAACCTGCTTAAATTTTTTTGTTTCCACTATGGATTGTATTTCATGGGGTAACTGGTTCCATAATAACATACCTTTATATACAGGTGATGTCTTAAATTGATCAGTACAGGGTTTCGTTACTTTAGGACTGATTTTACTTCCCTGTATAGTTCTATTATCAGTATCAATTACATTATTAGGACTTTACTCCATTGGTGAATCAAGTTTGATAGATGTTATCCTCTCTTTACCGATAATGGGTTTATTTTATTATTTTTATACAAGTTCTCATTAGAGATGTCTCTTGCCCATAGTCCCCCTACTGTTATGCATAAACAATTATTTAGAATTACTTCAATATCATTTTGCTTCTTCTGGGTTAGGGCATAATGGATGTAATCACTGCATTCTAGCTTTGTTAACACATCTGCTTTACTAGTTTTATGGTGACATTCTTAGGGATCAAATATCTGATATATCTAAGATGTATCTAAGAAATCATTTACCTGAGATTGTTATCCCCTATTATACCTGATTAATATCTGCCCAAATGTGTCAAATAGTCAGTGGGTGATGCAAGGTGCTATAATCAGCCAAAATCATAAGGTAAAAATGTGGCAATAGGCATCTTACATCCCTGGCAGAAATATTTCCTCATTGATCAGAAACAGGGAACAACAGTCTCTGCTTTTACACTGAACCACTTGTAGCATATATATTTACTGACTTTCCTTGATCTGGACAGTCTCCTATTTGGCTACCTTTTTCCTCAGGTGTTTGACTATTTCAGTGGATTTGTGTAAGCAGCCTTAAAAGGTTATCCATTTATAACTGCTTATTATCATGATTTTCTGAACACCTTTCCGGCATAGGCAAAGTTGCCTCTAAAGTCTTGGAAAGTTGCCTCTAAAATCTTGGAATTAGGTGACCCATGTTCTGTCACACAACTCTGGGCCCTGTTTTTTAGTCACGACGTTTGTAAGTGTCGCAAGCCTAAGATCGTAGAGCCGATCTACGACATATTTCTAAGATAAAAGATGGCCAGCGTCCTATAGACAGTGTCGTAGTGCGGCACGGACGATCGCCGCTAAAAGTGTCTCAAGTATAGAACTGTCTTAGGTTCTAAAAAACCTCACTGTGCGTACATAGAGGATTTCCTGTGCTTCCCATACGAATTAAGCGATTCACAAGTAAGGCATAAATATAACCTATAATCGTACCAAATATGAAGAAGATCGGACGCACCGTTTCGAAGATATCGGTGAATTTGAATTTCGTCATAGCAATCATCTGCTCTGGTGGCCAGTGTACCCTCCCATCTCCCGGTGGCAGAGACTGTCGTAGTCGCCGCATAAATTATTGGAGGGTGGGGGAAAGTACACTGGCCACCAGAGCAGACGTTTGCTATGACGAAATTCAAACGCCCATATCTCCGGGACGGTGAGTCCGATCTTCTTCATATTTGGTACTCATGTAGGTCATATATATCCCTTACTCGTGTTAAAATTTCACCGTTTAATTCAAACGGGAAGTGAAGTTGCGCATTCGGTACGACATGTCCAGAGTGGTCTTAGACCTACGACACTTAGGCCACTCAAAAAAAAAAACTTGTTTCTCATCACCGCGCGCATCTGAAAAAACGATTTTAGAAGATTTTTTTTTTTTTTTTTTTTTTTTAAATAGATGAACCTTGATAGAAATCATGAAAGGTATGTGTATTTAGTATCAAATTAAAGCACCTGATGTCAGGGATGCATTAAATGTATAGCCAGTAAAAATCTGGAAACCCCGCATAAGCAGACACCCTGCGTAAGCAGCCACTTTGGCCCGGATCGGAGGGTGCCCGCTTATGCAGGGTTTTACTGTATGTCTGCCATCTTTGATAAAGCAAAAAAAAAAAAAAAAAAAAAAAAAAAAGCGCCCTCGTCATATTTTTCATGGCTTGGTGATGAGAAACAATTTTTTTTTTTTTAGTGGCCTTAGGGGGACACTTTCCGGTCCAGTGGCCACCGAGTGTCTTGACTATAGCACACCTTTTACCTCCCTAAGTCTCGTATTCCCACTAAGTGTCTTAGCCCCTCTAAGATCGTACCTCTATAGCACACTGACAGCAAATATGTGTCGTAAGTTACGAATGTCGTGACTAAAAAACAGGGCCCTGGATGCCTCCCCCCCCCCCCCTCTATGAATTTTAGGCTGTGTCACACTTTTCAATCTACCCCCCAACCCCCTAAGTGCGACATAATTTATGGATGACCCCCAAACACTCATCAGCAGCAGCCCCAGAGCAGTGTAATGACAGATTGCCCATAAAACCTAATATGCAGTAGAACCCCACAAAAGCAGACACCGTCTGTTCCCAGCCAAAGTTCCCACTTACATGGGGTGCCCGCTTACGTGGGGTTAAAATAAACATCTAATAGAGGGATCCTTTCTGAGCAAAGGTGTCCATTAATGTGGAGTGTCAGCTAACGCAGGGTGTCTGTTATTATTTCGGATGCCTATAAACATACCACTCAGCTGCCATTCTATGTCAGCCTTTTTACTCTCCTGTGGGTTTTGGATACTATAAGTATAATTGGCAGACTCCTGATGCTGACGAATTCCCAGATATCACAGTGGAACACCCACTTTAAAATTAGTGGTTCAAAAACGGTTATAAGCAATTACAATGTGTCAATCCCACAGCTTTCAGGCATTGAGTTTACCAGGAGATTGACTCTTGAAGAAATAGAAGTTGTGGATCGCCTTACCAGACTCAGATTAACAAGGTAAGAGCTTTTCATAGTCAACATGTCATTGCCATTTGTGCTAGGGACATAAAGATTATCCACTTTTCTAAAAAAAACTTTGATGTTGAAAATGCCTAAATATTTATGTTCAGAAATTGAAAGAATCAAGTGATTTAATTGTGTGTTAAAAAAGCCTAAATGATGATATTCAGAAATTGAAAGAATAAATTGATTTGATTAAGATCATGTTTGAGAAATATGTGCCTAAATACATTCTTAAAGAGTACACATATTTTTCCAGATAACTTTGGCTTTTCTTTCTTCAACTTCTCACAATTGAATAAAACTTGAAATATTTTTCTATTTGACCTTTTCCTAAAATATATAGAGATCTGACTAAAATTGATTCTGAAATTGGAAAAATAGCTGATAATTTGCATGCATAATTGTTCAGAAAAATATCACTCAGGAGTCATATTATCTCAGCACATATATGTTTGTGGGGTTGAGTTGAGTATATGGTAGTCATGATAAAAACAAGTACATATTTATTGAATGTATTAAGGATCTATCTAGTAAACCAGAGTTCTACAGAGTTTGTGCTATGATCTCCACTCTCTAAGGCTACCTATCCAGTATGTGATTGGCGAGTGGGATTTTCGAGGCCTTACATTCTACATGAAACCACCAGTGCTTTTCCCGAGACCCAGCACCGAGGTAAGGACTAGTCTGAGTTTTATGTATTGTATCGGATCTTATGTATTACTATACACCTATGGCCGAGCATCTATGAAATACTACCTGATGCTACGATTGAAGAATGTTTGTGCCCGCCGTGACCAATGTTCCTCTCACTAACAAAATTTCTCACATTGCCTGTGAGAGCAGTGTGCATGTCAAGAAAAAAACAAGATGGTTGTTCTCTCCCATTTGGGAGTTCAGAGATTATCAAGAGACGTCATGAGTTTGAGTCTGAGTTTATTTATGCCACACATTTTGTTGGCCCCATAATTTCACGAGTCGAAGACGAGTGACATTACGGAGCCAACAAAATGAGTGGCATAAATAAGCTCAAACTCAAACGAGTGGCGTCTAGATTTTATCCTACCCGGTTCCTATATTTTTTCAGTATCAGGAAGTAGTGGCATAAACAACACTTTATGTCACACCCGTGACATAAACAAATCCCATGTTAAGCCTATGGCGTTTTTTATTAGGGGTAGGATAAATGGTACTACCTCCCCAAAACGTGGGCCGTCCACATAATACCGTTGAAATAGCTTAACCCATTCACGCCGGCTGATGCCTTGAGGCATCAACCAGGGCTGGCCGGGTGATGCCTTGAGGCATCATCCAGGCCTGGCCGGGTGATGCCTTGAGGTATCATTTACAAAATATTCGTTTTTGTAAATAATATTGGAAATATTATCTCAATTATCATGAAATTTTCACAGTATGTAGGTATAACATCATTTTAAATTTTTATTTTCTGAGAAAAGTTAATCTACCCCTAGGATGGGTAGTACAAAGAGAGCTGACCCATTAAGGAGTCCTGAAGTAATATATAAACATAACGAAAATCGAAGATAAAAAAAGGACATTTTTGATGAAATTGATACATGTATATTGAAATTTTTTTCAGACTTATTATCCACTTGCCATATACATAAGAACTATACAAATAATTGTTACTTGAGAACTGTATATATATGAACGAAAATTATCTTTATGAAGTATTAACCAGTTATTTACCATGTATTTAAGAGATAAGTCAACAAATGTTTATTCAATAGCCATAGAAGCCACCAAGCAAGTTGCTCACCTGTATTACCTTAAAAGAGTTAAAATGAATATAGTTACACCTGATGAAGGCCAACATAAAGGCTGAAACGTTGTGTCATGATTCATGTAAATAATTGATAAAATAATTAATAAAAATGTCATTTATAATTTCCAGAGTTGTTGGTACTACAATACAAGTTTTATACATCATTTTTAATATTTCTATGCAAAATAAAGAATAGTATTAAGAATCCCTTGTCATGTCACATGATTCAAAGACAAAATTATCACCTTAAGGCCTTTATACCTGGCCTCTAGTGGTATTCACTGGCATTAGTACCTGGCTCCATACCTGTGCTATTGTCGTGGGCACCCGGCGCGGTAGGGTTAAATATACAAAATCAACCCAACCCAACCCAAAGTGACCCCAAATCTGCCATTTTTTCGGAATCCCTAAGCACACCTAGGGCCATAATTTCAACTGTTCCATTTAGGAACTATGTTGGAATCATTGATGAAATAGTTTATTAAGGCTTGGTGAGATGGGAATATCTAGAAAATCTTGATTTTGCATGTCTGATTATCTGGGAAATGAAGGAATTCTGCCTGCCTTCCATGAAAACACAAAATCTACCAATTGTCTAGAATCCCCTAGCACACTTACAGTCATAATCTTTACAGTTCCATTTATAGATTCTAATATACCGTTGACTTTCTAGGAACTTGTTGAGCATGTTCTGTCAAAGGATATGTTTTCACGGAAGGGGTCTTTCCTGGAAGTCGGACCAGGCAGCGGGGCCATTGTATGTTCACTTCTCAAAGAATGTCCTGAGGTTTGTGATTTGTCATTATTAAAAGAAACTACATTCTATACTGTATTCTGATATTCAGTGGGTGTGATTGCAGGAGTCTTTGCTGTCTAAACTTAGCATAGTAAATAATTGTCTTGGTTTTAATCTGTAAAAAGATAAGCATAGCCCCGCCAATGTATTATTGTGTATCCAGTCAAGGTGTACCTGTGTTATCAAAGATATAACTAAAATATCATTGAGGTGATATGCATACACGTATGACACACCAAATTGGAGCTGGAATACCATAATATGTGATGCAATCACTGTTATTTATATAGAAATAATTTACATGGATATTATAAACGTATTGCGTTCCTACACTCAGTGATCCAATGCTAAAGAATATGTTGCTTGGCTGCAGGCATTGCATAATCAAGCAGATAAGGTGTGACACTGGCCTGGGGGAAAAGGTTTAATGTTTTTCCTTGCATCAAACAAGGAAAATATTGATTTAGCCTCATCTACACCTACAAAACAGTGGTTTGAAACTCCCAACAGAACAAGAACATATTATCCAGGATTTCCCTGTCTCTCAGAGGCAGAAAAATCCACATGAAAAATATTTCCACTTTTTTTCCTGACCCCAACTGACATCCTTGAATATCAATTCTCTTAATGAGCTTTTTCAATACAGTTACCATCAAGCGGCTAAGCATTTATATCTAATGCCATAAATAGCGATGCAATTTATGTGGGGTGTGCTACAGTATTATTGACCTTCTCAAATAGAATAAAGATAAACCTTCTCATGTGTAGACAACGCTGTTCTTACAAAGACAAAGGTCTTACAAATGTCTGTCTGTTTTCCAAGTATTGGAACTCCTTTAAATGAAAAATGCATAGGGATGATTTATTGGATTTAAAATCCGTTCAACCATTACTGGTCATTTCCAGGCTTTCTCAACATTCAGCTTTTTTCGCTGGTTTTAGACCACAATTGGTGTGATCAAATCTATGCGATGAAATCAGGTAGATACCACCCCTTCAGATTTTCTTAAGTTGAAGATCTTTTACTTCCCACACCACATGAACATGGTATGCGAAGGACTGGCTTTTGGTTTAAGAAGTAAGTCTATCATTGCCTGGGGAGCTCATAAAACCCAGAAGCACACCTTATGAACAGCAGGTCACTTGAGCTATGTAAGTGTGCATAATTAGTAGAAACAGCCCAAGGTGAGAGTCAATATGGATTCATACAACTGGGTTCATATGTGTAGTGATCTTCACAAGGTGGTAGCTGACCAAAGACAGTAGCAGAACAGACCAAGTTACTTAACTCTAAATTGATTCTCACCAAGTGTGGTCTGCTGGGATAGACAGCAATTACCAATCTGTTCACCCTCTTGGTCAATCCTTCTCATACCATGTCTATGTGGTCTAATTGAGCAAAGTGGATGTTAAACTACCCAAACAAACACCGAGCATAGTTTAGTATTGCTCCTACCTTGTCTCCAAGATTTAGATTTGATGCCACGTCCCAGCGAATAAAGTCACTCAATGTTCACCCCATGGTGTCTTTTATTAGGTGTAGGATAAACAACCAGCCTATACCCTGAGAAAGTTAAGCATATTGGTATCTACCACTGAGCCAGCCAGTTGCATAGATACAAACAGTTATGATTAAAGAGAGAATAATTCACATATCTTTTAACAATATTTCCATCCTGTGTTTTATACCACAAGCTGCACATGATTGCCTCTCTAGTGTAGCTGATTTCACATAGTATCATGTTTCTCTTCTCAACTCTTTCCTCAATTAGATGACCGGAGTAGCTGTGGACATTAGTCAGGATGCCTGCGACCTGACTGCACAAAATGCTGAGAAAGTTGGCGTTATGGATCGACTTGAAATCCATAATTTACCTATTCATCAATGTAATTCTGTGTTATTAAGAAATTCCTAGTATCTTCTGATTAGTTAGTATCAAGATTTGTTCCCGACTCATCCCTACCACCGGCTCGGTGAGAGTCGAGAATAAATGTTGATGTACAATACCAATAAAGTGCTGATTCCACCAACACGATGCATTTGCCATGTTATATCTTGGTATATCCTGGTACATCTTACAGTGCCATGATATATCTTACACCCTTTGTCATTTCGCACGCGATGATATATGTATTTTTTCATGATGATTTGTGTATATATTAGTGCTCCACCACTGTGATGCCTCATGATATATTGCTGACATATTATAGCATATCTCAGCATATCATGTCAAAAACATGCCAAAGGTGCTTAACCAGATTGATGGTTCCACGCGATTATTCAAATTCTAGCAAGATTAAACAAGACAACCAAATCATGACAAATCTCGCTATATCTTCTGTGCTGGTGGAACAAAGTGATTAAAACATTAACATGCAGATTCATCCCAATCACACATCTTCCTATGATGCCCTTGTAAAGGACCTTTTTGACATCAAAGAGTGCTGCCGGGAGCCACGTTGCTGAGCCCCCGGCCAGGTGGAATGTATTCACAGATGATATTACAAACTAATTAATATGATCTAAATAAGATATTTGCAACCGGATTTGGCATCTATAATTGGATTACAAATCAATATATGATACTTGTAGATCAGTAATGGGAAAACACAAAACTCTGACACTTACTGCCCCCTCAGAATGGGGAAGAGTCTTTGAAGATGCATACATAAACAATCGTAAGGTCAGGGAGAGTCAGTCATATCAGACATGGCAGTAATGCCCGTCGCATCGAGAAAGGCAATAAAATTAGGTCAATGAAGTGTGTACATCGACACAAATGACCCCAATCAAGTGTGTCAATGTCTTATGGGCCAATATAGAAGCGAATCTTAATTCTAACTGGATCAATGATCAATGGTCTATGATTATTGATAGTTGAAAGGATTGATTAACTCTCCATACACCCAATACACTGCAGCATATGTGACATTGTTGCATGATGACATTTTTGTAATTGGAATATCTAATTTATATTAAGTAAAATTGTGTGATTCTCACTTTTTCAGATGTATCATTGTGTGAGAAGAAAAGGTTTGAATTCATAGTTAGCAATCCTCCATACATAACATCTGCCGATATGAAGACACTGCAGCCAGAAGTCATTAGGTAACAAACATTTTACCATCAGACTTCTTTTATAGTATTTCTTGTAGCCTACACCACTTTGTTAATGTTATATCACCCATAATCGATGCACATGTACTTACTCTTTCAGTCCTGAAGATGTCTGGAGGCATAACCATGTAGAGCCTGAAGATGCCTCCATGCATTTTTTACGTACTATTTTAAATAGAATGTTAGTGCAAAGTTAGAGGAACAATTTATTTGATTTCATGATTTTTTCACTATATATAGGAATCAATATTACTATTCTAATTCACTGTTGGTTAGAATATTGTAACTAACTGAGGAAACCCTGGATTCCATGATTATACTTGTAAAATGTATGGCATCAGTGCATATAGGGTCAGGAAGATTTCTTAATGAGGCTTATATTCCCGAAGCACACTCAGTAAAAGCCCTGGGGGTTGTTTCACTAGAAGAGATAAGTCTGGTTGTTTCTAACAGTGGCACCACAGCGGCAGTGTGTGTTTCATTAGTAGGTGCAACCAAGCTTGAGCGGCACTTGGGACATGAGCAGCACCAGCAGTGGAAGTGACCATTTCATTAGTCAAGTGCCGTTTGCTGTTACTGCTACTGTGGTGCTACTGTTCACAAGAGGGTCTGCCCTCTCGTATTGATCAAAACAACCATGGACTAGTGAAACAGCACCCCGTTTTGGGAACAGGAGTCTGCCATTTCACGAGGTTCACTTTGGGTCCCTAAAAATAGCAGGGATTTCAGTTTGGGTCAGTGAAAAAAGTGGAAATATTTTTCAAATGGAACTTTCTGCCTCAGAGAGACTAAAAATCATGGAAAACACATCAATGTTATCCATTGAAGAGGGCTGAGGGTTTGTGAGGAGGTTCAAACCACTGTTTTATTGGTGTGAATGAGGCTCAATTTATATCATCTGTGTTTTATACAAGAAAAATAACTTCATAAAATAGAGATGAAAACAAGGATGTCCATGGGAAAAGTTGAAAACTGCCATCCTTGAATTGATAGAGTACCAGGTTATTTTTTGTTAATATTTTGTTTCAAGTCTTCAAGTCAGTAATTCTAATTAAACAAATTTGACGTTGAATTACCCAAACAAACTTCAAGTCAGTGATATGGTTCCTACTAAAGTTCACCATGTGTATGTATTCTATGAGTGAAATGCCAATTTCCATGACGTGTATTGGCTCCCTATTTGGTTATCTGTTTGGTTAATTGGTCATTTTTTTAATGTTTTATCATTTCTTTTTACAGTGTATTTTTCTTTATCTTTGATAGTTTTGAGGACCATGTTGCACTTCACGGTGGTGAAGATGGTCTTGATGTTGTCAAAGATATCCTCCAAGTTGCGCCACAAATAGTAAAGCCTGGAGGGTAAGTGTGTCATTTATATTGAATATAATGACCACACTGTACAAGCTTCAAAACGAGATGATAACTCATGGTTTGTATGGAACAAGGCATTTAGGCTGAGTTCCGTACAAACTGTGAATTATTATCAAGTTTTATGGCTTGTACATAGCATGGTAGGTCATTTTATATTTACTATGTACCTGAAATTAATAAAAAATAATCAATTTAATTGGGCCTAACTACTAATATTTTAGTTCAAACCATATGGAATAGTGTTCCATATCTTGCTGTATGGAACACTGTTCTGTACAATATTTTAAGGTTAATTTGATTAGGCCTAACAACTTATGTTTTACTCGATGTGTATGGAACATATTTTGATGTAGGGAACACTGTTCCATATGGTAATTTTTGGGAAAACGCACTCATATACATCACCTAGAGGTTAGAATGCTCACACAGGCTTTCAGCTTACTGCAAAGAATCTAACCCTTCACTATCCATTCACCAATTATAAAGGCCTGGTAAAATTGTCAGGGGTCCAGTATCCCAGTCAGACCATATCCCTGCTCCACTACAGACTGGGTTCCTTTTAATAGAACTTTCATGGCTGAGTGACCATGTGAACGTTTGCGCAGTGCAGTATAGCAATATCACATATCAATGGACCATGATAATAGTGCCAAATATATGGATGTTCCAGAAGATAGCCCATCTGAAAATGTTAAAAGAACTCTTAGAAGTAGAAGGAAAACTGATGACAAAAATGTTAGTAAGAGGACTACCAAGAGCACTAGTATTACTCCAAATGAAGTACCCTCAAGCCAAACAAACATGATTGCACCAAGTGCTAAGAGGCTATCAGAGAGCGAATTGAGTGGTTAAGTTGACCTTTTAGCCAGAGAAGTAGGGCAGTTGACCAAGACTCTCAATGAAAAATTCAGTCACAACTATGACAAGTTGAATGGGAACTGTGGTATGCAAGACCAGGCACAAGTCAAAATCAAAAACGTTAGCCAACAGATGACAAACACCTCAAAAGAAATATGCCAATGTATTGATAAAGTAAAACGTTTACATGATATATTTAAAAAGGAACTTAATGATGTTCAACAGATTTAGGATGCGCCTACTTTAATTAAGTAATCAGTTGCCATCTGTTCACACATGTAGATTTCTATTCCATAATACATATTCCTGTTCATGATACTTGAGAACAACTATCAGATCCATTCTCTAGGTTTATTGAAACATTCTTGATACTATCAAGTACAAATGGCTTACTGATCAATAATTTCCTATGATATTCTCTTACTTTTATTTGATGAGATTTTGGTATACAGCGCTCTTCCATTATAAATGGAAATAGCATTTGCTCCTAGTTATATGATATGGCAAACCGGTGCATATTTACAGTATATACAGCTAATATATAAGCATGGGAATATAGTAAATACACAATATTAACTGGTATCAGATACAAGTGGACTAGATTGATCTCTGAGGATTAGATGTGTAGTAATATCCGACCCATTGCAAGAACACAAAACGTAGTGAGACGATTACTGACACATTCTGATGCTTTTCTCTATGTCATCTTCATTCAGATCAGTGTGGTTGAAGGTCGATATCAGTCATCCACAGTTAGTTAAGGAACTCGTGGCACCTCTTTCCAGTTTCCTCAGCTTCTGCGAAACTATTACAGATTCCAACAAATTGTAAGTATCTGTGAAAGAAAATGTGAATTCTTTGTTTGCCTTACAGTAATATTAATGCAGGTAATTTTAATAGATAAGTCCAGCTGCTCCCTATACTGTAAGTATTGTGTACGGCACCTTGTGTTGTACATTGTTATAAGGACAAGCCGCTTCCTTCCTACTTGTATTTATGTCAATTTATAGTGAAATATTTTTTCAGGTGCATAATGAAGACAGAAGTGCTATACCATAATGATAATAGAACTCATTTCAAGTTTTATTCTGTTATAACCATAATATATATTACATTTGTTTTTGATGCCCCCATAGAGGCCTATTCCACCAACGCATCGCAGGGCCCGGCCGGGCGCCTTGTGGTCGCCTATTGGTGCCTCCAAAACCCCAACGCCGGACAGTATCGGCTGACCTGTTGGTGGTCGCCGGCCGCCGGCCGGGGCCAATACCAGGGCCATAGCCCATTTTGGAGGTGTTCCACCAAAATATAGTGATAACGACAGAGGAGGCCGGCTGGGTGGCCGGGCTTTATGAGCGCAACCTCCTCCGCAAAGCCCTGGCAGGGGAAAACCGATTCATTTGATTTTAAGCTCCAGGCAGGCCGGCCGGCGTGTCAAGAGCTACGCCGAAAGAAGCACGCCCGCGGGCTCTGCCGGGACCCGCGGCGAGGGAAAGCCGACAACACTGCGCGGCCGACACCGGCGATACCCGAAGCCGCAATCGGACATTGAAAATTCCAACACTTTCAGCAGAATTCTAGCACCATAGCGTGCCATACACATTCATAACATCAATCCTTATCTTTATTTACCTTCATGGTTCGATTTAACCTGTAAATCCGCGGTTATTTGACGTTTTCTGACCGTTCCCGTACAATTCCCGACACGCTGACACACTGCTGCGCTCGATACGCGACTTTCGCGGGTTCAGAGCGTCGTAGTGTATCGCCGCCAACGTCCACCAGACGGCAATAGCAAACCCACCCGGGTGTAACGCCGCGCCGGGTCCGGCCGGCTCTATGGGCGCTCTATGGGCGCCTTGTGTACGCCTGTTGGTCGCCTTGTGGGGCTTTGGTGGAATAGCTCCTAAGTTTAGGGGTTTAGGGGCGGCCGGCCGGCCGGCCCCGGCGGCAAACGCCGGCTGGAGGGCAAAAACCCGCCTGCTGAGGGCCTTTTTGGTGGAATAGGCCTCATAGTCTGTAGAATGTGATATAATGGATCTCTCTCAATGGATCAATATTCTTATAAACTTGCAAATCAGGTTTGATATTTCTTTTTCAGGCCCCGGTTTTGTCGACTTGAAGTGAAGCACAATCCAACACAGCTGCTAGAAAACACAGAAACACCAACTTGAACACTTGTGATTATTTAGAGTATGGTAAGGAATGAAGGTGAATTTCATAGTGAAATGTGGTAAACCTTCAGTTGAATTAGTTGATTAAATATGAATTCACCATTGATGTGTGGTTGGTTGGTCATTTCCTACACATGAACTCATTTTATTTTATTGAAAGGAGAGACAAAATACTGCTGTGAATTCTGAATCAAGTCTTCCTGATGTTAAGGTATACACTTAGTCTGTCTTTTGAAGGATATACTAGTCTTTGATCATACAATAAGGTTTCATCAATTCAGGTCATTATTCGCTGTATTGTATGGGAGATGTGACAATAAACACCTCTGACGAAAACAAAATTGAAAAAAATGTGGTATTGTTGATAGAGTGAGGCTTTAGATTATTCAACATGGTCACTTTTGTAAGACAAAGATTTGCAGCAGTATTGAGAGTCAGTTTATAGGCACCACAGATATGAACTTCACTGCTGGGTTTGGGAATCAGGACTATCGAAGCGGCCCACTCTGAAAATTTGACAGGGACGAGAACACCCTCGCTCACAAGTTGATCGAGCTTGGCATTGACTTTGTCAAGCAAAGCGAGGGGTATGGTGGGCAGTTTAAAGCACCGAGGTTGAACATCAGGGTCATCATGCAGATTGGCTTCAAAACCCTTCATCTTTCCCAGTCCTGGCTTGAACAGTTCATGGAAAGGTTTTGTACAGTTTATGTGATGGGTGATCCGGGGCTCAGAGGTTGAGGCAGAGGTGGTGAGAGAAAACAGTCTAGCTTCAGGTACTGAAGCCAATCACGTCCTAGCAGGTTCGGACTCTTACCACTGACAACGAGGGCCTGGAGACACACGGACTGACTACCATGCTTCACCGAAATTTCTACGCTCCCAAGAGGTTGGTTACTAAGGGATAGCGGTTTCAGCACCTCGTATGTCTCACAGTTTATGATAGTGGCAACAGCACCCATACCAATTTCAAAGGTCATCTCTTTATTATTAACTCTACAAGAAACACAATGTGGTTTTACTGAAGAGGTACAGGTGTCTCTAGTACTGAATAAATCATACTGATCTGGGCCCTGTTTTTCAGTCACGACAATCGATATGTAAGACATCTTAGAGCTGTAAGTGTCCTATAGACGTGATATCTTAGCCGATCTGGCCAAGATCTGAGGTCTAAGACACCTAGGGTGGTGTGAGGTGTGCTATAGTCACGATAATCTTAGGGTCATGTGATTGAAAATGTCTTGCAAACTGTCTTAGACCTAAGACATCTATGGACATGTCGTACAGAATGCGCAACTTCACTTCCCGTAAGAATTAAGCGATGAAATTTTAGCACGAGTAAGGTATCCATATAACCTGTAATCGTACCAAATATGAAGAAAATCGGCTGCATATCTCCGAAGATATCGGCGTTTGAATTTCGTCATAGCAATTGTCTGCTCTGGTGGCTAGTGTAGCCCTACCATCAAGTGACCCTAATTTATGCACTGACCTCGACATTCACTGCCACCGGGAGGTGGGAGGGTGCACTGGCCACCAGAGCAGACGACTGCTATGAGGAAATTTAAACGCCGATATCTTCGGAGATATATAGCCGATTTTCTTCATATTTGGTACGATTGTAGGCTATATAGACACCTTACTCGTTTTAAAATTTCATTGTTTAATTCCTACCGGAAGCACGGAAAATCCTCTATATACGCATAATGAGGATTTATAGAACCTAAGACAATTCTATACTTGAGACACTTTTAGCGGCGATCTCACGTGGCGCACTACGATACTGTCTATAGTACACCGGCCATCTTTTGTCTTGCAAAATGTCTTGCAATCGCTGAGATATCTCAGCTTCTAAGACTAAGATTATGTCGTGACTGAAAAACAGGGCCCTGGTTTACTAGACAATGCTGAGGTAGTACGTAATTAAAAAAAAAAAATCTGAGAATTTTATTGCAATCAATGATAGTACACTGCTCTTCCTTGCAATACATTTTAGCAAGTTAACAAACTCTGGCTCGATGATACATACAATGTCCATTTACATTATGCTATAGTTCATGTGTATTTCTCCAGTGCTTACGCATATTCTCCATCATATAGGTAAATCTGTACATTATCCCTTATAGCATAGCCAACATATTTACAAGTGGGCAATATACATATGCATGTAATGTACTCATTAATAATTCTGCATTCAAATTGTTCACATCATATATTCCCTTTTTGAAGCGTTTTTTTTATGACGTCATCTGAACCTCCTTAGATAAATTATTCCAAATTTTCAATCCTGTATTTATAAACCACTGATTTTATGAACCGTTCCTTTTTCACTCTACTCAGTGTTGCATCCACTTTGGCTTGTGATCTTGTTACTCTCCCTGATTTTGGTTGATCTGGGTTTTGATTTGTCAGTATTTTATTGTGATAAAGCCCCTGTATTACCCCAAGTAGCAGTGTTTTCCTTCTATCAGTAGGATTCCCTATCCTACATTTACTTCATGTTTCTACTGTACTTATTTTCCTTTATTATCCATCGTATACAAAGCCCCCAATTGAAAATGTATAGGGACTCAGTAAACCATGACCCATTATATAAAACCTGTCAGATACCATAACTGTAGTATACAGATATAAACCTGTGGTATACGGCCTCAAAACCATGGTATACGGAAAAAATAGTCCCTTTTGCTATATAGCAAAGAAATAGTCCCTATTGTTGTACCTTTTAATATGGCAATTACTAGGTTTAATTTATTCGAAAAGATGGATAATAAATACAACAAACGATGATTTTGTGGACAGGTGGCTCTGTAAACCACTCGAGGTTGACGTGGTAATACACTGGCTAGTGCCTGTGTATTACTATGCGTCGACCACTCGTGTCAACCACTCGTGGTTTACGGCTGTCTGTCCACAAAACCATCGATTATTGTCTATATCCCCTCTGTAGGCACGTCTTCCCAACGCCACCCTGCAACCTCTCGTAATATATCGATTAAGCTCTGTTTTTGTGCAATTAATGCTCCCTATGATCAAAACTGAACAGTGGTCGGCCAGCGGTGCAAGGCGTGTTTTGTTAACATTAATAGCTGTTTCTATGCTCTTATATTTCCTTAACATTCTGAAAATTTGTGATTTACAATTTAATTTGTTCATCAGTAGTTCTCCATGTTTCTTAAAATTTACCAGAATCTACAACTGCCCCCAAGTATACCATCTCCTCACAAGAGAGAATTTTTTGCCACACAATATTTTCCCCTTTTCCTATTCTATCTATTTTTTTTCATGTTTCCGTGATATACAATTTTTATTTTATTCACATTAACACTTAGGCGATGGGATGTATACCAGCCGTATAATATATCTAATACTCGTTACGTTTTTTCCTCTGCCAATTTCAAGTTCACAACACTAATCACTACAACCAAATCATCCGCATACATAATAGACAGAAGTTCACTAACAATTTCTGGAAGTTCGTTAACAGAGACGATAAATAACAATGGCCCCAAGATTGAGCCTTGGGGCACTCCATAGTCCACATTTTTGACTGTCAAGTTCCGTTCACCATAATTTGTAAAACAAGTCCTGTTAGACAAGTAGTCTTCTATCCATTTCATTAACGTTGAACTAACTCCTCCGTCAGTTTACTTATGGTCAACACAATCAAAGGCTATCCAAATATAGTGCTAGAGAAAAGTCCCCCCCTGTTATCGGCTTCATATAAAGTTTGTACAAGTTTACCTGTATATCTGCATGTGGATCAGTCTTTCCAAAGTTTTTCCTGGTGCTGGTAAGACACATATAGGGTTCCAATTGTTTATTTGTTTAAGTTCACCCCTGCTTAGGCCAAGGACAGATCTGGTCATTTTCCCAGTGTTTTGGACATTTTGATGTTATTATTAACTGACGCAGGAGCATGGTAAACACACCAATATTGTTCTTCAATGTCTTTCATAAAGCTACAATTTAGACTGAAATTGCCTGATGACTTCTCAGTATCTATCTTATCCACCAGCTTTAGTTCAGATACCTCATTGTTATCTATTTCGAGACCTGTCTCATTGATGTTTGTAACAAATCTTAACATCACAGTTTGATCAAGTCCATCATTCAACTTTTTTTTCCAATTTTACAGAAATAATCGTTTGCATAGCTTTTTTTGTGGTTTTTTTTGGCAATTTTTATTAGGGAATATTGTATGTTCGCAACCACCGAATTCGGCTTTGGAGCCGTTCTTCCACTCGGGCCCTTTCCCCTACTCCACATTCTAATGGCGGGTGTTTAACCGAATGGGCAGTTGGTACCATTTTTGTGTAAGTCTTTGGTATGACCCAACCGGGGTTTGAACCCACGACCTCCCATGCTCGAGGCAAACACCCCTACCACTTGGCCACTGAGCGAGGTAGTTAGTACAATCACTTATAGGTATCCCCTCCCCCCCATTACATCAATATTGAAGCAGATCGTCTGGATGGAGCCGCTTGGTCTTTTTCACCTTTTTCACCTCTTTCCAGTACAATTTTGGTTTTTTTTTATACACCAACAATTTGTTTTCCAACATATTCTTTCCAGGCCTTTATCATCTATTTATGCACATCCTTTCTCATCCTTTTCAAGTTATTTATTAAGTCTCAATACTCTTGTCTTTCCATTTTATTACCACTCCTAGATAGTTTCCTAGTTGAGGTTCTCAATTTCAACTTTTCTAACACATTCAGTTACCCACGGTATATTTTCATAGTGCTTTTTAATTTCTTTATAGGGTGCTTTTTCATACAGATGCACTGGACCTGAACCAAGCACAAATAATGAAATATATAAAAAAGGTATAAGAAATGTGTAAGTAAACTGTGAGCTCTTGTATAGCAGAAGTATAGGCATATATCCCATATGAAACGCCCTGAGAGCTGTATCTAGGCCAGTGTTTCAGCACACAAGCACCCAAGGTGAAAGCCAGTAGGATGGAGCATTAGGGCCAGTGGGTCAGTGCCAGCACACCCACTGTCTCACTTAGCAGGGATGGATCATTTGGCCCAGTAGGTCAGCGCTTGCACACCTACTGCCCCACTTAGCCTGGGTCAGTAGGACAGGTCATTTGGGTTAGTAGGACAGAATGTTGAGAGTGAGCATTTGGGACAACAACCTTGACACTTTAATGCATGCAACTTCAATACTAGCTATATAAGCCAGCTATACCCATCATTCTGGGTTCTTAGTCTGGCGTGTGAGGAACTTGTACCTGTGTGGATTACCAATAAAAGAAGCATTTCAAGTACCTCTTTGAGCAGATCTTATCTGTGAAGGGCTGACAAAGCCAAGAAGAAGTTCTCTACCCACTACAACCTTCATGGACTTACACTACAGTATTCCAGTGATAAGTTACTTCAGTGCTTGTGACTTATTCTAGGACTATACCAACTACAGTCCACCTACACTACAGCTCTCCCCATCTGCATACATACACGTGTATTTACCACATACTTCTCACCTACTACTCTTCATATCGCTGTGAACCAGTGATGCATGCCATCAGCCCACAGATATCCCATTATCGCTTTTTAATATCAGGTCCCATTCCTCTTGAATACATAACCCTTAATATCAACCAGCGCAGTTGGTATGTAGTCCTTAAGCAGGGTCTCGGAGATGCCTATTAAGTCAAAGTTTCTAATTGATTGTGCAATATAAGTTTGTTTACTAACGAGACTACAAACATTCCAGTGGCATACCTTGAACCCTTTGATTTCATTTACTATTTTATCATATACCTATGTCCGAATGTCTAGGAAATACTGCCCGCTGCTATGGGTGCAGTAATAATAATGTTCGTGCCCACTGTGAGAATGACTTAATAAGTCATTAAAATGTTGTTTTTTCATCGATTTAAGGTATATAATAATGAGCAAACGTCCTTACTGTAGAGGAAACGATTCTCGTTCTCGGTCAGTCATCGATATCGTCCACTGACCTAGAACATAATCCGTTTCGTCCACAGTAAGGACGTTTCCTAATAGTACTCTTGTGCGTCATGATATATATATGAGGTCCATTGATTATACACAATACTCAACAGCCCACCACGAGGAATATTTTCAAGTGCAAGGTCCACAATAAACATAAACAAGTGCAACTATGATGATGATTTACAATGGAATCGTACCTGTGGACATTATAGTCAAGGGGTGCCGAAAATAGCCTGCTACATTTTATGGCTATTCTAAAGCAGTTCATGTATTATTCAGCCGATATGAATGTTAAACCGACCAAATTGTAACTGGAATGCCATAGAATACGATGGAATCCCTGTATTGTCTCTAAACATAATCTAAACGTAATCTACGTATGTATAAGAATAACGCAAAGACATCCAGGAAATAAAGGGAAACTATGTTCCAGCGAGAGAAAGTCAAGGTTATGAGGTAAGGCTTGGAAAAATTACTGCCCAAGGGCTTGGCCGCGGGCAGTAATTTTTCCGAGCATTACCGAGTAACTTTGACTTTATCTCGCCGGAAACTTGGGCCCTGTTTTTCAATCATGACATCATAGGTCTATGATACCGGAAGATCGTCCAGCGAATCCACGACATTTTGGAAGACACAAGATGGCCAGTGTTCTATAGACACGATCGTAGTGCGCCATTGACGATCGCCACTAAAAGGTTACGACAAGTAAAGATATGTCTTAGGTTCTATCAAACTTCACTGTGCGTATAAAAAGAATACGAATTAAGCGATGAGACTTTAACACGAGTAAGGCATATACAGTAGAACCCCACATAAGCGGACACCCTTCGTTCCGGGCCAAAGTGTCCGCTCATGTGGGGTGTCCGCTTACACAAGGTTGAAGTAAACATCTAATAGAGGGAACCATTCCGCACTGTGGTGTCCGTTAACGCGGGGTGTCCGCTTACACGGACTGTCTGTTAGGCGTCTACTGTATATAACCTATAATCGTACCAAATATGGAGAATATCGGCCGCACCGTTCAGCCGTTATCCGCGTTTGAATTTCATCATGGCAATCTACTGTTCTTGTGGCCAGTGTAATCTTCTGTCAAGGTCGCTGCATAAATTAGCGGCTGCATGCTCTGATGGTCTGGGAGATGGGAGATGGGACACTGGCCACCAGAGCAGACGTTTGCTATGGCGAAATTCAAACGCCGATATCAACGGAACGGTGCGGCTGATCTTCTTCATATTCTCACGGGAAGTGAATTTACGTGTTCGGTATGACATATCTATAAATGTCTTAGGGCTACGACAGTTTGGGAGACAAATTAACCCACGTGACCTTACATTTGTCGTGACTATAGCACAAGTGTCGTAAAGCTGCGATAAATGGCAGACCCCCTAAAATGTCGTGACTATAGTACAATCACAGCAAAAACATGTCGTTCATAACGATTGTCGTGACTGAAAAACAGGGCCTTGGTTTACCTATTCCTATATACCTCCAAATGTGGTTTAATAAAAATAATTAGCGTTATTTGCTCACCCATCATCAAACCTGAAGCCAGATCCAACCTTATCGAGTAACTTAACACTTAACGCTTTTCATATGAATTTTGTAAGAGACGATCTGATGGGTCTAAATGTCAACCTTGGGTAGTATACCGCAACCTTGCATAGTATTCATAAGTTACTTCACCCCCAAGAACGTGGTGTAAGCATAGTGTACATCCATTGGTATGCCCTATATAGGAACTAGGAGCAAATAGTATGTTCATCATAGATGAGTGAGCTTGCAATTATAAATGAATAACAATTAAAAGGTTTGAATTAGATTTAGCCTATGGATAGTTTTCTGTTCATAACCCACTTGCACTAGTCAACTGCCAGAGTCTAGGATCCAGCGACATGAAGCACCAGTGGGTCTTGAGGTATTTTGGTCTTAAGTGTTTGGTCATGGTCAGCTGGGCACGCCTCTAAGTAAGAGACTGTGACAATGTGAAAGTCTATATACCCCTCTAACCACTAGATGTTGTATATAGGGCGTGCAAGTACGCTCTAATAAGTAATACGTTGCCACCGGATCGTTTGGCCGCACGCATCGCATAACCAGGCAGATAAATTGCCAATATTACACATTGTGAAAACCCGAATAAAATGATGCCATCGCATAATATGTTAATGAGAGGTTCCAATTTACATAAACACATTATTTTGATTGCAGTATTCTCAATTTAAAATTTGTTTCGAGACTATGGAAGCACATCCAATAGTCCTGCGCTGGATCCCGGGCTATCCGCTAGAAAAAACGGCGGAAATATACCAATTAACTCTAAGTAGGTACCAGTTACACAGGCGGAAACCAGCCAGAAAAATCGCAGCACCTGTGGGGAAAGTCAGACACTTTTTAACGGATTGTAACTACAGATTTAACGATCAGATCGGAAGGATTCATACACCATTGAAACCGACAGGAAAAGTTACGTCTATTTTTCTATTGTATTGTTAGGGAAGGAGATTGAGTGTCCTCACAGAGTAGAGAGATGCTCCCTATACTCTGTGGTGGCCTTTCAGTTAGACAAGCCGCCAGGGCTGCACGTGGCAGCTGTGGTTGTTTGACACAGTTTATGGACGCCTTGAACCCAGGACGATTTGAGCCTTGGACGCCTTGAGCCCTTCTGTGGATGTCTTGAGCCTACCCTGTGGACGCCTTGAGCCTAACCCGTTTTGGTGGCCGGGGGCCTCTAGCTTTAAAAACTTTGAAAAGTGCACTTATACTGGTTTATAGTCATATACATACATGCATACATGCATACATACATACATACATACATACATACATACATACATACATACATACATACATACATACATACATACATACATACATACATACATACATACATACATACATGCATGCATGCATGCATGCATGCATACATACATACATACATACATACAAGCATGCATGCATGCATGCATGCATGCATGCATGCATACATACATACATACTTACATACATACATACATACATACATACATACATACATACATACATACATACATACATTGGGGAATGTGGTGGAAGAGCGCAGCACTCAGAGATCGTTTTCACCCAGCGTCTGCCAGATGCATCGGCTAAGGCCTCGGCTTTGCATATGACAAAAGTTATTTGCGATAATACTATAGTACAACAGCTCCCTGGCAGCAGGGGAAGGGGTGAGAAAAGTATTTTATTATCCACCAAATACAAAGTGTCCATAGAAAACACATAGGCAGCGTGTGTGGACATACCCGGCGCATACGGATATATTGTATGCTCTGGGTGGCGCATACGGAAAAATAGTGTGTATGGAAAAATAGTGCATAACTAAAATGAACGGATATCGACATGCCACTTGTGCAGAAAGGGTGGATAATAAATACAATATAGACTGGTTTCAGATAAAAGCGTTTGTATGCTCCTCGGAGTTGACTCTACACAATATCCTCGCATATGCTCGGATATGACTACGCGTCAACTCCTCGGAGCATACGGCCACCTATATCTGAAACCAGTCGATATTGTGTATATATAGATATTTTTTTTTAATGTTTTCAGGCATCGGTTTCCCCAGCAGGAGGTCGGTTGGAAATCTTCAGGGAAATCTGTGCACACCTTCAGATTTTTCCAGGGATTTTCCTTCCTTTACACTATGAAATTAATCTCAACCATTGGTAACTGAAAGTTCTGTTATGGATATAAAAAATATAGAGGATATCAAATTATACTTTTGTGCATTTTGTTGGATGGGATTATTTGCTCTAGATCTATCTCTCCTGACAAAAACATTAAAAATAATTATTAGCTGTATTCACAAGAAAAAAATTGAAACAGGCTTCATTTGAAAATCTCAAGGAAAAGTTGGCAACAAACTCCCTCTCAGCAGGGGTGCAAAGGGGGTGGTACAACATCTCAAGGTGTGCCACCTTGAGATTTTGTACTAGAAAAATGTTGCAAGGGGAGTTTTGCACTGACTTTGGAGGTAGACTTCTCCCACCTATAAAACTACCGTAAACATAACCATTGCTATGACTCTTCATTTCAGGTATGGCTGGGCAGTACCATTTATTCAGAGGTGGTTGGTCAGTGTTCTCCCTGACAGCAGAGGCATTCCTTAAAAGAGTCCTTTGGATGAATGGACAAAGCAGACCTTTTAAAATGTCATCAACACTATGTCATTCCATCCGTTCAAAAGGTTCAGGATGTTTTGCTCATTATGAAACCTATGCAAGAAGGATTGAAACATATCTAGCCCCTTCATCATTGCTGAATGTATCAGTACAGTCTAAACTGCCACTAGAAGACACATTTAGATGCCAAATGAGGCATTTTTCCAAGTCAATCTTGCCTTCGCAAGGTGTCTTCTTTGAAAATATGACGGTGGGTGAATGCAAGTACAAGGCAGAGCAGCTCTTCTGTGAACATTCCGTCCCAGAATCCAGTGAATCTGCTGCATACATCATAGCATTCGTCTTAGGTCATAAAACAGTGAGTATTTCTCTGACTGGGACACCAATTTTCAATGTTTCAATTGAAATTCAAGTTTTCATTCTCAGGATAAAAAATTATTTTCCTTGTGTAATCTTGACATGCCAACTGTTAAATTACCCAATTCAGTCCATGATTCACCACTGAACCTTCCCACTGACCCAAATAAAAACTTGAACTTCCCTTGATCCCTTGATTCCCCATTGTAATGCATATGTAATTTGTAAACCCTGTATAGCAATGAAAATTATTTCAATGTTTTTTCTGAACCCAACTGGCATCCCTGTGATAAGAATATGGTAAAGGAAACATAGTAAATGAATGATTACTATTTTAGATAATATATCTATGTGACCAACACTATAATGCCTCAGGTAGTATTAACCATGGCCTGGATAGTTTATTCAGGAGGTTAGATAAACTATGAATATATTGACCATCCATGGTTCCAAGTTTCTTTTGTATTTATACTTCAAACCTTTGCATTTATATTTCAAACCTTATTCAGTATCTTGCTATTTATACTGAAATTGGAAGTTAAGTAGGTGTTATGTGTAGAAAGTGTTTCCTATATTTTGAAATAAACCCCAATGCATTTATATTTAAAATCTTATCCAGTATCTTGCATCTTGTGAATGAAGCTGTCAACTGTAGGGTTCTGACATCTAAATAATCTCTATCACAGTACCTGTAATACTGCCAAGGGGCCATTCATAAATATGTTCACATTGAGGGTGGTGGGGGGGTCAAAATTTTGTGAAAATTTTGCATATGCTCCCTCTTTGTTCTATTGTGTACAAGATTGGGAGGATGGTGGGGGTCCAAAATTTCAGAAATTCTGCGTACATCCTTTATGAATGGCCCCCAGTTTAAATGGTGTGTTCCATTGGGCTGACTGGACAACCATAAAAGACCATTACACAGCACCTGCATGACAACCACACACCAGCCTTTTCTCAGGTGGTTATAGCAATCGGTGTACTGGAGGAGGTATTATTACATACCTACGTTCGAATGTCACTCAAATACGACCCTCTCACGGGGGTGTAGTATTCATCGACTATGGCCCACTATGGTGCGCTTCGTCGCACTGCAATATTCTAACGTGCATGTAGCCTAGTCTGTGCTATTCGATAAGCGTGCGTAATCGACATCATCACGACCAAAAACAACATGGCGAAAGACATCGAATCGCGACTTTAAACTCGCAATACACGCCTCCCGTAACAACTACAAGTGCGTATTGACCAAATATGAGGGAGCCAACGAATGGCTTGCACGTACAACAGTTTAAATTGATCAAATATGCGAAATCCATCGATAGTAACTCGTGTCCCGAGTGCCGTTCACGCTTGACTGCACCTTCTAATGAAATCCACACTGCCGCTGTGGTGCCACTGTTTGAAACAACGAGACTTATCTCTTCTAGTGAAACGGCCCCCAGGTCGGCTGTAGATCGATGACTGACCAACTGGTGCAAGAAACCCTGAGGTGGACCCACCTGGTGGTGGTTAGGTGAACTAGAGGAGTTCGAAGGATCTCTGTGCATTAATAACTTAAATAAGGACACCTCATTTATAAACCTTATCTAGTAGAACCCCACATAAGTGGATACCGTGCCCTGATTCTGTTTTCCAACCATCCCAATGGAACACCCACTTTAAAAACTCTGATGATACTTGTGTAGAGAGGGTGGTTCAAAAACGGTTATAAGCAATTATAATGTGTCAATCCCGCAGCTTTCAGGCATTGAGTTTACTCGGAGATTGACTTTTAAAGAAATAGAAGTTGTGGAGCACCTTACCAGACTCAGATTAGCAAGGTAAGATATTTTCATAGTCGACATCTAATCACCATTTGTGCTGGGGATATAAAGATGATCCACTTCTCTAAAAGATTTGGTGTTGAAACTACCTAAATATCTATGTTCGGAAATTGAAAGAATCAAATAATTTGATTATGTGTTGAAAAAGCCTAAATAATGGAATTCAGAATTTGAAAGAATAAATTGATTTATTAAAGATTATGTTTGAGAAATATGTGCTTAAATGCATTCTTAAAGAGTACACATATTTTTTCAGATAACTTTCACTGCACGAAACTAACCCCTTTATTCATACATACGGCATCGCGGCAGCGCATGTATCGGGCATATATTGACATGTTTTCATATATATATACGTCTATATTTCACACCAGTGTATGAGGTGTATACAAGACTGTTTCCTTTTGAATACGAATGCATCTTTGCTGTATTTCACACCTGGCATATATGAGATGATATATACACCAGGCGTAATATATGTGTACCGATAGAAAATAGGAAGTCCTCCTCCCCCAGCCCCCACTGCTGCCATGAATTAACAGTGTATTGTTTTAGCACTTTAGGCAGGGGTTAGGTGAGGATTAGGTGGGCCTGGGACTAGGGCTTCTCCCTAAACACGTGTGAATGTAGACGTCCGGCCCCCGCCCGTCGCAACATGGCAGGCTGTTAGGGTGGCTGTGAGGGTGGCTGCAGGGGGCAGCACTGAGAACAGTGCCAGCAGTGTGTGTGGACTGATCCCGACTCCAACTGTCTCCATCATTGTCTGTGATCTCAACCCCTTAAAGCGTTATAGAGGCTTACATGGAGAACCCTACAGAAGAGTGGTGTTTGAAAGTAAAATCTATTAAAAAGACGTTTAAGAAAAACCAAAGAATGCAGGCTATATTATGTGTATTTAATGAAAAGATAATAAATGGGGTTTTAGAACAATTCTATAATCAAAATTGATAATATAACATTGGATTTTCAATATACCAAGGACTTAATGACTAATGGAAATTGAAATATGCTACCAGTAGTGTACTCAAGATCGGAACTATTGGATAGTGGTGTAAATACAACAGAATCAGGCATATATATGAATGAGGCACCTACAGATTAGGCGTATACACACAGGGAATAGGACAACCTTGTATACGCAAAAGCGTATATCTATATACGCCGGGCATATATATATATATATATAAAGTGGTTAGTTTCACGCAGTGTTTCCCTTTTCTTTATTCAACTTCTCGCAGTTGAATATAACTTCAAATATTTATCTATTTGACCTTTTCCTAAAATGTATAGAGATCTGACTAAAATTGATTCTGAAATTGGAGAAATATCAGATAATTTGCAAACATAATTGTTAAGGAAAATATCATAATAGAGTTATTTTATCTCGGCACATATATTTGTGGGGTTTGAGTTGAGTATATGGCATTCATGATAAGAACAAGTACATTTTCATAGAATGTATTAAGGATCTATGTAGTAAACCAGAGTTTTACAGAGTTTGTGCTATGATCTCCACTCTCGCAGGCTACCTATCCAGTATGTGATTGGGAAGTGGGATTTCCGAAACCTTACACTCGACATGAAGCCACCAGTGCATATCCCGAGACCCGAGACCGAGGTAAGGAATAGTCTGATTTTCATGTATTTTCTCACACTGTGTGTATTACTATACACCTATGGCCGATCATGTCTGAAATGCTACCTGCTGCTATGGGTGTAGTATGAATAATTTGTGTGCCTGCCATGACCAACGTTTGTCTCACTAACAAAATTTCTCACGTTGCCCACGAGAGCAGTGTGCATGTCAAGAAAAAGACAAAATGGTTATTCTCTCCAATTTGTGAGTACACAGATATGCTACTACCTCCCCAAGATGCATAGAAATGTGTCAAGACCAAATATTGAGGTATCTAACGTGGGGCGTCCACATAATACTGTTTAAATAGCTTAAATATACGATATCAGTCAATAACACGTTGGCGAACGGCAGCAAGCGATGTACGGACAGTAGATGTTGCAAGACCCACCAACAATTCATAGTCTGCATTGCATTGCCTGTCGCGGGTTCTTTCTGCTAGCAGGCTGTAGTGAATGGCAGTGGTTCTGTACAGGAACGGGGTGTCAATCACAGAGCAGAAAGGTTAATAAAACAGCATTTCAAATGAGTAGGAGGTATAGAGTAATAAGGAAACATAGTGACTGAACCTGTACAGACGCCTGTTCTCAGTCATTTGTTGCAAAAATATGTTCCGCCGCCTGTGGCATCAGGACATATCTTTGCATCAAATGATCTCGAACGGCCACTTGACAGGTCAGTAACCACATTTTCACATATTACAGCTACACGGATCTCTTGCTTTTGCATATAAAGTGACATTCATTTCTTCCACAGCTATGTATCTAAAAGGTTTCTTAAACATGTAATTTAATGATACTCTTTGTTGTATCGATTTTGGGCATCAATAGAGCATGAACCTTTACTTGTTAGTTACTATCACAAAGTGGTGTATAATATAACTTCCTATTGGACCACACTGCGCCACTCCAGCTTTTTGTCAGCAAAACCTGTCTCTGCAATGATGGACTCTTTACAATCTTATGCTAGGTTTACACCATCACCCCGGCAGTCTGGGCAATGGATTTTGGCACAATCCTAACTCGACTTGGTACTTTTATCGTGTTCTTAATGGTTTTTGCCTGCTCGGCCCCAAAAATCATGTCGACTTAAGCTCAGCCCGCATTGAGTCGGGGTCTGGTCGGCATGCCGCCATGGCACTCCCGTAAGTCCACTTATGTTCCAACCCCGCCAGGTCGCTGGACTGTTCAAGTCAACCTAAGATCCCTTATCACATCCCCAATTTAGGTCCCGTTCACTTAAGACTACTTATGCTCACTTTAAACTCACAGGTCCAGTTAAGGCCAGTTGAGACGGAACGTGGTGCTTTGCTCCCCATTCCTCCACTGCCCCTTCCCAACAGCTTCTTTCATGTATAAAAATGCACTAAGGCAAGCTTCCTCAGTGTGTTCCAGTGCATTGAAGAAGCAGCAGCTTCTTTTACATAGAACACAGAACCAGCAACGGCTTTCATGATGGTGAACAAGGTTGATGTTGTGCTTTTCTGCATAATTGCTACAATGATTATTGACAAGCAGAATGAGAACAGTTGCAAGCATCGCCAAGTGCTGGGTGATGAAGCTTCTCTTCGGTGAGCCAGGCGCCAGTTAAGGAGATGCCAAGCTTGGGTCGAAGCTTGGTTGGACCAGCCGGGGAAATACATGAAATGACTGTACACTACAACGGGCTGGAGAGTAAACCTGCCATGATGTCTCATTGCATCTCCTACCTGATGAGGGCGGCGCAGACGTGTGATACTCCTTATTCTGTTGCTGATGATTCCTGGAACAGCCAAGGGCCCTTTTCCGATGCTACTCTGATTCCTGTGCTTCTGCTATTTCGATGTGACAATCAATCACTTATAGTTATTACCTATTTGTGCGTGTTAGATTTACATTGATCCGACCTTTTTGGTATAGTGCTCTTGTGTTCTTCATATGTTTTTTATTGAAGCTGCCATCTTGTGGTTCTTCCTTTGAACTTGCTCTGTATAGGGACTACTGTTTTCTAGAAAATTTAGCTAAAGTATTTAACGTCTCTCCTCTTTCATTCACCTAGGTGTTACTTGTGCATTTAATATTCTTGCATTATTTGAGGCACTAGAATTAAGTGTTAAATTAAAAATACTAGTTCGCTCCTATAACAAGAAAGGAATCTCTAGATACTACTGTTCAATCGGTATGCAAATATCTATGAAGAATAACGATGAGAGTAAACTGAAGTTAAAACATCTATTAACAATAAACATCTGGGATATATGTGCACATATCACATCCACAAGGTCAGATCCACAAGGAAATAGCAGCAATATGTCCATGTACATAACAAGGTTATAAATATACAATGCCCATGTAGGAAAACGTCCATGTAGGACAACGTCCATGTAGGAAAACACATTATGTCCAAACTTTATAGGATATCAACCACTCAACCTCTGGATTAGATAATTCTACTGAATCATCTTCAGAACTGTCACTCTCAGAGGTGCTGGTGCATGTTGTTGTAGAGGTGTTTGTGCAGCCGGTAGAGTTGGAGGATGAAGCAGCTGGTGTAAAAGAAGCATTAGGTGTACACAAGGAAGCCACTGAACAAGAAGCAGGAGGTGTATGCGAAGAAGCTGATGTACAGCAAGGTCCCGGTGTACAAGAAACAGCAGGTGTACACAAAGAAGCCGGTGTACAGCAAGGTCCCGGTGTACAAGAAGCAGCAGGTGTACACAAAGAAGCCGGTGTACAGCAAGGTCCCAGTGTACAAGAAGCAGCAGAAGCTGGTGTATGGGAAGAACCAGGTGTACACAAGGAACCAGGGGGCCGTTTCACTAGTAGGGGGGTCAAAGGGAGAGGTAGGACTGCAACAGTGGTACCAACAGTGCCACCAACAGTGTCAATCCCAAATTCGCGTTTCATCAGTGGTCTCGCTGTTTAGGTGAGACTAGCTCTCACTGTTGGCACAGGTCTCGCTATGCACACGCATTTGACGTTCGAATTTATTTGTCGACGGGCCGCGATGACGTGGAATTTCAGCTCTTCCCATAGGAACTAAGCAATGGAATTTTTACCCTATAATCGTACCAAATATGAAGAAAATCGGCCAAGCCGTTCCCAAGTTATCGACGTTTAAATGTTGTCATAGGAAATACTGCACTTCCTGCCGGCCTGCGGGGGGAGACAAAAAGAACAGCCGAAACCCCGCCGTACTACGGTGGGAGTGAAAAAGAACAGCGACCAATGCAAACGCATGGAGGGAGTAAAAAATTCAAACGCCGATAACTTCAAAACCGCTTGGCCGATTTTGTTCATATTTGGTACGATTATAGGATATATGTATACCTTACTCGTGTAAAAATGTCATTGCCTAGTTCTCACGGGAAGTGGGTGAGACTATTCTATAAATGTAACAAACGAGAAGGTAGACCCTCTCGCTTACTGCAGCTCCACAGTGGCACTAACAGCGAGACTCTCTGCACTGATGAAACGGGTTCTGCCACTGTTGGTACTGCTTGTATCCCAAGTGCCGCTCACGCTTGAGTGCACCTACTAATGAAACGCAAACTGCCGCTTTGCTGCCACTGTTACAAACAGCGAGACTTGTAGCTCCTAGTGAAACAGCCCCCAGGTGTACAGGAAGAACCAGCTGTACACGAAGGAGCCTTCTTCCATGGCCTGGTGCAAACTGATCCCAGATCCATTTATCCCGAGGCTTCAAGTTGTCGACACCGCAGCCCCAGATGCCTGGAACTAGGCGAATTTGGCAAAGTTGTGTCCGCATACTGAGGTACCAAGTGCGTATTTCCCCTGCCAATGCGTTTTGCCTGCCAATGCATTTTGCTTGTTGTTCCCACAGCAGGTCTTTGTGGTCCGTGTCCTGAATGCAGGGGACCACTTGGCATATAGTTCAGAATTATGTCGAAGGAAGACGATTATTTCCACCTTCTGCTGGTCACTGAATTTGGCAATGGCCCTTTTAAACCGGCGATATCAACCTGCTGCCAGCAGGAGTGGAAGATGCAGGATCGGTATCGGCTCCTTGATCTCCAGCAGCTTTCTCACCCCCCTCCCAATCTTGTACACAATAGAACAAAGAGGGAACATATGCAAAATTTCCAAAAATGTTGACCCCCACCACCCTCAATGTGAACATATTTATGGATGGCCCCCTGGCAGTATTACAGGTACTGTGATAGAGATTATTTAGATGTCAGAACCCGACAGTTGACAGCTTCATTCACAAGATGCAAGATACTGGATAAGGTTTGAAATATAAATGCATTGGGGTTTATTTCAAAATAAAGGAAACATTTTTTTACACATAGCACCTTCTTAACTTCCAATTCCAGTATAAAATAAAAGAAACATAATACTACACATATAATTTGGTCAAAAAGGTTTGCTTTTACAAAAAAGCACTTGTAACCATGGATAGTCAATATATTCATAGTTTATCTAACCTCCTGAGTAAACTATCCAGGCCAGTGTTAATACTACCTAAGGCACTATAGACTTTCAGTATGGGTCACATACACATATCATCTAAAATGATAATCATTCATTTACTATGTTTCCTTTACCATATTCTTATCACAGGGATGCCAGTTGGGTTCAGAAATATTGTTCATTGCAATACAGGGTTTACACATTACATAAGCATTACAATGGGGAATCAAAGGATCAGGGGGAAGCTCAAGTTTTTATGTGGGTCAGTGGGAAGGTTCAGTAGGGGACAATGGACTGTGGCTGAATTGGGTAATTTAACAGTTGGCATGTCAATATTACATAAGGAAAATAATTTTTTATCCTGAAAATGAAAACATGAATTTCAATTGAGACATTTGAAATTGGCGTCGTTGTCAGAGAAAAACTCACTGTTTTATGACCTAAGACAAATGCTATGATATGCGTAGCAGATTCACTGGGTTCTGGGATGGACTGTTCACGGATGAGCTGCTCTGCCCTGTGGTTGCATTCCCCCACTGTCATATTTTCAAAGAAGACACCTTGCAAAGGCAAAATTGACTTGGAAAAATGCCTCATTTGGCATCTAAATGTGTCTTCTAGTGGCAGTTTAGACTGTACCTTTGCTGTCAGGGAGAACACTGACCAACCACCTCTGAATAAATAATCACAAAATATGGAAAAGATCGGCCACTCCAATCTCCATTCTACTGTCCAAGTTTGATAGAACCTATGACAATTCTATACTTGTCCTAACGACCGACACTTTTAGCGGGGATCTCCCGTCACGCACTACGACACTGTCGATAGGACACCGGCCATCTTTTGTCATCCATAATGTCATGTATTTGTTGGCCAATCTTGTCGTGACTGACAAACAGGGCCCTAGTCTTCCAAGTCTGTGATGTAATACAATGTAATCTTGCTTATGATTGATATTTCTAGTGTTGTCACACTTTTAGATTTGCCATACCAGTTTGAGTTTGAATTGATAATGTAGTTCCCATCAAAAAGTAGTTCTCCACCAAAAAGTAGTCCGTACCCAGAAGCCTATATTAGCAGTGATGAGTTTTTTCTTTAGATTGCTCGAGCAATGCAGTGTGGCTGTTGGAAATCTATGAGACTGATATGAAATGAGGATACTTAGAGATATATATTGGTAAAAGATTTCCCACTGGAAAATTTGGACTAAAAGGGAAGTATACAGTGCAATTAACTAAATATTTAATATTATTTATATATAAAAATTCCCCTCATATGATTGCACGTATTTGCATTGGAAAATAAAATAGAAGAGATGGTATCGTGAAATGAGATAACCAAAGACCTAGGTGAAGCACTGAAGAACAAAAAGGCATGCAACCCGCAAATATACTTCCTCCCCAAAATACACAAGGGGAAAAATCCCCCACCGGGCAGACCAGTGGTGTCGGCAAACAACTGTCCGACTGAAAAAATCTCGAGATTTGTTGACCACTTTCTGAAACCAGAGGTTCCCAAAATAGACTCGTACATCAAGGACACTAATCACTTCCTGTCTAAGATTGATGGAATAGGTGCTCTAAATGACAATGACATCCTAGGTACACTGGATGTAGGGGCTCTATACACCAACATCCTGAATGACAAGGGTATAGAGGCCATAAGATGCAAACTAGACAATAAAAGGCAGGGGGGTACAATACCCCAGAAACGAGAGTATCATCGAGCTACTCGAAATGGTTCTGAAGTTGAACAACGCTCAATTTAATGGACAGAACTACCTCCAGATAAGTGGCACAGCAATGGGGACTAGACTAGCCCCATCATATGCCAACCTCTTCATGGAAAAGCTGGAGGAAAAACTCTTGGACACATACCATCTAAAGCCAAAACTATGGCTGAGGTATATCAGTGACATCTTCTTTATCTGGCAGCACGGCGAGCTTGCATTAGAGAAATGGATGAGGTGGCTAAACAGCTACCACGATAGTATCAAGTTCACGAAAGAAACCTTGATGGTTAGTGTGAACTTCCTGGACACCAAAGTGGTGAAAGGGTTAGGTGGAAAACTGCATACGGATCTGTATGTAAAACCTACAGACGAAAACATGTACCTCAGGTTCGACTCGGCACACCCTCCAACACAGAAAAAAGTATACCATACTCCCAACTACTGCGAGTATGGAGGATATGCAGCAAATCTGAAGATTATGAAAGGCATGCCAAAACAAATTGGAAAACTTTCGAAACAGGGGGTACCCCAAACATCTCCTCATCGAATGCAAAACAAAGGTAGATGAGAAAGACCCTGGCACCTTAAGAATAGGCAAGGGCAAGAAACAAAATGAGGTCGAAACGGAGAGTACCTACCTCACAAGTACGTACCTCGAGGGCTGCAACGTACTACCCGAGATAGTGGCCAAAAATTTCACCAAAGGGATCTGGAGGGAAAATAGAGCACTACGAAAAAACTGCACCAGAGCAAACTGGTCAAGAGTTACAAAAGACCCAAGAACATCAGAGAACATGTGGTAAGAGCCAGAACGGACTATGAAAAACATGTGACGAAAAATGGCAGGGAACAGGGCTGCAATATGTGCAACAAACGCAATTGCAGGCACTGCAAGATATTGAAACAGGAAGACACGATGGTGTCCACCAGCAATGGCTCCAAACACGCAGCCAAACAAAACATCACGTGCAACAGCTCTAACGTGATATACTGAATTGAATGTGCACAATGCAAGAAACAATATGTTGGCCAAAAGAAAAAAAAAATCAAACTACAAATATCGGAACATCTGCGCTCGATAAACAAAATAAGCAGAATCAGCGACATCACCACCCACTTCAACCGCCCTGACCACCAGGGGGTTGCAAACGTACTAGTCAGGATCCTCGACTTCATCTACCAGCACCCAAATAACAAATGGGCTAGGAAGCTCAGGGACAAGATTGAATACAACTGGATCCACAGGTTACATACCCAGGCTCCAGATGGTCTAAATACAATGGACAGCAAGTATGGCTAGGAAGCCAAAATGAAAATTTTCTGATGAAAATATGCGCAATCGTATTAGGCAAATTTTTATATATAAATTGAATTCCGCACCCAGCTCCCTAACCTGGGCCCTGTTTTTCAGTAACGACATCGTCGGGCAACGATACCGTACGATCGTCCAGCGATTCCACGACATTCTAGAAGACACAAAATGGCCGCTGTTCTATAGACACGATCGTAGTGCGCCACTCACGATCGCCGCTAAAAATGTCGGCCGCTACGACAAGTATAGAACTGTCTTAGGTTCTATAACACATCACTGTGCGTATATAGAGGATTTTTCCACTTCCCGATGGAATTAAGTAATGAAATTTTAACACGAGTAAGGGGTACATATAACCTATAATCGTACTAAATATGAAGAAGAACGGCCGCACGGTTACGAAGTTACGGCCGTTTGAATTTGAAACATCGGACTATCGATCGAATATGGTACAAGCACTCTCCTAGCAGATCTTTCGCGGTTTAGCGCGCGGAATCTCTGCTGGGAGAGTGAAGTAAGCGCAGTCGATGTCAAGGTCGCCGCATAAATCAGATCACGTGATGGTAGGCATACACTGGCCACCAGAGCAGTATTTGCTATGACAAAATTCAAACGGCCGTAACTTCGTAACCGTGCGGCCGATATTCTTCATATTTGGTACGTTTATAGGTGCTATATATGCCTTACCCGTGTTAAAATTTCATTGCTTAATTCCAAAGGGAAGTGAAGTTGCGCATTCTGTACGACATGTCCATAGGTGTCATGAACGGACGACAGTTTGGGCAACATTTTCAATCACGTGACCCCACGATTGTCGTGACTGAAAAACACGTCTGGCTGCCCTACGCCTCTTACACTCACGACCTATCGCCTATTCACTATAGTGTCGTGTCTATCGAACACTGACGGCAAAAACACGTCGCCCATAACGATTGTCGTGACTGAAAAACAGGGCCCTGATTACCAGCAGTGACCGACACCAAAATAAAAGAAAATGCAGAAAAAACCCATGGGGGGCCTTGGCCCCTTGCCAGACAAGATTTTCATAATCGTAACTACTGAGTGATAGGAATCCCTCGAAATCTTCAGAGCGCTCCTCACAAGCTTTCAGACAGAAAGCCTTGTTTATAGAACCAGCCCCTGCCCCAGTGAGGCAGGAGACTGGTCCCAAAATCCCACACAAGGTGGCAGTTCAGTCCCCAACTGGGACACTGCCTAGACAGATTTACCTCCATGCTGCCTTGAAAGGTAAGTTTTAATTGGTATAAGATGCTCCTCTTCATAATTGGGGATGCCCCAAACCAATTAGGAGGTTGGACACTGATTTTGTTATTTCTCATAAACCACAGTTCTGACAGGTATTTTCGCGGTTCGACAGCCGTCAACATGGCGCCGTTTTGAATCCCCGGTCACTTGCTCAGTAGTCGCACTGCCAATGCTACGTCCCCGTATAAATTTTAATATTAATGAATTCTCATATACCCCGGTATCATTGACTTTCTAGGAACTCGTTGAGCATATTCTGTCAGATGAGACATTTTCACGGAAGAAGTCTTTCCTGGAAGTCGGACCAGGCAGCGGGGCCATCATATGTTCACTTCTCAAAGAATGTCCTCAGGTTTGCCTTTTGTCATTTTTAAAAGCATCTACGGTCTATACGTTCTAAGGTTACCATCAAACAGCTAAGCATTTATATGAACTGCCATAAATAGCTATTCAATTTACGAGGGGTGTGCTATGGTATTATTGATCTTCTCAAATAGAATAAAGATAAACTTTCTCATATGTAGACAACACCATTATTAAAGATCTTAAAAATGTCTGTGTCTGTTTTCCAAGTATTTGAACTTCTTCAAATGAAAAATACATAGGGATGATTTCTTGGATTCAAAATCCAGTTAACCCTTACCGGTCATTTCCAGACTTTCTCAACATCCAGCTTTTTACACCACAACGTTTTCATCAAATCTATGAGATGAAATCAGGTAGAAATACCACCCCTTCCGGTTTTCTGAAGTGGAAGATCTTTTACTTCCCACACCTCATATACATGTTATGCGAAGGACTAGCTTTTGGTATAGCAGTAAGTCTATCATTGCCTAGGAGCTTATGTAACCCAGAAGCACACCTTATGAACAGGAGGTCCCTTAAGCTATGTATATGTGCATATTGAGTAGAAACAGCCCAAGGTGAGAGTCATACAACTAGGCCCATATGTGTAGTGATCTTTGCAAGGTGGTAGCTGACCAAAGACAGTAGCAGGATAGGCCGAGTTACTTAACTTTAAATTGATTCTCACTGAACGTCGTTTAGTATTACTCCTACCCTGTCTCCACGATTTAGATTTGATGCCATGTCCCATTGAATAAAGTCACTCAATGGTCACCCCATGGATAAACAACCAGCCTATACCCTGAGAAGGTTAAGCATATTGGTATTTACCACTGACCCAGCAAGTCGCATAGATACAAACAGTTATTATTATAGAGAGAATAATTCACATATTTTTGAACAGTATTCTCATCCTGTATTTTATAACACCTGTGTAGCTGATTTCACATACTATCATGTTTCTCTTTTTAACTCTTTCCTCTATTAGATGACAGGAGTAGCTGTGGACATAAGTCAGGATGCCTGCAACCTAACGGCACAAAATGCTGAGAAAGTTGGTGTTATGGATCGAATTGAAATCCATCATTTACCTATTCATCAATGTAATTATGTGTTATCAAAATAATTCTAGTATCATATGATAAGTTAGCATCAACATTTGTTCCCAATTCATCCCTACCACAGACTCGGTAAGAGTCGAGAATAAATATTGATGTACGATACCAATAAAGCGTTGATTCCACCAACACGATGCATTTACCGTGTTATATATTGGTATATCCTGGTACATCTTACAGTGCCAGGATATATCTTGCATCCTTTGTCACAACACGTCACACATGATGATATATGTATTTTTTCATGATGATTTGTGTATATTTTAGTGCTCCACCATGGCGATGCCTCATGATCTATTGCCAACATATCATGGCATACCTCAGCATATTGTGTCAAAAAACACGCCAAAGGTGCTTAACCAGATCAATGGTTCCACGTGATTATTCAAATCTTAGCAAGATTTAGCAAGACAACCAAATCATGAGAAATCTCGCAATATCTTCTGTGTTGGTGGAACCAGCGATTAAAACATTGACATGCAGACTCTTCCCAATCATGCCTCTTCCTTTGATGACCTTTTAAAACAGCCTATTGACATCAAAGAGTGCTGCCAGGAGCCATGTTGCTGAGCTCCCAAATTCACAGATAACATTGCGAACTTCACATTGACAATCCTAAGGTCAGGGAGAGTCGGTCATATCTGACATGGTTGTAATGCCCGATGCATCAGGAGAGGCAATAAAATCAAGTCAGTGAAGTGCGTATATCTACCCAATGGACACCAATCTGGTGTGTCGATGTCTTATAGGTCTATATAGAAGTGAATTTTTATCTGCCTATGGTGCTCAACCAGAATTAGAAAATTTGATTTGATAAAAGTTATGGATCATTTATAAAATTAATTCTAATGATGTATTACAATTCTAACTGGATCAGTGATGAATGGTGTATGATTATTGATAGTTGAAAGGATTGATTAACTCTCCATACACCCAATATACTGCAGCTTATGTGAATTTGTTGCATGATGACATTTTTGTAATTGGAATATCCAATTTATGTTAAGTAAAATTGTGTAATTCTCACTTTTTCAGATGCATCATTGTGCGAGATGGAAAGGTTTGAATTCCTAGTCAGCAATCCTCCATACTTAAAGTCTGCTGATATGAAGATGCTGCAGCCAGAAGTCATCTGGTAACAAATATTTTACCATTAAAGCAGACGTCCACCAACCACGACAAGGCTATGACAATGGGTTCAAGACAAGGTCCACGACAGGCCTATGATTGGAAGCCCTGTCGTAGCCTTGCCGTGGTTGGTGGACCCTAGTTCCCAACAAGAGGCTACGACAAGGCCACGACAGGCTGCAACATGAAGCTTGTCGGGGGCCTGTCAGGGGCCTTCCGACAAGGTTATGACAAAATCGAACATGTTCGATTTTTGCATGTCGTGGCATGTCCTGGCATGTCGGGAGGTTGTCGCAGAGGTCTACGATAGAATATTTAGGTGGAGCGTGCAACCTACGACACGCCCCGACAACGCTGTCACAGAGCTCCCCTTTTCACGACAAGGCTGCGACAAGGCACCGATTGGAACTTTCTTGTCTGTGCTTGTCGTAGCTCTCTCGTTGTTGGTGGACGCCCGCCTCTTGACTCTTTTCATATTATTTCTTGTAGCCTATACCACTTTGTTTAATGTTATATTACTCATTATCAATGCACATGTATTCACTCTTTCAGTCCTGAAAATGTCTGGAGGCATTGCCATGTAGGGCCTGGAGATGCCAGCATGCGTTTTTTATGTGCTATTTTAGATAGAATGTTAGTGCAAATTTTAACAAACACTTCATTTGATTTCATGATCTTTTTAATGTATATAGGAATCAATATTACTATTCTAATTCACTGTGGGTTAGAATATTTTAACTAACTGAGGAAACCCTGGGTTCCATGATTATACTTGTAAAATGTGTGGCATCAGTGTGTAGGGCCTGGATTGATCTAGCGGAGAGTCAATCCCCGCTGCATAGTGGTTCCAGGTAATGCCGCACACAAGAGTGGCACGGTGGAACCTGGGATTACGTAACTCGGCATATATATAGGCCGGGTTTGCAGTGGGTCGACAGGCTTTCCTAACGCATATGAGAAGAGTGGACCCTTGGATCCTCAAACTGGTAGGGTTGGAGAACCCTCTTGGTGGTTAGGTGAGTCTAGGCCTCCGGTCTCTAGTTTAGCCTCCCCAGCATTACTTGGCACACAGTGTCAAGGTACTGTACTTTGGGGGTAATCTAACCAGGTTCACTCCGGGAAGTATTATTAAACAACCCGTTGTGGAGTAGTGTTCTGTGTGAATAGGTCTGCTCATACTTACTGAAAAGACCGAACCAACCGACATAATAGTGCGTAGGGTGGGATATCGCCAGGAAGTAAATGTTCTGAGGATAGATTCCCCCAAACGGTCAAAGCCGGCTACCACCACAATGGTGCCATGACCAAGATCCTTGGTTGCTTGCACAACCGGGGAACCTTGGTTTATGAGTGGACCTGGTGTAACAACCAGAACCCACACTTGGGATGTTGGAGGAGGGGAAGTAATCCCTAATGCCGACAACCCATCTTAGGATAGCGCGTCGAAGCCAGATCCGGAGGGATGGGGTTATACCCAAATGTCTGGAAAGGCTAAGACGAAGAAGCAAACCGCAGCTCAGAATTTTAGCTAGACGGTACTTCATCGTGGAAGTCCTGGGGGGGGGGGGGGGGGGGGAGTGTGATTGGCCCCACAAGTAGGATTGGGTCCCAGACAGATAGTATTTGATCACCACCCTAGTGGTGTAAAAGAACCTTGAGAAAGTCTGGTAAGGACCTATAATGGTTGACTGGACGTTAATTGTGATGTACTACTTATCAAAGGTAAGTAAAACATTCAAGACATATATGAGGTATGCCTGTATGACATTGAGGCTGGACGAAAACGAGAATGTCCATGGGGAAAGTGGAAAACTGCCATCCTTGAATTAATAGAATACCAGATTATTTTTCTAAATATTTTGTTTCAAGTCAGTGATATGGTTCCTACTAAAGTACACCATGTGTATGTATTCTATGTGTGAAATGCCAATTTCCGTCAATTGTATTGGCTCCCTATTTGGTTATCTGTACAGTTAATTGGTTATCTTTTTATATGTTTTATTATTTCTTTTCACAGTGTATTTTTCATTATTTTTCTAGTTTTGAGGGCCATGTTGGACTCCATGGTGGTGAAGACGGTCTCGATGTTATCAAAGATATCCTCCAAGTTGCGCCAAGAATCTTAAAGCCTGGGGGGTATGTGTGTTATCTATATTGAATGTCCTGACCATACTTTACAAGCTACAAAACGAAATGATAATTCAATGATAATTGTTTCAATTTGGCCTAACATCTAATATTTTAGTCAATGCATATGGAAAAATGTTCCATGTTTTGCTGTATGGAACACTGTTCTGTACAATTTTTTATTTTTTATTTATTTTTTTTTATTTGGAGTACTGTAAAAGGGTACATATATTCGACCTCTGCATAGCAGATTTTCAGGCCAAATTTTCTCTTGACAAAATAGTTTCCATGAACATAGAACTAGCCTCCACCTCTTCTAGTATTTACATGGTGGTTATGGAGTAATGAGGTTGATGGATTAATGAGCGATAGTGACACGGCTTATCAGATTCAAATCATTTGCTCGATTAAGATAACCAAACTGTATGATTTAAATGTACGGGTCGTAAAATTTTAGTTTAATATGTTTTTTAAGACTGCCCAGGCTTCCCTCTTGTATTTCCAATGGAAGGTCGTTCCAGTCGGACATATTTACATATACTGGACTTTTTCTATAGAATGAGGTTTTAGGGCGTTTCAATTCTATAATGTTTTTAGATTATTTTGATTTGGCCCCACAACTAATGTTTTACTTGACGTGTATGGAACAGTGTTCCATATATTGCTGCATGGAACACTGTTCCATTTGATATTTTTATATTATATGGCAAACCAGTGCACATTTACAGTATATACAGCATGAGTATATAGTAAATACACATTAACTGGTACCAGATACAAGTGGATTAGATTGATTTCTGAGGATTAGATGTGTAGGGTCTGCTGGGGTGGACAACAATTACCAATCTGTTTACCTTCTTGGTCGCCTCACCTCCTCGTGGTGCCGACTGGATATGCTTGCATGCAAGCGTAACAAAAGCGACCGGGGTGTGGAGTTAGCTCAGTGGTAAAGAGCACTGGACTTGTAATACCAAGGTTGTCAGACTTTCTTGATTCGGGTCCCACTGCAGCCACTTTTCTCCTTCACCCTCGCCAGTGGTAGATTTACTGCTATATCAAAGGCCAATCCTTCTCATATCATGTCTATGTGGTGTGGGAAGTAAAAGAACTCTCACCTCGGTAAATGTGTAGGGGTGAGGTTTCCACCTAAATTCATTTCATAGATTCGATCACCACCCTTGTGGTGTAAAAGAACCTTGAGAAAGTCTGGTCAAGATACAGCCTTAAAAATCTATAAGTCGAGTATACGGCCGGTATGTGAGTATTGTGGGTTCGCCTTGGATGGTGCAAATCAGCGGGACCTAAAAAAACTAGAGAGGCTTCAGAATAAAGCTTTACGCATCATACAAAGAGGTGGTAGCTTTAGACAGAGCATAGTTGATCTAAGGATGGCATGTGGTATCATAGAGAGTCTTGAGACTAGACGAAAACGACAATTGGCAAAAATCATGTATAAACGCTCCCTGACCCCAATTCTTATCCAAGGCCCAGCCCAGCACACAAGAAGCAGTCAGAAAGTTGTGTTTAAGTCGCGGCGTCCTAAAGGGGCTAAATATGAGAGATCGCCGATCTTCAGAGGAATACAAATCTGGAATAAACTTGACTCGGATACACAAGGGCTGGAAAGCGTTTCATGTTTTAAAAAGTGTATCAAAGATGTAAAACATGATTAGATGTCTGGAATAGAATAGAATAACACTTGGTTGTTATGTAATTATGCACTCCAAGCACCCTTTTTCTTCTTTATGTTATAACTTATCATTGTTATTATTATCTGTACATGTTAACAACCTTTGTACGTCGCCATTGGAAGAACTGGCCCAAAAGCCAGAAATGGTCTCTTGTTCTGTTTCACTCTAAATAAATAATTTAAAAAAAACAAAAAAAACCTGTAATGGTTAACTGGACGTTAAATCAAACCAACCAACCAACCAAATTTGGTACACCACAGAGATGTAAAAGGGTACTACAACATCTGCATTTGATCTTGGATGACAAGCCAATAATGCACGTTCTCTTGGAATCTTCTGAGATGCGACATTAAATTATAATAATCATATACAACAAATGTTAAACCGAATTGCTTTCCGCATGTATCAGCTTGCAAAAATGAGGCCATTTTTAGATACATTTTCTGCACTCGCAATTTTTAAAGCATCTATAATACCATATCTGGATTATGGGGATGTATTATATATGTCAGGCTCACATCAAAATTTGGATTAACTACAAAAGGCGCAAAATAAATGTATTAGAATTTGTATTAGAGCAGATCCAAGATAAAACATTCGTGAATTACACCATATTTCCAACTTACCTTTTTTGTATGGCAGAAGGAAATGTTGATGTATGAGGAAAAACCGGTGTGCTGCGATAGTATGTTACCCTGCGATTAAACCATTATTATTGCCCACTCAATATGCCCATGCATCTGGACACATCCTTCCATTCAGCTGGCACAGACTATTGGACATACTACTATTTTGATGTGATTTTAATGTAAATAAATGAAAAGATAGTATTTAGACATGAGAATTACATGTCCTGATATGTCGTAATATGCTTAATATTGGCAAATCCTTCACTCTCCAATCATGGACTCCCAACACTGCACATGCTCGCGCTTGCGCACCAGATACTAGTGGGCGATGATAATTGTATATTGCAGTATAACAAACTATCACACTACACCGGCAACAGGCATGCATGCTGATATCGATACACACACCTCACATTTGGTTTAAATTTAAGAAATCACTTTGTGAGACAGGATACATTGATCTGTGTGGACTATTCGGAATTATATTAATATCCACGTGAAAGGGATTTGAGGTACAAGCCATCCCAGATGGGAGTAAGCGGCCTTTCATCGGCAGCCTAGTCTAGTGTCATCGTCGTGTGGCCCGGGTGATTGACACAGCTATACTCGATTCGCACTTCGGATAAAATGGCTAATTATACATTCATAACTGCATTTTCTTGAATATATACATATTTCCTAATATTCTAAAGTCGAGGGGATGGGATGGGATTATTACAGAACCAAACTAAATTTAATCTGACTAGTTTTTAAGCCGCTCTGGTCAGGTCTGCTCCTCACTACGCTCGGTTATAGGCCCAAGCCTTTTGCAGTAATTTATGACCTAGAGTTTTGATGTTTGATGGATTGGTAGTTATTTGATGATTACTTCAGAAACAGTAAAGCACATGGTTTGGTTGATGCTGTGGTGGTTTTATTTCTTACCACTAGGTGGCAGCACACACTTTTGTGGAATATTAACATGCGCAGCACTGGGCTGATCTGATGAACATTACATTCTTCCGAACCTTAGATAACTAATTTAGTTAAATTGTTGTAAGAAATAATGATGATTGGGTTAATAGAGGTAGTTGTCCAAGTTACACTCTTGAAATGTAGTATTATTGATGATCAGTTCATGTGGTTGAGTCTTTCAGTCTATGTAAAAGTCACTTAGGTATTTATTGACTAGTAATGTCTTTGAATTTGACTTATAAAAATATTAGCCATAGGCTTGACTTAGAATAATATAGACGTGTGTTGAAGTCTTTTAGATCTGAGTTTTTTTTATTATATGCTCTGTAAATATATGTAGAAGGTATGGCACATTTGATAAACATCTAGCACTTGATTTTACTGTTCAAATCTTTAGGATGCTTGCACCATTATGATTTTAACACCATGAGATACTAACTAGACTGCCTATTACTCAAAATTACTGCATAGGGATTATCCTGCCCTGTAGGGTTGCAGTAGTATTCACTCTGTGATATGGTCCTGAAGATATCTTGGTGGTCTCCTATTTTGTATGGCTGGGTGCACATCCCTTTGTTCATGGCCCTGAACCTTTTGCTGGTATCTTTCTTGAATTGGAGGATGAGCCATGTCTTCAGGGTTCTTGGTTTCCCAGAGGTCATCTTCAAGATCATAATCATCTTCCACATTTCCATTTCTGTCTGTGTTGGTTTTACCTTCTTGAAGAATGATGAGTTTCGCACAATGATGCTACCACCTTGTCTAGCTTTTACTTGTGTTCCTTTGATCTTGATGAAAATGAGAGGGTTTGGATCAAACCATTTCCTCAAGCTATTTTGGAGTACGATGACTTGATCACCAATCTCAAGGTCTGATTCTTTTGTGTTATGTTGGTCAGAATACACCTTCATTTTGTCCTTAGACTTGAGGTAATTGTCCTTTATTGTTTGGTTAGTGTCTGCGACCTCATGATCTTCAGTTTGTAGCAGCTTAGTCTTGATGTTTCCACCCATCATACCTGTAGCAGGTGGAATCTTGGTAGAGGAATGTGGGGTAGCATGCTAGTTGCGAAGAAATTCCCACATCTCAAACTTCCAGTTCTTTCCCTCTATCCTTGAAACAGTGATGTTTTTCTTGATGGTTCTGACAAACCTTTCCACTTCTCCATTTGCTTTGGGCCAAAGTGGTGTTATCTTTCTCTGATGGAAGCCTGTGGCTTTAGCGTGGTGAGCAAATTCCTTACTCTGGAATGGTGGTCCATTGTCAGATTTTAGAGTGTCAGGAATTCCCCGTCTGGCAAAGATACACTCAAGCTTTGGAAATAAAACCAATACAGCATCAACCAAACTGTGTGCTTCACTGTCTCTGAAGTAATCATCAAATAACTACCAATCCATCAAACATCAAAACTCTACTGGTTTTACTTAATTATCTGGTGAGTGCTGATGATATTTAGGCTATTTCATTGATATCTCGAAGCATTTATATATTTGGTGTCTATTCTGTTTTCTGCCATATATATTTTCTGTATTACTGTAATAGTGTTTTAGCTTATAGTTCTATACATAAGACTTTACTCCTATATTTAAATGTAGTGTTCTGTAACATCCTGGTGCAAACGCATAATCAAATAATTGATGGATTCTGAGCTGTTCTACAGAAACTCATCCTGCAGTGACAAGCACTGTTCCAGGAAAAGGCAGCGGGAAACATCCGTGAGCCAGTGTGTGAGTCATGGTGAGACAGCTTTACCGGGAGTCACTTGTTGGGGAAACCCATCTTGAAGGTGATGTCGTAATCTATTTTTAGAAACATTACAGTGCTCTCTGAATATTAAATGTACCCAGTATATAAGGGAGGACAGTCTTGAGATGATGAGGAGAAGACCAGCCGTGACCATCAGAGTAAGACCAGCCGTGAAGTCAGCTATTATTGCCATAGAGCTTGGATAATAATTGGGACCACGCTACAAGCAGCTATGTGACGGGACATCCTCTATGCTGGAACTACTGCAACCAATGGGACTTGTGTGTGCAATACTGTGAACTACAGTCAGTGTTAGATATTGTGCCATGGATTGACAAAGGACTACTGTGTATGTGTGCTGGATATTCATAGTTACTGTATCACTGGATAGTGTACATTGATGTGGATTATATCAATATCTCCCCAGTTTATATTGTTCATTGGATCTTATCTTATGCTCTACATTAAACATCTAAAAGCTCCATCTTCTAGTTATTCCTGTAACCAGGAACATTACATATAGCTAGGTTACAACTTGGTGTGAGAACCCTCAAAGACCCTGGACACCTCAAATCAAGACTTTGGATATTTCTGTGTGTTTTTGAGGATACAGTGTTTGTTTGTTGTAGTTGGTGCAGTCTAAACCACTACACACATGGCACCCCATGATAGCGGGAAGGGTTGATGTTAGGGGTTTCAGAAAAATCAATACTCCTACCCGGCACTACTGCAAGGCCCATGCCGCCCTTAATGCCCTCATAAATCTCTCTGTGTGTGACTTGCTTGGAGCTCCGACACAATGCCTGAATTATATGCTCCAGGACATTTCTATGGGAATGAAGATGAAAATCCAGAAGAATTTATATGTAAATTTGAAGCATACATTTCACTGAAAAACGTTTTGGAACCAGCAAAGGTCTTTCCATTGGCATTGAAAGACAAAGCATACATTTGGTATGACTCTCTGAGAGAAGAAGAGAAGTCAGACTTTTGTGAACTGAGGAAGGCATTCTTACAGAGATATACAATTAGTGAAGCATTCCACTTCATCAAAACTAAGGACATATTTATGGAAAAACATGGAAATGAAGAAAATGTGCAAGATTACATAGCAAGGATAAAAAGTGACTCTAAATCTGTGAAATTGGAGGAATCTCTTCAGTTTAGAGCAATAGTGAATGGACTCAAGCCACACATCAGGACTAAAGTGTTACTTCAAAAGCCAGCAAATGTTAATGACATTGAAAAGTATGCAGTGATAGCTGAAATAGTGTATAATCTTCAGAGTGAGGGAGATGAATTAACATCTACAATGAGTGACTTGAAAGAACAAGTAACTGCAGTGAGAAAGGAGATTGAGAGGACAAAATCAAAAGCAAGATCAATACCATGGACAAAAAGACAATTTACTCCATATGAACAAAGATCTATAACTCCAAAAAGAAAGAAATACAAGCCAGTTTCTGGTAAAGGTAAGTGCAACCAGTACCATAATTGCAAGGCAGATAATTTTGATTCAGAATACAAAAATGATCACTTTGAAAATAGAAATGACTTCTAGGGTCACGAGTCTGTCTATGGAAAGGCCAGTCTAAAAGCCATAGATAGACCTTATAGGTATAAAAGCTCAGTAACAAAAGGAAAGTCTCAGTATAATGATGATAACAAAATACCACTTATTGCCAGTATTGCTAGAATGGATAGAAACTATATTGAAGGTTCAGTGAGAGGAAGATCTGTTAGAATACTTGTAGACACAGGAGCCAGTGTAAGCTGTGTGACATACAGATTCCTACAGAACATAGGTTATGGATATAGAAACTTGAGTCAGTCACAGTCTCTAAAAAGAGTTAGAGGAGTAGGCGGAGAAACTCATGACATAATTGGGACTATTGACTTGAATGTTTCCTTGTCAGGATTCAAAGTATTACAAAGATTCCATGTGTTTAGACACATGTATACACCACTGATTCTGGGATTTGATTTCTTAGAGTCTCACAAAGCTACTATTGATACTGCTAAACATATACTGATACTGGAGGATGGATTAGCAGCTGTGAACATTATGGAAAAATATAGAAATGCTGCAAAATTCGCAAAATCAAAACAAAGTGTAGTAATCCCTCCAAGATCACATTGTAATATTCCAGTGAAATTGACAAAATACAGAGAAGGTTCTGTAGTGTTGTTGGAACCAGTTGCAGAAATAAGCACAAAACTAAATCTTATGGGAACAAAAGCCTTGGTGACAGTACATAGAGGAAAAGCAAATTATCTTCTTATGAATCCTACAAATGCTAATGCTTATATTAGAGCAGGATATGTAATGGCAACTGCATCAGAAATTGAACCACATACAATTAAAGAATTCCAGGCTGATGGAGATAATTTTACAGAAAATGTGTATACTATTAATGAAACAGAAGAGATCACAGATGAGCAATACATTGAGATCGCCAGAGATCTTGGGATAAAGTTAGTTAATTCTGAATTGACACAAGAACAGAAGAGAAGACTTTTGTGTCTTATAGGTCAATATAGGGATGTGTTTGCAAAAGATATATCTGAGCTAGGCCAAACGAATATCTATCAACATAAGATAGATACTGGAGATGCTATGCCTATCAGGCAAAGGTTCTATAGACATTCACCATTAGCTAGAGAGGAAGCTGAAAGACAGATTAAGGAAATGCTTGAACATGACATCATTCAAAAATCAAATTCTGAATGGCATTTTCCTGTGGTAATGGTTAAGAAAAAGGATACTTCTAAGCTTCGTTTTGCAGTTGATTATCGCAAATTGAATGAAGTTACAAAACCCATGTCATTTCCACTTCCTAGAATGGAAGATGTGTTTGATACAATTGGACAGGGAAAACCGAAATATCTAACAACTTTAGATATGCAGTCTGGATTTTGGCAAATACCTTTACATCAAGAAAGCAGAGAGAAAACTGCATTTATAACACCACAAGGAATTTATGAATGGAAAAGACTACCATTTGGCTTAATGAATGCACCTATGTCTTATCAGATGGTTATGTCTGAAGTGTTAAGAGGTATAAATTGGAAATTTGCACTTGTCTATGTTGATGACGTTTTGATATTCAGTGACAGTTTTGAGAAACATATGGATCATATTTCACAGGTCTTTGACAGATTCAGGAAAGCAAACTTAACACTAAACATTTCAAAATGTAAATTTGCCACACAGTCAGTTAACTATCTAGGCCACACAATCTCAAAAGATGGTATTCAAGTAGACACCAAAAAGACAAAAGTAATAAGAGAATTCCCAGAACCAAGAAATGCACATGATGTGCGCAGTTTCCTTGGCATGTGTAATTATTTTAGGAGATTCATAAAGGGTTATGCACAGATTGCTTTGCCATTAAATCATTTATTGAGAAAAGATGCAAAATTTCAATGGACAAATGCATGTCAGAAGGCATTTGATACATTAAAGCAGAGTCTTGCCGAACCACCAGTGTTGGCATATGCAGATATGCAAAGAGGATTCCAAATCTCCTGTGATGCTTCTAATCATGCTATAGGGTATGTATTGGAACAACTGGATGAAAATGGCAAACCAAGAGCAATAGCATATGGTGGACGTGCATTAAGAGGTTCTGAGTTAGCATGGAACATATGTGAAAAAGAATGCTTAGCGGTTGTTGAAGGGATTAAGGCAAATAATCCATACTTAGCGAATGGACATTTTGATATTTATACAGACAATATTTCAATCACTTGGATAAAAAGTATCAAACAGACTACAGGTCGATTAGCCAGGTGGGCTTTACTATTGCAAGGCTATACATTTAGTATACACCATCGACCATGTAAACGGAATACAGTTGCAGATGCAATATCTAGAAGGGAATATGATGAAGTGCAGGCTGAGACAGACTTAGATATTCCTGAGCCAGTACCAGTCATGAATATAGGGACACAAAATAATAATTACCAGTCTGATTGCATTGAGTGCAAGTTTACATACAAGCGTAAGGATCCCAAACCAAGAGAGTCTGAGAGTCTTATTCACAGCATAGAATTGACTGAAAATGATGATGAACCTGATATGACATTCATTGCAGAGATCACAGATCTAGGGACAATGCAGAGAGAATGTAAGGACAGTGGTCCAATGATAAAATATCTAGAGGAAGGAGAGTTACCTTCAAGTCATAGAGAAGCAAAGAGAATTGCTGTACAAGCTGATCAGTATGTTATTCTAGACAGAGTACTATATCACATGTATTACAGAAGGGCAAAAGGCTTGCCAAAAGCAGAGAGACTTGTGAAACAATTGGTTGTACCAGAGCAACTAAGGATGGATGCATTGCAATCCTATCATGATTCACTTATTGGTGGTGGACACCAAGGATTTGAGAGAACATACCATGCATTAAGAAACAAGTATTATTGGCCTCATATGTATAGGGATGTATATGGGCATGTCAGCTCATGTGTGGAATGTCAACAGTCGAAAAGCAGACCATCTATTGTAAAAGCACCATTGAACCCATTGCCAATTGCAGACATATTTAGTCGTTGGCATATTGATTTTATGGGTCCAGTAACAACTTCTACTGAAGGGTATAAACATATCCTAGTTATAACAGATAGCTTTACAAAGTGGTGTGAAGCAATACCCACTAAAACCCAGGAAGCAAAAGAAGTCGCTGAAGTTCTCTACAGAGATATTTTCACTAGGTATGGTGCACCTCATACATTAGTAAGTGACAGAGGAGCAAATTTCATGTCAGGTCTTGTTAAAGCAGTTTGCTCTTTATTTGAAGTTAAAAGAGTCCACACAAGCAGCTACCATCCACAAACAAATTCAGCAGTTGAAAGAATGAACAGTGTAATAGCACAATCTATTCGGACCTATGGAAAATTAGACCAAAAAGATTGGCCACATTTACTTCCAGGTATAATGATGGCATATAGATCAACACCATGCACACAATCAACGCAGTATTCCCCATACTTTATGGTGTTTGGCAGAGAAATGAATTTACCTTTTGATTTAGAATGGATTCCAAAAGGCAATTTGGGTCAGACAGCACAAACTCACTTAAGGCAAATATTAAATAATTTGGAAAGTGCAAGGACAATTGCCACAGAAAACATGAAAGAATCACAAGTGAAATACAAAAAGTATTATGATGCTAGAGTTAAGGAACCAAAGTTTGAAGCAGGTGATAGAGTTTGGTTGTATAACACAAAAGTTCCATTAGGACTTTCTAAAAAGTTTCATAGAATGTGGACAGGTCCATACTACATTACGGAAAAAGGTCCAAACTATACATATAGAATGAGAGCATGTGCAGATAACAAAGAAATGAAGAGTCTTGTGCATGCAAATCATCTCAAACTATTCAATGATCCTGATAAAAGGACAGTACAGCCACCATTTGTAGGACAAAATGTTGACAATGAAGAATTTACTGACAGTGATGAAGAAGGTATTGATAATGACAAAGACAATACACAAGATGTTCCACAAAGAAATGGTGACAGAGACATGAATGATACATGTAGTCAGCCAGTTCCTAAACCAAATAGGACGCCAAAGAGTCATTGGCATGAGATAGACAAGATACTTGCTTGTAAGAGACAAAAAGATGGAATGTACTACAGAGTCAAATGGAAAGGTCATAGTCAAACCCAATGGGTACCAAGTAATGATGTATCTGACTGTGCAAAACGGGAATTCCATGTAGCTAGAACTGCTAGTGGAAGGTGCAGAAAAAGGCCACTAGGCAGACATACATTCTTTGACAGACCTTGATGAAAACATGGAGACAGTGTTTTGTGCATATCAACTTAACTTGAGTGAGAGAAGTTGATAGAATGTCTATTCACAATGATATTATATCTAATGGAATATGAGCAATTGAATATGAATGGAATTATTAGGTGTCAGGAGTTCGAAATCCTGCACACTGATGGTTCCATGAGATGGGATGTCTGAATTGCATAAGTACACATTGTTTGGCTTCTCTCTTTGATCTATTACAAAATCATGTTCAGGTTGCTAGCAATGAAATTATTCTAATGACTTTTAATTATGGGACATTGAGAGAGCCTTACTCTTGGATGGTTGGAGACATTCGGATAACTCCCATCTCACACAAAGAAAGAAATAAGAAGTGCATTTCTAGAAGCTCAAGAATAGACATGATACAATTCTACAGTACTGCATAACATAGCAGCTAAAGAGAGATGTTTTCACTGGTAAGGTATACTGATGTCTGATTACAGAGACAAGGTCATATAACAGCCTTCAACATGGAAAAGCAGGATATGAGAGACACCTATTCTCTACAGCTTTCAAAATAGAAAAGCAGGATATGAGAGACACCTATTCTCTACAGCTTTCAAAATAGAAAAGCAGGATATGAGAGACACCTATTCTCTCAAACTTTAAAGATGAAGATGTATGTATATGCAGAGACTTGCATATTGATCTTCCATAGCTATGGGTATGGCAATATGGCATGAAGTATAGACTTGACTGATATAAGGGTTTTGGGCAGCGGTAAACTGCACCCTTCCCTTGAGATATGCCCAAGGTTAAGGGCATATAATATGAAATATACCTAAAGTGGTTAATGAGACTAGTACTGAAACTGAGCATAAAATAAAGTAACTGAAATACTGGCCAAGTAAAGATGAAAATTGATGACACAAGTCATTCAATACCAAAAAGCCTTGCAAGGTTAATGGTTGTACTTGCTATGACATGATATATCTAATGGTATAATCTAATTGAAGATAATGTTGAATCGAAGTTATGCATGCTAATGATCTTAGTATAACTTATATAATCACTAATCTATAAACCTGATGATAATAATGTACTGATGTCGTATGATATTGAATATTTATCAATGCGTATATATTGAATGTTTACTAGTATGTATTTTCTTGATATACTATGAATATTGTAACTTTGTCAAAGTTTGAGGACAAACTTTATTTGGAGAGGAGGAAAATTGTAATAGTGTTTTAGCTTATAGTTCTATACATAAGACTTTACTCCTATATTTAAATGTAGTGTTCTGTAACATCCTGGTGCAAACGCATAATCAAATAATTGATGGATTCTGAGCTGTTCTACAGAAACTCATCCTGCAGTGACAAGCACTGTTCCAGGAAAAGGCAGCGGGAAACATCCGTGAGCCAGTGTGTGAGTCATGGTGAGACAGCTTTACCGGGAGTCACTTGTTGGGGAAACCCATCTTGAAGGTGATGTCGTAATCTATTTTTAGAAACATTACAGTGCTCTCTGAATATTAAATGTACCCAGTATATAAGGGAGGACAGTCTTGAGATGATGAGGAGAAGACCAGCCGTGACCATCAGAGTAAGACCAGCCGTGAAGTCAGCTATTATTGCCATAGAGCTTGGATAATAATTGGGACCACGCTACAAGCAGCTATGTGACGGGACATCCTCTATGCTGGAACTACTGCAACCAATGGGACTTGTGTGTGCAATACTGTGAACTACAGTCAGTGTTAGATATTGTGCCATGGATTGACAAAGGACTACTGTGTATGTGTGCTGGATATTCATAGTTACTGTATCACTGGATAGTGTACATTGATGTGGATTATATCAATATCTCCCCAGTTTATATTGTTCATTGGATCTTATCTTATGCTCTACATTAAACATCTAAAAGCTCCATCTTCTAGTTATTCCTGTAACCAGGAACATTACATATAGCTAGGTTACATTACGACATATCACTATGCTGATTTTTCAATCAATGTGCCTGTTTTTTTTGTCCGCCATTATCCATTCATTAACACCATTGGCGTAATGTATGTTACTACACTGCTGTGCAGAAAGTGATTGTTACCGTATACATAGCAATGTGTGTTAATTACGTTAGTTACGGCAGTAGCTATATAGTAGTATCTGAGCAATTGCAAGGACACAAACCGTAGTGAGACAATTACTGATGCATTCTGATGCTTTTCTCTATGTTATTTTTATTCAGATCAGTGTGGTTGAAGGTTGATATCGGTCAGCCACAGTTAGTTAAGGAACTCGTGGCACCTCTTTCCAGTTTCCTCAGCTTCTGTGAAACTATTACAGATTCCAACAAATTGTAAGTATTTGTGAAAGAAAATGTTAATTCTTTGTTTGCTTTAGTAAAGCTTTAGAAAAATAAAGATATATAGTAAAAGGGCCAGGTGAGCACTAGTTGCATTATATATTATATATCAATGCAGGTAATTTTAATAGTTACGTCCAGCTGCATATATTGTGTATGGCACCCTGTGCTGTACATTGTTATACGGACTAGCCACTTCTTTCCTACTTGTATTTATGTCTATTTACAGTGAAATATTTGTTCAGGTGCATTATGAAGAGAGGAGGGCTTTAGGTATACCACAATGATAAAAGAACTCAATTCAAGTTTTATTCTGTAAGAACCATAAGATGTATCATTTTTTATAGTCTGTAGAATGTGTTAAACATATCTCTATCAATGGATCAATATCCTTAAAACTTGCAAATCAGGTTTGATATTTTGTTTTCAGACCCCGGTTTTGTCGACTTGAAGTCAAGCGCAATCCAACACAGCTGCTAGAAAATACAGAAAGACCAACTTGAACACTTGTGATGTTTATAGTATGGTCAAGAATGAAGGCGAATTTCAGTCAAATTTTATAAATCTTCTGTTGAATTGGTTGATTAACCCTTTAAAGACAAATGCTGGTAGTTGCGTGATTTCTAAATTCTATTGATTTTTGCAAATAACTCATATATCATCAAACAGAAAATGTATTAAAAAAGCATGTCACCATGCTAACTTCTATGGGAAGGCCATCTGATAAAAAGATAAGTGCTTAACTATCGGTGTCTATGGGAAACTGTAATATTTTGACTTTGTGGCTAGATGACACTGATATTCTATTGCTATCTTCAAATAATTCTGGATTCTGGTAGTTGGGAAGATATACAAATGAGAGATGCTAAAAAAATACTATGTCACCATGCTAACTTCTATGGGCAGGCCATCTGGAGAAGCTAAGTTTTGGTGTCTATGGGAAACTGCAATATTTTCATGAAATCAGATGGCAGCACCTGTTTAAAATTCAGTTCTGAGTCTACATATAGAGGGCATTACGATACTTACAAGCATTTGTCTTGTACTTCCATAATACTCCATGTGTTAATGCCACATTGAACTGAGAAATGTTTCTTTCCTGATACAAGTGTCTTTTCCCTTGAAATCATAGTATACATCTGATAAAGAAAGAAAATAACCTAATTCACACAGAGTTGTAAGCTATAATCATCGCAATATCTTCTTGAACAAATATTCACTATATCCTCTAATCTAAGCAAAGGCTCTCTCTTTTTTATTTTTTAGTATACATGTACCTGGATAGAAAGAAAAGACATGTCAATTAAAGTAAAGAAGTAGGCAAGAATATGAACAGTCAAGAATAAGAAGGACAAGGTGAATTTCACCAGGAATATTATACCAGTTGGATTCCTTAATACCCCTGATCCTTTGAACTTATAGAACAACCTACTGTCTCACAAAAAGTATTCTTAATACAATGCCACGGAAGATAAGTATCTCCTGATATCCCTAAGCCTAAGACAGTAACCATTACTTATTACACTCCACATACATTTTTCATTGTATAGACATTCCATGACTCTCTTGGGTTATCCTCATATGTATTCATACACTTGTTAAATTTATCAGTAGTCAATAACAGGATTATACATTGTAACTCTACATTATGGTAGAGCCTCCTACCCGAGTGTTTTTAGGGCTCTCTTCCATTTATTGAACTTGTGTTCTCTGTTCTCAAGTTTACATAAGTGTTCTTCTATCATAAGGCTGTTCTTGAATTCTAGCCCCCAGTCATATACATCGAGATGATTATTTCCAAAGAGCCTCTGTTTGCAAATATAAAACTTAGCATGAGAGCAGATATAATTATACCTCTGTGCATCATAACCTTTTTCTATTGTACCTATCAGTAGATAATCAGGATTCACGTCTAGTGACCACCCTATTGCCTTTTGTAACCAATTTTCTATGTGTTCCCAGAAAAGATGAACATCACCACATTCAAAAAAGAAGTGTTCTTCTGTGTCTATGCAATCACAATATGAACATACTGGTGACTCTCTTTTTTTGAATAGGAAGTTATTAGTGGGTACCACCCTATGCATTATCCTATAATACAGGGATTGGATTTTTGTTGATCTAGTAGCCCTGTAGATGTTAGTGTATATGTGGTCGAGCTACTCCAGTAAGGACGGAACCAGCACATGCTGGTGGCAGTTTGCCCAACTAACGGACGGGAACATAATGATTAAAACTCTTAATTCAACTTTGTAATCTTGTAATACAATACATAATCATAAATATTTGGTTTCCTTTGAATATAAATACTAAATATGTCATATCTACATTTTGTGAAGACTTCATAAATATTGCTCTGTTATTTCCTTTTGCAAATATTGGAGTAATTATGCCTCAAGACATCATGCGTCTTAAGTGCGGTGATGCCTCCAAGTACCATGCCTACTTCTTGTGGTGAGTCCTTAAAGGTCTAGACATGAATTCATTATTGATGCGTGGTTGGTTGGTCATTTCCTACACATTCTTTTAAATCGCGGTATTGTTCATGGAGTGTGGCTTTAGATTATTCATTATGGTCAATTTTGTAGTACAAAGATTTGAACCCCTGATGAAGACAAATTGTTCAATAATTACTTTAGATCAATCATCGATGTAAAAAACTCAATCAACCGTTAAAAGGTGGAATCGCGGTGGTTTTTTTTGTATTTTATAAAAGTTTTTTTATCGTGCTGGAGTTATCTGTTCGGCAGATAGGTTGCCGATCTTCCACAAACTGCAGTTTGTCACATTCTCAATAGTCTCGTTTATCCAGATTATGGACTTACAGACGGACTAAGGGAGTCAAGGGAACATTAGTCTTATTTACTAACAGTTCCAGTATTATTTTATAAACATTTTATCAGTCTATTTCCCAAGCTAAGCAATAATTTCTTGGGGTGGGGATTTACATCAATACATTTAAACAAATGGTCATTGTATTGTATGTGAGTTATATTATATCATACGATAATGAGTATTGACTATATATGTAAGCAAGGCTATAGCCATTACAGTGGAAGATCTAACCCCGTGTTCGAACAGCTTTTTCTCTGAAATGAAAAAAAAATGTACCGAATACATCCTAGCCATTAATATTTTTGCCTCGACTTTTTAGTCTCGCTATAAAACATTGCTCTTGAATTCTTCTTTACTGATGGTATTTCGTTTATTGCACCTCCATAAAAAGTCATAAATGGCGGGCGAGGGTTAAAGAATAACGCCGCCCGTCGCATCGCACACAATCGCTCCTGTGCATGGGGCCGGGCTTGCGCGTGTGGGCGATTGTGTGCGATGCGATGTATCTATCGCGTCTTTATGATATGCGACAGATCAGTCGCACATGTATGGAGTACTTCCTATATTTTGAAAATAATGTAGAAGATACCCTCGAACTCCCAATAAAGAACAGTAGGAGAATGAGGCAATGTTGATAATGTATGGTCATACAACGAGTATATCTCAAGGCTATTAACTACATATCTCTATATATATATCACATTTATAATATGTATTATTTCACAAAATGCGTGTTTCTAACCTACCTTCAAATATTAGAGTTATATATATACTCCTGTGCCCCAAGAGGTGCGACCATTCAATCGCACCAGTGGAGCACACCCTGTACTTTTCCTGCGATTGAGTACAACAGATCTGTCGAAGCTGCGGTAATAAAATTGGTCGATGGGGCATTTATGGTCCCATAAAAGGTGTGCGACGATCGCATCGCATCAGTGGGGCCGGGCCTTTAGATGCATATTGATACTCGTAGCTAAGGTTTGGGCATCGAATAGTCTGACATTTCTCTCATTTCTTCTGATAAATATCTCCTGTTTGGACCTCACGAAGCCCGTTGCTAATAGATTGGACTCTCTCCTTTCCTCCAATATGTTCTATGTTCAGTTAACTAAATATTGATTTTTGTCTGAATTCAAAGGACTCAGCGTATCACAAGGAGTACAGCCAAATGTAAATTAAAAGTCAAGAGGCCAAATTTGAAAAATAATGAACACTCGGTTTTTACGTGTAGGGACCTTGCTATGGGATAGACTTCTCACGGAAATGCAATTGTTTAAGAAAGGTGATCAAGTTAAATGAAAATTAAAAAAAAAATCATATTTGATATTATCCAATAAAAAGGTATGGTGGTATGTATCCTGATAAACAACTTATAACTCTCTCCTTTCTGTAGTCCTATATGTCTGTATATGTCTCCATCATTTAGATGTAAGGGAGCTATGATATAGAATATCGTCGAGATACGTCGATGAATGTTGATGTGGTCAATTAACAATTTATATTTAGTCAATAAACAGTTTATATTTACAAAAAAAAACAGTTCTTTTAGGGTTCAATTAACAAAAATTTACCATCGGGGCGTAAGAACTAAGGTCCTCCCATCTTTGGATCACCCAAAAAGTATCAAATTGATTTGGGTAACGAGCAGTACACATTACACAACTATTTCAGTCACGTATGAGTTGGCAGTGGGATGAGCTGGGATGGGTGGAAACTAAAGTACTGAAATGACCTATGAATAGTTCTTAGTAAATTACATAGTACAATACAAGTACAAACACGCCTACATACTGTGTGGTATGTACATAATTCAGTGCCCTTTGCTATCGTAATGACATACTATGTTGTAGCCCAGTAAGAACAAGATACAAATAGATAGGAAAAAATGGTAGGCTCATCATTGATGAATGAGCGTGGAATTCTAAAAAATGACAATTAAAGGTTTGGGATTATTCAGTCTCTGTTGTATTTTATGTAACTTACTAGCACCCAGTCAACTAGTCATCTGGAGAAATGCCTTTCTCTGCTCCAAATATATCAAGCACCAGTGGGTGGATGAGGTATTTCGGTCTCTGGCGATTGGTCATGGTCAGATGGGCACACCTCTGAGACATTGGTCCTCTGTATCTTTACCAATGTCACATAGTTGGCATGCAGATAGTGAAGGGATAGTTTTTGCAGCATGCTGAAAGTCTACACAACCTCTTCCTAACCTAGGCACCATATGTGAGCGTGTCTCACGATAGAAAAGGCAATCTCGACGACCATAGACTCGTCTTTTTTTAGACGTGATAATCGTTAATAGCGATTATTAAACATAAGACGGTTTTCGAGATAAATACAACAAGGGTTCAGTAATTATCGCCAAATGTGTGATAATTAAACTAGCGCCTTAAAACGGTCGCTTCTAACGATTATCCCGTCTAAAAAACGGGTCCCAATTTGTACTGTTTCTGAGACGGAACTTGCTGCCACCTGGTGTGGAAAACGTGAACAACGAGGCGGTTTTCGTACAGTTCACGAACTCAAAATCCTAGGTCCATGTGTGTCAGGACTGACGTCATGTTCGTTACCATTATCGAACGAGCTGTCGTTTGGTGTGAGTTTGGTGTGAACAGAGTCCTGGCACGGTAACACTCGCACCTGGGAAAATTAATTGACTAAAAGATTTGTATAAACGTTTTCAGATCTACATAAAATCACATGTACTTGGATAGTGCATGCCTAAATTGTGTTGGTTATCCAGCCTGGGCCTGTTTTTTAGTCGTGACCATTTCCTATAGTGACCAGTTAGTGACCGTTTGTAGACCTTTGGGTTCCAGAGATAAGTCGTCATAACATGTGCGACCATTTAGAGGGGTAAACTATCGTGGTCACTGTTTTGGGTTCCAGAGTTGTGACCAGTTGGTGACCATTTAGCCCAAATGGTGGCATATTTCATTTTATACACTTCCACTGTATCAAATGAAACAATATTTACTGCGATGAATTAGCTATATCTGTTTTATCTAATTCCAAATTTCTGAGGAACACGTTTTGGTCATGATCACTGGTTTGGTCACCAAACTGGTCACTCTTTTGTGATCACTACAAATAAAGACGTCGCTGTCTGAAAAACAGGCCCCAGGTAATCGATTTTTTTTTTTTTTCACATTTGTATTCGACAGATATATCTATTATTTTCTTGTTGGTATGGAATTTTATCAGAATTGCTTGAGATATGATTAACCCTTTCATATTGACGTAGTAACAAGATCCGGGCAGTTATGATGTAACAATTCTCCTATCAGTCACCATGAATCAAGACATAACAAGGTCACATAACTTTAGAATATTGCAATGGTAACTTGTTGAATTTCATTGATATAGATCCTCTTCCATTTTGCCCAAATTTTAGGGAATTTAAATGATAATAAAGATATGTACATAATTGTCAATTCTTTTAAAACCAAAGTTTCAACCTCCCAGGCTTATTGGGCTATAAATATCCGGAAAGGGGTGCAAAAGAATGTGATAGAATTCACTATGGTAACTTTAAGGGTGCTGGAGTAACAATTTCAATCTTTCCAGTACAAGGTTTTAGATAGGATCATACCCTCAAACTCATACATATATACCTATACAAGAGGAAGATTGCCCAGAATAACGTTTGCAATTTCTGTTCTGATCAATCCAACATTCTTCGCCAACTGCCAGACCTTTCTTCAACTGTGGAGAAGTATCCAGATATGGCTTAGGACACAGGTATAGCTATATATATATCTTGCTATAGATGAAAAATCGTGTAAATATATATATATATATATATATATATATATATATATATATATATATATATATATATATATATATATATATATATATATATATATATATACACAATGGATATTAGATATATTAAGTAAACAATTTTTAATTGTAGAAGAACTATTGCAGAGCATGGCAGATGCCTCGCGGGTGGCCTGAGATGCGGGGTCTCGGACTGGGTGTGACCGCGCAGCCTGCTGCCGTCCTCCAGTCCCGGCCGCTCTATTATTAATAGCGCCGAGACTCCACCCTGCTGAAACGGATAAAAAAAACGCACCCACCGATCCTCCACCAGCCAATACGCTTGGCACCTGGTCAGAACACCAGGACAGGGCGATAGAACAGGGAGTGGTCTGAATCTCCCTTTTAAAGCTCTGTGTGGGGTTTTTTTATGATGAGGAGTTTGGGATTGGTTTTGATGAAAGGTATCGATGGATTAGATATTTTCGATTGGTAAAAGATGCGTTATTTCTGGTGGTGCATCATTGGTGTTGTGAGGATCAACCCTTTCTTTTCTTCTTTTTTTGTTTGTTAATTTTTATCGAGGGAATATCATGTGTATAACCACCGAGTTCGGCGATACAGCCGTTCTTCCATTCGGGTTTACTGAGTCCACATACATTCTCATTGAGTACTTTGTGCACAATGGATAATAAAGATAGTTACATATATTGCACTACTTGGCTTTATTCTAGTCCATGTCCCTGTTCATTGCTTTAACTTTTTTTATTATTATTATTTCATCAAATCTATGTCCAGTTCTGCACAGGCAGATCTTCCACTGGTGTACATATACAAATACATATACAAAACTTCTGGTACATTTCTGTCATTCAATACATCCATGATACTACATATGTTAGATATAATACATACAATACTTACAGGATGATCAATGAGGATGCACAGCTGGGTAGCGCAGTACTTATCCTACCCCTAATAAAAAACGCCATAGGCTCAACGTGGGATTTGTTTATGTCACGGGTGTGACATAAATTGTTGTTTATGCCACTACTTTCTGATACTGAAAAAATATGGAAACGGGGTAGGATAAAATCTAGACGCCTCTCATTTGAGTTTGAGCTTATTTATGCCACACATTTTGTTGGCTCCGTAATGTCACTCGTCTTCGACTCGTGAAATTATGGAGCCAACAAAATGCGTGGCATAAATAAACTCAGACTCAAACTCGTGACGTCTCTTGATATTATGTTTCTCGTTTTTACGATTTACGTTTTTCATGGATTGTGTATACGTCTTTCACTTTCTTTTTAAAATATTGGGATTTCTCTAACGATTGTGTTGTTATGGCCCAAAGGAGTCCATGGTTCCGTGTCATCCAGGTGTTCTTGTCACCCTTTAAGTTTCGCGTACTAAAAGAAGGCCCAACTCGTAAATGGGAAATTAACTCGTGAGTCAGCTCCGTAAGTGCCGACCGTCATGTGAGTCCCTCAAAAGTATTCATATAGAACGACCTGACCATGCTGCACAAGCTTCAAAACGAAATGACATTTTACGATTCGTACGGAACGCGGCATTTATTAACTAACTTAACTAATTAATTAACTTAGTTTGGCCTAACAACGAATAATTTAGTTGATGCGTACGGAACGGTTTTCCGTATTTTGCCGTATGGAACAATGTTCTTTATCCTACCCCTAATATAAAATCCCATAGGCTTAACATTGAGATTCCGTATGCCACGCTGACTGGCATACAGAGATTTACATGCCACTAGTGGCATACAGAATTATTATCACGTAATATTCCAAAATCGAGGAGACAGGATAAAATCAAAACCTGATTCGTTTTAATCTTGGCCACCGCATGCCACTCCTGGAGTTCTGACTCCGGACTTCACTCGACTTCGCCTCATGAAGTCACTTTGCCAAACTCCAGTCGTGGCATACGGTGGCTAAGATTAAAATTCATCCCGTTTTACGATAGTATGCTATTTATATACTATTTATATAGTTATATGGCAAAACTGTGCATATTTAGTATATACGCCATAGGTATATAATAAAATATCAGAATTCTATATAGGACTCCTCTATTATGAAAGTTGGGCATCTATTTGCAGTATATACGGCATGGGTATAAAGTACTACATTCACCATACAGGACACAGAGTGTCTGAGGTAGCGGGTATCATATTGCGCAGTCACTGCGGTGTAGGGGGAGGTATGAAATATTAAATATTATGGAATTCGATCATTTCGTTAATGATTTATATATGATACAACAAAATTAGATTTCCAGAACAGTCTCCATGGAAATAAAACAGCGGATTTTACAAGTATATGGAAGGGTGATCCAATATTCAACTCTCTTCCCTCTTTTTTTATATCTACCCATACCTATATATGACCTTAAACTTTGCAATAGTTCCCAGATATATAATCCGCAGTAGAATATGGTCTTGAAATATATATAGATATTTCATATTTATATAGACCTAGTCAACGGAAAGAATGATCAAAATCCTGTTACAGAAATTAATTTGAAAAACTACAAATGCAATATAGACACAAAAACCATACATAAGTCATTTATATTCTTTATTACCTAAAGCACATGTATATTTACAAAATATACAAAGACATTACATGCTTTTTAGGGTTTTATGTTGTGAGACCTAGAGACCTCAGAAATAAATAGGGGACAACTTAGACGCAGACAAATATGACCATAACGGTGCCCGATCCTGCGTTCTTCCTCTAGCACCTAGAGCATTCATTTAGAGAATAAATAAGCTCGTTCTTCTCTCTCTCTCTCCTCTTTTGCCAACATTCATATGTGTTTAAAATGTAATTGTGGTCACTGGACCTTTCATCACATGGAAAGAGGTGTTGAGAGACTTCACTGGTTACAGTTATAGGCACGGCTTCTGAGACTCGTCATAGCAGGGTGTACACACAGGGACGATCCCTTCTCTCCTCCACACAATGTAGTATCACATTAGGAACGGCGTGACAACCTCCTACAAGTGTATTCTCACAGTTGAGTGCTGATACCACCAACACGGTGCATTTACCGTGTTTTATCTCACCCAAGATATTTTGCTCCATAGACTTAACATTGGAAACTCGTATCTAACGCCCATTAGGTATTTAGGAAAAATATCCAATGGGGGATAATGTCACAAATGTTAGCCCATTAGTCAATATTAAGGGTGAGATAAATTCAGAAACCCATTCAAGTTTAGGGTCAGAGCTCGATCCCATCTCATTCGAATCACACAATTCGCCTTGTGAATTACTATGTGATTCAAACTCGATGGGATATGGGCTCAGACCCTAATCTTTCATGGGTTTCCTCTATAGTATCTTGGTATATCTTGGTACATCTTACAATGCCGCGATATTTCTTACATCCTTTGCCGCGACAATGTCATGCACTATGATATATGTATTTTTTTGCGATGATTTGTGTATATTTTAGTGTTCCACCACCGCGATGCCTCACGATCTATTGCCGACATATTGCGGCATACTGCAGCATATCGCGACAAGAACACGGCAAAGGTGCTTAACCAGACCGATGGTTCGCGGCAAAGATGCATGTGATTATTTGAAACCTAGCAAGATTTAGCAAGACAACCAAATTGTGACAAATCTTGCTATATCTTGCATATTGGTGGAACCAGCACTTTAACCTTGATAAGGTTATGAAATACATTGACAAAGGCATTTTGTATCGTTTTGCTTATTGGTATTTTGCACTACATCGATCTGTTGCATTGTTTTGCTCACTACGGACATTGATATAACATCACCATTTTCTTTCTTTACATATCATATATATTTTGTTGTTGGTGTGGCTGACTTACGAATAAGTCATACATTCATGTAGCAGTCATGAGAGGAATGTTGGGTTGACATATTTTGTTCCCTATTTCCAATTTTTTTCTATGCACATGCAATATTTGTACAGTGTGGAATATACCGGAAACCCCAGGCTTCAATATATCATGTAAATCACACTGGCAAAACATGGACAAAAGTTTAGCTACTAACTGTCACAGAAAATTGCAAATACTAATTTCTCTATATGTATAACTTTATCTGGTATGAAAGCATTTTGAACACTTTTTTCCTTTTTTTATAATATGTCAATGTTCCGTAAAATAATCTGAATTTGCATATACAAAAAGGGATATCAATCTCTCAATGGAAAGGTTGTCGGGAGGTGTACAGCTTGCCAACACCATGATGGGAAGTATGTCTTTTTGAAACAGGATATATATTTTGTCAACATGTGATAACAGTAATAAGCGGGAACATGTATGCAAACTACTGCAAAATTTCTAAATATTTTCGGCTTTTGAGAAACAATATGTTTATAGTCATCTATAGGAAAAATGCAAGAATGGGTTGTGTGCTTCATCTCATTACAAAGCAACATTTCAGTACAAAGACCGTGCCAGCCAAATTGATGACTGTATGATCACTCCTAAAAAAACATATACCATTTCACAACGTTACACTGGAAGAGGTTCTTTTATTAACAAATCTCTCTGAACCAATAATTATTTCGATTTTTTTGTTTGATAAACCGATATATTTTGCATATGAAGTAACTGTATGATGTGCCGTAAAGCTTCCAAGTCTTTTCTGTTTCTACCTTGTGTCTCTATTATATCTATAAACTAATATTCCGATGAAAAAAATCCACTAGCCAAATATCTATGGAATTGTTGATCTCTCCTTGTATGATAAATTTCTAATCAAGGCCATCAAAATTCCAATTGAAGAACGAAGACAAAAACATGTACTGTGATCGACACTCATGTGCATGACTAAGTAAACCAGAATGGCGCCATACGGTGCACTATTAAATTCAGTCGTAATAAGTAATGGTTTTAATTGAGATGTGGGTTCGAGTAGGACCATTAATCGCACTCATGTAGAGTCATTACCATTTGATTAACATTGTCCGACACTTCCTGCTTCACTACGCATGTGCCAAGTCTGTCAACCGGAAAACGTATCCGCGCTACTCATTATGGGATATAATTAGCGATCACGTGACCAGAGAGGCGGCTGGTTTCCCATCAAGGCCATTGCTGGTGTCAATTCGCTGTATGTTTAAATTCTGTGCCAGTTTGTACATCTTAAAGTTGTAGTATTCATATAGAACGATCTGACCATGCTGTACATGCTGCAAAACGAGATGGGCAGTCGTTGTATTTTACGGAACGAGGCCTCTGGCCGAGTTCCAAGAATAACATCGATTCCAATCGCATTATGTAGCATGTACATGTATTTATTACATACCCGAATTTGATAATATTCTGTCATAGATTGGCATACAAAAATGTTGAAGTAAAAGTCTACACTCAGCCGATGTTTCAACGTGTTCCGGATAATAGCATACGGAACAGGGTGCAGTACACAATCTATAAGGTATAGGGAGCAGCGGTAACAGTACTGCACGGGTATATAATAAACAGGTTGACACAACCACCGGCAGCCTCTGAGGCTACAACCACAGCAACTTTCATGAAAGACATTATCATGCACCATTTTTGGCAGAGGTAGTACATGCGAATCACTACTCCCACTACAGCTCTATAATCTCCCACATGGTAACCTAAATGCTTGAACTTTACCACATTCATTTGGCCATCCCTTTCGCTTAGTGATTGCTGCTAAAGATGTCGGTGGAAGTGGGGGAAAAGCACGCAGATAAAAAGGATACATTTCTGATACAGGAAAAGTTTGGTGTGTATCTCTAGTCTGATTCATAGTTTACAAGTCTAAAAGCTAGTCCCTTGTTCCTGGGGACACTTGAATTTCAAAGGACAAAAATTGTAGGTGTACTTTCTATGCTTCATTAGGGCCTAAATAAAGATCAAATTACCAGGTGTTTCGAACTAGCAACTTGTGAATATAATATTATATAAGTAAGTGAGAGAAAACATCACATTCAATGTATATAACAACCATTCTGTCTTTCTTTTGCAAGTTATAATATGGACAATCCTCGTGAGATCAGTCTTCATTTGGCCCCAGATTCGTACATAAAAATCTGGTAGGATTGAATCTGTAAACAGTAATATCCATTTCTCTATGTAACATTTGGGTATTGGTAATTTTCTTGCATAATGTGTCTCCCTTATGTATGGGAATAATCCCCTCTGCATATATGATATTATTGAGAAGTATATGAGCATCCACTGTCAAACCCTATATGGTAGCACAACACCAGAACCCTTCTATACGTGTTGAGAAGGCAGTCTTCTCATGTGACATCCCTTTATCATGGTTCAGAACCAACCTGTATGAGATCCAATTAAACTGATGCACTTGGTGCTGATATGTCCAGTATTGCTTTGAGAGACAACTGACTTGCTCCTATCTGTGTGTAATTATTATATACCTGTGCACGAATGTCTCACACTTACTTGTCAGCTGTACGGATTCCTTTCTGCACACTGTGCACGAACTATTAGTAGGTGCACTCCGTACAACGTGGCTTGTTGTAAATTGGTGTTTTTTTAATGATTTCCAGGTATATAATAATAATAAGGAGACCCAGAGAGTGCCTGAATTACATCTGTTCTTGTTGAATTCTAAATCTGGAGTATAAAAGGGAAACAAAATCTTGTTGATTTGGTCGGAAATATTCACCTCGTTCTATAAACTCGCTGAATATTCCCAACACAAAAACAAACACCGAACAGATTCCATTCAGCCACACTAACACGGTCTCCCTATAGTACCAACTTGAGCTGGTACGAGACTGTAAAGGGGCCGCCTTTACTGAAGCGTTGAGTCCTTAGAGGGCCGCAGAGACCTGGCCTCCGACCTCTTTGGTTTGCACAACAGTCCTATTTGTCCTCAGTCAGCCGTTTGGCATAAGTCTTTCCCTCCATTGCTGACCATCCTGTTGGGAATGGTAGTTGAACTTCTTGCAGCTCCGTCCGTCAGTATGGGCGAGCAGCGTCAATAGATTGAAGAACCGTTATATTTTTCTCTTTTTCCTGCCGAGACTCTGAAGGTTGTCATTCCGTCGAGGGGAGGAACACTATCAGCTCGCCTGAAAAGATACAATTATGGACATGCTTAAAAGACGGTAACTTTTATATATTCTAACGTATGTGTGATATTTATCAAAACAATAAAAAAAATCTAGAAATCGTTTGAGGTTGAGTATAGCATTGACTATATAGGATTATGTGTGCGTTTAGATATTTATCCTACCCCTTATATAAAAATCCCATAGGCTTAACATTGAGTTTCCGTATGCCACGCTGACTGGCATACAGAGTTTTATATGCCACTAGGGGCATACAGAATTGTTATCACGTAATATTCCAAAATCGAGGAGACGGGGTAGGATAAAATCAAAACCTGATTCGTTTTAATCTTGGCCACCGCATGCCACTCCTGGAGTTTTGGCTACAGACTTCACTCGGCTTCGCCTCATGAAGTCACTATGCCAAACTCCACTCATGGCATACGGTGGCTAAGACTAAAACTCATCCAGTTTTACGATAATCCATCTTGATTTGTTTGTTTTGGGTTTAACATCCCTCATTGAGTATTGTTCCTTAATACTCCATGGGCGTTGGATACGAGTTCCCAATGTTAAGTATATAGGGAAGAATTACCAGGGGTGACATAAGGCAAAAATAAATGCCACATGGGTAGGAGCGGGCGGTTTATCCTACCCCGCATATACATCTCCATAGACTTAACATGGTGGGCCTGTATGCCACGGTTATGCCATAAATATTTATATGCCACTGGTGACATATGAAGTAAAAAACACATGACAGGGTAGGATAAAATCTAAACATCACTCAATTTCATGTAATTGTTTACTTGCCATTCGTTGTCTTCTGCTACAGATATCACTCAGCTCCGCTTCGTAATATCATTCCGCGAAGACAACTCATGCCATATAAACAATCATATGAGATTTTGTGATGTTTCATGATAATACGTAGGATATACGGAGCCCTATTATAGAGTAACCCATGAAAGTTTAGGGTCTGAGCTCGTATCCCATCGAGTTTGAATCACATAGTAATTCACAAGGCGAAGCCGCGTGAATTGCTATGTGATTCAAACGAGATGGGATCGAGCTCAGACCCTAAACTTGAATTGGTTTCTGAATTTATCTCCCCCTTAATATTGACTAATGGGCTAACATTTGTGACATTATCCCCCATTGGATATATTTCCTAAATATCTAATGGGTGTTAGATACGAGTTTCCAATGTTAAGTCTATGGAGAAAAAATACCAGGGGTGAGATAAAGATATACAATAACCACTACATGTATAATCAACTAAACGCCATCAAGGTGTCAATGTTCTCCTTACCTTCTCTGACAGGTTGTGGCAGATCTTGAGAGCACCCTCGTACACCTGCTGCAGCTCACTGAAGTGGAACAGGTCGGAGGTGACGGCCCCTCGGTGGATGCCCTCCTCGAAGTAGGCATCGTCCAACATGTTCATCTTATTCATCACCTCATCCTCGCTCCCGTCCACCTCAGCGCTGGGCGCAGTGCGGTGGAGCAGCGGCGGCACGTTTTCCGGCAGGAATCCGTCGAGTACGATCTGACTGTAGAGATCCTCATCACACACATCTCCCACACAGCCCTCGTCCGACACCGAGGCCATGGTCTGCGGCGGGGCCGGCGGCGGCGGGGTCCAGTCGGGCAGAGCCGGCGACGACTCCCCGGCCAGCACGTTCTCGCAGTCCCCGCTGTCGTAGCTGAAATCCAGGATATCCCCAGAGGAGTTGGAACTCTGGCTGCCGATGCTGTAACGCCACGTTGGATCTGGCGTACTCGAGAACTTCCCGTGCCATTTGAGGATGCCTTTCAGTTTCCTCGCCGGAGTGGATGTCGCGAATGGCTCGGCTCCGTCGGATTCTGGCGATGATCCGCCATCATTGGGCTTCTCTTGTACTCTTGAAACCGCCATGTTTTCCTTGTTCTCCTCAGCTGTGGTGGTTGTGGATGAACAGCCGTCCTTATCTGGCGGTTTCGCATTTACTGGAGTCTCATCAGGTGCTGCTGCTGCAGCTGCCCCGAGCGTACACACATCATTGCCGAGCCCTATTGACGTGAGGTCATCCAGAAGAGCATCCAGCTCACGCTCGTCATAGGCCCCTGCACTGCTCGTTCTTGAATCTCCATTAGCCGCAGGGCTTGGCGAGGAGGAGGAGGAGGATGGAGCGACCGGCAAAGATTTGAGATTATCGCTCTCGAAGTACTCAGTGATGTTAATATCGTCCACTACACAGCCGCTATCTGAACCCTGATAGCGCTGCTTGTGTTTGTTCTTTAGGATGCCGCGCTTCGGTCGCCGCTTCGAGTCAAACACCGAGTCGGACTTACTGGGGCTCGTACTGCTGATGCTATTATTACTACACAGTCCCCCCTCAACCCTGCCACTGCTCCCCTCCTCAACCTGCGGGTCATGTTGAACGTCCTTGAACACCTTATCGTCCTCTGCCAGGCCATCCCCGGTCTCCCCGCCAATCACAGCACCTGTAACAGCGACCTCGGGTTCGATTTGGCACACTGTCCAATCAGAGACTCCGTTATAGAAGCCGCTGTCACTATGATGACCTTTGAGACCACCACTTCCGGTACTGCTAGTACTACTGCCTGTGCTGCTATTGTCCTTTGGCTTCTTCAGTATGCTTTTGAGCGGTTTCTGTTTCTTTGAGTGTTGAGTTCTGTTAGAGGAGTCTTGTAAGTCACTATCACTATCAGAGGACACGGTAAGGGACCGCTCCAGCACGTGGAAGTCTATTGGATGTCCCAGTGGGATGTCCTCAGTTGGCGGGTTAACGTAGCCCAGATTGACCCACCAATGGTGGCAGATATCGTTGATAGACCCTCGCTTTGCAGGGTTAACGGCTAATAGGTGACGGATAAGTTCCGCAGCATCTAGAATTTAAAAAAAAATACATGGAGGAAATCAGTGGTTTGTTTGTATGACTCAGGGATGCCAGTTGGTATCAGTAAAAAATATAAATTGAAATATTTTCCATTGCAATACAGGATTTATACATTACATACGCACTACAGTAGGGAATTAAAGGATCAAGGGAAAGCTAAAGTTTTTACATGGGTCTGTGGGGAGGTTCAGTGGGAGGGTCATGGGCTATGGCTGAATTTGGTAATTTAGCAGTTGGGGTGTCAATATTACACAAGGAAAAATATTTTTTTACCTGATAATGAAAACATGAATTTCAATGGAAACATTGAGAACTGGCATCGGACTATGTTCTCCCATAGGATGCAGTGTATCAGACTGCTTTTTTATAGATTACATGGCAGTAAAAATTAACATTTACATAATTGTGTTTTCTGTGTCTTTCTTTTTTTTTAAACAAAATATGTGACGAAAGACAGGAGATATTAGTTTAATTCATTTATTAATTATGAAAACTATCTATCAAAGTCAACTGTCTAAAAATAATCGCAATTATTCTGCTCACAAAAATGAATGTACATCACCATGGTGAATAAAAACTGTTTTATGCAAACAAAAATATTTCTGACAAAATACATATTATATTTTTCATCAGAAATGTTTTGTTTTCTGATGATAAAAGCATATGAATTAAATGTCATAATTCATACTTTATGAAATCTCGATTCAGTATTCAGTAAAAATATGAACAGTAGTAAAAAAAATCTTTTCATTTTTTCTTTTCCATCCTTAATTTTTTTTAAATATTTTTGATTTATTACTGCAAGAGCAGGTGGCCTTTTCGCCTCGTATAACAGAAGTAGGATTCTTACCTGACTGATTGGCTGGCTCATAAAAGTCACCTTCAGTGATCTGCTTCCGCAGGCGTTTGAAGTCAGGGCCCTCAAAGGGCATGGCACCATAGACGAGCGTATAGAGAAGCACCCCCAGGCTCCAGCAATCAACCTGTCCGAAGATGAAGGAATAGACATTGTGAACGGAATAATTATGAGCTATTTTACAGTTCCCTATAGAGCAGGAAAAACTACCAGGTAGTAATAACAGTATCAGGTTCATTGCTGGAGTGTTTATACCAGTTTTTTTTTGCTGAGGGCATCGTGCATCGCCTGCATACCGTGGGGAGATTTTAATTTAATAGTACGAACTCTTGACAAAAGTATCGTTAATGTAAGAATTTTCTACGAAATTCGTCTGAAAAAGTTCAGCTTTGCCAACCAACTTAAGTGCCTCTACATAATGGTTCAAGGAGTGACTTTTGATAATAAAACAAGCCCCCCCTTTCATATGATGGTGATGTAATGGGGCCTGTCTATCGGAATACCTCCTTGCCGTTGCCAAGGCCTTTTGAGTATGATTTGCCCTCTAATGTAGTCACCTTGACATTCTACGATTCATGTGCTAATGTGCCATCCCTGACTGAAAGACTGACCAGCAGGGGACCTGAAAACCACTCCCGAAACGAGCTTATTTTATCCTGATGTCTTTTTTTATCTGCTTATTTGCATGCCCCAGTTCTCGGTCTAAGCAAAGCAGGCAGCTACCAATATTAGAATGGTGCCAGGGGGTAAAAAAGACAGTTAACGCAGTGTGACTAAAACTGGCTTGCGGTATTGACAGAGTGGCTGTCGTCGGAGACTGATATAAGGCCTTCTGTTTGGCTGTTTGGTAGTGGGGGAATCATATATTATCTCACCCTAGATATTTTTTCTCCATAGACCTAACATTGGGAACTCGTATCTAATGCCTATTAGATATTTATAAAAAATATCCAATGGGGGATAATGTCACAAATGTTGGCCCATTAGTCAATATTAAGGGTGAGATAAATTCAGAAACCCATTCAAGTTTAGGGTCAGAGCTCGATCCCATCTCATTTGAATCACGTAGTAATTCACTCGGCTTCGCCTTGTGAATTACTACGTGATTCAAACTCGATGGGATACGGGCTCAGACCCTAAACTTTCATGGGTTTCCTTTATAGAACTGCATCGAGAATCGTATTAAGATACAAAACGCCACTCGTTTGAATAGGCCGTAATCGTCAGTCGGCTTCGCCTCGATGACGATTGCAGCCCATCCAAACTCGTGGAGTATTTCACCCATTTCACTGTTAGGGACGTTTAAATCACTTATCTTGTCTCTGAAATCCTGGCCGCTGTTTGGTCAATCGCCTATGACGTCATATCATATTCACTACGCCACGACCATGGCGTAGTATTGTCACTTTACCAGATTGATAATTGAGTTGGGTTTTTTTATCCTAGACCAGTCTATATTGTATCTATCACCCACCATTTCCCTATGCGTTTTCTAAACAGGCAACAATATCACAACTAAGGAATGATACAAATTTTCTGCATACCAATAACATCATACTATTCCAGTCGATCTATATATATAAATAATTTAGTATATATAAGTCGATCTATCCATTCATTAAAGATTAAAAGAAAATATTCCCACTAACTCGGGAATGTGCAGGATCCATTCTTAAGTAAAAAAATAATTATGAGACATTATTTACCGACATGTTTCAGACTATTTCAGTCCTTCATTAAAAAAAAAAAGTATTGAAGTCGAACGTAGACTTTGTATCGCTAGGCGTGGCTCTGGGTACGTCAACTTGATACTTGAAACTAAACATTGACGTAGATTACCAGGCACACAGTAGTGCTAGCCGATAAGCTGCTGTGTTTTTCTCGGGTGGAGTACTACTACACGTCGGAGATAAAGCAGGGCACGCTCACCTCAGGGCCGTGATAAGGCCGTCCATTGACGATCTCTGGCGAGGCGTAGAGCGGACTGCCGCAAAACGTACTCAACGTTTCGTTATTCTTGTACAGGTTAGCCAGACCAAAGTCGCCGATCTGAAAGAGAAACATATCAAAATCATGAGTTTGTGGTTTTTTTTAATTTCAAAAATTGTTTATCAGACTGGAGTAGATTGTTAGGTGTTACGCGGTGTTAGCGATCAATAATGATAGCAATAACAATGATAATAACAATAACAATAACAATAATAATTATAATAATAATTATAATAATAATTATAATAATAATAATATAATGGCAATAATAATAATATAATAATGATGATAATAATAATAATAATAATAATAATAATAATAATAATAATAATAATAATAATAATAATAATAACCTCGTCAACAACAATTGCAGCAACAGTTATAATGATAGTGATAATAATAAAAAGTTAGTGTATGTATGGCTCCATATATGGGATATACTAACACTAGAAAATCTTTGAGCAGGAAATATCAGAATTCGTCGTTGAGATATAGGTTCACGTGTCATTTAAAGTATCGAAAGTATCTTTCCATTCCAAAAATAAGTTACCAAATATCAAGGAACATCTATCTGAATATACACCACAAAAGCATCATATAACCAGAGTCTTTGTGATGTACATAACAAATATACAGTTTATTAGAACTCACCTTGGCATTGCCGTTCCCATCAAGCAGAATGTTTTCCAATTTCAGATCTCTGTGAACGATTCCATTCTGAAAAACAAACAAGGAATAATTGTCAATACAGCCAAGGAAATGGTATGGACTGTAGGCCTACTATTTTGAGTAGGGCGTATTTCTTCTTCTGGTATTTGAATAATAATAATCTCAACAAGTACACATGCGATTTTACTGGTTATAGAATTGCTTCAGATTCGATGAGAATTCATGTCCCGGCTACTAAAGTTTATAAACAAGTTGATTTAACGAGCTGGGAATAACGTGTTTTTTTTATTGTTTTGTTTACAAAGGTATACTCGACGAATGGATGTCTAGCTTTCATACTAGAGGAGTCCTATAAAGATCATTCATTCTGATATTTTATCATATACCCTTGGCGTAAATAACAAATACGCAACGTTTCGCCAAACAACGTAAAACTACCGTATGGAACCCTGTTCCATATGGCAAAATACGAACACTGCTTCATGCGTGTCGACTAAAATATTAGTTGTTAGGCCAAATTAAGTTTTTGTTTTATTTTAATAAAATTAATTTCGCGGTATATAATACATACGAAATAGTTCTTACAGAACTCGGCATAAACGCCTCGTTCCGTACAAACCTTAAATTATCATTGAGTTTTGTAGCTTGTACAGCATGGTCAGGTCGTTCTATATAAGTACATACAGAGTCAATTTTCAATTTCCCTCCAGTTCAGTAGAAAAAAGAAATTCCCCAAATACGATTTTCCGGACTCACCTCGTGCAGATAATGTACAGCTGATACGACCTGGCGGAAGAACTTGCGAGCCTCAGGATCGTAAAGCCCTTTACGATCGTTGATATAATCGTAAAGCTCGCCCCCGGACGCGTACTCCATCACAAGGATGATTTTCTCTTTGTTTTCGAACACTGAAAGCATGACAAATCAATATTTAATTATATGGCTTTATTCTCAATAAACAATGTGTGAGGGTGGGTTTCAACGAATGACTGAGGCGACATCAAAAGGACCGGCAAGTGGGACCAAACAAATATGATAATAAATACATGAGACATTGACGCCTTTATTTACACATGGAGAGGGTTATAAAATGACGGTGGATTTCTCTATCTGCTGTTAAATAAAGGGAAGATAAGCCTGGAACTTTATCACAGTTTGAGAGAACGGTTCCGGTTCAGCAAGAATAGATCGATATTGAATTTTATTACATCTTAAGAGGATATTGTGAAAATCAGGTTTACATAGAATCACCACAAGCATCGTATTTTATTATTAAGGATCAAAGATAGGATAATTGTGATGTCAATTGGGGCCATGAAAAAAATAAGAGGAAATAGTTTTCATTTTGAATCTACTGCATATCTTCATATATATTCAATTGCTATAAAAAAAAATGTACTGAAAATACGGTTTCCTTCATTTCTTTCAAAAAGAAGGACTGTCATCTATAATTTTTAAAACTTAAATGTTTAGTAAATGACATGGGTTTGACTCTGTTGAAATTAACTGTTTAGAATATCGATTGTCATGATATCATCTTAATATCTATCCCTATCTAAAATCTAGCACGATTACCCCCGCTTTTTAAATCAGGTATGTGTTCTACAACACTTGGAGATACTCATAAATTAATTCCAGGAAATTGGCATGGGTTGTACTTTTCAAGTTAAATTGCCCGCTATGCCTTTAACTGTTGACGTTGTGTGTGTGTGTGTGGCGACAGACTCTAGGTGAAGGCAGGGCGTGGTCCTTCTCATACAACATACACTAGTCTAGTTTATGTCCAACTGGCAAATAAAAGCGGACCTTTATGGCACAATCAATATCAGGCGGAGGCCAAGCGCTGCGCCGATAAAATGATCAACTAACGATCCCGTGCGCCGTTCCCGTTACAAATAAATGTATATGAAAGACGGTATATTTAAGATTTCTCATAGCGACCATATATAATTCAAATGGTTTTTGGTTTTCACACTGAAGATATCAATAATTAGGGGGCCAGTAAGGTACATGTATTGAAAAACCAGCCGATATTTTTTAAATACTTTTTATTTCTACTCTTTACGCATGGTATGAAAATAATGTAAGCATTTTTTCGGCTTTATCCAGAGGTTTTTCTAGCCACGTCTTCAATACATAATAATATAAGGAGACTTAAAAAGGAAATAACCGGAGAACTAGGACTTCTGCGATAAAAGCAAACCTATGGTGATTCATGAAGTAATTTGCTATTGCATGCTTCAAATACATAGATCACTTCAAGGGACAATAAAGTATGCTAAAATGACGGGAGATCTGTCTAGGAGCTGCCCGTCACGCCGCCTGCTTTACCGTTATCACAAAGCAGGAGGCACGACGGCCCAAGCTGCCAGCACTGGGTGTAGTTCTCCCACACAATGCGGGGGTGGGGCGGGGCAGGGCGGGGCAGGGGCGGGACGGGGCGGGGCGGGTCCCCCCTGCCCGCCGCCGCCGCCCCTCTCTCGGCCGGGGCCCAACCTCCCGCCGCCTCCTTCCACACCTTGGCACAGGCGCTGTCCGTAGCAGACAATGCGTACAGCTGGGAATGGAGGGACACGCCCTTCTCGTCCAGTTTATTACTATATACCCGTTCCGTATATACTGTAAATACGCACCGTTTCGCCATATAATGTAAAAATACCATATGGAACATTGTTCGCAATATGGAACACGTACGCAATGACTGTAAATATGTATATTTACATATACATATATACTGTAAATATGCACAGTTTTACAATATATATACCGTAAACATACCTTAGTGTTCCGTACGGTAAAATACGGAACACTGTTCCGTACGACTGATATAGAAGTTGTTAAGTCAAATTAAATCAAGTATGTATCAAGTTAAGTATTAAATTAAGTATTAAGTAAGTTGTGGTTCGTACGGAATTCGGCGTATACGCCTCGTTCCGTACGAACCGTAAATAATCATCTCGTTTTGTGGCTTGTGCAGCATGAGGAGGACGTTCTATATAAGGCACAGAGTGATTGCTAGTTCAGCCATCGTCCGTCAGGAAATTGTAAGATAGCGCCACTGTAGTCTGGGGGGGGGGGCAGCCATTGTTATCAGTCATTATAATCTATAGATAACATTGAGACAAGGCTAAAACTACTCCATGGCAAACCCCCAAAATATTTTTGATAAAATCCATTGGTAATTGGTCCCGCCACCTGGTGTTTTGCATGGCGTTGGGGGGTAAGATGGCCTCTTCCATGGCACAATAGCTATGTGCCCTATAACTACCTATCAAGCCACCCACAAGACGCCCCGACTCGTTCACAGGCGCTTCCAGACCGTGTACCTTGTGAAGGCTTTCAGTGTAACGCGTGAATTATTAACGCCAAGCTCTAATCACACTTAACGTTGCAAGCAAAGGTCCCGCGGAAAGTCAATAAAATGAGGCCTATACCCCGCCCTATTTTTAAAACCAACATTACATCATCCACTGGTGGTTGGTATATGCCATAACCATGACATTACACTGATTTTACACTCGTTTTTAACCATTTCAGTCATAAGATCGCCCAGAGGTGAATCCTGAAGATGCATGGAGGCATTTTTGGGGCGTTAAAACAAAAGCTGTTTTAGAGGAGATATATAGTTCATGCAATTTCATGATATTTTTTTCAGGATATATACAGACATCAGTATTTTCATTCTAATTAACTGTGGGTTTGAATACTGCAGCCAGAGTGAGCAGCCAAGGAAACCCTGGGTACTTTCATGACATTTACTAAATGCATACGACATTATATAGTGGTATACGTATAGAACAGCAGGTTTCTAGCAGGTTACTTTAGTATACAGTCAGGACTTGATCACAACACAACTGATAGGGTGCAGGTATGATTGAGTTAAACTGAAAATGACACCTTTTCACTTATTAACATTCCTTGCCCATTCCCGTTCACACCCAAGGCAGAGGGGCTTAATGAGACCAATTTGGCACATTTGATGTTTATAGGGCACAGAGTCAATGCTAGTTCCGCTGTCATCTGCCAGGTACTTCAAGTGCGACCAGTGAAGATGGCGCCACTGAAGTTGGAGGACGACTGCTGTTATCAGTTGTTATAATCTATTGATAAACACACCCCATCTGGTGTTTTATTTAGCGTCAGGGGAAAAATGCCCTGGACCTATGCTTGGGGAGTGAGATATTTCTCACTCTTGAAGCCATTTGTCCATATTCTTATTTCCTTTGGGTGTATTTTGAATAAAATAACCATAAAGGTAGACTTTATAATCAATTTGGTGAACTTTGAATATTTCCCGATAAGTATTTCTGCTCTTAGATGAAAATATTAAACAAATATATAAAAAGGATAATATAGAAAAAACAACAACTTGGACTGAGAGTGAGAAATCGTGGACAACCGCTAAGTCGCAGCTCAGCGCAGACAGGGGTGGGTGGCCAATCTACCTGCCCAATAGCTCCCATGGAGTGGTGTTAGGAGAGTGGTACCTCTGAGGCAGGTGTGGTCGGCACAGAGTACCAGGCACACCTGTGACAGGTGTGAATAGGTGAGCGTAGATAATTCATAAGACGATGTGCGCTCGGGTGAGACACACTGGTCCCCTGCACCGTCTTCTCCAGTGAGTCTGGGCAGTCAATATCAGCGGAGCACCAATAGCACAGGTCACATGTACGTTGAACTTAGATGCGCTAAGTTATAATTCCCCGTTTCTCACGAATGGGGACTCAGACCAAGCAAGAATATGTTCCTGGTCTTATCTTAGCCTGGAAGTATGCATCTGTTTATCGCCCATTTAGTATCAGTTACTATACTCGCAAGCCTGTTGAGTACGATTTTCTAATGTTATGCCTATGGACGTTTCTATGGTTAGTTCATTGTTGTATCAGGGCGTATCGCTTATGTTTAAGAAATTATTTACGGTATATCCTAATGACTGATTCCTTTAAGTCCTCAGATTTATAATGATTTCCTGATAAAGCTCATGGTCATTATCATGTCTGTGTCATAATTAATGATCTCCTGTATCAAACGGAGTGAAGATATAATATCTGGTATCAAATGACTCCTGGTATTCTAATACTAAACTATGGCTGTTATATTTGTAAATATAGCTACATTTGTGTTCTAATAGAGCTATCTTCCCGGTGAAAGTATATCCCACTTGTGTTATGTACCAGAGAGTGATTCCTAAAAAAACATTTATGAGAAATTCTTGAGAGAAGTGCTCTCAGCTCTTTGAGAATTACCATATCCATATCGTATCAATAAATCGTATCAATAAATATCAATATTATATAGAATCGACAGAAAATCATTCATTTACCCCACGATAGATGAAATAGGACTGGATATCATCACATGAACCATATTTCCATACACCCCAGACCCTTGTAGCGTGAAGTGCACACGACTGAGGTGGGAGCGGGAATACAATGTTTGTGTCCGCCATTATCGTCTGCTGTTGACGGAAGTGGTTCGACCGACTTACGCTGGTTCCCGGAGTATCCGCTAGGGGTCTCGGCGGAGATAAGAAGCCAGCGGCGAACACAGGCGGAACCCAGCCAACTTCCGTCTGCGTCTATCGGCCAGGACGCGCGCCCAGCGTCTCTCTGGCAAGTGCAGGTCACGTGATCACACCACACACGGACGCTGAACACCGCAAAAACCTCAGAGGCCGCTCTCCAGTTCGTCGTCTCACATCACCCGATACATTAAAGAGGATGGAGGTACCGTGTATGGCCCACAAGGATGAAGTATATGTGAGACTATATGTGCATTTATCCTACCCCTAATAAAAAAACGCCATAGGTTTAACATTGACTCAGTGTATTTGACATAGCGTTGGATAAAGTGTTATTTATGAACCGAGCAGCATTGGTAACTACTAACATGGATAATTACAAATATTCTCTGTATATCGGTGAGATGGGGTAGGATAAATACGAAACCGAACTCGAGTTAGCCTTGTCAATGTTTATACCACTCTGGTCAGGTCTGCTACTCACTAAACTCGGCTAACGCCTCGTGTAGTAATACACGACCTGCCAATCGTGGCATAAACATTGACAAGGCTAACTCTCGTTTGGTTTCTACTAATTATTTTGGTTGTTTGGGTACTTTGACTTCCAAAATGTTCTATTAGACTTACTTTGAGAAATATTTGTTTCAGATATTTTTTCGTGATTTGAACTAATGTTTACTTGTGTGAATGAGGCCCACTTTATTCTCTTTGCTTTACAAAAAAAATTAAAAAAATTGACAAACTGAAAATAAAAACAAGAAAATAGGAAACAGCAATCTCTGTATTACGTTAACTAACGTGCACTTGGCTTGGCCTAGCTGCCTGTGACTAATACAGCCCTGATCACTGTGACCACATCCTGGGCTCTATGGAAATAGGGATCCATGGCCTGGATCCAAGCCTATAAATAATACGCTCATTCTCAGCCTCCGACTGGTCAACGCTGCTAATGTAAACCCCCCCCCCCCCTCCCTCTCCCCGCCTCCACCCGGAACCCTGTACTATGTATGGGTCATGATCAGGGCCTAGATGCCCTGAGGCCACCACATTAAAGGAGTACCAAGTGGTCTTGTGCTTCTCTGAGGGCAAATGTGCTTGCTTCAGCCATTTGATGAAATAAGATGACAAATCTTTATCATAGCTATGATCATATTGATTAACTTGGTATTTTACCCTTTGAGAATGATGAGCTTTTTAATTGAATGACTATATATGGACACATATTACCTTTCCCGTCGGAATGAAGGTTCGTGTGCTCAAATCTTTACGAAAACAAATACAACTCGGTACTGGATCTACGACATTTTCTGGCAAAACAACTGAAGAATATTGCATTCTTTCTACATAACAAACCCAAACTCACTGAAAAATAGCTTGTGCCACAACCATTAAATGATTTATATTCATAAATGTCAGATATTTCTCATTGACAATTCGCCTATTGTAAGTTTCCACTCCAAATGAAATTGTGTAAAGGTAATTTGATCTGTGTAGGATCCTGCAGAATAGGAAACCAGCCCTTTGGTCAAATATTATTGAAAGCACAGAAATATGTTGTTTACCGGTTCTAGGTCCATTATATTTAAGAAAAGACTCCTACAGAAAAGAAATAGAAGTTGTTAGGATCTAAGCGAAAGGCATGCTGTTTGATGACATCAGTGAGGGTTGTTTTTGAGCACCGACTGTTTTTATCGACTGAAGAAAGGTTTGTGTGTGCGTCTTTTTGTCGTACATTACTAGTCTGAACAACAAGAAGACAGTGTTCCTAACTATGCACAGAGAGAACCGCCGGGGGCCCGGCCCTGGCCACCACAAACCTATCTGGTCACATCAAAATCCGCCTGCACAGGGCTTTGCTAGTTCACTACAGGAAATACCCCTGACAGACGGCCCAGAGGCCTAGAGGCTGCTAATAGCATGATATATTGGTCGTTTGCAAAATTCAAATACCTTGTGATTTTCTGCCTCTGAGCAGGGCAATAGAAAAGAAATTGGATGGAAACACGTAAATTATCCAATCAATTATTTATTTTCCTGATTTAAATCCTTGTGTAACCCCCCTTCCCTCGTTTTTGTCTTCCTTGTTCATATATAGAAATCCTTGTGTAATGTCTTTGTGTGAGGAAAAAAGGTTTGAAATACCAGACAGTCAAGATTGCATCGCATGGTGTGTCTAAACCATATCGCCCTCTCCTGGTAGGCTACACCACTGGTAGATAATTTCCTCTTTATTTGGCTGCAGGGTTGGGGCCGACCCAGGTCGAAAAAGATCCATCCAGGTGTCACCCCTGTTTCTAACCCGTTAAAATAGATGGGTGTCTGTCATTTCTCCTTTAGGGTAATAGTGCAGACTTTTAAAGGGGATCATTGTTTCAAATATCCCACCAGATACAGTCCACATCCTATAACTAATTAATTTAAGCCAATGCTACTACGTAATAGTCACTAGAGTAACCACTACGATGTCACCACTGGTAAATGCAATAAACGTCAAACTCAGTATACTATTTTACCTGAGCTAATAAAAATGAACAGCCAGGGTAAGAGAAAATTATAGAGAAACGCACCTTGGAAGATCTCAAGTTTCTTCCTTGTTTTGTATTACAAAATCAGTTCACGTCATGGTTAGTTTTTTCAGTCTCGGTTTCTGGATCATTTTCATGTCCAAATTCAGCCTGACACACGGGGAGTGATCAAATGTCCATCCCTCAGCTATAATCTCGTCAAGGCATGCATTGCAATGCAACTGCAGCATAATTATATAGAACTGGATCGAGAATTGTATAAATACACATTACTCCATGAGTTTCGATGGGCTGCAATCGTCATCGAGGCAAAGCGGAGTGACGACAAGGGCACATCCAAACTCGTGGAGTATTGTGTATTCATATCATTTGAGTGCAGTACTGGAGTGACGATTATGCCGCATCCAAATGAATGGAGTATTGTGTATTTATACGATTCGAGTGCGGGTCTGAATTTATCTCACCCCTTTCTTGTACATGAGACTAGCATCACAATATCAGAGTTATTCAAATTATTTCACAAATCTAATTAAAAACGTTTAAATCTCCATGTTGATGTCTTGTCTTTTCTCTAAAATCCTGGCCAGTGATTGGTCAATCGCATATGACGTCACCTCACATTCACTCTACCTCTGCCATGGCATAGTATTGTCAATTTACTATGGTGATCATTGATTATTTTTTCCATAGTGGGAAATATACGATGGGATTCATGTACCTTACATGGTGTTTTTCCGAGACAAATCCTGCTGAGATTCTCGAACACAATCTCTTCGTCTAAATTGTAAGGTTCCATTTCCCTATATATGCCTTCCTCCTGTAATTGTTAAAGACCTTTATCCTACCCCTAATAAAAAAAACGTTATAGGCTTAACATGGGATTTGTTTATGTCACAGGTGTGACGTAAAGTGTTGTTTATGCCACTACTTTCTGATACTGAAAAAATATGGAAACGGGGTAGGATAAAATTTAGCCGCCACTCGTTTGAGTTTGAGCTTATTCATGCCACTCATTCTGTTGGCTCCATAATTTCACGAGTCGAAGTTCACGTGGCATAAATAAACTCAGACTCAAACCCGTGACGTCTCTTCATATTACCCCTAATAAAGGAACAGAATCTCATGAAATTTTGAACCCTGTGAGATACATGAATCCCACCGTGTGAATTCCACTTCATGTTATCCCTACGTACCAGGGGTGAGATAAAGAGGACATTCCAGCCCTACCAGAGGACATACAAGCCCTGCCAACAATGAGCAGGGACTTGAGTCCCACCAGGTGTCTGACCCTGTCTCCCAGGGGTGGCGAATTTACCCAGGGTAGGGAGATAATTACGAACAGGATTAATTACTACAACCGTCAGAGCTCGTCGCTTGACATCTCTCCCGCAGGGATGACAGGGCGGGATGATCGCTTTATTATCTGCTGTCCTCAGATGACCACCACAACGTCAGGGCGGGGCTTAATATAGAGCTGGAGCAGGCTCCTAAATATCACACCATGCGGGGAGATATGCTTGGTGAAGGAAATTTAGGATCGAGGTGTTTCTGGGACCTGTCAGAGAAGACACTCCTAGTATTGGAGTGACAACAACATGTGAGCACCCGGATCGTTTGGTATTCGGATTAAAATTCCAAGTTGTGTATTTAAACTATTTTGAAGAGTATATTTTTATCATGAGTTATACATAATAGTATAGGTCAGCCTGTAAATGTGTTATATTCCCGGAAATGGATGGTTTAGTTCACATACAATCATATGGGGGTTTCTTCAGCATTATCAATGCCTGCCCACCATACATTATTCTTCCGATCTATCACACTGCATATATACTCCACACAATTTCAGTAAATAGAGTAGATGAACCCCCAAACTTGTAAATGAGACTAAACGACTGGGAAACGGTTTAAAAGTCACATGTGGACCTTTTGTATTGCCCTTAAAAATTTGGAAAACCGAAAAAATTCCCTAATTGTCACTTTAAACAAATAATCTGCAGAGGCTCAGAAATGAAACATACCTCCGCTCTATTAACAGATACTGAGATAGGGATCCCAGCTGTGTAATGACAGTGCTCACCACCTGTGCTTCAGTGTCACAGCATACTTCCAATGCAATCAAATTAGTTTTTTTCAATCATACAACACGCATAGACTTGGAGCAATCACCATAAACCTAAGCTATAAAATCAGGCGGCAGGAGACATGAAAGACACAAATAGATACCTATAGCATTGTCCTCCCCCCCTCGTTGTGACAGGTGAAGGAGACGTACGGATGCCTTAAGGTGAGGTAAGGGGCTGATATACCTATTGAGTGACGGGGCGCGCCTCTCACTGCCTCCAGGGCATCCTCACCTCCCTCCCGGCCACCTGTTCACCCCAGGAGTCGGTGCTCAGGCTCCGCTTACAGGGATAAACGCCCCCTTTGATCCGCTCACTGCCTCCATTGTTCCTCTCCATCACCAAGGGAAAAACAACCCCCACCCCTGTCCACCCCACCTAGACTGGCTCCAGTCCCTATAGCTACCCCTCCATCTACCTCACCCCTCCTCGCCGGGATACAGGATTGATTCCTGGGAATGTTAGGCGTTAGGGGAAGCCCAAATGTTGCAAAATAGATTTATTTCTTATTTTTTTGGTCAAACATCCAATTCCGTCATGGGACAGTTCTTCCATGGATGGTAATTATGTCCATCATCCTAGACTTGAGCAAGTCTACAGCCCACCCTCCACCCACACATGCCTCCAGTGCAGTGTGGCGTTGGTTACAACTCACTATTATGTATTATTGACCGAGATATCAGACGTTACCTTGAGTGTGACAATGGAGGGGAGAGGTAAGGTAACAAAGCGTGGGCAGGTAACGGGAGATGCGGCCTGCATTCCCGGGTGAGAGGAAGAGGAGGAGGAGGAGGGCCCCAGCATCGACCCAGTATCCTGATGTATGTGCCATGCTACAGTGGACCCACCGGTTCTCATTTTAACGATACCCGCTGAAAGCTGAGGCCAGGTTACGGGAGCTCTGATATGGTACATAAATTTCAAATTATTCACTGCCGACCGGATTCGGTTTTAAACACCACCTGCTGTTACCTTAACACAAATACGATAAACAATTATCGCCTCGTCAAGATTTCAGAATCTCATCGTTCCATAAATATAAAGATTAGACACCTATTACTATAGAAATATCTTAGAATCTCCCTGCTTCATAAATCTAAAGATTAGGAACCTACTATCTTAAAATTCAAATCTTCCATAAATTCAAAGATTTGAAATCTATTACTTATAGCAATATCCTCAAAATCCCACAGCTCCATAAATCCTAAGATTAGATGGTTATCACTATACCAAATCTAAAAATATCACTTCTTCATAAATCTAAAGATAAAAAACCTATTACTATATCAACATCGTAAAATATTACTTTTCCATACATACAAAGATTAGAAACCTATGACTATATCAATATATTAAAACCTCCTAGCTCCATCCAAATATTAGAAGTATATTTGTTTACCAATGTCTCAAGAGTCTCAGTAATTCACAAATAAATAGAATTCACCCCAACATTTCTGATATAAGCTATATTACTTTAAGCTACCAAACTGAGCCATAGTAGGTTAGGTTCCGCCACAACACCCTTCATACTCCTTTTACGAGTTGTCCCCTAACCTCGATCTAAGTCGTTATTCGTCTCATTCACGACACAGGGCCTACATATTTACCGTCACCTTTCCTCGTCACGAGAATCCCAGCTAACCACAGACATCCATATTGTTCCCCCGGTAGTGTAACCCCCCATACACGTCCCTATATACTGTGAGGGTGGGAGGAGACGTCACTTGTGTTGCGAGCTGGCTGTATATCTCACTCGCTGCTATTGTACACATATGTGTATAGTCATGCCAACTCCTCCATACTCTATGGCATGGAGGTGAGGTGGGCGGGTGTGGTGGTGGGGAAGGCAGGGCCGCTCTCATGTCGTCAACCCTGGGCAAACCGCAGTTCTGGGCCATGTGATTAGCCTCCATGGCCCCCTTCATAACTGCACAATCAGATCGCTCGGGATATTATTCTCCCTCTTCCTGATCGTGACTTGCTCGCCCACCAATGGGCCAGACTGTATTGTGTATGGTACACATTAAAGGGCTGGTTCCACCAACACGATGGATTTGCTGTGGTATATCTTGTTATATCTTAGTGTTGCGATATATCATACTCCCCTTGCCGTGATATATTGCGCGCGATGACATGTGTGCTTTTTCGCGATGTCGTGTGTATATTTTGATGCTCCACCACCCCAATACCTCAAGATCTATTGCCGACATATTGCGGTATACCGCGATCTATCGCAACAAGAACGCAGCACAGGTGCTTAACCAGACAGATGCATCGCGGCAAATATGCATGCGATTGTTCAAAACCTAACAAGATTAAGTAAATCAACCCATTCGTGACCAATTTCGCTATGCTTTTGTGTTGTTGGAATCAGCACTTAAAGAAGAAACCAACAAGTTTTGATCAAAGTCATCATTCTCCATGAGTTTGATGTAGAGCGATATGAACGAGGTGAAGCCAAGTGAATACCATATAGCATTCAATCGAGAACGATGACTTTGACCAAAATGAGTCACTTTCTATATTTATCTCACCCCTGCTCACACAAAATGACCGAACGGCACACTGGATATATATCAAATCATAGTCCATGGAGAACGTACCGTAATACTCATAGGGACATCGGGTATTGAGAAGAGGAGTTTCCTCCCTCAATATTTACGTTTTTTTGTTATTCATGAGGAAAAATGAATATACACCTAATTTGATATCAATGATCAAATACTGACGTGGCTAAACATGGACATGCTTAGAGCATTAAGAAATATCAACTAATTTGATATCAATCATGGACCAGCGCATCCAACCAATAAAGTTCATTGCCTGGAAAACATGTGGCCCTGTTTTTTAAAAACTAAAAATGAACATGTATCACGAAGAGACAAGTGTAGAAGAAGCCATCAGGCTGAAGTCATTGCAACTCGGTAAGCTTTTGCTAAAACGGTCTACTGTCCCATACAGAAGCCGAAATTAAACCTTACCTCAACATTTACAGAAAAAAAACAGACATGCTACAACATTCACGACTGGTGAATCACAAGAATTCTGACTCGGGGAAGTCTGCAAAAAGCCATCGTCTATTACGAGCAGTAAGGCCAGCAGTGTGTTTCCACATTAATGTGACGACATGCTGGATACGACATGCCGGATACGACATGCCGGATGACGGCATGCCGGATAACGACATGGGCGACATGGGACAACATGTTGGAGACGACATGCCTGATACGACATGCCGAATGACGGCATGCCGGATAACGACATGCCAGATGATGGCATGCCGGATGATGGCATGCTGATCGACGGCATGCCGGATGACGACATGGGCGCCATGGGACGACATGTTGGAGACGACATGCCTGAAACGATATTCTGGAGACGACATGATAGATGAGGACATGCAAGATGATGACATGTCAGAGACGCCATGCTGGGGATGGCATACCGGATGATGACATGCCAGAGAAGACATGCTGGATGATAACATGCTGGATGACAACATGCTTGAGACGACATGCCAGATGACAGCTGGATGATGGCATGCTGGAGGCGACATGCTGGATGAAGACATGCTGGAGAGTAATATGCTGGACAACATACTGGATGATCCCATACTGGATGGCAATAAGCTTGAGTACAGCACGCTCAGCAATGACACATGTGACAATATGTTCAGCAATGACATCTTCAGTAATGATGCATTTGACAACATGCTCAGCAATGATACGCTAGGCATTGACAGGCTTGCCAACATGCTCAGCAATGAAATATTTGACAATATGCTCAGCAATGGACATGATTGGAAATGACAGGCCTTATAACATGTTCAGCAATGACATGGTGGGCAATGATACATTCCACAATATGCTCAGCAATGAAATGCTCGGCAATGACACATTTGAAGATGACATACTGGGGCAAACAAAGACACTTCCCAAGCTGGTCGCCTGGATATTTTCCACTCAGGCTTAGACAAGATGTCCGCTGGCGTCAGTAAAAAAAGAGTGCATGATAGCTCACTGAATTATAATAAATATCAATATGATCTACATCAACTCTGGGTAGCTGAAATATCAGGAATTGGGAAATACCTAATATCACGATTATTGTTTGAGAATTTCTCATATGATTTTTTTGGGGGGTGCGGAATCGGGAGCTATGGTCTCATACAAGGGGAGGAGGATGGGCGGTCCATAGGGGTCGTGGTAGGCGGATAATACCAGCTTACATAAAAAGCTCGCAGTGACTCCTGCCGTAACGCTGGCAGCCCGAGCAGACAGGGCGACTATTTAGGAGGATAGCTGTGTGGCCGGCGGTCGCGGGTGGTCCGGGCTGAGTTATCATTGTGTGTAAGGCGAGGCAGGAAATGCCCGCTATCAAATCAACCCCCTCCCGCCACGGTGCGAGATTATCACACTCCTGCCACCACGGGAGAAATATAAGTTGACATACCACCCCAAAAAATAAATAAATTCAAAGAAAAAAAAAGGGGGACAAAAAGGTGATAGAAATAGCGGTGAGTGCAATAGCATTAATTCACATGAGGTCTCCCGAGTGGAAGCTGAGCGCGGGACCGACCTGAGGGGCGGGTAGGGCATTTGTGTATACATGTAAATGTGACTGGGGTGTTTTTTTGGAGGGGTGTTGTGAATTTGGGGAATTTGACAAACATCTCCGGGCGGTGTTTGCGTCAACATGCCGATGGCTGGTTTAATATAAAGACGAATCCTTGGAGACCGTACGTAATAGAAAGCATAACACCCTGCTCCTTATCTCACTCCCTTAACACATACACACCATTTCCCTGAACTGAAGGTGTGAAGAGAACAGATCAAACATATCAACTCAGCTGTAACCTGCAATAACAGCAGCAGCATTCCTTCCCTGCCCAAAGCTCCCGCGTGGCCCGAGGGTGAGGTTGGTGAGAGGCAGAGAGAGAAGGGATAATAGAAAATACCCGCCGCGGCCCGTGAGCCAGCGAAAACTCTCCAGCCAACTAAACAGCTGGAGGCAGTGAGAGAGAGAGGACCCAACGCATACCTCCAGGGTCTGGTCAGGGGGCAAAGCCCATCAGCTCCTGCCCATGACTCGTTCCATTCAACCCGCTTCAACGTGTACGGTCAATGAGTAATCTTTTGCCCTTTTTGCTAAGCCGGAAGTGGAGAAATCGGTACTTTAATATGGACTTCATTTCAGGGGTTATTCCACCAGGACGTGTGATATATGCCGATCACAGCCGATTTATTAGCTTGCTAGGTCGGGATGAATCGTGTGAGAATATCTGCAGTGGAATAGCCCCCTTTGAGCGATAATTGGGGCTACACACGCAGGGGTAAGTGCACGACCAGATCTTACATGATTTACCACGATTCATCAAGATATTGACTAATATTGAAATAAGAAACTAGATTATTTACAAAATATAATTGAGAATAAAAACATGATATGAATAAAAAAGATTCAATAGCAAACAATAATCAATAATACTTTGTCACACGATCAAATCATGCAGAGTCTGTTACCATCCCATGCCCCATTGGGACACCCCACTACCCTAAGAAAATACGATTGGTCGCATTAGTGAGAGCAAGTCACACATTTGGTCTTAAGGCGAGGTGGTCGTTATAGCGAGGTGGTCGGAACAGTGAACATTATATGAACATGAAACAGAGGGTGAAAGTTTGTGACTGACCCAAAATCTCCGTAATGTAGGGTGTTCGCTTTCATAAGGTAGTACTTAGTCAATTCTGTGAAGTTTTAAATACAACTACAGTTTTATCATATACCCATGTTGTATATTTGGTGATTACGTATTGCTGCTCCCTATGCAGTATGAATTGTGCACTGAACCTTGTGCAGAACACTGTTATACTGCACACGTTGAGACATCAGCAGTGTGTGGGTTTTCACGCTGACATATCTTCTATGCCAATATATGGTAAGATATCATATGATCAATTTTGGGTATATATGATAAATATATAACGACCCGCCATGCTTGTATATGCAACAAAACTTGATGGGAATTCAAGTTATTTACGGAACGAAGCCCCAGGCCGTAAAAAAACAACAATTCCCCATCTCGTTTTCTAGCATGTACAGCATGGTCAGATCGTTCTATATAAATAATATCTTCCATAACAGCGAAATTGTGGTCAAGGTACGGTAATGATTTTGTATTGCTGTTTCATTGGCTGATCAGCAAAGCCGTTCTTCCTCTCCTTCCCAAATCAGTAGATCTAGGTTCACCAGATGTTATAGTTCACACTCAATGATCAAATCTCGTGTAGACACCAATTAATGTCAACGGTTGGTGCTGCACAGATGACTGTAGAACAGCGTTACACCAAGCTTCCTCGTGAGTCTCCTCTGCGGGTGGAAATAAGTGGCTGCAGCAAATGAATCGCCGCCCATTAAAGTGTAGCTTTGAAAGAGAATACCCCGAGGGCAGCGAGCTCGACAAAAACAAGGTCTGATTTATCATCCTTGACCTGTCCTCTCAGCACCGCTTGCGGTTATGATTAACCTTGGTTTTAAACAATGCGTGTTGATTTTGTGCTACGCGATTAGCATTGAAGCTTTACAAGTGAGAAATCATATGAAATGTATGTGTGATAATGAGCATTTTTCAATTTAAAAAAAAAAGGGAAAAAAAGGAAATTGTATGTATGCAGAGTAGCGATACTGTGTTTATGTCTGCTTTTTTGTGTGTCTGCTTTATTTCATTACTGCTTTTACAATCAGTTGACATCTTAGTATATAGGGGTAAGTGAAGACTTAATTCATAGTTGGTATTACATACACGACATCAAACATACATTAGAACAGCTGCAATATTTTTGGCTTTTATTGGTTTCCGTACGGAAATAGTGAAATACCTTATCTTAGGTTACAAATCTCGTTCTTTTCTAAGTATCTGAGAGGATTTAGGGACATAGGATCCTTGAAGACTTGACAATTGAGTTTAATCAAATTTAAAGACGTACAATTGTCCTCCGCAGACGTTTCTCCCAGGGCTAGATTCCCATGTCGTAGGAACTGCCAGGTCTTACCGAGTTGAGACTACCACTAATTAACTGTATTTCTTAATGAAGTACTGGTGTCAGTGGATGGTACATACCGCAAGTACACAAACCAACCAAAGAATTAAGGAAACTGTTCCTATTTCCTCTCAAATGAGACCCATCTGCACCGAGGCTATACAAATCTGGATCACTAACATAGATGACATTCCTCTGCGTTTTCCCGCCAAGGATCTGCCGCCCAGACGAGGTGGGGAAGTTCGTCTGCTCGACGATTCCGTGTTGCCGAGGCACTTTGAGGGGACCTCTGGTAGTGACCTGCGTACCAGGGGAGACTGTGGGTGAAGATCAAAGGACGCCGTTCTCCACTGTCACGCCATGGGCGTCGCGCGGTACACTCTCCCAGCAGATCTTACTAATCTCTGCCTCAACCCATAGCCTGGGAGTCTGGCCTATGTGCTTACTCCCATAATAGGCCAGGTAACGCCCTCCATTTTATGGTGCATTATGAGTAACGCATCAATGGTGCATCAGGGGTAACTATTCAGCTAGTACTACGTCTGGTTTGATATAACAAACAACAGAAATGAATGTATATTATTTATCATATGAATATGACTCTCTTTACAAGTAAAACCCAAATTACTCTTTAAAGTGTTCAGAATTTGGGATATTTGATAAACTGGCGGATGGGAAAGATTCAGTCCCAAACAGGCAGGTCGGTGCAGAGATACAAGCAGCCGCAGGAAGTTGAGCACGCGATCTCTGCTAGGAGAGTAGCGTTCGTCGGCAAAAAGTACCTCGTGACGTAGTACGCTCTCAGCCCGCCAGGTGGTGCCCACGTCAGTGTCACCGCAATGTATGCTCAGCCTCAGGCTCTACGATTTGTCTGTGGGGTGGAGATATATTTCCCAAAGATCTCTGAAACCTTTCTGCACTCAAGATTATCGCACTAAATTTGTTGTTTTTGAAGCGCAGTGTGATTATAAGATAATACTGTTCAGCTATCATACGCCCTCCAGATGTTACTAAACTCCCTAATATCACCCCAGGTATGTAAAGGATCCGCTCCTGACTGGCTGGCCCCGCACGGCTGCTTGTCTCCCGATGAACCACATTTTCCGATTTCTAACTGTATAGATTTTTTTTTGATTTTTTGATTTTTTATTCAGGTAATAAGAGGATAGTGTACAATCGCATCCTAAGAGGAGCGCTCTTCCTTGCACGATTCCAAACAACGTGAATAAATTATTTTCAGGAAGATCAGATCATGCTCATATCCTTATTGGTTTATATGAGGAGGATTTTTCTGTCCATCTGCTAGCTGGTCATTTGACGCTGCTAGTCTTTAAATGTTCATAATGTACATCAGTCCTTCATGCATAGTATATATAATTTCATGCATAATTGCACTAAATTTATGAAGATTGAATATAATTTGGTATGTACACGTAGAAATATGTTAAATTTCAATTTCTGGCTTCAGATTTTCGATTTGAAGGGTTATGACTGTACAACAATGGGACCCAGCTAACATTACATCCTATAAATACGCTCAATTATGGGATACCTCAATATGGTCTATAGAGAATGAGTTGAGATCGAGCTCTGACCCTAAACTTGATTAGGTTTCTGAATTCATCTCATCCCTCACATTGACTAATGGGCTATCCTTTCGGACATAATCCCCCATTAAGTATTTTTGTCTAAATACTCAATAGGGGTTGGATACGAGGTCCCAATGCCAAGTCTATGGGGGAAAATACCAGGGGTGAGATAATGCGGAAGACGAGGCTTACCTGAATGATAATAGTTCTGCGAATGATTATAGCCCTATAAGTGATTATAGTCCTGGTTATTAACCCATACCAAAGTAAGACCTCCGGAAGACATTCTTTGGTACAGTAACCTGAGCTGGGAACTGCTTGAAGCTTGTTTCCTGCCGGGATACAGCACACGCAACTCAATCATCATCTCACCCATTAACTGCTGCTCCGCTAACCAAATGAACTCCAGGGAGGCCCACTGCTATGTTGGCAGCCTGTATAGAAGACTCCTATCATTAAAAAGTCCCTAATCGCAAAACAACAACTTATAATTTCCTGATATAAAAACAGCACGTTTCCTATTTGATTTATTCTTCGTACCCTGGAGAAAATCCGATATGGATGAAAACTTTGGTAAATTACTGATAAATATTCATGTCGTCGGGTTTCTATATCCCCCTCTGTGTTGCAGTTGGTTTACCTGCTCAGCAAATATTGGCAGCGAACTCATAGTCAGCCAAATATTCTCTTATGCGGACATGGTAGGTATAACACGATACTTATCTATAAGCATAGGAAGGCAGAGATTTTTGAAGAAGACCACTTTTTGACTTTCCATCAGGGACTTTCCCTCTCTGTGCACAGTGGAGTTTAACATGATCCTATGAGAGGCCGGTGTTGGCACATCAGGACCTCCAGGAGGTACACTGAGGCCCAGCGCCCAGGAGGGGACAGCGATGCTTCCTCCGGGCCCTGCACAGTGCAGGAATGTGTCCTGCCAGAACCAAAGCCCACTCTGTCAACTCAGGAGACAAAGCTGCCCCATCTACTTTCTGACCCATGGAGCATTATTCAAATGCCAAAATGTCTCTTTTTAGGACTGAGTCGCCAAAAGACCTTGAAACCAGTTGTAAGTGCAAACACATTAAGTTTGCCAAAAGCATTGCAAGGGCTTGTGATCGCGACGGTATGTATAATGAAGTAGACTTTTGTTTTTTGAAACCTAAAGTCATCATCCTTAGCGTACATTTATGTGCATATTCTGGCAACAAACTAAAACTTTGTATAGCCGTATAAATGCACATATCCACAGTAAATACTGTTTATATTGAACAGTCTTCATCATGCTTTCTGTATATGAAGGTCCACTTAGCTTATCTCATCCTCCTGACTCGGAATTGAAATGTGACAGAAAAAAAAAGATGGACATCTGATGCAAAGAATTCAGGGAATTTTCGCTCCCGGTGGACACATTCGGAATATTTCCTATTTGTCTTTCCCATAACCTTTACCTCCCCGACCCCCAATGCCCCCGGCAGCGACAGGCCCCACTTTTGGCACTGGCTCAACTTATTGCCAAATTCAAAAAAGGGAAATATTTCAATTTCCTGTCGGACATTGGCATGTCCAAGTTGGGTGCCCGGGGGTGCGACACGACGGGTGGTGGAGAGGTGTGCCTGTACGAGTGTGTGCTGCCACCGACTGGCTGCTAGCTGCAGAGGACGGACAAGGTCATAGCAATCACACGACCACCTCACACCAGGACCGGACAGGTCATTCCACCTATGGCTACGTGAAATATTTGATCTTTGATCTATGTCTATTGCCTTTCTCCCTTTCCCAACAATGCAAAACCTAGCAAATGATTTTTTTTAAATAACTGAAAGTTATCAATCTGTCAGTGTTTCTCTTCGTTATCCTTGGATACATGGTCGCAAGGTCTGAGGTCGCAAGAACATCAATGTCCCCTAAGTTCTGGTGAGTACCTCAGGTAATTCACTATTTTCCCTAATTGCTTTTAATGCAATTCCACTCTTAGAGAGAAATACTAATTTTTTTATAAATCTAATTTCTCTTTGGTTGACTGTATACCTATAATTAGCCATGTAACTGCTGATGGGATGGTGGGACGTATATGCAGTGGTGGGATGTATAGCAGTTGAGGACATTTCACCCCTAGTACAAGTTTAGCCACAGGAATAATATTAAGAAATACAACTCAACAATCACCCCGGTAAAGTGCCAATACTACAGACATACCAAAACTTTAAAAAAACCCATGACAGAATATTGTTTAGTTCTGCGATTCACGATCCAGTTCTATATGATTTAGCTGCAGTTGGATTGCAATGCATGCTTTGATGAGACATACCTGAGGGATGGACATTTGCTCACTCCCTCGTGTGAGAGGCTGAATTTGGACATGGAAATGATCCCTGTCCTCAAGGAGAGACCAAACCTAAGAATAAAGACATGACAGAGTATTGTTTGGTTCTGCGATTCTCAATCAAATTCTATATAATTCTCATGCTGGCCTGGAGTAGGCACGACATGTCGTTTAGATATACCGTAATCATCACTCGGCTTTGCCTCGATGACGATTGCCGAACATCCCAAACTCGCGGAGTATTGTTTAGTTCCACGATTCCCGATCCAGTTCTATATAATTCTCATGCTGGCCTGGAGTAGGCAGGACGTGTCGGTGTGCGAGAGCACGCCACTGATGGGGGTCTGCACTGACAGGCCGAGGTGAGTGGTGACGGGACAGGTATGTGTCGTACGTGCCCGGCCTCACCAGCCTCACCTCTCACTGATGTCAGCCCGCCTTACACCTATAGAACCCGCCAAATAATACCCACAACTATATCGTCCACCAAGCGTGTACACTGCAACCAGACACCCCCCAACCCACCTCCTCCGTGTTACCAACCACGAATCAGACACGCACAAATATCATTCTCCATAATTCTGAAACCAAGGATGTTTTAGTAGAATGCTGAATGGGACAATGTCAGAGAGACCAACAAGTACATGTACCTCCTGTTTTGTAACACCTTTCACATTTGGGGGCTTACCATAACAGGGCATTTCATATAATATATATATATATACATATATATATATGCATATATATATATGCATATATATATATATATATATATAATTATATATATATATATATATATATATATATATATATATATATATATATATATAATTATATATATATGAAATGTATGTATATATATTATTTTCCCCTTTTCTTATTCACAAAACAAAATTTAGCGATAAACATTATTCAAGGATAAAGTCGGGATTGAGGAAATATCGGACATTAAAAATACTTATATAAAATAATCATTCATTTATAACATAACTTGCATCCCTGATTATTCGCCCCATATTGGCGATCTTTCATAATGAAGTCACACATCACAATTAACACCAGGACAAAAAACAACATTGCACACCACGGCTCATTCAACCTTACATATGCAAGTTTCAAAACCAGATCTTTTGATCTTCTTCGGTTATAAAGGATCTTTTGATCATTTTAGGTGAAATCTTGTTGGCTGAAGACATTCGGCATAATCTCCCGTATTTTCACTTTAAAGTTATCTCTGGTGCAATCGTGTCTCGGATAGGATGCGTCATCAGGGATCCCAGGGTCTATTGTTCCTTTTACCTTTAGAGGTGTGCAAATAGTTGGGAATCGGGAGGATGGCCCCTCAAGCACGACTCCAACACTGTCACCGCACTAAATCATACATCCTCCACTCACCCACAGACAAGGTGAGAGGAGAAAAGTGATGGGAACGGTACCCACACACTCAACTTCTCACCAGCATCCAAAAGAAAAAAATACACCAAAATCAAATTGAATACACCATCACTTTTGGGAGAGAAAGCGCCGAGCACGGGCCTCCCGCCTGACGCCTATAGAGAGCCAGTCTTGCGTTATATCGGGGCCTTTATGTTGGGGGAAAGCTGGAGGTTTCTGTAGGGAACCCCACGCGACTGGCAACGTCAAGGCCAGGTGTGGAATTCTACCGCTATTGAGTGGTCGGTACGAGGTGTGGGGAGGCGGGGTTGGGGTGTGATCCCTCTCCATCAGTACCAACCCCCCCCCCCCCCTTATCCATGGGTGTTCTGGTAGGAAGATAAGGGCAAACACTCAACTATAACGCTACTGTACAGTATGAGGCTAGCCATACAGTGTCTACGAAGAATTTCCGAAATTTTGGACCCCCCCCCCCCCCGATCATGTACGCAATTGAACGAAGAAGGAGCATACGCAAACTTTCCGAAAATTTTGATTCCCCACTCCCACCCCCTCAGTGCGTACATACTTTATGGATGGCCCCTAGGGGGTTATAAAGCACTGTAAAAAAATCCAATAAAGAAATTTGCAAATGAACGAAAATATATATTTCTAAATCGACTGCAACCTCAGAATCATCCCACACCATTCAAACAGACTGATTTTGTTTGACCAGAGCAGGCGCTCTTCTTTTGTCGTCTGCTATCACTCTATGGTTTGTATACAAGGCTCCATGGTCCAATGAAAATCCATACAAGGTGACCTTGATGTACTCATGTAGGGTTTTTGTCAAAGAAAAGGTCAATGGCCAGTTGGATGTGACGGAAGGGTGATGCCCCCGTATTGGCCATGGTCGGCCATGGTCTGCTAGATCCGCACACACCGCAGGTGAACTGTGTCACTGAAGTGGTACCGACGCCTCTGGCCCGTGGAAAAAAAACTGTGGCAATTGATGATGTCATTTGGAACACTCCGCCATTCCCTGAGGCATTTAGCATTCAACGTAAAGTGTCCATGTACTAAAATGAAGTCATTGGAATAGTGGGTTCCATGATTCATTTTTGGTGATTTCTTTATATTCTACCTACATCATCAAACCCATGATTTGGATGGAGAGTGTACAACAACAGGGATGAACATCGGGACTGAGGAAAAAATCGGAAATTAAAACAGTTATGAAGAAGAGTCATTTATAACTTATTTTAGAACAAAATGGCTATGAATTGATATAGATCCTCGTGTGGCTGGAGTATCGGAAACGTCGGAATTCCGTCATTTGTCGGAAAACTTGCATCCCTGCAACAATCCTTGCAGAGTTGATATCTTGGTAGACAAATAGAAAATCACCTGCAACTCAATTAGGAATTTTGATGTATGCTGTTTAGTCTTGAGGTCAGCTTGCACCTGAAGAATTTATGTCATAATGCATCACTCTCCTAGCAGAGTGGGGGTCCTTGGAGCCACAGCATGGGATCGGACGAGGCAAGGCCAGCCAATAACCCAGAGGCCATTCCACGACAACAAAAGACTTTTTCTTTTTATTATACATCTTTTTTACTTGTCAGGCTCTCTGACTGACTTTTTACAAAAGCTTGTTCGTATGGCTATGGTTTACTGCGACCTCTACAGGTCCACAATTATGTAAGATCAAATAAATAAGTTTTGTTTGGGTAAAGCACTCAGGCAATGTATGCTATATAAAGGCAAGGGTCTGCTGGCATCAGAACAACCAGAATTACGCCAATGATCTTTCACCTCGCTGTCCTTCGAAGAAAATCCCTACTCGAGTTCAGGCCAAGTTCATGGTCACTGCACCAAATGTAATGGTGCTACCACCTGTTCGGCCATGATAACATGCAAGAATTAGTTATGGTCGACGAAAGTGAAACAACAATTGATCGATCAGCAATCATTTGCCATTCGTACACATATTTACTTGTGTGCCGATTTTATCTTCTATTAAATAGTTAATTAAAGGATTGGGTCCATTTTGAAGTAGAATTAAAAAAGGGGAGGCTGTATGGATTGAATTGCGATTCTATAGAATATTCTCAGAATATATTCTCAAAATATTCAACAACAATCTGAACGTCCAGAGCCAAATATCATAAAAAAAATGTTTCTTTATTCAAAACAATTACAATAAAATAAATATGAAAAAAAAATATATATTGTTGTGTACATATGGTAATACACACGTGAATGTACACAGAATTATACACATCTTAAAAACATCCAACGTGTTGGGCGATTACAGGCGTTGCCAAATCTGACCGCAGACAGGCTGAGGTAATGCGTGCGGTTGTGGCTGGAGAGCCGCAAGTGGCAGACAGCTTAACAAACTGAAGGGTCCCGTGTGGTGTGGCTAGGGTCCCCGGCGGAAGTTTATACTTCTACTAAACGGTGGGCTTTCGCATCTTATTCAAACATGGCCTAGTCACTTGTAGTCTACCTTGATGTATGTAATGTCTATGCGTACAACAGGGAGAAATGACCCTGGATCGTTCAACATATGTTTCCCATAACAACTACAGATCAAGAAGGGTGGTTGGAGATCAAACAACAGGTACCCACCAACAAAGGCAAACATAGAATCATAACAAGATCGGAAATTAAACATTGTGGTAAAAACTCCCAAATCCTTCCGTCGGGGTCAGTGATATGCCTTAATACAAGGTGACCCTCGTCAATATTTACATGATATATATCCCTCCTGAAGAATGTTCCAGCTTTCTCTTCAGTGAAACTCTTTGGAAACCTGTGTTTGCTGGTGAGCAGGGATTAAACCACACGGTATACACATCATGCTCGCTAAATAAACTCCATCCCACGCATTATTTGTCCGTTACCTTTTTATACTGTCTGAATTAGGCCAGTTCGTGAGGCTTGGGCAGTCTCTGAGACAAGAGAGGGAAAACATCTAGACATATAGTGTCTGCTAAGACTGTTGTGGCATCTGGTGAACAGTTCTTCAGTCCATATTTGCATTTGTTTTTAATTGTTTAGAAGCGCAGGATACCCTTCACATATTTTGGTATTCTAAACACTAATCTGAGACATTTCTTGTAAAACTATATGTTGATATTCTCCAAGGGAACACAAATCTCTGACACCGTTTTTAGCAGACGACATTTCCTACATCAAAACGAGGCTTTGTGAAAAGAGATATTTTTCATATGGAATTTACTAGCTAAGAGAGACTGATTGGCTGAGAAAACATGTAAAACCCATTGTTATTCTCCATGGAATAGGGCGTGGGGTGTATAGCAGGTTTGAACCACTATTTACTCTCTCTTTGTTTTACACAAGAGAAAAATACTTGAAATGTAAACAAGGATTTCCTTGTTAAAGAGGAAAACTACCATCTCTGATTTTAGATACGCCATGACAGATGGTCAGGGATTTAGACCTACCAATCTCGTGGTTTAAGATGGAAGACCCATAAGGGAAACAGATTTATACAGATGTTAGAAAAACTTACCATTCTGGAGGATTTTGTTGTTGATAATACCTCCAGGAATCATGCTTATTACAAATACCTCCTACCTTAATGGATATCCCATAAAACAAATAATAAATAGAAAGTCAAATGGTAACCTTGTGACCATTTATGTCCTCTACTAACTTTCCATCGCCCTTAAAACCACATTCTGCGCTATTCTATGTCTGTCTGGTCCGTCCCACTCTGGATACACAACTCCAGTCCTTATCATGACCTTGCTCTAAACATGCTTGTCTATTTCTATTTTTTCCTCATTGAAATGGGGTCCCTCGTGGTCCACAGTTGACCTACACCTCTCCACATACTCTGCGTTAAACTGAGCATGGCTAAATCTTTAATCCACACACACGTACCAGTATAATATATGCGGTCGCCGCCCTATGACCTGCTCAAAGCTAACGCTACCTATTCAAACTATATACATATATATCACATATATATATACATACATAAATATACATATACATACATGTACATATTTATACAGAGTAGAACCCCGCATAACAGACACCCGGCGTTAACGAACACCTTTCCTCAGAAGGGATCCCTCAATTATATGTTTATTTTAACCCTGTGTAAGCCGACAACCCGCATAAGCGGGCACTTCTAATATATATATATATATATATAAACACAGATGGAAAAAGGATGAAGCAAAGTACAGACTCAAAGGTATATCAGTCGCACATGTTACAGAGGAAAACTGACTGATGAGGGCAGGTTGATCAACCAAAAACTAAGACGGGGTAAAATACACCATGATGACATTGATACACGGGAGATAGAGGATAAGAGGAAGCTTTTAGACCAGATAGACTTACACACAACTAGGTTTCAAATTTTACCTCCAAATATATAACTAATCGAGATGATGAATTATGTTATTCCTGTATGATTACAATGTACTCTTTTTAGCAACACCTTCACAACAGAGTGATGAAGGTCATTACTAACCGATTAACAACTGGTCTAATTCTAAGAACTACACTCCTTGACTTACTTTACAATCATTTAGATTTTCATTGTGCACAAAACTCCATGTCCTCTATATCTGTCCACTACATCCCACGCAGTTCGACCTTCCTTCAGGAAAAGTGCTGCTGGGGAATTGTTATCCTAACGATTCTAAGCTACCTTTTACGACTTCCCTTGACAGGTTAAACTGAACGGAGGCACCTGTCATATGTAAACTTACCAACGTCTAACACTGACAATAGTAGGCCACTTTAAGGTAGAGAGACAGGTATTTTAGGGAAGATCCAGTGGGTGAGGGTGGGTGGGTGGATATGACGCCTGGTAGAGAGTCATGTGCGGAGGTGAAGGAAGGAGGGAGGGGTGTGCGGACAAAAGAGGGTGGATATAGCGGGGTGTATTGTAGGGTACAGCGTGAAGGGTGGTGGGCAGCACACTACAGGTGGATCCTTGTTGTATACATACAACACGAAGCGTCGGCACGCTGACATGTTTACGTCACTGCGCCGACTTTCTGGGGCAGAACTCATGAGGCGCCAAACAGGGTGACATGCTGGACTGGGCGCCTGTGTTCTGTCTACCCCTCCTACCCCTCCTACCCCCCGATACAGCAGCATCCGACACCGTTAACACCCCCAGGTAATACCCTCCTGTGACGGGGGCACGGCAAGCCCCTTATTAAAAGGGTGATGGGTTGAAAACCACTCGTCATACCTGTTCTTGGTTTTTTTTTTCTGATCTTAACCATCAGGAATATGGCTTTATCTTAGCCTGGTATAAACATCCATAGGCTTAGCATTACGAACGTGTTCTCAACGGGCTTGCGAGTATGGTAATTCATACTCAACGTGTGATAAACAGATGACTATTTCCAGGTTAAGTTAAAATCAGAAACATATTCGTGCTTGGTCTGAGTCCCTGTTCACCATCTCGTTTGGAGTACTTCAGAATATTCACCCGGCTGTCGCCTCGTTCATATTACTGTGCACTCCAAACTCGATGGCGAACAAGGACACAGACCAAACACTCATCAATTTCTTTCTTAGTCATTGTTCTACTGACCACCTCTCATTGTGGGCATTTGATTTTGTTTGTTTGGATTGGTTAAAGATCAATTTGCTCAATTAGATTTACTTTGGTTTACCTTATTAGAATTATCCTGTTGGAATAACAAGATATGCTGTCTGCTTGATACAGGCATTCTACTCTTCTCGATTATATCAAAAATCTTACATTCCCTTAGGAAGTCAAGAATTTCTCTCTTGCTAGTATCATGGAAAACACTGCACATTCCGGAACCCACTTCTTGGGTTATATCTGAGATGGAAATAGGATGGAGAAAAGTACAGACTCAAAGGTATATCAGTCACACACGTCACAGAAGATAGAATACTGACTGACGAGGAGAGGGTGATCAACCAAAAACTAAGACGGGGTAAAATACACCGTGATGACATTGATACACGGGAGATGGAGGATAAGATGAAGCTTTTAGGCCAGATAGACTTACACACAACTAGGTTATCCCTATTGCCGAAGCTACTGTATAAAGTGAGGGATGACCATACAACACATTAAACCTGGTAGTCAGGGTAAGGGTATACACGGATTTCCACGATTTACACACTAGAGGGCAATACTGTCGACCTGCCGGAAACCCGGGCCAATTGCAGCCTCCCTATGGAAATTCTTCATAGAAAATATGCAAAATCTAATAACTTTTTATGAGTATATTGGAAAAAGGTTTTCAAATCTATTCTAGCCCTTTTGTCCCCTTCAATTCGGTATATAATATATGCTTATTTCAAAGGTGACGAGGTAAAGATGGGTATACATTGTGGGGATACTTCCGGAAGATAAAGGAATCCCCTGATATGCCCTTTTTCACACATCTGTTTTCCCCAAATCGATGGTCACGCCATCTAGTATCAAGCTTTGTAGCAATCCGTGTATTAGCGACTGGGATATCGACTGTGAGTCATTAAAAAACATCTACTGCCTCCGAGAGACATGGAAAACATGGAAAACACATGGTTACTGGCCATGGAATAGGGAGTGTGGGAGGTTTGAACCACTGTTGATTTTTGTAAATAAGGCCCAATTCATTCTCTTAGTTTTACACAGGAAATTTATCTTTTCATGAACTGAAAATGAAAACAAGGATTTCCATGGAAAATAGGAGGAGAGAAGAAATCCATCGGTCTAATAATTCCTCCCATAAGTTATTGATGTGTGCACAGCAGGCCTTGATCGATGGTCCCAAGACCCAAGCATGGAGATCATTAAACAGGTCATAGTCACCAGAAGTGAACTATAGGAGGTGGGGCTAGGTGCCACTGAGAAATGACAAATAGCATTATAGTAGGTAACAGTGTCAACATCACACCATGGTACACTTGAAAACTACAGACCTCTTTTGAAAACTTGCGTAACGTTTCAGAACGGCTGCAAACTCTTGTGAAATCTTTGGACTGGATTATGATCCAGCTTCCCTGTGGGGTTTTGGGGGCTTTTTTTCCTTCTCATTATTTAGGGAAAGTATCTCTCAGGAATTTTTTCAGATTCAGATACCCCCATTTTTTTTTAAATTTTGGGGACAGACCTGTCAGCCTCGTATTGCAAACCAAACACAGATTCAGATACCTGCCTGGAATTTTTTTCTTCTCCATAGCTTCATATTTGATATGATTTATATGAGGTATATAAGTTATAAAATGATCTCTAGTGTATCAATATTTAAATAATGATCCCAAATTGGTGCAAATCGGTGGCCAACATCCAAATACTGATTTCTCCTCAGTGGCAGGAGTCAGGTGGGCCTTCCAACGTCACCCAGGGGCCCGTTTAATAATCTAGGTTCATACATGTAGACCCTTTTCTGTATGCCATAGACACCCAGGGCCGATGTGGGTAAACTTTATTCAACACTTATGGACGACCTTATGGACGGCTGATACTGTCTTAGCGAACGAATCTAATTATCATTAAACGATAACCTTTGTACAAGGTACAGAAAAGGGTCTTTATTCAAGATCCTAGGTTATTCAAAGTGACCCAATATCTCACCTCCTGACCTCCCCCCCCCCCCCCCCCCACACACACTCCTCACTTCGTCTCTTAAATGGGGGGTTATTTATGCCAGATTTAAATGGAGACGCCGCAGCGCGCAATTTGCACGATAAAGATACCTGAGGGCCACAAGATCAATGCCCCAGGCACACCTGTGCTGAAGGCGTCTGTACTAAGCCACACAGTGGTGCTTTGATGACCACATTTACCTGCACAGGTGTGTACAGCGGTGGCTCTCTCCACCCTTCTACCTGACAGGTGTGGTGACATGTGAAGGGGTGCTACTGAGGGCCCAGGTGACCAGAAGCTGGAAGTTTAGTGACAGCTTAAACCTCCACTAGACATATAGGCGTATATATATATATTTATCCTACCCCTCATATAAATCTCAATAGACTTAACATGGTGGGCCTGTATGCCACGGTTATGCCATAAAATATTTATATGCCACTGGTGACATATGAAGTTACAAACATGTGACAGGGTAGGATAAAATCAAAACATCACTCAATTTCATATAATTGTTTACATGCCATTCGTTGTCTTCCGCTACAGATATCACTCAGCTCCGCCTCGTGATAGCATTCCTTGAAGACAACTCATGCCATATAAACAATCATATGAAATTTCGTGATGTTTCATGATTTTATATATATATATATATATATATATATATATATATATATATATATATATATATATATATATATATATATATATATATATATATATATATATACGACAGCCATCCGAAACAACTACTCAGTGTTAAATAAGGAGTCGGGAGTGGAAGAATCAAAGGTATGGCCATAGAAACAGGTGCGCATCACTTATGTATGCCTCACCTGAGAATTATGTTGTTTTTGTTTTTTCTTTTACTAGAAGGAAACATACACATGTTGTGACAAGAGGGTGTGTGCTCCTCGTAATTGATGTTATTTACCAAACAAAGATAGTTTAAGCATGGAAGTCGTTCTGACGTAGTTGAAAAAAAAACAGGCTGGTACTTAGAATAGAAGCCAATTTTCTTTCTCCAAGAAAAAGAATACTATGGATTAAGATGTGAGGTGAAGTTGGGGAATTTCAAGGGAGCGGTCTAAGGTAGGTAGTTAAATGGCTCTGGAATGGAGGTCAATCTTTTATATCTTGTATTGTTCTCGGAACTAGCTTTGTTTCACTGATAGCGTAGGCGGTAAAGAAAACCCTTATGAAATGCACCGCGATCGTTGAAATCCCAGATAATCTGCCTGGAGTGCATCAGGTACAAGGATTAGGTCTAATCCGACCAGCCTACCGTCCGGGGCTAGCCACTGCACCCCCTGATCCCCTGATCTGGTACATCCTGGTGCCGACCAAAGGCCACCCCACAACACCCTGACCGTTACTTAATTCTGAATACTTGAATTCACATTAAACATGCTTCATTTTAGTATATACTCATGCCGTATTTACTGTAGATACGTACCGTTTTGACATATAACGTAAAAATACTGTACGGACCACTGGTCCGTACACTAAAATACGGACCACCTTGCCAAACACGTTTATTAAAATATCGGTTGTTAAAAATTAAATTGATGATTTTTTTTTAAATTTTGGGTATATAGTAAATATATAACTTCCAACCATGCTTTTACAAGTCTCAGAACTCGATGCTAATTTACGGTTTGTACGGAACGAGGCATTTATGCCGAGTTCCGTACAAACCGTAAATTAGCATAGAGTTCTGTGACTTGTACAGCATGGTCAGGACGTTTTATATAAGTACACTCAATCCTCATAACTCCAATTACCAATTAAAAAGTCGTCAATTTCATTAAGATTCGCAATGGGATATTCCTCTTGTTCGTGGTTTATGAAGAGAAATTGTGTTTTGGATTATCATCCATAATAACCAGATGGGTGGGTGGGAGGGTGATTGGGGTGAAGGTCACTGAGATCATCTCTAGGATCGGGATTATCGAGTAATGGATCATCATACACCAAGGGCAGAGTGACCCCAGGGGTTAACTGGACTTATCTGTTATCTATCGATTTACAAATTCCAACCCAAATAGATATGAAGATCTACTTCTTGTATTGTGTACACCAGATAACATTGTAACCCATGTGCTGTGGCACACATTTAGATACAATCTGGAATCAGGAAGTTTTTAATATCTTCCCTAGCATAGGAAGATCCCCAGACCGATCCTTTTAAGTCCCTGGAGACTTAGAAATGTAGCAGCAATGATCTACATTAATCCGAAAAGGATTATCATCCCCAGGCAAAGCACAGAGTCCGCTGATGCGTCATATCCTTATATGACTTATTTTCTTTATCATATTTATGTTTTCTTGTGTGCTGTGTTGCTGAGTAATATATATTTATATGCGGGTTGGGTTTGTTTATTTGTTTGATTTTACGTCCGGCCAACCATTACGGGTCACTTCCTTACTTATTAGTTTTCTTCTTGTATATCTTCCTACTTATTTATATTTCTGTACTTATCATACCATAGTATTCTAGAATAATCTTCCAGTGCTCCTTGAAGGAATGATGAAAGTTCTCACCACAAAAAAAATTCCCTATTTTTCAGAATGCGCCACCCGAAGCATACAACATATCCGTATGCGCCGGGTATGTCCATACAGACACCCTATGTGTTTTCTACGGACACTTTGTATTAGGTGGATAATGAAGGGACTGAGGTTTATTTATTTTCAGAGAAAGCAGACCCACCTTCGTGTACGGTGATGATGTGCGGATGGCTCAGTGTGGCCATGATCTCAATCTCCCGCCGGATCCGCGACAGATCATGCTCGTTGTTGATCTTGTTCTTCCGGATCGACTTGATGGCGTACTGCAAAGGAAAATACTCAATTTATATTTCTGTATGAATATAAGACATGTGTTTATGAGATAATATCCTTCCTGTGAATACCATAAAACTCGTTGCTTTATCCTACCCCTAATAAAAAATGCCATAGGCTTAATATGGGGTTTGTTTATGTCACGGGTGTGACATAAAGTGTTGTTTATGCCACTACTTTCTGATACTGAAAAAATATGGAAATGGGGTAGGATAAAATCTAGACGCCACTCGTTTGAGTTTGAGCTTATTTATGCCACTCATTTTGTTGGCTCCGTAATGTCACTCGTCTTCGACTCGTGAAATTATGGAGCCAACAAAATGCGTGGCATAAATAAACTCAGACTCAAACTCGTGACGTCTCTTCATATTACTATTTACCTTTATGAGATTTTTTTTTATAAAACAGGGATGTCAGTTGGGGCAAGAAAAATAGTGGAAATATTTTTCATGTGGAATTTGCTGCTGAAGAGAGAAAGGGAAAACGTAGAAAATACATGAATGTCACACATGGCACGGGACTGAGGGTCTACGGGGAGGTCCAAACCACCTTTTAAGTGGCATGAATGAGGCTCAATCAATATCATATTTGTTTTACACACGGGAAAAACTGGTATATACTGAAAAATGTGGCTTTCCATGGAAAAATGCCATCTCTGATAAAACGACCCAAACGGATAAATGGCCTTCTACAAAATTACTTTAGTGTCGAATATACTCTCCAATGCCAGAATAAACTCCCCATATGTAGCATTTTCTTATGCTAGATGTAATCCAATATTTTAATAATTTGTTCTTCAATGCAAGGTTTTGCGCCCTAGTTGACTCAGGATGTACGCTTTCCAGTACATTTCCGGTAGGAACTCATGCAGACAGGGAGCTATGAGTTATCATATAGCAAAGTCATCCTCAGATGGGAAATTCATATCTAATCAGAAGCATATCCTGGACGATCATTTTACACAAACCCTTGTTTCGTCAGCAATCACTTAAAAAAAACTGTCTTTCATAGTCTAGTCATGAGTTTTTCCCCCATGTCAGCTTTCTCAAAAATGAAATAAAAATGAAACAGGAACAATTGTCTCACGATCTTTCCCATTTTAGTTGGAGTAGTGACAAAAGGAAAGCCCCTGGATGTTTTGTGGTACCTCACACCATGGGTCTGGTTTCCATGCCAGTCGTAATGTTGTTCTAGTGTTGATATTGCCGATATAATGTCTGTGGAGCCCACTAAACAAACGATGATTCATAACCACCGGGTCAGGCCATCGGGCCAGGGATCACCTCACCAAGTCCTAATCGCAGGGTGGTCGCTATTAAACCTAGACATCTTCTTCAATATAATCACTATATCATTATAGTCATTGGTCAATGGTGAGCCTTCAAATTTAGCCCCGTAAAAATAGACCGCACAACCCATATCTACACCAGAAAATTACCGGTATCATTAATTAACAATCACGTGGATCAAAACTAGGGGACGGGTGAACTGCAGCACTGACCCAGATGCTGTGGTTGGTGGTAATTTGAGCTGATATGCGGACAACTAATAAGTGATTATTAACATCTCGTGAGTGTCTCGTGCCGCCCGCCCGCCCGCCCGCCCGCCCGCCCGCCCGCCCGCCCGCCCGCCCGCCCGCCCGCCCGCCCGCCCGATCGGCAGACAGGGGGCACTTCGGGGAGTTTTAAAACGGGAATGACTTCATGCATGATGATGTCAGACGTGAAGGGGATGTGTCAGACCCTCTTTGTGACCAGCCTCGGCTCAGTGAGTACAGGAGGTGAGGGTGAGGTGGGGTGCCTATGGCGGGACTGGAGGGGTGCTGGTAGACTGGCTTCAGTACCTGCATCCTATGGCTACCCGTCCACCTACATCACCCCTCCTCGTCGGGATACGCTGATTCCTGGGCCTGCCAGGCGTTAGGGGAATTCCACGTGTTGCTAAGTAGTTTTATTTCATAATTATGTCCGTAATAAAAGATTTGATCATATGGTGCAGGTGGACTAACTTCAATCCCTGTCCTCTATGCCTACCCCTCTCCTCCTTACCAGGATACAGGGGAAGATTGGACACTGTCATATACTTTACCCTAATTTTGTTAGATCATTCAATAAAAGCTCATAATCAAAGACTTGAGCAAGTCTAGGGTTGCCCTTGTACTCGTCCAGTGGGATGATGGCTAAATTAGCAATCACTCTGTGCCTTTAGTAAAATTCCATATTCATCTTCCGGCCCTACCTATAGGGTATTCCGGACCACAGAATTAAAGCAATATCAGTGTAGGGGCCATCAATAAAGTATGTACGCAAAAATTCAGAAAATTTCGACCCCCCCCCCCCCGCGCATTACTCACTTTCAATATTGTACGCAACAAAGAAGAAGCATAGGTAAAATTTCCGAAAATGTTGACCCCAAACCCCATCCCCACATGGTCCCTACGTACTTCATGGATGGACCCTTAGCGATAATAGCTGTATACATTTTTCTTTTTTAGATTGTTTCCAAATAACCAGTAACATTTAAAGTAGTTGATATTATTGATGTATATGTATGTAGATGCTACAAGAAGTGCTGTGGGTGCATTCAGTGGTTGTTTACGTGTGTGTCATGCTTTCACCAAGCCTTCATGACCTTCGTGTACACGACCTACAACTCCCACTAGACGTTTAACCATCTTTACTAAATGCTGTTGACTCGTTACTCCCAGGATCTTCTTCTTTTTATTATATCTTTCTTTTTATCTCACCTGGGAATACATATCCATCAGTGTCACATATAAAATATCTTTGGGGTGAGTCGGCTAATGTGCCTTGCCTTTCTTGTAACATGGCAAGAGCGAGAGCGAGACGAAGGATAAAAGACGATGTTTTATTGTTGTTTTTTTCATCTTTAAGGTATATTTGGCAAATTGCAGTACTAGGAGGACGATAATGGGTAAACACATCTAGAAGTGTGGTTCATGGAGGACCCAACCATCTCTTGTGAGTCATCAAATGTTGGGATCTAAAAACCAAAACATGCACGTTTCGTAAAACCAGATATAGCGTGATATGATCACAGTCTCGTATGTAGATTTGCTCATGGCTTTGATAATGAACATTCAATATATAAGTAAATTTAATCATGACGAAATGCATTATCCTTCTTCTGACAGGCCCAGGAATGAAATACTCCGGCGAGGAGGGGTGGGGTAGGTGGAGTGGTAGGTAAAGGATAATAAAGAAGAAACCAACAAGTTTTGGTCAAATTCATCATTCTCCACGAGTTGGATGTGGGTCGATATGAACAAGGCGACGCCGAGTGAATATTGTGTAGCGTTCAAATGAGTTGAAGAACGATGATTTTGACCAAAACGAGTTGTTTTCTGAATCTATCTCACCCTTGTACACACTAAAAGAATTGATGACACACAGGATATAGACCATGGAGAACGGACTGCAATACTTGTAGGGGGGATTGAGAACGAGTTCCCAATGTTAAGCCTATGGAAAGAAAATACCAGAGGCGAGATAAAGGGACTGAAGCCAGCGTATTTCAAGCAGCACAGCATGCAGTATTATCTATCTGCTGTCTTTATTATACAGAAACAAGCTCACTATGCTCGTACCTGAAAAAAAAAACACTCGCTAAAATTGTCGATCAGATAAACCGATGCCGAGGTTTCTTAACCGGGCTTCATATATTTGTATGATCTTGATTCTTTTATTTTCGGTCCTCCCTTTCTCATTCGTTCTTTCTTGTAAAAAAGAAAAAAATTTGGTGTTGATATTTGAACAAAGCGAAATCATAGGGAAACCCCCTCTCTGGCCAGTGGATGATACTTCAATTGATCGCTGATCTCACAGGGTCATCAGTACGGGACGGTCTCCTCAAAGCACGGAACTAAAAAGGAGATGGCGACGGGCATGTGATGAATGTTCCGGCTACGGTCTGGGTGCCTCCCCTTGGTTACACACATTGCCCATTTACGGCTGACTGTTGTGGTTCCGGTTTTATACCCAGCAGACCACTCTCCCAACAGATCTTTCGCGGTGCTAGCGCTTACTAATCTCTGCCTCAACCAAACGCTGGTTCCCTGGGTATCCACTATTAAAAGCCAGGGGGAACCCGGCAACATTTCGGATTCAAAACAGGGTGACTGTCAAAAGTTATGAAACCCGAACAACTCATATATTATGATTTTGGAAATACTGTAATTGTTAAATGAGCTTCACAGACAATCCAGCTCTAAACCACTTTATAATGTGAATTCAGTTTATTAGACTGCCCCTTTGAGTGAGTACATGTGTTATGTTGATAAACAAAACCCTACAACACATGCGGTGCTTCCCACTAAAGAAAGTAATCACAGAGGCTATCTATGTCTGGTTTGACATCACAAATAACAGAAATGGGTGTATATTATTTACCATTCAATATGTGCATCTCTATATACAAGTAGAACACAAAATACTTCCCAAAGCGCTGAGGATTTAGGATATTAGAAAAAAAATGGCACATTAGAAAAACTGGCAGTTGGGACAGATTCTGTCCCAAACAGAGAGCCGAAACATGCATATTCGTGGGTCACTGACTGAATGTGAAATTGAAGGTGAAGGTCACTCAATGCACTTCCGATATTTTGTGTAAGAATCATGCTGATTGGTTCCTACGGTGTACATGAATCATGCTGATTAGTTACCATGAATACGCAGGTTTCGTGGCGGACGGGAAGGTTGGTGCAGAGATACAAGCGGCCGCAGGAAGTAGAGCGCAGGATCTCTGCTAGGAGAGTGCCAGCAGACAAGTGGGGAGGGGAAGTGGGGAGGGAGGGAGGGAGGGAGGGAGGGAGGGAGGGAGGGAGGGAGGGAGGGAGGGAGGGAGGGAGGGAGGGAGGGAGGGAGGGAGGGAGGGAGGGAGGGAGGGAGGGAGGGAGGGAGGGAGGGAGGGAGGGAGGGGGGGAGGGAGGGAGGGAGGGGGGGAGGGGGCGGCTGCCTAATGCAGTCTTCCCTGACCGATCTCCATGCCTGGTGCCATGTGGCCCCGGGTCGCCTTGTCTGCCTCAGGGCCACGCCCACTACTGTCTGGCTGCCGGCTTCAAATGCTATCAATAAAGCACGCCTCTTTTATGACTTTCTGGGTTTTTTTATTGTTCACTATGGTTGGGGAAAAACACATATAACCTCTGAGGTGGCGGGTATATAAAGGCAAATAACAATGACATGACTGTACTAGGCACGGATGGCAATAAATCAGGAATATATCTGATTACCAAAAAGCTATTTTTTGTTTTGTTTATAAGCAGCAGTTTTTAGATTTCTTTCCGTTTTACAAAGTAGCTTTTTTGAATTAAACACACAAACAAACACAAAAAAACCCCACAAAACACACAGAGTTTGGATGTGACAATTGAATGTGACATCTACTTCATATTGCGGATCATCTCGGTTCCCATTCTTTTCCTAACTCCACCAAACCCATACCCAAGGGGCCATCCATAAAATACGTATGCACTGGAGAAGGGTGGAGGGGGCGGGTCAAATTTTTCGGAAATTTTGCGCATGTTCCTTCTTTGTTCTATTGCGTACAAGATTGAGAGTGTGAATGGTGGATCACATTTTTCGAAATTTGTGTGTGCATACTTTATGGATGGTCCCCAATTGTCTAAACACGTCCGAGAGATCCCTTTGTTTCTCCACTGCTGTACTAATACCCAGAGAGCAGGGTGGAGGCACCGCAGGGCCTCCCAACTGGCAGGGATTAAAAAGTTCCACACTGGAGGACGTCAATCTGCCATCTGGCTGATGCCAAGAGCAACGATATTCTGGCAGGCAGGCAGCCTCTCCTTTGGGCTTCTGCCATCTGCCGGGGCTGCCATTACCAAACTCCACATCCAGTCTCTATGCCAATGCCTCACATCCCAGAGCCTGGTCGGGCATGGTGACTGTGATAATCTACCCGGGGGAGGAGCGTACCTGGGGGGCAGAGGCAATTGGGAATTCAGAAAATTGCTAAGTCAGCACCTAGAATGTATTGGGCATTAAGCTATAGGGCACAGAGTGATTGCTAGTCTTGCCATCATCTGCCAGGAAATTGTAAGATAGCGCCACTGTAGTCTGAGGGGGGGGGGGGGGGTAACCGCTGTTATCAGTTGGTTTAATCTATAGAATAATATTGAGGCATGGCTAAAATTACTTAATGGCAAGCCCCCAAAAGTATTTTTGAAAAAATCCATTGATTATTGGTCCCGCCACCTGGTGTATTGGATGGCGTCAGGGGACAAGGTGGCCACCTCCATAGCACAATAGCTATGTGCCCTATAGGTGATGATTATATATATGGAACCAGAAGTTGAAAAAAAGTTCTGAAGTAGAACTGACTTAAGTTCTGACATTATAAATCTCTAAGGTACCAGGAAAAGATAAGAAACGTATATCCACCCTCATAATAGATCATCTATAGTTTTTTTGCTCCTCGAAATGTTAGCGTTCTTGAAATAATATGATTATTAGTATTTAAGCACTTGACCAAGATAAATAAACAATTGTAAATCAGCATTCGACTATGGCATACATGTAGATGTAGGCCTACTCATGTAATCTCAAATTAGCAGATCAGAGATAGCATGATCAAAGAGAACCCTCTTCATATTAAAAGATATAATCTACCAATATTCTTGTCTTTCTTTATATAGACTGTCTGGCTATTACTTGTGAACTGGTTTGATTTCACCAGACAGGAATAAAGATATAAATTAACATGTATCTGCTGATTTAACAAAGGTACAGCAAATAAAGTGTATGATAAGTTTTTATGAGTTTCCCTAGTGTTTATTCTACTTCTTTGTAGCCATCAAATGTTAATCTTGCTGTTCCATTTCTTTTAATAAAACAGAAACATCACAATAATTCAGATAAAAATAACTGAAGCTCCTATAAACAACCGCCCACATTGATCAAGATAAGTACACGTTATTTTGAAACATTTCCCATTCTGTTCGTGATGCACTGTAGATGACATAAGTCCACAGGCGGCCACAAATCGACAATGCACTCACCCTATAAGCAAACGTTGGGAAATAACATAATCCTATAATTTGTATGGATTTTCCCTATATTTATCTCGCCCACGCACCTATTTGGGGCTCCTTTCTGCAGTCCTGTGCCCCGGGCTTTGATGACACCACAGGAGACCCCACCTACCTAACACCCGCTCTCATTTAGTTCCACATCCCAATTAAAACCGTATTGTTCTTTGCTAAAAGCCTGTCGCACCAACGTGTTATAAGCCACTACCGGACTTCCGACTCGCATAATTGCCCCTGTTAATTATCTTAGGCGGGTATTGTCTTTTTAAGTGGGTCTATAATTAGGGAAGAAAAATATTCTTGATCATCTTACTTTGATGTACAGAGCCTTGCTAAGTACATAGTTTTGGTCATGTGAATATATAATTTTTCCTACATCGGCTGCGGGAGCAACAGGTGTATCATACATGCTCCTATTCACCATGCATATACATTTGTACATCGTCTATTATGCCTGGAGGTGGGAATAATATACATTCCAAACACATGTGCCACAAGAATTAATCAACCACATGCACCCAACGAACACACAGAATCAATACAAGGATCTGGTGGTTTCTACCACTAATTAACCAGAAAAAAACACCCCAGCAGTATTGTTTAACATGTACATGTAACCCCTGACACCACCAGGTGGGTTCGGAGGTTAACAGGTACTCCTGTGGGTATTACCCGGTCGGGGTTGAGGGTTCGTCACCGTGGGTGGTAACTCCTGCCCCTGACCACACCACACGCTACCTCCCCAGGCGCCCCATTGTAATCCTGTCACGCTGACCACGGCTTCCCGGATGTCCTCGGACTGCGCTGGGGGCCGTCACAGTAGCGGCTTGGCGGGTTCATTGGGTGTAATACCCTGCAGCCTCCTCATACTTTATCCTACCCCTCATATGAATCTCCATAGATTTAACATGGTGTGACTGCATGCAATGGTTATGCCATATATTATCTATATGCCACAGGTGACATATAAAGTTAAAAACAGGGTAGGATAGAATCTAAATATCACTCATTTTCAGACAATTGCTTACATGCCATTCATTGTCTTCCGCTACAGATATCACTCAGCTCTGCTTCGGATATCATTCCGTGAAGACAACTCATGCCATATAAACAATCACACGAAATTTCGTGATGTTTCAAGATATTATCTCACCCCTGGTATTTTTACCCATAGAATTAACATTGGGAACTCGTATCCAACGCCCATTGGGTATATCAAAAAAATACTTAATGGAGAATTTTGTCACAAACGTTAGCCAATTTGTCAATGTGAAGGTTGAGATAATTTCAGAAACCCATTCAAGTTTAGGGTCAGAGCTCGATCCCATCTAGTTTGAATCACTACGTTATTTACGTGGCTTCATCTTGTGAATTACTGCGTGATTCAAACTCAAGGGAATACGAGCTCTGACCCTAAACTTTCATAGGTTGTCTCTATAATATCTTCGGTATTAACACCAACCCTCCCCACTTCCCCCTCAGAAACGCAACGTTATCGCAAAATAAGCTGCACTTACTGACCTACCAACGTCCAGTACTCCTATTAAACTCCCACGAGCTCTTCTATAGGAAGAAATACATTCATATCCGATTATTTTTGTCTGAGGTAACGTTACACTATTTTTGTCATTCTTGGCAGGATGTGGCAAAAGCCTCCCACCTGCAGCAGATGTTACCTTTAGATGACACTTCCTGTCAGTATAGAAAAATACTGTTACGATACAGTCTCCGATAAAATAATGTCCACATATGGAAATGTATTGCAATAACCATAAATATAAGGTCTTACACTTTGTATCCACTGTATTGTAATAGATCAATAGCTAGTCTATTGACCAAATGTGCAACATATGTATGGTGCTTACCCAGGAAATGCTATGAGAATAACTTATACCGGCCCACTTGCCGAATGCAGTTGAAATAAGGAAATAATATTTAGGAAAAAGACACTATCTACCTGAGTCCCATGGAGGGTGGGGGTGATCTAAAATTATTTGTTTTGTTGTCACGAGTAAAACAGAATATTCCTATTTGTTTCAATTGGATTTAAACAACTGGGGTTTGAAAATGATGACACCGAACAGGTTTCACAACGGAAGGTATACATACACATTTTTCCCAAACCACGAAGTTTCGCGTAAACCTCAACGGAACGAAAATATTTTAATCACAACGGAAGGTATGCTCCAGAAGATCACTCTCCGGGAAGACTCTGCTAGGAGAGTGCCTGAAGGTGACGAGGACGGGTCACGTGGTGCAGCAGCGTCTCGTTAGCGTCTGATTGTACTTCCGGCATGCGCGGGATCGTCTGATGCGTGCTGCCACTTCCGACCGCGACCCGACGAGCCCCGATCATCGCCGACCACACGGTGCCTGACGTCAACTGAGTGTGACTGGTGCGTTCACACTCATAGTATCACACTCACAGCCACGGGGGATCAAGTCATGCCACCGCATACCCGGAACCCGGGCCTCAACATCCAAATACGGTCACTGGTCTTTAAAACTGTTATTAGATTATTCATTAATTAACAGGGATGTCAGTTTTTTTTTTGTTTTTTTTTTAAAAATTTTTAAAGCCAAATTCGGACTGCAGTTCATTCTTCCATTTGATGTTGTTAGTAGTATATCTTATATGAAATATTTCCATATCATTTACAAAGGTCTCGACCTGTTAGTAGTGGAAAGAAATGAGAAAAATTGGAAAGTGTTCTTTGATGAGTTATTCAGGAGAGATTATCTTAATCTGTCTCTAATTAGTTTGGTTCTAGTCCCGTTACTCAGAAAGCTGCCTCCAGGCCTGTTGTCTGGTTTGGTCAGATATACAGCTAGTTAGAGTCAGGAATAAAAGTGGAAATTTTTCTCATGTGGAATTTACTGCCTCAGAGAGACTGAGAAAACATGGAAAACACATTATTATTGGCCATGGAATGGGCCGAGGGTCTATGGAACAGGTTCGAACCACTGTTTTATTGGCGTGAATGAGGCTCAATTTACACTTTTGTCATGTTATACAAGGGAAATTAATTCTTAAACTGGAAATGAAAAAATGGATTTCCATAGAAAAGTAGAAAACTGTCATCCCTGTAATAAATAACACCACGGACTGTGTTATTATCAACGGGCCCCTGGTTACTAGTTAGATACACAAACCATCTCTAATTATCTCTAGTAATAGCCATGATGAAGGTGCCACATGAGTTAAAATGAATACTAATTTAGGTCAAATAGTATACAAAGTATGTAATATTTCACCGAAATGCCTCAGCTTTTTCTCCGCATATTAGCTCTGGTTCGCTAGCGAGCATTCCTTCCATCCTCTTTAATTCGGTAAGCAAAGCATGCAAGACACCTTTACAATAGGGTTATATTTTATGTTTTCCTTTCTTTTTTTCTAAAATAAGGTTATTACCAGCACCGCAGACATAGATACAGTAACAAGAGGTAATCTATCATTACATCTACTCAGCTGAAACTAGAGGTGGCAAAAATACCCCTTAAAAAAGAGGTCAAATCTTTCATATTTCATACCACTGGCGACATCCACACGTTTTTACCCTCGCCACCTGCGTTTATATTGTGCTCCAGAAACCACTAAACTGTACTAAAGACACCACATGACGACAGGGTAGGAAGACCTGAGGGCGCTAGGAGCAGGGGGCCTCACGCTGGGTGCAGCAGGGGGTGTCGTGAAGCCCCCAAATCCCCCCCCCCCCCACGTTACCCGGCGGCCACATGCAGGTGTGGTGCAGGTGGAAACACCTTAACACAGGTAGATATGTGAGGACACTGTGTAGAGGACACAGGTACTCCCTCAAAGCCATGTATAGGGCACATAGCTATTGTGTTATGGAGGCGGCCATCTTGCCCCCGATGCTAAATAAAACACCAGGTAGCAGGTCCAGTTATCAATGGATTTTATCAAAAATATTTGTTGTTTGTTTGTCATGAAAGGGTTTTAAATCTTGTCTCACGATTATCTATAGATTATGATATCAGAAAATAGTGGTTATCCCCAGACTACAGTGGCGCTATCTTACAGTTTCCTGACGGATGACGATGGAACTAGCAATCACTCTGTGCCCTACAGCCCCGGTTCCACTGGTGGATTATTCAGCACCGATCTGCAGTCGGGAACCACCGACAGATTTTTTTTGGGTATACCGACGTCAGATCGGTGAATGGAAACGAGACTTGCAGAGAAATGCTCACCGATCAATTTTGCAAGGATTATGTAATAAGGCCACCAACCGTTTTGTCGGTTGTTGACAAAGTTGGTCGGTGGTGCTTTTATTGCATAATCTTCGCGAAATACCAGGATGGTTCCATTCACCGATCTGGCGTCGGTACCTTTATCCTACCCCTAATATAAAATCCCATAGGCTTAACGTTGGGTTTCCGTATGCCACGCTGACTGGCATACGGAGTTTTATATGCCACTAGTGGCATACAGCATTGTTATCACGTAATATTCCAAAATCGAGGAGATAGGGTAGGATAAAATCAAAACCTGATTCGTTTTAATCTTGGCTACCGCATTCCACTCCTGAAGTTTTGGCTCCGGACTTCACTCGGCTTCGCCTCATGGAGTCACTTTGCCAAACTCCAGTCGTGGAATACGGTGGCCAAGATTAAACCTCATCCAGTTTTACGATATTATCCTACCCCTAATATAAAATCCCATAGGCTTAACATTGAGTTTCCGTATGCCACGCTGACTGCCATACCGAGTTTTATATGCCACTAGTGGCATACAGAAGTATTATCACGTAATATTCCAAAATTGAGGAGACAGGGTAGGATAAAATCAAAACCTGATTTGTATTAATCTTGGCCACCGCATGCCACTCCTGGAGTTTTGGCTCCGGACTTCACTCGGCTTCGCCTCATTAAGTCACTATGCCAATCTCCAGTCGTGGAATACGGTGGCCAAGATTAAAACTCATCCAGTTTTATGATAATACCTGCACCAAAACAATCTATCAGTGGTTCCCGACTGAAAATCGGCGCCGAATAATAGGCCAATGGAAAACGGCCTTATCTCACTACAGGTGAGGTGAGATGTAGTCCTCACTCAGTGGGGACCAGCCACTATAATGATATGTCCTCACAAACCAGAGGTGAATCCCATAAAAGAAGTCCCGTTGAATACGTGATATGTAGCGCCAAAGCGGTTCATGTGCAGCGAAGGTCGATAGCATGCATTCCTATACTTAAAACCTAGCTGAAATAGCTAAGTTAATTGCATTAAAAGGAAAGTAATGCCAGCACAAGCAATAAAAATCTTACACAAATCCGTGTGGAAATCTCATAACGTCCTGATGTGGAAACTTCAAAATGAGCTAATTTCGTTTTTGTAGACACTTGTGAAGTACCCATGGAAATACAGAGGGGTTCCTATACACCACATCCAATGACAACATTATAAAAGAATCAGCGATGGGTGGTTTATGGAGTCCCAAACCAGAGATAGCTTTGATGGTGGTTGATCTAAACTAAAGGCAATGAACACTTCACGAGTCCTCGTCCCGATCCTAATGCCTCAAGCCGCCTGTTTATGTGCGAAATGCCAACCTTTAAGGCGGAGAGAAGTATGAGGCAATCTTTAGAGCTGTGAAAATACTGTCAAATAAACTTCGCCTCACAGAACATCAAAGACACTGCGGCGGTATCTATGGCTCTTGATGTGGTTTGGCCACGTTGCGATAGCTCTGACGAGACAGTCATTTGGCCGGTGCAAGCTGACGAAAGTCGTAGATAAAACTCAGTCAGTGACAAATTGGTGTCAAACCCGACGGTGGGTACCTAAATTGAAGAAAATTTTTCTCTGGACCACCCAAAACACTTTATCATGAGCATAATCATCTTATAGGAAAATCGTGTGATATGTAGACTTACTTTCAAGTCTTTGATTGTGGACATTGTTAAGAAGTAAAACTACTTTGCAACAATAACGCAAAACAGGCCCAGGTACCAGTACCTGTATCTTAAGCAAAGAGGGGTGAAGTAGGTGGACGGTTAGTCATAGGATGCAGAGACTGAAGCCAGTCTATGTGATATGGTGTGGACGGTTATTAGGAGGAGGTGATGGACGGAAGCAATATATGAATAAAGGTGTGAACAATAGGAGGGAGGTTAAATGGATGAAAGGGTCCCTGTGCCCTCCTCTAGCCTCCTTGTCTGCCGCAACCTACTCCCTTACCCTCCCCCTACACCAATGAGTATAGAGAAAGCTTTCTCTATACTCGTTGCCTGCACTAAACCTCAACCACTGGACACATTGATTGCTGAGCCTGCCAGGCCATGGAAGAAGTGAACATACAATGTACTCAAAAGCAATTTGTTTAGAGTAGTTTTCTCTCGCTTCTGTGAGTTACGGATTATTGGAAAAATTTGGACTGTGGTCGTAAGCTTATATAAAAAAACGCATTGAAAGCAATTTGTTGTCTTCCTGAACGTCCATAATCAGACAAGAGCAAGTCTAGGGTTGACGCAAGGAAACATAAAAGGCCGGCAGATGTTACAATCATTAAATAAATAGTGAATCAATGTTTGAGTAAAACAAGACTTAAACCACTTGTGTTTCCATACATAATAACGGCTTACGTGATGTTCAGTAAAATAGTGGGTTTTTTTGGTAATTCTTTTTTTGTAAAATAAATAAAAGATAGTAAAATAGGACCGGGAAGTATTCACACAAAACTGATACCACATCACTCAGATATCCTATCGTAAGAGATAGTACAAGCGCACTTGCATTATCTTGATCCACCTTACCATGAGTAAACATGCCATAGTATACCAACAAAACCAGCAGAGGGTCCTTACATGTACCTGGGTGACATACGTGGTCGCACTTATCAGTCTCTGAGTGGTTCGGAGATTGAAAATGTTGCCGGCAAAAATCTCTCTCCACGTGAGGAGGACGTCACTGTGATAATAGGCACTCTGTTCTCGTTAGATTAATTTAACACCAGGTCGGTTAAAGTCTGTCTGAATGATCCATATCTTTTGAAGTTTTTTTTATTTTGATGACAAAAAATCATCCTGAGAAACCAGATCCAGCTCATTCGAGCGGTAGCTGTGGTCATTGAGACCACATCTTTTTAAGTCTATAAAGAAATGCACAAATACACAGGGTTCTAGTGTACTAGGTTTTTCACTGTACGAACCCAAGGAGGCAACTTTGGGAGAATTCAATAATTTCGCAAATGAAGGTGTTGATTCTTTCCTCAAGTGGTACACTAATGGTCTCATGCAAAAGAAACCCGTTAATATTCTAATTTAGGAGAAGTTATCGCCTTAGTCAGAATCACCACCAAAGGTATGATCCAGGTATATGTACATGGTCTCATGCAAAAAAAAACACCCCGTTAAATATTCTAATTTAGGAGATGATATCGCCTTAGTCAGAATCACCACCAAAGGTATGATCCAGGTATATGTACATGGTCACATACAAAAAAAACAAAACCGTTAAATATTCTAATTTAGGAGATGATATCGCCTTAGTCAGAATTACCACCAAAGGTATGATCCAGGTACATGAACATGTATAGCCCACTGAGTCAGAAGCATGTGATTATGCTTGTCTCTGATTAGTATAAATACCATCTGAGAGTAAGGAGGATTCCCTCTAACACCATGGTTTCGTGAATTAAAAACAATCCTAATTAAGAAACATTGAAGCAATGACATGATATTCAGACATGGATATTACGAGTCATTGCTTAACCACCTTGGTATGCCCAATGACGATAGCATTCTTATATATCCTTTATGGTATTTGTTGTAATATTAAATTTCATTATGATGTTTTTGACAGGATTGGTTAGATGACATTTATGCCATGTTCAAAAAGCAAAAATTCCATTATATAGTTAGACCATTCTGGTCATAGGAGAGTGTGGATCTAATCTATATGACTACCCGCTGCGAATACAACCATTTCTTTATGAGCGTAGTAGATAAATGACTGTTGTATATATCCAACATGCATGACGAATCACACTAAACTATGTGAGTCGATACACTTTATTCAGCCAGCTCTGATATACTTTATCAAATCGGAAAACTATCGAGGTCACACCAAGAGAAACTTTACAAACACTTCATTTCTTATCGTCGAAGACAACAATAAGTAGTATTCAGATTATCAACCTTATCTTATGAAATGCGTGATGGAATTTGGTGAATGTAAAACGATAGCACGTTTTTGATACATTGATTGTCCATCGGCTATGGGATACATGAATTATAAACAACAATGCAATACTGAAGATCAACCAAGACGCACAACAATTTTCGGTCGATCTTTATATGACTGAAATCTAACAAATTTTTTTTTTTAAATCCATCCGTATCGGCACAAGGCTGAAGGGGTAATCTGCATTTGAATCTAGAATAATGAATATAAAGTACAGGAGTCTTATAATAATGAGGCAGCAGCAGACAGAATGCTCTGATGATAGTGTACCAGAGTGAAAAACAACAGATCTCGGCGGAGTGTGCCATTGTGTACATGTACCAGGAGCATTTGGTCGTCTGCCATACCTAGATACGTATTCCTAGTTAGTTGGCAGTGATTCGGGACGTAATGTCTGGCAGGAAACAAACAAAATGAGTAATACGTGAACGCCACAAAGGAACTGCAGCGCACAGACCCGGGGCTAATGTCTAAATGCGGCCGAATTGATGGGGCACAGGTCGAATGGGACTAGTACGATTATTCAATTGAAAAAAGAAATGATTTCTTATCACACTGAATTCTGTCGGGGGAGGTTAATATGTTTTGGGACATGCATGCCATTTATAGGTCACAAGACACATGATTATATGTGAAAACAATCACTTGGGAATGTAGATCGTCAGGTAACTTGTTCATAGGCTCACAGGGACATAGAATTATCGTATTTCAATAAGGATAAGAGATAAAATATTAATTGTGATGTCAGTTGGGGTCATTATGGAAATAAGGGAGTCTTTTTCACGTGGAATTTACTGCCTCAGGGAGACTGAGAAAAATTGGAAAACACATTGTTGATTTTTTTTTAGTGGAGAAAAGAGGAAAACTGCCATCTCTGTTGGGAGGAAGCATCGCCCAGACACATTCTCCGTAGTGGGATATTTCCAGGTAAAACATCCAAATAAAAAGCTGAGAGAGGCTTTGAATGCCCACGCCCCACAAACACGTGAGGCATGCCCACCCACCCTGTCGCGAGCAGCTCCGACCTGCTCAAGGGACCTGCTCCACTCACTGAGACTCCGCCATACTCCTCCAGGTCTTCCAACAACACACCAACGGGTACTCCTTTCTGGGAATAAGTGGAATTCCTGATCCAACAGCTCTTGAAATATTTGGCATTTCTCCGGCTGAACAATTCGGGTTTTATTTCCAGTCTCGGAGATGGTGGCCGGAAGTAGGTGAACTGACCTGTCCAAAGTGCGCGCGCAACTCGGATTGAGGCCCTCCAGCTGGATAAGGTCACGTGACCTTAGCTGATGTTTCGGGCCACGTTGGAAATATTTTCAAATGCGGGATTGACGACTGAATGAAGTATATGTATAAATTTGCATACTTGTATATTTACCTTCATGTAATTCTTCATTTCAAAAGGTAGACGCAAAATAGGAAAGTGTATACATTTAACATGATACCGGTTCATGATCCATCCAGATACAATAGGCTATAAATAACTCACACCGATGTTATGAAGTGCATTCTAGAAAGGTAGCGTAAAAGAAACGCCCCTACCTCTACCAGTCATGCTAGCTTTTGACATGTGAATGCCCCTAAACCGTAAGCCTACCTATTCATCAACTCCCAACAGTGATTTTATGTGTCGACAAAATGAGTCTAAAATACCACCTTCAAAGCACAGCCCACGTTGACAGAGACTTGCCCCCCTTGACCCTGCCATACCAGGTTAAGTCATGGTATGAATCAACCAGACAAAACACTACCTTTATTTTTAAACGGGAAACAATGGGCAGCCATGCTACACCAGGATGCAAGCTTAACATGTCCTCTGTTGCGTGCTAAAACCTAATTATTGAGACAACGGGGCCAAACGGCAGATCGCCATCTTTTCTTCAGGATCAGAGGGATAATGACGAAGCGGCTGGTCCAAGCCGGCCTACCGGAAGTAGGTGCCGGAGCGTTCACCTCGGTGTCACACAATGGCGCCTTTGTAAAGTCAGTTAGTGTTATATCACCGGCCCGTGCCCAGGTCACCTGGGTGTGACCGCCAACTTCTCCACGTAGGCATCAATAACCAGCCGTACAAGCAGACGACATTTTAACCAATTCACAGAAGATTTAGAGTAAATACCGTATGTATCGAGGTCAGATGGGCTCAGGAAAATAAATTAGTTCCATAGAACATAACCTTCTTCAGAAGCTTAAATTCGACCCAGATATGCGTCAATGATAAGATATTATGATGTTGAAATCCTACTAAATAACATATTCTATGAGACATACATCGTCACCCAAATACATTTATGGCAATTTGTTTTTATTTGTATTGTAAATGAAAACTAAACAGTAATTATGATTTTTTTTTCTATAACCACAAACTGATTTAAATTTCTTGATCCAATAATCAGATTTCCCAGGTACAGTGTCCTTCGTGATAGGTGTGTTCGTGACGTAGACCGGAACCACGTGCCACATAGGAACGCACGGAACCGGAACCTGACTGCCCCATGTCACCTGCGCATGCGTGACCACGGAACACCAAACCTGAGGTAAACGTCACAGCGGCCTATATCTCAAGCTCCCCCTTTATGTATTCTGTCAATCTTAAACCTACCTGGTGTCAAATTAGATACATGTAGCTGCCTTATGTTGGAGGTGCCCACAGGAATATTATTACATACTCCCTCCAGACGTTACTAAACTCCCTAATATCGCCCCGGGTAAGTAAAGGATCTGCTCCCCACTGGCTGGCCGCACAATGACTACCTGTCCCCCGATGAACAAACATTTTCCGATTTCTAACTGGAGAAACTGAATATAATTTGGCATGTGCATGGAGAAATATCTGAATTTTTCATTTCTGGCATGGGGTTTCTGATCTGAAGATATAAAATCCATTCAATTGCAACAATTGTGGGATATGATCCAGACCAAGGCTTGTGATTATATAAGAGGGGAACCGCTAAAATTGGATCCTGTAAACAGATTGAATTATGGTATACCTCAATATAGTGTATGTCAATGGCTACCAGCAAGTTTGAATTTGGTATGTTTGGTATGTTACTAAGCTCTGCACCTTCAGTGAGTTACATACAACAGGAGATCACTAACTCAATTAATCCATTTTACCGGCACTTGCCCGTTACCAAACCCCCAATACATTAGATTCCTTGGTCATGCTGTGATAAGCACAACCTCCACATGCGCTTACGTTTTCCCCCAAATAGCGAACATCGACCCAGGTGGTAATTGCGGTATGCCATTAAGCCAGGTACTCCATGTCACTGTTGGTGTAGGATTAGGGCCTTGGGGGTATAGTAATCAAATTGATCTGCTTATATATACAAACCCCGGCATACCTGTGTGTGCCGGGCAGACCCTGGCGGAGCCCGCGGGGGGGCCCACTCTCACCGCCCGTCAGACACACACTGTTCACAGAACCCCCCACGTACCTGGAGAACCAATATTGCCCTAACCCAGGTCGAGTTTCCCCAGAAGTGTTTTTCAGAGCATCAGCTCATTTGCTCTTGTACCTGAGGTCTCTTTTGAGCGGTAATGGCCTGCTCTTTATGTTTTTACATCTTCCATGCATGGGTCTAATACGATATTTTCAATTCTCATTCCAGAAGGCAAACATTATAATGTTACCAATGGACCACTTATGTGGCTTAACATTCCTTCTGATGAAGAAATGATCTCAGATTTCCTGCCATCTTGGCTCTGTTATTATGATTTCCTCTCCAGATATTTCCCACCCACCACCTCCTACCAAGAACGAGTGTGTTACATGGGTAAATTATTTGCGGGACACACAAGGCAGGGTGGACGAATAAGAACGGTGCGTATTGCATTCAGCTGAGGCATTCTACATTGTCGTGGCTGTTATTGATTGTGTCACAAGCAAACCGCTATTACAGGCTTGCAGCTTGGTGTCTAGACTGGTTGAATGCTGACGTCGTAACCACAAATGTAGTATATGTACAAATAAAAACAACACTCAGAACCCGCCACATTCCTCCCGCCAGCCAGTCAGTCCAGACAAAAACGCAATGTCTACAACACGAGCATGGGAAATTCCACCAGACAAGGGTGAAAACTCAATTAATTTCCGTAGATGAATACCACATGTGAGGTACTCAATTTAGAAGTTACCGGAATCAAAATTTCTGATAACGTGCAAACCTTGACTTTCCATCAGGTTTTTGTAGCTTGCACAACATGGTCAGGTCATTTAATATTCATCATAGCCAAAAATATTTGATTTGTGTAATTCATTATAGATTTATTTCATACGAATTACATACCCGAAATTGATAAAATCTTACCTGCATTTGCCTACAAAAGTTGTAGTAGAGGCATACGGGACAGGGTATTTTTAGGTTCTGGCGAAACGGTGTGTATATGCAGTACATACGTGATGGGTATATTATAATAGCTTAAATATAATTCCATATTAAATTTTTTTTTTTTAAATCTCCCACTGGCGGTGAGAACGAGGGGAATGCATTGGGGCATCCCCCGCCCCATTTCTGTGGCTAGAAAAAAAAATTGGGATCATGAAAAAGGTGGATATACGTTTATTTTTCATGTGGAGTTTGCTGCCCTGAGAAACCAAGAAAACATGGAAAACATATCGGTGTCAGCCATGACAAGGGCCTGAGGGTCTGTGGGGGAGGTTCAAACCACATAATTTAATAAAAGGAAAATGAAAACAAGGATTTCTTTGGAAAATAGGAAAACTTCCATCTCTGCTATGAGGAGAACCAGTGGCAGGGTGTAGAATTGTACACCTGAAAGCTCTCCGATTCAAAAGTCAATTAAAGGTAAGGTGAGTCCATGGTATACTGGATCAGCACCGAGGGAGTGCCCGTGGGAGGTAAGCTCAGGTGGGTAGCGTCAGTCTCCAGTGGGTTATCAGGTGACTGAGCCGGTGCATGCGAGTACATTCCCACTCATTTTTCTCTGACCCGTTGCCGTTTTCAACACTCAAGGGATCTGTTTTCCCCCTTGAGCATGTCTTAGTGTACCTGGATCGTTCTTCACTATGCAAAGCTCACTGATCTGTGTGTAGGACGACAAAGTACCAGGATGCTGGTAGAATGCGGGATTCGCGGGAATAATACCTGGCCAAGTGAAAAATATCGTCTGCTTCGGGATTCTAACCGCAGATTCAGTGGAAATCTAAGAATAGACGACATCCTTTCACTTTAAGCCTATAAACATGTAGATAGACATCAACACATCCTTCTTCTACTACCATTTCACTGAAAAACACACCTGGCCTGCTTCAGAATAACGGGATTATAACTTCAGATTCAGTGGAGTTCTAAAAATATATTACGCCCTATCACTTAGAAATTGACATGCGGATATACACCAACAAATTGTTCTCTTAGCATAATTTCACCGAAAAATCACCATGGCCAATATGCGAATAACGTCTGTTTTGGTATTTAAGCGTAAGATTTAGCGGAAATCTAGTCACTTAATGTGACATGTGTATATGTATAGCTATAAGTCTTTCTTTTACTTTCGTTTCATAAGAAAAATTATCTCATGATTTATAATCCTTAAGAAGGTTACAGATGTTTTCGTAAAAGGCCAAAGCAACTACACGTATTAGGAGTGGGAATGGCAGTACCTGATTTATAACACTTAAAAAGGTTACAGAAGTAATCGTAAAAGGCCAAAGTAACTATATGTATTAAATGGCAGCACCTGTCTAAAGATGTGCTAAAACTATGTTATTCTACATCCGTATTCCTATCATGAACACAGGAGCATATTTTTGACGACATACACGAATCCTTTCTCTATGTACACATGATGACAGATGGTGGTGCGGCATTTCACCTTGTGTCGTCACAATGAAGAAAATTGTCGTCTGCCTACAGAAGAAAACAGCACCGCGCATGCGTGTGGTACACCTGCGTTCCGGAGAAGCGTGTCACGTGACGCTGGGGTCAATGACCTGCGCGCGCACTTCTGGCATCAAGACTGACCAATGTGGGGGGTGCTTTCCCTGATGCACAACAAAACGGTCGGGGTCCTTGGTAAGCCGCCGAATATTCCCTCTGATGTGTAGACCCCGGGGTCGCAAGAGTATTTGCTTGGGTTTAAGGGGTCTTTTGTTAAAGTCCAAACGCGTGGGGTGAAAGGATACGAGAGCGAGGGGTGGGAAGCGGGAGTGTGTCTTTGTAAAAGTCCTTTAACCTTTTAGTGACCACACCCTGCAAACAAACTCTAAATCTTCCCATTTACTCCACAATGACCGCCTTTATTGCATTGCATGTCAATTTAAAACGTGAAAAGTGGAGGTCATTATATCTAAAACGTGATCAAATTTTACCCCGGCAAAACTACAAAATGGGGATTTACAGATCAAACACGATGATGAACCTATCAATTGTAAGTGATTTACACCTTTTACGGGGAAACGAGATTATTCAAGGTCGGGTCTATACATCAGGACAGCTGCTATGAGAACTGGCTTCAGAAATGTCAACAGCCTTTAATTTCGGTGTGCCATAAAAGTTGCAAGGAGTTTCGGTGGGTATCAGCCGGCTGTGCTCTTCCCTGGCCTGTCTGCCCCAATGGGCGGAAACCGTGTGAAGTGAGCTTCAATTGAAATTCCTCGGCCTCTTCAAACAGAGAGGGTGGCATGTAGACTGGCCTCAGTCCCTGTATCCTACCCCTCCACCCCACCCCTTCTGTGTGACACAGGGACTGGTCTCATCCGTAAACGGCCGTGTAGACTGGCGCGATTTTGCACCACACTCCCCAAGGAGAGGTCTGGCTACTGGTCAGGATATCTGCTTGGAGATTGATACCCTCTCACTTTGATCTTAATTGAGAAATAGTCAGGAGTAGGCGAAATATATTGTTATGACAACACAGGCAGCCAGGGAACTTGGGATCATAAACAGGAGATTCTGGTCAGAGTGGACAAGTCTTTGATTCATGGGACAGTCAGAGAAGGACACATGCTATAATGAATTGTATTCCGATTTTCTTAAATCATTTAATGAATGTTCATAATCAAAGACTTGAGCAAGTCTAGGTGGCATGCGACCGTTGCCTTGACCCAATGGCCCCGCGATAGCCATACCAGGCAGGCAGGTGAAGCCAGGAAAAGCATACTGGTCCACTTTGCCATTGATCTCACCCCTGGTACAAGTTTAGCCTTAGGAATAACATTAGAAAGAAATACTCAACGATCACCCCCGTAAAGTGACAATACTACGTCACGGCCATGGCGGAGTGAATGTGAGATGACGTCATCTGGATTTGCTAAGTAATTCTAATTATTCTTATATTGTGATGTTATTTAATGTCATTGATAGGGGTGAGATAAATCCAGAACCGCACTTGAATCGTAAAATACACAATACTCCACGAGTTTGGATGTGCCGTAATCGTAACTCGGCTTCGCCTCGATAACGATTGCAGCGCATCCAAACTCGTGGAGTATTTAGTATTTATACTATTCTCGATCCAGTTCTATATAAGACTCCTCTCCAGTGGTAGTCTGTCTATAGTATCCGTCCGATATGCGATCCATGTGATTATAGGAAGAGTAGGATGAAAGGGTTGTGGGCGGGTTTATCCTCACTGTAAATCAAGGCATCAATAGAGAGGAGTAGAATCACAGGAATCGTGACTTAGGTCCCCAATGCTACAGCTTATTCAGTAGTCCGGGTTCCAGCCAGGCATTCCTGTCAACACCTTCGGCTTATTTAGTTGCACAATCAATCACAAGTGTATATCAACTCGAAGCATGTAGCCATGGGTGGTATAAATGGTCTATCATTTAAGTTATTTAAAAGCATTTAAACGGTCTGTTGCGTATATAAATTTATCTCACCCCTGGAATAAATGTCCATAGGCATAGCATCGGGAACTCGTTCTCCATGCCCCTACAAGTATTGCAGTCCATTCTCCACGGTTTATATCCTGCGTGTTGTCCATTCTTTTAGTGTGTACAGGGGTGAGATAAATACGGAAAGCAACTCTTTTTGGTCAAAGAAGTCTTACTCCAACTCGTTTGAATGCTACGTGATATTCGCTCGGCTGTCGCCTCGTTCATATCACACTGCATCAAACTCGTGATGAACGATGACTTTGACAAAAACTTGTTGGTTTCTTCTTTAATTCACCAATATACGGGTTTGGGTTGGCTACATTGAACTGACTGAAAACTGCAGTAGTAAATTATCATCCGACTGACCATTGAGGAGTCACAAATATGAACCAGGAAAATGCCAATCTGATTGATGGTCTTGACTATAGGCAAATACCACTCAAAAAGAGTCCACATTATCTCTCCCCATTCTGTAACAGGAAATGATTATTTGAATTCGCTCTGGGTACTCGACCCGGTAGCTGATATCCTTAGTGTGCGTTACTATCTGCAAAACGATTCATCAACTATTGCCATCAAAAATCAATTTATTCAAGTGGCCGACGAGACGACTGTATCCCTCGCCCTCTTCCTTGATGTCTCTATGGTATGTGACCAGTGGGAGTACATAGCAGGGGGTAGAGACCACCGTTGGAAGTATAAGGTTTGATCTCCCCTCAGCCCACCACCCCTCCTTTAGAACCTCCAGAGCAGACGACAATTATCAAAGAGTCATTTACCACGGCGGGCTATAAAGGGTATGAAGGATCGCGCGGTGCGGGTGGTGCTCCCCGGCTTTTGGAGCCGTGGTTGCGGGGACAGAGGCCGGGCATAGAGCGGCTCCGCCCACCGGGCACGCCCGCTCCTCAATTCACCATTAATCCTACACACAGATATGGCTTCCCTGTGGCGGGTACTGGACCCCATCGCGTCCAGTCTAGATGACGGAGTAGGCCAGAAATGGAGCACTGCATCGTCGATGAATGGGTAAAAATCCGATACGCAACTGGGTGTAAACATCTCCATCGCTCATGGGATGTCTTTATGTAAACTCTGACTGTGTGCTGCTACTTTTTTATATTATTTTTTATCTTCGGTATGAAGTAAGCCAGACCCATACCGCCACCAAAACCGCAATATGAGGAAAGCATCTCAGGCCTGTTATTGTTATTTACAAGGCTCTGCTCTTGTTATTTCGTAACGCATATATGGTGGATGTTCATAAGGAATTCACCACGACGCCAACCTATGAGAGATGCCAGTGAGGTCTTGAAAAAAAAGATAAAAACATGGAAGACTTCTAGAATTTGTTTATTTCCAATATGTGTATCTCTGAAAAAATATAATAAAGATAAAAAAAATCTGATATGGTGATAAATTAAGAGATATTAACAAAAAGATGAACCAACGGAAAACTGACAACCCTGTCATATATGTAGAATATGGTACTTGGAGTACGAAGACTAAAAACGAGATGCAGTATATGTAACAAGATATATAATTTGTTTGCACTGATTGACCGAATTGTTTTTTTTACCCCATACCAAGATTTAAAGAGATTATAGCCCTAGGAACATGATTCATGAAGGTACCTGGATTCTTCTTTCCCCTAATTTCAGTTTTTCCTCAGTTACCCTGGCAACTAAGGGGTTTCTAAGTATAGGAACACTACGGACTGTTCCAGGAATCCTGTATACAGTCAACAACCAGCCTTGCCACAGAAATAGAAATTCCTCGCAGCTTCACCATCAAATATTTGACATTGCCTGTATCAGCCTTCTCTAGTGAGAGTAAACATCATATCATTGGTGGATCCAGGGCTAGAGCTATGCGACACTCATCAAAGCGGAGTTGTGCCCCACCCTTTAAATATGTGAGAATTTTGATTATAGATAGAAGAGATTTACCCCGAAAGCAAGAACTCATACTTTGCGCTATTCAGATGCCGTGGATGTTTAAATTCCATCCTTTTTCTTGTGTCTCGAAAGTCAGCCCGAACCATTTGAAGCAACAATTAATAAGGAATTTCATCGAAATCTGTTGCGCTGAGAATACACCATAGTTTTGGTTTCGGAGTAATCTCACGACGCAAAAGGGGAGCGAGATTACATAGGAAACCAAAATGAATGGCGTATTTTTAGTGGCTATGGATTGAGTGCACTTTATGATCTCATCCCTATCACTGACTAATTGGCTAATATTTGTGACGTCATCACCCGTTGAGTTTTTTTCCCTACAATATTCCATGGGCGTTGGGAACGAGTTACCAATGTTAATGGGGAAAAATACCAGGGGTGAGAAAAAAATCAGCTGACAGTATCTGAGTATGTAACAGACTTATATGGAATACATATATAACTACTGTGTTAAGTAACATAAGGCATCAGGGCTACTTGGCTCTGGCCAACACTATTAGGTATAAAGCCAAGCTGGTGTGCTCAAGTATAATCCGGGGGATTAAGCTTATTGTGGCCTCCTGATGAGCTTGACTGAGACACCGACCAGCACGGCCATAGACGAGGCTGATCCCGGGGCTGGCCGAGTTACAGTTCACGCGTGAGTAAAGGTCCGTTTCCATTGGCCGACGAAAACGGCAGAGATTTTTTGAGTTACCAGAAAGTCTGACGGTGGTGCCACCGACTGTGCGTGTGTATAAACAAATCGGTGAGGGTAGTAGATTTCACACAGTGACCAAGCTTTCACTTAGTGGTGGATGGTGCCACATTGCATAATCTAAGCAGAAAAGTTTGTGGGTCATGTCACGAGCTGGGTTGTTTCCATTGACCGATTGTGGGTCAGCAGTAGCTGTAGATCGGCCAATGGAAACGGGCCTTGTGAGTATAAGCCCTTTTTTAATGGCTGATTTGCAGTCACCGATCTGCAGTCAGGAACCACCGACAGAATTGTTTTGGCACTTTTGAGAACTCAAAAAATCTCCGCCGTTTTCGTCGGCCAATGGAAACAGGTATTATGGGTGACTGGGCCCGTCTCCACCTTGGCCGTTGATGGGGGTAGACAAGAGGCGGGCTTTCCGGACAGGTGCACATCAGGTATGATTCCACTCGTGTGCGCAGCGGCACCTCTACTATATATATACCTATATATACTACATACGTCCATCAAGGTAATAGTGTGATACACTACAACCATTCTGAGAACCGAAATCAGATTACACTACTGATACTATAGCAGGATAGAAATTACACCTTTGGTGGAAGAACTGCCCTAGTTATAGAACCAAAAGGAATTTAAAAAAAACAATTAAAAAAAAACGGGAAAAAATCATTTTATTAGGGATGTCAGTTGGGGTAATGCAAAAAATAGCATATATTTTACACGTAGAATTTACTGCCTCGGAGAGACTGAGAAAACGTGGAAAACACATCGCTATTAGCCATGGAATAGGGCTAGGGTGTGTGTGGAGGTTTGATTTAGTGTAACTTTTTCGTTCCAATGGATCCCTGTAAGGCTCCGTGGTTGAAAAAAAACCAATTTTGTGGAGGTTTGAACCACTGTTTATTGGTGTGAATGAGGCCCAATTTAGTCTCTCTTTGTTTCACACAAGACAAACAATATTATGATCTGGAATTGAAAAGGACTTCAAAGGAAAATAGCAAAACTGCTATTTCTGTTTTTATAGGTATGTATTCTGAATGGAAATAAGAGTTATGTAGGGGAGGGGAATACGAGGTGGTATTTGATAATTGATCGACCAGACCCCTCAGGGGACATCATGACATAATCATATGATATAATCGGCCGCCTCCTAAGGAGGGCGACGTAATAAGGTATGTCTTTTAGCGTCGTACAGAGAAGCCCATAGGTAAAGGCCTGGGAAGCTGTAATCATACCTTGTACAGCCCCCCACCCTCCAACCCCTCATCTCCAACTTCCACCCATCATTACTAGCTCCCTGTCAGCGCCGCAAGTGGGTAAGTGTCATGACTAGCCCTAAAGGCGCATCAACAAAAGCTTCAACTGCCTAAAAAAATGCTTTCATTTTGCTGTCAGTCCCTACTTCTCCAGGAGACGTAGAATGCTCTCAATCAAAATATCCCATCTTTACAAAGTTGCACCTGAAAACCCCGACACATATGGGCATATATTTAGTTAATAAGACCATTTAGAACCACTGAAAACATCTGTGGTATGAGTTGATTATAAGGCATTATACTCTAAAATTAATTCAGTGTATTTTCAGTGGCTGACATTTGTTAACATTAATCACCATAACTACTATATCACACTTAAATGAAAACCTACAGAAATATGTCGTATTCTTGAGGAATGGCGAGGTTTTTTCCAACCTGGATACTCCATTCACCAGACTAACTGTGTGTATCTTGACCTACTCTTACCAGGTCTCCTTTTAGAGTCTCTCTCCTCCTTCAAAGACCCAAGTGTGGACAACTTTGGAAACATTCCAACGCCCTGATCCCATGTAGAGGCAATGCAGTTGCTCCTGGTGTGGAAGCGCACGTAGGGTCCTGCATTTATCTTAACCTGGTATAAACGTCCATAGGCTTAACATTAGGAACTCGTACTCAACAGGCTTGTGCGTATGGTAGCTCAGACTCAATGGGCGATACGCAGATACACATTGCATGGCTAAGATAAAATCTGAAACATATCAGTGTTTAGTCTGAGTCCCCGTTCCATCTCGTTTCGAAATATTCACTTGGGTATCGCCTCGTTCATATTACAACACGCTCCAAACTCGATGGCGAATGGGGACACAGACCAAACACTCATCAATTTCTTTCTTCGTTTGTTTGTTTGGGTAGTTTAACATCAAATTTGTTCAATTAGACTTACTTTGGTTTACTTTACTAGCATATCCTGTGGGAATAACAAGGTATGCTTCCTGGTTGACCCAGGCATCTTACTCTTCTCAATTACATCTTATCAAAAATACAGACAGTCACGTTACAACACCAGGGTAGACTTCTGTGTGATCACATGGAACCAGTTCTCACCCCATAAAACCTGCCCGCCGCTGGCATTCCACACAGGTGCGAAGCGATCCATTCTGGCCTGTCTTAATGGGAATTTTTCATTTAGCCGTCAAGGTTTCCATACAGGTATATATAACAAACCCACTGTAGCCCCCGCGGTACGCCATCTAACCTCCTGATGGCTTAACAGCAGGGCGTCTGGATGGCCCTCAAACATAGATTTATTACAAGCAGCCAGAATTGAGTTTTTTCAAAGTAATTCCCTATCTTAACGAGATAGAATTGAGTTTGTCCAGAGGAATATGCCTACTGGGATGGAAGTAGAAACCAACAAGTTTTGGTCAAAGTCGCCATTCTCCACGAGTTTAATGCAGAGTGATATGAACGACACCCAAGTGAATATCATATAGCATTGAAACGAGTTGGAGAACAACGACTTTGACCATAACGAATTACTTCCTATATTTATCTCACCCCTGTACACACTACAAGAATGGACGACACTCATAATGTAGATCATGGAGAACAGACTGGAATACTCGTAGGGAGAACGAATTCCCAATGTTAAGTCTATGGGACTAAAATTCCAGGGGTGAGATAAAAATGGATACCTTGCTTGTGTCCGAACATATCATCGAGTATTTCTCTATACTCGTTGGACAGACCATGTACCAATCACTTGATCATTTGGGGTGAAAGATTTCAACCGAGTTTCAAAATGATATATTTCAATTTATGATGCTGTTCCATAGGCCTATATATCGAACCTCTCGATAGTGAAAGTAAACCATAGTAATACTGAATGATTAGAGCTACAAGGGACAGATTTGTAATAGGTCCAGAGAATGCTAGCTAGGCCTATCTAGGTGTATGTACAATTGGTTACCGACTTGAATAGCAACATATGACGTAAAACTACGTCATATGGGACGTCATTAACGTCAGCGAGGATTGTGTGTGTCTAACTATAGTGTATTCATCACCAGTTGACGGGTACGGCCAGTGGGGGTGGGGGTGGGGGGACCTATACACCTATACACAATCATTATATATGCGTGTGTGTAAACTAGTTAAGATATACCTGATGTGACCACAGGTAAGGCTCGGAACTTAAACTCGTTGGTGCGACGGTTACTGGAGAACTCGACCCGAATGAACTCGACCCGTGGCTGTCAGGAGAACTCGACCCGTTTTGCAGAACACGACCCGCGAAGGTGACCCGTTTTAGATACTTTTGGATAAGATAGTTTTATATAAAAGGAAACCTCTAGACAAATAAACCAGTTAGGTTAGGGTTAGGGACAGTGTTAGGGTTAGGGTTCAGGAAAAGGTTAGGGTTAGGGCTAGGGTTAGTGCTAGGGTGAAGGATAGGGTTTTCTGTGTGATTTCTTCTCCTGAGAAGACCAGATTTGAAGCTAAAATAACATAGTTCCTACTAAGTATAGTACTTATCCACATTTGTATCAGTAAGATGCTTGAGTTGGCAAGATTGAAAACGGGTCGAGTTGGTTACGGGTCGAGTTGGTTACAGGTCGAGGTGGTTACGGGTCGAGATCTCCAGTATTGGGTGTGACTGAGTGGGGCGGGGTGGGGGTTGTACGGATGCGGGTCGGTTTCGGGGGTGGGGGTGGCCGTGTTTTCTCCGGCCCATCTTCCGGTAGGCTGGTCTGGAACATCGCCAGACCTTCTTCTGCCACCGACCGACCCATCGCCGAGACTCCAGCGACCGGAACCAGGGATCGGGGATCGAAGCCTGCCCGGCCAATGGCCCCGTGTTCCGCTCGGCCGAAAAGTTATTGCACAAGCCAAGAAGACCTAGAATAGCGCACCTTGTTCTCAAGAGGTTAACCCTTTTGATAAGGACGTATGATGCCTGGAGGTATCACCGCATTATAAACGCATGATGCATGGAGGCATCATCGCACTAAAGACGCCTGATACCCGGAGGCATCACTGCACTGAAGACACATGATGCCTGGATGCATTATTGTTCCAACATTTACAAAAATATCTAAATAAAAACTCAGCCTTGTTCCAATGTTTATAAAAAAATGTTTTAACAAGGAAATAATAGAGCACTTTTCGTGAAATCTTCACAAAATATAGATATGAAATCATATTTAGTATGTTTATCAAAAAGAAATTTATGATTATGTATCGTATTGTGTGATTACAAACTTGAATTATGAGTTTTAACCATTATGTGCCCGTCGAACAAACTGCCACCATCGCCCGTCCTTCCAGGAGTGGCACGGTCGCAGGCACCCGTCTTTAAAGGGTTAAAACCGGGGTGTTCGTCATACTGGTCCCCGACCCGGTGCCCGGGGCACGGATTAACCTACTTATGTATTCGTAAAGGTGATAATCATGCGTCGGTTAAAAGCTCTTATATAAATGACCTGGCCATTTCTCTATTATCAGATATATACCACACTCAGTGATAACATCAAATTTCCAGTTATAAGGCAGGGGGGCTAGTATGAGTTATGCGTTTTCATTCTTTCGCGGATAGCTCTATATAGGTATGTGGTTTGTTGAGATTGAAATAATAACACGCACTTAGCCTACTTCACTAGATATAATCGAACGACATTTTTAAAATATTGATCTCTCACTCCATCTATCAGTATGTCTATCCTTAGGGATAGTAGACCGATATTTTAGCTATATTTATCCATATGGGACTATCCATAAAGTACGTACGCAGGACTTCTGGAATTTTGGACCCCCAATCCCACTTCCAATCTTGTACTCATTAGAACAAAGGGGCGAAGATTTTCCACAATTTTTAATCCCCACCCCCTACTCCCTTCGGTGCGTGCGTACTTTATGGATGGCCCCTATACATAGATATAATCTATTCCATATACACATATGTATATTGAGCCCTGCAATTTGGCCTGCCCAAACGTAACTTGAAATACCCGAGTTTCTACTGCCTTCAATGAATCAATGGCCAATTGCTTTGACACGTGCGTTTGGGTTCTATGTACACCAGGCGGGGCTTACTACTGCCCCCTAGCGGTGGGCCAGGATCGGTGGGCCAGGATCGATGCCCCCGATCCACAATGTCTCAGACTGGAGAATGATATTGATCTTATATACCTGTAGCAGGGTTAGGGACGAAGAACTGGGTGGTGGCGCAACCCCTTGCTACCTCACACCCCTCTATCGGGCGGGGCTGGAATGTATGGCATGTTGTGGCCACTCGTGCATGCGCGTGCCACGTGGGTAGGAGGCCCCTAAGTAATCACCCTACCACACCCACCCCCTCCACCACTGAACAAATACGCCGTGGTACCACCTGGCTACCTACCCTAGTAGGCCTACACCATATCTCGTAAAAGTCAGGATTTATTTCCTCACATATTCGTAGGTCTACAGCCAAATTTGGTAGTTTATCAATGGAGGGTTGTCTGTGGGGATCATGAAAAAGAAGGAAATATTTCTCAGGTAGAATTTACTGCCTCAGAGAGATTGAGAATACAACTTACAAGGAAAACAAATTGTTATTGGCCATGGAATAGGGTGTGTTGGAGGTTTGAAAGTGTTACTTGGTGTGAATAAGGCCCAATTTATTCTCTTTGTTTTGCACAAGAAATAAGAATTTTTTAAACTGAAAAAGAAAACACGGATTTTTTTTTTTTTTGGGGGGGGGGGGGGGGAGGGGGGGGAGAGGGAGAGAAGAAAACTGCCATCTCTGTTAATGTAGCAACTTTACGGTACAGAAAAATCGATCCATAGAATCAAATGCCCGGTGGTAATTTGTTCTCTGTGTAAAGGGTTTCCCCAGGAGCGGTTACAAGTATAACATGACGTCACTTCCACATTATGTCACGACAAGTGCACGCAAATCTTCCGGGCACATATTTACACGATATTCTGTTTGCATGTCGAGTTAAAATGACCATTCACAATGCACGCTTATCAAACAGCTTGTGGCTGAAGAGACACTCACGTGCGACGAAAGAGCCAAACAAAGGCAGCTAATTGCCGACCACTGTGCCATCTGGTGACAGTCCTATGCGCCACATTATAACGGTAATGAAAAGAATTCAAAGTATGTAGTAAATAGCTCGCGCGGAATGCGCATCATCTTAACCGTCCTGCCGAAACCCAGCTCAGCTCACAGACGCAGCAGGACGTAGAATGCACTCTCCGAAGCAGAGGTTTAGTTACGGTCTGTGTGCTAGCCTCGCAGACACATACGGCACGGAGGTTGCCTCGCCGAGCAGAACCACCTGCCGGGCGCTCAACAAACACCGTTCTCTCTGTACTGACATACCTCACATCACTAGCAGCGCCCACGTGTCGCTGCTGCACACGCGAACCGGTCATCAGAGAATGAATACACAAAAGCTGGACGTAGCAAGACGTATTTCTAGAAGAAATATTAGTGACAGGGTCGTTTAGGTGCCGATCCTACACAGGGTGAATCTATTCTGCTATGTCCTACTGATGTCTGCTAACGATGTTAATTACGCCTGGGATTGATAAATTAATGCTTTTTCCAGCAAGAGGGATGGTTCCTTTGGTTGATGAGGTGCATATGCATTTCACATTATGTTCTACTTATGTCTGGTGTAGGCGAAGAACGAAGGTACATTTTCAGGTTGCAATAAAGCAACATATATATACATGTGTTTATACATGTATATACACTTAAGTGTTACATACCTATCTGTCACTATTTTGACCATATGAGGTATATATATTTCTAAATCAATCATAGAAATCATAAGTCATTAGGTACCCTTCGTGAATAATATATAAAGGGAATTTAACCTCTTGTATAGAATACGTCACCAAATATGGATAGGTATATATTATATGACATGCACATACCAAACGACAATGATATGGGGATATTAAGTAAAGGGACCTTAAATTCTGTCACAGGGCCATTTCCAGAAGTTTGTTTTGTTTGTTTTGGTAGTTTAACGTCCATTTTGTTCGATTAGACTTATTTCCGGAAAACTCATTGGTACTGATTATCTTGCCATCCCTACATACAGGATATTGGCAGTTAATTTAAAAGTAAAAAGACAATGGCAATATAGGCTCCATTAATTGCACAAATATCACTGACTGAGGCAAATGAGTACATGCATGTATATATATGTCTATTACTTCCGGTAAAAGAAATTATCACCAATATAACACTCCAGAAAGGGAATGAACTCTAGTGGTTGCTATAAAACAATCAAGTCATCAAAGCATAACACTCGGCATAGACAACATTGCCAGCTAGATGATGTAATCAGAAAAAGACGCAAGTTATTGTAAACAACAGCACACGAACTATTATGTGAGGGATACATTGTGTCCCAGAAACACATAATTGACCACTGACTTCACCATATATACATATATATATATATATATATATATATATATATATATATATATATATATATATATATATATATATATATATATATATATATATATATATATATATACAACGAGTATTTGTCACGAACGTGCCTCGTTCATAAGGATCACACGAGTGTGGAATGTAGCTGAGGTAACTGTACAATGTCTCCAGTACCAAATATACATCTGTAGTAACACAGGAATGTAGTGATCACCATCAACCAAGTTTATCTCTACGCAGGCATATATACGACTCTCTAGTACCGAGTGGGTAGAGAGTGGGCACTCATGATCAAAGTTTATCTCAGATAAAACCAGTGAACGTGCTGTAAATTACTCCTCTGGTACCAGGCCCGTATGTCTCAAGGAAACTCCGAGAGTCATTGCACGACTTGGGAGGGTAGGATCGATGTCGGGAGCGTATCGACCGGGAGTCACAGGCAGGTGCAATCAGACGGTGTCAGACAGGCGGGTGCTATGTGCGTATTGTGTAGAGATAAGGCACCCTGCCTCCAGGCTTCCCGTTCGCGATCACCGAAAGATAAACTTTTGAACGGTGAAGTTAAGATCCAGGAAGTTAAGATAAGACAAAGGAAGACTGTGGTCAGAAATTACACTTGCTTGATGTTGCATACAGATATATAGTGAATATCAAATGTACACTATTCTACTGTTAGGAACATTCTCACATTTGTGCCTTTTCTTGCCTATCTTACACCTGGTGTATAACTGTATTCGGTGGGACCAGGCGGTAAAACGGCTACTATGCCAAGCTCGGATATATGTATATGTCCTACCCGAATAAGAATCCTTTAACAAAATAATAAAAAAAGCTAAAAAATATTTAAAAACATATAAAAACCTAAAAAAAACCGCACAAAAAACGGACCCAAAAATGTATATCACAATTGATGAGAAATACAATGCTGGCAGATTCTCAGACTTCCTTAACAGTATCTTCCCGGATCCTCAACCCGATCCAGAACGGGGTGGTGCCCGCTTGGGTCTGAGCCAGCATGTGTAGGGCGTGTCCCACCACGTGCTCCATTCTCACCTGCCCGCCCCTGTTCCAGTGTCTACCCCACTGGTCAGGTACACCTCCTGCATGCACCCAGCAGAAAGCACCAGATGTATTTATTGTTCCAGTGGAGGATAAAGGGAGAATGATTATCAATTTAGAGGTTATCCTTGATATTCTGGGCGCTTGAGATTTTCCATATACAGGCTTAAACATGTGTAGCATTATAAGCACACTCAGGAATATAGCAGGCACCAAAGAGTTAGCCTCGAGTTAAATCAATCAATGGGTTGCCACGCTACGCATGTTGACTCAGCTCCAAAAGGTACGTCACTCTTAAAGATGGTGGCTGTACCGACTATGATCCCATAAACGCATACAATAAATAATGCGAGAAAATAATTCGATATAAAAATACCCCGCTTCTTTCAATTCAGCCATTATTGTAAGGATTCGGCATGATGAAATCTTCAATGCTAGCAACTATGGGAATTATCCAGGAAAACATTGGCAACCGGAAAAAAGGATATATGACCCAACACCATATAAGTGACTGCTTCCTCGATGCTAACACTGAGATCTCAAGTCACTTCCGAAATGTGGCACAGTTTGTGAAACCCTATCTGTGTTTTTCCTGCTGAATGCTTACTTTTCATATCCAATAGGCCAGACGCCACCCCTTAGGTACATACAGTGCAGACAGCAAATGGAAAACTTCCCTTTGCTGAGGTAAACATTGGGAGCCAGGACCCAAGTGTTTGCTGACTAGAGTATGTTTTTGGGACATACAGCGAGAAGTTTGACAAACTAGAAATGCCTTTTTGACTCCTCTTATTGTCCTAAAATTGCCCATTGGAAATAAATATCAATATATAGGTTTCCTATCTTAACTTGAATATGTGTATATCATATATATGCAATAGAGATAAGGGAGATTATGGTACCACGGGAGTTCGCTTGGTAAAAAGGACCGTAAAAGGGAGTCCAATAGACTGGGAATGTTATCATGTCATCCACACAGCACACAAAGGCAGGGGACGTGTGTGGACTTATATACGTCAGTCATCCTAATTCTAGAGTGACCAGTACACAAACAAAAACACCCATAGATCCCTTATCGCTATCAATATAAGTAACCTAGGTGTGATGGAGTGGGAATGACTCTATTTACCACCACAATCTAAGCAAGAAGCATGATGGACATGTAGTGCCTTGAGTTCGTCCAACTGCTTATACGTTTAGTTCCATTCTCCATTTCCTTTGACTTTCCCACATAGTTCCGTGTAGACTTATCTATTATTCGCGGTGCACACACTCAACATTTACAGCTTAAATTCAAACCATATAATTATTAAAGCCCAACCCTCCCATACCACAAATAGAGTTCGAATATGATTACGAATACGTGCAAAACTAGACGTATATACTGACCTTGGCCAATTTATAATTACTAGTGTTGCATTGGAATGTTCTCTATTTAACCAGGGATATCAATTAAATATTCGAGTGTAGACAAAGGGATTGGTAAACACATATTTGGAGGCATTTCGCGCCAATGCTAACTCGCGCTAACCTACAATTATACTATTTTAATGTCAGACGATACCGGTGATTTATATAAAATTGGACCACCATAAGACTTATATAGAATTACATGTCTGAAACGTAGTTTCGAAAATATAACTAGTTGTATATGATTAGCGGACTATGAATTTTTTTTTTCACAAACGTAACGTTAGCATACCATTATGTCAAAAGACAATGCATATTTGAAATATGTAGCTATTAACCTAGATCTTAACCGTTAATCATCAACCTATATTCAGAGAACTGTGTGAAACATCGTACTCTGCAACAAACAATAACAAAATGTATATAGCCCTACCTAAATGGTCTAGTCTATCAGCATTTAGGCATGTACTCATGACCGAATCTCTGTACGTTGTTTTCTAGCCTATATCCAGAAAGGTTCAGGGGTCACGACACCCCACCCCCTCCCCCGAACACACACACACACACACTTTTTGACTGGCCCTATCATCGAGAGTCTACAACATCCGGTTTGTTGGACCACTCTCCCTCTCTTTTTCCACAACAGACAATGGTTATCACTACCCCCATTAAGAATATTATAGTCTCACATTATATGAGATCTGCCATGATTTACTGGATCGGGTGATAAAAATCATTTCAGAAATCACGAATTTGTATATCTATTTATTCATAGTCACCAACACATAAAAAGAGAAAATACACATACGTCCACGGGCACACCCATGTTTCCATCTTCAACATGGATTTTGTTAGATATAAAGGAATGACTAAACAAGAGAGACAGTTTCTTTTGGGGTGCTACCAAGCAAGAGTGTCACTTGGGGGGTCATGGAAAAATGTTTTTCATGTGGATTTTTCTGCCTCAGAGAGACGGGAAAACTTAGATAATATGTCCTCGTCGGCAATGGCATGGGGCTGAGGGTCAGCGGGGAGGTCCAAACCACTGTTTTATTGAAGTAAACCAGGCTAAATAATCCTTGTTTGACGCAAGGAACAGCAATTTTACATACTGTAGCGATACTGAATATGAAAAAGTGGATTTCCACTTTTCCACCAAAAAAAATGGAAAACTGACATCTTTTAGTGCAAGAAAACGCATAGCCACGTCTTAAATAGAGAGAGTTAGTTCACAGTAGCACCAGAGGCCAGGTCTGGGTGTCGGTATCTCTGCTGTGTCACCTCCACCCCGCGAGTCAGTGCCAGTAGTTAGTGACCACGCCCATGTGTCCCCTTGACAACAAGGTAAAGTTTGACCAAAGCTTCCGTTCTGTAAATACACCTGCTGCCTACGTGTGCACGGCGGAGAAAGCAGTGCCCGGTGAGTCAGTCGCTCACGATCGACACATACCTATCAGCTATAGTTACGGCCGTTCGGCGATACTGACCACACACAGGCGCCTCATATACAGCCAGGCTGACCGGCACTTATTGTTCGTCACACGTTCTGCAGGCCACAGGATGTATCAACGGTGACTGCTACCCACCGCTGGGCCATTACAAACCCGTGCCAAGTGGTGTCAGTGTTTGCTAAAGCTTTTTGTTTCTTTTTAGCCAGTGAATAACAAACAAAACATTAAGAGTAATTCGAGTGGGAAAAACAATATAGTGGTTGGTTTTAGTGGGTCTTCATGATACAGTGGTTATCGCGTGTGGGTTTGTTCCATGCATATTTATATGTTGATATCATACATAAATGTCTTCTCGTAGTTATATGCATATACACTGGTGATAAAGAATATCATAGAACAGCACGCGGATATTACATGAGAAAAATCAATTACTGAAATCGTATTTTTGTTTACATTTTCTTTACTCTGCAGAAGGATCTAATAAGCATTGGATTGTGGATTGTAGACTGGCTTCAGTCCCTGCTAACCCTAGGCTATCCCTTCAGCTATCTCACCCCTCCTCGCCTGGGCCTATCAGACATTCGGGGAAGTTCACCAAGTAGTTCGATTTCTTGATAAATGTCCATAATCAAATATTTGAGCAAGTCTAGGTGGATTGGTAAATCGACCCACAACATGTGTCAACTAGCATCGTTTACCTTACTTCAGTCAACTGAATATAGACATTACAGGCTACTTTCTAGTAAAACTTACATTAGTTTTTAAATGCATAGTGACATCTTATAAAATCCACCTAGTATTTTAGAAGCCAGGCACCAGGCTAGAGTTGCCAGCCTAGAATTCTGACATATATATTCTTTTCTTCTGCAAAAAGTGACACAGAAGTATAACGCTGTACCAGTCGCAGCAAAGGGCAATATCTGAATCTTTATATATGGATTTTCTAAAAGTCCGCTAAAGAGTTCATCTATGCATAGCAACCAAGGTCTAGAGGTAAGTATCTTTACCAAGACATCTGGTTGAAAACCGAAGATTTATCCTTTACATAAGCCCTGCCTTGAGAGGGCTTAAGGCTGCATCCATGTCAGCATAGGCAACACTAGTGATGAACTAGAGCATAACAAGAGCTCCCCCTTCCCTTGGTACAGAAATGGTTGGACAAACACACCAACAATTACGTCGACTACATTCATGCGTAGCACTTAGACAAATATGCCTTAATTGGCGGACGGTATGTCGCTAATTCAGACAGCAATCAGATGAAGTGGATTACAATAGAACGATGACAGATGTCATTCACAGACATCCTCATCATTTGAAAATGCATGATTTAATTATCACTGAAACTGTAACAATTATGAATAGGTTCCCCAAGCGGGTAAATGCTCCACTCATGATACAAATAAGTACTATACATTGAAGGCTTCATTTGACCATGCCAAGCTTTCTAACAGCTTCCAAATTAACGAGGACGTCTGTTGTTTCAATTTTGGTTATTGACAAATGCGATCAACTATGTGTCTACCGCGTTAGGTGTCTTGCTGGTGCCAGGCCTTTAGAAAATCTCAAAGAAAATACGGGCGGGAAAGGTGACACTAATCGCTTGATAAACATACATATCATAACTAGGTATTAGTGTACTGGCAGGGGTCAAGGAATATCAAGCTGGATTGCTCTTTACTTGATGAGAAAATTATCTTTTATTCTCGAGTTTATTTGTCCTCATTTGACATTGAGAAATGGACAAACTTTTGTATATTCAAACTGTCAACGAGATCTAGACTAACAGAAAATAATTATACCAATGTGTAAAAGTATAAACCGCTCACAAATAATTATGGCATTAAACAATCAATATTTATTGGATTTTTTTGGGGCTTGTATAAAGTTATATCAGCCAATGACACATTCTTTACGTCCCGCGCTATCATTTTGAAATATTTTCAAGATGTCTGATGTGTCTATTTCAATAAGATTCAAGAATAGGTGTTTTTATATTGCATTGAAGCAATGGAAAGAGAACACAAATAGTGATACTAATATAAATAACATCGACCAGAATATAGACACAATGTCTCTTATGCGGGAAACATATAGCCCTTCCTACATGAATAAATGTCAAAATATAGCCTTATATTTTTAGGTTATACTCCAGTTAAATATACTCAGTGAGGTCAATCACCTTACAGAAATGAATGGTCAAATATTCATGTCATGCAGTACATACAGTCTAAAGTTTCAGAAATTTTGCGTACGTATTTCATGACAGGCCACTAGGTACTAAGACTAAAATGCCTATGTGATATTAAAGCTCAGTGCACCCCCCAACACCGTGTTTTGACAGTCCCCTTAGTCGACTCGAGCTGCTACTGCCATCTCGAGATCTTTGCCCAACAGAGTTGACCATGTCTGAAGATTTTCAAACATTTCCTCAATAAAATTATAACCTCATAGTGATGAAAACATGGGTCACTGCCAGAACAATTCTAAGTTACATACCTTGGTGCCAGTGGATCTTTCAACAGCGAGTTTCACTTTTCCATATGTACCCTGACCAAGGGTTTTGATAAGTTGGAAGCGATTCCGAAGGTTGTGTCGATGGTGATGTCGAACAACGGTAGGTTTTGCCATTTTACCAGGAGTTGAAGAAACTGTCTCTGATGTCTGCATCATGGTTTCCATGATGGGGAATCTCCAGTGACCGCTGTCAAAGCTGACGACAGCAACTGGAGCAGATGAAGGAGGTGATGTCCTGTGAGTTCTGAATAACAACTACACCTAGTTGGCAGACACCCATCTGTTATGAATTGCAGTTTGCACGATTGGCGCTGATATACAAAATATAAATAACTTCAAGTGTCCCAGATGTAGGGAATCGTATGTATGATCCAATACGTTCAGATCCCGTTAAGGAACCCACAGCTGCAATGTCCTTCTCATGTTCTTAAAGGCCAATACCCTGAAGACACTTGCAGACGTACGCTATCGGATGTCTACGCGGTCCGTCCTTCCATTGACGGGACTCGTTGGAACTGTTACCGGCCACAACTGCGGCAGTGACGGTGGCTGGTGATCGGGAGAATGACTGGACGTGACTGGGTGAGACGCACTCGCCTCCAAATGTGAGTGAGGTCTATCGACGACTCCGAGGTAGGACGTAGAACTGGAATGCATGAGGGGTGGTTAAAGGTAACTGTCAATTACGTGTCGTGATACCGCGGCAGCAGCCCCCTAGAGTGTACACAAAGGAAGCCAGACTGCCGTGAGTGTGGGCACGGTAGGCGGAGCTAACCTACTAAAAATATAACCCAAACAAAACGTAGTGCCCACACCGAGGCTCAGCGAAGCATTTCTGGTTCCGCCGGACTATTGCATCCTGAACTTATGACCTTTGTGGTAAATACTAATAGCGTAGCCAGAAGTATGTGACTGAGCATAAGAATATAAATGGTATTGATCTATTACAATAAATAGTAAGGTATCCGAATCTCTGATAAATGGTACGTTGAAATATGTAAACTCATATCACCGATCTCAGTTTCCGAACGTGACGCGCCGGAAGACCAAGTGCAGAGTGCGTAATAATATAAGGAAGTTAAGAGGCCGCTTGAAACAGATTTTAGAGGGCCGAACTTTTACAGTAACAGAAATTACCTGTTAAAATAATGTCACACCAACAACGAGCAAGACAACGGAGTGTAACAAATGCGCAGTCTCAGTTGCTCTCAAAATCTGAGAATGAACAGCTATTCCAGTTGATAGGAGGCAAATGTGTGGTAAGGAAGTTGTTACTCTCGCTCGTCGTTTTGACACGATTGCGGAAGGGTGTCAACCTGTCAAAGTGCAATGATCACTTGAATGAGTGTATGGCAGAAAACTGAGGTTATTTATCGATATAGTGTTTTGATACACAATTTCCATATGTCTCAGTCTATTTAAAGTCAATTCGAGACAGATAGGTTGTTGTTTATGATGATTCAGGTCAGTTGACGTAAACCGGGAAGCTCCAACTCACAAGTAAACAACGTAACTCGTAACTATAGTGTAGTGTAGAACCTAAGTTAACTTTAGACCAGAGACTAGACCTTGACCAGAACCCCAATTCTGCAATTTCTCAGTCAATATTAACAGTTCAACCAATGTGGTCTTTGCTTTCTATAAATTTTACTTTATGCCGCTCCTGTACGTATGTCAGATATTAGAAAAAAAATAACCATAATGCCCAATCACAACGCCTATTACTACCATAAGTCTAGGTAAATTTTCACCCCCTCATCTCCATTGAGGGGTGAAGACTGAAGAGTTGTTCTATGTGTCAACGTGGGACATCCGGAATTTGACCAAACCTACCTCAAATGTAGTATCTGCAAGTCATTTTTTTATTTGCTATGTCAAGTAACTTAAAGAAAAAGATTCCAGTCGAAACCCATTAAGTCAACCGTAGGGCCAAAATGAGGGTCAGTGTTCAACCTCTAATTGTGAAAGCATGCATCTCAAGCTAAAATTACATATAATGATATACATTGTACTAGATCTAGATCTAGTAGCGATGTTGAATTTAGGCGTAATACCATGTACATGGATGCATTATGCCTCAGGGATGTTCTGATAGTATAAACAGTCCATGCTAAGATTAAGATATTATAAATCTTATTTATGTGGGCTTTAGAATAAATATTACACAACGTAAATAATTCCCTTTTCAGACGTTGGCCTCAGCTGTTGTTCAAGTATACCTGGCGGATCCTCCAAATGCCTACAAATGGAAGAAACGCTGCTGTGGCGTAGCATGCTTCATCAAGGACAACCCCAAACGGTCATATTTCATCAGAGTTTATGACCTCAGGGTGTGTAGAAAACTTAACAAAACATTACAAATCAATCAAATTTAGAATTGTGATAGCTTAAATTTATTCTAGAAGACTCACCCCACGAAATAGATTACATTTTTGAATATTAGTCCTGACTATTGGGCTTACTGCTCAAATATGTAAGAAGAGTGTTATTGGAAATGTTGAAAGTAATTAAAAAGCACATTCAAAGTTTCATAACTTCGGGTCCAATGAAGATATCAGAAAGTGGATTTAAAACCTACCATCGCCTCTGTCTCCCCTACATATCGATATCTAACACTTGCATATTGGACTGGAGGAAACTTTAAAACTCCGCGTTTGCGGGCACCCCGCGTATTAAAGAGACCACTTTTGCCAGGAACGGAGCGTGTCCGCTTACTCGGGGTTTTTCTGTATAACAGTTAATTGAATTGACACATGAACGTACCTAATCCAACTGCCTTCTGATTTTATTTATTTATTTTTTATTTATTTATTTTTTCGGTTGATGACAGAAGTGTACTAGCCACGTTTCCCTAAATCTGCTTTCTGATTTTAGAGTGGTTCTAAGATTTGGGAGCAGGAACTCTACAACCAGTTTGAATACCAGACGCCACGCGCATTCTTCCACACCTTTGATACAGACGTATGTATGCCAAACTTCCTATGCTGTAGAATGAAAAAGTTCATCATATGGCTTAATGAATACGGTAACTTAGGACTTTATTTTTCCACAGTATAACTTGAGATGCACCTCTTTTTTTTTCGTATTGTCTATATGTTCAGGTAACGAAGCTAAAAAATTCAAAATTTTGGTAAATTTTTAGTTCAAAGTGAGAGTGAAATAGTTATGCCATTTTTGCAGCAGGCGTCATCCGTAGGCGACACTACTATAGTATAGGCATATAATGAAATAGTGAACAATTCCGGAACTAAGAGTTTAAGTAAAAAAAGACAACCGAACTTTTAGCTAATGTAAACCATAAACTGAACTTTAACACTTTGCTTACCTAAAATATCGGAATGTGAATATGACCAGGTACTGTTTATCTTAGGACATATTTTATTAACTCATATTATCCAGTTAAACAATGACAATGCCAGATATGTAATTTGAGCCTTAGATTGAATACAATGTCCACGACTGATTTAAATTTCAACTGGAGGTATGTACAAGTTAGGGGGGGGGGGGGGGGGGGCTGTCTCCAACTTATTCCTTTACTATCCGCAAAAAAGGCCGAAACAGAACTTGAGAAGTTAATATAAGAGATTAAAATGTATTTCAACATATAGAATATCAAAAATATTGGCCAATAAAGCTTGAAACCATTGAGCGCTTCATGGCTTCTTCCCAATATCTATCAAACATACGTTTTACCTTCCCTATTTGACCCTTTTGGATCACTCCCATATATGTTGCTCTTAAATGACGACAGTGATAACCTCTAGTGTTCTGTGCTGCAACTGGTATTACGGACTGCCCCCTAGCGGAATTTACATGAACCATTGGTATGGATCGTTGGTCTTCCGATGCCTATTTTGGGTCTTCGTACACACTTGCTCATTGGTTTCGATTATATGATCTCATCAAGTGAATGTTACCTTATATTTTTTAATTGAAATAATACCTTCTTTTTTTTTCATCCGAGTAGAAAAAGCACCGGCTGTAATTTTAGTTCCAGTTGAAATCACGCTTTTTGCCAAGCAAGAAACCTTTCATTAAAATATCACTAATAATTTACATGGCAAAATTTTATGTTGTTCATTAAAAGAATATTATGAAGACCTTACCTACTACATAATTACAGGATTGCCAGGCAGGCCTTAATTTTGCCAATGAAGATGAAGCGAACAAATTCAAAACGGTGGTGGGAGAGAAGCTCCAACAGCGCGCTCAGAGAAGACGGGGTAAATACATTTACTCCTTGATGATTTCAATTTATAAATTTTGTGCATCCCCGAAGAAATTTTGCGTTTATATTATCAGTGATGGCAGTTTTCCAGGAAAATCCTTTGCCTTTTCAGTTTATAAAATTCATGTTTTTATTGTTTAGAAAAAGAGAGAGAAGACACTAAATTGGACCTCATTCACATGTCCTTGTAAGGCAATAAATTCCACATGAAAAAATATTTCCTTCCTTTTTTATTTTATGAACCCAACGGATATCCCTGTATTATAGAAAGGTAGACCGTTAACTTTTGCTGATTTTTCTTAAGAAGCTGCCTTGAATTTTTATCTTTTACTGCCATATGTGTACATCAAAGCTGTTAGATAATTTATTTTTATCAAACGTGGCAATGAGACCTCTACTCTTAGGGACGTCAAATCTTGAAAATGTAAAAAATGATCAGTATCTAATTCTTGATCTTCAGATCGAAAACGCAACAGCGCCCATCCGAACCATGGAACTACTCACTCCAATTCTTCGCAAGGTTAGTAGAAATAGCCAGATTTACAACTGAATCTTATATCGTACACAGCTACTTCTGATTATCTCCTAGATAACAGGACCTTATTTTTAGTGACTCTAGAGAAATATATAGAAAACCAGTAGTCCTGCACTCACTGGTACTCAGGGTGGGTTATTTTTGTTGTAGGTGAGCTTCATATATTTCTCCCATATTCCTTCATAGACTGGGGAAAGATTTTTTTAATTTTTTTTTTTTTTTATTGTACTGTAGAAGGGTACATAGGGTGGTCTCTGCGTAGCAGATATTCTGACCATCCGTGAATTGAAATGCTGATATTCTGTTTAGTCATTTTCATTTATCGGCCAGACATTTAACAAACCCATATCCCTCATTTACACATAATTCTATTAACACATTAAAAAAAAAATCTAATTTGTTAGAATTGGAAACTTCCTTTTGCATGAGCATAGATGGACAACTTAAAAATCATACCAGGCTTATGTTGTTCATGTCTAAGCCTTCTTTTGCATAGACCACAGAGTCTGTGGTTTTAAGTGTTTAGATTGCTTGTGTTAATGTAAATGTTTTCAACTTATGAAGCTATGCCTGTCCGAACAAGTAAGTGTATACGTGTTAGAATATAAGTGTGACTCCTAGGCTGTATCTGCCCTCACCACTTCGTATGCTTTAGACCAAATCTCATCGGCTCGATGACCATGTTTGATGATAATTCTTTTCTTCTATTTTATACATATCGTGATAAATGTTTCCGATTTGTGCGGTCAGATACATTTATGCTGGAATTTAAAAAAAAAAAAAAAAAAAATCCGTTGATGATCTGCTTAGTGGATTGTCCTAGGAACGACCTGACAATTTGTGCACATGTGTTCCGCTTTGATCTAAAGAAGGCTCTATGGGCACTTGGCAATAGCTTATATGAGTGTGAGCTTGATATTTATTTCAAATCCTGACTTCGTGACTGATATGTATTTTCCCTACATGGTACAATGTGAACTTTGGTCTGTAGTGTTGCCAATTTACCTCCGTATATTTTTTGTGAATATACAACATTCTAAACTAACTGGGACATTTAAGGAAGAACTAGTGGTATTGATTTTGTGTATTATATCCAAACCCTAACACCAAACTAGAAGAGATTCTTCGTAGACATCCTTACAAATTGAAGTCGGTATTTGTTATTTAATCCCATTAACAACAAGTAGAAGATATATGAAGATTAGTATAACTTTTAGTTTAAGGTTTCCAACTTTGTCCTCCCATGGTGCCAGTCCCCTATTTTTACTAGTATAGAAAAATAAACTTTAATTGGTGTTGGGTTTGTAAGCACACGTTTATATTTATTCATCGTTTTGAGGCTTTTTTCCTACTCGTAAGCACATATATGATATTGAATACGGCAGAATTTTTGTTGGTTATACACAAGATTTGAAGGTCCATATGGGATTGAGGTTTTTGTACATACAAATGCATGAGACTTATAAATCACTGATATCATCCCTCGCATTTTCTAGACAATGCTTAAAATGTTTGTTTGTTTCACTAACTGCACCAAGATATTTTACATATCACAACTCAGTACATACATCGATGATTGATAGGTGTGGGGAATACACTGCACTTAAGATTTCAAATAATATAATCCCAGTTAAATTTTTTTATTATTAAAAACAAAAGTGAATTATTTTTTTAACCTATCACCCTGTAAATACTGGTCGTGTCCTGTAAACTAGTACAATTTTATATTGTCAAAATTTTGTGAATATAGATGACACGTGGCGCAACAGTCGAAGTGAATACTTGTCACGTCCTATTTCCTAAATCGCATGATGTGATATGTAATTTGTATTGTATAATGGATTACGAATTCAGAGTCTAGTCATCAGAGTCATCTAGTCTTCTGTTTTTGTTTAACGAGAAATCTGCCATGAATTAATTTTATACTGATAACCCCCAAAGAAACACAAACCACAGCTCTAATTCGTCGTTGCTATTATTCACAGAATTAGTCTCCTTGCATTCACACATTAGTCCAAGTACAATGGTGTTTCACTTATCTTTGTTTCACACATATATAAATTCCGCATTTCACATTTGTACGCTACACGTCTTTGGCAGTAGTTACAGTCTCTCATTTTAATCCTCCGGATTTGTTTTATTAAGTGCGCACGAGCCTGTTACCTCGCCGATGCGTGTTTTAATTGTGGTGTTGGTTATAGGTATCAGTATGCCGTCTCTCCCCGTGGCCGCAAGCAAAGCGGACAACCGATCCACCAGGAAAAAAGATAAGGACAAGAAAGGAAAGAAGGGCAAGTTGAGCAAGGAGGATATAGGAACTCCGACCGACTTCAGGCATGTGGGCCACGTTGGCTGGGACCCTGACAAAGGCTTCCTAGATGTAAGGCATTTCTTACTCTACCATCTATATATTTAGTATTCAGTGTTTTCTGTACGAGGCTGGAATGTCTGCCTCCAGGGAGATGCTACTTTGAAGTGAGAGCGCAAAACGTTCTCTACCATCGCCGTAACCATGGCGTGCTCATGACTGTGACATCACTGTATGTGTGGCAACAGCTGTGACTACAAAATCCTGTATCCCAGCGATCTGGGAAGGGTGGCAACTGTCAACAAATTGATGTTTGCCGTGTGTGGCCTGGAGTGGCCACTTTATAAGCAAGGGATTCTTGTGTTTCAGGATTTTGAGCAAGGTTTCGCTGCCAAGCAGCTCATCCGGCATCATAAGTTAATAAATAAAAAACAAAAAATATATGTGCATCTGTGCCCATTGAATAGATATTCAGTGGGGGGCTTTTTCAAGGCCTCCGTGTGGTTCACGGAGTGGGGGCGCGCCATGGGGTCTACCTCAGAGCATTCTGTATGTAGATTGACGTCGGATCCGTCGTTGGGTGTTCCGGTAACAAGAAAATATATTTAGTATTCACCTATTACGAAATCCCCATAGTTATCTCACCCTTGGTATTTTTTCTCCATAGACTCAACATGGGGAACTACTATCCAACGCCCAAGAGATATTTAGGAAAAATATCCAATAGGGGATTATGTCATAAATATTAGGCTATTAGTCAATTTGAAGGGTGAGATAAATTCAGAAATCCATTCAAGTTTAGGGTCAGAGCTCGATCCCATCTCGTTTGAATCTCTATGTAATTCATGTGGCTTCACCTTGTGAATTACTACGCGATTCAAACTCGATGGGATACAAGCTCTTGACCCTTTACTTTCATAGGTTTCCTCTATAGAAACCCATCGGGTGCCTGGAATGTGGAGATTCCGCTGAAAAAAATTCAGTCTCAAAAGGACGTAAAACTACAGAAACAAACAAACAAACCGGAAAAATTGTCCCATCCAATTTGAAATATGTTCCTTGTGAATGTTCATTTGATATTAATTATCTATAATCAGTCATAATTATCTAATGTATCATTAGGGAGCACGTTCATACATCATTTTTCGTGGTTAGAAAATGGAAATATAGTGAACTATCTAAATGGCGCAAGTACTCACTGAATTAACTTCATTGACAGTGCTATGGCGTTATGGTGTAATCTGAAACTACACATCTTGCAATAAACTTTTTGTTATAATATTTAGTGTGAAGGAAGATAATCAATACAATAAGGACTGGTTGGCAGTGGATTAATTTGACATATTACGTAATAATATTCTCCTCTCTGTCTGTGTGTGTGTATTTATCTCCTTGATTCTTGCCCTTTTTTATCTTTTTTTTTCTCAAAGGAAATAATTTTTAAATGAAAAATATTCACAAAACCAATAACTTCAGAATTTTCATTTCAGAGTTATTTATGCTTTTTTGTTTGTAAGTTCATAACCTTGATGGTACAAGTAGGTGACTTAATTTTACACAACCTTTCGGCGTAATACTATTTCACCATCATCATTTTTGATTTTCAGACCAACAACCTGGATCCAAGTCTGAAGGCTCTCTTCGATCAAGTGGGGATCTCTGAGGAGCAGCTTCAGGACAAGGACACGGCTCAGTTCATCTACGACTTCATCGACCAGCACGGCGGCATCGCGGCCGTCCAGCAGGCCCAGCGGCAGGCGCCGTCCCCGCGAGCCAACGCGCCGCTCCCGCCCCCGCCGTCCGTCCGCGGCGGCCCGCCCCCGCCGCCGCCCCCGAGCCGCAACACCGGCGGGCCGCCCCCGCCCCCGCCGCCCTCCAGGGGCCCCGGCCGGCAGATGGGGGTTCCGCCGCCGCCGCCTCCGCCCTCCCGCACTCCAGCACCTCCTCCTGGTGCCCCTCCGCCACCGCCTAAGTTCCCCGGGACGGCACCCCCGCTGCCGCCGCCCATGGCCCCGGGAGGAGGAGGTCCCCCGCCTCCGCCACCGCCGCCGCCGCCGCCCATGGGAGCTCCGCCGCCCCCGCCGCCACCGCCCATGGGAGGGCCGCCGCCCATGGGAGGGCCGCCGCCGCCGCCGCCGCCCATGCCGAGCGGTGGAGGCGGAGGTGGAGGTGGAGGCGGTCGCAGTGACTTGCTCAGTGCCATCCAGTCTGGCACCAGTCTGAAACATGTGAGCGAGGAAGACCGACAGAGAGATAACGTGGAGGATGAACGAGGCAGCCTGTTAGCTGACATCAGGAAGGGCTTCAAGCTTAAAGAGGTGAGTGGGGGAGGCTTCCCGCAGCTGCAAGATGGATGCTGTAACGTACGTGTGAAGGAAGGGTACTCACAGACTAAGAAAGAAACTGATGAGTGTTTGGTCTGTTTCCCCATACGCCATCGAGTTTGGAGCGTGCAGTAATATGAACGAGGCGATACCCGAGTGAATATTCTGAAGCGCTCAAAACGAGTTATCTAAAGGGGACACAGACCAAACACGAATATGTTTCTGATTTTATCTTAGCCTGGAAAAAGTTATCTGTTTGTCACCCATTGAGTATGAAATACTGTTCTCGCATGCCTGTTGAGAACGAGTTCCTACTGTTAAGCCTATGGACATTTAAACCAGGCTAAGATAATAAAGAAGAAACCATCAAGTTTTGGTCAAAGTTGTTGTTCTCCACTAGTTTGATGCAGAGTGATATGAATGAGATGACAGCTGAGTGAATATCACGTAGCATTGAAATGAGTTGGAGAATGACTTTTTAGACCAAAACGAGTCGCTTACTGTATTTATCTCACCTCTGAACACACTAAAAGAATGGGTGATACACAGGATATAGACCATGGAGAACAGACTGCAATACTCGTAGGGGTAATGAGAATGAGTTCCCAATGTTAACCCTATGGGACCAAAATACCAGGGGTGAGACAAATAAAGAGAAGCTATCCCAACGCCGTTATATACAGAAAACCCCCACGTAAGGGACCACCCGCTGTCCCGAGCATATTATTCGCTTATGCGGGGTACCCTTCATGCGGTTTTTCAGTCTATGGTTATGTAGTATCAGCGTTCCTTTAGATAATCCAAAATGTTGTCCCCACACATTTGATAAGGTCTTCCCACAAAGTGCCACCTTAGACGGGATTAAGATGCATTCCCTGCTGAAATAACTGTCGGTTAACGTGGAGTGTTCGTTTATGCAGGGTGACCCTTTACAAAGGGTTAAAATAAACGCTTAATAGATTAGAGGGACAAATTTCTGCTCCAAGTAAATTGTCAGCTGGGTGATATCAAAACTGAAAAGTAACGAAAGGCATTCTGAATTCCAAATGTTCCTCGATATTGTGGTCTGAAATATCTCTGAACACATTCCATTCAGGTGCACTAACCATGTCTCTATATACTACAGGGCTTTATAATAAACGTGAATATATTATATTAAATTGCTGTGTGTGGTTCTCTTGTTACAGGTCGACAAAGACCAACCCCAGGGAAAAGAGTCGAATGATGAAGAAGGAGGGATGGCGGGTGCGCTGGCTCGTGCCTTGGCCAGTCGAGCTAAGAAAGTTCAAGGGGGTTAGTATATTTCATTACTATATACCCATGTCGTATATTCTGTAAGTATGCACTGTTTCGCCATACAACGTAAAAAATACCGTACGGAACAGGGTTCTGTATGGCAAAATACGGTACAGTATTAGTTGTTAGGCCAAAATAGATTAATTTAAAAATTGGGGGTCACCGTGCTGGTTTTATAATAGAATATATAGAAATTCTAAGAAGTTGATTTTCACATAGTATAATCCATGTCAGTTTCCTCAAACCTTCAGAGAATATACATGTAGTAGATGTATAATACTACACATTAAAAGATTTCAAAACTATAGGTCACCTTCCTTGTTTTGAAGGAAACTATATTTTCCAGTACATTTACTATGTAAATCAAGCAAATGTGGATCAGCCCATAATACCTATTAAAATTGAGTAACCTGGGCAATTTTACTGATTTAGAATTAGAATGAATCCCAAGAAACCAGTTTTGACTGATAATTGACAGTATTTAAAAATCTCGAGGTGGCACCTGCGTGAATTGTCCGATGTGCGTTTTAAGATCTCTCTTATCATTTGCTTCATTGTTTTAGATTCGGATGAGGAGTCTGAAGATGGCGACGATGAGGAGAGCGACTGGTCGGACTAACGGGTCGTCTGTCTTCCGTCCCACAAAGAGCGATAACATTTCCTCAAAACGCAAGACAAGTGCATCTACTGAGAGAAGGAGGACACTGTTTTAATATTGAAACTCCGTATAAGAGTCACCATTATCCACATAATGGATTCTTTTAAAAATTTAGTTAAGTGATACTTATTTCTGAAATTTGTCTATTTGATTAAGCATACTATCTCGACCATGACGTAGTATTGATTTGTAATGGACCGTGTAATTCAAGAATTACCATGAAGTAATACAAAAAGTTCCATGAAATGAAGAGAAAATTTAAGAAATGTACGATCAAGCTACATGGGGTTAATCAGTTAAATTGTGTAATCCTTAATGAAAGTGACCATACTTTAATTTCTTATACTTGGTTTAGATGTAATCTCTGTCTTGGGTGCAAACGTATCGCGTTTTTGAACGCTTGGGTGTTAATTGTATCACACCCTGACACTGCTCTTCCACTTGTATCTTGTAGATAAGTCAAACTACAGTACATTAAGTGATATCCTGCAGCCTTGTCTTATAAAGCATATTTTAAGAACATACAATTACTCAACTTGTGATGGGCAGACGGGGTTGTGCCTCCGTCGTTGCAATGTTTCCACTGACCAAAATCAATCTGTATATTATGAACTAATAAACCTTCAAATCAGGAAGTTCATGTTTCATTTGAAATAAACGAATTAAACTTAAGCAGTACTGGATAAACATAAAACATATCAGTCAAAGACCACCAGTACATTCGTTAGCGATATTCCGATATGTGTAAATAGATTTATGGAATGACACCATAACAAGTTCCCGTATACATCTTATTGGAATATCCCATAATTCAGTTTGTATACAGGATCTTGTGTTAGCTGGTTACTGTCGATATATAGTGATACACCATTGACCCTTTCCCACAATTATAGCAGTTTAATGGTTTTTATCAATCTTCGAATCGGAAATTTCAGTCATTTTCGTGTATAGATTTCAAATTATATCCAGTTTCTCCAGTTAGAAATTAGAAAACGGTTGTTCATCGCGGGATATTCGACCGTGGTGCGGCCAGACAGTTTGAAGCGGATCCTTTTCTTACCCCGGGCGGTATTAGAGTTTGTTTGTGTAGTTTTACGTTTCGGTAGGCTGGTTACGTCCTTTTGAGACTGAAGGCGATATTAGAGGGTCTATAGGGTTCGAAAAGGCATCAAAAGATACTTCCTTATGGTCCGTTGATTTTCAGGCATAGGGTTTGGAATAAAAAATCCGGAAAAAGTACCTGTGGTTTGGAGGCCTGTATTTTCAAGTTACATTAATTTCTGGCCTCAGCTGAGCAATGGCATGGACTTTTTTTTATTTTGTCAACTTATTTTCTCCTCAGATGTATATCGATTTTATGTATGACCCTTAGAAAGTCAAAAAGTCTAGAAAAAAAAGTCTGTGGAAATTTGATGTCTGCATTTTATCTTGTTTTCGGATACCATTCTGACTATTTTTTGAATTACCAATTCATTGTGTTTGTTGGCGAGAACTTCCCCCATTTTGAAGTAGACTTTCTCGTCACCGAGCTATTAGCCTCTGCTATAATCGACCGTATTTATTTGTTTTGTGTGAATACCGGCGCAACACCCATGAGGACGGACCGTCAAAAAAACCCAACAGAAACATGAAACTTCAGAATCCATATATTAAGCCGGCCAATGTCTCAAAATCTTGCATTGATGGGGTTACCGTATAAGTAGGTCACATATGGACAGCAAAAACGATCCAGTTTGCCCAGTTTCCGAGCTTTCCTTTAAACATCTTAAAGCATGGGAAATTCGGTTTTCTCTCGCATTACAATAAACTTGTTTGGTGTCTCATCATCATTTGACTCCGATCGTGGCTGATGAATTTAGACATTACCTCTCCCATCAGCCCCTTCGTTCTCTTCCCGAAGATATATTGAATTGCCAATTTTACGCGAATGTCTATGGTTTGCGAGCATAAAAGGTCCCTCTCCAGGGGGAAAAAATGAGAAGCATGTAGTTTAAAGAAGATAATAATTATCGGTGCCGTCCATAAATCTAGTGGTCTTGAAGCCACATCTGGTTTCTTAATCGTCAAGCATACTTTGCGTTCTATTCCAATACCAACCACAAATGAAGTAAAAAAAAACTTAAATCAGGCATTTATATTTTTTATTAGCGTCTTCACACAATAGGCTCCGTACGTTCTCTTTCATTGTAAGATAACGAAGCCAAACCAGGATACACAATTGGGATACTAAATAAGGTACTGGATTAGATCAATATATCTGATATCAAGACGACTTCATTTAAATTTCCCTGTCGGAATGATACAACACGTTTACTCGTAGCGATCTAGGATGGTAGAAAAAAATTAAATATTGATGACTCTGCTTAACTTCTGTATCCTGTTGAGGAGAATATCGCCATGTTTGATTGTTGACTGGAATCAGAAAGCAAAAAACATTGACTTAATAATTCATAAAATCAAATATACGAACAGATATTACTAAAGTTGATGTTGTTGGAGCCACAGACCAAGCGATACTCACAGATTGTTGCGTCTTGTTCATTTATTGGTTCATTGATGGATGTACAACAAATTCAATATTTTTGTATTGATTAACACTTATTGTTCTTACTAGTTTCGGCACTAATGCCTTCGCCAGGGAGCAAGTGAATTGTCATTATTTTTTACTAAAATCCAGTTTTTAGAAACTTTAAATGCTGACATATTCTATAAATCACAGACTATAATGTATCAAAGTATGGAATTATTTTTCAGGTTGGATTTACTGCCTCAGAGAGACAGAGAAAACATGGAAAACATGTATGTGGCGTCACGACATGGGTCTGTGGGTCTGTAGGGAGGTTAAAACCACTGTTTTATTCTGTGAATGAGACTAAATTTATATCATCTGTGTTTTACACAAGAAAAGAGAATTTTACGTACTAAAAATGAAAAATTGGATTTCCTTGGAAAAGTGGAAATCTGTCATTTCTGAAAAGAATACTAAAATGTATATTGACGTAGACTACAAGATGGTTGGGAGGCTTACCTGGTATTGCCAGTTTTTGCTGTCTGGTCGGTTGGTCTCGACAATGCCTCCCACTTTATCGATCTTGCAATGCAGGCGCCCCGCAGCAATGAACCGCGAGAGTTCCCTGGAAGGAACAAGAATTTTATCCAATTATTTTCAATATAGAAACAAGAATGATTTCTGACTGCCAGATCGCCATAATAAAATTCCTGCAATATGGGGTGATTTGTTTGTTTGGGTAGTTTAACGTTTAATTTATACAATTAGACTTACATGGGGTGCAAAAGTTACAGTTGAATAGTATATCAAATTATCCCACTCCTAATATAAAATCCCATAGGCTTAACATTGAGATTCCTTATGCCACGCTGACTGGCATACGGAGTTTTATATGCCATTAGTGGCATACAGAATTATCATCACGTAAAATTCCAAAATCGAGGAGACAGGGTAGGATAAAATCAAAACCTGATTCGTTTTAATCTTGGCCACCACATGCCACTCCTGGAGTATGGCTCCGGACTTCACTCGGCTTTGCCTCATGAAGTCACTTTGCCAAACTCCAGTCGTGGCATACGGTGGCTAAGATTAAAACTCATCCAGTTTTACGATAGTAATTTGAGCATACGAGGCCAATGCTGTCTGTCCGCATCTGATAGTGTTTTTTTTTAAATGACACTATATATGTATCACATTTTTCTCTTCCTGTCATCAGTCTTTCAAAATACATTTGAAGTTAGGACACACTGTGAATATGCCGACACTTTTCTTCAGCTTTTTGTCCTAACTCATTACCTGCCTCCCCAGTTACTACAATAAAACTGTACTCATGTTGGGGAATTATTATTTACCGAACGCGTGCCCCTGGACATGCAATACGAGGTATTTAGACCGAGTCCTAAACGTCCAGGGACACGGTCAGGATCAAAAGAAGTAAAAATGAGACATGCCATTGTAGACTGAGGAAAACGCTTGAAAAACCTCAGAATCTTATATCCACTGTTTATCTCTAATATGACGATAATCAAACACCCTAACAATGGAAGACCTAAAACAAGTCTAATAGAACATATTGGACCATAACCATATCATTGCAGTTTGATGACACCTGATATTCCCTTGGATACCACAGAATATGAAAAAAATTATAGATAACAAAACACAAAAATCAAAACAGGACGAGGCAACTACTTTTTCCCTAAGCGATGCTACAAGAAGTAAAGAAATTAAAAGAAAAGAGAAAACATCATCATGAGGAAATTCACTGCGTGAGGGAATTAACTATTAAATAAAACCTGAAATATCGTTTGTTTTGGTAATCCGCAAAATGGAAGTTAGAATAAAGGAAATGAAGGAAAATTCCTCTTACTGGTCAATGAACTCCTGTCTGACTCCGAACGTGGTGGCCATGTAGTCGAGGGCCAGGCTGCGGTAGGACTCGAGGAGCTGGGAGTAGGCCTGGATGCGCATCTCCCGCGTGAAGTATCGGTAGTGAGGGGACAGCAGGCGGTTGTACTTCATCTCCGTCTCCACTCGGGCTGTGTGAATGATTCAGGGATGTCAGTCAGAGTCAGGGAAATATTTTTCATGTGGAGTATACTGCCCAGGGATGTCAGGTGGGGTAAAGGAATAATTGTAGAGATATTTTCATGTGGATTTTTCTGCTTCAGAGAGGTCGGGAAATCTTGGATAATATGTCTTTGTCGGGCATGGCATGGGACTGAGGGACTGTAAGGAGGTTCAAACCACTGTTTTATTGGCGTAAATGAGGCTAAAACAATTATCTTTTTTGAAACAAGGAAAAGAAATTGAATATATTGAATACTCCGCCTCGGAGTATAAAAAGACTTGTACATTCTGTTCCTGTTGTATTATTGCCCTGAGGAAGACCCGAGCAGGGTCGAAACGTTGGCCAGATCTAATACAGAAGTACATAATGGGCGTATAAACCGTTTTTCCAGTCGTCTCTTTCTGAGTCTGAGTTCGAGGGTTTATTAACCATCTCCAGTTTGAATATGAATAAGTGAATTTCCACGAAAAAATGGAAAACTGCATCAGAGATACAGAGAAAACATTGAATACACATCGGTGTTGGCCATGGACTGGTTGTTTTGGGAGGTTCAAACTAATGTTTTATTTCCTTGAATTAGGTTCAATCTGTATTATTTTTGTTTTACACACAAACAAAAATTGTATAAACTGGAAATAAGGCCACTCAAAAAAACAAACTTATTTCTCATCACCAAGCCATGAAAAATATGACGAGGGCGCCTTTTTTTGGCTATATTTAAGATGGCTTTTGAAGTACCGTAATATAGCTTCAGACACCGTAAAACCCTGCATAAGCGGACACCCAAAGTGTCCGCTTACGCGGGGTGTCTGCTTACAAAGGGTTTCCAGATTTTTTTATCTTCTAAAATCGTTTTTCTGATGCGCGCGGTGATGAGAAACAAGTCGTTTTTTTTGAGTGGCCTAAAAACAAGGATTTCCTTGAAACTGCCATCCCCATCATTATGATAGTAAAGAGTTAGACATAAACTAAAAATGTCTATGCGATTAAAGTCCTCACCAGAGTGAAGCTAGTGGGTCACCTTTTCCCATTTTTCTAATGTTTGTGTATGTGTGTATGCTTTACGAAATTTTTATTGTTGCCAGTCTCATTGGTGGAAAACGGAGTTTACCATATCTTGTGGTACGGTAACATACATAAGGATATTAGTATCTCCTTGGTAGGATTTTATTTATAAAAATTCACTAGTCACTGAATTTGTTTGGTCAGTAGGAAGCAGAACAAAAAAAGATAACGTACCTAATGCCTTGAAGAAATTTCCATATTGACAGTTGTACAGTGAGAAGAGGAACTCTTTGACGTCGGGTAAACTATGCAGGACTTCCAAGATCTCAGAACCTCCGACCACCTTCAAAGTAGCAATTACATTTATTTAGTTATAAATCTTGATCGTATCTGGATAGCAATATCTTTTTCGACAGCTTCAGAAATCCCTTTCGTAATACATGTACTATCACATTTTTCATTCCAGACTTGGCATGAAAATTCCTGGTAATAATACCTCCATGTTCATTGCACACACATTTGCTTAGCTCTCAAATACTTTAATACATTATCATAAATAGGATAAGTTTAAGGTACATTTCTTCTAAAATACTGATTAATACCTTGTCGTAATGCGCATAGGATTAAATTATTTCTGATCAAATGAATATGTTGGCATATCAAAATGTTTTGTGCATTACCAAATATAAGAAATATAGAACCGTGTTTCCAGAGTAACGTTTAGATTCAACAACACATAACAATATCATCCATCTGCAAGGGTAATCAAAGTAGCTTACTCTCTTTCTTAGGTCAGGGCGATCCAATGCGATCATGCTGCAGTACACCGTATATTTAACAAAGTCTTTATAGTCCATGAGTTCGTATGAAGTGAATGTTGCAACTGTGTCGAGGAAAAGATTGGCTGCCTCTTTGAAATTACGAATGGCCATCATGTAGCAGCCTTTGTAAACTTTTAAACGATTTCTTCTATCCCAGTCACCGCCCTGGTCGATCATGCTGGAATATTAAAGGAGATCATTGCATTATCTGCGAATGGTATTCTGATAACCAAATATAGTCTCAGTTAGGGTTTATTTTCTACTAAACTGAAGTAACCAAGAAGCTTGGACAATCAAAACATTTACGAAACTGGGGCCCGTTTAATAATCCAGTATCGTACATGAAGACCATTTTCTGTACCTTGTATAAGGGTCATCGTTTAATCATATTTAAGCTCACTAAGACAGGGATAGCCGTCCATAAGGTCGTCCATTAGTGTTCAATAAAGTTGACCCACATCGTCTCTGGATCTCGTAGGCGTACAGAAAAGGGTCTTCATGTACGATCCTAGATTATTAAACGGGCACCAGGTTCCAGATACCTGTGGAAATATATATGTTGTCAAATAGATCAACTAATATAATCAGTAGACTTAATTAATTGAGAATTGTATTTACACTTTTTTCATTAAGTTTTCCTTTTATCAAAATCATAAAGGTCATGAAGCAATATATCTAGTGGGCGTGCCTTTTATTTGTACTTGTTTCACCATATGTAACAAGAACTTACCTCTGAGCTTTTTCCAAGTTTCTTTTGATGAGATCATGGTCCATGTGGAAGAGACCAATTCGGATCAACTGGAACACCATGTCCAATTTGTAACCTACCGCAACAGTCTTCTCGGCAGTCTTTCTAAACTGTGATATGGCCTCGTCCTGTAAAAATCAACATAAAATTGATTCAAATGTAAACCATAAATTCAACAGAGATATATGCAAAGAGGAAATACTGCCTACGTTTCTAATAGATATATCAATTTCTAAAATGAAACGGTGTTTAAACTTTATTGTACTTAACTTAATAATGAGTGATGCTATCTATTTTTTTGTTTTTGAGTCAAACAACTCGTGCACTGTAAACAAGTAACCATTTCTTTTTCAAGGTAGAATCGGCTTGCTATAAAGGTGTTATTGCCAGGTCGTAATATTCAAAAACAAGTAAAATAAAAAAGAAAGTTTGTTCCCCATGAAATATATGTTAGGAAATATGCTGCGGCTCTTACAATAATGACTTTTGTCTCAATGATGTATTTGTTAATCTATGTGTTCGTATGTATCAACTCAAATATAGCACTATATACAAATCATTAAGGTGTATTGAAATGAGCAGTAAATGTCTCAGCCAGACTCACCTTGGCTCCAATTCTGCAGTAGTATTCGGCCTTGTTCAACATAAAGTCTCTTATTTCTGTTTCGCCAAGATTCTTTTCAGCGTCATCAACTTTATCGTCGAATTCCTTTAGTTTTTTCTCATTTTCAGCTTTCATCTTATCCACCAGAGCCTGGTTTACTGGCCAGTTCAGCTCAGCACAGACCTCTTCATAGAATGGTGCCATATCTGTAAAATTTAAGTCAATGATAACTACTTGGTATGCAAATTCAGATAACTCGATGATGTATACTTCCGTATAATTCATGCTTAGTCTGATGACTACCTGCTACTATAAAAAAATGAAATAGGGCGCGAGTATGCATTACTATCACGCCTTCCCACAATTACTCAGTCACTAGATCCCCGGCGACTGAGTAAAGCACCATTTACACAGTGACGACCTAGGCCAACTACTGGGCAACTAGGGTAAGGTTTAGGGTCACATTTTGGGTTATAATGAGCTTATTATAAACAAGAGCTAAGAGTGCATTTTCAAATAGAATCATTGGCCTTTAAAAGGCCAAATAAGCAGGTGGACACATTTAAAACTCACTACAAGTAGCTTAACACATGTTTAAAATTGTTGATTGAAAATATTTTGATATCTTAATTCTAATGAAGGGAGGGAGGGAGGGAGGGAGGGAGGGAGGGAGGGAGGGAGGGAGGGAGGGAGGGAGGGAGGGAGGGAGGGAGGGAGGGAGGGAGGGAGGGAATCCATGAATAGGGAAGGACCTGCATTGATTGGCTATTTAAAGGCCTATTCCTCTGTGACCACAGTACTTCATGGATCAGTGCACACATATATTTAGCTACCTGTAGGGGATTCAATTGGCAATTTGCCTCATGGATGAGTGCACACAGACCTGTCTGTATGCTGCCTGCCCATGTGGTCCAACAAAAACTTTGTTCCTATATACAACAATAAAGTAGGTCAAGCCAATATCTGGTGGTAAATGACATTACAAATGATTTTACAAAACAAAATCATTTGACTGGTGTGTTTAGACGTGGCACTTGATCATCACCATCCCACAGTACGACCATGAATAGAGAGAAAAGGGTTGGGGTGAACGCGTTTTTTGCGCGTTCCCGCCTTCTAGCCTTAGTACGATGCTTCCCATTCCCAAATTTTTTCCGACGAAGGTGGTGATCCACACGAGAACGAAAGAATTTTTACCATTAAAATCATTTGACTGGGTCTTGATTGATTCCTACAACAAAGTTATGAACCATTTTGACTTCTGTTTGTGTGTAAATATGATGAATAAAATATCTTCTCATACACCTTCTGCCTCCCCCCTCCCATTATGAGATTTGGTAAAAATACATGAATAGCACAGCAAATATAGATTTCACCTTAATAATGACACTTTCTAGGGTGTAAGCAACTGTCAGTGTCTCATATGGAGATGGTAAATGTTACACTAATGCTGAATGTAAATCAATATTGAGTAAACATGTGTTTGAGTATTCCAATTTCACTGAAAATCCCCCCCACTTTTTAAAAATACCTGAATACCTAAGTAAATATAGAATCCACCTAGAAAATTCCACTTCCTAGTACCTACTGTTTTTTATTGTTTTTCAAATGAGGCATATTACATTATGATTGAACCAGTTTAAGGGGTAGAAATATGTGCATATGGGAGTTCTTAAAAATGGACCTGTGACTACAGAAGTCCCCCCCCCCCCCAAACTGAATTCACTATTTTTTTTAAATCCATGTCAAAATACTAAATATCAAAACTATAAGGCATTGTACCACCATAAAACCTTCTGTCCAAAACTGAAATAATATTCCTATCTGTACTTAGTTAGCTATAAAACGAAAAAATGTGGTCAGGTCACTTGGTGACTCTACAAGCAGTTGTACTACAGTAGGCTATAGCCATAACCTAAAGACCAACCGTCCACCTGCTAATAACTGTAAATGAAAGTTCTAAGTGTCAGTGGGATTTCACAGAGCTAGCCTGCCAGGTTCATGGGAGGGACCGTTGTGACTGTGTGATTGCAGGGAGGAGTGGGTACATGTCACTATGACCTGATCCACAATCACTCAGTCATGAGCTTCCCCATCTGCACTTGGCTGCCTGCACCCACCCGTGGGTGGCAGGGACATGTGTGAAAGCCTACACAGTGCCTTGGGAACTGTCTGGCTGCGCCCCGCCAGCTGCGTCCAGGTGAGGGCATAGTGATAAGGTCATCTATGACTACCCAAGATGTTCAAGTGTTCCTACTGCTAAGAAAAGGTCAGCAAAAAGGAACATGCCCTGTTTTGTGATTAATGTCCCAGCTGGCAACACAAAGAACATGTCCAACAGGCATGAAGAAGCCATTCTACAACAATTTGGTGAAGGTCTATGCATGGCAGTCTATGCTGCCACCTCTGTGTGGGCACAGGTGGGGAAGACAATAAAACAGGTGTCGGAGTCGTGCCAACAGGAGTTTGTGACAATGAGTTCGGGTGATTGTTCGGGTGACAGCCTGCACAGTGCCTTGGAAGTTGCTCGGTCACACCCCACCAGTTGGGGCCAGGTGAGGGCATAGTCATAATCATCTATGACTACCCTAGGTAAAGTATTCACCCCTGATTCAGGGGTGAACAGCTGTTCTATGTAAATAGGTGAGGCTCTTTGCAGTTAGGGAACCAGCGAGGAAGACTGAACAAAATTGCTGGACCTGAGAACCAACAAAGCTTCATTGGAAAACTACGTCTAAATATACAGTTATAACATAAGATACAGCTGTTTTGAAGGTTGGCAAAGACAAATGGGTATATATTTATCGATTCCATTATTTTTTCATATATGTTAGAGTGTGTGCAGTATGAAATGACGACCCCGGTGGAGGGCTCTATGGCAGAGGAACCCGGCCCGGTTTGGGACAGGGCCGGGTACAGTGGCTATGACTACCCAAGATGCTCAAGTGTTCCTGCTGCTAAGAAGAAGTCAGAGATGATGGATCAGGCCCTCCTTTGCGATTACTATCCCATCTGGCAACACAAAGAACATGTCTGACAGGCAAAATGAAGCCATTCTACAACATTTGGTGAAGGTCTTCGCATGGCGGTCTATACGGCCGCGTCTGAGAGGGTACAGGCGGGGAAGAAAATACAACAGGAGTCGCTGTCGCGCCGAAGGGAGCTTGTGACCCGGTGATTGTTCTGAGTGTGGTGGTGACCGGTAAATCAGAGGAGTGATTGTCATCTGTATTCCTAAGGCACTATTTATGAGTATTTTGACTCCTTATCGTTCTCATTTCCTTGTGAACTCTGTTATGAAAATACAATCTATAATCATGTGACATTTTGAATCTCTATTTTAATTGGGTTTGTATCCTTGTTTTCAACAAATGAAAAAGAGTAGAGCAAATTTAACTGATTTTAAATTCCCTGGTCCATCCACTTGTCGATAGTTTAGCAATACCCCCTTTATCGCTCAAAAACTTTGCTAGCAACACATCTTCCATTTACACCTTAAGGTATATTCAAAAATGATATCTTTTTCATAAGATGAAGAAGAATATGAGGAGAGTTCATGTCCATATATCATTACGGCACTCTGTTCACTTCTGCATAATAAAACGGGATAATTTGTAAGGTGACTCGGCAAATTTCCCCGAGCCCTTTGTAAAATGGGGACTCTAAACATCAAAGATTGCGATTACTTACTGTCTTGTTCAATTGCTCCTAGGAGCTCCTTTTTCAACTTTGAGTCATTTCTGAAGTCATCTGTTGTCAACAGAAATTTCTTCTGTGCTAAATCAAGGTTGGGGTTCTTTTCTAACCCCTCTTCCTCTAAGTTTTCGATCGGCATTTTGGGTTTTCACGTCTTGCCTGGCTTGAGCCGGTCAGTTACTGCGGGATTGATGCGTTATGTTATCTATGTATACATGATGAGATAAAAATCAAAACTGAAACATCAAAATTCAGAAAAGTGAGATGTGAAGACTTGTAGAAATCAAATTGACATCTGATATCTATTTTATTTATATGGGGTTCTTCTGCGGAGTATTTCCTGTTACCGGAAACGCAAACTCGCCATGCGCATAGCACGGGAGGCAGTCACTTCCGCTGATTGCCCACAGGATGTTTTGATGTGACCAAATTTGACATTTCTAGGAACAGTACAAACTAATACGCCTAAATAGGTTGCAGGGTGTGCGTGGTGGTAGGTGTATTATGCCAGACATGCAGGCATTACATTTAGAAGATGCTCTGGAGGACAGTCCTCAGGTACGTCCGTGCACCTTTGGCTTTGATTACATTTCCGAATCTGCTGATCGACTTTACCACTCACGCCCACACTTGATGCCGTGTCCCTTCCGTTGCAGCTGTCAATTGAATAATGTACTTCTTCAAACTTATTTTGGTCTTCCGAAACGAGGACTAAAACTAATACTATATTCTAACATTTTATTGAGTTTAGGCCACCTTACATCGTCCTAAAGTTGCTGTCATTCGCAAGGGTGTGTCATATTTTAGAACACTCAGGCGAACAGTTTAAAAAAATAAAAGCTGTCTGTGAATCACTGAATGTGATAGAACCAGAAGGTTGGCATTATTTATAACTTACACAGTTTAAAATCAACAAGAATAAATTATTATTTACTGTTTTTATTCTTGTTGATTTTAAACTGTGTGGGCTTGTAATGAAAACGTGTGAATCTTATCAAAGTTTACATGAATTGCAAGTTCAAACTTTACTTACGGTATTGGTTCATGTGAAAATAGTTACTAGAATCATGTTTTCCAGGATCAAAATAGAAAATCTAGAACACTTTGGGCATTTCAATAATTAGCGTTGACTCTGACCCTGATTTAAAGTTATATTTCCATAGCATACTTTCCACCCGTGATATAGTGTAGTGGAATGTCAGACAGCTGACCGAAATCTCAACTGACACACTCCGATGTCGGACAACTGACACACCCGCTGAGACAACTGACACAATGTCGCGCTCGCGGGAAACTCCCCAACTAAAAACGGGAAATTCGCATTTTATGTTTCGTATATCAAAATGTAAACTTAATTACAGTTTCACACATATATCCAGCTATCTATTAGTCGTTATCTGGTGTTTATACGCTAAATATTCACAGAGTTATGGCCTAAGATGTGTCCAATGTATACACGGCCGCCCTGGGCGCCCGTGTATCATTCAAACTTCGATAACTTTTGATCACAAAATTGGATTTTTCAGATAGAAAAACATAATCAAATTAAAAGATATTTGAGGATATAATTTCTATATGTATGGCATGCGTATTCACCAACTTTCATAATCTTATTATGTTTGTTTGCTTTAGACTTTGCCATATAAAAAGACTGACACATGGGTGAGACAACTGACCAGTGAGACAACTGACACACTGTTTTTACGTATGTCACTTGTCTTGTGTCAGTTGAGATTTTGGTCAGTTGTCCCGCCCCCGTGTAGTGCCAGTCGTGTATACATGTCAAGAAAAGCAGCATACTGGCGACAGCGGCGCTAAACTTACCAGCTCCCCCACCCCATTCATCTCCATTGAGGGGTGAACAGCTGTTCTATGTTGAAAGATGTCACGCTCCGTTCATTTCTGATCTGGTACCCGGTGTTCAAAAATACGTGTTTGGTATACATGAGGAGGGTGGGGGGATCCAACGTGGCTTGATGTATTTGACAGAGAGAAATCTCACTTGAAAACTAACGCAATATATATCATGGACGAGGCTGATATAGCTAGATGCTACCTTGAAATGGGAAAGGATCTATTGCCGTTTCCATGGCATGCTTACTGGTTATGACATCATAATTAATGATATTGCCAGGAACTCCATTGTCTTCCAGGAAAGGGGAAGTGGGGCAACCATCAACAAATTGTGAGGTTACTGAAGTTAGGTCCTGATGGGTCTCAAAAGGGGCTGGGGGGATCGTCAAGTAGGAGTTATGTCAAAGGTTTCGCTCCAACACAGCTCATCAGGCATCATTAGAGAGGGGGGGGGGGGGTATGCATCAAACACCCAGATAAAAGTATTTTATCCAGGTTGTGAAATGAAGGCTCACATTAATGATTTATGTGCATATGAAGCATGCCATGTGGTCTGCCTGAGAGAGATTTCTCAGGTATGACAGCAGGATTCTGAATGAGAGACAACCCAGTAAATATAAATTCTTTTGGTCAATTATAAAGTAACATTGTATTGTCTAGTAGTCGTGCAGATGTAATTACTTAGTGGACACCCTAAGTTCCAAGCATATTTTCTGCATATGTGGGGTGATCCCTTAAGTCTCTTGATGGATGTCATATCAATGTGTATACAGGTGGCACTATGTTATAGAGACACTGATATAACCACATAGACAGCCCACAGATGCATACCTGACGCCTACAGGGGCCTACGTAGGCCATTGCCTGGTGTCTGATATTTTAGCCACAGGCCATGCTGCACACATACACACCACAGACTAGTGATTTAGATAATCTCAGTGGCCCCATAATTGGGGTTAAGAAGCAATCCGTACCGAAATACCTGTCCGTTTACATGGGGTGTCCCCTTAACTAGGATTAAATAAACACGTAATAGAGAGAAAAATTTCGGTTCCATGCAAATTGTCCGTCAGCACGGGGTGTCCCGGAAGTGGGTGTATATCAACTTGTTTTATACATGTCGGGTACGTGCGAGAAAAAGTAACGATCGTTTTATGTATACAGCATTAAGAGCCGTCCAGCCCTGTTTGGTCAGGGCTTGTTATACTGGCTAGCGACAGTGGAGTTTCCAGATATCCCTACAATTTACAAGACACTACACTACATAACCGGCATACTATGGACACTATGCTATGAAAATTGTACAATGTGCTATGCTTTCCCATGTTGTGCCGACTGCCTTTAACACTAGGGAATTGGACGCCTTGAGCCTTTTACCGTTTGAGCCTCCTGTCAGCGCAAAAACGTGGACGCCTTGAGCCTGCCTCATTTTAGTTCCGAATAGCGGGTTAGGGTTAGAAAAGGGTTAGGTAAGGGTTAGGGTTGAGTATATATGACTATAAACCACTATAAGTACACTTTTCAAAGTTTTTTACATGTAGATGCTCAAGGAAACCAAAATGGGGTAGGCTCAAGGCATCCACAGGGTAGGCTCAAGGCGTCCACAGAAAGGCTCAAGGCGTTCAGGGCTCGAATCATCCCGGGCTCAAGGCGTCCATGAACCTTAACACCACACTTTGGTTATTCTATATTGGAACACTCAGGCGTACAGTTTAAAAAGGTGCCTCTGGTACATTCAGAAGGTTGGCATTCTTATGTTTATTCATGTTGACTCTGAATCCATGAAAAGAAGTCATTTGGGGGCCAAGTATGTCCGCGCTAAGGGAGGGGAGGGGGCAAACTTTAAGAAATTATGCATGCATACTTTATGGATGACCCCTTGTAGGTTTATGATTTTGAAAAAGCAGGAATCTCATTAAATTTGCATGCATTATAAAGTTCCAGGTCATTCACTTATTTGTTCATCAAAATTGAAAATACAGACTGGAGTCCCTAGTACAAGTGGACCCGAATTGAGGCAAAGTAGCGTGGGGTGTGGATTGGACACCTTGAACCTTTTACGGTCTGAGCCCTCTGCCAACTCGAAACCCTGGACGCCTCGAGCCCACTCGTGGGTTTCTCTGGTGTGGGAAGTAAAAGAACTCTCAACTTGATAAATGTGTAGGTGTAATGTCTCTGCCTGAATTCATCTCATCAATTCGATCACCACCCTTGTGGTGTAAAACCAGTGAGAAAAGCTGAACCATGAGTTAGTCCCTAGATACCCTCAGGGTCCCTTTGTATGTTAAATACACAAACAAACCAAACTATCTCAACATTTCTGAAAAATATAAGTGAAGAGAGCACACTACGGCTTACTGCAACATTTTTAATGTTTAAGAAAAATACCACATTAAACATACTTATAAACCAAAGTCCAATCAGCACCCGAAAATGTATCAATGGTCTATGGCTGTTTCATTTCAGACACGGAGCCTCCTTGGTGTCTTTGAGAAGGATGCGAATCAGCTGTACAAATATACAACCGGTTTGTACCGGTGTTTTGATCGCGTCTTAAACGCCCAGGTAAGGAGATTACGTACTGACAGCCATTACTTGCGCGTCTGACCTCTTATATAAATGATGTTGTTGATACTCACGACTTCTCAGTAACTGTCTGTTCTTTATTGTCATCACTGTTACTACAACAGTTTTTTTTGTATGATTATCACTTGTTTATCCTACTAGTTTCGGCTGTACTACTGTCTTCATCAGGGATCAAGTGTGTAATAACTGGTATGGAGAGAGAGCGAGTTAACTGCTTATATACCCGATTTTGGCAAGAGAGATATACATGTACATGTATAAGCAACAGGGCCCCCTTGTGGGGTGGCATGGAACTAATGACAACAGTATTATGCTAATCATATCCCTTAAATAAATACAGCCATGATTGGATATGCCATAACAAAAATGTTGTTTTGATTCTAAATAGCAGCACTTACCAACTTGATCCAACTGTAGCTCCACCTGTAGAAGGGACTATTCTTTTTTAGTAGTATTTGCCTTTAGGGAAAACCACATATTAGATCAATATATTTTCTTTGTTACATTAGTAGGAGATGTTCCAATTTACTCGTGATGAGTAGATTTTGTGTTAAATAATAGGTCAGTTATTTTTTGTTAATCACAGAAATGTCCCTGACTTTTCATTCATTCATTAGAGTGATTTATTGCATATTAAGTTGTAGTAATATTAGTTACAGAGTGATGTATGGAGCCATGGAGATCGAGTATAATCTGGTTCTAGTGATTATTGGCATAGTTACAGGATAGTAATGCTTACGTTATTGGCAAAGAAAATATTATATGGACTGATATCGGGTTTGCTTCGAATCATGAATTGCAATCCTGGGATAAAGATAAAAGTCATTCTAAAAAATATCCAATTTGTGGGATGTTTATATCGTAGAAAGATAAGATGGACATGTTAGGACTTGGGTGACTCGACAAATTTCTTTCAAAATTTAGATGTTGACCTCACCCATGGGTCATAGTGACCATAGCTACCACCACGACCCATCGCCCCAATGGCAAAGGTGTTTTTAATCATTCTATTGGGCACATTTCAACAATAGAGTTGGTTTTAAATTGTGACCAGACATTTCAAGTGGTCTCTCAATATAATAACATATCATACTCAGTGATATACTTGTATAAAAAGAACATTAATGAGATGATAATATCTATAAAATAATAATATATGCAAAATTAACAGGATGATCGGGCCTATTGCACAACCACCATGAATTTGAATCTGTGCGACTTTCTTTATTCTTAAATTTTGTAAATAATTATCAATCCCACTCTGTAGTGATTTGCTGTTTCCATGGATAAAGTAGTGGTTAGCCCCCCCACTAAACTTTATCTTTTTTTCATAATCTAAACTTTGTCCATGAGTGGCGCCATCTTCACATGTCGCACTGAAACTACCTCAGTGTCCTGGGGAAGGACAATGGAACTAACATTCCCTCTGTGCCCTGTACATTCAAGAGCTACAGACACCCGTCTACGCATGAACTACGAGAGTAGCTGACTCCTTCACATATAACATGTAACGTTTTGTTCTTCAGAGGGAATTATGCGCTGCTACGCAGGGACTCTCCATGCAGTTAAAATCATACGAAACTCAGGTAGGTATTTTAAACTGGAATATTTAATTCAAGTGATTTATCCTTGGCAATGTAATCAGATTCAGTCGTCTGTCATTGCTATATGCATGTTTTTATATCATATGAAGCGGAAACCCCTCCCAGTTTTGAAGTAAATTCCTCATGAAAACTATTTCTACATTTTTTCCACACCCCAACTGACATCCCTGATATTGGAAGGGCTCCCCAGCGAAGGGCTTATCCATTTATAAACAGATCTACCAATAATCATATAATGTATATCTCTTTTTAAAAGAAAGGTTTCAACTCTAAACTCCTCATTGTATGCTTCAATGTTTATGTTCTGATTTCAGAATTTTCCGCTGGAGAGCGAGAATAGTATTCTGACGGATACACTGAAGCAGTTCTCTTCATATTTGGACGAAGTAAGTAATGTTATTGTTGCAAATGAATGATCTGTAATGCATGCATAGCATCCTATATTCCCGAAGTTGGTAAACGGAACTAAACTATCAAACTAAAACTTTGAACTAAATTTCTTTAAAAACTGTTCTTAATGGATCTGTTAGTATTGAAATTAAAATTCCACCGTGTAACTTTTCTGACAATATCGTAGGTCCCATGAATTCATTATTGTAATTCTGTATGAAACGAATTTTTTTACTCGATTTCAAAGCATATACATGCATTTCATCAGCCAAAGCACTGGATACATAATACTGGTCTTGAAAGTTGATCTCCAGGCAGTTATAGTTGTTTGAGAGACAATGCACCACAACACCCGAGTTACAAATGAAAAACCGTTGATTTTATGGAGATGCACATAGATAGACATTGTCCCTCATAAAGAAAGCGAATCGGTTACTTATGGTCCTACTCTACCATGCCCAGACACACCTGATAATATATATCTTGTATGCCAGGTTACTGCTGTATTGGAATTACAACACATCAAATGCCTGCAATCTTAAAAAGGAGAGAGCTTTATTTGCATTCAGTATGTACACATTTTTCTTCCAGCAATTAACTTTATTTTGAGAGAAATATAACATGTAGTGAACACACTAGCTGCAAAGTTGCAGATATGGGCTCTCACTCAAAATTAACCTTGAGGTTTGAATCGCTTAAGATTTCCATCCGAGTTAGTCTTAAGCGGGTGTTCCATTTATATGGTGGAGGTGTGGGAATTACCCACAGTATTCATGCGTGACCGAAGCACACACTCTATTGGTGTTGTCATCCTTGCTCGGAAAAAATCCGATGATTTGTTTCTCATATACATGAAAAGTTAGATAAATGTACATCTAGGTTTTGTAATTACTTACAACCAAAACAATACTGCCAACTGAAATTTTTAGATAAATAGCGAAAAAATTAGATTTTGTCAGATTCCCAGCGATCGCAGGACGTCGGTTGGCGCTAGTTTTCATGGTAGGCTGTGGTATAAGCATGTTTGGTGGATACCCTCTGATATTAAATTTCCAACAGGTCATTGGAACTCATCCTTTACCAGGTATCTCCAGACTATATCTAGACATATGAGTGTCAGGAATAGAATATATATAGATAGAAATTACATGGGAAACTAGATGGGTAAGATGGAGTTGCATTTCTGATTGCTGTCCAAAATAAAGAACAACTGAATATTAAAAAAAGAAAATGAAGAAGATCTCTAGCATGCAAGAAACCCCAGACTATAGTACTTTTTTTTATCACACCTTTAATATTTTCCACCATGGACTTAACAGTAAGAAAGTATGTCAGTGTGTGTGACATAGTGTGTGTGCGTGGCATACTATTGCTGTGTGACTTCCCGAAATATTAGCCAATCAGCAGTCAAGATTTGGGACTCATTTCTGCCATTCAAAAAACAACTCAAAAATGGCTGCCGTTTTTGTTTTTTTTATGGCTTTTTTTTGTTTTAGATTAATTGGGTTGGATAGATTCTGAACGCCAATCAGATTTTTCTAATATTGTTTATGCCACTTATTGAATTACTCTACGCATTTTCACTTGGCTTCCCCCCATGAAATTACTACTCTAACCCAAGTGGTGGGGAATTCGCTCAGTGATTAAGAACACAGGACTTGTAATCCTAAGGTTGTGAGGCTTTGTGAGTTTGAGTCCCACTGCAGCCACTTTTCTCCTTCGTCCCCTGCAGGGGTAGATATGCTGCAATATCAAAGGCCAATCCTTCTCATACCATGTCTATGTGGCGTGGGAACAAAAAGAACTCTCACCTCGTTAAATGTTTAGGGGTAAGATTTCAACATAGATTTATCTCATAGATTCGATCACCACCCCTGTGATGTAAAAAGAGTGAGAAAAGCTGAACCTTGAGGAAGTCTGGAAAGGACCTGTAATGGTTGACTGGACGTTTAATCAAACGAATGAATAAAAAAAACACGTACCCAATGCGTAGCATAAACAACATTAAAAATGTCCTTGTGCTGTTCCTTAAAGCCTGTATTCCACCAACAAGACAAAATCGTTGTACAGCGCCCGTATGGCGGTTGCTGCGTTTGCTGGCAGATCTGCTCTATTTTAAATCATCTGTCGGGTTGGTGGAAGCACAAACCACACGTTTCAGCAGGCGTCTGCTCTCCTGCCCGACATTTCAAGACGTCGGTTGGAGGATATTGGGTTTGATGGGACGTCGCCTCAAGGTTGCTGAGCGTCTGGTGGGGCGTTTGGCCATCTGCCAGCTGAAATGCGCTTCCACCAACCAGAATTTTCAGGCGATCCCCCAACCGATACCCCCAACAACCCTCCACAAGATGTAAATATAGCGTCGGCCGAAATAACTGATTGATTAGGTTTTTATCGGCTGGAATTGAGCATCTGGCCGATACATTCGAAGACTACGACACCTGCCCGTGAGCGCTGCCGGGACTTGCGGCGAGGGAACGCCGCCAACATGGTGCGGCCCACCCGGCGATACCCGAAGTCGCGAACGGACATCGAAAATTCCGACTTTCGGCAGAATTCTAGCACCATAGCGTGCCATACACATTCATAATATCAATCCTTATCTTTATTTACCTTCATTGTTCGATTAAATGTGTAATTCCTCGGTTATTTGACGTTTTCTGACCGTTCCCGTACAAAACCCAACACGCCGACACACTGCTCCGCTCGATACGCGGCTTTCGCGGGTTCAGAGCGTCGTAGTGTATCGCCGCACGCCGCGCCGCCTATCGGGTAACTCGATTACTACGTAAAAATGCGGCTAACGTCCACCAGTCGGCGCCACGGCAGGGGCGTCGGCTAGGATCTGCTGGAACTTTGAACCCACCCGACGCTCGTATGACGTCCAAATGAACGTCTGTTGGGGTTTTCGGTGGAGCAGCGACGCATTTTGAGGCCATTTTCCCACACGTTTCAACCGACGTCGGCTGAAAGGTCGGCTGGAACGTCTGTTGACGTTGAAAAAGTGGTTGTTTGGTGGAATACCGCCTTAATACCATGGGAGAGTAACTGCTTTTCCTAGATATTAAAAAAAACACAAAACAAAAACTGATGCAGCATGTCTGTTCTCCCTCGCCATCCACCACAGCTTAATGCAGTGTTGAGTGCAGCTTTGGACCCCCTCTCCGACTGTGTCCTTCGCCCTCTTATGAAGAACATCAAGACTGACCTGGAAAGTAAGCTTCGGCACCAAGCAGCCTGCTCGCGATTCTCCTTTCTATCTTGGCTCTAATCTGTATCTAGACGTTTTCCTTATTTCAGGTAAACCTTGCGTGTATGCTGTCAGCGTGTGCATGTTAGACATTGATTGATTTTTTACACGTATATGCGCGCATATTATATGAAGCATACGTGTAATTATGCACGTATAGCGAATTATTACATGTGCGTTAGTTCATATGCACTTTATTCATCCCTTATCAAGAATTATTTTGTAATACCTTCGAGGATATTTTGTCTTTTTGTCCACTATAATTTTTTTTCATTCTTATTCCATTTGTAGAATAATTTCACCCAGATGCCGTCCTGAATGATTATGGTTTTTTTCTTCAAATAAATGTTGAAATCAAGAAGATAGACTTTATTCACTTTACATGTTCAAGAACCTGGTCCTTTCCTTTTTACACATGCCTGTATAGGTTTCTTTCGGGTTTTCATTTTATTTTTGCTATTTTGCGTCATTTATTCTATCTCAATTCCACAGGATGTATAATAAAAGCAATAAAATACAGTAAAACCCTGCTTGAGGGACCACCCTCCATTCCGAGCAAAATGACTCCTTAAACGGGGTGTCCCTTTAAGCGGGGGTTTCAGTCTGGCGATGGTTATATAGTAAATTATTCCTATATAAATGAAGGAGACACCGGTGATTATTTAAAAGCTTTAATTCTAAGAACATACATGGAAAATGAATACAAAATGAATAAATATATATGTAAATACAAATCAATGTTTAAAAAAAATCCATTTCGAGCGAATTGGCCCCTTAAGCAAGGTGACCCCTTAAGCGGGGTGTCCCTGAAGCGGGGTTTTACTGTACCTATCAACGGCTGGGGGTAATATCCGTTACGGAGATAGGAGTATAGCTTTAGATATCACTTTAACCGTCTAAAATATAAATGTGAAATTATAGACTCTGAGATAGTCTACCATATTCTACATGATAGGGAATTCCTCTAAATTTTGACTAGATATGTTATGAGCGAGGCTTCAATAGGTTTACCTACAGCTAGAAAAAATATTTGTTAGACCAAATATGGCAGTGAGAACTAGTTGAGGTATCCAGGCAGTGACGTCTTGAAAAGAAGTTGTTTTAACTACACTATCGCGTACAATTATGAATCCATAATCTTTAGAATAGATCAAGAACATAGTTTACAGTTGGCATAAGGGAGGTGTACAGATATATTATTGTCCCTCTTTATCAAGGCGAATCGGTAAATTCTTGTCCTACTTTACCACTTCCTGGACACCACTAAATGTAAATTCCTCTGTCGAGACCTCCTGGATGGGTTCGTTGTGTTATTGCCATCCAGATTTATAGGGTACAGTCAGTGTTTCAGCTTATCTTGTTATGTTTAACCAGCAATGAGAGTGATATGGAGAAAGGTTTATTGTGGGTACATGCATACGTTTCTTAAAAATATTTTTTAAAGGCATATCCTACAATTCACGGTGGTACCACCTGGTGATTTTTGAGTACAAGCAATTATCAGTTGAACCTGGTTTCATGTAATTTATTTTAATTCCAAGTGAGTAGATTTAATGTTTTGCTTAGTTTGTCCAGCCTTAATAGGTAAAATAGGTCAATTTACATTTACTTGATTTACATAGGGAATGTACTAAAAAATATGGATTTCATCAATTCTTTCAAAAACAAGGACAGTGACTTATGAATTTTAAAACTTAAATGTGTAGTACTATATATATATATCTACTGTATTCTATGAAAGTTTGAGGAAAGTGACGTGGGTTTTACTATATGAAAAACAACCTTTTAGAATTTCTATATGTTCTATTTTGAATTAATCATAATATTGATATCGAAATCAAAAACTAGCACAGTGACCCATAATTCTTGAGTTAGATATGTGTTCTATAACACTTGAAGATCGTCATATTTAATTCTCAGGAAATTGACATTGGCTTTATTTTTCAAGCCAGATTGTTCGATATGCCTCAAATTGGATGATAATATCTTAACTATAAAATTGTATTTTTCAAACATTGCAGTTAAATACATATACACCCATACTGTGGTGCTACCCGTCCCCTGACCCACTTCTAGTTTAGTGATGGAACGTGACATATATCCTGCCCTCTACAGGATTCTGCGGTTCCTAGGCAACCATAAATTTGTTAACAGATGGAAACACAAACAAAACTGGAGTAGGAACTAGAACTATCGTGATTCCCTCATTATCTTCGTATGGACATTTCTAGTAGAGAACTAGAACATATTCAACAATAGATTCCTAAAATAAAATTGCATCATACTGTCGTTGTGACGCTTTCATCTCACCTATAATTAGTTTTGACACACGAACTACAGGAGGGAAAGACAATAGCTTAGATATTATAGTTAAAGACAATTAGAGAAAAAAAAACCTGGAGAATATATATGGAATAACGCCCTGATACGAGGGTGAATGTATCTTTCTGGAAACCTGCTAAATACTTCTTGGACATTTGACGTGGTAATTCTAGGTCCACACAACAAAATAAATTCTTTTTTTACAATTAGACAATTAGAGAAACACAGACCGTTACAGATTTATTCTTTTCAATGGATTTTTATAAAGGTTTGTATTTACATACAAACTTACAAATTCGCCTCACGACCTGTCTTCCGTTCCGGCCCTATCATATGGGTACAGGAGAATTCCTAGTTAGTGATCCCGAAGTGATTGCCGTTTGAGGACTTTTCTCCCATAAAATATGTCCTGACGCCAAAGGCGAAGGGCATATTTGATGGAACAAAAGGCTGAGAAAGGAATTGCCACAGAATCACTCACTACAGACACCTAAATAACACGAGAAAAATGTCTTGTAATGTACTTGCGAAGTATAGTGTGCCCGAACATTCAATACGTCTCAGTGAGCCCGAACATTATTTAAACTACGCTATAAACATATAACATTTTTTTAGGGTAGAGAGAAAAATACAAAGAAATTGGCCCTACCCCCAAAAAATTGGAAATTCATTATTTATACTTTCACCCCTAGCAGTAGGTAGTATTTCGGCCATGGGTATATAATAATAATAGGGTATACATCCATAATAGCTACCGGTATTATTGGAACAAAATGAGGTGGCGTTTGCTCCTCACAACAAACACTTTTCCTCTATTATTACATACCTACGGTCGAACGTCTATGAAATACTACCCGCTGCTAGGGGTGCAGTAATAATAATGTTCGTGCCCGCTGTGAATGTGATTTAATAAGTCATCAAAAAGTAGTTTTTTTCATTTTATGGCGTCAGGCAGTATGAAATCAAAGACTGACCTCGAACAGGAACTGTTTCGTCCACAGTAAGGACGTTTCCTAATATTACCGGGATAATGTACTTGAGGCTGGGTTTACACCGAGTCTTACGCCGGTTAATTTCTTTATCAGCTGAGCTCGTTGCACCTCATCCTGTCCGAGCAGTGTGCCCACAACATGCTGCGACCAGTTGCCAACTTCCTAAACGAAGATCTTGAGCGTAAGCCAAACCGACGATGTTTGCTTGGCTCCGTGTGAGTTGAGCCAAATGAACTAAAAAATTGCTTCAGTTTTAGCATGCCTCGGCTACTAACAGATGCAGCTGTTTGTACCAGTTGTGATGAGGACGCTATGGCACTGAGAAAAAGGTTGTAATGTGGATATTGACTATTTTGACACCTCTATGGCAAGCAAAAAAAAAAGTGATATGGATATTGAAATTGTGGCATAGCATCAGACACTAATTTAATAAATATTGCCATTCCTGTAAATAAAAATATCCTACTAAACCAAGTGAAATTCCTCGGAAGGCACATATTTTACCTACTATAATCTGTAAATCAAAACTTACTGCTGTGGTAGTAATGTGTACCATTTTCAAACATTCTACTCCGTTCACTTAAGAGTGTGCTCCATTGGGCCAGCAGTATGGCATGAAACCTGCACCATACTGCGCCGCTGTTAGCTCAAGTATAGAAACAAGCATCGTGGAGCAGGTCACATGCCCACTGGCGGCGGCCACATGGTGATGAACCAGCAAAACCTAATTAATAACTGGCCAGTTACCAGCTGGAGGCTGTGGCGGTCACTGGGCTAGTGGTTTTGTACACCTTATCTCACCCCTGGTATCTTTTTCCCCATAGACGTATCATTGGGAACTTGTATCCAACACCCATGGAGTATTTAGAAAAAAAATACTCAATGGGGGATTATGTCACAAAGGTTAGCCCATTAGTCAATGTGAAGGGTGAGATAAATTCAGAAACCTATTCAAGTTTACAATCAGAGCTCGATCCCATCTCGTTTGAATCGCTACATAATTCACGCAACTTTGCCTTGTGAATAACATATGATTCAAACTCAATGGGATACAAGCTCTGACCCTAAACTTTCATAGGTTTCCTCTATAGTAAGCACCAGCCACGTGATGCTCCTTTGATGCCATTCTGCCGACCCGGTGAAACATGCCCTTTAGATATATATATTCATCTACAAAGTCATATAGTTATTCAAACAATACAGTGTCATTTAGTAATTCTAATACCAACATTCAGTATTTGTTTCTAATCTATATCAGACAGACATAGTTAAACAATGAGCATTATTCATCCTTGGTAAAGGATACTGGCATGTTTTCATTATACACTGCATGCTCTGGATTTCATTTCCAGGTCCTACCTCTCCCAACACACACCCACCTTCTTCCCATCTACCCCCAAGTTCTACCACCCATCTTGATCCATTTTCTAGGCGGACTAGTCGTTGTTTTGCTGTAGGCTGCTTTGGTTGGTTATGATTTTGTCTGGAGTGTGTGTTGCACCACGTTTGTTGTTTATTGTTGACAGCTGAGTTCGGTGCACCGTATCCTCGCCGAGCAGCTTGCCGACGGTATGATCCACCCCATCTCCAAGTTCCTCCAAGCCGACCTGGAAAGTAAGCTCTGCCGGCGGGTGTTGAGGGGCCTCCGGCATGCCGTAGACCGTGTCTGACCACGGGGGTTACTTTCTAACCATCTCTACTAATTACAAACCTTAAAGGCATATCCTACAATACGCAGTGGTGCCACTGGACTTGTAATCTCGAGGTTGTCACACTTTGTGGGTTTGAGTGCCACTGCAGCCACTTTTCTCCATCGCCCCCAGCAGTGGTAGATTTACTGCTATATTAAAGGCCAATCCTTCTCATACCATGTCTATATAGTGTTGGAAGAAAAAAACTCTCACCTCAGTAAAAGTGTAGGGGTGAGATTTCTACCTAAATATATCTCAGAGATTTTATCATCACCCTTGTGGTGTAAAAGCAGTGAGGCTGAACCTTCAGAAGGTTTGGAAAGGGCCTGTAATGGTTGACTGGACGTGTCTATGTAGTGTGGGAAGTAAAAGAACTCTCACCTTGGTAAATGTGTAGGGGTGAGATTTCTACCTAAATTCATCTCATAGATTCAGTCAAACTCAAAAGTAAATGTAATACAACATATTGGAAGTTAAACTACCCAAAGAAACAAACCAAATTTTTGAATATTCTGGTATGTGAGATGTGTCCGTAAACACCTCTTGACGAAGCCGACGCTACTTTGTTAAACAAGTTTTAAAAAGAAAAAGGCTGTTTTAGATATTAAAGAATTAAAAAAAATTATGATATTTAGATATTAACATTTATCAATCCAAACTGATTCCTTGTGATATATTTTGATAATAAATTAGTGAAATATAATGTTTTGCACTGTTTGTCTCAACCCAATATGTGAAATAAGCCTAGTACTAACGTGTGTAGAACTACATATTTTCTATATTCTGTAAATCTGAAGAAAATGACATAGATTTTACTGTATGAAAACAAACATTTTAGAATTTCTATTCTATCATAATTTTATTATAATATCAAGTAGTAGGGTGACCCACACTTTTTAAGTTAGATATATGTCATACAACACTTGGACATCATCATATTCAACTTTCAGGAAAATGACAGGTTTTCATTTTCAAGCTAAATTGTCTGATATGCCTTTAAAACTTTGGAATTAAGCATGTTGTAATTGACGTTCCGGGTAAAATAATCAAATGTTAATGATTATTATATATCATATAAAAAAAGCCAGATGAATGATTGTTTCCTGACAATAATTCGACCTTCGCTTATAGTTTCTGTAACATAACGTTATCAATGTTTTGTAGATTTAATATATTTCATATTTACTCTCTATTGTTTCAGCAATTCGCTCAATGCAGGAAATGTTGAAGTTAGCTAGTAATGGTAAGTAGTTGATAATATAAAGGCTACTATGTATGAATACAAAAGCTTCGGCAGTACATAAACTAAAGAATACAAAAGCTTTATGATATATAACATATCATAACCTTGTATTTAAAGTAAACATATTTGACAATTAATGAATATGATTTTCTCTTTTTCTTTCTATATATCACTCAGTTTACGATTTCCCTGGTAATAACGACTTTATTCATATTTTCAGAACACGAAGGCGCCATACACCGCTATATGAAATTACCAAAGAGGAAGGACAATGAAAAATTACGATTGGAAACCAACGATGACCTTTACGTCAAACGCAAAGGATACCATCAGGTAAGCAGGAAAGTTTAAAATTTGAACTTTGCCTGGAAAAAATGATAGCCTATCGGGGGCCATGAATATCGCTCCTGATTTATCCAGATATGTCAAAATAAATTTTGTAGAGTTTTGTAAGGTTTCGGTGCAGTGGAAGAAGCCTCCCAAAAATTCATGATACTTATTGGCAATGTGAACGGGACCTCCATGAAATTTGCATGAACGCCCAAAAATCGCGGACATTTTTATGTACCTCATCCACCGTGAAAGTCCACTTGTACGATTCTGACAAACATTATGATACACTCCGAAATAAATTTCGCGGATTTTCTGGTTAGATTGGTTGCTCTGTGGAATCATCGCTTAAGAGTTGTAAGTTACCTGATGAGCCAAACCCGGCAAAATCTTGACCCCCCTCCCCCTCCACTGACATAAACCACTATTTGCCTTATTTGCTCTTATTTTAGCAATTTCATATGAATTACAGTCTTAATTGTTGATTATATAACATGTCTCCTGGTATTTCGCCTGGAGACTCCAGGGAGAGCAGGTGTGACGTCACTGGGTGATGTCATACCTACCAGTGCGACATGGTTACAGTGGTTAGGTATAGTTTAAAACTGTCATTCAAGGTCGCATCAGCTTAGGGGACAGACATAGCCTTGTCCTCATTGTATCTCAGGTAAAGATTGTAGCTAAAGATTGTAAATAAATGGGGTGCAGGTATTTCAGTATTTTCCCTTAAAACCTCACTGGCATTATCCAGTCCAGGGCATATGATGCCTTGAGGCATCAACTGGCCCAGGGCGAATGATGCCTTGAGGCATCATTTCTCAAAAACACACAAATTCGTTTTTAACAAGGAAATAATGGAGCAATATTAATCAAATTTTTACATCATATAGGTCTAACGCCACAATTACTATTTCTATTCAGAAGAAATAAGATATTTAGCATTATGTTTTGTATCACATGATTAAACATTCAGATTATGAGTCTTAACCATTATGTGCCCGTCCTCAAGCAGGACAAACTGCCACCAGCACTTGTCTTAAGGGGGTAGCTCAGCCGCAGGCACCCGTCCTTAAAGGGTTAACATTGGGAACGTGTTCTCCATGCCCCTACAAGTATTGCAGTCCGTTCTCCCTGGTCAATATCCCGTGTTTTGTCCGTTCTTTTAGTGTATACAGGGCTGAGATTAATACAGAAAGCAACTCATTTTGGTCAAAGTCATTGTTCTCCAACTCATTTAAATGCTAGGTGATATTCACTCAGCTGTTGCCTCATTCATATCACTCCACATCAAACTCGTGGTGAACAACGACTTTGACCAAAACTTGTTGTTTATATATTCAGTAGTTTGTAAAAAGTTTTCTCCTATACCGTTTAGGGGCTTGCGAGGATTTAAAAAAAAAAATTCACTTGTGGTAGTGTTACCATTTGTCTATCCCACAATGGTTTCTCATTACCCCTATCCCGCAACACAAGAGTAGAAAGCAGAGTTTGGGCAAATAAAATTTATTTTAATTTTATGAGCGAGAATAGAAGATATTAATACGTGATAGTAATATCTTAAAGATAATAATATACATATGATAGATATGTTATATTATGTGATAACATATTGGTAGATATGATACATATTTGGTAATATGGTATATGGTATACATGAAGTAGATGTGATACCGTATAAGGTATTACATATGGTGATATGTAATAAAAGAATACATATTGATATACATGTATAAAGTATTATGGTATATATGAATATACAATGTGTATAAAATATAAAATAGGCCCTACGAAAGTAGGAAGATAGAAGGTGAGGGTGGGTGGGAGAAAATTAGAGTGCGTCTGAGCAGCGTGAAGCGCAGGAAGAGAGTGAGAGAGATTGTGAGAGCGTGCTTCACCACGTGACCTAATAGTTCGCGTGGTTCGCACTAGGGGGCGCGCAGGGAGCGCTAGTAAGGAGGGAGTGCGCTAGGTGAAGCAATGACCGCCCCTGACCCTACGGCCATGGGCTACCAATTTTGTATGTATATGAATGACACTTAATAACTCCCACAGACGGCCTTGCACTACTACTCGTCCCTGAACGCCCTGCAGTACAAACGCAAGTGCTTCCTCATTGAGCCCATGCTGGGATACATGCACGCACAGAAGTCTTTCTACTCCATGGGCAACGAGGCCGTCGGCAAGAAAGACATTGACGACTTCCTGGCCAACATCAACGCCAGTGTGCAGGGGTGAGTGAAGAGCAAATCAAATACATATATTTATCCAAAAAAGAACATTATATGACAAAAAGATTGGAGTGTGGGGCCATGATAGAAATGAGACACCCCCCCCCCCTTTTTCAATGCATATTTGGTGCAAATGTATCCCTCTTTTTTCACAAAAACGCTGGAAAATCTTTCTTCACAAAATTTTCTCACGATTTCAAGGAGTCCAAGAACGCAGGAATCTGCACGCTAAAAACCATTTTATTGTACAATTCTATGCGGCACCATAATGATACTGAGAGGGGAGGGGAGATTAGATTACTACCACATTCTGGTGTCTCACTCCCAGAGGGTGGCGGAGTTGTTTTTTGGTTTTTTTTAACGTTTTATTTACCCTGGAGTTTGGTTTAGGGTTGCAAAATAACCCTATCTTCCAGCCGCTCCAACGGAGAAAATTCAGCGTGCCATTAGTGCCCAGCCGTGCTACTGTGTTTCCTGCTTCTCTGTTATCCTCTTCTCATACATGGTATCTCGTCGCGATATCGCCGTGGCTGTTACTATGTTGTAAAACACCACCAACCAGAATCCCTAGGTAGCTCTTGGGTACCTTTCTCTCCATATAAACCCCATCTTTTTCCCATGAGCCTCGATTTTTAGCAATTTTCACTGATAAGGCTTATCTGTGCACCACATGCTATATGGAACCGTACTCCGTTCCGTACAGTATTTCACGCATGCTATATGGAACGGTGCTTCGTTCCGTACAGTATTTCACACAATCTATATGGAACGGTGCTTCGTTCCGTACAGTATTTCAACGTTATATGGCGAAACGGTGTATATTTACAATGGGTATGTAATAAAAGAAATGATATGGATGACAAAAGAAAAAGAAAAATTAAACAGTGCTTTCACATTTGATAGTACTTTGACAAAGAAAAATTAAACAGTACTTTGACATTTTGTCGTGCAGGGTGCACCAGGAGCTGAGTCAGGAGACACAGCGCACCGTGGAGTTGATAGACGGCATCGAGCAGAAGTCAGTGCACCTCTACTTCGCCGAACCCCCGGAGGAGCTGGCCGTCGTGCCGCCCAACACCAGCCTCTCCCAGAAAGCGGGCTTCCTCTTCATGCGAACGTAAGTTTCCTATGTACAGTAAAACACCCTCCGTTCCAAGTGTCCCCTTAAGCGGGGTGTCCCCTTAAGCGGGATGTACCCTTAAGCGGGGTGTCCCCTTAAATGGGGTGACCCCTTAAGTGGGGTGTCTCCTTCAGTGGTTTTAAAATAAACTGAATAAAATTTTGTTCCAAGCAAATTGTTGCCTTATGGGGGGTGTCCCCTTATACGAGGTGTCCGAGAAGCGGGGTTTGACTGTATTTATTGTGGAAATCCACTGTTCCATATTCTGTATATGTAATTTCCTTTCCTTGTGTCAAACAAAGATAATATTGATTTAGCCTCATCTATGTAAAAAAGAAAAAACCAGTGTTTTGAACCTCCCCACAGACCCTCAGCCCCATGCCATGGCTGACAATGACATTGTCTAAGTTCTCCCGATCTCTCTGAGGCAGAAAAATCCACATGAAAATATTTCCACTTTTTCAATAACCCCAATTGATATCCCTGTATTTATCACCACACATGATACGATAAAGTAAGATACATATTTTGTGTGTACGTCTCAAATATTACTTTCTATGAAAATTGACATTTTCGTTTTCATTATATACAATTATTTTCCTTGTGTGAGAAAAAGATAATATTCAGAGCCTTTTAAAAAAAACCCCAAAAAAACAACTCATTCACGGCAATTAAACGGTGGATTTATCCAAATAATTACTGAGCCCCACGCTGTCGCCAAAACTGACATGGTTTCCATGTTTTCTCAGTCTCTCTAAATCAGTCCACATGAAAGATATTTCCAAATTGATATCTCTGTCCCTATATATACATGTACGCATTTGGAGACAGATCTGACGTAATTGCAGTTTTTCTGTCTCAGGGCCATAAGAACTTGTATATTTTCTTTATAGTAAACAAGCTCTTCTAGGAACCAAATGGGACAGGTGTTATTTCTTCATCCAAGGTGGAAACCTCATGTGCCAACAGAAAGCAGAGGTGAGCAGAAAAATAGATAATTAAACAGGTTAGAATAAAATAAATGTATAATTTAGTTTAGTCTTATTTACAGTAACCGGCAATTAAGTAATTATTTCACATTTTTTTACTGTGGCTCCTTCTTTTTAGATTTTATTTATGAAAACTAAATATATCATTGCATAGTGGACGTTTTCCATACAAGTAAAAGTAAATTTTCAAGCAATTGATGAAAATTTGTTAATGGGGGAATTTCCACTACTTACTTCTGGTAAGTGACATCAACCGCCATGAAAATGTCCCCAATGTTGTGCACGGTAGATTTAACAATGGAAAAATGAAAAGTACTACAAATGATGATAAAACATTCTGTATACTTCACATCCTATCTCCAAGAGTTTGTGGCACAAAATAAACATCACCTAACGGAAACAGTTAAAATAGCGTTATTTGGTATAGTAAAAACTGAGCCATTATGTTCGCTTTCATGCAGGTGGCAGGTAGCCTGGTGGTTGACTTGAATGATACTGGGACTGTGGCGGAGGTGGTTGAACTTGATGACCGACGCTTCACCTTCCAAGTCTGCAGCCCGCCCAGTAAAAAGTAAGCCCTATTACACATGTGTATCCAATCTAAAAATCACATTTCCTTCAATAAATCATAGATATCCTTACATAACAAATTTATTTAAATGACACCAGTATTTAGCTGATTTTTATCGCCTTGCTATTTATTTATTTTTTCAAAGATTTTTAAAAACATTTTTAAAATGTTGGTAAATGACATGTTTGATTTATCCAACAAATGTTTGATGATGTATTATAGTTTACCAAGGAATATAATGTTATCGAATATTCCTATTATCTCTCACCAAGATCGAAAAGGTAATGGAAATACTTTTGCCTCTCACTTCTCATTGTCTATCATTGCTGTCTGCTTATTGTATTAACCTCTCGCAGTACCATTTCTTTATTTTTTATAGATACTTTGACCAAAGTACATTCGGTTTGTGTCTAACTAAACACGTTTTTGTTCATGTCTTAAGAGATAAACAGCTAACCCCACTTTGAAAGTTTCTGTATGTTCTTTTAATTGAGTACCTTCACTCAGGAATCCAAATATATTGTGTGTTTGGAAAAGAAAATGAGAAGCCCCTCTCAAATATCATTATGGTTGTATCTATAAAAGAAATGATAAAGAAAGTATTATTATATCTTGGGATATAAGTAACTTGAATTTAGTATATCTCCTTAAGTTGGTTTCAGTATTCCATGGTATTAGTTAATATAAATCCCTATCTGTTTGACGGATACCTGTATCTCGCATACCTCCAAGAGGAAGAGGGATACAAAGAATTAGAGGAGATTTTTTCCAACTATATTTCTCAATAATACATATTCAACATAGGAAACTCATACCAAACGCTGTTTAGGGTAGCATAACCAAAACACCCAGTCGGGTTGGGTACGACGTTGTCACAAAAAATGCTCTCTCTTTTATATTTTGTTTTTTTCTTTCTTTTATATCTTAATTACGTTTATTTTTGTTCGAACACCGGAGTGGGATAGAATCTGAAACCAATTTGAGTGATTAGTGTTGATTGAAATGCCATTTGTTTTATATGGTCAAACTCGTGGGATATTAATCAATCATAATTACTCTTAGTGGTCTCTTCTATAGTATGTGTAATATATAGCACTATAAGTAGCATACCGTATACTACGACTGTGTGAGTGTGATTTATTATCCTACCCCTAATAAAAAACGCCATAGGCTTAACATGGGATTTGTTTATGTCATGGGTAGTGACATAAAGTGTTGTTTATGCAACTACTTTCTGATACTGAAAAAATATGGAAACGAGGTAGGATAAAATGTAGACGCCACTCGTTTGAGTTGGAGCTTATTTATGCCACTCATTTTGTTGGCTCCATAATTTCACGAGTCGAAGACGAGTGACATTACGGAGCCAACAAAATGAGTGGCATAAATAAGCTCAGACTCAAACGAGTGGCGTCTCTTGATATTATCCATCGCATATAAAGTCCCCATTGAATATGTATAGATACTCAGTAAACCACGAACCATTGTTTAAAAACTGTTAGAAACCATATGCACTGTTTTTAAATCCATTGTATACGGAATTCAAAACCATTGTTTACTGAAAATACACTCTTTGATCAGATATCTAGCTTAATTAATTGTATCTACAACGTAATGCCTGTGATTAGAGAGCAAAAGTTATATACCCTATAATGTGCCAATTCTTTAATTCACTAAAGAACATGGATAATAAATACAACAAGCGATGGTTTTGTGTATAGGTGGCTCTGTAAACTACTCAAGGTTGACTTTGTAATACACCGGCTTACGTTCATGTATTACTACGCTTCAACCTCTTGTAGTTTACAGCGGCTTGTCCAGAAAACCGTCGATTATTCAATTGTCTCTGTTCACATTTCCCTCGTAGTACTGTGTGAGATCTCCACTTTTTCAGTCAGACAGAGAACGTCGTTGCCGGGTTCCTAAGTAACTTTACAAATGTGCCGTTGGTAACTGAGAGGTAAATCAGAAACTTCTAGGTAGATTCATTATCAGAGCTATCATAGACAAGATCAAGTTCTTAAGCAAACCCGAATTAAGCAGGACAGAGATATTTCCAACAGATCCAGGGCTTCTCCAGATTCGATTAATATTACGTGGCAGTAACACCTCTATGGCAAGCCGATGCTACCTTGACCTCACATTGTGAACTCATATCCAGTGCCTATGAAGTATCTAGAAAAAATACTGAATGGGGCATTATGTCACAGAGGTTAGCCCATTAGTCAATGTGAAGGGTGAGATAATTTCAAAAACCTATTCAAGTTTACAGTCAGAGCTCGATCCCATCTCGTTTGAATCGCATAATGCAGGCCACGGCTCGCTGCTATGTAGTGAAATGTGGGTGCCAAGGTGGACCAAATAACTCTTGCCAAAATCAATCAACCATTAGATAATTGTGTACTGGTGTCGAATAAGAAAAATCAGGATTTATGATATTTTCACATATTTTCAAACTTACCTCTATGGGGCCATCTGTAAAGTACATACGCACTGAGGGGGTGGGGGTGGTAAATTATCTTAGGATACCTTGCGTATGGCCCTTAATTGATCTATTGCGTACAAGATTTGCGGGGGGGGGGGGGGGTCAACATTTGAAGTGGAATTCACACGGTGGGATTCATGTACCTCATAAGGTTCAAAATCTCACGAGATTCTGTTCCTTTTTAGGGGTAAATGTCGCCAACAATTACAGGGGGAAAACATGTTTCAGGGAAATGGAACCCTACAATTCAGGGACGTCAGTTTTTCTTGTTTCCGTGGAATTCCGTGATTTCATTTTTGGAATAATATATCTTTTTTCTTATGTAAAATGAACATAACAATTAAAAAATACTCCAAAATACTCATAGATTTCCCAATTAATCTGCCTCCAGACGCATGTTCTGTAGTGATAATATAATTAATTTTTATAATTACTATATTCTAGGTCTTTTTGGTGTATATATGTCTTATGTCTAACCCAGTATTGCCAGGAAAAAATATTTCCTTGTTTTTTTCTGACCCCAACTGGCATCCCTGACAATTTAGACGAAGAAATTGTGTTTGAGTGCAGAATCTCAGCAGGATTTGTCTCAGATAAACACCCTGTGAGATACATGAATACCATCATGTAAATCCCACTTTAGGGAATTTTGCATACATACTTTATGGATGGCTCCTAGGTATTTTTACAAGCATATAAACACACTTATAAGATCAGAGTATGTTTTATTTAAGAATATCCCGCAAGAATTTATCCTTACGCGCACAGATTTGTATGTAAACAATAGCAGGATTCAGTTAAGTACGGCACGAGAATCTCACTCTCGTGGGCCCTCAGTCTCCAAACATAGGTCTTGTCCAGTCTGTTTCTATGTGTGGGAGTTTCTCCAAGCGGATTCTACCAGAATCATAGTTTTTTAGATATAGTAGGTAACAAATTTGCTTCATTGTCGAGCTGATTTCTATGCTCTGAATTAGGCTTTACCAAACCAGGGAGTTATCCGCGTACCCTTCGTCACACTCCTACTCTCCACCATCTAGCAAATTCTAATGATACAAGGAGAAAGGATTGAGTTGTAATATTTAAAAAAATCATAATATGGGTTACGAAACTCTCCTTTACACATCTATTTCAGAGAAGGGTTTGGGAAACAGGGTAGGAATATGAACCACAGATTACGATGACTTTAATTGTTCATTCCTGAAAATAAATTCACCCTGCCTACAAAATTCTTTTCCTTTATAGTCCTATAAGAACAGCGTTCGCTTATAAGGATCTCAAATAAGTTAATCAATAACCACAGGCTCTTGTTGCATGCTTTAACTAAGGAACTGTTATAGACTATTATAATACTTTCTATATATGTGTAATACATAGCAGTAAGGTGGGACGAGGAAAGGTTTTCTATTGAGGAGACCCATGTCTAAACAAAGAAAAGTCAGGGGAACATTTTTTTATATAGCAGTCTTTATTTCTCTAGAAGTTTACATTAGTATATACCTGTGCCAGTATGTTACACAAATACCAACCTCTGCTAGGGTATTGGTATCAAATATATACCGGCACAGTATGGTGGTATAAAATGATGTACCACCCTACTTTGAATACAAATTCTGATTGGCTGAAAAAAATTGCACTGACCTATTTAGGAAGTGCTGGCAGTGACTTGCACAAGGATCACAGGAGTTGAAATGAAAAAAAAGGAGTAAAAAATGTGCTTGGAGCATATTCTGTGCTTGACCTTTACTAAGATGTCAAGAGATATACCAGCACACTTTGAATCCAGCTCGGACGTTGTCATATTTCCTTATGTAATTCACCAAATACTTATATTTGAAGGTATATAATAAAATAAAAATGTATTACCTTACTGGTACATACTCATATACCGTGTTACTTTTGATAAAAAATATTCCACTCACTCTGTGAGCTCGTGGAAAATTTTTATCTAAAGAAACGCTGTATATGAGTATGTACCAGTAAGGTAAATACATTTTATCTTATTAGTCTCATCTTTTGAGGTGAAATGTCCTTTAATTCAGTCAGCACCTTTAATATATACTGCCTTTCAATCATAGCAGTAGCGTGATAACTCAATCAGAACATTAGCATGAAGAAATTATTCGTTACTAATTAAAAATACTAGATCTGGGTTTTTTTTGTGTGTGAGTATACGATACGAAAACTAAAGACAGAACAGCTAAAAACTTTGGTATTATAACTTCAGACAACCTTAACATTAGACAATCCTTACACAACAGATTCCACGAATTACTTTCGTTAGGCCTTGCCTTTATTACATTTCCAGCCTAGTTACAGACAGTTAGACATACCAAAGTCAGGGGGAAATTAGTTTCCCCAGTTCTCCTGAATCGGGGGTGTGAATATTAGCCCTGATGGATGCTTTTGGTAAGAAATAAAAATAAAATATTCATATGAATTTTGGTCGTCGTGTAGGCATAAATATCATCCTTAGTGATGATATTTTTTGTAGTTAATAATTAGTGTAAAATAATTAAAATATGGTGGTGGCTAAGTGCATAGTGGATTTCATAACAGGCTCTAACAAGAACCACAAGAGGTACTCTAGATAACGTATATTAATTTATCGTATTAAATGCTCTGTAAATCAAATTATACCAAAGTACAGTGTATCTTTAAAAAGTATACGTTGAATATGTTTGCTTGATCTAGGCACACATTCTGCTTTAGAAATAATCACAAAAGTACTAATAGGATCACTTACAGAAGGACTGCCAAGAATATGACCTCAGAAAAAAATAAAAGATCTCTATAGCGTACAACATATGTATAAAAGTGTGGTAAAATCCTGTCTAACCCTAAGGCACTGCGAAGAACGGATGTCCACTCCAGAGTTTTTAACAATGAACACTTTATTCCATAATGTAAACGTTTCGGCCTATTCAGCCTTCGTTAGGACAGGAATATAGGAGGAATGATAATGTAACACCAAAACTCTCATATTTATAGTAAAATTATGGTGATCTGAATACGGTGCCCGAGAAATAAACAAACATGGCACAAGTTTAGAGGATCCCATTAGGGTTGTCCAGAATGCTTTTAACACATTTAGTTCTAAACAATCAGTTAGTCCCATTTGGGTCATCGGAATATAAATATCAAGTCACTTCCGTGGATCTTCTTATTTGGTTAATTTTCAAATGTATAAGTAGTATTTAAGATATTGACCTGAAACTTGCGAGGAGTTTAACCCTTAAGTGTATCTGACAGTGTGCGTTATTATCATCATTCAATGTTTGCCTACAATTAAGACTACGTTCATTTTGACCTGTATTGTGTGTTACCTCCTAAGATTTGATTTAAACGTTGAGATTTTTACTATAGTTTAAGTACAACTGCATCATGTATTCACATTGGAAATAATTTTGTTCATAAATATCTGTGTCCTCAATCAAGATGTACCATATCAAGTCAGAAAACTTATAAAAAAAGATATAAGGGCCTCGTAGTCACAGTTATATTTCACGGAAAGTATTAAGGAATGGCACTTCCAATGTAAAATGTCAATAAAAGTCAGTATAAATCAGTAGATAACGATCACGGTTATATATATTTTTCATTTTCCTTTCAGAATAATTGGACTTCAAGCAGAGAGTATTCGGGAAAGGGATGAGGTGAGAAATTCTTCATTTACTTTTTACAAATGGGATATCTGATGGACTGAGAACTGCTTCATCATTTTTCGTGGGTTGTTGAGTTAGCTCAGTGGTTAAGAGCACTGGACTCATAATCCCAAGGTTGTGAGACTTTGTGGGGTTGGAACCCACTGCTACCACTTTTCTCCTTCATCCCCAGCAGTGGTAGACTTACTACTATATCAAAGGCCAATCCTTCTCATACCATGTCTATATAGTGTTGGAAGAAAAAAAACTCTCACCTCGGTAAAAGTGTAGGGGTGAGATTTCTACCTAAATATATCTCAGAGATTTTATCATCACCCTTGTGGTGTAAAAGCAGTGAGGCTGAACCTTCAGAAGGACTGGAAAGTGCCGGTACTGGTTGACTGGACGTTCAATCAAATGAACAGTCCCCATTTACTGAGAGTAAAGTGCATGGGGTCCATCCATAAAATATGTACCCAGAATATCTGAAATTTTTGACCCCCTACCCCCTCCAAATTGCGTACGCAATAGAAAAAAGAAGGAGCATATATGCAAAATTTCCAAAATTTCTGATCAGAACCCCCACCCCCACTCGGTGCATACATGCTTAATGGATGGCTCCATATATCCTCATGTGTAACTCATGTTCATTATCACATGTTATGGAACAACCAGTAAATGGCATATGACAAACTCATAGTATCGGATTTGCTGGTCCCTATTCACATAATTATCAGAGGTATGTTAGTGAATATTTCCGCCTTGCTTCATGTTTTATATTTCCGTTTTCCACAATCCTCCCCATCCGACTGATGGGAAATAAAGTTCAGTCTCTGTAACATATGCTATCTAGAACGTAAAGCTGAAATATCCAATTTATCTATTTTAAAATGTACACTAAACTCTTGTGGTGTATTTTTTTTCGTTCCAATGGATTCGACTAGCGATTCCGTGGTAGGAAAAAATCACTAAACTCATGTTTGGAAGTGTTAAATTTCAAATAATTTGTCGTAAGCGATGTGTATTTCGAGTGATGCAATGTCAAGTCGAATGATAACATCTAGATTTTCCAGATAATTTCAAACAGGAATGTTCTCCCGCTGAGCTCTCTCTACACACACCGTAAAACCCCGCTTATATACCGATATTTTAGGGATTTAATTTTTTTTAAAATCGGCTTATAAATCTCTTCCAAAGTCAGGGTTCGGCTTATAACAGCGGTTTTTCAAAAATTGATTATTGAAAACCCCAAAATCAGTACAAATCTATAATAAAGTACCCCAAAAAACAAGAGATATACAAATGTGATTCATTCAATTGTAGTAATCTGTCAGATAGCATTTGATATACTATAATGGTCTTATAAATGTTAATTGAAACGTTTAAATTCTATACCTTATCTTATAAAATTCTACAAAAATTTGGGAGTGGGGGGGGGGGGGGGGGGGGAATTGGGGCTTCGGCTTATAACCGGGGTTTTCCTAAAGTTGAAAAACCCCTAGAATCGGCTTAAAGCATTTCGCTGAAGTGGGGGGTCGGCTTATAACTGGGGTCGGCCTAAAAGCGGGGTTTTCTGGTGCTATGAAATCAATGCTTGCTTGCATGGATGGTATGTTTATAGCGCTATGTTTTACCCAGTATGATGCATTTTTCCGTGTCTTTTTTCAGTGGGTGGCAACAATAAATAACGTCGTACAGAACGGTGGCTACGTGACTGGTGTGGAGCCACAGAAGGTTGGTGCACTTCCATTTGCTCGTAAACTCCCCCATAGAGAGGGTAGCAGTAGAAATTAAGACATTTGCGGTAATTAATATGTTCAACGCAGAAGCAAACTCAAAAGGTCAACATTGAGTTAATAATTATGGGAATTCCACTAAGTGGCTTCATTATGGCAGGGAGGGTTACGATCTAATGTCATAATCTCTAATTGGGGTTTGTTTTATTAGTGTTGATCTGGGTTTTTATTATCAAGGGTAGCATAACAGCACATAAAAGGTAAACATACATTGATTGACACATTTCAGGACTATAGTAAAGTTCCTAGGGTTCATATTTTTATTCATCTTTTATAATTTCTAATAAAAATATACTGTGTGCGATGCAAATTGTAGGATCTCAAATACAGTCATCAAAGTATGATTATTAATATATGCATGAATTGTATACATATTCTCCATGAAATGACTTGGGAAATTAGGGAATTAATCTTACGCCGATGGAGGACTAATGAGGTGTTAAAAAAACTTGTAAAGGATAAGTTATCTTAAAGGCGCTACTATAGATGCGTGGCATATTCATTGTTTTTTACCGCCGACGTGAGGGAGTCGAGGGCGCTTCAGTGACCTTTCCCCGCCGCACGCCGTGAGGGGGAGGCGGGGGAGAGTGCGGGGGGCGGGGGTGGGGGCTCCGGGCCGGGGGGGGGGGGGGGGATGAGGAGAATACAGAATCGGGCGGAGGGTGGTGATGGGGAATACGGAGTCATACAGTGTGTGTGTGTGGGGGGGGGGGGGGGGTATACAGAGTTGAGGGAGGGAGGGGGGGGGGGGTAAAGGCCGGGGGAGGGGATAAATGAAATACACAGAATGTGTGTGTGTGTTTATGTGAGGGGGGGGGGGGGGGAGGGTTTCCAGGTCTGGGGGATGGGCTGGGGGTACGATGTTGTTGTTTTTTCTTGGGGGAGGGGGGATCCAAGTCCGGGTGTGGGGGATGGGCTGGGGGTACGGTGTTTTGTTTTTTTCTGGGGGGTGGGGGGGGGGGGGGGTCCAAGCGCTGGTAATACAAATTGGGGGTGGAGGGATCCGGCGGGGTGAGGGGTGGGCGGGGGTGGGGGGTACGGGGGGGGGGGTAAACGGGATGGATGGAGTACACAGAAGGGGGGGGGGGGGGTCTGGGAATACCGATACAGAGTTGGGGGTTTGGAACCCGATACAGAGTTTGGGGGGGGGGGGGGGGTGTCTCGGAATACAGAGTTGAGGGGGGGGGGGGGACTGGTCCGGCCGGTGAGGGGATGGGGGCGAACAGGCGGGGGCGGGCGGGGAGAGGCGGGGCTCGCGCCGGGGAAGCAAAGGGCGGAGTGTGCGTGAGGGGAGGCGGCAGGATGGCGGGTGAGTTGGGGGGGGGGGGGGCGGCGTAGGGGTAGTAGGGCAGGTGTGTGGCAGGCTGCCAGTAGGAGCACGCAGTATGGGCCTAGACGACCACTACCGCTTATTGAATGCAGGAGGCAGCTTATAGACGGTGTTCTTGTAATATACACAACATCCCTTTATTGGCCTCAAGTGCACCCAGCCAGCCAGCCAGCCATACAGCCAGCCAGCCGAGGTCTCCTGATACCTACTTACAGATGGGATAGTCTTCATCTATCCCATAACTGGCCATACCCGCGTTACCAAGGGACGGTACTTTAATATCGACGTAAACTTTGTATCGCGGAGAGAATTTTACTTACTTTCCGCATCCATTTATTAGGATTATCCAACACGTGAGGAGCAGTTCAGGAGCAGTTCAGGAATGTACGTTGAGAAAGCGAGAAGCTCGGGGCTTTATGTCTGGATACTGTACCGTTAGGAGGACTTTAAGGGGACTTAGTGGGACACAATCATTAAGGGCGCATAGAGAGGATACCTATAGGAGTTTATAAGCACGAGCATTTATAAGCACGAGCATTGTGTTTCTCTACTGGCATTATAACTTATACCACACCAGGCCAAGCTTGAACAATTCATCGTGGATGTTTATCTTCTTGGAATAGCGGATATTCATGTGCTAACATTTATTATCATTTTTGCCACATTTTAGCTCTGAGGAGTGAAACAAGTCACAGGAAAGAGTGACTTGTTTTCTGACTGATATGAAGGCAGTACATTGGCTTTATGACACCCTGTTAGTAAGGTGGAAAGCATTACTGTGAGCTACTCACTGAGCAACACTACAAACTGCCCACTGAGCAACACTGCAAGCTGCCTTTGTATTTATTCATTAAAAAAACCACCATATTGTCTCGTGCGAAATATTGCGTATTTCAAATGACACCAAATGATTTCGGGTCTCAGCGGTAATATTGACCGTGTGTCGATATTAATCAATGCCCGTGCCGAAACCCCATCCGTGACATCACAGCAGTGCGGCATACATCAGAGCGACATGGGGGACCTGTCGCCTAAATACGCGGAGCTCACTCTCCAGGACTGGATCCCCGTGAACCGGTAAATATCTTCAGTGTGGGTCTCTTACCAGTCGGTTGTTTGTTGCAGGAGAGATCCATGTCGAGCAGCTCAGGACGGATCTCCGGTGCCGTCCCCGTCCCCGCCGTCAAGGAACCAAGGCCGTAAGAGATAGAGTCCCGTTACATTTAATATAAATGGGATGCAAGGTTTCAATGTTTCCATGGTTCCATGGTTTTTTTTGTGTTATTAAGGGTATATTGTGTCAGAAAATCACCGAATTCGGCTATATGGCCGTTCTTCCACTCGGGCCCTAGACCCCTACTCCTCATTCTTTTTTTTCTTTTTTTTTTATTCTTTTATTTAGACTGGAGAGTCTACTAGGGTTTCCCCTGTTTTCAGTAGGCTCCAGTGGCTCTTAGGGCGGGTGTTAAGCCAAATGGGCAGTGGGTACCATTTTTGTGTAAGTCTTTGGTATGACCCGGCCGGGGTTTGAACCCACGACCTCCCATGCTCGAGGCGAACACCCCTACCACTTGGACACCGAGCTTGGTATTTCATTTCATTTCCAGAATTCAGAAACTTTCTCACCCCTGGCATTTTTGTCACATAGGCTTAATGTTGGTAACTCGATCTCAATGCCCCTACAAGTATTGCTGTCCGTTCTATATGGTCTATGACATTATGTATCGAGTATACTGTCCTTTCTTTTAGTGTGTACAGGGGTGGGATAGATACAGAAAGCAACTCGTTTTGGTCAAAATCGTTGTTCACCAACTCATTTGAATGCTACACAATATTCACTCGGCTTTATCTCGTTTATATCACTCCACGTCAAACTCATGGAGAACAACGACTTTGACCAAAACTTATTGGTTTATTGTTTCGTCTCTAAGGAGTTACCTGGCCACAGGGTGTTGTCCTTAAAGGTTAACGGGTGATCCCTTTAATGATTAGTTCTGCTGCTAAGGTGCTATTGTATCTCCATCTCTTTCATCGGCATCTGAGTTTATCATCCATCGCATACAAAGACCCCCATTGAACATATATGGGGACTCACTAAATCACTACCCATTACTTAAGAACCGTCAGATACCACAACCATTTTATAGAGATTTTATATCCGTTGACTTCACAATACACTAGATAATGCTCGTATATTGATCAGCTTGTGGTTTATGGCCGGTTGGCCAGTAATCCATGTATAACTCATCCAATGGGAACCTGAAGTAAAGAACACTGATCATAAAGATTAATATAATTTTTTTGATTTATTCATCAAACTTCTGAGCAGTGCTCAGTTCTTCCATTTGACTATTCGACAGACACCTGTACAAGTAGTGTGCACTTTGCTGTAATCTCACTACATTGGAAATAAACATGAGAGAGGGCACTGTACATATACAATTGGTGCATGGGTAGAGTGTAAATGTGTGCTTGTGTCAGAGTAGGGCTACTATATTAACTAGTAGTAAAAAATGCAATTCATGCATACAGTTCACATGCGGAACCTTTCAACTTAAGCAGTAGTATCTCGTCAGCCCTCCTCTGGCTTCCCCCTCCCCATTGTCCTCTTAAATGCAGCAATTGAGTCTAACCTCTGTGAGTGAGCTGGTATATTCTTCCAAATCTGAATACCCCTGTGCATTGGTATCTTGGTGTATCTAGCCGTTTTGTGACACCTTTCCCCGAACTTTATTATGTCTGAGCTGCGAGTCGCGTGCCTTGCATGCTCTACCCTACTTTCCTTGCTGCTTACCTTATACATCATCCTTGCACCCAATACTCAATGGCTAATTTGGCGAGTTATTCCAGCAATAAATGATGTTATTCGGGGTGAGATAAAATCAGAAACCCACTTGATGAGAATAACTTGGTCTGCACTCCACCTCGTTTGACCGCTACGTAATTCACTCAGCTTCGCTTCGTGCATTAATCCGCAGGCAAACTCGGTGGAGTACGGGCCAAGTTATTCTCATCTTGTGGGTTTCCTCTAATTATCTCACCCCAGATATTTTTTCTCCATAGACTTAACATTGGAAACTCGTATCTAACACCCATTAGATATTTAGGAAAAATATCCAATGGGGGATAATGTCACAAATGTTAGCCCATTAGTCAATATTAAGGGTGAGATAAATTCAGAAACCTATTCAAGTTTAGGGTCAGAGCTCGATCCCATCTCATTTGAATCACATAGCAATTCACGCGGCTTCGCCTTGTGAATTACTACGTGATTCAAACTCGATGGGTTACGAGCTCAGACCCTAAACTTTCATGGGTTTCCTCTATATCAACTAGTAGTAAAAAAATGCAATTCATGCATACAGTTCACATGCGTTCACAGAACCTTTCAACTTAACCAGTAGTATCTCGTCAGCCCTCCTCTGGGTTCCCCCTCCCCATTGTCCTCTTAAATGCAGCAATTGAGTCTAGCCTCTGTGGGTCAGCTGTTATATTCTTCCAAATCTGAATACCCCTGTGCATTGGTATCTTGGTGTATCTAGCCGTTTTGTGACGCCTTTCCTTGAACTTTATTTTGTCTGAGGTACGAGTCGCGTGCCTTGCATGCTCTACCCTACTTTCCATCCTGCTTAACTTATACATCATCCTTGCCTGTTGTAGCCTCAGCCTTTCATGCAACAGTTCTACACCCAGCCTTTCAAGCAGTTCAGCTACAGTATGTCTGCTTTTGGTATACCCTTATATCTCACCCCGGTATTTTTCTCCATAGGCTTAACATTAGGAACTCGTACTCCACGGCCGTGAAAGTATTGTACCCAATACTGAATGGCTAATTTGGCGAGTTATTCCAGCAATAAATGATGTTATACGGGGTGAGATAAAATCAGAAACCCGCTTGATGAGAATAACTTGGTCTGCACTCCACCTCGTTTGACCGCTACGTAATTCACTCAGCTTCGCTTCGTGGATTAATCAGCAGGCAAACTCGGTGGAGTACGGACCAAGTTATTCTCATCTCGTGGGTTTCCTCTAAGTACCACTCTTAAAGCCTGGTTCTGAACACGTCGAAGCGAGACTTGAGCATCACTATTAGCACCCTGTATCACAAACCCACTATACTCAATCACTGGCCTTATACATCTGCAGTAGATCTGCAGTGCTATGCCTTTGGTTATTGACCTCCTTATTTTTGCTAACTTAAATATTCTGTTACTAGCGGATTTAGGTATTTGATCTCAACATCTGCCCTCCACAGTTTATATTCAGGTCTGGGAGATAATTTCTTCTTGCATGCAAGGCAAACCAGCATGTCATAGTTTCTGCTGCATTTAGTTTTAGCCCGTTAATCTCACTCCACCTATACACCACGTTTGTTGCTAGTTCGAGCTTTGCTTTTGCCATGGCAGGATTCAGGTCGCTTGAGTATAATATCAGGTCATCCGCATACTGCAAATGGCTTACATCCTCAGTTGCTGGTTCCAGGTCATTCACAAAAAATGATGAAAAGCAGTGGGGCGAGCACTGACCCCTGTGGGACCCCTGATTCTATATTAATTTCTTCAGTCATATATGCCCTGGTGAATGGAATTGTTCTGTCCTGTAATGTCGGTTGTATTGTCCTGTATTATTATGTTGGCTGTATTGTCCTTTATTATCCATCGTATACAAAAACCACATTGAAAATGTATGGGGACTCAGTAAACCACAAACCATTATATAAGACCTGTCAGATACCATAACTATGTTATACGGATTCGAATCTGGGGTATGCGACCTCAAAGCCATGGTATACGGTTAAATAGTCCCTTTGTGATATAGAGCAAAGAAATAGTCCTTATTGTTATACCCTTCAATATGGCAATAGCTGAGTTCAATTTATTCAGAAAGATGGATGATAAATGCAACAAACGATGGTTATGTGAACAGGCGGCTCAGTAAACCACTTGAGGTTTATGTTGTAATACACTCGCTAGCGCTTTTGTATTGCTAGGCGTCAACTTGTCGTGGTTTACGGCCGCCTGTCCACAAAACCATCGAGTATTGTCTATGTATTGTTATGTTGCCTGTACATGTATTGTTATATCGGTTGTATTGTCCTGCATTGTCTTTGTTCGGCCTATAATGGGAGACCGCTTTTGTATCAGTGAATTGTAAGAAAAAAAACCCATTGGTTATTGTCTCTGTATTCCCTGAGAAATCTAACCTGACGAGGCAACTTTCTATCACGACAGGGACACGGGTTCGGGGCAGGCAGGACCGCCTCCGACCCCGCCCCCGACCCCGTCCGACTCGGCCTTCGTGCCGGACGCCCCCATCCAGTTCGACATGATCTCCCCGAGTGACGAAACCAAGCCCTTCAGGCCCGGCAACGGCCAAGGCCCGCCCAGGTGAGGGAGGTTTTTTTCCCTGTTAATTCTCTATTGATATCCTAATAAGGAACTGCATCAAGATCCATATCCATTGATAGTATGCCATGAGTTTTGGTTGCAGAGTAATCTCACGAGGCAAATTATTTATTGATATCCTAATAAGGAACTGCATCGAGATACATAGCCACTGATAATATCCCATGAGTTTTGATTATGGAGTAATCTCATGAGGCAAAGCTGAGTGAGATATCATAGAAGAAACCTATGAAAGTTTAGGGTCAGAGCTCATATCCCATCAAATATGAATCACATTGTAATTCACAAGGTGAAGCCACATGAATAACATAGCTATTCAAATGAGATTGGATCGAGCTCTGACCCTAAACTTGAATGGGTTTCTGAATTTATCTCACCCTTCCCATTGACTAATAGGCTAACATTTGTGAGATAATTCCCCATTGGATATTTTTCCTAAATATCTCATGGGCGTTGGATACGAGTTCCCAATGTTAAATCTATGGAGAAAAAATTACCTGGGGTGAGATAGCATAGCAATCCAAAATGAATGGCATATTATCAGTGGCTATGGATCGAGTGTGGTTCAGATTTTATCTCACAATACTTCATGGGCGTTGAGTACATGTCTCCAATGTTGAGTCTATGGGAACAAAATACCAGAAATGAGATAATTATTTATACATTGTTGAAGTTGAGCAGTGTTAGTGTTTCACATAGAAAACATCGGGTATCATCAATGAATAGGTGTGAGTCTTAACTGATGTCAGTTAATTTTCATGGCTCTACCCTCCCCTACTACAGTATAATAACAACGTCTGTAGTTGAGATTTATCATTAACAAATAATAAAGTAAACAGCATAAGATACTAGATACTGTCTCTCCAGATATCTATGACAACAGTTATGAAGTGTTGATATCACCCATATGGTTATTGGAGATTTCGACCCAAAACGAACTCGACCCGTAGTTGCCAGGAGAACTTGACCCGTTTTGGAGAAATTGATTGGAGAACTCGACCTGTTTCAGATACTTATCAATAAGACATTTTCATATAGAAGTATACGTCAGACTAGTTAGCTTTTAGACAAATAAACCAGTGGATATAGAAAATAAGTCAAGTTATCTTTAGGTGTAGGGTTAAGGTTAGGGATAGGGTCAGGGGTAGGATAAGCGTTAGGGATAGGATTAAGGAAAGGGTTAGGGTTAAGGATAGGCTTTGGGGAAGGGTTTTCTGTTTGTTTTCTTCCCCAGAAAAGACCAAATTTGAAGCCAAGATAACATACCTACTACTAACCATAGTATTTGTCCACAGTTGTAATAAGATACTTAAGTTGGGAAGATTTAAAACGGGTCGAGTTTGTTTCAGATTAAGTTCTTAAAACGGGTCGAGTTTGTTTCAGATTAAGTTCTTAAAACGGGTCGAGTTCGTTACGGGTCGAGCTCGTTACGGGTGGAGTTTTTTACGGGTCGAGTTCTCCAGTATTCACACATATGTACTCTCTGTGCTCGTCTAATGTCTACAGGTGTTTGCACTGATAAACCCCAACAGACTTGTGAGTAGGAGGAGGTTGGTGGGAGGGGGGGGGAGCGTACTTGGCACCTGATCTAGACATTCTATTTTTAGCTGACAATATCATAGAGGCACTGTTGGTAGACTCTCATGGTACTATGTTTGTTGATAGCTATCTACCGGTTATTATTATCAAACACGATTAAGATGTACTTAGATCTAAGTGTGTTGCGGATAGGGTTAGGGATACGGATACGGATAAAAAGGTCAATGCTAGGGTTTCCTGTTTGATTTCTTCCCCAGAGAAGACCAAATTTGAAGCCAATATAACCTACTTACTGCTAACAATAGTATTCATTCACAGTTGTAATAATATACTTGAGTCGGGAAGATTGAAAATGGGTCGAGTTCTTTATCGGTTGAGTTCTTCTAACGGGTCATGTAAGATTATGGTGGGGGGGGAGGGGAAATTCTTGCTTTTCATAAAAAAAATAACTTTTAATGTTGGAACAAAAGTCACAAGGAGACTTTAATGCAAATAAACACTTAGCATTCAAACAAGTTGGAGAACAACGACTTTGACCAAAACGAGTTGCTTTCTGTAGTTATCTCACTCATGAACACACTGAAAAAATGGACAACACACAAGATAGAGGTAATGGAGAACAGGCTGCAATACTCATAGGGGTATGGAGAACAAGTTACCAATTTTAAGTCTATGGGACAAAAATACCAGGGGTGAGAAAATATTTATTTACAGTATACAGTAAGACCCTGCTTCTGGGACACCTCGCTTAAGAGGACACCATCTTTTTATCTTACCCCAACTTAAGGAGACACCCCATTTCAGGAGACACTTTGCTCTGAACGGGGGATGTTCCCTTAAGTGGGGTTTTACGGTTCTGAGCATAGGTCAGTAAACATAGGACAATGTATGATGAATGATAAACTGTTTGCGAGCTGGTGTGAGTCGTTGTGAGGAGTTGACGAGTTACTCTTACGGTGTATTTGAAGATTAATTTGGGCACGCAAATCTGCTCCGTCCATGATGATGTGACTTGACTGTGTTTGACAAGATTAAAGTGTCAAAGTGGGCCGTACATGCCACACTGGACAGTACATCATATTTTTTGCCACTTTGAGATATTATTAATTCACGGTATACTGAGTAAACATAGGACTGATGTATTTATATAGAACGTCCTGACCATGCTGTACAAGTCACAGAACGAGATGCTAATTTACCATTTGTACAGACCGAGGCGTTTACGCCGAGTTCCGTACAAATGGTAAATTAGCATTGAGTTCTGTGACTTGAACAAGCATGGTTGGACGTTATATATTTACTATATACCCGAAATTAAAAAAAATATATATATTTTTCTAAACAACCAAAATTTTAATAAATGTGTATGGCTAGGTGGTCCGTATTTTAGTGTACGGACCAATGGTCTGTACAGTATTTTTACGTCATATGCCAAAACGGTGCGTATTTCCAGTATATACGGCATGGGTATATAGTAAAATAGATTATAAACTGTTTGCGAACTGGTGTGAGTCGTTGTGAGGAGTTGGCGAGTTACTCTTACGGTGTATTTTCTTATAGCCTGACCTCTGCCACTGAGTCCGGCAGACGGTGAGTCTCTCCCACCTCTTTACACCCCCTGCATTCCTAACAGACCAAAGCTTTTCTCCTCTCATCTGGTATTGTGTATGATCAGTATTCATCAACCTCTATTTTTGTCTTACTTATTGAAGCGGTAGCCTCTTTTATTTCCAACCCCTCTTTTTCCCCTCTGCTATTAGTGTTTTTCTTTTAATCAAGCAGAATGTCGCATAGGCATGGTGGATATTTACGAATGTAACAAAACTAGATTTAATTTTTTTTCTACATAGAAACAACCCCTTGTGCTATTTTTTTTTACTTTCCTTTGGAGTTAATATTGAGATTCTGTTTGTTTAAAGAGTGTTTTTCTATTAAAATATGGAGCTGGCTCTTCGTTGCGAGCCGTTGGGAGTTTTAATGTGGGCCGCACTAACAATGCTTCAAGGAACTTCTGTTCATACTCAGATCTCCTAGCGTTATCCCTCGGCTCTTATCCGTATTTAAGCCATCCCTTCCTTGAATGAGTATGCTCGATCAGCTAGTCCTCGTGATTTTTTTTTTTACCACTTCGCCAATCGTCTGCCCATCTAGTCCTTTGCCATTGATGTTGGTCTAACCGTTTTATAGTTCGTAAAGTATGAAGAATGCTGTCTTTTCCTTTAATCAGTATCGACATAATAACGTTTCTTTCGTGTTTTTTATTCACATTATCAATATTTTGAATGATTAAATTATGATATATAGAAATGAAGTCAGAAACGTAAATTTTTATTTAATTTTTTTTTCTATTCATAATGTAAATCTTGGTTATGAAAAGAAAAGCCACAAACCCCGATTATCTCCAACATTTCTTAAACTTACAGAAGTGATATGACAAACTTAACACAATAACCAAACATTACACTAAACTCTGACCTGTGACTGTTTTCTCTCAGAAGGATTAACCCCTTCGACCAGTCGGCCGTGGACATTCAGTGCAGTGAAGGTTCGGACGGCGCGGACTTCTACCAGACCTTTGAGGTCCGCTTCTTAGGATCCATGCAGGTCAAGAACGATAGAGGTAAGAATAATGATCAATATGCTTCAATATTACATTCACAGTTATCTACACCGATTATAGGGAGCCAAAGTGAACCCGCTGAAACTGCAGATACCCGTTCACAAAACACCATTTCCAGAGATAGACACTGAGTACTTTGAATATATGTGTCATTCTCCAATCTTTTAAATGCATATTTTTGATACACTTAACAACTGTCATTGTAGCTTTGAGACAGAGATGATAGTAAAATCCACTTCAATAGTAGTAAATGAGGCCCAAAACGAAATTCTATCCTCAAACTCCCATAGCTGTAGTACTGAGTCTCGTTCTTACTTGCCTCTGGAAATGCTGTTTTGAGCACGGGTATCTACGGTCTTAACAGGTTTACTTTGGCTCCCTTGAGATCTGGCTAAAACACCTCCTAGTAAGACGAAAGACAAGGCAAAAAAAAAAAGTAGTCTAGAAATTCGATATTTTTTATAATTTATTTCTATTTATCTTTTTTTAGCATCGGTTAGAGACAGAAGTGCTATTTGCCACGTATTTTAAATCTAGAAATAAGATGAAGTGCTGCTAGTGTTTTTGTAATTTATTTCTTCTGCCGGAGTAGTTGCATTCTCCTCCAGCCATTGGAATTTTTTTTTAAAGTGCTGCTAGTGGCCTACTTATTGACCCTGAGCTGCTCGCTGTTCACAGGGGAGTCGCTCGTGTCGGAGACCATCCGGCAGATCATGGCGGCGCGCGCGCTCCACAATGTCTTCAAGACGACCGACTCCAACCTGGTGGTGTCCAGTCAGTGCATGCGGCTCGTCGACCCGTCCAACAGCTCGACGCGCATAGCCTTCATGTTAGAGGACATCTCCTTCTGGGCTTCTCACAAGGAAAATAAACGGTATGCCATTCATTCATCACTCTGCACCATTATATGGTGTATTTGTATGTTCCTTTGTGTGACTTGTCGTTAAACTTCTTTCACCTGAATTAGAAAAAAATATTATAGAGAAACAGGCTTACTGTCTCTGTACGGATTAAATACGCGGTAAAATCGGCGATCAGATGAACCGATGCCGAAGGCAGAGGTTCATCTGATCGACGATTTTACCAAGTATTTTATCCGTACGGAGACAGTCAGCCTGTTTCTCTATTATTATATACCTCAAAATATCGAATTTTTAACCTTGCTTCTGGTGAGTTTTTGGATTTCGCCACCGTACATGCCCCTTACGCCACATACATACCCCGTACGTCACCTAGGTGGCGTACGGATATAAATACGACATGGGTAGGAGCGGGTCGTATGTATAGGATATACTACCACAAGTATATAATAATATATTGGTGAATACAAAAGTGATGGCTATCTATGAATTATGAATGAAAAAACATTTCTCTGAATCGCTGGTATATGTCACAGACTGGGAATGACATCTACATTCTGGTGACCTTTTCGTGAATTCCATCTGGACACAGTACGTGTGGACTCCCTCACAGTTAGCTGATACATGACACGGTTTGATAAGGCCACTCAAAAACCACCTTGTTTCTCATCATTAAACCATAAAAAAAATATGACGAGGGTGTTTTTTTCTGGTTTTTTCTTTTTTCTTTTGCTGGATCAAAGATGGCTTTTGAAGTGTCATAGAATGGGCTTCAGACATATTTATTTAGGTCCTATCTTGAACTCTCACTCTAATCCCCTTAATATCTCACTCATTTACTGTGTGTAATATGAAAAGGTGTTACAAGTACTGTGATAAGTAGCATAGATTCACAATAGGTGGCAGCAGAGAACTATTGGTTGTGTAGGCAGTATGAAGAGAGATATTAATACCATGGTTTGGGGAATACCTAGATACACATAATACCACATTGAATGCATCCCCGACATCAGGAGCTTTAATTTGATACCAAATTCATAATTTCTATCAAGGTATCTTTTAAAAAAACAAACTTTTTTGCTGATGTGCGCGATGAAGAGAAACAAGTTTTTTTGAATGGCCTAACAGAGTAATATATAATGCATTGTAGACACCATCATCTTCAACGTATACCTTCATCGATGTAACATCTGGGTAGCGTTCCAACGTTTCCCCATGGAAATTCTGTTCATGTATAAAAGAATGTAGAATGGAAATTATTTAAAAAAAATTACTCCTGATGAAGATCAATTAATTAATCAAAACGTCGAGTGTTTTTACGAATTATCAACCATCCATGTCATTGATTTGACTGTACTTCATCCGCTTATCATTAATAAACCAACATTGATTTTACTTGAACGAGTCTGGGTTTTGTGTGGTATCATCCTGTTATTAAAAAAAAAAAAAAAGAAGTAATAATGCTCAGTTCATGGAACCCCTGTGGCTGTAAAGGCCAGCACTGACTGGGTGTGACACGCTGCTCTCGTTGTGCTGCAGGTTATTCGGGTTCATCACACGCGCGCAGGTGGCTGACGGGGCGCGGCCCACCTTCAACTGCCACGTGTTTGAATGCAACACCTCCGGGGACGAGGTAGGGCCAGTTAGCATGGAGAGGAGCCAAAGTGAACCCGCTAAAACCATAGATAACTGTGCTCAAAACAGCATTTCCAGGGGCCAGTAAGAAGGAGGCTTAGTGCTAAAGCTATGGGGGGGGGGGGGGGGTCGAGGCTAGGATTTCAATTAAAATGATAAAAAAAATATTCGTTTTTGATCTCGTTTGGAAATGGTGATCTCCGGAAATGATGTTTTGTGAATGGGTATCTGTCGTTTCAGTTGGCTCACTCTGGTTCCCTATGTAGTCACTGAATAAAATCTATTAAAACTATGGGAAAATAGACATTTTAGATCGATTAAAAACTAAGAAAATTGAACGAAAATTGAACATTTTAGATCCATTAAAGACTAAGAAAAATTAATTAATGAAAATTTAATGAATTTGAGGAAAGAAAACATATTTCAACGCTCACCTTTTGGATCTTTTATTGAATATTAAATCTACAATTTTCTTCATTTAAAACTAGAGCTGTCTATAGAAGACATGAACATATATTTATACACATGTCAATTGATTAATTTTCAGATTTGTCATGCAATCAGTACAGCAACGAAACTAGCCTTCCAGGCTCTAATGGTAAGTATTTCTTATTTTGGATTGAAAAAATAGATATTTTAGCCAGATTGCTTACATGTTGAACATTGTCCATTTCCTTTATTTAAGAAATGGTTTAATATTCAAGGTATTCGTACCAATTTGTTTATATAAAAGGATTTGTATACATCATATATTTTTTAATTATCACTCCTAAATTTTTTTTTAAATAATCAAAATAAATATCACTTAGAATTTTCAATTTACAAATCATTATTGTCTTTCATTTATAGGAACGAAAGGCAATGGACAAAAGAAACAAAGAAAAGGTAATAAGTTCAGTTACTACCTCTAAACTGAGCATACTGTTTGTGTCACATCAACTAAAAGAAATGATTTGATTAAATATATGCTACGAATTATTCTATAACACACATTAGATTTTGAAATTAGTGTACCACAATACATTCGTGCCGCCATATCTTGACTATTCCACCTGACCGTTATATAACTGCGGATAGTGTTATGGGGTCGGCACAAGGCAGCACTCCAACTGGCAAGAGCCTCCTGCCAGTGCATTTTAATTTTCGGAATATCCTTAAATGATTTACATACACATATCCCACAGCTCTAAGTATTTTTACTATCAGTCCCGACACTGTCCAGTCGTCTTAAGCTCTCGATTTTATTTCCTATTTTCTTTACTTGCATCCCTGAATGCAATCTAAGTTCTCAATAAGAAACCTCCCCGTGACAATACAAGAAAATACAATAGTGGTAACTTTTCAGACTAGTAAAAGAAACACTAGGGGAGAATAGTTTTAGTGTATCTCTACAGGGATGGCAGTTTTCCACATTCCACAAGATTATTGAACCTATGGGTCAGGACCTTTGTAATTTATAATCAGTGGACCGCCACATTACAAATCTAAAAAAAATAAAATAAGATAAAACATTTGTTAGAAGAGTTCTCACAAACCAAACAACTACTGGATATGATATACTTTTTTAATTTTAATTTTAATTTTAGTTACCTAATATAAGATTTTTTTTAAAATCAGTATAAAACATACGGATATACCAATAAATCTCTAAGAGAATGCGAGGTATATCTAATATATACGAAAAAAATACACACATAATATAAGATAAAACCTGCTCTAAACGGTGTGTGTTGACTCAGGTGCTGCTGCTGTCGAACATCGACCAGCTGGACGACGACTCGGGCAGCTCGCTGGAGCCGGACGCGCCGCGGCTCAGTGCTGACGGGCGCTACATGATCCTCGACCCGGCGGCGGCGGCGGCGGGCGGCGGCCACACGGCGGCCCTCAACCCGCCCATCTCCGAGCCCCGCGGTGACGGTGACGAGCGCCGCGTGGAGGGCGCCGAATGTGAGTCGGAGGCTTGAGTCGCTCTCTCCGTAACCCCCCCCCACATCCCCCTTGGTCCCACTTGTCTACCTAAAGGGCTGATTCCACCAGCACAGTGTGTTTTTGTCTCGCAAGGTCGGGGTGTGTCTTGTAGCACCTCGCTGTATCTTTTTTTTTTTTTTTTTTTTTTATTGGAAAAGCTTAGGTGACATCTGCGTGAGCAGGTAACATACACCTCTTGAAGAATGGGGATAAATCTTGTAGGATCTGGTTGTGCACGTATCCCTATGTGTGTAGCCTATATTATCGTTTAAAGGAGGCTATTCCACTGCCGTGATTCAACCAGATATTTTTTAAACAATTCATCCCGACCTAGCAAGTCAACAAATCAGCCATGATTGGGATATATGTCCTGGTGGAATCACGCCTTTACTAAAGGTCCATTTCCACATAGCGATTATAGCCCCCATGCGACTGGCAGCGCCTGTAGGCGCCGGGAAATGCCAGTCAAACAGTAGGTGGGAGGGCTAGTAGTCAGCCAGTCGGCAACCATGTCACGAAAAATATCATACATTTGATATTGAAATAGCAAGAGACTGGGCTGTTTCTAGTCGCCGACTGTAGCCACCACTGCGGAGGGTGGGGCTCTATTCACCAAATACTTCACACATTTTATTGTAAATTGTAAATTCTGTGACATGGACTCTAGTCGCTGGCTCCTAGAAATTCGCAGTTCTCGTCACCGTCTACGACCCCAAAATCGCTTAGTGGAAATGTGCCTTACGTACCTCACCCCAGTATAGCACCGTGCCCGCTCGGTCTCCTAGCAGATCCTTCGCGTGACCAGCGGTTGAACAGGATCTCTGCTGGGAGAGTGCCTCCAGCTTGGGCTCTGTGGATGGTGGTGTATGATAGTGTCATGTGCATGGTTGTGGCCGTGTTGGTCGGTCAGTTGGTAAGTCGGCCTGTCTGCATGGCTGTGTATGTCAGTGTATCTGTCAGCAGAGAATTGTAATCACATTTGCCTCATATGTTAAATTCTCGAAAAATTAGAATCCTATACAAGATCTTGAAAATGATTAAATTATGTTTTCCATACTGAAATAACCCATCAAAACACTCAGTGTATTACACGCACGGTAAACATACACGGTATTCTCTTATATCAAGAATCACATCATCTTTGATTTCTGAATGCTATGAAAACACCCAAGATTGTAAAAAAAAAAAATAATAACACGTTATGAAAAAGAAAACCCTTGTATTAGTCCAGGCGTAGATATTCCACAGTAGGACAGGCCACTGGTTATCTCTAAAAACGAAGAGCAGTAAATGACATTTCTCTCTCTGCTGGTTGGTATTTCTGATGCTCATATGGAATAATAACAAAGTGCCACGCTTCACGCGACCGTCAACTGGTCAGTCTAACTCACGATATGCGTTGACATACGAATTCAAATATCAATTGACAACTAGGCATTTGTGATCTCACATCATAATGTATGGAATATGACGCAGATAGTAATTGACAGAGGCAATAATAATCTCCATTTGATGAACTCTCAATGACACGCATTGTACCAAATGTTTTAAGTGAAGGTCATGGTCAAGGTCATTAGAGTGACCTTGACCTTGGCGTTGCCATGTCGAATACGTGTGTGAAACGCATTCACTCCCTGCCCACTCCCACAGAGGTCAGCGTGGCACCAACTCATGCTATATCACAGAGCTTCTACTAAAATGACACATTTTTCATACACATTGATTCATATATGAATGTGGCTGTGACAAAGAATAATGCATAATTGAGCTCTACAAAAAATAAAAACACAAAAATCACACCTGATATCAAACCTTGAATGGAAAACGCGATGCAAATTGATGTACGTGTACTTTAGTCAATTGGAAGTGTCTTACTATTTTGTGGGTTTTGTACGTAACTTAGCCAGGAGGTCTGTTATAGGAAACGCATAAAGGACTGGGCAAATTGACTTTATCTTGCCCTTGGTATTTTTCCCGCATAGACTTAACATAGGGAACTCGTACTCAACGCCCATGGAGAATTGTGAAAAAAATACTCAATGGGTGACATTAGCCAATTAGTCAGTGATAGGAGTGAGATTACCCCGCAACCAAAATTCATGGGATATTTTCAGTGGCTATGGATCTCGATGCAGCTCCTTCATAACACTTAATTATACTGACTTGGAGAAAGTGTAGCCTTCTGAGGTAACTATATTTTCGGCTGAACTTCTTCATGAGAACCACATTCCACACTAACCATAGGCTCCGTCCATAGTTTGTTCATTCCCCGCCAGGCGGACACGGGTTTCCATGGTAACACAGTGTAATCACGTGACGATTCACGGTGTGAGGCTGGTGCCCGGACAGTTTACTATCTGTTTTAGTTTGTACGCTGTCTCAGCGTAGGCAGAGTTAACGGGGCATAAAACATGTTTAAAGGCATATCTGAAAATTCACTATTGCGCCACCTGGCTGATTTGTAAATATTAATTTACAGAAAAAATGTTGTTATTTTCAATTGATTCAAAACAGGGATGTATGCCTATAGGGCACAGAGTGGTTGCTATTTCCGCCATCACCCGCAAGGAAATTATAAAATAGTGCCACTCTAGTCGGAGTACAATCACAATTATCTGCTGTTATGATCTATAGATAATTGTGAGACGAGGCTAAGCCCCCTCAGTCGCAAGCCAAGAAAATTATTTTGAATAAAATCCATTGATAACTGGACCCGCCACATGGTGTTTTGTGGCGTCGGGGGCAAGATGGCCGCCTCTATAACACAATGGCTATGTGCCCTATAGCTTTCAGTACTTAAATTTGTAGCACTACTAAGTTGCTATATTCTGTAAAAGTTTGAAGAAAATGACGTGGATCTTATTATGTAAAATCCAACCTATATCTTATAGTATTACAATAATATCAGTATATCAATCTCAAAAACTGAAATTTTCAGGTGTTCTTCCAACTTTAAGGAAAATATCATGGGTTTCACATTTTATGGAGAATTGTACGATATGCCTTTGAATGTTCATAGAATAATGCGTTGGTCTTTCAAACGGATCTGCCACTTCACATTTAGGGTAGTATTTAGATTGGTTACGGCCCCAGAGTTCACAATTTACACAGACTTCATTGACAGAGACTTCATAATTAATCGTTCAAGGCTATGTGCCGTATAGACTCAGCCAGGATACTTATACTACCCCTAATAAAAAACGCGATAGGCTTAACATTGAGTGACTGTATTCGATGGGACGTGGCATAAAATGTCTGTTATGCAACTATTCATTTGATCCAAATTCGTGGAGATGGTGTAGGATAAATACTAAACAACCTTCGGTGAGAGTCAGTTTGAATTTAAGCGACGTGACCCGTATTGCTACTGTCTCCTCTTGGCTACCGCCTCGTGAAGATCACTAAATACACAGGCCTTCTTGCATAAATAACAATTGACTCTCACCTAGGGCCGTTTTGTCTAATCATCCTACCCCTAATCAAAAAGCCATAGCTTAACATGGGATTTGTTTATGTCATGGGTGTGACATAAAGAGTTGTTTATGTCACAACTTTCTAATATTCAAAAAATTGTGAAAACTGGGTAGGATGAAATCTAGACACCACTCGTTTGAGTTCGAGTTTATTTATGTCACATATTGTATTGGCTCTGTAATTTAACGAGTTGAAGACGAGTGAGATTACAGATCCAACACAATGCGTGACATAAATAAACTCAAACTCGTGACGTCTCTTGATATTATTGCATGTAATGGATGCTCGCATTTCAATAGTGTGGTTCCATCTTCTGGCATTTGAGCATGTAGTCTTAGAAATATTTTCCCAATGCATGGACGTAGATTTCACGTGTCGTCAATGATTTCGAAACTCTCTGTAGACAGGGTTGCTGTTGTATTGAGTTAAAACCCTCAGCTCTCCCGAAGTGATTTTGTGTGAGTATTTCAATGAGGCATGGCGGACAGTGAAGAGTTTGTGTTCTGTTTATGACACGTATGCCAAAAGCATTGCCAAACCTAACCACAAGTAATGCTCTAGATGTAATCTGGGGCCTGTTTTTCAGACAGCGATGTCTTTATTTGTAGTGATCACAAAAGAGTGACCAGTTGGGCGACCAAACCAGTGATCATGACCAAAAAGTGTTCCTCAGACCCGGTCACTGTTCAGCTGTTATGATCACTGTTGGTCCAAGGCCCATTCAAAAACAAAAGCATGTCTCACATGTATATTACTCAACAAAAAATTGTGAAATTTGGGAATTAGATAAAACAGATATAGCTAATTCATCGCAGTAAATATTGTTTCATTCGATACAGTGGAAGTGTATAAAATGAAATATGCCACCATTTGGGCACAACTCTGGAACCCAAAACAGTGACCACGACAGTTTACCCCTCTAAATGGTCGCACATGTTATGAGGCCTTATCTCTGGAAACCAAAGATCTACAAACGGTCACTAACTGGTCACTATAGGAAATGGTCACGACTGAAAAACAGGCCTCTGGACTCAAAATCGTAGTTGGCTTGGGGTGTTTCGGGACGTCCTTATTTGAAAAAAAATCATAGTAAAATTGTATCTTATGCTTACCATGTATTCGGTAAAAGACTGCGATGTATTCTGAAATGAATTTCGCATATTTAGGGAAGATTGAATAATGTGCCTGAGTTCTTGCTGCTTTGAACTAATGGAATGTCTAATTGCATCATGGCTTATACTCATATAAGGTGTAGTGTCTTCCATTGGGTCGCTTATTATTTGTGATATATTGACTGTATCTGAATCATTTCTGCATCATTGCAACTGATTTTCTTTCTAGGCATGAAACCACTAGTTAACTGATTAAAGCTAGTTCAAATGCTCCTATCAATCTGCTTATGAAGAAATATACTTGTTTACTATGTTAGCGTTTTAGTTATAATAAATAGTGTTTACATTTTGAGACCTAAAGGTTGACTTTGCGGAAGAAAAGTGTCTATGTTACTGCTAAGCTAGTCGTGCAGTTTTTCTGCATGTATGGATTCGTGCAATATAGAATGTTAAGATATCTTGTCACCTGAATAAAATACACGGTACCACCTTTTTACCTGAGAATTCTTCGTCGGCTTCTTCATTCTGGCAAATTATTTACGCATAAATTTGGAAATTTCATGTCTTGGGGGCCGTCCTTGAAATATATACCAAAATTTCTGAACAATTTGACCACTCCCCAACCTCTCAATCTTGTACGTAATAGAACAGAGAAGGAGCATAGATTTTAAAATTTCCAAGGATTTGCAAAAAAAAAAAAAAAAAATACCCCCCCCCCCCCCTAAAAAAAAACTGCGTTTGCACATCATGGCTGTCCCCAAAAACCTAAATTTTGCGTACGTACTTTATGGATGGCCCCTTATTACAACACTGGCCTTCAGTTACTGTATCAACCTTTTGCATTGACTTTCTGAAGAGAAGACTAACCCTGTTTTGGTACTGTTTTTGACCCTTTGACCTTCAGAGGATTGAGGGATGCTGATGTTTTCCACGAACCTGTAGCGCCCAGACGTCCACCGTGTGCAGGAAAGCGAGGCCTCGTTTGTACATAAATGTCCGTGTCATAGAGAACATTCTGTCAGTTGAAACTGCTAAATATGGTGTTGTTATCATCTGCAAGTAGTAATATATATGTTACTTTTCTACCAAACATTGAATGATATATTGGAGGAATCCGATATTAAAAGAAAAAGAAAATTCTGCAGGAAATATAATTGTTAAATGAAAATGCTAGAAATAGAGATTCGGCAGTTATTTAAAAAAAAAAAGTTTCTTATACATGGGAAATATTCATGGAACTTTAACAAGAAGAAAAAAAGTGGAAATTAAGGTTATATAATTATACCAAACCTACAGACTATATAACAATAAATACTACAAGTCTCAAAACACTGCTCTTCAGCGCAATTAAAAAAAAGAATTGCACGGTTGATAATCCGAGATTACTAGTTTGCTCTAAAATAGAGCATCACACATTGCTTGCTGGGATAGTTTACTTACTTGACCAAGTCAAGAATTGCCATAATTCCGAAGTGTTTTATAAGAAATCTTCCCTTGAAGTGCCTCCCACCTACCCTTGGTCCCACCCAGGTTTGCCCAGGCAGTAAATCAATACTCATTTGGTGAGAAATACAGTCCAAACCTTAACCAAGTCAGGAACAACATTGCCATCGATTTAGAGTAGATAGAGCTCTTCAGAGCAATCAAATGTGATGTAATCAATTACAGAGACAACCATGCATCGGATACAACGGGGAGCTGTTCAAATATGTATTCTTCAAAGATATGTTTATATCTTAGTTCATCACAAATTGGACTCGGGGTTTACTCTAGTATTATCTATCATATCCCTTATAAAAAAAACGCCATAGGCTTAACATTGGCTGACATATTGGCGAGCGTGCAGTAAAATGTTATTTATTGCATGAGGGTAACAAACGAATTAATGGAGATGGGGTAGGATGAATACTAAACTGAAATTGAGTTAGTAATGATAGTGTTTATTGCACTTCGGTCAGGTCGGCTACTCACTGCGCTCGGCTACTGCCTCACGCAGTAATACGCAACCTGCCCATCATGCGATAAACACTAACACTACTAACTCGAGTTGAGTTTCTACTAATGATTTTTTATAATGATGGCCAGAGTTATGATAATTATACTATACTACATGTGACATAGATATAAATGTGTCCCAGGGAATTCAATTACATTTACCCCTGTCAGATCCACCCTGTCATCTATTTTCACCACAACCTAAGAGTTATTTGCAAATTGTTCCTCTAGTGAGCCGTTGCTGTAGAAATAAACCCAGGAATCACATACTGGTAGTGTCAGTGACATCGTTCAATCAAACACAAAAGGTTCAACTTGTCGTGGGTGTTGTCTCAATATGAAGGAATGAAGATCCAATCCCTGTTCTGACTGTGAAGATGCCTCCTTGTCTTTGTGAAGACCCTTGGTGTTCAATCTCGAGAATTTTACTTAAATCTTCAAGAGACTTGTATCAAAGATATATATTCTCACCTTCAGATGGCTATTTAAAAATCTGGAGTCACGCCCGCTATTAAAAGTGACCTTAAAACACGGGTCACGGCTTCGTTCAATTTATCAAGTGATCAGGTCTCACGATGGCTTCGGTAAGAATTATAGTATTTTTTCAAATCGTACACAGGTGGATATTCTCCAACTTGTAAAGGTCTTTTGAATCAAGGTGTATAATGAGAGTATTCACGATAACAGTCGTATAAATCACGATTAAATTGAATTTATACCCCAGTTTGCAACTGTATGTACATGTATATATCCCTGCATTTAAATAGGTTAAAGAGACTGTCACTGATTAAGTAACAAAATTATATTTCAAATCGTCGACCATTTCCTACCAACACAACATTCTCCTCGAATTATCTCCTGTCAGATTTTGTATGATAACTTATAGAAATATTGTTCACTCGGAGTTTTTATGTAAATTAATTGGTGCAATAAAATGATGTTGATGATTACCTTGATGTTTTTATGGAGATAGATTCATATATTAAATAAACTTTCTTCTGAGTTTTCTTGGGGGCAGAGATGGTAGCAGTTTCTCGCATTGTTTCAATAACCCAAGACTATTCTCATGCTTTGATAGGATCTCTGTGATAGCTCTAATATACTTATCAAGATAATCATTGAAATACGACCTAGCTGCAAGCTCTGGGTAAACGGTAGGCCCTGCAATATAACCCCACTTAAGGGGGTCTTCCATCAGGGGCCTGTTTTTCAGACAGTGACGTCTTTATTTGTAGTGAGCACAAAAGAGTGACCAGTTGGGTGACCAAACCAGTGATCATGACCTAAAAGTGTTGTGAAATTGGGGAATTAGATAAAACAGATAGAGATAATTCATCGCAGTAAATATTGTTTCATTTGATACAGAGGAAGTGTATAAAATGAAATATGCCACCATTTGGGCTAAATGGTCACAACTCTGGAACCCAAAACAGTGACCATGACAGTTTACCCCTCTAAATGGTCGCACATGTTATGATGACTTATCTCTGGAACCCAAAGGTCTCCAAACGGTCACTAACTAGTCACTATAAGAAATGGTCACAACTAAAAAACAGGCCCCAGGCTGACTGCACAACCACAAAAGACCACTCACATGGCTACTGTATAGCTGCCATGTGTCAGGCGGATATAGCGGACAGTGTAGTGGAGCAAGCCACATGCTCAATGGAGGCGGCAACACGGCAGTGGAACGGGCGATAACCCATAAAACATAATGAATTAGCTTTTGTCTGATGCCTATAAAAGTGGCCCGCGTGACTGTCATTGGTTGTGGTTATGCCTCATGATTTTGTACGCTATAAACATGTTTGGGAGAAGTCTGACGGCATCGGATTCTTGGGCAGCCTGGTGGAAGGCCCCTTTAAAAGATGCCTCGTGTAAGGGGAGCCCCATGTAAGGGGACATCTTTTACCTGTTATGGTTACCGCTATTGGATGTTTGATTTTAACCACTGTACTCTTTTATTAGCTCGGAACAGAGGGTTTCCCCATGCACGGGATTTAGTTTCCTTTATATAAAATTTGAAATTACCATTTTGTTTTCAATTTTCTCATAACTTCGCCCACGCACACCAGATAGAAGTTAATTGCCTGTGGCAATTACCCCAGCCAATTGTTTATACATGAATTTATAGATATCACCATTTGTTAGTTGTACTGATCTAGCGTTTACTGCAATTATAAAAAGTTCTATTTCGGTATATATATTTTATCTTTTCGCATTACACCTTGTGAATTGTTTATTCTCAGGGGGTCTTTGCTTATAGAAATGTGGGAAAAGCATTGCTCCAGCAATATCGGATTGTGTTGTATTCACGTATCACTACTTTTTATGATACCACATTTTCAGTGACACAGGGAAAGGTTCATTAGATTTGTAATTGAATACAGAAGACACCATTGTTATGACGCGATCCACAAAGAATCTAACGGTTTCGTCTTCTGCGATCCACAAATTTATCGCAAACGTGGAGCAACGCTCCCCAGATGATATATATATATAATTGTATATATGTAAACAGTATGTTAGGATGTATGCTATTATTCTATGGAAGTTGATGATTATAAACAAGTGTTATGTTATAAAAGAAAATAAGATTTTCAAATACAAAGCATGAGCTTCTGTTTGCTGCAGTATCAATCATATCTCCGGATTTGAGTATGTCTCTTTATTTTATTCACAAGTTTATCCGAAGAGATAGCCTCAGTCAATGTTGAATAAAGAATAAATGGATTAATGCTCCATTGAAAAGAACTCCCATGCCACATTGTATGAAACTGAAATGAAAATATAAATATGCTATGTATTATCTAAAAGATATTTTCAATACTTACCGATGGAAAATACATTATGAATACATTGCATTGCTTGAAATCAATATAATTTTAATACACCGAAATTTCAGTGTATTAACTAAACTTTCTGCATAATTCATATTGCCCAATTTACTTACAACTTTTCCCATCATGTCTTTCGAAAAACTACTTGTAGTACTGTCCAGACTTGCTACTGAATAATGTTACTTAAAATAATGTGCTATGATTCTGTTCTATGTGCTACTGGATATCCTTCTGTAAAATAATGTAATTTTATGTCTCTGCACCCACCATTGGTGGATATTTGTTTGCCAAGTTGTCTATATAGGGGTTCACTTATGGTTTTTGTTTGAAGGAAATCTGTAGTTTGAGGTGGACCAGCTTTTGTACGGAATTCAAGGTAATGGTTAAAACAAGATACAAATATGTTGTGCAATTTCAGATAATAAACCCACAGTTTTGAGACATTTTGCTCCAGAAGTGTTAATTTTTCAATGGCAATAAAGTACTCGAAGTTACTTGGACTATATAATGAAGGTATAAAATATCTTTAGGCATCAGTCCAAACATATCAGAGACTGCTAATTTCAACAATGTGTATCTATCTGAGATGGGAAGTTTTATCTTTATCTCACCCCTGGTATTTTCCCCCCATAGACTTAACATTGGGAACTCGTATCCAATGCCCATTGAGTATTTAGAAAATATACTCAATGGGGGATTATGTCACATTAGTCAATGTGAAGGGTGAGATAAATTCAGAAACCTATTCGAGTTTAGGGTCAGAGCTTGATCCCCATCTCGTTTGAATTGCCATGTAATTCACGCGGCTTCACCTTGTGAATTACTATGCGATTCAAACTTGATGATATGAGCTCTGACCCTAAACTCTCATAGGTTTCCTCTCTGTAGTATAGTACTCACGTCATGTGGAAGAGGGGTGGGTTAGGTTTTGGTGTGACTGTCGTATTATTTAATAGGATTTTATACTAAATATCAGTCATGCCATGAGATCAAATTCTTTGATCACATCAGGTATAGATGTTACTAAACCCGTATTACTCATATACAAATTCTGCTAAATTATGTTTTCTTTACACGTTTTATGGAGAATAGCAAAGCAGTACAGTTTCAGAAAGCTACACTATAAGGAATCTGTAAAATAATATTTACATTTACACAGATACCCTTTAGCTATCATTTCTGTATTCAAAAGAATGCTATATACTTTCTATGAGCTACTGGAACCCCACAAAAGAAACCAGCACAAATACCAATGCAAATTGGTTCTTTTATTGCAGCCTATCTTTATCCTTAACATACATTTCCGTATAAATTAGCTTAAGTTCAATATATAAGCAATAAAATCAGATACATACTTGCGTATGTTGGTGCCATTCAAGTATATTATTCTATGGATAGGGAAATAATAATTCCGATCAACATAACGTGTTGTCTGTACCTCATTAAAACATAAGGAAAGCAAAAACATGCAAAACAAAGCGTATATATTATATACATTTTCGTACACACCTTGTCATGACACTTACATGAATCACTTGTGTATGCTAGGTTGTAACTTCAAGTACATATAGATATTTCAAGTATTTTGGTAATATTTGGTTTTCAATCGAAATTGTCAGAGAATTTCTCTGAAATATCTAAAAAGGCTATACGTGACTATGTTCCAGATAATAATTTCTGACATAATCAAGTTTTACCGATGATATATTAATTTCAGTGTTGTACTGAGGTTTGTACTGAAGTTTGTATCTCCGTATAGATTGCATATACATGGGTGTACTTATTGAATGTTAGTATCATGCGATACCTTTAAGGACCAGTGTAGGAAAAATCGAGTATTTGATCAAATGTCAGATATGCATGATGCTCTTCTTGGATAAACATGTATAAAAATTAATAAATTATCTAAACCATCAGATCTAACAGAAAATCATAGAAACACATCTAACTTTGTTGTAACATATGGAATAGCCATTTATAATGACACTGAAAACAAGCTTAAATGACAATAATTCGATCCCAGATAACTATATCAATAAACATGTATTTATGTAATGTATATAATTATTGGTCTTTTGTCTGTGTTTGCAGAACTAAATTGACATTCTAAACTCTCATGCATAGAATCCAAACTCATGTGGATTCATTGAATAATGATTATAAAACAAAAGTAAAAATCAAACATAAATAGAAACATGATGAGATATGCGTGTAAATGTAATAATTTCCGAGATGTTTATCATCTCAACCACAAGACAAATACCGTTGTATATGTCCTGCGGTTTTTACATGTAGTAATGTATAATACATAAAAAGAAGTGTTTTTGTAATGTATAATATATACACAGTAACACTATCAGCCATAGGTATACGCAAGCAGACAATAGGTAGACAAATTATTATTGCAATATGAGAAACCGTGTATGGCACACATTGATACCTGTCATTTGAAACTAGTATCATTAATATAAAATTAACATTTATGGAATTTAGTCTGTGTATAATGGCGGGTTTTATTTGTTTGGAAATTTCTGTAGTGTTTTAGATCACCCGTGACGTCTTCATTCAAAAAGACTTTTTAGAACTATTTTTGTTCATATATGCTTTACCTTAAATGGTTTCATCAATCACATGTGGTTCTAACTGAATTGATGTCATATGTATAACCATGCTATTTTCATTCGAAATATGTCTAAACAAAGTGGGACTACTGACATTAACAACCAAGGTGCAGTACACAGACACAATATTGACTGGCTTCAGACACAAGCGATCCTCTGCTCCGAGGAGTTGAGGCGTAGTAATATCCGAGCGCATGCGAGGACATTGCGCAGAATCAACTCTGAGGAGCATACAACAGCTTTTATTTGAAATCAGTCTATATTGTATTTATTATCCAACTTTTCCTGACAAGTTAATAATCACTATTTTTCCGTAACATATTCGTATGCTCCGGGTATGTAGATACACGCTGCCCATGTGTTTCCTATGGACACTAAGTATCAGGTGGATAATAAATGTCTTTATTAATGCTTGTCTGAGGCATATCAACCTCCTACATATCAACCTTAGACATAGAGACATATCAACCTAAAACTCAAAGACATATGATAACAGATTTGCTAAAATCCACACTAAAAATATATGTGTTCATGTATAAAATCATGCTCCTAATTCAGCGATATCTGTTAAATATGTGAATCCAGATAATAGCGATCTAACGTGTAGAGGTATAAGATATGGGAATCATCAATGACAACTAATCTCAAGTAGATTTTGACCAACAATTCTTGCAACCTGTCCAGTATGGGTTGTCACGGTGTGGGCATGACAACTAACAGCGGTTTCATCTGTGGGAATCCTCACCCGGCGTTTACACTAGACGATTATAGGCGGCGATTCTTGAACCTGACGAGTTTCAGCCGTAAAAGTCTAGATATCATCTAATGTAAACGCTAAGCCCGTGGCGACTGCAGATCGTTTGGTTACGTCTGATTACGCAATAAGGCACCACCTGACGACTATTAGACACGCTCTGACCCCGGCGACTATTTTAAGCCGGTTTGAAATAGTCGTCTACATAGGCGGCGATTCTGGGAAAAGCCATAGTTGTCAGTATAAACTCTCAGGTGAATTCTGACGTCGACGACTTTTGCGGTGGACATTGCCACTGCCTGACGACTATTGGCTGACGATCTACAGTCGTCACATATTTAGTCGTCTAGTGTAAACGCCGGGTCAGGCTGCACTGATGGGTGGAGATTATGATGATATAGTTTTATCAGCCCGATCTGCTGTCAGAGGCGGCCCTGTCAACCGGGATGTGACAGGAAATAAAAGAAAATTACTTATCTGTTTGGATATTGGGGGTACTGTATGGAAGAACATCAATGTCACCTTGTAGATGTATCGTGTCTTTAAAAGGTTTCTTTGACTGGATAGGCCAGATTTTTACACTGTCAGTGTTCTGACGAACATGCTTAAGTGCTGGTTCCACCAACACACAAGATATAAAGAGATTTGTCAGGATTTGGTTGTTTTGCTTAATCTTGCTAGGTTTTGAATAATCACATATTTGCAGCGATGCATCTGTATGGTTAAGCACCTTTGCCACGTTAGATCGCGGTATGCCATGATATGTCGGCAACAGGTCTTGAGGCCTCGTGGTCGTGGAGCACCAAAATATATACACATGACATCGTGAAAAATACACGTATCATTGCGTGTGATGTATCGCGGCGAAGGAGGCATGACATATCGCGACATTGTAAGATATAGCAAGATATAACTCAGAAAATCTATTATGTGGGTGGAACCAGCACTTTATAGCGAGGCCCTTTCCTGTGAGCTGTATGGGCGTTGCTTGCGGGTAACAGGCAAAATCTATTTAATCAGGTTTTAGCAGGATTTGACCATACAGAAGCCACCGCTGAGCATCTTGCCTGCTCCACTGCACCCATTACCACATCTCCGCCTAGCAGGCGTTAACACGGCAGCACTATTCAGTAAACCCGGTGGAACACACCCTTTAATGAATAATCAGGAAAGCAAGTCATGGTCAGAAAAATACGGAAATAAAAGCCAGAGCGAGGAAATGACAGGACAGCATCAGGATTGATAGGAAACGAAGTTCAGGGCAGGGGGAGGTATGTTTATAAATTAGACACTCATTAAGTTTCTAACAAAAACTGAAAACGTTGGCACATCTTGTCAGACTATCAGCGGTATCCTGGCGGAGTGTCAGGGTTCAGTTGGGGTCTGGTTGGGTGCCGACAACTTGTAGAAATTGGTGGACTTTTAACATTATAGAATAAAGTTTAGATATTTCGATATATAGGTACTATTTGCATTCCAGATAATCAAAAACCCAACTTCATATTAGGCGATCCCTTCTGTTGAGGCCCTGTAGCTCACGGTAAATAATAGGCATATCCCTCCTGTTGGAGCCCCGTGGCTGATGGTTAATATTAGGCAGATCCCTCCTGTTGGAGCCCCGTGGCTGACGGTTAATATTAGGCAGATCCCTCTTGTTGGAGCCCCGTGGCTGACGGTTAATATTAGGCAGATCCCTCTTGTTGGAGCCCCGTGGCTAACGGTTGATATTAGGCAGATCCCTCTTGTTGGAGCCCCGTGGCTAACGGTTGATATTAGGCAGATCCCTCCTGTTGGAGCCCCGTGGCTGATGGTTAATATTAGGCAGATCCCTCTTGTTGGAGCCCCGTGGCTAACGGTTGATATTAGGCAGATCCCTCTTGTTGGAGCCCTGTGGCTAACGGTTGATATTAGGCAGATCCCTCTTGTTGGAGCCCCGTGGCTAACGGTTGATATTAGGCAGATCCCTCCTGTTGGAGCCCCGTGGCTGACGGTTAATATTAGGCAGATCCCTCTTGTTGGAGCCCGTGGCTAACGGTTGATATTAGGCAGATCCCTCCTGTTGGAGCCCCGTGGCTGGCGGTTAATATTAGGCAGATTCCTGTTGGAGCCCCGTGGCTAACGGTTAATATTAGGCAGATCCCTCTTGTTGGAGCCCCGTGGCTGGCGGTTAATATTAGGCAGATTCCTGTTGGAGCCCCGTGGCTGGCACTTTACGAGTTGTCCACCTGTCTGATGTCTCCAAGCACGCGGTAAAATCCGCCCGTCTCACTCCGCTTAAGGTCATGTACGACAAACTTAGATCCCGCTGCATAGCCGTTTAAGGAGGGAAACTGAACGTCCAGCTCACCTGAAAAGGTAATTAATGTATAAAATGAAGCTTATATTGTGTTCTTTAACAACAGAAATGAAGCTGATGATATATTTACTGGCCCTTTTAAGATATGAAAGTATGCCTGTAGATGACTCAACTAAATCACTTCAATCGGTTACTATTTCATGAAAATAGTACCTCATGTACCTCGATAGAAATATAGTTCACAAACCCTGAGATCGTAACAGTTCTATCTAATGATTACAAAGAATTTGATGATTATTTTTATTTGGATATCATCATAGTTTATATGCTTAAAGTGAGGCCTGAACATGAACATAAAACAATCAACAACATGTACCATAAGAAGAACTGACATTGTCAGATATGGATTTTGATAAACAAATAGATAAAATAAAAAAACAACAACATAAAATCTGTATGAAGATGAGGAAATACAAACTATGCAAGTCACAGTTAGAAAAAAAGGTCGGAAATAAAATCTACAGGGAAAGATGACTGACCGTCTTGGGAAATAGTGGCAAAACATACTCAAAGTTAGGGGATGCATGTATGTATACAGGGATGAAAGTCGTGACTGATGAAAAATCGGAAATTTAATACGCTTATAAAAAAAAACCAATTATTAACTTATTACTGAACAGAATGGCAATAAATCGATATATACTTTCCACCACTGCGAGATTTAATGACATAGGCGAAATGTCGGAATTCCGTCCTTTGTCGGAAAACTTTTGTTTATATTATAATTAGCTAAAGGGTGTGTTCCACCGGGCTTACTGAACAGCGCCATACAGGCACTGTGTTAACGGCAGTCGGGGAGATATATAGAAATAGGTGCGGTGGAGCAGGCCACATGCTCACCGGCAGCGGCCATGTGACCAAAGCATGCTATTAACCTGATTAAATAGCTTTTGCCTGTTACCAACCAGTGGTGCTTGTATGGCTGCCATATGGCGTCAGCCATGGAACGGACCTGTGGGTTTGTACACTTTATCCTACCCCTAATAAAAAATGCCATAGGTTTAACATTGACTCTGATCAGGTCTGCTCCTCACTACACTCGGCTAATGCCTCGTGTAGTAATATACAACCTGCCCATCGCGGCATAAACATTGACAAGGCTGACTCTCGTTTGGTTTCTACTAATTATCTCACCCCAGGTATTTTATCTCCATAAATAAAGGAAAAATATCCAATGGGGGATTATGTCACAAATGTCAGCCCATTAGTCAATGTGAAGGCTGAGATAAATTCAGAAACCTATGAAAGTTTAGGGTCAGAGCTCCAATCTTGTTTGAATCGATACATAATTCATACGGCTTCGCCTTGATACAAACTCGATGGGATACAAGCTCTGACCCTAAACTTTAATAGGTCTCCTCTATAATAGGCATGTTTGGCTGACACTTGGCAGAGTTGAAATCAGGCCAATCTGGTGGAATACACCCTTAATAGATTCAATCCCTTTCAGAAGATCAAAAAGTCGCCATATTTCAGCGGACTGACAGCGTTCTCTCAGTGGCCTACTACATTAAAAAAACAACAAAAAAAACCAACTTGAATCCCTGAAATACAGAGCAGTGAGGAGGCTGACTGACCGTTGTAACCCTGACTGACGGCGCGCACTTTGAGCCGAGACTTGCGCGGCTCCGGCCGGAAACACTCCACCACCACGCAGGGCGCCCCCTCCTGGGACACCACGGAAACAGTGGGCAGACGCTGGAGTGGCGTCTGAACCGGCGACTGCAGTTTGGGACGAATGTCAACGGGTTGAAGATCCTCGCCTTTCTGTAGGATAACGGGCAGGGTCATGTGAAATGTTTATAAAGAAAGACTTTCAGACTTGTTTACTGCATATTCGTTATATATTACTGCAAGGTGGAATATATTCTTTTATTTGGTGCGGGAATGGTAACTCCTCACGTATTAAATTGGTGAGTTTCAACTGGAAATATAAAGTTCCAAGTAAACGCATTCAAAACCCACGTCTAAGACGCCCCCCCCCCCAAACTTTGGGAAAATCCTATAAGATGCACCCCCTCCAAGCCCCTCACCCCCCCATCTCTACCTTATCATATCCTGCGGAAAAATGTAGATTTTCAGCCTTCAACAGTGCACACAATATTTGTTGAAAAATAAGTTTTTTTATATAGACAATCTATATGTATTATTATGCAGTAACATCTTAATTCATTAAACATTAAGATTAAATATATATGTTTTGATTTGAAGGCATTTCGAATGGTACCCCGTGAAATTCTCAATTTCGCTTTGGAAAAAAAAAACCGCATATAAGACGCAACCGAGAGTTTAGGCGAATCTTATAAGATGCACCAGGGGTTTGGTTTGCGCATAAGACGCGTCTTATACGCGGGAATTTACGGAACTTTTTAACAACTTGGTCAATCTAGGAGAAACTAACCTGCGCCTTGGCTATAACATCTGAAGAAAAGTCCGCGACTGACATTGAAACGTCACCGACGCAGAAAATACGTCCTTCGAAGTACTGAAAATGAAGTGTATATTTTGACAAACATGGATAAAAGTGTTCATGTTGTACTGAGTACGGAAATGTATGTTTTTTCGGGTGAAACATTTGAAATGAAAATTCTGTATTCTTCTTAAGATATCTCTGATACTGTTATGGCTACTCATTTAACATGGGAAGACTAAGCTATAGAATTTATAAAGCGACCTATATAGAAGACAGGTAAGCATAGTTAAAAAACGATAAGTAAAATGAAATAACTTGAAATCTTCATCTAAGAACTTTTTAGAGTATTTCATAACTGGTACTGTACAGCATTCTCTATAAATGTTATAAATCATGGATGCCAAATTAAAGGATATTACAAGACGTGACAATACACACCTCAGTAAAGATAGTAAAGAGTTGGTTTAAGAGATATTAAGAATAGTAAAACCTACCTGGATATGGATACATGGCATCACAGGAGGCTTCAAAACGAACACAATGTCTCCGGACTTCTCCTCATAACACCTGTAATAGAATAAGTTTCATTCATGTACCTTCAAAATATAGGTTCATTTCCTTTTTAATATGTTTGTAGTGGCTCTATATTGTCAATCTCTTTGGAGATGATACATTTTTGCTAGGCCCCTTTACTCCACATCAGTGGTAAAATAAGGCTGTGATCACATCACACACTGACCACTGCAACATGATTGTGTAGAGTATAGTAGAACCCTGTGTAAGCGCACACCCTCTGTTCTGGGCCAAAGTGTTCCCTTATGCGGGATGTCCATTTACACGGGGTTAAAACTAAACATCTACTAGACCTTACGTTCCGAGCAAAAGTGTCAGATAACGCGAGCGGTTCGCTTATGTAGGGTGTCGGTTACGCAGGGTTCTACTGTACATAGCAAGCTTGGTAGGCTCATGAACTTTAAATCTGCTTGGTTTTAAATTTTTCAGATATATTTTCGTGAAAGTCAACTTACACGATATCTTGACCACAGGCGAACACGAGTCCTCCCCCAACAGCCAGGCAAGTCAGACTTGGTGGTATATATTTTCCTGAAACATCAACGTTCATAGCGGGAATGTTATTGCGTAGGGGCAGAACCTGTGTAGTATTTGCTCAACATAGCTCGAAATGGTGGTTTTGCCTATGATAAATACCACTAGAATTGTCCTATCAGGTATACAATACTAATGTAAGTCTGTATATCAGTAGATAAAGAAGATTATATAAAATAACCATTATATCTTATGTTGAACATCTGAGTTAGATAAATTAGGAGATTTATTTCGTTATCGTTCTCACCTTGTTTTGGGTACTTGTATGTTTTCGTGACGTCACCTGTGGCAGTATCCACACGTAGTACACTGGATCCACACGTCACATACAGCGAGTTGTCATTCTGACGTAGTACACAACAATGCCATGGTTACAATGCTGCCCTATATACAACTTAAGGAGAAAATACATAACTACCACTTCTCATCAGCATTCTGTGAGATTTATAAAATCTGTATCATATGCTTCACTTTTCGAAGGTCATATTATCATAAACAAGTGGCTCTATTTCCTATGTATACTGCCTGTTCCTAGTCATCTTCTATTTATGGCTATAAGTCCCGCTGTGACATATGGAGTTTGTAATTATGTGACAAGGCAAAATTTTGCCATTTTAAGGAATATAATAATACAAATTGAACACAACAAGATATTCCCTCAAACCCGAACTAGACTGGTCTTCTCAAGTAGAATGAAAAGGAAGCATCAAAGTTTGGTGTATGTTCTGTATATATGATAATACAAAAACAGGCTGACTGTAGATGTACGTCAAAATATTTGTTACAATTATTCATCAGTTATATTGCAATGTAGTCAGGTCTGAAACTCTCAATGAACTACAGTAAAACCCCACGTAAGCGGAAACCTTCCGTTCCGGGCCAAAGGGAATGCTTACACGGGGTTGAAATAAAATCTAATATTGGGAACCGTTCCGATCAAAAGTGTCCGCTAACGCCGGGTGTCCACTTATGCAGGGTGTCCGTTAGGTGGGGTTCTACTGTATATCATCAATGTTGTAATATGACGAATGGAACTTCTGGAGTTCCACGGACTGATAGATCTATTCTTAGATCGCCTAAATTATATATATATATCTATATCACCGCCTGTTCTTTGATGGCATGGCTGAAAATTATGTACAAAGGATGACATGAAGCCCCTCTCTGGGCGTAATTTTGTGCTTTGATATAAACAGCTGTCTGAAAAACTCACCAAGGTGAGCGACGCTTTTTGTTTAATAAAAAAAAAGTATTATGTATATATAAATAAACGATCTATCAATAAATTAATTTCAAAAAAAGAAGAAAAAAGTATTGGGTATTTACTGACCAAGACAGCATCCAGAGCATTGTCTCTCAGTGGAGTCTCCCACAACAAAGTGCCGTCCCGCAGCGAGAAGCTCGTCACTCCCATAGAACTGCAGCACAGCACACCGTCCTCACAACCACGAACCTGCAACACCCACGACACGAGCAAACAGTCATGAGAGACAGCAAAAGTCCAACAAACTACCAGTTAGAGAAGCCTAGACAATAAACGATGGTTTTGTTGACAGGTAGCCGTAAACCACGAGAGGTTGATGCGTTGTAATACACGAGCGCTAGTGGTTTACATTGCTGCCTGTCCATAAAACTATCGTTTGTTCTATTTCCTTGCTCTATAGCACCAGGGGACTATTTTCCCATATACCACAGCTGTGAGGCAGTATACCACAGATTTGAATATGTATATCATAGTTATGGTATCTGACAAGTTTTATAAAATGGGTCGTGGTCCTCATACATTTTCAATGGGGTCTTTGTATACCATGGATAATAGAGCAAAAGTCCAACAAACTACGAGGGAGGGCATCCATGAACAGGGAAGGGCCTGCATTGATTGGATATTTAAAGCCCTACTCTTCTTTGAACTCAGCAGTTCATGGATCAGTGCACACATATATTTAGCTACCTGAGGGCGATTTCAATTGGCAATTAACAATGCCCTACATACATATGAAACGTTTTCATATGTATATCATATCATATCATGATTCAACCAGTTTAAGGGGTAGAAATATGTCCATAAAGGAATTCTTAAAAAATGGACCTGTGTCTACAAAAGTCCCCCCCAAACTGAATTCACTTTTTTTTAAAAATCCATGCCAAAATACTAAATATTATAAATGTAAGGCATTGTTCCACCATAAAACCTTCTTTCCAAAACAGAAATCATATTCTTATCTGTACTTAGTGAGCTATAAAAAGCAAAAATGTGGTCAGGTCGCCTAGTAAGTCTACAAGCAGTGTACTACAGTAGGCTATAGCCATAACCTAAAGACCAACCGTCCACCTGCTAATAAGACCACAAATATTCGAAATCAGTTAATATTGTATTTATCATTCGTCATTTAAAGTCTAAGTTATCAAAGAAAAGACCAAATGACTTTGGATGCAAGAGACTCCCTCCCCCCCCCCGTAATCTCTGCTCTGTGTAGGGCAGATATTACGACCACCCGAAATCTCTGCCCTATGAATTGCACACTCCCTATGCGTTATCTAAGGAGACTGTATTTGCTGGATAACAAAGGGCAATGTTCTACACCATAATAAAATCATATTATCCACCCAATACAAGGTCTTCCTAGGAAACACATGGGGTACCTGTAATTCTCTTTAAAGAGATTCTGACCATCCAGAATCTCCTCCAAGAGATTCCTGAATGAAAGTCCCTCATTCTTTATAGTTGACAGGGAAAGAAAAACACTCCTAGAAATTTCAAAGACATATAACCTGATACGTTCCGATTTTTTAAAATTGGGAAACATATGTACACTTTCCCTTGGCCTAACTAGTGAGGCTCACTCCATGTATGACTCTGTGAGAGGTGTCCCTTGGTTATGATGAACATGGTTGCCCCCACGCGTAAACAAAGAGCTACCATTTAGCGTGACATCTAGATGTATCACCAATCCGCAGCTAGCCGTCATTGCAGTAACATCAGCAATGAAGCTTGTAAAGGGATGAAATCTTGGGAGTCCTTTCATTAAGATTACTATCCATCACACCTGGTAGTAACACTGGTGGAGATCCCCCAAGACACTATGTACCATCTCCTACAAGCTCTCCAGCAAGAAAACACCATTATCTGTCTCTCGTAGCTACCCATGTCAGACAAGGATAGCCGGTAGTGAATCCATTGAATAACACTTCATAGAATGAGATCTAGAGGTAAAACTAGAGGTCTTCATACCACAAATCCTTGGCCAACGCTGGTCTCCGTCTTCTACAACACCTGACTGTGATAATCATAGATATAGATAAGGATAGCCGGCAGCCTAGCTCAAATGGTTGGCTGTCAGCATCTGCAACGCTGACCCTGTCATGTCCCCAGTAGCAATATCCACTGTGGCTATTGCTTATGATGAACAAACTCATTGTGGGTGTGTACCTGCTCCACCGCACCGTCTGTGTACTTGAGGTAACAAGGGCGCTGCTGCATGGTGCCATGTGGCAGTTGCATGGCACACATTTAATGCCTTACCCTTGGCCTAGTTGAACATGCCCTTTACAGTTAAAAACAGTATAATTTGCCATAGTGAATCCACTGAATAACACTTAATAGAATGAGATCTAAAGTTAAAACTAGAGGTGTTCATACCACAAATCCTTGGCCAACGCTGGTCTCCGTCTTCCACAGCACCTGACTGTGATGATCATAGCGGACCACGTGACCCTTGACGTCACAGACCAGCAGGACGCCGTCGTAGACGTCCACGCAGTTGTCCTGAAACAAGGTCAGCGAGTGTGTACTGTTATTAGACGGAAACTCACGGGATGGAAATAACTTGGTCCATACTCCACCGAGTTTGACTGCAGAGTAATTCACGAAGCGAAGCTGAGTGAAATACTCTGTGGTCAAATGAGGCAGGGTGCGGACCAAGTTATTTTCATCGAGTGGGTTTCTGGTTTTATCTCACCCCATATAACATTATTAATTTATACATTAAACCACCAAATTAGCCATTGAGTATTGGGGACACTACCTTCACGGCCATGGAGTATGAGTTACTAATGTTAAGGCTATTATGCATGCTGAACAACTTGACAGCCATTACTGTAGGGCTGTATCCTCAGGGGTCAAGTGAAAAAGTGGAAATATTTTTCATGTGGAATACAGCCTCAGGGAGACAGAAAAAAACATGAAAAACACATAGGTGATAAGATCATATTGCCATATAGTTTAACAGACATGTACACATACCTTATTTTTCGTTCCCATATCAAATACCAGTCTCGGATCGGCCTGAGATATATCTAGAAAAATAAGTATATAAAAGTGCGGTTATGATAGATGTATGAAGGTTTGTTGGGAAATTTACCATTAACCAGACAAGACCAATAAGGTGGCAATGACAATTCTAATATGTAAACACCTTTTGTAGATATCAGTCTTTGATGTATGTACAAGTATTTATTTATGGGTTCTCTCTGATGCCTGCTAGTTTCAGCCTAGATGTGACCTATTGTGTCTAACATCAATCAAAAACATATGTACAAATACAAATAAATCACACCTATGGTTAACCTGCCCATTTTCACCGGAACCCTACATTATTTTATTTATTTGATTGATTTAACGTTCAGTCAACAATTACAGGTCCTTTCCAGGGTTTCTCATGGGTCAACCTATTCTCACTTCTTTTACACCACAAGTGTGCTGATCAAATCTATGTGATGAATTCAGGTAGAAATCTTACCCCTAAACATTTACCAAGGTGAGAGATAATTTAGTTCCCACACCACATAGACATAATAGGAGAATGATTGGCCTTTGATATCGCAGTAGACCTACCGCCACTTGTGGTGAAGGAGAAAAGTGGCTGCAGCGGGACTAAAACCCACAAAGTACCACAACCATGGGATTATGAGTCCAGTGCTCTTAACCACGGAGCTAACTTCCCACCCCTGGAACCACACATGAACTGGCCATACATGTATTGTGTCCGACACGTCTGTTATATTATTCGCACTTACCATAAACCTGCCCATTGTCTGTGGTAACATACACGAACTGACCGTCACGGCAGAAGTGGTTAATAGCAGAAGGTAGCTGTATAACGTGCTTGACGGATACCTTCTCATCCACCACTATCACTGTAAAATTTATGACATGAATAAAATTAATACATACCACATTGACTTGTTCCCCCCCCCCCCGATTTCCTCTGTTTTATTAGACTCTTTAAATAATTCTCTTTCGATTAAACTGGCAGTTCTAGTAACTTTTGAGCATGGCCATAGAGGTATACAAACTATTCAGGCTTGACATCCACAGTTAGAGAATTCTTCCGAAAATGAATAAACCACTAAAACGAAAATATGCTACATTACACCGTCAAGATCTCGCGCAATAAATTTGAGTTACAAAAGGCTATGATGCTATTATGCCATGTAAACTTTTTGATTTATTCTATAAGATCACCTCTATATTGGAGATTCTGCTAAATACGTCAGCTTTATTTATCATATTTTTTGCCTTGAGGGTGCAGTCCAGTTTAACCACATCCTGAATTGAAATAAGTCAGCTTTAACAAGTAGATTATTTTTATTTATTTTTATTTATTTATTTTTTTTAACAAGTAGATCAGTTCAGCTTTAAGAACGCACCTTTGCCGCCGTCGTCGGCCACCATACAACGATCTGTCTGCACACACACGGCACGCCCCCTACCGACCAAACCAGCAACTGTCAGCGGCACACGCCACACCACCTGCGCCCCCTTTTGGAGAGAAAATCATCTTCTATCAATGTTGTATGAGCTCTCAACAGTTGAACTGAATGAGAGAGGGCATGACAATGTGAACCTAACAAAAATAAAAATAATTGAACATTTGAATTGAATTTAAGGTAGCTTTACTTCATTACCTGAGTCTGGAAGACAGACTAGATTTGTAAATCTGTGTTTTTCAAGATATGATAACATGGAGTTATCTTCAACCTGGTCTTTATGCCCGATTCCTATTAGGCGATTTTGGGGCATGTGTGGGGCTTCAGTCACAGAATATAAGCATAAATTTATAGAAATCTCCCATTTTGCTAAGTAGGAACGCAAAAATGCAAAATCGTCGGCGACTCTTGTCCCGACCCCCAATGGTGTGTGCATGAGTCCCCAACTTGAGTCCATCCCATAAAGGCACTAACTTCTCGCAATAAATTTTCGGGCACTAGTCTCTGGGGCAATAATCTCCAAGAGGGAATTGGGCCTAAGTTAGCAACTGAATGATAAACTAGGTTCAAATACTAAGCAAAATGATAAAAATAATTTTTATTTTTTTCTTGAGATAACCGCTCAATATCCAGGTCCCCTATCTGACCTGAGAGGTTTCTTTTATAGTGAGAGAAAAATCCCAGGGAAACCACCCAACCCCTGTGAATCTCACTCTATAATAAATACATGGATATATCAACTATTTATACATCTAAAAAGGGCTAAATAAAAACCTGAAGCTATCTGAATTGCATTGCGATTATACAAGATCCTCTATTGAGACACTTTATTAAGATCTACTGTCAAATATAAATATAAACTGTAAATAAAAAAGAATAAAAAAAAAAGAAAAATATAAACTTTAGATGGCTATGAGGATTTCACTTACAATCTTGACTGGCCACGAGGCTCTCGGAGGCAGGGTTATCTGCCGCGTGACGGCTGATATGCTCTGGCAGCGCTGCAGGGCTGCTCTCTTTGTCCGCTTGGTGCGCGGCTCTCCCACTTTCTGCTCGGAGGTGCTCGGGCGCTTCCTGAGTGGCGGACGTCCCGGAGAACTGCTCGCCGGCCCCGTCAAGGCGGGAGGCATGGCGGGCGGCGTGTCCGGCGACTCGCTCTCATTCAGGGAAGGCAGAACCTGAACCGTGGTCCTTGTACCTGAGATACACAGTGACACCAATAATGGATAAGCGGCTATCCATAAAGAATGCAAGCAAAATTTTCGAAATTTTTCAACCCCCCTTTCCCGATTTTGTACGCAATAGAACAAAGATGGAGCATACGCAAAATTTCCTAAATTTTTAACCCCCCCCCACCCCTCCCCTTGCCTCAGTGCGTACGTAATTTATGGATGGCCTCTAAGTTATCTTTACAACATCTTTACATTTCTTCTTATTGATATCCGATTCTATTCATGTAGGTATCATGTGATCATTGTATTGCCGAACCGTTAATGTTGAAACACTTTTTTTTTTTATCATATATCAGAATCAAATACACGGGATATTGTATCCTGATATGTAATGTTAACAGCTATCATTTTTCCATACAAAATGATTTTGCTCATTTTCCCTTGTTTAAGTACTGACATTTAGATTATCTTAATACAAATTTTTAGGAGATCATTAGACTCTATCTTAAATTTTTTTCTTTACCTCGTAATAACAGAGAAAAAGGTATCCAATAATTAAATACGGCAATATTTGTCCTCAAATTGTTCGTGATTGGTTTGATTTGTTTGTTTACCTGATGTCCCAGGAGACCCTGAAGGTACATAGGGACTAACTCATGGTTCAGCTATTCTCGCTGGTTTTACAACACAAGGGTAGTGATCGAATCTATGTGATGAATTCAGGCAGAAATCTCACCCCGACACATTTACCAAGGTTAGAGATCTTTTACTTCCCACACCACATAGACATGGTATGAGAAGGATTGGCCTTTGATGTAGCAGTAAATCTACCATTGCTGGGGATGGAGGAAAAAAGTGGTTGCAGTGAGACTCAACCTTTGGATAACAAGTCCATTGCCTTAACCCTTTAAGGACGCAAGATGCCTGGAGGCATCACCACACTATAGAAGCATGATGCCTGGAGGCATCACCATACTAAAGGTGCATGATGCCTTAAGGCATCATTGTTCCACTATCAACAAAAATATTTAACATAGAAATGATAGAGCAATATTTATAAAAAATCTTCAGAAAATGTAGACATAACATCATATTTAGTATTTCTATTTAGAAGAAATAAAACATTTATGATTATGTATGATATTGCATGATTACAAATTTGAATTATCAGTTTTAACCATAATGTGCCTGTCCTCTAGCCAGACAAACTGCCACCAGCATCCGTCCTTATCGGACTAGCTGGGCCCCAGGCAGTCGTCCTTAAAGGGTTAACCACGAAAATACTCACCTAATCTCCTCATAGACTTCCTCATGTTATTGGGCTGTGCCTGCTTGCTGGCCGAGCCTTCCCCATCGAACACCTTCGGCACCACTATTTCCTCCTTGTTGATATTCGTCTGCGCTAATGCTTGTCGGAGGAAGGTGGTCGTGGAAAGTCTTTTCAGTAACGTCGGTTTGTGGACGTTCACCTTAGGCGCCAAGGTGTCCATTGTCACGACGGAAGTGCCCGCTTTGAGCATGGAGCTGGTGGCCTGCCGCTTGGGGCGCCACGAACACCATCGTTTCTGCGTGTTCATCCTGACCAGCGCGTTGGGTGACGTCATCTCGACCTCGCTCTGGCGCGGGTCGTCTGCCATGTCCAGCGTCGGGTCTCGTTTCAAAGCGAGGCGCATGGAACGCCGCTTGTTGAGCGGTGAGACGCCAAGGAAGCGGCGTCCACGCGGGGTCCTGTTACATAATTAAAAACAAAGTTTAGGACATCGTCTTGCCATGGGTGAAATGGATGAATTCTTTTTTTACAGAATATGGTTTGCGTGTACAGAATACATACACAATAATCGATGGTTTTGTGAACAGGCGGCCACAAACCACGAGAGCTTGACAAGAGGTATTACAACATCAACCTTGAGTGGTTTACAGAGCCATCTTTCCACATAACCATCGTTTGTTATATCTATTATCCATCTTTTCGAATAAATTAAACACAGTAATTGCTATATCAAAAGGTATAACAACAGGGACTATTTCTTTGCTCTTTATCACAAAGAGACCATTTTTTTCTGTATATCATGGTTTTGAGGCTGTATACCACAGATTTGAATCTGCATACCACAGTTATGGTATCTGACAGGTTTTATATAATGGGTCGTGGTTTACTGAGTCCCTATACATTTTCAATGGGGTTTTTGTATGTGATGGAAAATAAATTCCGCTCTACCACCATACCCTTATGTAAGTATAGCAAAAAAACAAGTGTTATGCATCTAGATCTTTGTAGGAAGACAAAGAAAGGTAGAAGTATAGGGAGCCAAAGTGGACCTGCTGAATCTGCATATACCCATTCACAAAACACCATTGTCTGGGATAAACGCTTAGTACTTTGACCATACTTTCTCCAATCTTTTAATTGCATATTTTTGATACACTTAACAACTATCATCATAGCTTTAAGACAAACTTATTCAGAGATGATCGCAGCAAAGTACATTTCAATAGAAGTAAACAAGACCAAACATGAGACTAGCCTCGAACCCACATAGCGTTGGAACTAAGCCTCATTCTTTCTGGCCTCCAGAAATGCTATTTTGAGCACAGGCATCTACAGTTCTATTGTGGCTCCTTATCTCACCCTGGTATTTTTTACCATAGGCTTAATGTCTGAAACTCATACTCCACGGCCATGAACGTTGTGTACCCAATACTCAATGGCTAATTGGGCGATTTATTTCATCAATTAATAATGTTATATGGGGTGAGATAAAACCAGAAACCTACTCGATGAAAATAACTTGGTCTGCACTCCACCTCTTTTGACTGCTACATAATTTACTCAACTTTGTTTCATGAATTACTCTGCAGTCAAACTCGGAGGAGTACGGACCAAGTTATTTTCATCTCGTGAGTTTCCTTCTGCAGGGATGTCACTTGGGGTCATGAATAAAACTGGAAATTTTCTGCTTCGGAGAGACTGAGAAAACATGGAAAACACATCACTATTGCCGAGGAATGGGCGGAGAAATAAAAAATGGATTTCAATGGGAAGGTGGCGAACTGTCATCCCTACTTCTGACTACGTACACCCTGTAATGAGGTAAAGTTGTAGTACCTGCCATAACTTGAGCTGGCGGCACTACTCAGGCTGTCTGTATCGTCGTCATCGTCGTCCATGGGCATGGCGACACCCAGACGCAGGGCATCTGCGCGCGCATTGGCCAGCAGCACTTCCTCCTCCATGGTCCGGGCCCTCTTACCGCGCTGGTTGTCGGCGTGCTTGCCTTTCCGCTTGGCCCCGCGCCCGGTACTGGGGCCGGCCTCGCCCTCGTCGTCGTAGTACTCGCCGTCATAGTGCTCGGGCAGCGCTCGGGTCGCCTTCCGTGTCGGCTCCACGGTGTAGTCCTCCTCAAACTCACTGGTACGCTTCAGGGGTGCCTGACGCCCCTTGCGGAACCTGTTTCAAGTGATGAAAGACACAAAGTGCTCTGGTCAGGTAATTGAAACCAACCCACATAGGGTTGATACTTGTCCGACCTATTGGTCGTGGAGGTGATTGTAAGATACCAAAACAACTATGTATTTAAAAAAAAAAAATTCTATGTAATATGGAGCAAAAAAGTGACCAATAAAGAAATTTAAAACAAAAAAGTGGTTGATGTACGCAATTTTTTTTTTCGCGGGAAATCGGTGAAATCGGCGAAAATCGGGGGCCCAATTTTTCTTACTGGAAAAGTTTTTTCCAACATGATGTACAAATGGTTTTATATCAAGAATAAAACGTCTGAACCATCCATTCGGGTTGACATGTGGTTTGTGGTCAAACACCCTCATTTTGTTTCAAGTAAGGATAATAGTGCGGTTTCACATAATTTGTTCTTTCTTTTTTTGGATGCGGTATTTTGAACAGTGAAAATGCTAGCCACCTTTGTAGTGATTTCACATAGAAGATCAGGGAATATGTGCATTTTTATAAACGCTCCATTTTTATATCAAAAGAAGTGTTTATTGAGGAAAAATGTATCATATCCATACATGTGGTTTTCAACTTTGGTCGATCGCGGAGAGATATCAACAATACATACTACATGGACATCAAAAGGACATACTAGACCAAGAAAGTCCTCGCGTGACAAACAGGACAAGCAGCTTCCAGTCGCATCTAGATCATATAGGGAACAACATATCATAGATAATAGTTATCAGATAATAGTCACATACCCTTGACGGAGTTTTTGCTGTATTTGTCGGTTGAAGTGTTGATGTGCTTGATTTTCTGTATCATGTTCAATAGGCGGGAACTTGCGTCCTTTCTTATCCAGTTGTCCAGCTGTTAAAATATAGAATATTCCTATATACCCATTATTGAACTAACTAGAGTTACATACCGCTGCTGGGGGGTGCATTAAAAATAAGTTATGTGTCGAGGTTCACGTTTTCGTCCTGCTCTTATGTTTTCGTCCCGCTCTGACGTTTTCGTCCCGCTCTGATCACGTGATACAATACAGCAACGGGACGAAACAGTAGCTGTTGTGGTTACTCGAAAAGGGTGGCCATTTACTTCGGAAGTCTTAAGGTAAAGAATTGAGCATTTTTATCGATATTTGAAGGTATATATAGGAATAGGGAAACCAAGTACCGGTAAGCAAAAGTCAAATTTACTCGGTCAGGCTTGGAAAAATTACTGCCCGCAGCTGATGCCTTGGGCAGTAATTTTTCCAAGCCTTACCTCGTAACTTTGAACTTTTGCTCACCGGAACATAGTTTCCCTCTAATATAGCACCTATTTATGTTAATTGAATGCAAGGATTTAGCCCACAAGCATGGTGCTCAGAGAACTCTCAAACTGTTTAAAGATCATAAAACACTATCCCCTGCAACTGTGTACAATCAATGAATGACAATATCAAGTGCTGTGTATTACGCTCTAGATCTAATCATATGCACAACTCTATGTAGAACATAGATCTATACTTACATTCCACAAATGTGATATTGTTGTCTTGGGTAATCTTCCAGTATACTTCCCCTCTAGCTGTAGACCTGACCAAATAGTGAGTAATCATTGCCTTCTCCTGTTTCTCTGTGGAAAAAAAACTTTTCTTTATTACCAATATACCTTCTCTATATATTAAAACTATCCATCTTGGTATGTGTTGCTCTGCTGAAAGTGAGGTTTGCTCCCTAATTTACTCGGCACGTTTCAAAATACATGTGTCACACATCCTTTGATGCATATCAGGTACTTGACATGCAATATACAGTAAAACCCCTCTTAAGGGGACACCCTCCGTTCCGGGCCAAGTATCCCCTTAAGTGGGGGTTTCAGTCTGTCAATGGTTATACAATAGAGAATACCTACATAAATGAAGGAAACGATGGTTATTAGGTTAAAATGTTTATCAATAACACATAATTAAGTAAATGAATATAAATTATATAATATAAATGAATATAAATAAAAAATAAAAAAAAAGATAGAGGTTGAAGGTGGATATGCCTTCCTTGCAAAATTCGCTCCTTTTTATACCCCCGGTCAATGCCCCCCCCCCCCACCCCCCCCCCCCCCACTTCTGAGAGAAATCAGCAGCCCTATAAGGGACTCACAGTGAGCCGCCCAGAGCCACGACGGCTCACTGTATACCACACCTTCAAAGCCCCCAGCCCTCCCTGTGTCGCTCACATCTAACCTGTAAGCGGACCTCTAACACCCTACCTCTAGCCCCCTACCCCCTAAAGTCACTCATACTAATATCCACTCACTGTGGCCCGCCCAGAGCCGCTAGAGATGTGGTTATTACCGTGAAAAAAACCACACTCTGGCCGCCCCAGCCCGCACGGGAATGCTCAGTCTATTGTTCTGTCTGTCCCGTACAAAGGGGCACCATAAACTTGGATTTTCAGTGTTTTTGATATGATGTCCTTCCAAACTGTCCCCTTTAGCGGGGTTTTTAAGCATTTCTGTACCAAAAAACTGTCCCCTAAAGCGGGGTGTCCCCTAAAGCGGGGTGTCCCCTTAAGCAGGGTTAAAATAAACTCTTAATAGTGGGAAAAATTTCTGTTCCAAGCAAATTGTCCCCTTAAGCGGGGTGTCCCCTTAAGCGGGGTGTCCCCTTAAGCGGGGTGTCCCGGAAGAGGGGTTTTACTGTATTTCTAATACCTCTATAAAACATCAGGATTCCTATAAAAGATTTATGAAATAATTCCTAAAACTTTACATGAGTTTCCATAACACATTCTGCATTTTCTATGACTACAATTACAAAATGGGTATTCTACCAACTAGGCGTTCTTTTGACACTAGGCTGGCCTCTCAGCCAGGCTCCTACCTGGCACCTGCTCTCCGGCCAACCGAATTTTTTTTTACCGCACTCTTCCACAAACCAGCCTATTCTAGCCGGCCGCTGGCCACACAGCGCCCATACACCAACAACAGGCGCCTGGCAGATGCAGGAGCGGTGAGTGGACCGTGACACTATCTGGTGGAGATTAGCCACTTTAATGTGGTAAGCTAGTTCCCCACTCAGTCGATAGGGGGTGCGTTGAACGTGGTTCTGCAGAATGAGGCAATTTCCGTCTTCTTGGAATTTATACGCATTAATGACAGCTCTTCAATTTCCCCCTGAATACTGCGGTCAACTGAACTATGATGGTGAATTTAGAAAAGAGTTGATGTTATAAATGTGTATAGCACACTCTGGTTCTAAGATTCTGGCCAAACTACTGAAGTTGTAGGAATTTTCGGTCTCCGCTCACAGTTTAGTGAGGTGTGGGTGTTGCCCGTTCCTGTTGACCACCTCCGTTGTGGTATAGGCCATGAGCAGTGAACGTGGGAGCTGTACCCTCATCAAACCTACCGGTTGACTGTGGCTCAGAGCCAGCAAAAGTTAATTAATCAACTTTTGCTGGCTGGGAGGTTTGATGTCTGGTCAGTAAGAATTGCAAATATTTCAAATGGTTTGAGGTTGGCTATGACACCAGGGCTATGCCCTGATTGGTAGATGAGCGCCAAAAATGTTTTTCTCAGTCGGCCGCGGCTCGGAGCCCTGACCAACACTCAGCAACCTGCGGCCGATGCTTGAGTCAGCAACCAAGACCCTGTGCCTGCTAGAACCATTGGCAAGGTGTTCCACCAAGGAGGTTGTCACCAGCTCAAAGCCAGATCTGCTGGCAAACAGTGTGTGGTTGGTATTATCGTAAAATTGGATGAGGTTAAATCGTGTCCACCATATTCCACGACTGGAGTTTGGCAAAGTGACTTCATGAGGCGAAGCCGAGTGAAGTCCGGAGCCAAAACTTCAGGAGTGGAATGTGGTGGCCAAGATTAAAACGAATCAGGTTTTGATTTTATCCTACCATATCTCCTCGATTTTGGAATATTACGTGATAACAATGCTGTATGCCACTAGTGGCATATAAAACTCCGTATGCCAGTCAGCGTGGCATACAGAAACCCAATGTTAAGCATATGGAATTTTATATTAGGGGTAGGATAAACACAGAGAAAATCCTACTGCGATGCCGATGATGTGCTGATCGTCATGGCTCAACTATAGCTCCACTACAGCGAGAAGGAGGCGATAAGCACCGATCAACCCATGACCAAATGATCGCCCCAGAATCTGCTGCAGCGGAGCCCCGCCTTTAAGCGCATGTTCCACTAGCCAGGTGAAAACATTGTACATCAACCACACAGCATTTGCCAGCAGACCTGGCCTATGTTAGGGATAAGACTGCTTGGTGTAACAGCTTGCCAGTAGTTCCAGTAGGCGCCGGGCATGGTTGCCTGGTAAAATCATCGTTTGTTGGTGTTTGTTGTAGCATTGCCTCAAGGTTGCTGAGTGTTTGCTGGGGCCTGGGCCACTGGCCGGCTGGAATAGGCATTCCATTCTGTTCCACCAGCTAAGTTTTGAACCTTGCATCCCACCCAGTCTACATATTTTCACTGGCCTAATGGAATTTCTTCCAGCCGACAAAAACTGATTTATTAGTTTTTGTCGGCTGGAACTATGCAGCTGGCTGATAGGTTTGATGAGAGTATGGCACCTGCTGCTAGCTCTGCTGGGACCAGCGTGGACTGCATGCTGCCAACACTGCAATGAGAGAGGCCAGGTGGAACCTGGAAAGAGCAAGCCTGCGAGCGGAAATTCTGACAGTTTCGGTAGAATTTCACCACCAGAGCGTGCCACACACTTTCATAATATCAACCGTTATCTTTATTCACCCTCAATACACGCTTCTCTGCATTATTCAGCGGATATTTGATAAACAGTGATTGCATCGCGTAAATCAAAAAATGGTGGACGTCTTTGGAACCGCTCGACGCATCCCCTATCGACTGATCAGGGAACTCACCAGACGGCACCACTATCTACTCTCCGTTACTGCATCTGGAGCACTGGGTGACACACCAGCTGCAGATCGGCTGGCAGGCTGGCCACCATATAGACAATAATCGATGGTTTTGTGGATATGCGGCCGTAAACCACAAGTGGTTGACCCGTAGTAATACACGAGCGCTAGCGAGTGGATTACGACGTCAACCTCGAGTGGTTTACAGAGCCGCCTATCCACATAATCATCGTTTGTCATATTTATTATCCATTATTTCGAATAAATTAAACCCAATAATTGCCATATTAAAGGGTATAATAATAGGGACTATTTCTTTGCTCTATAGCACAAAGGGACTATTTTCCCCGTATACCATGGTTTTGAGGCCGTATACCACAGGTTAGAATCCGTATACCACAGTTATGGTATCTGGCAGGTTTTATACAATGGGTCGTGGTTTACTGAGTCCCCATACATTTTCAATGGGTGCTTTGTATACGATGGATAATAAACCCCAATCATACACCAGCCAGCCGGCTGGAATTGGGGGATGTGGTGGAAGAGCGCGGCATTGAGAGACCATATTGGCCGGCCGGCCACCCGACAATGGCAGATGACTTGGCTGAGAGGTTGGCCTTGCATTGAAAGAACACCTAGTTGGTGGAACAAGTGCTTCAGAGGCCAGAAAAAACACAAGAGGCTGGAAAGACTGGTATTCAATCACACTACATTATCATGCCAAATCAAACTGAAAGGCTGACATGGCCAAGAGAATTAAGCATCAGTAACTTCCATGACCTTTGACAGTTTCCCCTAACTTTTGGTGAATTCATCATTTTCCATGACTGTTCTTTTTTTTCAACGACTTTCCAGGAACCTTGACTCAAGACTTAAGTCACCAAAATGGACAATTGGTCTTGAAAATTAAAACCCGTCATTTTCTTGAAAATTTTTGTTTTTCATGTGATGTAGAACACATAGCCTATTTCAAAATAGGTGTGCTAGATTTTTATCCAGAGATCGATATCATGATGATATTATCATGGGATACACACTGATACAGCCATTGTTTTTTTATATACGGTAGTAAAACCAGTGTAATTTTCTTCTAATTGCAGCGGATATCAACTTAAATTTACTGGGTAAAATAGTCATTAGGCTTGGGTATTTTTTCAGATATCCACATACATAATCATATGCCAATATTCATTATGAAACGGGTTCTCTGAAACATGTTGTGACATATTGTTTGAGGAAATATTAGCCCAAGATGATTCAGATTTCACCAAACCGGTACCGGGTAGTCACTCATAGTGAGCAGGAGGGGGGGGGGGGGGGGGGACTGTGGTGGCATCATTCTTGTGAGGAGAGCCAGAGACCGAGATCTGAGACTGGAGAATACAACTATAATACATTAAATACACTTAAACTTCTTAGTCAAGAGTCTTCTTGATACAGTGAGTCAGTGACTAGTGAGTGAGAGGGGTGTGTCGGTGTGTCTAGTCGGAGTTCGCTATATGTCGATCCTGTGTTCCTCGCTCAATCAATCGAACAATGTCGACCGCACAAACTAAGTTACTTGTTTGTTCTAATGTCAGAACAGACAGAATAATCTTATGACATGATTAAAATAACAGACTTACAAGGCTGTTGGTAGTCGTGGGCGACCCTAACAGTACGTTCCCGTATTAGGGTCGTGGATCGCTCCATAGGCAAATTCTGGGGTTTTTAGCGAACCAAGATGGTTCGCACTCCCACGCTTTTGGATATTTACATCCAACGATAAAACTCACATGAATCGATAGAAAACATATTTCTCTTGCTTCTGATAAATTTTTATCAGAAAATAACTTCAAGATACTAAGATATCTGTAGTGGAATACGATAGAAGGTTGTCTGACTGTGTCAGTGAGCCCAGCGGCCATCTTGCCATTACTCTTGTTTTGGTCACATGATCTCACCATGTGCTTTCAACTGAATGTCAACAAAGATCGGAAATAAGTTTCTAGGAAGTAATTGCATTCAAGATATGGGTTTGCTTTATGAAAATACAATGTATGTGTATCATATAACCAGATACTGGCCATAGGGACAATTCTCCTGTATTAGAATTGATAGAAACACATTATGACAGCAGTTTGTTTGTTATGCCTCGTTTCCGAAAATGGTGCGGCCCCGATTATCGCTCAAGCACCTGTCAGAGTTATTAAAGTTTGTTTTACATCAATGTTATATTTATGCTACAATATCATTGGTTATATTTAACTCTTTTAATTGAATTGTATCAGCTAAGTACCCAATTATTCGGTTATTGTTCACAATAACCACATCGCAACTTGTACAATGTCGGTTGGTATTTGAAAATTATGTTTTGGCCTCATTTTGGTATGTGACCTTGACCCTGTTGGTTTACCAAAATGGCATCCGCCTGCCAAGAGAGAGACCGATTCACACAGTTAACATGGTGATCTGGGTTGTTGTAGGAATGGCACAATATTCAGAATGGTTTTTTTAAAACAAATAAGTATGAACTTTATGTACAAAGTCTAGGATGCCGACATTCTGAACCAAAATATGTTTATTCACCCAGAAAACCCAAACCCCAGAAATCCCCTATGCAGTGGTGTCCGACCCTAATACTAGTGTATAGGGTCGGACTCGTCTGACTAGGCTGTTGGATGTAAAGGTACGGGTGTAAACACGCTGTGCTTCGCCGAAAGTTGAAGCCTTCCCTACCCGTTATACTTACAGTTGACTTCAGCCTCCTGTAGGTGGCGCAAGACTCAATTCAACAGATAAGCTGATTCTCCGGTCATTCGCTAGGGGGCGGGGCGAACTTAGACGTTAGTCTGTACTGGGTTTCGTGCCTTGTGCTCCTGTACCTAGCTACAGACAAGCCTTATCTTTTAACAATAATATCTAAGTGTACCCAGATATAGCCTAAAAAGCTAATAGAAAGAAGAAAAAACAATTAAAAAAACAGCTACTCATGATACCAAAATGGACAATTGGTCTTGAAAATAAAAAAACCTGTTATTTTCTTGAAAATTTGATATGATGATTTTCATGTGATGTAGAACACATAACCAATTTAAAAATAGGTGTGCTAGATATGAAGTAAAACCCATGTCATTTTCTTCAAACTTTCACAGAATGAACTGGTATAGTAAATTTATGCTACAATTTAAAAAAAAAAAGGTCGTCGTCCTTGTTTTTGAAGGAATTAAAGGAAACCTTAGTTTTCAGTGCATTTCAATATTAACCAGTTAAATGCAAATTAACCTAATTCACCTATTGAGTTAGGTTAGACACCCCAAAACTTACATGGGGTAGTGTCAGAAAAATCCACCAGATGGGGACAGTGAGTCAATACAAGCACATGCACTGGCCACAAGAGCAGACGTTTGCTACACATGTTAGCTCGCTGCTCTGGCACAGTCCAATATAAGTGGCCTTGACATGCCGATAGATCTGTAGTGAACCACTGGTCGCTGAGAGTGTGTGACCACTCTCCGTGAAGCGGCAGTCAACCAGTGGCTGAGACAATAGTCGCAACGCCTTTGCACGGATGGGTTCGGATTGAATCCGGGAAAGGTAGGGAGAGGCGGGATCTACAACCTAGCACTTAACTATGGACACAAGAACAGACTATTTAGATATAAACCTTTATTATATCTCGGATGTTACAGTGCATTGGTGCTGCGGGGCACCAACTAGCGCAAGAAGAGATTCGGGTCTCTTCACTGTTGAAATGTCCCGAAGAAACCTTACCAACTTATGAGGCTCCAGGCGTCTCGACTGAGGGGCACCGCAGGAAGACCTGTCGACCCGCTGTGGACTCAGTCCTTATATACTGACTGAGTTACATAATGTGGGCGACCCCGTAGTATTTGCATACATGGGTCCGCCGGCCTTACCGCACAGCAGGGATCGGCACTCGCGCCATCTAGCGTAAAGTGAAAACAACACTGCTCAACTACCCTGACCCCTACACATCCATCAAATGTCACTTATGCTATTTTTATCTCCAGTGATCTCAAACCTATATTTCATGTTTTCATTTTCTATTCTGCACAATTGTCATAAAATTATAATACAAATAGAAAATATAATCAATTTCTTATACTTATAATGTTATATAGCATCTTGTTGTGTTTTTTAAATCCATATTTCAAAATACACGCTTTGATTCTAGGGAGGGGCTGACTGGTACTGAACTGGTACTGGAGATCGGACTGTGCCAACCCCTAAGTCGCAGCTGAGCGCATACAGGGGTAAATGGCCAATCTAATACACAGGCGGAACCCAGCCAATCACTACGGTGGTTCCCCGGTCATCCGCTAGGTGGCTCAGGGGAATATGTTAGTCTGAAAACGTTCAGAGAGGAACAAGCCAGCGGCATTCGCGCGGAGCAGGGTTAAGGGGGAACCAGCTACAGATAAGGAGTAATTTCCCAACTCTTTGTCAACCCAACTACTATAACGCTCCAGGCATACAAATTTACAGAAAAGCTAAAGGGTGATGGGCCTTGGGCAGACATCTAGCCGAAAGTGGACACGGGGAAGTTTCTTTTCTAATATTATCAAACACAGAAACATTATAAAACTCTTGAGGAGAAACAGTTTTTGATGATAAAACTTGATATCTATAACACACTAAAACTTAACTGTAGAGTGTAGCTTTAATATTAAGGTGGTATTATGAAAGACACTGATGAATGTCTGTTTGCCCGTATGCCATCAAGTTTGGAGCGCTTTTTTTGTGGAGGTGGGGATGTGGGACAGGATTTGTTATCTATTGTAATCCATTGAAAATCTCACCCACCACCTGGTGGTTTTGGCAAAATGCCAGCCCCAAGGCCACAACAGCTACATACCATATAAGCAGAACTCTCCACACTGAATGTTTGTTAGAACTGTTTATTGTACAAACAACAGTCTCTCACACACTAACATCTGATCATCACGATATGGCCTGCATATCCATATATTCAACAAACATGGCTTGGTGTTGTAGAAGCAAGCAGCTGTACTAAGTAACCAAGTTACAACTCAATGTATAGGGACTGAAACAGAGATGCTGTCATAGAAGATGAATGTACACTGTACTGTAATTATATAGAACGTCCTCACCATGCTGTACAAGCTACAAAACGAGATGATAATTCACGGTTCGTACGGAACGAGGCGTTTACGCCGAGTTCCGTACGAACCATGAATTATTATTGAGTTTTGTGGCTTGTACAAGCATGGTAGGTCGTTCTATATTTACTATATACCCGAAATTTAAATGAAAATTAATTTCATTTGGCATAACAACCAATATTTTAATAAATGTGTATGGGTAGGTGGTCCGTATAATCCTGTACGGAGCACTGGTCCGTCCGTCATTTTTACGTTATATGGCGAAACGGTGCGTATTTACAGTATATACGGCATGGGTATATAGTAATGTATACAGCTTGCCTTGGTTCATTTCACAAAGGGACTGTATCCAATTTCAAGGACAGAACTAAATTCTAAATGAAGTATAATCAGTAGCAGAATATGGAAACAGAACACAAAAAGAAACCACAGGCAGCGATTAAAGTAGACCATTCGTGCCATAGGAGATAGGATTACTTGGAGTTTCATAGATAGTTTGTACAGTTTTAATCTCTTTAGTGAAGTTTCTTTTAGTTCCAAAGTGTAGAAAAAAGATTTTGGCTGAGAAAAACATCCAACGCTCTGGCAATAGGTATTCTCCATCATTGTAATTGAAGTTCACTTTGTGTTATATTAAACTGAAGTGAAAGAGAAAATTGAAAAATAAATGGTCAAGTGGCCTGAGAAAACCCTGGACAGATCATCTACATATCTGTATAGGTTGGAAACATAAACATTCTTTGTCGTACTGAGAATTATTTACTACAGTTTTAACAAGCTTTTCCTCATTTCGATCCTGGATAACTTAATGAAACGGTAACCTATTTAGTATCCATTTATATTCTCTCCGAAATCGGTAAGGTAACTGGATTACAGAAATTACAAGAGACATTCAAATTAGATCCCATACGGGTATTCAAGTAAGTACGACCATATGTGTATAAGCATGTAAACCCCTATGATTTTTAATCATTTCTATATAAACTCACTGTACAATGCATACATGCAACCACAGATATTCACCATTTAGAAAGTTATTATCCTTAGGAGTAATTCGTCTATATGAATTAACTAATATGGTTATATCTAAAACTGCAACCAGTGCATTTGACAACGATTATAATCTTATATTCCTATAACCTGGTCTTATTTTATTTATTTAAGTATTATTTAACTTAACATCATAGATTACTATTTAAGGATTGTGCATGCGTGTCAATTACTAATGAGTTCTTCATGTAGAACCTTGAGTGAATTACTTAATATTTTCTTGCATGCAGCCTATTACACTTGAGAATGAATGCCAGTAAAATACATCGAGGTATAGTCACAACACACTGTTGCATGCTACTGTCAACTATCATAATTCATCTTATCAAACAATTCTTCTACAGATGAGCTAAATACATGTAATTGATCGAAATTATAAGTCAAATTGGCAACGAACACAAAAAAAACATGAACACATTAAACTTATACAGACAACATCTCAAAATGTTGTTGGGGAATATTACGTAATTCATTTGTCCCGAAATTGTATTAATTAAACTTAAACAATTGATATCTACACATATACATAGAAAGGTTTATCCACAGAAGTTTGTTTCAAGCCTTGTATATGCTGGTTGCATTAAAACCCTAACTAGCACCAGGCTGCCAATGTTTAGAAAAGGCTTCCTTTTATAAACTAGAGACAGTACCAAGGGAATTCGTTGACCAGTCGACGAATACAAGAATCATACATATGATTTCGTCTGAGTTTTATGTTCGAGTGAATACCAAGACCTTGCAGTCTATTGGGACAGAATGAAGAGAATAAGAAATTCCTTTGGGTACAAACAAATCAAAGCACAACAAACACAAAAAACCCTCAATATAAACAAAAGGAAGACGGTACGGGACAAAATTCAGGAAACAAACTGAATACACACAAGTACCATTTTAAAGAATAAAAACGAGTTTCTGCAAGGATTGTTTCATCCACTGTCTCACAATTGCACTAAATAATTTCAATAATTGCACTATTTTACAGTAAATATTTACAAAGAAAGGGTTGAAATGTACAAAATTGCATTCACATAATTCTATAAAGATACAATCGTGTGTATCTGTCTTTTTGAACTGAAAATGAACATCCGTTTGTACTCACAAAAGGTCGGACTATAGGCACATATATCTGCGCTTGGATTTCATTTAAACAATAGTTCAAGTGTGAAAATTTGCTCGCAGTACTTTGTATCACAGTGTGTTCTTATAAGAATCCTTTCTGGTGCAAACCATTTTAGAGATACCTTCTTTTTTTTCATTCAAAGTACAAGTACAGAAAGCGTGGTTGGACTGCGAACAATTAATCGATAGATATTTGTTTTCGATCTACTGAAATATATCAGAACACCTGGCATTATCATTACATGCCATACATAGGTCCATATAAAAATGTCGATGGCCTGTTGGATTAAAGATAGTTTTGTATTCCATAATTTTCCTATCACATTAGTGTACATCTTAATTGCCCTAAATAGATCAGGCACGATAAAGTAATACATCGTCCACTTGGCTAAAGCCTACCTCATTGAAGGCAGCATTCTTCGTTACCTTTTACACCCTTTTAATGTACAAACCTTCAATTTTAGATGATGTCTCTTATGGGTAATGAATTATATACAATACATATATACAGTAAGATAAAGATATTCTATCATGAGTTTTTCATAGGTACTGAACTCCATAAATATTAATCTGTGACAGTCAAGACCGACTGCATACACTATGTTGTTTTTGGAAATCTGTTTCTTTCACTTGATTATTCACACAGAATTAATTTAGTGTCGGATTTCTTTTTAGCATACACAATGTTGCATGTATTTAACCCATATCATATACGTGGATTTCGACAAGAATTTTGTTATTTCACACCAGAGGGCAATGCCATCAACCTGCCGGAAGCCTGGGACCACTTGAAACCTCCCTATACCCATTCTCCATAGAAAATAATGCAAAGACCAATAAATCTTGCTCTATCGTAAATATTGGCACTCGGTTTTCAAAACCTATTTTCTTCTATGTATTCACTGGAGTTTGATCAATAAATCATGTTTCTTCGCTCGTATTTTGCAGCAGCATCGATGGTTACGTCCTCAAGTGTGAAATTCTGTCGTAATCCCTGTGAAACTTCAGTCAGAAGACGCGCCGTAAACGTCTCGTCAGACTTCACGGAACGGTCGCCTCACGTATGGCATTCAGCCACCTGAAAAATATCAGTAAAGTACCGTCCTTGTCTTAACTATCAAATGTATATAACTGCTTCACAGTAAGCAAACATGTATATGGACAATGAGATAATTGAGATATATATATATTATTACATACCTATAGCCGAACGTCTATGAAATACTACGCACTGCGCCCGTATTAAATATTCGGGCGCACTGTGACTATCGGGTCAGTTGGTACCTAAAATAAGTATATAAAATTGTGTTTTTTTTTAATATCTAGGTATGTAATAAAAAGAAAACGTAGTGACTGAGCCTGTAGGGATGCCATTCTCGGCCTTTTGATGCCATAAATACGTCCCTCTGCCTGCGGCATCAGGACGTATTTATGGCATCAAAAGACCTCGAACGGGCATCCCTTCGGGCTCAGTAACCACGTTTTCTCTTAATATATAATGACTTCACATTCGTTCCAAATGCGCCCACATGTTGGCATGGGGTCGGTCTGGTCACTGGACTGGAACCAGGGACCTGTTTCACTAGTTTCGTGACGTTTCTGTGACACCATACAGACATTGGGGTTGTCTAGTTTCGTGACAACACAAGTAGCTGCCCTTAGGTAAATACAGACCCCAAGCGTAAGAATTAGACAAATCTACACGTCATGGACCTGTTTCACTAGTTTTGTGACAAAAGTGTTAGACAGACATGAAAAATGGCACCAACAGTGCAAGCAAGAACAGACAAAACAAAGTCTAATGTCTAGTTCTTATGAAACCGGATACACCATCTAGACATGTCACGAAACTAGTGAAACAGGTCCCTGGACCACAGGGTCAGTTAGTATTGAATTGTGATTGGTCATTGAATGACATCAGAAACACCTTTCTGTCATAACCTTTTTAATTTTGCATATTTTCTTTCCATATTTGATACGCGTAAAAGTCTCCATGAGATGTATTCATCATAATTGAAAACATTTCAAAAATAGTTATTTTTGTGTTGTCATAGTAACCAAACTTTATATACTTAACGTCCAATATGTTCTATCAGACTTATATTGGGTTTGATGGTGATAGAATCTATGAGATGAATTTAAGTAGAAATCTCACCCCTACACATTTACCGAGGTGAGAGTTCTGTTAGTTCCCACACCACAAAGACATGGTATGAGAAGGACTGGCCTTTGATATGGCAGTAAATCTACCACAGCTTGTTGACTTACTTGTCGCGTGAGGCTGGGCTCTCCGTCCTGAACACCATGGCCGCCGTCCCCACATGGCGGATCTCGAACACCAGCGACGGCTCTACACCTTCAAACCACTGTAAACACAGAATAACAAACCATCCGTCATACAACTCCAGTTACTCCAGAAACATATAGCAGTAAGAGACACAACCTTCCTCTGACAGAGCTATAACATATTCATTGAAATTTATTTATTTATTTATTTTTTTAATAGCAGCTTTTATTTCTCTATCGATATACAATTCTATAAGGGTTACACACATAGATCAATTCATCCTACCCATGATGAAGAACACCATAGGCTTAATATTGGCTGACTGTATTCGGGCGGGCGTGCAGTAAAGTGTTATTTAGTGCACGCAGGTAACAAATGAATTATTGCAGATAGGGTAGGATAAATACCAAACTGAACGAGAGTCAGTGGTGTTAGTGTTTATCACACTGCGGTCAGGTCTGCTTCTCACTGCACTCGGCTAACACCTCGCGCAGTAATTTGCGACCTGCCCGTCATGCGATGAACACTAACACAGTATACTAACTCTCGTTCAGTTTCTACTAATTATTCAATATGACGATCATAAGTACGGGTCTCTAAAGCAAGCCTGCTTTTTTTTTTGTTATATACAACACATATTGCACATATGAAATATAAAAACTGGGGGAAAAATGAAAATATGAACAAGAATAGTCTAAAGTCTTACAATTTCACTGTGGTAATTCCTACGACATAATAGTGTTGTATTTTACTAGATTTTAGGCCATAACTTAGGATATGAAGTCTTCTATTATCCATGAGGTAAAACATAAGACATAGACAGAGCTCTACCTCTTACAGTACCCTCGCATTTTTAGACTACATGATCGCCAGCTATCGTTGCTGGTTTTATGGCCCATACAGTGGGCAGATTGTACAGAATGATAAACCAGAAGATTATTATCGTAAAACTGGATGAGTTTCAATCTTGGCCACCGTATGCCACGACTGGAGTTTGGCATAGTGACTTCATGAGGCGAAGCCGAGTGAAGTCCGGTGCCAAAACTCCAGGAGTGGCATGCGATGGCCAAGATTAAAACGAATCAGGTTTTGATTTTATCCTACCATGTCTCCTCGATTTTGGAATATTACGTGATAACAATTCTGTATGCCACTAGTGGCATATAAAACTCCGTATGCCAGTCAGCGTGGCATACGGAAACTCAATGTTAAGCCTATGGGATTTTATATTACGGGTAGGATAAAATGTATTACACTTAGGATTCGGTGGATTACGACCATACACAATAAATATCTGATAACGATACTAAAAGGTCAGAATTCATAGTCATTTGAAAATTCAGATACAGCATATGACAACTTATGAGTGTTTAAACTCGTATGTGACCTCACTGCTGTGAGATTTCAACAAGTTCAGATGCTTTGTCTAGTCCTCATTCTTTCCATGTAACAATATTCCAGTATCATGGGTCCTTACTGGGATGTACAGAGATAACCATAACTGGTCTACAGTAGGGGGCCATCCATAAAGTATGTACGAAGAATTTCTGAAATTTTGGACCCCCCACCCTCCCAATCTTGTACGCAATAAAACAAAGAAGAAGCATACGCAAAATTTCCAGAAGTTTGGAGCCCCCACCCAACCCACCCATACCCCCCTCCCTCAGTGCATACTTACTTTATGGATGGCCACTAATGATGACATAAGTACATATAAATTAAATAGAACTCAGCATAAGGATCTTGGTGATCGCATATTCGGAAGATAAACAGGCGTATTTTTGTCATTCAGATAAACAATTCACAGAATTTTCGTCCAAAAAGGAAGATATCATTAATACAGATATTTAGAAATACGTTGAGATGAACTTTGATATATCCATGTATATCTCCATAGCCATTGGCTTTGCTAAACTCAAAGGTGCGCATGTTGAGCACAAAAAGTGCAAGCTATAGCGGAAAAAAACTGGTTTGAAACTACACTAGCTTTCGTGGTAGTAATTAGAAATAGGCATGGAATGATCTAGATCCATAGAAGACAAAGCGTTTCTGGAAGCCATCAAATAAAATAAATATAAAAACTTCACATTTCCTGAATACAATTCAGAACCCTCACGATGCTCTTGATAATGTCTTTTGGAAAGAGGAAGTAGGGGAGATTTGCTAGGGTCGGATATATCTAAATCAGGACCAATTCTTAAGTAGTAAACAAGTAGCTAAACAAATTAATACCTGATGGTGTAACATCAAATGTTGCAGAGTCCCTGGTGCTTAAAACATTGTGGAAAAGGAATCTTTACAGAGTACAACTCTACCTCTGGGCAGGCATAATTAGTAGAAACCGAACGAGAGTTAGACTTGACAATGTTTATGCCACAACGGGAAGGTCGCGTATTACTACACAGGGCGTAGCCAGTGTAGTAAGGAGCAGACCTGACCAGAGTGGCATAGACATTGACAAGTCTAACTCGAGTTTGGTTTCGTATTTATCCTACCTCGTCTATGCTTGTGTATTACTAAAAGATAAATATTGAGTCAATGATCAACAGAACTTTCATAGTAGCTGACATCCTGCTCTCTGATTGGTCAATATTGTTATTACTCTAGTGGCATAAAAAACACTTTATGTCACGGCCTGCCACATAAAATTTCCCTATGTTAAGTCTATGGCGGTTTTTTTATTAGGGGTAGGATAAGGACTGTATACAGCTTCTGTTAATAGGTGTTAGTTGAATATGCGAGGAGATGGGGTGGGATGATAGAGGTACAAGAGATGTCAGTTTTCAGTTATTTCCGTGTCTTTTTTTAAAATATAAAAGCAGTTTTATTTCTCTTTGATTATAATTGTTACACGATTGACTACAGTTAACATTCCCTTATCGGTCTTAGATTTGGATTCAACTTACTACCTTTCAACGTGATGAGTTATTACTGTTGCTTCTACTATTTTTTGTTGTTGTTGTGAAAAACCCCAGATATCTGTTCTTTGATTATATAATATCTTACATCTATTGGATTGGGGTTCTATGTAGTTGAAGACAGAGGAAAGAATATGGAAGGATGAACATTATATCCCGGATTTCCTCGTGTACTAAGCCTTGATTATATCAGGGAGTACGAGTAAACTGAGTAGAAGTTACAGTGGTGTAGCGTTTAGCTCACTGGAGAGAGTCACAGAGTTGACTCTTGTTGCGTTAACAGCGAGACAGAATCTATGAGACGAAGGTGACTGGACAGAAATGTGGCGCAATGAAACCAATGAGAGCGGTTGGCTTTGACTGATATGCCATGATAGCGTAGTAATCGCATGGTGTCGAGCTACGTGAATTCACATAGCGATCCTACGGATTGCATGTCAGTCAACCCTGACCACATCTCATTAGTTTCCAATCTTTTTTTACAAGAGCTTTGGGTACAAGTTTCCTAGGTTACGTCTATGGAGAAATATATCGGGGGTTGGATATAGGTTCAGATTCTCCCACTGACAGAGCTGTCAAATACTCAATTACATATAGATAAACAGTGAAACACTTATGTGCTGGCAATGTGTATAACACCTAACAATAAAGGGCGTGTTCCATTGGGCCGACTGTACAACCACAGGAGAGCATCATAAGACCACTCTGCGATCACACAGTGATTGTTTTCCAGGTGGCTATAGCAATTGGTGTAGCGGAGGATGAAACATGCTCATTTGTGGTGGGTGTACAGCAGTGTAACGGGCCATGACTCCTAATAATATACCATTTGTCAGGCACTTGCAAAAGTTGCCCATACGACCGCCATGCGGCATCAGCCTTTGAACTGACATGTGGGTTTGTACACTATAAACATATGTTGCAGACGCCCAACGCCATCTAATTCAAGGACAGCCCAATGGAATAATACCCATTAAGTGAGAAAGAATATGTACATGGAGCTTAGAGAAGATGTCTTAAGATAAGAATTCTCATTGAATTTTGTTGTTCGAGCCTATCATCAGCTGGTCATGCAGATTCCATGTTTCTCTAAGTTTGAGATAAATATTCTGATTTCTTCTTTGGCTGAGAGAAGTCACAAGACTTTGTACATGCAAGAGGGACGACTGTTTCAACAAGTTATAAACCCTTAGAACTGGCCAAACTTACCTTAATACAACGACTAAACTTTTGAAACCGATTAAAACGTTTGACATTTTGTGGAGTATATTAGATTACCACTATTCTAAAGTTCTGCTAATTGTACAGGCCAAGGGATGACACTTAAGAAACACAAAAGGCTGGCTCCTGAAACACATTCGATTAAAGGACTTTACTTGGTGCTAATCTATAATTTTCCTTGTAACCAATACACAAAAGAAGGGATATTGATTCTCATCTACTAAGAAGCTAAATTGACAGCTACAAGACAATCTTAAGGATGGTAAGATTTGAGAACGTAGGCAGGTTAATAAATTAATGGATCTTTGTGCAGGGATAACGAACAGAGAACGGGCACAATAAAGGGCTGGTTCCACCAACACACAAGATATAGCGAGATTTGTCGCGATTTGGTTGTCTTCCTTAATCTTGCTAGGTTTCGAATAATTGTGTGCATATTTGCCACGATGCATCGGTCTGGTAAACACCTTCCCTGCATTCTTTTCGCGATATGTCGGCAATAGATCTTGAGGCATCACTGTGGTGGAGCACCAAAATATACACACGATATTGCGAAAAGGTACACGTATGATCACGTGCGACGTGTCGTGGCAAAGGAAGTAAGATATATCGTGACAGTGTAAGATATAACAAGACATACCAAGATATAACACGGCAAAGCCATCATGTTGGTGGAACCAGCACTTAAGAGGCACACCAAACACAGTTAACTCTGGAGAAGAGGTAAATGACATGCCACCCTACCCCAGCCTGCGGGCTCACTGATTTACATGCAAGCAGCTGAGAGCGCTTTGGAGAAAGAGAAATAAAAATATAAAAAAATACAGAATATATCTATCACACAAGACATCACTATCGGTCTTATTTCAACTAAGATACCTAAATAGAGTTGTAGTATTAATCACCATCTATCTAACATTCACTGAAGAATATGAATTATAAAGGACTTTTCTATAATAGCATTTAATTCTGAAGAAGTACATAAATCCAAGGACCATACGATGTACTATTTTCTTTTTTTACTACTTCACAGAAATTAAGGCGATGAAAGATGCAGTTATTTGACAATACACGTTTTAACAGGTTTCCTCTGGACGACATGCGATAGTTATGTTATGAACGGCACACTTAAAACTATTAAAAAAATCAACTCATTACATGACTAGTGACGGTTATAAGCATGTTTTAGTCAGTCGCTTTTACAGGGTCACGAAACAAACTTTATAATAGTCTAGAAAAGTGATATGAAAACATCGACTTACCGAGTCAAAGTTCTGGACTTCATAGCCCAGCAGTACGGTACTCTCTATAGCAGCAGTGTCCTGATAAAGATAAAACATTGACAAGACGATGACTATGTGAGTTAAGTAAAAGTAGGGTAGAAAGCTGTTAGCAGGGCATCACATTTAACCCTTTAAGGACGGCTGCCTGGGGCCTAGCTACTCCCATAAGGACGTGTGCTGGTGGCAGTTTGTCTGGCTAGAGGACGGCCACATAATAGTTAAAACTGATATCCAAGTTTCTAATCATGCAGTATGATACATAGTCATAAATATTTCATTTCTTTTTAATAGAAATACTAAATATGATGTTATATCTACATATTCTGTAAATTTCATGAATATTTAATCTATTATTTCTTTGTTAAAACATTTTTGTTAATATTGGGACAATGATGCCTCCAGGCATCATGCATCTTCAGTGCGGTGATGCCTCCAGGCATCATGCGTCTTTAGTGTGGTGATGCCTCCAGGCATCATGCGTCTTTAGTGCGGTGATGCCTCCAGGCATCATGCGTCCTTAAAGGGTTAACCCTTCAAGGGCACATGATGCCTGGAGGCATCACCACACTAAGGACGCCTGATGCCTTGAGGTATCATAGCTCAAATATTTATTTTAAAAAAAGAAGGTTTTAACAAAGAAATAATTAACCCTTTCAAGCCAATATCATGGAGGTTGAGTACTGCTCAGGGAAATCCTTCCCATGCAGATCAGACCAGGAAGCTTACCTCGCTCGCCTTGAAAGTGTAGAGAGCTTTTCCCTTGAGGACGAACCAGAGTTTTTTCCACTTGCGATTCTTCCATACTTTGAGATAGCCGCTCATTTCTGCTATGTCGTCATTGGCAGACACCTGGTAAAAACATTGACAGATAGCATTCAGTCACCTTAATTGCGAGGCTCAAACTTCCTATGATCTGAGCATTTTTCTTCACTAGTAGAAACTAGGGGTAAGTAGTAGCCATTAAGATAATCATAACTAGGAGCATTCATGCCAATATTGTAAAATGTGTGTCATGTTTTTAATTCAAAATACTCTGAGTTTAACCCCTATTTTCTGGAGATTAGATAATCGTGTTTCTATTAATTGCATCTCACTTTGGGATTAAATACTCTTAGTCTATTATAGTTTTTAAGAAATTAATAATTTTGCTTCTATAGATTTTATGCCATAGTATAGAGCTGGGGTGTGTGGGGAAGTTTGAAACACTATTCAGTGGTGTTAATTCATGTGGAATTTACCGCCTCAAAAGGTCTGAGAAAACATAGAAAACACATCTTTTTGCCATGGAATGGGGCTGGGGTGTGTGGGGAGGCTTCAACCACTATTCAGTGGTGCTAATTTAAGTGGAATTTACCGCCTCAAACGGTCTGAGAAAACATAGAAAACACATCTTTTTGCCATGGAATGGGGCTGGGGTGTGTGGGGAGGTTACAACCACTATTCACTGGTGCTAATTCATATGCAATCTACCGCCTTAGAGGGACTGAGAAAACATAGAAAAATGTTTTTGTTCCCACGTTTTTTTTTGTTTTTCTTTTAAGGACATGCCACATCCTACCTACTTAGTGGTGTTAATGCTCAATAAACAACAGTAACACAGGGCAGGATGTGAGGACTAGGTTATTACCTCTTGGAGCACGGCGGGTCGCTTGGCCTTGCTGGCTTTGCGGTAGCTGCCCCACGAGATGCCCCTGAAGCGCGCCTTGATGCTGGCCCGCGAGAAGGGCGAGTCCTTCTCCGACTCGTCGACGATCGTCGGCAGCTCCGGCATCCCGTCCTCGTCAAATTCTATAACACAATTCAATAAAAAAAATTCTTATAACTCTATTCTGAAAAAAGGGGTTTAATATTTCTTCTCCCTCCGCGTCCCGATGACCAGTGCGTAGGTTTGAGCTGTCGCGGTTTTTGGCAGGCTTTTTTTTTTTTCTTCTTCAAATTACACTCTGAAAAAGGCCCAGACCGCAGAGCTGGGTGGTAAGAGTGTATTTTTTTTCCATATAGATCAATATATCCATCAGTATTGCACTTATTTCTCGAATTGCTGACGCATCTCCGTAAAATACACGTACCATCTACAATAGCAACCAGGAAGTGAAGCGATACTTCTGGTAATAGCACCACTGTAGTTGGGGGACAACTACTATTTTCTGCTGTTATAATCTATAGATAATCATGAGAAGAGGCTAAAACTCCTCTATGGCAAGCCCCCTAATTTAAAAAAATAAAATCCATTGATAACTGGACCTGCCACCTGGTGATTTTTTGGTGTAAGAGGCAAGATGGCCGCCTGCATAACCCAATACCTATGTAGCTTATATGAATAGCTGAATTTAGCACTGTCGTACCAGAAGTTAACCCTTTAAGGGCGAATGATGCCTTGAAGCATCAACCTGCCCAGGGCGAATGATGCCTTGAGGCATCAACCTGCCCAGGGCGAATGATGCCTTGAGGCATCATTTCTCAAAAATCTACAAAATGTTTTTTACAAAAAAAAATAATGGAGGAACATTAATGAAATTTTCATAGAATTTTGAATGTATATCACCATTATTAGTATATATATATATTCAAAAGAAATAAGATATCTAAGATTATAAATCATATCACATGATTAAACAATTGAATTATGGGTTTTAGTGACTGTGTGCCCGTCCCCTAGTGGTATAAAGTGCCACCAGCACCCGTCCTCCAGGCGGTAGCTTGCCCACAGGCACCAGTCCTTAAAGGGTTAACAAGCGTGGTGTTACACCCGTCATAATGTAATCTGCTTTCCGTACACACCTTTGGAGAGTTTTCTGTAACACTCGACACACACTCTCGCCGCTTTGTACTTGAGATAGCGGATAGGGGCGCGGTAGTCAGAGCAATATCCACACACCACCTAGAAACACGAGAAAGGTAAATGTGTGTGAAGGTAACGCATTAAAACAACTGAGATGAGAAAGGTCAATTTGTATGAAGCATTGTAATATATGGAATCAAAACAAGACACAAGTTTTTATGAGGGCCCAAGCACAAAACACTAGACATGAGAATATTTTCACCTATAGGAGGAACATTTATAAGAGCGTGGTCACGCATTATATATACATTGTCTAGAGGTTTGAGTGGTCACATAGGCTTCCACCTTGTTGCCTAAAATACTATCCCTTCCCTATCTGCGTGCTATTCACTGTGATATTAGGAAAGGAGCAGGGTGTCATTGTCTCAGGATCTTAGAGCAACACCCAGCTGACCATGACCAATCACTTAAGACCGAAATACCCCAAGACCCACTGGTGCCTGATATGTTTGGATCCTTAACCAAAGCAGTTGCTGAAATGGCAAATTGACTGGCTGAAAGTGGGTTATAGAAAATGATACATAGACTGAATGTAACCCAAACCTTTTGATTGTTATTCATCTATAATTGCATGCTCGTTCATCAATGATGAACATACTATTTGCTCCTAATCTGTAGCCATACTACAAGACTCTAGTACCAACCACCACGACGTGGGCTGGGGCGGAGGATGCTGACAGAGATTAGTCGTTTATATCACCCCTGGTACAAGTTTAGCCATAGGAATAACATTAGAAAAAAATACTCAACGATCACCCCTGTAAAGTAGCAAAACTACGCCACGGCCGTGGCATATTGAATGCGAGATGACGTCATATGAATTTGCTAAGTATATTCTAATCATTCTGAAATGTTGATGCTATTTAATGTCATAGAAAGGGGTGAGATAAATCCAGAACCGCACTTGAATTGTAAAATACACGATACTCCACTCATTTGGTTGTGCCTTAATCGTCACTCGGCTTGCCTAGATGACTATTGCGGCCCATCCAAACTCGTGGAGTATTGTCTATTTATACAATTCTCGATGCAGTTTTTTTTTTTTTGTTTTGTTTATTACGACCAGTTCTGTCTATCGCGACAGATCTTCCACTATCTATATAAGAACTCACCTTGCCACAGGCTCGGCAGTGGTGGCGCCTGAAGGTCACGTGAAACTCGGCCGTGCACAACATGCACATTGAGACGCGCGCGTCCGGCACCCAGACGGGCGCGCGGGATCCCAGCGTCAGGTCCTTCTCCACCTCCACCTGCAACCAAACGGAGAGCGGTATAATGACGCAGACCAGTGAGAAGTTAGGACAAAATGTTTGGTACAGGGATGTCAGTTGGGGTAATGAAAGAAATAGGTAATATTTTTAGGTTGAATTTAGCGTCTTAAAGAGACTTAGAAAACATGGAAAATATATCGTTATTGGCCATAGAATGGGGCTGGGGTGTGTGTAGGGAGGTTTGAAGTAATGTTTATTAATGTGAATGAGGCCCAATTTATTCGCTTTGTTTTTATGCAAGGAAAAAATAATTTTATAAACTGGAAATGGAAATAAGGATTTCATTGGAAAATAGGAAATCTGCCATCTCTGCAGAATTAGTTACCAATGTGGTGGTTTATATCCCACTGCATTAGCACTAAAACCAGCTGAACAGCTGACGTTCATGAAATTAAAATATCAGATATGTTAATTGGAGTTAGAAGAAAATGTGGAAACTATTTCTCATGTAGAAGTTGAAGTCCCAGAGAGACCAAGAAAACATGGGAAGAAAAGGCAGTGCCAGCCTGGCATGGGACTGGGTTCAAATCACTGTTTCATGGGCGTGAATGAGTCTCATTTAATATTATCATTGTTTTACACGATGAAAAAGAATTGTATACTGAATCTGAAAACATGGATTTCCACGGAAAAGTGGAAAACTGACATCTCTGAAATATCGAGAAAAATATTAAAATATTTTGTTGTAGACGAGACTAGGTGTGTGTTCTAGTGCAGCTACCGCTTGAATGAGCTCGATGTCTGTTATTGGCTATGTCATCAGAACCGTTCGATTGTGACGACCATAGTGACAGCAGCATAATCCTTGTTGACAAAAAGGTTTGTTGGGTAACAAATTGGGTATGTCAGGTGGTGTCAAAAAAAAAAAAAAAAAAAAAAAAAAAAATTGAAATTTGAAAAAACCTACGAGGACACTGGGGATCTTGTGGAGTTTCCTGACGTCGAAGCTGGAGCGGCGCTTGGCGTTCTCCTTGATGGCGCCCTGCAGCGTGGAGAGCCACTCGTCGCGCTCCTGCGCCGTGCTCGCCGAGATGGTGAAGGAGCGCTGGGCGCTGAGGATGCTCACCTCGTTCTGGAAGTCCTCCTTGGTCGGCAGACTCACCTGCGGAGGCCAGCCACAAGCAGGGAGGTCAGTTGGGGTCAGGGAAAAAAATATTGGAAATATTTTCATGCGGATCTTTCTGCCTCAGAGAGACTGGGAAATCTTGGATGAAATGTCCTTGTTGGCCATGGTATGGGGCTGAGGGTCTGTTGGGAGGTTCGAACCATTGTTTTATTTGGCGTAAATGAGGCTGGATCAATATTATCTTTGTTTGACAGAAGGTAAGGAAATTACATATACTGACTGTAAAAAGGTGGATTTCCACGGAAAAATGGAATACTGACATCTCTAAAGAAGCAACTCGTCAGCAAGCCGCAGAGGTGGCTCACAAACCGCCGCAAATTCCCATGTATAAGATCTAAGATGCGTCTTATACGCGAACCAAAGCCCTGGTGTGTTATAGGATTCGGCCAAACTCGGGGTGCGTCTTATACACGGTTTTTTTCCAAAGGGCAATTGAGAATTTCGAGGGGTACTATTAAAAATGCTATGTTTTATCACGGGGCGTTGCAATGTCCGAGCTCCTTTCCCCACCACGTAGCGACCACGGAATAGAGAGAAGCGGGAAGCGAAATGCCTTCAAATCAAAGGATAAATCTAATTGTAATGTAAAAAAAATCCCCCAATCTGAGAAAACCCCATGCCTGATTCTAAAACAAAGTTGAGCAATGAGAAACCCTCACAATTCATCAGAATTCTAACCTAATCTAACATCTCATTAAGGTGATGAAGGTTTCCATGACATAGATATATATGTGCATACAGTATAATCACGAAAACTCTGTACAGAATGATGTAAGGAAACTACAATGACAGCGCTTTGCGAGTAATTACACGTAGCCATACTTTAGGCCCCTCTGTTGACCATCTACACATCCAGTGCAAAGTGATTAAATTAGAATCTAGAAGAACACAACAACTAATGAGTGTCATGTTTAAAATGTCGAAGAATGTTACCGAACTGGATCAACGTGTTTGAGGTACCAGACAGGACAACAAAACAAAATTCATTGAGAGGCGGTTCAAGAGTGAATCGTACAAAAAGTCGCCAACATACACGGGTATTAAAATGTGGAATGAGCTACCTAATAGTCTACAAACTGTATCAAAGAAAGTTTTTAAAAAGGTCTCGCTGAGAACATAGACGCTCTAAAAGTAAGATAAAATGGAAAAACACATTATTATTATTTTTTTTTTTTTAATTTAAATTTTTTAATTTTTCAGTATGTATACATCAAATGTAAGTAACTGCTGTTACCATGCAATATCTTTATATACGCTTCCAGTGTGCTGCATTTCCATCCTTCATCTTTTCATCAACTACACTTGTGTTAGTATAATACCGAAGAACGATTGATTGTATTAACTGGAAGAGTTTTCTCTTACCAGGAAGAAGTGAATAAAAGCAGATTAAAAAAAACCACTGTGAGTAAGACTTACCCGAACGCCTGTCAACGGGATGTGGTTGTTGAGCTTGTACCCACCGGAAACTGGTGTCGTATAGAGTAACACATCACTGAACTGCAAGAACAAGCGGAATCACATGCTAGATCGAGTCTCAACCACAGACAGAAATGATACCTCTATTATCCATCAAATCTAATACAAACTATGAAGGACACATGCATATAGATGTAGATAAAAAGGCCAATTGAACATATAAGTAAATGGGCTGGAAAACGCTGCTAGCTTCAGCACCATTTTCCGACCACTAACCACTGTAACTATGGTGTATTGCATGTTCTGACATCATCAGTTATTGTATAGGGCAGCTACCCTCTAAGAGACCTCTTAAGGGCTGGTTCCACCAACATGATGGATTTGCCGTGGTATATCTTACAGTGTTGTGATATGTCGTATGTCCTTTGTCGCGATATGTTGTGCGCAATAATATCTGTACTTTTCCAGGATGTCATGTGTATCTTTTGGTGCTCCACCACTGCAACACCTCAAGATCTATTGCCGACATATCGCAGCGTACTGCGATCTATCGCGGCAGGAATGTGGCACAGTTGCTTAACCAGACCAATGCATTGCAGCAAATATGCACACAATTATTCGAAACATAGCAAGGTTTAGGAAGACAACCAAATCGTGACTAATCTCGCTATATCTTGTGTGTTGGTGGAACCAGCACTTAAAGGAGTTGTTTTAGGTCTTAGGGACCTGTTCCAGTGGGCTTCCCATGAATCCAATGTCATCGGGCATCTGCCAAACATGTTCAAAGTGCACAAACGTACAAACACGTTCCATAGCTGATGTAGGATGGCAGCCGTATGATGAATTTGGAGGCAGCCAACAAAAGCTAATTTATTAGGTTTTCTCCCATTGTTGTGCTGCTGCCTCCATTGAGCTTGTGACCTGTTCCACTGCACTAATTTCTATACTTGAGTTAACACAGCTGCGGCATGGCCGTATGATGGTAGTGCGGCGACATTTGTGGCCATACCATCAGCCCAGTTGAGCAGGACTCTTACCCAGACTCTAATGTTGGACGAGAGATATCCAGTCAAAGGAGATATTTTTTAAGTAACGGAAAAAACTGTGACAAGGGGGACACATGTCAAAGTTTCACTACAAATGAGCTCATCAGGTATTGTATCAAACTGATCAGAAGATACTGAACTTAGCCTGTGAGTAAAATGATATTAAATTAGAATAGAAATTAAAGAAATAGTGTTAGATGCACTATTACCCTCTACTTTGTATTTGTATAATCATTTCTTGACATCAATGCATTTCATGACCAGTGTGATAAATAGAAGAACCAGTCAGTAACTCACCAGGAAGAACATACGGGGCTGCATGACCTTGCGCGACAGTTTATTGAGCAAACCTTCCTTGATGAACTCTCGTCCTGGCTTGATCACCTCAAACTGCCCGATGAGCGAACTCTGGATCTCCCAAAGCTTCTTGAAGTTGTCCTGAAAACCAAGAAAACACCAATTCTTAGAAGTGAGAATAGAGGGAAGCTGAAGCCTCGGTAAATGACTTTAAGCATCCTCATCACGTAACTTCAGAATTCTTTCACCCCGACTTTGTTTCTCTAATCCTATATAATTTGAAATAATGATAAAAGTGACAATGTGTTGAACGTTGATGTAGCCATGTCCACCCTTATCGAGTTGGAGAAATCCTAAAAATATGTATCATCTTTAAAAGGGTAAATGCAATGATACTGACCAATTCATGTACTGGGTTATGGTTGGTGTATTTCTACACATGAATTTAGTATAAGCTATACTCATTTCATGTCTCTTGTACACTGAAAAGTATTTTGAAAAAGCTAATTTGTTTCTACTGTTTTTCTCTTGTTTCATTAAAGAATCAAAATCTTATCATCAGGGACGGCATTGATTCCTGGATAAAAGGCTGACATTTGCAAATACGACTGTCCTGTACTTAGATTCTCTATTATCATGATTAATTTGTTGCACCACATAACTTTAAAAACAATAATTTCTTTGAGAAAAATACAACTAAAAACTAGAAAGAAACATAAAACATAAAACAATACCCATATGTTATAGATGAGGTTGTATTAGGTTTACCTGCACCCAGGAAAAATACACTAACACAATACTTTAGAAAAAAAACCAAAACAAAACAAAAAACCCTCATGCCAGACATAACAGGGAAACTGACATCTTTACGTATTAGCCCAAGTTTAAAAAAAAAATTCTTTTGTCGTCAGAATAGAACGTTTCCAATGACGTAGCCCATACCAATTATCGAGCTCATTGACGCGGGAGCTGCCACAAAGAAAATACCTAGCTTCGTCCACAACGTAATAGCTAAAATTGGAATATTATGTTTCACTCAAGCATCCTGATAATGAGGAATACGGACGTCTTATGATCTATTGTCATACGGGGCCACAAGTGAGGCATGTGGAAGTGTCAGTAACATCACTACATCCTGTTCCACTCGGCTGCGTTTCCTGTACTTACCCCATATTTCATGCTCTGGTTAGCATGGTCCGCAACTTCACTCACGATCACTAAGGCGGCTAGAAAGGAAAAATAATCACGGTCAGATTTGTAAAAAAATGTATCAATTGTGTCTCTCAATAAATCATGGAGTCTTTCAGACACACCAAACTGAGTTATATTTTTTTTATGAGTTATAATCAGCCACCTTACTCAGTATCTTTAGATCTAAGCATGATAACCGTTCGTCAGAATAACTGCAATGCAGAGACCAATGTATGTACCCTTTTACAGTACAAAATAATATATTAAAAAAAAGAGATTAAAAATAGGCAACGGAAAGTGAAACGAAAGGAAAAGTACCAACAGCTTCCACTTTGCAAAACTAATATAAAGAAAAGATTAAAAAAAAAAAAATCCGATGGCTCATTTCCATTATACCAAACAATACCATTTTAAGTGTTTCCAGTAAGTGATGCTCATTTTGTGCTAGTTACTCGGAAATAGGATGTGAGGTGTACAGAGCATTTTATCATTATTTCTAGCACTTTTCACATTTTCCGTGTTAAATCTACTACGCCAAACACTGGTGACGTTTTCATGGCCGTTGATATTACTTCCCGGAAGTAGCATATTGGCTATGTTGAAACTCCCCCAATAGAATTTGATTTCTCATAAAGGAATCAAAAACGAACTATACGATTCATATCTATGTACAATACCATATATGTATATATTGTTACCTTTACTATGTTGGAATTGTGTCTGTAAATTGAAATTCATTCCGAAGGGAAAAGAAATGATAATTATCCAATTATTCGTATCACGTATGAAAAACCTGACAAGACTTGAGACTACTAAATGGAGGATAATTGGTATGTTTTTCTCCTTTTTGTTTTCAAGTATGCTTCACCTTACCTTGTGTGTCTTTATAGTCAATGTGCTCCGGGGTTAAATACTTCTGGTACTCTGTAAAAGAATATTTAACACATGAAGTTGGGGTAAGGCTGCAGAATTATCATTAAATTCAGCTTTAAAGTGATACAAAATGGACCGATTCCTGATACCTATCTCGTGGGCGTGATTGATAATATAGAAGAAACCAATGACAATGGTTTGGAAACAATACAGAATGATATTTGGAAATACCACAGTCCAGCCCACCTGGTGTGACTGTTGCCCAAAGGATGATCCTATGCTATTCATTTACATGGATACATGTTGGCAGTGTATACGTATACCTTTGTATCATTTACACGGATTTATCTTTATAAGTTAAAATTTGCAGTGGAAAAATGGATGGTTTTCAAAAATCAAGAAATATATGAGCATCTATACTGTACTTTGTAAACTTGCTTTATCATTAGATCGTCTGAATGATATGCAATTTATAAATTTACCATTCGCAGAGAAGACAATACTCTTTTACAACATTCACCAAACTGCATGCATGCATATTTACAAAATACATAGAGGATATTAAAAAAATTGATATAGTACACGGGAAATACTTCATTTCAGGACAGCATATTAGCTGGTGTGTTGGAATGGAAAAATAAATTCATATTTTTTAAAAAGACAATATTTCATAAACTTACACTTTATGTAATGAGCTAACCGAATTTTATATAAAAAAAGGGAGGAAATCTAGAGAGCATGTTTTCCCGATCGGCTGAATATATCTTTTTTAATTTCAGAATGAGAATCAAAGTGCCACTTAATTTAATAAAAAAAAATAATTACGAAATTATCCGACGTGGCTAGACATACCTCAGTCAAGCCGATGCAAACTTGATGAAACTTATCAACTTTTTAAACTTTAATTACGAGTAAATAGCTGGATGTTCACCTTGAAGAAGCAGTCTATACTGCGGGATCCGCTGGATAGGCTTTAACATGTAGTGTTTGAGAAGAAGGTTCCTACAACGAGGGGAGGCCTACAAGCAACCAACAGCCACATCATGTAACATGCAGATCTAGACATACTACTCGTCCGTTACAAAATTCGTACAGTTTACTATAAGGCAGAGAGCTGGTGTGTTAGGGAGGTGACCATGTTGCCCCCGATACCAAACAAAACACCAGGTGGGGTGCGGTTATCAATGGATTATAGCCGCTGGTAACAGCAGTCGTCCCCTGAATTGAGTGGCGCCATCTTCACTGGTCGTATTTGAACCTGTCAAATTCCTGGCGGATTATGGCTGAACTAGCAATCACTCTGTGCCTTGTAGGTACAGAGTGATTGCTGTAGACCACAGAGTGATTGCTAGTTCAGCCATTCTCCTCCTCCCCCTCCTCCAGAAAATCATAAGATAGCACCACTGTAGTCGGGGGACAACCACTATTATCTACTGTTATGATATACATGTATATATAGATATTCGTGAGAAGAGGCTAGAATCCCTATATGATAAGCCCAAAATTTTATTTGGAATAAAATCCATTGATAACTGGACCTGCCACCTGGTATTTTGTTTGGCTTCAGGGGAAATATGGCCGTCTCCATCACACAATAGTTATGTGCCCTATAGTGATATCACAATCATTCACGAAGTACGGCGACTATGACCATATAAAATCTAACTTTCCGAGATATCAGGTGGATTAGTAACATGAAGGAATCAATTAAGTATGATGTACATCGGAAGTACTCACATCTTGTTTGGATTAAAATGGTTTTTTTTAATGTTCTCAGTTACCATGCATTGCAAAAAGGTGGAATCAGCTTCCTATGTTTCATCTTGAACTATCTATTATGGATCTTCAGAGATCCAAATTGAGGATAGAGGTCACTGATAATCTCTCAGGTTACTTTGTATACTACAGAAAAATATGAAGCAAAGAAATATCAAATATAAAAGAATCGATAAAATATACTTTAGCGTAAATATCATAGGGGTTTACCATCATATTACGCAGCATGAGATAAACTGGGGTTGCTATACTATGCATTACTACATGTACAATAATCATTTACAGGCTACAAAAGAGTCCAACAGACAAAAAAAATACATCTCAAAAATACATTTCAGGCTCCTGATATAGATACATGAAATAGATATATAAAACATATGATCAAGAAACGTCACCAAATATCATAAGATTGTTTATATGGCATGAATTGTCTTCATGGAATAATATCACGAAGCAGAACTGAGTGATATTTGTAGTAGAAGACAATGAACGCCATGTAAACAATTATATGATATTGAGTGACGTTTAGATTTTATCCTAACCCATCACACGTTTTTAACTTTGTATGTCACGCGTGGCATATAAATATTTCATGGCATAACCGTGGCATAGAGTCACACCATGTTCAGTCAAAGGAGATTTATATGAGGGGTAGGATAAATCGACAAACTTCTAGAGGATGGTATGGTAAGGGTTTATGATGTAGCCCTCAAACTGCAGGGACATTTTTTTCAACTGATAACAAAAATTATCGGGACGAAAGAATTGTCAACAATGCAGGGATGCTTCTTACCTCGAACTCTTTGACGGCCGTATCAAACTCGGAGTACTTTTTGCGAGCCTCGTCCAATGCCGTCATGCTGTTCTCAAACTCGCGGATGTAGAAGGTGTACATCTTCAGGAAGGGACCCTTCCGCACAAAGATGTCTCCAACCCGTGGGTCGTTCTCCCTTTAATAAATAAAGTGTTAAAGGGGCCTTTAATAAATAACCTGTTTTTCCCATCTTATTCAACCCCATCTTTCATCACCATGTTTTGTCCTGTTTATTCCCCCCATGTTATGTCCATGATCGTTCAATCTCAGTTTTTTTTTCAAATAAAAGTGCTTCGAAAAATGTACTTCAATAACAATGTACATGTAAGAAGTACACCTGATTAAGAGCAACACCAGCTCGAAACATTGTGTCATATAAATTCATGTAAACAATTACAACTAAAATTAAAAATACCTATACAGTAAAACCCGGCTTAAGGGGCCAACCTCCGTTCCGAGCAAAGCGACCCTTTAAGCGAGGTGCCCCCTTAAGCCGGGTTGAAATAAACTAGATAAAGAATTCTGTTCCAAACAAAGTGTTCCCTTAAGCGGGGTGCCCCCTTAAGCGGGGTGGCCCCTTAAGCGGGGTTCCCCCTTAAGCGAGGTGTCCCGGAAGTGGGATTTTACTGTACTATAATCCAGGAGTGGTAGGTTTGTGATCTTTTTACAAGTTTTGAAAGGATTTATAATGATAGAAATAAGTAAAAATAAAAGCTTAAAAAAAAAAAAAAAAAATTAATATTAATAATCTAAAAAAAAAAAAAAAAAATACCCAAGGCTGGGGAGACGTACCAGTTGTCGATGCGGGCCTTGAGGTCTCTGAGCAACTCCTCGTTGAAGTTCTGCACCTGCGGCAGGTACTGCAGGATCTGGTTCATCACCGCCGGCGGCACGATCGTGTGCTCGTGGGCCTCTGTCGCCTTGGCCATCGCCAGGCGAAAATCCTGGATACAAAACATGGAGAACATACACAATATTACAATAGAATCCTACATAACGGACACCGGGTGTTAGCGGACACCCCGCGTTAAAGGACACCTTTGCTCGGAGCGGATCCCTCTGTTAGATGTTTATCTGAACCTCGTGTAAGCGGGCACCCCGTGTAAGCAGAACCCCGTGTAAGCAGACACTTTGGCCCAGAACGGAGGGTGTCTGCTTACGTGGGGTTCTACTGTACTATCAGTGTGGTCATATTCTCTGCGTAGTTGATACATAGTAAAACTCTGAGCAATAGCCAGGAGTATTACGTAGTGTTAACTAAAACGAAAATACAGCCACAAATATCAAAATCATGGTAATGTTCTATTTATTACTCACCTTTCGACTAATTATCAAAAAAAAGTCTTGTAAGTGATTAGAAACTCTACGTAAGCGCCATGCATTGTTCATACATGGTTCCTAAATTGCCTACTCAGTAGAATACGGCTTTTCGTATTTTACTCAGTAGCGATCTGTAGGCTTCATAAGTTTAACATAGAAACTCCATATTAGGTGGGTGATAAAGAGGAAATACTGAGTGAGACAGGTATGTAGATTTATTTTAACCGTACCATCATTCACAGTGGTAGCATAGTTCAAATCAGTCCTACTGTCTGTAGCTCCGTCCGAATAGGAATAGAGATTATATTATCTATGCTGGCCTACTACACAAAATCATAAGGTAGCATAGAGAATTTGTTTTGCCAAAAGAAAAATATCAAAAGACCATTTGAATAAGTCTCTTCCCTGGAAATGAAATTCATGGCGTAAAGCACCTTAATTTTGTCACCTGTGAAAGACTTTCTGTTAATTTTCCCAGACCTGGAATAGTTTTATTCAATATTCTTTCATATCATATATGAATAACAACAATACTTACAATATTCAACAACTTCAATACATCAACAAAAGTCTCCTCTGAAGTCGTGATCTCACGGGCGATGTTACTGATTTTCCTTTTGCGCTTTTCTTCTTTTTCCTTAAATGAAATCACAAAATATTCAATCAGAGGTTAAAGTAATAGGGTAATTCTGGAGTTGTTTGGTTCGTGAAAAAATTCTCTAGAAGTAATGTGATAAAGATTTAAAGAATGAAGTGTTTATCACCTGTAAGACTTATTACATCATATATCTATGGTGGGTGCGACATAATTTGACAGCACATGGCGTGACCATTTGTAAAGTACTGGCCTCTAGATCCCTATCGTGACCAATTATATTGGTTCTATGTGTTTGAGTTCTTGCTCGCTTACTCTTAAGGTCCACATTTAGCGAGTCTGGGCCTCTAGGCTTTACACATTGATGCAGAAAAAGGAGGGGTGAAAATGGCCATACCAGGTGCCCCTTCTAGCTTCTGTAAGTAATTTCACAGCCCTAGATTCATGCTAACATGTTTCCAGCATTATTTCCAACAACCTCTGTACATATTATATACCAGAGATGTCAGTTGGGAGGGGAAAAAAGTGGACATATTTTTTCATGTGGAATTTGCCTCAAAAGAGAAACCGAGAAAACGTGGAAAATATAGAACAACCCCCCTCCGTGCGAACATACTTTATGGATGGCCCCATACAAGTACCAATGGTGCCTCTATGATGCCTGGAGGGTTCATGCTGCGGTAGCCACAGGAATGCCTGGAAGCATCGTTCTCCATTCTCATATCTCAAAAGTAGACTATTCTTGGAGACCCAGCACACTAAGACTGCAAGACTATTTCTTTTCCTATGCATATACATATATATATATGATAAGTTTTTAAACACCAACCACAAACCCATAAGGTGTGAGTCTTAGTTTTAATGACCCTTTGGTAATGGTACAATTTTTATGGAACTGATCTAGCTTACAGGTGGCGACGTTTCGGTGCTTGGTAGCACCTTCTTCAAGGCCAGCCAGATTAATAATGATCAGGAGCCCCATGAGCTAAGCTTATATAGACCTGTGAACATTATGGGATAGATTATTATGGGATACGATCCTCTTCACAGGAAGTTGCCTTGACAGGAAGTGATGTCATTAATTTACAAAGCCCTTGTATTGGTTGTGATATTATCCTGTTAGTTTAGTAAATAGAGTAGTCATGACATAGCAAATTATACAATAAAGCCTGTAGTGCTATATATTAATTGTAAAATTAATATCCAACAGTACACACACACTGGATAATATGTGAAGTTTAACATATATATATAGTATGACTATTGATACGATGGATATCACTATACTGTATCTGATGCTTTTGTACTACTAGTGGAAGATTTGCCTAGCACAACAGAAGTGGCAGAATCAAAAAGAAGAAAAAAAACATGCTGTGACTAAAGGGATAAAAAAGGGAGGGAACATGAATTAAGAAGTTTAAGCCTACCTTATGCCACTCTTCGAGTTCGTTGTCGCTGAGATCTGAGGGCTCAGTGTTGAGGGAGGACCCCGACCCGTGTGAGAAGAACATGCTGCCTGGATGTAGACTGGACGCGATGCTCGCATTGTCCTCCGACCTCCGCCTCCGCCGCACGGGCGTCTGCTCCTCAAAGCCGTCACACGAACTGGCCCATGACGACGGACGGTCGCTCGACGTTGACGCCGAGTCCTCCTGGAGGCTGTCACTCCGCTTCCGGTTCCGGTTCACCACCGGGTTACTGAGGGAACGCTGTTTGAGCATGCGCGGCGGCGCCATCTTGTCTGTGGGACTCTGCATGTCCTCACTGCACGGAGACAGACTGAGCGCAGAGTCCGTCTGCTGAGATTCAAAAGACACGCTCTTCGGGACGACCTTGAGTTTCTTGTCCAGGATGATGTTCGTGTCGGAGAGTGCGGATGCTTGTCGCTGGAGGTTCAGAGCCTGGCGGATGGCCTGCGGCACTGGTTCTGATTTGTGGTGGTCACGTGGTGGTACCGGAGGAGGTGTGGATGGGCTGACGAAACCGGATGTGGACTCAGATTGACAGTCGGCTGCGGCCTCGTCATCGGCCTCGTTGTAAATGGCCTCGGTGTCAACATCAGGCTTGTCGGCCTCGTGGTAAATGGCCTCGGTGTCAATATCAAGCTCATCGGCCTCGTGGTAAATTGCTTCGGTGTCAATGTTATGCTTATCAACCACAGGCGGATTGTCCTCAGTGTCAGCGTTAGGTTTATCAGCCTCGTGGTGACTGGCCTCGCTGTCAGCAGTAGGCTCATCTGCCTCGTGGTAAATTGCCTCGGATGTCTGATCCGCCACATCGAAAGATCCATCTGCGTCTTTACTACAATCCCCATCCTTCTGATACATAGAGTTCTCTGGGCTGACCATATCGGGGTCATCGGGGTAGATGTAATCATCACTCTCCGAGCTCTCCGATATAGATTTCCTGGGGATGTCTATACTCATAGAGCTTGCCTTGAGCTTCATTCGTTTCAGGCGTGGTGGTGCCTGGGGTGGAGGTGGGATTGGAGAATCTAGTTCCGGATCCTGGGGCTCTGCCTTGGACTCCATTACTCCTACCCCTACCTGATCTCCCCCTGCCAGTCTAGAGCCAGCAACAGCATCTTCTTTTCCATTCTGCTCTGAAGTGGACTCTCGCTGAGCTTGTGTTTCATCGTTTATGTCGAAGTAAAATGTACTTCTACCAGAGATTCTCTGTTCTGGAGCAGCCTGGTGCGGGTTTTCCCTGTTGAGCGACCCAGAGAGTGATCCGATTGGTTCGTATATATGACTGCCACCTGAGGTGCGAACGCTAGTAACACTCACCACAGATTCCCTAGACACGGGGGTCTTACTCTCCTGCCTGAGCACTGGTTCGGGGCTTTTCCTCCTCCTTGGAGGTGTTCTTGGAGGTGTGGATAGTCTTTCTTTCGGTGGCTTCTTCACAGGTGTCTTCTTCTTTTCGAAAGGATAATCTGGTACATCAGCATAGCTGTAAATCTCACCTGTGTCCGGATGACGAAGTGGTTCGAGGTACCCATCTCTATCATACATATCTGCTGGCGACCGACTGCGTATCGGGGAATTCCTTGTTCGTGGTGGCAAAGGTGGAGAACCAAAGTTAAGCCCATCTTGAGAAGCCATCGGGGTTGTTGGCGGTGACCTGGAGGGTGGCAAAGGAGGGGCGCGCAAGGCTCGAGGCCTTTTGGGTGGTCTTACAGGTGGTATGTCAATGGTATTTGAGGTGATCTTTGGGCTGGTTTTTGGTGGGATCGGGGGTATTGGCTCATAGATGTGGTCTGGATGATCGCTGTCGTTATCACTGAGATCCAAATGCCGCTGTATTTCTATCGGCTCATAATCATCATCACTACTGATGTCTCCATTCTTCTGTCTAGCACCATCATCCTCAACAAACACCTGATCGTCCAGGTCTACAGAGCGCTTCACAGATTGTTCATTACTACCATCCTCATCTACTGATGGGAACTGCATAGCTTTGGTTTTCAATGCTGCTTCCTGAGCCAGAACCAGCTCAGAATATGGCGGTGGTGGAGGTGGCACAAAGTTTGGCTTCTCTCCCTTCATGGTGCCAGTTTTGTTTTCCAGGATATCTCCAGCACTGTTGGCTTTTTTCATCGGTCCTGTGTGTTCAGCAGGAGACTCATTATTGGTATCCCCAGTCTCTACATCAAGGAGTGCTTCCACTGTCTGACTTCGCCTGATTGAACCTCCCGCTTCGATTTCCTTATCATCAAGGGTCCTGCTTCGTCTCCAATCAAGCTGCACATTTTTACTCACACTTTTCTCCTCAGCTTCCGTGGTGTCAGTATCAACTGTAGACTTTGGCATCTTCAGTTTCGATAGACTGAAATCAATGGGCAACACCCGCACCATTCCTGGTATTCCTGGTTTTCTCCTTTGTGTTTGCAGCTCACTGGAAGGTTTTGTTTCTGCTGCATCTGAGGAGGATGTGATGGTAGCATCAGCTATTGGGACATTCTCTTTTTCAGTGGTACCTTCATCCTTGTCCAGGTCATCCAACGCTTGTGAATAGCTAGGATTCCTCTTAAATTTCTTCTCTGGATCCTTTGCATCTTCTTCAAAAACCTTTGGACTTTCTTTTTGCAGAGTAGGGGACTCAGTTGCTTCTGAATAACTTGGAGTGCGGCAGAACTTTTGACTGTCTCCCTTATCACTGGGGACCTCCTCTGGACATTGCTTGTTCCCTGGAGTATCCTCTTTTTCATGAGGCTTTGCTACCTTTGGCTTTGGTGTCAGCAATGGTGGTTTTGGTTTTGGTTTCGGGCGGGTTTTCCCCGTCATTTGATGGTGCAGACCTTTCCCAATGGACATAGCCATGCTGGCTTCTAGGCTCTTGATGTTCAACCTGCCTGGCTGAGGAGAGGAATCCCGTTTTTGTGCAACTTTCACTGTCTTTTCAATGCTCACTGCAGCGGTAGCTCCACCATCAGAAGTCTGCTTGTCTGGCGTGCCATGCTCTGGCTTGTCTTGTTCAGCCCTTGTTAACTCAACACTTTGTTCTGGGACACTCAATGGAGGTGGTGGAGGAGCCACCCTTGATGGTCGGCGTTTTATTTTGGGAGATTGTTTTACCTCAGATTCGTCAGGTTCTGCTGACACCTCATCCATGTTCTCCTGCTTTTTCAACTCCTTCTTGGAGGCTTTGGTATCCTCGGACATAGTTTTCGCACATGTATCATCATTACACTCAGCATTAATACTGCCTTGTGAGAATGACTTGTCCATTTTCTTTTTCCTCGGAGGTCTTTTTGGTGTATCAAAAGAGTCGCTTTTCGCTAGAGTAGAACTCAACAAAGAATCCAGACTACGCGATTCAGAGACACCTTGCTGGACATCGACACCATTTAGTGAATCATTTGTTGTGACAGGCTCTTTGTCTTTGGTATCCTTAGATGCTTGGCTCATATTCATAGATGAATTGTATGTGGTTTCTGCCTCTGACTTTAAGTTTATTACTGGCTGCTCCTCAGTGACTGTCCCTGTCTTGTTGTCTGTTTCCTCCTTGATATCCTGTTTAGCTGTCACCACTTCTGGAGCATTCTCTGGTTCTGGAATTTTCTCAACTTTTGGTTCATTTGTAGCTTCTGGCTTATCCTTCTGTACAATACTATATAGAGGTTTGGCTTTCATGTCCGGCTGTTCAGCTGTAACCACATCAGGAGCTTTCTCCGGTTCAGGAATTTTCTCAACTTCTGATTCACTTGCAGCTGCTGGCTTGTCCTTCTGTACAACACTATACAGAGGTTTGGCTTTCACCTTTGGCTTCGGTTTTACTGGCGGCTTGGGGCGGCCCCGCCCGGGGACCACTGGCTGTGGCATGGTTATCTTATTTACATGACTTTGAGGAGAGATTGGGGTTCTAGACTCTAATTTACTAACTTCAGAACTTTGCACTTTCAATTCTGGTTCATTGTCCTCCTTTGGTCTAATCACACCAGAGGGTTGTTCTGTAAGTGCAGCAGTCTGTTGCTCACCCTCTTCTGATGCTGGCTTCTGTTGCGCGGAGTCCGCTGAGGATGGGTCAGCGACTGGCCCGTCTGGTTTGTTTGTGGGAGCGGGCGGCACCTGGCCTGGTGATGATTCCAGTACAGGATCGGAGTCCCGTAACACCTGGGAGATACGTCGTGGTGCTGGTACAGGTTGTGTCGGCCGCTCCCTCTGAGAACCACATGGTGGCACTGAAGGCAGGGGCGGGGGCGTCTTCGAAAATTTAGGTGCCCCTGAAAAAAATGATTTCCCTAAATAATTAATACTTGTGATATATAGTAAGCAGTATCTTCATGGAAAAGGTTCAATGCGCTTTTCATTTTATTGTTCCTTTATGGTTGTAGATGTGCAAGAATATCTCGTCTTAAAACTGATTTACTATAGAAATGGAATTTTAAGTGCAACATCTTTAAAATCACTTTAATGATGTAGGATAAGTCTAATACGTTAGAAGAAACATATCGAGGGAATAATGATTATAATACAAATGGTTTAAAGGATTCAGGAATAACGACTTTTTTAGAGAAAAAATAGTATAAATGTATTTGCTTATCTCAAATATCTTGACTTCGTTATGATCCTCGGATTAAACTAGCCATTATTCAATGACCTATTCCGAGGCTCTATGCACTGACACATGAGTAATCTGATGATAAACCCGAATCTCAACTCATGGTCCACATGTCATACATCAACAATAATCGATGATTTTGTGGACAGGCGGCTGTAAACCACGAGCAGTTGACGCGTAGTAACACACGAGCGTCAGTGAGTGTATCACGACGTCAATCTCGAGTTGTTTACAGAGCCGCCTGTCCACATAACCATAGTTTGTTGTATTTATTATCCATCTTTTCGAATAAACCCATGAATTGCCATATTAAAGGGTATATCAATAGGAACTATTTTTCTTTTGCTCTAGAGCACAAAGGGACTAATTTCCCGTAAACCACGGCTTCGAGGCTGTATAGCACAGATTTGAATCTGTATACCATGGTTTTCCTTTTTTTCGGGTTTTTATTTATCTTGGAGTGGTTACCTAGGACTGTAACAAGTCCTATCTTCCGGTGGCTCCAGCGGTTATGGTATCTGACAATTTTTAATCAATGAGCAGTGGTCTACTGAGTAGAGGACTTTGCATACGATGGATAATAAAACATACACAGACATCAGAACAGTGATGGTATACAAACCTGTGTCCGATTGCACTCCATTTATACCCGCAGATGGTTTACTAGCCACAGGAGGTCGTTTAGGTAAAGGAGGTTGAGGCTTTGCAGGGACCCGTGGAGCTCTGTTCAAGAATAACATCCAAACATTTACAAGCTGCGGGTGTACGAGGCTAAAACACTTTCAATACCGATATTTACAATGCCATGACATTTGTTTACATATAACACATCTGCACTTTCTCTATAATCCATCTGTTTTCATTAAGCGATGGCATGACATTTTGTCCTGCTTGCTCGTCCAAATATTTTTAGGAATACTCATGATATTTACATTTGGTAATATTCGTGTCGACCTTAAGTTCAGAAAAGTTGATTTAAAGAAATTAATGATCTTAAAAACTGGAATCTATCTGCTCTAAACATTTAGTCCTAAACAAATACAGACATTATCATAGAATCTTTTAAAAATTTAGATAATGCATCTCTCGGACGCGGCCGAGTTTTTCAGATACAATATCGGTATCTCATTATCAGTAATGCAATAGTTTCTTATTTTAGTTACATATAGATCTAAAGGTATTTAATACTAGGCAATTACCACATAGAGGGATGAATGAAAAATGATGATAGGTGTAGTTTAGGAAGCTAATAAGTGCTGCAGGTTATTGTTGTTATGCTACTGAAAGTAATAATGGAATATTCATAGATCAAGTCCTTTTCCTTGGTGTTCATTCTCCTCATGGGGATGGGAGGCTTTACTCAGAGAAAAAAGTACTATACAGGAAACAGGGTTACTGTGGTTGTACGTGATAAAAAACTAATAATGATTCTGTCTCCCAGTAAGGTATATATGGTATCCCTAGTTTAAGGCTCTGGGTATGGATTGTATTCCTAAAGAAATATCATGGATATTATCAAAATAAAACGTACATTTTAGGTCGGTCTCCTGGGGAGCGGCCCACTCCTGGTCGGGATGGTACAGGGGGATGATCTGAAAAGATAAAGACACTTTATTTACCAACAATATTCAGCTTTCTTTTAGATGCATCCCTAATCATTAATAGTAATACATCAACTTATACGGCATATAGCCTATGATCCATGGGCGCCGCCATGACGCCCCCCGAGTAGGTGTTCTTCACTAATGGAGGTGAAAAAGTAGGTGTTCTTCACTAATGGAGGTGGAAAAGAAGTGAGTGATAATTGGGAAATGTCACAACTTTAGCCTTGCTCACATATTTATATAAAGTGTTCCATACGTAAAATATCATGTCTTGGGTTTAATCATTATGTCATCCTGTTTTGGGATGGGTGTAGAGGTGTCTAGGGAACCATGGTAAAATATTGAAAGGTAGTTGAATTTCGTAAGAACAAAGAGCCAGAATACAGGTTTGTCCCCCGACCACCTAGTGACTGCTTCATGAACTAACAATGGCTCTGTCCCCTATAACCAACTTCCCATAATCAATTTTTAAAAGTTTTTTTTATATTTCGCATTCGATAATATATTATCGTTCTTCCAAGCGGAATATTTCAGATAACATATCAAGAGTACATGGTATCGGCCGTATGAGTGCTATGCATTATTATGAGAAGCATTGCGAAGATATTGATAAATGCATCAGGATGTTATTAGAGTAACAATAATGACTTCAATTTACTGTACTTAATATATACATATAAGACAAGAGTTAATACGAAAAACCTTCCAGCGTTACGTTATTCTCACAATCATCACTACGCAGTTATGCTCGATGCCTCATTTTTCTTGTGGTTATGTCCCATTTTGCCCTCCAGCTGGGTACAGAAGTGTTTTCGCCTCGTTTCCCAAATCTGGTTATATCCTTTTTTTCTTTGAAGATTTCCATTTGCACTCGGCATTAATACATTGTCGTTCTTCTAAGCAAATTATTTTGCAACAGTTCAATAATTTCCTTGGTAAACATAGTATAACCAATAACAACTCATGTAATTGGTGTCCGGATCCTCAAAATATTTCAGTTTCACAAGATGAGGCGTAAACCTTCATGGCGCAACCGATTTTTTTTTTTTCAAATTCTCAAAATACAATCATTCCCCCCTCCCCATACCATTCTACTAATGAATTAGAGTACCCACGAACCAAGAACTACACCCACCGGGGAGCGGTGTTTGGTAAACATGTATAAATATAAACTCCGTGAACTCGTTAGGTGCGGGATATCCGGGGAAAGCCATGTCAAGGTTGTATCAACAATATCAATTCTTCCGGAAAAGCAATCGCCGCGTGCCGGTGAATTATCAACATCAATTCCGTTCACAGAAAGTGTTACTTTACACAATGACACCATATGCCCATATATGGACATTTGCGGGTCGGCGGCTGTTGAGTTTGGGTACATGTAGCCCTAATTGTTATATTGATCATTAGTTTGTTACTTATGCTTATCAGGATGATGAATAGAAGGCTCATGTTGTTGTTGTTGTTGTTGTTGTTGTTGTTGTTATTGTTGTTGTTGTTGTTGTTGACTCATGTTGTTGTTGTTTGGGTTGTTTAACATCCAATATGTTCTATTAGACTTACTTTGGGTTTGATGGTGATCGGATCTATGAGATGAATTTTAGGAAGAAATCACAGCCCTACACATTTACTGAGGTGAGAGTTCTTTTAGTTCCCACACCCCATAGACATGCTAAGAGAACGATTGGCCTATGATTTAGCAGTAAATCTATCACAACTGGGGGTGAAGGAGAAAAGTGGCTGCAGTGGGACTCGAACCCGCAAAGTCCTACAACCTTGGGATTACAATGGGGGTATTTACCCTTCTTTGGTTTGGTTTGGTTGATTTAAGGTTCAATAATTATATGTAACTGTTATAAGACTGTCCTTCTTTGCATTCGTGATAAATAATAGTAGGCGTAGCTACTTATACTGATGGTAAACGATCGACTCCGGTTTGCACAACCTAGCCGGTCTACAGGGGGTCGGGGTGGCTGGGGAGCAGGAGTCCCGTTACTTACCTTCACCTGAGTTAGGAAGGAATGGGACCGGAAGACCACCCGCCCACTTACTCCGGGTTGAGTGCTTTAACCACTGAGCTAACTCCCAATCCCGTTACAGAACAAGGCTCACACAGGCTATAAGGAAATGTTGAACCAAAACAATAAGGTAAAGGCGAGCTGTGATTTTGATGGATTCACAAAAAGCCAATATTGTCTCATCAATATATTTCTTTTCCCTGGATCAGGGCAGATATATATAAACGCCTCGTCTCATAGAAGTCGAAAAAAAAATCAACCCTACATATACTGTTGAACTTTATTGGGCAAGGGAAACGCGCTCAAATACACTGTCTTAAGGGTTAGATACGTTGGAGAGGTTGCATAGACTCTGAGTTTGCTGCAATAACCTAACCCCTTCACTATCTGCGTGCCACCTCTGTGACATTGGTAGGGTGCAGTATCTTAGTCAGAGGAGTGTTCAGCTGACCATGACCAATCACTTCGTGTGCATAAAATTTTTGACCCTTCATTGGCAGTTGTAGAACTAGCTGGTTGCCAAGTGGGTTACGCAAATGAGTCACAGACTCCATATAAACCAAACCTTTAAATTGTTATTGTACAAGAAGCCATAGGAATAACATCAAAAATGAATATGCAACGATCACCTATGTAATGTGCAAATACTATGCCATGGTAATGGCAGAGTGATGTTAGATGACATCATAATCGACTGGCCAATCAGCAGCCAGGATTTGAGAAAGTAGTCAAGACATCAACATGTAAAATCATATGTTCCTAACTTGATTTGCATATGAAATGTGATGCTATTTAATGTCCGTGAAGGGGTGAGATGAATACACAATATTGACTGGTTTCAGATACAAGCGGCCGTATGCTCCTAGGAGTTGACGCGTAGTAATATCCAAGCGTATGCGAGTCAACTCCGAGGAGCATACGACCGCTTTTATCTGAAACCAGTCTATATTGTATTTATTATCCACCTTTTCTGGACAAGTGGCATGTCGATATCAGTTCGTTTTAGTTATGCACTATTTATCCATACGCACTATTTTTCCGTATGCGCCACCCGGAGCATACAACATATCTGTATGCACCGGGTATGTCCATACAAACTCCCTGTGTGTTTTCTATGGACACTTTGTCTTAGGTGGATAATAAATCCAGAACCGCACTTGAACATAAAATACACAATACTCCACTTCTTTGGATGCAATGTAATCATCACTCCGCTTCGTCTCAATGACGATGACTATGCATCCAAACTTGTGGAGTATTGTTTATTTATATGATTTTCGATTCAGCTTAATATAATTATTGCGTTATCCACCATTGCGAGGCCCAGGGGCTGTTTTATTTTTTTTAAACGTTTTTTTTTATACTGGAGGAATTTATTTAGGAAACTTATGTTCCTATCTTCCAGCATCTCCAGCTGTTTAAACTGATATACAAATCTCTCATGCGTCAGAAAGAGAGCGTGTGTGGCCCCTTTAACACCATAAGATAAGAAATGGTCACGACACGAGGAGATTATCTATTTTTATAATGGAATTTATTGGATTTTAATGGGGATGACTAATTCCTGTGAGCACTGCCGGTATTACGTTAAATGTGAATCGGTTCAAACCTGCATCTTCAGTGTTACCGAGCAACCATTGTTTTGTAAACACAACATTTACAAACAAAAGTTTTGATCTATTTATAGTTTCAGGCAAGGTTTCCTGTGCGCCAGCTTTCTAGCAAATGGATTTCATTAAAGCGTAGTTCTACACATTTCTGTTGATTATAAATCATGATTTAAACAAACTACACAATCGGATAGAAAAGAAGTCTCTAATTCTAAACCCTTTTCCCATTATTTCATGGGAAGGCGGTAGACAATGACTGTACAAGTATACGAACTGACCCAGTTCGTAAAAAAGTAAAAATAGAGAGTAGGAATTATGTCTCTCGTGTGCGAAGGAAAAATAAACCTCTCAAGGTAATGAGAGAGACTTTTTCTTAATACCCGTAAAAGTATCCAGGCTTACCTTGGGCAGTAATGATCCAGCTGCCTCTGCCCTGAAGAACAGGGTAAGAAGTCACCTGTGGTAGCAGTGACTTCAACATGCTTATGAGTAAATCCCAGCTAATTCAGCTAATGAGTCCTCCACGGGGAGACCACCGCACGATCCCTGTGTATACATCCACATGGGCTGTGTGTGTGTGTTACGTCCACGCGGCTCGAGCTCCCACTGGCGACTGTGTCGTGCACGGCGAGTTGCTCTGTGATTTCTACACTTCCTGGTGGTGGCCGTAACCCACAGGATGACTTCAGTGGCCACACACACCGTGTCACAAGGTGTACTTCTCTACGGATATCCCTCCTCATCCCCCGCCCGCAATTTAATGTGGTGAGCCTAAAGGGATATGCGGCAGACCCTTTCTATGCGTAGTTACATGTAAATTTGTCCAATTCTTCTAAGAGAATAGAGCTCGTAGTTAGATGTAAATTTGTCCAATTCTTCCAGGAGAATAGAGCTTTGTTAACAAAGGGGTTACCTGCTGTAACCTTGTAACCATGGTCCCTCAAGGCACGGCACCAGTTCCCAGGCACCTCGGTATCTATACGAGTTGGAATAAAATAGGCCTAATCCCCCACAACGTATTTAGTGATTCATTCTGAGATTAGATAAATAGACAATACACGATGTTTTTGTAGATAAGCGGTCGTAAACGAGTGGTTGACGCGTAGTAATACACAGGCGCTAGCGAGTGTATTATGACGAGTGGTTTACATAGACGACTGTTCACAAAATTATCGTTTGTTGCATTTATTATCCAGCGAATGAATTAAACCCAGTAATTGCCATATCAAAGAGTATAACAATAGGGTGTATTTCTTTGCTCTATAGCACAAAGGGACTATTTTCCCCTATACCATGGCTTTGAGGCCGTATACCACAGATTTGAATCCGTATACCACAGTTACCCGACAGGTTTTATATAATTGGTCATGGTTTGCTGACTCCCCATACATTTTCAATGGGGTGCTTGTATACGACAGATAATAAATCACCATTCTGAATAGCTACCTCAGTCATCATTTCATATTACCCGTAACAGGAGAAAACACATTCAGCAAAGTTTATTCATTTGAATAATGAAGTATACTGAATACATTAGACTGGCTCCAGTCCCTGCATCTTATGGCTACCCTCCTCGCTGGGATACAGGGACTGGTACAATCGGTAATGGTGTTAGATTTCTGGCGCTGTTTAGCGCCAGTATTTCCTACACTCTCCATATAGATATCATGGTTACTGGTCAGATATCTGATGGGAGATTGATACCCTCTCACTTTGATCTTAATCGGATCACAGTCAGCAGTAGGCTAAATTTATTGCTATGACAACACAGGCGGCCAGGGAACTGGACGAGGGGAGGGGTGAGGGGTAGGAGAAAGTATAGGATTACAGGGAGTGGCTTGGGGTCATAAACAGGAGATTCTGTTTCTACTGGACAAGTCTTTGATTCATGGGCCAGTCAGAGAAGGATACATACTTTAATGAACTTTATTCTGATTGTGATTAATCATTTAATGAATGTTCATAATTAAAGACTTGAGCAAGTCTATGGATACATGTACGAGGTTAGAAAGTATGTGCTTGAATGGGCACCTTCCCCCTGTCTAAGGGCGTTCTCCAGTGTCCAGGGAACATCACACCATCTCCAGGGTGAGCTTAGAATAGTGTACACCTCATAGAAAAACTACTCCAAATGTTTGACTGCTGACTTCACATGGTATGATCAACAGCACGTGTTACGCTCGTTATGGTTGGGTCTTGGTAACATTTTAAAAATATCGATTACAATTATGCATGTATGTGAGGACTCATCCTCAAACGCGATCAGTCTAAATGCATTGGTCTTCCAACAAACGTTGACAAACCTTGGATTGTTAAATATCAGGAAATACTCTCGAACGCTAGCCTCTACAGAAAACTCTAACATCAAGATTAAAAGGCCAAATAAATCTCTCCTTTTTCCCTCTTTTTTTTCCTCTCTCAAAAAGAGCCCTTTCTACATTGCCATGTCCTCATGGAATGACCCGGTTGAGCAAGCGCTATATCTATTAGTGAAAAACTAATTCTCGAGATTTAAATTTAGTAACTGGCCCCACGTCTGATAACCACATCAAGGCAGGCCCCGTACCGTGACTGACTACTCGTCCTACTTTACCAACAGCGTGAATCACGCAAACATAAACACGATTCTGCAGAAGACCATCCTGGGATATATATATATATATATATATATATATATATATATATATATATATATATATATATATATATATATATATATATATATATATATATATATATATATATATATATATATATATACAAGACAGTGAAGAGAATTGCATCATTTTGATATTGTAATGAATATTCCCGACTCCCTATCTGATGGATCGGGGGAGTGGATTCTCCCATCATTCCCGGGGAGCGCAGTCTCGGGCTTTCTCTCGGAGAGCGTGAGACCACGGGATGATGATGTCACATGGACCACTATAAATATGGATAGACTTCCCTTCTCTGGACACCTGGGGCCCGTTTCAATAGTCTGTAGGACGTCCGTTATAGGGTGTAGTGACACGATAGCGACAGGTTGCGTTGCAGTAGTTTAGTGACAAGCCATTCCGAGAGTCCTTGTTACAGACAGGCACTAATAGTGGCTTGACTATTTCATATAACCTATGTCCGGTCACTATCGGGGTCACTGTTGTGTCCCAAATAGCGAGAGGGTATACCCTCTCACTTCTATTGTCACAAACGTGTAACATTACTTCCCGTAGGAATTAAGCTATGAAACTTTAACCCCAGTTAGGGACACATATAACTTATAACCACGCCAAACATGAAGGAGATCGGCCCATCCAATTCAACGATATTCGCGTTTGAATTTCGCCATAGCCAGTGTAGGATTACTCAAGCGAGGTCGATAATTTATGCGGCGACCTTCACCTTGATACCACTTGTTCCTGATAGCACTAACACCATCCATTGTAAGGCCCAGGCAGGAATGTCACTATGTCGCCAACTGTGAACTGACACACCACCCCAATAGTGACATGCCTTATGAAACAAGACTTAAATTTTTTCGCTATTCCTGTCACTATTGGGGTCACTAATCATGTCACTAAGTGGCTTAATGACACATTCTATTGAAACGGGCCCCAGAGCACACTGACGTTAGCTTTGGTGGAGTCCGATCTGCACCCACATTGACTGGTTCTCTCCGAGCTGATCTTCTTACTACTAGAAATAGAATTCCTGCTAGAAGAATCATTCTTCCAGCAGATCTTTTGTTGTGGTTGTAATCTCGCACGACAGGCTATTTTGGTTGGAGATTGCAGTACTCTCGAAGCCCCTTATTCATATTATCATTTTCTTTTTAGAGTATTTTGATGAAAAGTCCAGGAAGTTAGACTATGCTATCAATTATCTAAGCTAGTAATGTCTTGTAGAAAGTATTCATAATTATTTCATGATATCCAGAATCGTACTCTGCTTTGAGATATTTGTATTGAGCTCTTGGTCTAGGAAGCGATCTGACCAGACTTCCCTCAATCGGGAGCCCAGGGGTACCAACCCTTGAGGCGAGGTCACCACTAAGCACTTAACACTCTCTAAAGGCGGTATTCCACCAACAAGACAAAAACGTTGTACAGCGCCCGTATGGCGGTTGCTGGGGTTGCTGGCATATCTGCTCAATTTTAAATCATCTGTCGGGTTGGTGGAAGCACACACCAGACGTTTCAGCAGGCGTCTCCTGCCCGACGTTTCAAGACGTCGGTTGGAGGATATTGGGGTTGATAGGAGTGTCGCCTCACGGTTGCTAAGCGTCTGCTGGGGCGTTTGGCCATTTCCCAGCTGAAATGCGCTTCCACCAACCATAATTTTCAGGCGATCCCCCAACCGATACTCCCAACAATCCTCCACAAGATGTAAATATAGCGTCGGCCGAAATAACTGATTGATTAGGTTTTTGTCTGCTGGAATTGGGCGTTTGGCCGATACATTTGAAGAGTACGACACCCGCCCTTGGGTTCTACCGGGAGTTGCGGCCAGGGTACCGCCAACATAGTGTGAGCGATACCGGCGATACCCGAAGCCGTGAACAGACATCGAAAATTCCGACACTTTCGATATTTTCGGCGGAATTCTAGCACCATAGCGTGCCATACACATTCAAAACATCAATCCTTGTCTTTATTTACCTTCATTGTTCGATTTAACGTGTATTTCCGCGGTTATTTGACAATCTCTGACCGTTCCCGTACAAATCCCAACACGCCGACAGACTGCTCCGCTCGATACGCGGCTTTCGCGGGTTCGGAGTGTCACAGTGTATCGCCGCACGCCGCGCCGCCTATCGGAGAACTCGATTACTACGTAAAATGCGGCTAACGTCCACCAGTCGGCGCCACGGCTGGGGCGTCAGCTAGGATCTGCTGGAACTTTGAACCCACCTGACGCTTGTATGGCGACCACATGAGCGTCTGTTGGGGGTTTCGGTGGAGCAGCGACACATTTTGACGCCATTTTTTCAGATGTTTCAACCGACGTCGGCTGAAAGGTCGGCTGGAACGTCTGTTGAAGTTGAAAAAGTGGTTGTTTTGTGGAATACCGCCTTTACTGTAATGTTGTTACAAGTTGAGGGTAAGTGGTATTCATGGCAACAATGGCGGTTGGTTCACAATAAACCCACCACCCCCCTTCTTATTCCATGGGGTTTGTATGTGCTAAAATGGTGGGGGTTGGTGATCACTGTTGTTTTAGCATATTTTTTATTGATGAAATTAAGATATTCGAAAGGGAAGTAAGTGCAATAGACTCTTTCCATGTTCTCAAGTATCTTTATGATCTAAATATGGTATTTTGATGGGACACATACAGGCTAATATGGGGGACAAATGCTATAGTGTTGAGGGGGAGTAACTGAAACAATCCACTTGCTTCATTTCTATGGTTTATCCACAAATCTTCAGAGCTAATCCAGTATATCCTGTATAACAGATATCGCCTATTTTGTTATGATATACCCTGCTTATTGAGATTTGCTGTACTTTTATTGACGTCATTGACGCTTGTGCACTTTACTTCTCTCATGTGGTTTTCATTCTATGCGCGATCGTTACAATATATAGACTTCAGATAAATGTGTATACAACCACCTAGCAATGGGCGTTCTTCGTTGTATTACATCCGAAATGAAGCTATCGATAATATTTCTTACAATCAGTCTATATATTTGTAACCCTGACGGAAAAATTATTCAACAAGATGCTATTCTATCTATAGGTACACATGGGAGTATACAGAACATTATACAGGAGAATATACAAGAATACAGGCTTTTTAGGGTTGAGCCGGTCTGGCTTGATTTACTCCATTTGAATAGTATCATCCATTTACATTATTTATATCATTATATCAAGAGATAAACGGTTACTTTTTCTAGAATTCTATTTAAGTTTTTGATACTGAGTTTTAGCTGGAAATGGTTGGTCGTATGGCACTACTAATTTTCCTGAATTATTTATTGATTATTGTTCACAGATTACTAAGTCGGTGGGGTTCGTAAATATAGTTACCCGGTTCTAGCCACTTTAAAAGACATCGGCCTCAGTCCGTCTACACCAATGCCGCTGATAACAAAGCCTGGTAGAGATAACCTGCCCACAGTATCTAGTACAGGTGCAAACAAGGAACTCGTTACCTTTGGTCTCTCACACTCACAGTGGTCAAAGCACCTGGCCTGAGCACGCACGCACATACGACTCGTGAGTCAAGGACAAAGCACTAGACAACACAAGTAGAAAGTGTGCTAGAAAGTGGGCGATAATATCAACAGGTTCCCATACCTTGTACACAGCTATATATCACGATGATTTAATTCACTTCCCTATATCACCAGGGTGACCAAGAATCCTGTTTATCGATAGAAATGTTTGCATTATTCATGTCCAACCTCAATCAGCCAACAATCTCATTTTATAAATCGTCTGTATAGTATTTTAGCCAAAGAGTAGGAAACTTATCAAATACATTCTACTTTTCTGTAAGAAACTAAACATACATACTAAGAGTGACTTCTGCCATACCAACACACTCTAGATAGTGACTTGACATTGTGATATTTCTGGTTGATATGTCAATTTTCTATTCGAATTTGGAGGTATAAAATGAAAGTAAAACATGTTGACCTTGTTGGGACTTCCTCTCCTACCTTATTTCTTTTGATAAAAATATTAAACTCGCTCTATGTGAATATTTAATATTTTATCAAAACAACGTGGTACGAGAGGACGTCCCAAACAGGGGAATATGTTTTACTAATATATTTGGTTCAAGTCAGATCATACACTGCGCGAAACTAACCACTTTATATATGTATATACCCGGAGTATATGTATGCTTTTGCGTATACAAGGTCGTCCTATTCCCCGTGTGTATACGCCTTATCTATTGGCGTATATACGTGTCCATTGTGCCATCATATATACGTCATATATACGCCTGATTCTGTTGTATTTACACCACTATCCAATAGTTCCAATCTCTGCCACTTGGGGACACTACTGGTGGCATATTTCATTTTCGATTAACCATCCAAGTCTGTATTATATGAAAAATACAATCTTATATTACCAATTTATTTTATAAAACCTTTATAAAACCTGATTAATTAAACATAACAAACCCTGCATTTTTTTTTTTTTTTTACAGTTTTTCTAATAGATTTTACTTTAAAACACCATTTCTATGTGTGGTCAGTCAGGTCTACTATATAATAGCCCTGTTCAGGCTTATAGTGAAATCATAAAATCATCTTACCCCAGCCTATCCCCCTCCTAACCTGGCCTTAAATCTTACTTCATGTCAGGCCTTTATATAGAATTCCATTATGGTCACATAATCAGCTTCACTGGTTAGTAAATCTTGATTGGCTGCCTCGCTTTGAGGCTGAATGCAGCGCCCTCTAGTGATCGCGACTGAGTTGGCTTCCCTGCTGAGTTGCCCCAATCCACTCGCTCACTACACATGTGCACATATATATTTAAACGGATGCAAAACTTTAAGTATCATTACAATACAAAGTGTAGTTACAGAGCATATTTTGGGGAGGGGTAGACCTTTTTGATTCCTGTACTTGACACATATTGTCCATGATATATTGTGTCAATATTTGCCCAGCAGTGTATGCTAAGAGCATTGTGGTTTTTTTAATCAAGTTTTTATTAGGGAAATGACATTTACATTTATCATCAGTTTCGGCAAGATTGCCGTTCTTCCACCTGGGTGCTCTTTATCGGCGATACAGGCATTGTCTTTTTCATTCAAGCCCTCTTAAAGAGTTGTACTTTGACTAGTGTTTCTCATGGTTTTTTTTTTTTCATTCATATTCTACCCTCCCCCCATAATTGGTTAAAGAAGTAAATTGATTTTTATTATTGTACTTCAAAAATGTTTATTTATTTTTATCTTTTAAATTAGTTTTCATTACATAATAAGGCGTCCTCTACTCAGCGAGTAGGTAATCATGGCACCTCTGTTACCAGTCTTCTGAGTGTTGTTTCAAAAAACTATTTTCAAGCTTTATACATCAAAGCGTGATAACAAGGATGCCAAGATACATATGGTGATAACTTTTCCATTTGATTCTAGCTGGGAATCATCTTCGTATCTGGGTTTTTGTGGGTTTTCTCAAGGTTCTTTTACACCACAAGGGTGGTGATCGAATCTATGAAATGAATTTAGGTAGAAACCTCACCCCTGCACATTTACCGAGGTGAGAGTTCTTTTACTTCCCACACCACATAGACATGGTATGAGAAGGATTGGGTGCGTTGGACTTCAATCTTGTCTCAAGTATAAATTTTAATGTAAGAAATCTTGGTAAACAAATTTAACAAATATCAAATATAATAGACACCTCCTGTGTCTGGGCAATAATGTATGCAAACTAAAGTTGCAAAAAGCAGACATGCCATGTATCTAGGTGTTTTTCACCTTTCCTTCTTGCACCTTCTGTTGATGGGTTGTAAAGAATGTGGAGTTTCACTGCACCCCTAGCAGTGAGTACTATTTGATAGACATTCGCACACAGGTATATATAATCATAAATTGGTTTGCGTCTTTTAGGGCTGAATTTCACTTGATATCCCATAACGATATGACATCTACACACACATACGCTTCCGAACATAACTATCAAGAGACGTCACAAGTTTGAGTCTGAGTTTATTTATGCCACGCATTTTGTTGGCTCCATAATTTCACAAGTCGAAGACGAGTGACATTACGGAGCCAACAAAATGAGTGGCATAAATAAACTCAATCTCAAACGAGTGGCGTCTAGATTTTATCCTACCCCTTTTCCATATTTTTTCAGTATCAGAAAGTAGTGGCATAAACAACACTTTAAGTCACTACCCATGACATAAACAAATCCCATGTTAAGCCTATGGCGTTTTTTATTAGGGGTAGGATAAATACTAGATACCACATGCTGAACACTCTCATCTAATTATAACCATGACCCACAGTGCCTGCATAAGCCAATGTTTACAACCACACGAATGGTAACTAAATTCTTCGTGACAAATCTCTTAAATGCACACAGTCGATACTCCTTCTTTCGGTTTCAGAGCAACATTAGCGCTATAATAACTTCGGAGAAGACCAATAAAACTTCATTGAATGCAACGTCATGAGAAATATCAGATATAGAATGGGTTTATATATGGAAACATTTATCACACATGCACCCATAGAAGTGAAATTTCATGCTGACTACATCTACTTGGACATAGATCCTACCACTGACTAAATATTGTATTCCTATCTTTTTTTCAAACTGCCACCCAGTTAAACTAGACTCACTCAGTTCATCTTCTGAAGCACTGCCTTCAGTTTATTCATCTCGAGCCCCTTGCTGAAGAACCGCTGTGGAGGAATCTTGTGATGCTGTCAACTGACCTCCTCCCACACCCCTCTCTTAAGATCTCACACTCTCTAAGTGGTATTCTGTACAAGGTTCTCACTACGCCCTATGGGAGAAGAATTCTTAACGAACTAGGCTTAGAGCCTTGAGAATCCGCTGGCACATAGTATTCCCGCTAGGTGGCATAATTGGGATTATAGGAATCTTTGAGTTGCATTGATGTACGTCTTTAGCACGCAGGGCAGTCAAGTGGATTCTCAAGGCTCTAAGCCTAGTTCGTTAAGAATTCTTCTAAGAGAGTCTGAGATCTTATGACAGGGGTGCCTCCCTCCCCCCCCCCCCCCCCCATTTGAGCCTGATGAGCACCATGTGAAACCGCATAGGACTATCGATCAACTCTGAAATTCCACTGTCTAGATATCACACCAAAACGTGAAAATACCACCTGTCATATGTGACATCACGCAGTCAACAAAAGGTCCGTTACTAGGCAGTCTGACTATGAATAGCGGGAGCAGATGAACTGCTCCTCACTTTGATGCGGTAGCTTGAACTGTAAACCTTGCCACATCTTCAGTATATTGTAGTATTATATTTCTTAAATCATATGTGAATGTTGAAAGTCGAGCAGACGCTCATATTTAATATTATCATATACCTAGATTAATAACACCAATGTATACCGCCCGCTGCTCCAAATGTTCCCTTTATTTCGTACGTCACATGGTGATGTATGGGGTATGTTACATCGATCAAAGTTTAAATTTTATAATTTTGAAGTAAATACAGTAGAACCCCGCCTAAAGGACACCCCTTGTTAACGGCCACCTCTGCTTGGAACGTATCCCTCAATAGGGAGCCAAAGTGAACCCGCTGAAACCACAGATACCCGTTTACAAAATACCATTTCCGGTGGCCAGTAAGAACGAGGCTTAGTGCTAAACCTATGGGGATTTGAGGCTAGACTTTTGTTTTGGGTCTCGTTTGGTACTTTTGAAGTGTTGTTTACTACTATCGTCTCTGAATAACTCTGTCTCGAAGCTACGATGACAGTTGTTAAGTTTATGAAAAATATGTATCTAAAAGATTGGAGAATGATACATATAATCTTGAACCTACATAGTTAAAGTACTGTGCGCCTATATCTGGAAATAGTATTTTGTGATTATCTGTGGTTGGAGCGGGTTCACTTTGGCTCCCTATTAGATGTTTATTTTAACTCTGCATAAGCAGACACCACAAGTAAGCGGGCACCCTGCACAAGTGGACACCCTGCATAAGCAGGGGTTCTACTGTAGAACAAAAACAGGATGACTTTAGATGTTCATCCGAAATACTTGGTAGAATTATGGATTTAGATGTCCGTGGTAAAATTGTGAAACTAAATCAGGAAAATTCAATCAATGCAGATTTTATACATACAATTACCATAACCCTGTTTATTCATAATACATGAACAACACACTCTCCAATCACTCTCTATGTGATTAATGCCTAAACACAAACAAACGCAATGCAAGGAGGAGGGTCCGTGTATATAGTAAATGCATCATATGACCATTAACCAATGGAAACAAGATAAAAAAGATGAATGGATGAGAGAAACCACAACAAATCTGCGCCGGGCGTTGCGGACATGTGGTGTCCCGGACGGAGGATGGAGGGCGCCGGATTGTTTGGTGAATGGGGGTAGAGTGTCCCTGTGAGTCACTCCAAGGTGCCGTGAGTCAGTCACCACGTGTCACGCTATACACGTGTGTATACATACACCATATAGGTCTCCTGTAGACGTGTACTGGTCCCTAAACGTATTTTTAATTTTCCTTTATTCAACGTCGGCCACACGGAAGGTGATATGGCATGAAAACGACGCCAAACGGCGCCGGTTTCAACTGAAGTATAGAGATCAGGGTGCCATACTGCGATGAACTAGCGCTGAACTGCCAAATCCTAGTTGCCTAAAGGTTCTAGTGGTCACATATATACTTCCAGCGTACAGCAAAAACATAATCCCTTCACTATCTGTGTACTATTGATTGTGATATTGTGAAAGGAGCAGGGAGCCAGTGTCTCAGGGTCTTGGAGGTATGCCCAGCTGACCGTGATCAATCATTCAGGACCAAAATACCTCAAGACCCACTGGTGCTTGATATGTTTGGATCCTAGACTCAGGCGGCAGTTGCAGAATTAGTAAGTTGACTGGGTGCAAATGGGTTACAGAAAACGATACATACACTGACTGTAACCAAACATTTTAATTGTTATTCGTATTTCAAACGAGGCTGTGTCTATACTGTGTGGCAAAAAAAAAAGTTATTCATTTATAATAGCACAACTTAATTGCTTTGTACACCAAGTAATTAATATTCATTCCCACCTAACACCCAGAGCGCCAGGATTCGATCACTTGCTCGATAGTCGTGGTAGCAGCCTCGTGTTTAACCATCTATAATAGCACGCTCATTCATCAATGATGAACATACTGTCTGCTCCTAGTATATTAGTTTTTGCTAGTTACCTGCCAGTTACCCGCCAGCAGTAACTGGGCCAGTTTTTATTACCATAAAAAAATCAATATCTGGAGTCTGGAGACTGGAGCAAGTCTCTCCGGGGGAGATATTAGGTTGTCCTACTGACACCTCCGGGCACGTGAACTCAGATGGAGTACGATCCGCCAGGACTGTACGCATGGTGCATAGATAATGATTTATCACATGGTACTGGTGATAACTGCACTCATTACATTCACAGCATGCCAGCAGGGGTCCTGTGACCTGCCATTAACATCGTTATGGGTGGAAAATGTGAAACCCTATATTACACTGTCTAACGTAGACTTTTGTTGCAATGTAAATGTAAAACTATATATAGCTGAACCTGTTTGATATTATTATATACCTATGGCCGTATGATCTACACATACTGCTCGCTGCTACCAATGACGTATTTATGGCCATACATCATACTGTGACGTACGGGGTATGACATCACGTGACTCGCTAAGATTTTGCCATTTTTAGGTATATAATAATACAAAAACATCATACCTATGTCCGTATGATTTACACATACTGTCCGCTGCTACCTATGACGTATTTATAGCCGTACGTCACACTATGACGTACGGGGTATGACATCACGTGACTCGCTAAAATTTTGCCATTTTTAGGTATATAATAATACAAAACAGGCTGTCTTAGTATGTCAAAATACTTGACGCTTCGGCATCGGGATGTATTTGATCAATGCTTTTACCGTGTGTATCACACACTGTATCAATCCTAAGGAATAAACTTAAATCCACTCATCCGCTCGTGCAAAGTGTGAAAACCATGAAAGCATTAGGGAGATTTGGACGAGGGAGGTTCTGCCGATTCTAATCAGGTCTGAGGCTGTCTGCCAGGAGGTACATTAGGTACGACCAATTCATTACAAACACAAGGCAGCATCTCATACACACGAATGTTTATCCAGACTGCATTGTCTATACACGCCTCAGGGTGTGATGACATTTGTCAAGACAAGCCTTTTCAGACTTGTTGTTTTATCTCACGACTTCACACGTTGTATGAATAAACAATAACCGATAGTTTTGTGGACAGGCGGCCTTAAATCACGAGAGGTAGACGCGTAGTAATATAAGAGCGTCAGTGAGTGTATTACAAAGTCAACCTTGAGTGGTTTAAAATGCCGTCTATCCACGAAAGCATCATTTACTCTCTTTACTATCCATCTTCTCCAATAAATCAAATCCAGGAATTGCGTATCAAATGGTGTATCAGCCGGCGCATATATGGAAAAAATGTGCGTATGAAAAAAAGCGTGTACCCAAATTAACTAATATTAGTACCCCACTCGTCAGGAAAAGTTGGATAATAAACACAATATAGACTGGTTTCAGATAAAAATGACTGTATATGCTCCTCAGAGTTGCCTCTGCACAATACCCTCGCATGCGCTCGGATATAACCACGCGTCAACTTCTCGGAGTATACAGCTGCTTATATTTGAAACCAGTCAATATTGTGTATTTATTTAACAAAACCGCAACCTTATACTCACCAGATGATTACCGACAGATTACAGACGGGATACACATGCGGCCACGCCGCTCCTCCCTCCACGTTTACATCTGGCTAATCCCTAATCCCCCCGACTTCCCATGTGCTTAATCTCTCTCGTTTTCCTCCACACCATCCCCAGATGGGCATCTCTAGGCTAATATACTACAGAGCATACATTTCTCCTATAACTTATAATACTTAGATATTCCTATTTCAATTCTACATTAAGGGGGTGTTCCACTGGACCGACGGTAGCCGATTCCGTAGCCAGACAATCTCCGATTATTATCGGATGCCCTTGAATTTCTCAAATCTTTGAAAATGGTCACGTGACTCTGTGAGACGATGAAAAAATGGCGTTTTTTATTGTTGTAATGATTTCCAGGTATATGATGATAATAATGAGACATGGTGAGGGTGGCTGAATTTCATCCATTCCTTGTTGTTGTAGTAAAAAAATATCCACCTCATTCTTCGAACTCAGTGGGTATTTTCGACACAAAACACAGAACCGTTTCCATTCGGCCACCCTAACTATGTCTCCCTATAATACTTTCACTAAGAGCGAATAGTATATTCATCATTGATGAATGAGCGTGCAATGATAAATGTATAACAATAAGAAGGTTTGGGTTACATTCAGTCTATGGATAGTTTTCTGTAACCCACTTGCACCCAATAACTTGCCATTTCTACAACTGCCTGAGTCTAGCATACAAACAGATCAAGCACCAGTAGGCCAATGAGGTATTTTGGTCTTGAGTGATTGGTCATGGTCAGCTGGGCACACTTGTAAGACCCTGGCTGCTGCTCCATTTTCAATATCACAGTGAATAGCATGCAGCTAGTGTAGGGAGAGTTTATGCTAGAAGTCTATATGTGGCCAATCTAACCTCTAGGCGATGTAAATAGCGCATACAAGCACGCTCTAACAAGGTATTGAGACAAATATAACAACCACAATGTGAAGGTCTCCGTTGACCAACGTTATAATGATTGTTATCACTGTGTTTACAGTGATGTTCAATACATCAGCAGATTCTTATCTGCAGTGCCACTGTCTAAGATATAGAGTTTAAGATATTCAGATTTCAGTATAGATTTGGCAAAAACGCCTCTGTGCCCGAGTCAATGCTATCGTATTTTTATATAAAGAAACATGATTACATCAATTGATTGATCCAATTACTTCTTTTTTTCTAGCAATCTTTATGTTTCATTTCTTACTCAGCAACAAAACAATCAATTTTGACATTTATTCTTGTTTTACTGCGCGGTATAGTAGCTATAATTCACTCAAGATCGGATTAATCTGCAACAACTGCCACAGCAATGATAAAGATCATCAGTTCAACTGAAAATCTTATTTTAGGCAACAAGATATTTCCGGACGGTTTAACAGGTTTAATTTGTTATCTCACCCCTGGTATTTTTGTCCCATAGGCTTAACACTGAGAACTCGTTCTCCATGCCCCTACTAGTATTGCAGTCTGTTCTCCATGATCTATATCCTGTGTGTCTTCCATTCTTTTAGTGTGTACAGGGGTGAGATAAATACAGAAAGCAACTCATTTTGGTCAAAATCGTTGTTCTCGAACTGTTTTGAATGCTACGGGATATATTCATTTGGCTGTCACCTCGTTCATACCACACTGCATCAAACACGAGGAGAACAACGACTTGTACCAAAACTTGTTGATCTCTTCTTAAGTATCAACTATTAGTAATCAATGTAGAATGTGGAACACATCAATTATTGCAGATTTAAGCTTTGAATGTAAGTCAATAAAAAAAACTTGGACAACACTTTCTGTGGCAATATAGAAAGAAAGTAATTGTAACGATGGCACATCGACAAGGATGAAAACCTGTAATATCGATCTGTTAGTGAAAGAGCTTAGCTAACTTGAAAAAGAAAAACTAAAAAACTTGGACATATCAAAACCTTACTATATCATCATGGGCTTGTATACAGGGTGTAATATAATTTAGATACTATCCATGAAATCATATACAATAAATGAACCCAAAAGTGTAAAGAAGCAACTCTACAGACCCGCGGTTTGGGAAAAAAACAGACACAAACTTTGGATGTATCAAAACCTCACCATATCATCACGGATTTGCACACAAGTCAATGTTATCATTTTAGGTGATATCCCTGAAATGATATGCAATAAATCAGCTCAAAAGTGTTAAGAGCATATCGCATAGTTCCGCGGCTAAAGTGTGTGGCTGTGATAAAGTACGATCAGAATGACCTACATATCGACCGTTTTCTCATATCTTATTAAGGGCGAATTTCCCTGAAATCCGGGTAATCGTGCACTCCTATCATCTGTACCATCACCACACCGCACGCCCGAGCAGACAGAGCCTGCTCGCAGAGACCTCTACCGGATCACCCCCAGACCATCTCTGTACCGTTTTCTCGGCTAGAAAAAAACCCAACAAAAAACAGAAAAGAAAACCACAACGAAAAACCAATACAGGGTCAGAAATTACATCAGCCGACAGCTGTGAGATGGGCAGATGGGGTGGTGGCTCCTCGTGCCCTGAGTGGTTTGGTTCAGACGGCCATGGTTTTGTCGTCTGGCCCACTGCCTGTTTCCCGCCATTTTTATTATATCACCACTCATCAGGGAACTGGGTCAGGGGGAGGTGTTGTGACCACTACCCACGTCCTTCCGTCAAGCAAGGTTAACTATCGCCAGGATAGGAAGTCGCCAAGTGCATCCTGTGTCTGATACAAGCACTTCCAAGGATCGGGTAGTACTACTACCAGCCCGACAAAGAGTGGGAGACTGGGCTCCTATTCGGTGCAAATGACGTATGTGATATACATCCCGGGTGAAATAAGTCATAGCGATATCTCCAAGCGACGCTTTTTTTAAAATTTCCTTTAAAAAAAAAATAATAAAAAAAAAAGATTCCTGATGATATAAAGCAATATCTAAAAAAACAATGCACCGGTCCTGTAACTTTTATTCATTCTTTTTTTTAAATCCTAGCATCACATGTGTCACGCAAAGTCTGGTGCCAGATAGCTCCGACAAAAGCTCCCTCTGTATACCTTTTAAAAGTTTTTGACCCGAAAAAGCTCATGTATAGGTATGCAGTGAGAAGCGGGTTCATGAAATAATTTTTCATTAGTCAACCCATACATCGTCTCCAATATGAGATTCCCTAGACAATACTAAAATAGATCTATGAATAGAACATGAAGCTTTTCTATTGATTAATGTATTGACTACTAAAGTATTCATACTTTCCTGAGATTCCAGTTGGCAAGGGGTATATTTCCTGTATTTCACGAGAAATAAACATCTATAAATATCAATTAAGTGAAACAATTGATGAACCTCTAAACTTGGATAAGACACAAGAAAGACTGATCAACGGTTTTAAAGTATTTACTGGCCGACGTTTCAGAACTCTCAACTAAGTACGTGGCTATCTAAATAGATCTATATACATGTAATATATCAACTTTTTATGGGATTAATTCATCAAATTTGACTTTTCCTGGATATTGTAAAATGCTGTTGTATCAGGATCGATGGTATATTCACCGACTTCGGGTGTGCCTAAAGCTATAGACGCGTGATGAATATGCATGAGGTTCTGGAGCTGTGGACTCTCCTATCTGGCAAGGGATGTTTTTAGAAGGTGATCGATTATTGCGTGGGCGAGATGTAAAAACTGTAAGCGATATAAAATATAAACAAGGATAATCTGAATAGTACATGAATCTCCACGGGTTCTGCGTGAGGCGCCTATGTATAAAGGCAATAAATTATCATTTGCTGATGGTGGAAAAGCCGAGATTTCCATACTATTGATTTTGATATATTTTTTGTTTTTATTGCTGCGCGATGTTTTAATACGGCCATCAAGCCATCACTGTGCCAACATTGTCTCCCGACCCGCGTCCCTGCATCATCAGGCGTTCCTACGTCATCGGGCGTCCCTACGTCACTGGGCGTTCCTACGTCACCAGGCGCCATCGGCATCGCCTGTGACAAAGACATTTCCTCTTTCATGCTAATACACTCCCACACAAGGTTCCGCATACAATGCCTGTTGTGAAGTACACAGCATGTAGAGTGGATATTCTTGTTGGTGTGTCATACCCATCAGCTACGCCATTCAGGTGCTAAGTCTCTGCCGGTAGAAAGTGCCTGTTGCCATGTGAAAGGTCCAGAGGTACGAATCCCCGCTGATGACAGATTACCCATTGAAAACGTATGGATCATAGTAAACCTATATCAATGGTTTATTAATGAAGTAAATGACAGCTGTGATATACTTGGGGGGGGGGGGGGGGGGGGGCGGGATACCTATTGTATATGGGAAATTAGCTATGGTATATGTAGTTCAGAACTTTATACATGCAGAACAAAAAATGGTCGGTCAAACCCGTGTCACATTAATTACAACCGAGAGCGACAACCAAGTGCCACAGGCAATACTATAATAATAAATGTTAATGTAAACATTTATCATTCGTGTTTAGAGAAATAGTCCAGCTCTTAACGCCGAGTTACATTCAGGATATGAAATATCAAGATGAATATGAGATAAATGCACAACATAATCAATATACATTATGTTTCACACATTGACCCACCCCATTATTAGCCTGGCGAAAATCCGAATCTGGACCCACATCAACTCTCGTGTAGTGTCAGTGTACTTTGTGAGTTTCCGTATTCTTTTTCGGTAGTCAAACTGTAGCACTGTGTAAGCTAATTAAAATGTTAAGTTTTTAAAAGTATATAACAGTCTGTAGCTAATAACTACAACCCCCACCCCCGTGTTCCCCTTGGATCCTAACCTCAGACTCTTCTGTATACCTTGAATTAAAAACATCAATATTTGATGCCTGATGAGCCTACTTCGATCGAAACCGTTAGCATAGACAGGTCCTACTCTATCCAGACTCTCATTTTCAATGCCTTTGGGTGAGTTTGTGACGAATCACTAGCCTCCATGGATGTCAGCTGGGGTTAGAAAAAACAGTGGCATTTTTATTGGTGTGAATTTTATATGCTGAAAATGAAAACATGAATTCCCATTAAAAAATGGAAAACTAGCCTCTTTTATTTCTTGTGAATGAATGATAGATGTATCACATTATACAACATAAATCAAATAAGACATCTAACATATATATACCCTTGTGATTTATTGTGGTATCAACGGATACATATTTGATTCATAGGGAGAGCACTATCTCTAATCCTGAATATTATATCGAGTGTTTGCTCCCAATCTGATATCAAATATATATCGTCTGTAAATGTACATGTAATGCCTGTTTGATACTATTCTATATGCTATTATCAGCCCCGTGCCTGACCACAATGCTCAATTCATCCTACCCCTCATATAAATCTCCATAGAGTTAACATGGTGTGACTGTATGCTACGGTTATGCCATGAGATATCTGTATGCCATAGGTCACATGGGGGTAGTATAGAATCTAAACATCACAAAATTATAATCATATAATTGTTTACATGGCGTTTGTTGTCTTCTGCTACAGATATCATTCAGCTCCACTTCTTGATATCATTCGATGAAGACAACTCACGCCATACAAACAATCATATGAAATTTCGTAACGTTTCTTGATAGTATAGTCAGAATACGATTTGTTAGAAATTGCCAATTGCAAAACATTCAATCGGATTATCATGGATCAAGATTATCTCTTGGATATAGATATTTGTCAAAAGGGGGCGACGTCTTGATAGCTTTGCGATGCTATCTTGATCGACTCTTTTCTTTAAACGAACCTAATCACCGTAACTATGGTGCACTGAATATTCTAATATTCAATGTTGTAAAAAATGAAATAGAAATTCCTTATCCAGGTGGCTCATGTATTCCTTGTTATCATATACCTATGACTGTATCAGCTACGTATACTGCCTGCTCCTATCCATGACGTATCTATACCCGTACGGCACACTTTCGCCATTTTTAGGTATACAATAATACAAAAACAGGTTGACTCTCTTCGTACATCATAATACTTGGTAAAATTATTAATCACATACATCCCTCTGCCTACAGGATCGGGATGTATGTGATCAATAACTTCACCACATATTTTTGACGTACGAAGACAGTAAGCCAGTTTCCGTATAATATTAGGAAACGTCCTTACTGTGGACGAAACGGTTCCTGTTCAAGGTCAGTCATCGATTTCATACTGCCTTCCGCCATACCTTAAATCGATGAAAAAACACCATTTTAATGACTTATTAAGTCACTTTCACAGAGGGCACGAACATTATTATTACTGCCCCCCTAGCAGCGGGCAGTATTTCATAGATATTCGGACACAGGTATATAATAATATCTTTCACAGTTAATCTGGTATATGTTCACGTTTTTTTCTATCAGTTTTGACCATTAACATGGATCTCGTCATTATTATGTCCTGTACTAACTTGTCCCACTTTTTTCATTCCTTTTCCTCCTTATTGTCCTGTCCTCTCCAGAGGTATATTGACATATTATCTTTAAGATCTTGTGTATAGCAGGTTTGCTAAATAGACCAATCGAGAAGAATGAAAATTTATAGACTAATTATTCACAAGGAAAAAAAGTGAGGGTACTACTGATTTGAACAAATTAATATAATTAAATGCCTATACTGGTAAAGATGAACAGATTCAAAACATCGATGGTTCTTAAAAGGAACTGTATCGTGATCTATGTAGCCGCTAAAAATATGCCATGGGCTTTGGTTATGAAGTAATCTCACATGGCAAATCAGAGTGAGATTATGTAGTAACCTAAAGAATGGCGTATTTTTAGCGGCTACAGATCGCGTAGCGTAGTATATTCCGATTTAAACGAGATGGGATCGAGCTCTGACCATAACCTTGAAAAGGTTCCTGAATTTATCTCACCCTCACACTGACTAAATAGCTAACCTTTGTGGCATCATCCCCCATTAAGTATTTTTTCTATATACTCCACGGGCATTGAGTACAAGTTCCTAATGTTAAGTCAATGGGAGAAAATACTTGGGGTGAGATAAACACGGATACACCTGCAAACTTTATATGGAGATATAAACATAAGCAATGGATACGGATGGTGAAAATTGCTCTGATCTCGTCCCTGTTGAGATATCCACACCCACATGTGTATTTATAAGGAGTAACGGGTCACTTACTTCATATAAGAGTTCAGGAAGTATAGAAACCAACAAGGTACTCCAAATACCACTGTAGGACATGTTAATCAGAGCTTCCCTCACCTGTACTAAGCGCCGGGTGACTCATCCACGTATTCCTGTACGCCCTTCCGACTGATGTGTGCATTGTGACTTCTTCAGCATAGACAGGAAATTCTATTTCAATTACCGAATCACCAACCACATATGCCATCAATTCTTGTTGGGCACTACCGATCCCAAAGTCCTCAATATCCGCTTTTCCTTTTAAAACGTATTCCTCGTGTGTTGTTAACTCCTGTTGCTTATATTATCTCACCCCAGTATTTTTCTCCATAGGCTTAACGTTAGGAACTCATACTTCAGGGCCGTGAAGGTAGTGTACCCCATACTCAATGGCTAATTGGGTGATTTATTTTGTTGATTAATAATGTTATACAAGGTGAGATAAAATCAGAAACCCACTCGATGAAAATAACTTTCCACGGTAAAACTTGGTGGAGTACAGACCAAGTGATTTTAAGCTCGTGAGTTTCCTTCTAATTATCATATACCTGTGCCCGTATCTCTTACACATACAGCCCGCTTCTACCCATGTCGAATTCATGACTGTATAACACATAAGTGACGTATGGGGTATGCACGTGGCGTACAGGTTCTGTATGGCGGTGAGAACCCAACAAATCCAAAAGTGATGGTATAAAAAGGCAATTTTTAAGGTATATAATAATAATAATAATAATAATAATAATAATAATAATAATAATAATAATAATAATAATAATAATAATAATAATAATAATAATAATAATAATAATAATAACAATGGGCCTGGCCACTATAGGCCTATCCTTCTCTCTGGATTAACCAAAACAATTATCGTATTATGGGTAATATATATGTAAATATCAATTTATCTATTTATATATATATATATATATATATATATATATATATATATATATATATATATATATATATATATATATACATATATACTCTATATATATACATAACATGTATATATATATATATTTATACACATACATGTATATATCATATATGTATATATATGTACAGGGGCATGATGGTAGACAGCTGAGCTTCTTCTAGGCTGGGAATCATATCCAATAATGTATTTTACAAAAAAAACTTAAATATTGCAGAAAATATATCCAACTATTTCTAAAAATAGGAAATATATTACATTATTTCTCAGGAATATGTTAGGCCTCAATTCTTTTGAATATATTGTTTCAATAGTAGGAGGTGATTACATTTGACTCTAGCCTGTTTAATATTAACTGCTTTGTTATAACCATGGACAGTGTATTGAGGTTGTATGTCCATGTTATAACTGATTATTTGTTATAACCCGTTTTGCATATAAGGCTTTAAACACCTATAGGAATCAAGTTTTGGCTAATAGATATCAGACAGTTATCAACTCTAAAGTTTAGACAATCAGTTCTAGTTTGCAGAGTAACCTCGCTTGTTCTAACGCTGTTATCTTGAAGGAAACAACACTCTGCATTCATACCAGCCGCTCACACCCTATGTGTGAATGCATTGGCGTGAGCCACGGCAGCCCAATGTTTGGCCGAACGGCCGCGTTGCCATGCAACATGACCGCATGGCGGCGCTGAACGGAAAAACTGCTATTGGCATGGCACATTCTGGAGGATAATGAGGGACACCGGATGACCCGGCATGGTAATAGCAACGCCACTCTTTTCACGATATCTGGATCTGGATCATGAACCATCTAGATCATTAATACTCTATTAATTTCTCTACCTAATAGAAGAGGTGAGATGTGTTAATATAATTGTGCATTCAGATTAGGTGAAGATAACAGGCTGACAAAGTAACTGACAAAGTATTTAACTTGTAAAGGTGCTTCCCAGATCCATTGTTATATCTATTCATTGAGGGATATAATGCTTGGACCTATGCCAAAACTATTGGTGACAATTTAAATGGTGAATTGTTCATTGTTTGAACTACACAATAAAACCTTTTTTTGCTTCTACAGAGTAGGTCTCCTTTAACTACGTCTTCAAATTGGCTACTTACTAAAAAAATTGATATATTATTAAAAAAATTTATACAGGTATTAACTAAAAAAAATACACACTCATGGTATATGAAGAATAGAAATATTGATGTTATTATGACTAAATAGAGCACAGAGTGATTGCTAGTTCCATCATCATCTGCCAAGAAATTGTAAGATAGTGCCACTGTAGTCAAGGCACAACCACTATTTTTTGCTGACATAATCTATAGATCAGTGTGAGGCTAGGCTAAAGTCCTTCTTTGGCAAACCCCCCAAAAATGTCTAATAAAATCCATTAATAACTGGACCCGCCAGCTGTTGATTTGAGCCGTGGGGGGAGGAAAGGGGGGGGGGGGGGAGATGGCCTATAAATCTGCCTTTTCCTGAGAACCATTATATTGGCGGACTAAGAATGGCTTCATGAGAAATCATCATGGTTCCTATGATGGTCGCATTATCAGTTAAAAACGCAAGAAGTCAGGGATATCATTCAGGGTCAGAAAATAGGTGGAAATATTTTTCATGTGGTATTTGCTGCCTGTCAGAGACCAAAGAAAACATAGAAAACACACAAACAGTGGAAGATGGAGATGCACAAACCAATGAAAAATTTCCTTGAAAAAGTGGAAATCTGTCAGCTCTTAGAAGTGGGTTTCTATACATTATCTCTCCTCTGGTATATATCCCCATAGGCTTAACATTGAGAACTCGTACTCAATGCCCATAGAGTATTTAGAAATAAATTGTCAATGGGGGCTTATGTCGCAAATGTTAGCCAATTAGTCAGTGTGAACCTATTCAAGTTCATGGTCAGAGCTCGATCCCATCTCGTTTAGATCGCTACGTAATTCATGCAGCTTCACCTTGTGAATTACTATGCAATTCAAACTTGATAGGATATGAGCTCTATACCTTCAAAGGTTTCCTCTATAAGGCAGCCTCCCGACACAGAAATGAGGACATGCACCTGAACCTACGTAAGTCTCCTTGGTGTTCATAAAACTACACATGTCCCTGTCTGTTGTATGGACTGGTAACTCAGTCCGGGGCCCTGACCCGTACAGAGTAGGATATTCTCCATCTCCGGCAACATGGCCTACTTCACACGCAGCAGCAGACAATTTACATTATTTCACCACTTTCTTGCAACTTTATTTTTCATAAATGGTGGTTAAAAACTTCTTCTACTTCATAGTGTTTCTGCGCTGTCCTCTTGGGGTGTGGGGGAAACATGTGGGTTCTTCTAGAGATTTTTTTTTCATAAATGATTTAAGCAAGTCGTTTTTGTTTTGGGGTATACCGATTAAAATCTGTGGTATACGGCCTTCAAACCCATGGTATACGGGAAAATAGTCCCTTTGTGCTATAGAGCAGAGAAATAGTCCCTATTGTTATACACTTCGATATGGCAATTACTGGGTCTAATTTATTCGAAAAGTTGGATAATAAAGGGAACATATGATGGTTATGTGAACATTTTATAAACTGGAAATGAAAACAAGGATTTCCCTGGAAAAATGGAAAACCGCTATCTCTGACTCACTGCTAGTGCTTTATCATGATACACGTAGCTATGTCATATGACTATTCTAAATTATCCTGATAAATGTGGCTATATCCAACTTAACGTGATCCAGTACATTTTATCCAAAAAGTTTAATTCCCGAGACCTTTCAAGATTATTCAAATTACAGTGGTGACATTAGCGTTAACAATAGAGAGAATAAATCTACGGGATTAAAATAACAGAGGGGGAATACATACACAATATTACCATGATTTGGATCTGCCTGGTCGTATTTTCCGCGTAGTTGAGAATCCAAGCGATAGCGAGAAGTATTGCGAAGTGTCAACAACAAGAATATGGCCACAAAGATCCAAATCATGGTAATATTATATTTATTACTCAGCTTTCGACCAATTATTAGGGGAAAAAATCTTCTAAAATATTAGAAATTTGAAGCAAGCGCCGTGCATTGTTTATACAAAATAGTTCTTATAATGCGCATCAGGTGGCCGAAAAAGCTGCATTCTCTTAGGTGAATATAGCTTTCTGCATTCTACTCAGTAGCGATCAGTGGGCTCCATAGGCTCAGTATAGAAGCTCTGTATTAGGTGGGTAATAAAGACCTAGTCTAGCACAATAACTGACAACCAGCAAAGACCCGGGGCAACCACTATGATATATAGAGGATATTGCGGAACTGTACCCCAATTGCTAGTCAACATAGCGTGTGCGGTATAATTTGCCTTTGCCTTGGATTGACAGATACCGTTGATGATCGAACAATTTGGCACTACAGCTCCCATTGATTCTCAACTCTACCGCAAAACGCATCTGCTTGGACGAGGCAATTTCCGCCTGCATCTCCGTTTGCCTCGTACTGGTGAGACGCTACTTAAAAAAAGATATAGCCACCAGCAAAATAAAAACACAATGTTGTGTCTGCTCAGACAAAGAGCTGCCACCCTTTGGATATACATTGACTAAAATTAGTGTATACCGAAGTGAAATGAATTCTAAGAATATCAACACTACAGAGACTATATAATCGAAATATTGTACTTCACATATATAATAAATCCTATACCAAAGAATACTGATGGCAGTGTGTAGCGTGAATATTCGTGCTAAAAGGAGATACAAAAAAATAGATAAATAAATAAATAAACGGTGGAACTATTCACGGTCTTGTGACAGAGTATTCTATGTCACGGGCAGACCGGTTGCCATGGTAACGCAACAGGTAGCCTGGATGTGCTCCCTGAAATAACAGGATGGGAGACTTGCCCCAGCATCAATATTTAAGCATGGTGGGATTTCGCTAGAAATACAAGAAAAGACTGCTAGCATTTGGATCGATAAAACAGAAACAAACCGATAAAGAGGCATGGAAAACTTGTCTTACTTTATCTCTTTGACCAAAGGAATTTTCTCTGTCTACCCTTATAGCGCCTATTCTCTTGAAAGTTCCATGTCCCCCCACTGCATCCACTCCCCCACTATACCACCAGGATATCTGTTGTTTCAATGAAAACCCAGCATCATGGAATATTCGTATTCATGCTTCCAAACAGTTTCCATTTTCCCTTGATCTCTCACTCATGTGCCAGACAGAAGCATCACAAGAAAATTGACGAACACACTGGACTTCGCTAAAAGACTGTATTCGTCTCCTAGGGTCTGTATTCAAACGTCAATTTAAGATATCATAGAGAAAACCCATGAAATTTTAGGGTCAGAGCTTGTATCCCATAGAGTTTGAATCACTATGTAATTCACAAGGTGAAGCTGCATGAATTACTACGCGATTCAAACGAGATGGGATCGAGCTCTAACCCTAAACTTGAATGGGTTTCTGAATTTATCTCACCCTTCACATTGATTAATGGGCTAGTATTTGTGACATAATGCCCTGTTGGATATTTTTCCTATATATCTCATAGGCGTTGGATACAAGTTCCCAATGTTAAGTCTATGGAGAAGAAAGGTTGCAGGACGTTAGGGCCCACCACCTTAAAGTCGGGACGTTAGGGCCCACCCTACACCGGGGGTGTGAAAGCCTCAGTCACGCCTCGACCACACCGCGATGCCGCGGTCACACCTATGATGCTGGGAGGGAGATGTGGCATAAATAGACGTTAGGGCCCACCTAATTTCGCATAATTAGTTAATGTTTGAATACTGGAGAACTTGACCAGTAAAAAAACTTGTCCGGTAACGAACTCAACCCGTTTTAAATCTTCCCTACTCAACCATCTCAACTGTGAATAAATACTATATTTAGTAGTAAGTATTAGTAAGTAACCCTATCCCTAACCCTAACCCTTATCCTAACCCTAACCTTATCCCTAACCCTATCCCTAACCCTAACCCTATCCCTAACCCTAACCCTATCCCTTACCCAAACCCTAACCCTAGGTTGGCTTTAGGTGGGCCCTAACGTCCCGATGAGTGGGCCCTAACGTCCTGACTTTCAGGTGGTGGGCCCTAACGTCTACATACCGAGAAGAAATACCAGGGGTAAGATAAATATGTATAATATATTTCTCCGTGGATAACAGAACGGTACAGTGGATGTTAGTCGCATACTGATTTGGTAGTACAACAGTCTGCAGGCATTGCCCATTCCATGACTGCATGCAATGGAACCAGAGATACTAGCTCTGGGCTATAAGAGTATCATTTGCTAATGAAAGCAACTGTCAGAAGGATCAGATCAATTTATGTTCAGCACACTTGGATCACAATACATGTAGTTGTACATGTGCTATGTGGTATAAGCGTTCATGTACTCACAAAACCGCTAAACTTTTTCATCTACATGTATGATAATGATAATGATGATAATAATAATATAATAAAAATGATAACAATAATAATAATAATAATAATAATAATAATAATAATAATAATAATAATAATAATAATAATAATAATAATAATAATAACAACAACAAAAATGATAATGTTGTTATTACTATTATTATGCTCAGCATACAGCAGAAATATTAACCATAAACAAGTGAATTCACCTAGCTAATTTATGTTTTCTTATTACACTATTGTGAATAGGTGAGGGTAATTTATCCTAGTCATCTATTGACGCGAGTTACGGTTTCTGCTTATTTTCATCTAATTAATATAAGTACACTTTAGGGTGTCCAAAGACTTTCACACTTATTAGGTAGATATGTGATTATTCTATTAGGAGCGATCTAGCCTGAAGTCACCAGTCGTGCGTTTTGAATGCCAAGTATTTGCTAGTAGTATAACAAGTAGAACATGGTGGATGGTATACAGTTTCGATAAGCACATTATTGCCCATGAATAGCCATTGCGCTTTGAGATAAAAAAAGAATTGCGACGATAACAGTTTGTTACATATATCTAATCACGTGTGTGTCTTTTACGAAAATGTATCGAGTTTTAGATGTTGGGTACGTTATTGTAGCAATTTAGAATATCCTACAATCCAGGTTGTCATTTAATACACAGTTTCTATCATAAGTTATTGATTAAATTGTGTTGCCTTTCTTAATCATCAACATTAGTAACATGGAACTAGGGTGATCTTCATGAACCTGTAAAACAATTATCCGCCGATAAGACCCTTTTAATGTGCCTAGGTATGTGTGTCCAGTGTAGCATTGTATACAGACATGGGACTAGGGAATAATAATAATAAAAAAAAATTTAAAAAATCCAGAACCCTTCCCCCCCCCAATATCTCCCCAAAAAAGTTTCTACTCTGATTACAATGGTCCTTGCTCTGCAAAAGAAAAAACAACCAGAAACCCGGGGAAAAAAACCCGTGGGAAAATCCCGTACCTGATTCAGTGATTGCGAAACCCAATACACTAAAAAGCCATACAGAAATAACTAATGCCAGTAATGGTCGGCATCCTGAATTAAAGCCATGACTCACTCTTATCACAACCTGAAGTCACACGCTCTCAATATTTTTAGTATAGATCTAGTCGTTTTATGATATACGGTGATATCAAATAACTAGCAAAGTAGATATTCAAGATTCTCAAAATGGACAAGCCTACCCTTTAGTTTAGTACTTTTACTTGTAGACATATTACTAATCTGTCACTCACAGTCACAGGGTCTAAGAAATCACCCTGGCATAACGTTGACGTGGTTTCCTAGTGCCGCTACCGTGTCATAAGACCCAACACAGTAACTCGTGCGTTCATATCTACTACTATCAGTCATTATCGACAACACTTCACCAGCATAGACATAGCAGCATATCCCAAGTGGTGCCTAGTTTGCAACTGGATACCTCATTCTAATCCGAGTCCTAGCTTGCGATTCGCACACGTTTCTTTGCCTTGGCATTGCTTTGACAAACTTTGACATGCTTTCCTGTTAAAGTGTCATGTAAAGTTTATATCCTACTCTCTTTGGAAGTTAATTCTGGAATATAAAATAATAAAGAACAATGCTAGATCTTAAAGCTAGGATGTTTTTTTTCTCTCTAATACTGAAATTACATTACTAAAGACGTCACTCACAGGATATCCAAACTTTTATATTTTTACTTTTGCTTCGACATGCGAGAGAGAGTTGGCCTACTTTGCCTTGGCTACTTACCCTCCCCTTTCGATGTTTCCATGTTTTAATCTGTACGTGCCACTTCCATGAGTAGTTGTAGATTTTCAGCTTTAAATCCAAAGTATCTGTCCTTCTTCGCACTTTTAGCCGAGAATAACTTGTTGCACTTAGGGCATAATTTGTGCTTTGGATCACATCTGAACCATCATTCACAGGTCAAGCCTCTACAAGGTTTGTGTACTTCCGGGCTGGCCATGACGTCACAGACGGGAATCCGGGAATCCCACAGGATCATTTCCTATATTCCCGCTAGATGGCAGGCCAGACAGTGGCGGGTAAGTGGGGTGCCCTAGCTGTGAGCCTCAAGCGGTCGTGAAAGAGACTAGTATGGGCTAAGTTCAGTCACAGAGTAAAGATAGATATCTCTCTACTCTGCGGTTCAGTGTGTGTAGTATTCCAAATTGTTCACTTTCTGTTCACATGTTATATGTATTCTACATTGTTTATCAGAACTACAATTGTTTTATAATGTAGGCCTAAGTTATTGCATGACATCAGCCCCCCCCCCCTACTTTTTTCCCCACTGGCATCAAAAAGTCAGCAGCTTCGATTACTGAATCGGAGGTAAAAACACTTTAATTGAATTCGGAAATTACGGGTGTTTTTTCATTTGAAATGTCAAAATATAAATTTCTAGTAGTCTAGTTTATAGATATACAATTTGAAGGGCACATAGAATTGAATTCTTTTTAGAAAGCACCACCTGTGCCTATTCTACATGAAACTTGTTAAGATCTAGGCGCTATCCGGTATGTATGCAAATGTATACCCGGTACTAAAAGGGACAAGAGATACTCAGTCATATTATTTCACAGCAAGGTCATTTTGGTGACGCAAAATGCAGTAATTGGGACGTTTTATCTCCTACCGGTGACATTTGGCAGAACCAAAAACATTTATAAGATAATAAGGACTGTTTGTCATATATAGGCTAACAAGGACTTTTTGCTACCCTGAAAAGCCCGAATCTGATATCAGTAAAAAGAGAAAGGAATGCTTGATTCAAGACACCAGGAAGTTTCCTTATGATAGAGTCGCCCTACACGATGTGAGAGGGGACACAACTAATTTGAATAACATATATTTATCATCCAGGCCTTTTGCCATAAAACACTCTTGAAATATCTTCAGTCATGGCCCAAAAAACAATGTGTACATTGGCTGTATCCTTATTGCTTATGGCAGGCCTAGATACTTCATTTATTCTGAATTTTACATTCCAAATGGATAAGTTATAATTATGCGTACATTGTAATGGAATCTATTATTCTTGGTAAATTTGTAAATTTGACCCTTATGTATGCCACCTAGTGTTGAAAACGTACTAACCTCGTGTGGAAACATGGGGACTGTAGTTGGGTGATTTTTAAATTTTATTGATTTTTGCAAATAACTCTGGATAATATAAGTTTCATATATCAGCAAATAGAAAATGCAAAAAAGGCATGTCACCATGTTAACTTCTATGGGAAGGCCATCTGAAAAGATAAGTGCTTAACTATTGGTGTCTATGGGAAACTGCAGTATTTTGACTTCGTGGCTAGATGACACTGATGTTCTATTGCTATCCTCAAATAATTCTGGAATCTAATAGTTGGGAACATGATTATACGAATGAGAAATGCTATGTCATCCTGCTAACTTCTATGAGAAGGCCACATGAAGAAGGCAAGGGCTTAGCTATTTGTGTCTATGGGAAACTGCAATATTTTCATGAAACCAGATGGCAGCACTAGTGTAAAATTTAGATCTGAGCATAGACATAGAAGGCACTGCGATACCTACCCGCATTTGTATTTGATAATCTAGCCTCGCACATGGATACCCTTTTGTACACACCAACAAGACCCAGTGACAATTTTGGTTAATTATATTCAACACCTCGGAGTGGTGTCAGAAAAGATCGTTAAGGAAGTCAAGTTAGATTCTTTCTTGATCATTTACTGCAATGTTGCAAATTGGAACTCTATGATATCAACGACAATAAAGAATACAATGAAACAATTGCCTAAAATGGTATTATTAGACTATATATCAGTAGTCAAACATCTATGAAATACTAATGGTAAAATTGACGATCAGATGAACCGATGCCAAAGGACCTTAGATTATAAATGTCCTGATGGGTTTGGTGGTATTCCTTGTTCTGAATTGTTTCAAAATATTTCAGCAATATCTCACAAGAAACGATCTCACAAGAAATGGTTTGAAATAAAGATGTGCCTGTCAAAGGTAAGCTGCCTTTTTTTTTGGTTTAAGCAGCTTTATTTCCAAGAATAAACTTCAATCAGTTTACAGTAGTGGATTACATCTAGATTCCTCTCAAGTTGCATGAAATTCAATTAGATTCCCTAAATACAACATACTCTACCTCAAAGTCTTTTGAGTTGCATACAAACTTCCTTAAAGACAAATGCTGGTAGTTGGGTGATTTTTAAATTCTATTGAGGTTTGCAAATAACTCAGGATAATTTAAGTTCCATATATCAGCAAATAGAAAATGCAAAAAAAATGGCATGTCACCTTGCTAACTTCTATGGGAGGGCCATCTGAAAATGTAAGTGCTTAACTATTGGTGTCTATGGGAAAATGCAATATTTTTACTTTGTTGCTAAGTGACATGTTCTATTGCTATCTTCAAATAATTCTGGGTTCTAATAATTGGGAACATGTACAAATGAGAAATGCTAAAAAAATACTATGTCACCATGCTAATTTCTATGGGAAGGTCATCTGAAGAAGGTAAGTGCTTATCTATTGGTGTCTATGGGAAACTGATATATTTTCATGGCACCAGATGGCAGCACCAGTGTTAAACCAGGGGGCATCCGCTTATAGTTTTTTGTTGGGAATCCTATCTCCCTTCTGGTTATAGAAACATTAAGAATGGAAGTCTCTCATCATTTGTATGGTTCGTTCCTTGTTCAATTGATTTTAGGAATGCTGTGTGCGCTAGGCACTCAAGTTCATTTTATATTGATCCTAATACTAGCGACTTCGTCGGGTCCGAGTTAGGGGGAAAAATATATTTTTTTAAACCCGAAAAGTCAAAAACCAATACGGGAATTGGACTCCCTACACCCGCATCCCTAGCCGAACACTCTGCTGACTGCTCCACAGAGCTAGATGTCAGAAAAAGGTCAAATACTTAGAGTGGTGGCTGGAGTGGTGGTGGGGGGGGGGGGGGGGGGGGGAGGGGTATCAGCGGAGTTTCGAAAGGGGTACCAGCGAAAGTTAAGATCCCATTGGTTTCTCACGAGAAAAATAGATCAGAAAACTACAATACTAAACTTTGATTTTGGCATGGCTTGAAATGAATTATAAGAGAAGAGGTTTGTCTGAGTATAGAAATACAAAAAAGAAGAACAGGTTAGAGTTTTTCCCAACACGAGAATCTCACTCCCGTGGGGCTTCAATCTCCCACCCTAGATCGGGTTCACTATGTCTCTATGTATGGGAGCAACTTCAAGCGTATTCGACAGAATTCTACCGTTTTAAATATAGTAGGTAAAGATGCAACTGTGGAGATCTTCCACGACGGAAAGTAATTAATGAACATACAGGACAAGAACCAGAACAACAAGACGTGGACAAGTTGAAGAACAAAGTAAACAAGTGTACATGTATACCGATAGAGAATGGCCATTCCCATCATAATATAGTGAGGGAAAGGAGAGTGAATCGAACTAAGAGTTACAACCAAATACGTCATTCCAAAATTCCCCCCTCCACCTTTCAGAATTGATTATATCACAATTGGTTATCCTATTTTGTTGACGTGCAATCAGCTTCAAGCGACTGCTGGTATGTTTGGTTATCCGCTTCATACTGCACAGCTTCGTTCACATCAACCTCTTACATCGAAACCACAAGGACTACCATCTTAGGCCTATCATTTTTCCCTTTCCCCCCTTTTCCCCCCTCTTTATTCCCCCTTTTCCCCCATTTTTAAACCTCGAATTACATCATTGCATTCACAAAGGCATCCCATTTCGAAAACCTCTCCATCTTGCCCAATAATCCACATATATGTTTTTCTATACACAAACTGTTACGGAACTCTCTGCTCCAGTCATAAGTGACAGATGGTTGTCATAGAACAAACATTGCCTGTATATATAGAATTGAACGTGCAGACAAATTATATATTTAAATACCTCAGCTTTCTTACCTTTCTTACACATACCAATAACTAAGTCCACTGGGTCGCTGAGGAGTTTATAATTAATGCAGCTTTCAACCATGTTCTTACCTGCCCCCCAAAAGTCCTAACCTTGGGGCATTCCACCATAAAATGCATGAGGGTATCCCTCTTATCGCAATAAGAACAACCTTCTGACAAAAGAATTCTGCAAAGAAATTGGTTGGTTGGGATCACATTATGTATGATCCTGAAGAAAAAAGATTGGAGTTTAGTCTCCCTCGTGGCCCGACAGGCATTACCATATAGGATGTTCATAGGCTGAGAAGAAATTCATATTGAGTGTCATTTACTTCAGAGAGCCCTTATAATATAGCCGTGTTCTCCTGTAAGGGGAATGTAGGGAGATGGTTCTTTTTCTATGCGCCAATGCCTCACCCATAACTATATATCTTACAACAGATGACTGTAGAACTACTACAAAAATGAAGCATTTTGACAAGGGCATCTATTATTACTCCGGCAACGATATATTCACTAAAGTATTACACTTGAAGAAGGAAGCAATATCTCAACAAAATATTATCATATATACCTGTGGTCAAACAGCTATGGAATACTACCCGCTGATATAGGGTTGCAGTAATAATAATGTTCGTAACCTAGGGCCATAGTTAATAACCGCTAGCGTGTATGTTATTAAAATGTTTTTTTCATGATTTCGGGTATTATCGTAAAACCGGATGAGTTTTAATCTTGGCTCCCGTATGCCATGACTGGAGTTAGGCATAGTGATATCACGAGGCGGAGCCGAGTGGTATCCGGGACCAAACTCCAGGAGTGGTATATGGGAGCCAAGATTAAAACAAATCAGGTTTTGATTTTATCCTACCCCTCTCTACAATATTTTAATATCAAAATCATCAATGAAAATCATCAAAATTCCGTATGCCCCTAGTAGCATACAAACGTCCGTATGCCAGTCAGCGTGGCATACGGAATCTCAATGCTAAGCCTATGGGATTTTATATTAGGGGTAGGATAAATAATGATATCGAAACGACCTGTTGATAAAACAGACTCCATTCTCGTTAAGCCCATACAGACCTCCGAACGGAGACCAGAGTAAGCTTGTTTCCTTATATTATATTATATTAAAGTATACGCATCTGCATTTCCTCTAACAACAAGCTATTCTTGTGATATTGTCAAGGCACTTATAATCTTGGTTAACAATATCAATTGACCACAGACTACATTCCAGTCGATATGGTAAATACTATTATATAACTCAGCCTAGATCGATTAGACAGGTTTAGGGTTATGTATTCATGTTTCGTTGTAGCACTTTCACTTTGTGATCCTCAGTATAAATCAGTGTATCCTCTCGCATCTAAAAATAGCCCCTCTCCATTATGATACAATTGAAACCCAGGTCTTGTAATAGTATTTGTGCGCGCTTTTCTTTAGAGCTGGTCGCATCGAGGTTCATAAGGAAGCTTTTTTATAAAGGGAATTTTATTCAGTTTCTTCTTAGCTTTCTTCCCCCCTTTTCAAAAATAACAAATAAGCCACCTAGATTTTAAGTTTTTTTTTTTACAAACGTATTCACTTTTGGTTTTTAGTATTACGGCAAACTTACATTAGAAAACAGAAATTAATGAGCATTTGGTCAGAAGACCTCCAGATGCTACCTTGAAAATGACAAATTTCTGCCTGGTTTGAGCCATATTGATAGTAGCCTCCAGGTAACGATTTTTATCTGTCTAAAGGCATATCTTACAACTAGCAGTGGCGCTACCTGGTGATTTTCAAATATTCCAATTCATACATTGAAATTTATAATTTGTGGCATATTCCAAACTCAAAAGAACATTTTTGAGTTTTGTCTAGTTAGACCTAACCAATAGGTAAAATAGACCTATTTTCATTTGCTTGACTTATATATGAAATGTACTGAAAAGTATGGTTTTCTTCAATTCTTTCCGACACAAGGTAGGTGACCTATGGTTTTTAAAACTTAAATGTATAGTATGGTATATTTACTACATTCTGTGAGAGTTTGGAGAAAATTACATAGGTTAAATTATATAAAAGTCATCTTTTTAGAATTTCTATCTATATGTATTCCATTACAATTTTACCATAATATTAATCTCTAGATCAAGAACTAGCACGGTGAACTCCGATTTTTAGTCGGATATGTGTTTTATAACACTTTGAGATCATCATATTCAATTTTCAGGAACGGGTTTTAATTTTCAAGGCAAATTGTCCGATGTGCCTCTAACAACAAGGGCCACCACCATGGGAACCGATCTACGTCATGCTCTCACTCTCCAGCACAGTACGTTACTAAAATAAAGTTCACCAAGCCCATTTCCTTATGAGAATCTATCAAAACCAACAGATATTAAGAAGATTCAATAGAAAACACAAAACAAATTCGTAAATATATATTTTCTTTATTTTTCTTGCAGTAGATGCTGATGTAACCCCCTTTCTTCACCCTAATACTAATGAATGATTGTGGTATGGCAGGACATGGCACATTTAACATAGATCCTCCTATCTATAGGAGAAACAACGAACAAACAAAACCAACGTCATATTATTGGATCCTGGTATACACATGTTTTCAACAAATTAATTGGAGATTAATATCAATTAAAGAAATATCAATAGAAAACTCATGAGCATAAAAATTACAAAAGAATAGAAATTAATTTTCCTGAATACATATGTTACTTTCTGATGAATCACACAACTCTTAACTGTAATGAATTTGAGATTCAGCGGTAATAAAATAGAGGATCTAGGGGATTTTAGTAAATATTTCGGACGCATATATTCTTCCAGCAATTATAATGACGTCCTTCTTGGTTATTCATAGTTAATACCTTATATTCCATAGTATGCAACCAAACGTAAATTTAATGAAGGAAGTGATAACCTAGATCTAACGTGGTGGCCCTTACCTCCTACGTATAAAAGTGCTACCCAGGATGGACCGTGGATTTCAGTGAAGAAAACAAACTTCAAGAAAAGCCTGTGAGAACCCATACAATATAGATCAATGTACATTAAATACTATAGAACATGTACATTTATAGAAGTAATAATCAATGCATTTGTGTCTTGCACGTGCACCATTCGACATCACAAGCTCAAAGGTAGGCACCTTATCACATGGGTTGCGCTCATCTAGAATTAACATCTGTAAGTCTGAAATACTCCTTTAAGGGGAAATATTTGAAAGAAATAAGAAAAATTATGAAAATAACAACACACTACTCATCAGGTATTATATAAAAAAGGATCACATTTTTTTTGCTCGAAAAAACGTTGTGCATGCAAATATGGTATGATGAAAAACAATTAAACAACATGAGAAGATAAACTTGGTTTCGCGTAACTGGACTTTCTTTCATGAAATTAAGCACCTGTTAAACCAACTTCCAAATGGTGGAAGCAAACGGAGGGGTCTCTGCTTTAAGGGGGTATTCCATTGGGCTGGCCTTGAATCAGATGGCGTCGAGTGTCTGCCAAACATAGTTATGGTGTACAAACCCACAAAGGAGTTCAAAGGCCGATGTTGCACGGCAGCCGTGTGTATGGCTCTGTTTGCACCCGATCAGCATGTTGCCGCCTCCACTACACATATTGCTATTACCACGTGACAAAATGCCGCCATGTGATCGCAGTGCAGCTGCCATATGATGCTCTTTTGTGGTCATGCAGTCAGCCCAATGGAGCACACCCTTTATCCACACCTTCTGAAGAGGTCTTGCATCTCTTCAGGAGTGACTTCATGGCTTGTGTAAAACCAATGCTGGCCATACATGCCACAATCTGAGTATGGAATATCATATTTCATATTGTTGAATCCAAACACATGATGAAGCCTCACACCTATTCTCTCTGCACACATTGATATGTACACATCCTCCAGGAAGAAGAAGGGAACATTAACCGAAACATGCAGGATCTGTCGCGCGACATCTCGCGGCATCACATATCCGGTCCCCGAACAGAAACCGGGGTAGGTATGATGCGGGTATTGCCTCCTGCTGACAAACCATTTCGATAGAGGGTCTCTGATTGGATCTGCCTCCATCGTGCACCAACCAAAAATGCTGTTACTCAGATAATCCCTATCGATCAGGTCTCTGTGGATATTGAAGAGATTGGCGTAAACATCGTCGTCAGTTTTCATGATGTAGCGCGCACCGGGGCAATGAGTCGCTGACCACTCCAAAGCCATGAGTGTCTTCAATGTTAGGTTTTTATATGAATCTGTGAAGCTCTGCAGGATGATATCCTTGTGGATGAGAGCCTCGATGGCGAGCTGTTTGTCTGCAGAGCTATGACCCAGGAGAAATGCGTAGCGGATTCGTGGGTCGCTGTTCCTCCCGGTCACACTGGCCCAGGTCTCTCGGATTATCTTCCGCTCGTACCCATGGTATGGCGCACTTGAAATCAGAACTAGGAGATCCAACGAGTCTACATTACTACACACCTCAGAGCCGTGGATGATAAAACGATATGGTCTTTTGAGACAGCCTGAACATTCATCCATACGTACAGTCCCAAATCCAATGTTGGGTATAGGAGAAGTTACCCTCCTACGGAAATATGCATACGTAGTCATTGATGAGGGGTTTCTGTTTCTAAACCTTTTCATAGTGTTATCCTCATCATTATTGTTAAATAAATCCTGCACATCCCGGTCCTCGTTCTCTTGTTCTTGACTATAACTAGGTAGAGTAGGCCTACGATGTCTCCGATGGTATTTTCCTTGAACTTCCTCTTGTCTATTTATCATATTCTGATAAGGTTTATATCCTCCTCGCAATTGGAATAAATTCTTAAAGGGTACTGGTGCTTGATTCTGATTGTTCTCTGATTGGAAAACGTTTTTATGACGAGAATGCTTATCGAACTGGAACTGTCCTCTCTCCATATCTGGATGAACTGGATCTAGACCATACTGCCTGTGCTTCTTTTTCCTTTTAAAACCCAAATCCCTCGGGAACTCATCAGCATTGAAGAGAACATGTCCCCCTCTAGCTTGCCTTTTCTGTTGTATTTTCCTAGCAATGTACTCATTTTCGGTGTCCTCTTTTCGACTTCTTTCATCCTGTGATAGGTCATTGTCCCCAGCATTTGGATCATTTACAAGGATCTGTAAAGGCTTTGCAAGTTGGCCTCCAAATTGCTCATGCCTCGCACCAGACTTCTCTATCTCTGGTTCGTCATTCCTTGGGTTATCTTGCTTGATATTCCCCTCAAAATCCCCGGGCGACAGTGTAGGAGTGACTCGATTTCGTTGGAACCTGTTAGCCTTCCACACTGGAAACCCCTTTAAGTATTGTTCATTTGTGAATGTTCTATATTGTTTCTGATGGAAAATATCCTTTCTCTTAGGAGCAGGGTTTGTGGTAGTAGTAGCAGGAGTTTCTTCATCTAGGATATATAGATATTCACCGCTCATTTCAATTCCCTTTCTGCTGCGAAATTGTGCAACAAGTTTTTCATCGAAATTCAAGTCATCAGTACGCTCTTCTGTATCATCTTCAGCAAGATATTGTTTCTTATACAGGGAACTAGTGTTGTTGAGAAACCCTGACATCACCAGTAAAAAGAATAAGCTTATGCTAGATGCAATTATCATATAGAAGATCTTCCTTGTATTGCAGGAGAAGAAAGCTTTTCTCATTATCATAATGGACCACATCTGTCACCGGGAAACAGGCTTTGAGGCTTCCGCGACTGGATCTCGCTGTCCAATGAGCGTGACGTGAAGCCAGCTACCTGCAAATAATAGAAAACAACTGGGAGATTACAAACGTTTTTTTTTCTATATCGTTTTTTTTATCCTATCGATGTTCAGCATCTTATAATGCTGGTTTCCATACATAGACAGCAGTACATCTAATTAAGTTCAGTCCGAAATCATTTTGTAGCAGTAAAATAACAAATAAAAAACAGGGTTAACATATATCCATACATATATTACAATTTGAGAGAAAAGGTAAATGGAAAAACTAGCACCTTACTACAAAATGCTGGGGCACCATGAGTCCATGAAAGCCTTATGATGATATATTTGACAATAACTTATATACTTATATACATCTCAGCTGAGGTCAGAAAAAAAGAGAGGGAATACTTTTCATGTGGAATCTACTGCCCCAAAGAGGCTGAGAAAACACGAAAAGCACATTGTTGTTGGCCATGGAATACAGCTGATATGTGTGTGTGGAGATCTAAGCCACTGTTTCGTTGTGCAAATGCGGCTCAATCTGTACTATATCGCTTTGCTTTATAAGATGGAAATGAAAACAAAAATTTCCTTATAAAAGTGGAAACCTGCCATGCCTGTATTTAGAGCAACTTTACCTTGGTCATATATCTTAAATCCCATTTCCCTTGGCCGACGAAAACGGTAGAGACTTTTTGAGTTCCCTTTAAAGTCTGTTTCGATTGACTCATTTAGTCAATCTTATAGAAAATGAGGTGGGGCTGACATTCATTAACGGAACGAGGCCATCATCAAGTATTGTATGATGTACAATGATATGCTGTTCTTATTTACAGCGTACTTGCACACGCTACATATGTTGCCTAAAAGTTAGAGTGCTCGAATAGACTTCCAGCTTGCTACAAAAAAAGACTATCACTTCGCTATCTGCATGCTATTCACTGTGATATTGTGAAAGGAGCAGAGGGCCAGTGTCTCAGCGTCTTAGAGGTATGCCCAGCTGACCATGACCAAGCACTTGAGACCGAAATACCTCATTGACCTACTGGTGCTTGATATGTTTGGATCATAGACTCAGGTAGCTGCAGAAAGGTGCAAGTTGACTGGGTGCAAGTGGGTTACAGGAACTGACAGTCTTGTCCTATTTCCAAACTATGGAAAGGTATTCAAGCAACCATTACAGCGACTATATATCATTTGAGCAATTTCTAACAAGGTGTTTGGGGGTAAGATTGTAGGCCACAGAGGGATTTACCAAAAACCTCCCAGAAGGTTAATCATTTAACAGTTTTTTTCTCTCTTTTGTTTTGACATTTCCTAATTGGGTCATCAGGTTTTCTATTAACAAACAGCGTTTCAAAGCAACATGATCATATATGTAGCATGATATTTTAGTAGTTTGATAATATGCACAAGCTGTCATTGGATTATATAGCAGGGCATATATCAACCAGGTCTTTAATAAATACTTAGTACCGAATGGGGCCCAAGATTGGTCCTTGGTGGATACCACAGACCACCAGGTCCCCCACCGAGATGTGATAATTTGCTTTTGTTTGTTGAGCTCGATTTTGAAGATGAATAGATGCCTATCTTGCTGCTCATCAAAGATCGCATAAAACATCTTATAATCCTAACATTAGATAAAAAAATATATTAGAAACACACACACACACACACACACACACATAAATAGATGGCTCGAGAATAAAATAATTCAATAATGCATTTTCAATAAAATACAAAATATATGAAAATATAAATTTCTTCATAAAGAAGGTAGAATATTTTAGCACCCTTAGAAAGGTCAGCGAGGTCTATCAGTTCTAATGATTATTTGTCTTTCCTTTCAAACAAAAATAACGCATTCTCATTTAAGTGTTAGAATTTAAAATGGCAAAACAAACAAAGAAACGCAAATATACAATACATATCACTATGCTAAATGAAAATTATATTTTCACATACGCAACGCTGTGACGAGTTTTGTGAGAGGAACAAATTTGCAATATCACTACAGCTGCAAAACAGTACCTATTTCTTTAAAAAAAAAGTCCTAATTTTAACCGGAGTGTGAACAATATTCTCTATAAATACGCATAGCTATAGCTAACACATTAAATACCAATAAGTGACTAATACAACCATAAGTACATATCTCTACTTACGACCTTTTATGCTATATCCTTGTGGGATACCTGTAAACTGACTGAGCGGAACAACGGGTACCCAACAATATATACCACTCACCGTCAGTAGGACTTAAAGGCGTATCACACAATTCACAGTACCATGTGCACATGGGCGAATTTGATATATTGCCAAAAATCACTTCAGTTTTTTGATGGGTTATCTTAATGCCAAATCAGTGAATATATAGCGGTTTTTTTCTAGTTTTCCCCTCATCCAATATGTGAAATAGTCCTTTTCACATGGGGGCCATCCATAAAGTACGTACGCAGAATTCCTGAAATTATTGACTCCCCTCCCCCACCCCTCCCAATCTTGTACGGAATAGAACAAAGAAGGAGCATACGCTAAATTTCTGAAATGTTTTACCCCCCCCCCTCAGTGTGTACGTACTTTATGGATGGCCTCATGATCTTGATTTACACATGGAATCTTAAAAAAATATATTGATTTCTTCAATTCATTAAAAAAAAAAACAGGGACAATGCCTGTGTGCTATAATACTTAGATTTTAACATAATATCCTAGGATCGTTGGGAAAACTATTTCGAACGGGGAACATTCATTTTTCCGTGAACGAAATTTATATGAGGGGTAGGATGAATATCTATATCATAATCTCATTAAATTATTATGGTATTAATCTCTATAATGAAAACTTACACTGTAACCGACCACCTTTTAACTTACACCAGTGTTCTACAACACCTTGAGGAAGTATTCAGATACTATGAAAATGAGATGGTATTTATATCTGTAGGTGAATTGTAGTGTTTGCCTTTAAAACATCCACCTACATTTCTTACTCTAGAATAGCTTGCTATTTAACCGGGTTTATCTGATTCGACTCACAGGTGTGCCCCATTTGCAATTATATAAATTGATTTTTCTTTCTTCAATCTTTCTGTTTGTATGCACCCACTGTAGTTTACCGATTATTGAAGTTATAGCGGTTGTTTATACTGGGATTGATTGCTGTTGACTGCCGCAGATGGTAAGCCTATCTAGGCGTTTACACTAGACGATTATGGCCGGCGATTCAGGTATTTTTCACCGCCAGACGACTATTTGCCGTAAAAGGCAATAAATCGTCTAGTATAAACACCAAGCGCGTGGCGACTGCAGATCGTCTGATTACGTCAGATTACTCAATTCAGCACCACCTCACGACTATTGGACATGCTCCGACGCTGGCAATTATTTCAAGCTGCCTTGAATCTGTAGTCTAGACAGGCGGCGAATCCGTGAAAAATTAGTCGCCGACCACCTTCCCTTTGGACCCAAAACGTGTGCTTTGCATCGACGACCAAGACTTTTTCATTATGCGCTGCAAATCCCTACTGTTTTACTCGCTAGGTGAGAGTTCAGTATGTAAGGAGGGGGGGGGGGGGGGGCACAATTTTCACGGGGGAACAAGTTTTTTTCTGGTACTTCTGTGGAGATGGGGAGGGGAGGGGGTGTTTGTTTGTATTTTCTGGCATGCGGTGGCTAGCCACATGCAACCAGCGCAACAGATTCTCTCTGCTACAGCAGCGCCACACTTATGTGCAAGAGGTGAATGGAGGCAGAGAACTTATCTTGGTAACTCTGGGTGGGTGGGGTGGATGGGTGATTGAGAGGCTGATTTCCTTTAAATTTGTCCGGGGGGAGGGAAATCAATCAAGTTCAAGGGGTTACTAATCTATTCATAATTTTCTGAGGGGGGGGGGGGGGGCTTTTTGAAGAAATAATTTTAGGGAGCGGGGCATGGGTGATTTTTTTTCAGGTACTCATTTTATCTTCATTTTTCTAGGTTTTTTTTGGGTTTTTTTGGTTCTTTTTTAAAATCATGGGTTGGTTCCAATGTTTTTTTGCATAGATTCCCAGGGGGGGGGGGCTTTTTAACAAGATTAGGGGGATGGCAATTTCATTCAGGTGCCTCTGTGAGGGAGAGATTCTTTTTTTATTTTCATGGAAGCAGGGGACTTATTTTGGTACCGGGGGGGGGGGGGGGAGGCTAATTTTATCTAATCTTTTCCATGGGAGGATTTAATATATGGAATATATGGGATACTAATTAATCGCCGATGTCCATTTCTATTGAAAATCGTCTACACGGGCGGCGATTCTGTGAAAACTTATCGTCAGTGTAAACGCTCCGGTACATTCTGAGGTCGACGACTTTTGTAGTGGACATTGCCACCACCTGACGACCAATGGCTGATGATCTACAGTCGCCATATACTTTAAATAATCGTCTAGTGTAAACGCCGGGTGAGGCTTTCTTGTCACAGTTTCTGACATCTTGATGACGTGCATGGGATTTGGAAATAAACATGATAAAGGGTGCAAGAAGCTGGTGGCCTGCATTTTCAGCTAATCTCAATGAAATATTGGCCTCAGCTGACAGCTAACACTGCCTTCTTTTAAATTTTTGACTTTAAAGTTTAAGACTTTTGTCTACGATTTTTCTCCTTTGATTGATAGTCAGAATGGTCCGACCCTATACGGTATCGGTACTCGAGTATTAGTTTGGGTTGTGAACCATGACTACTGATTGAGGGTATATACTGATCTCAACTTATGGAGGGGTTACCGGGTATTCCAAGTCAACTAGACTCAAGTATGAGTTGCCTTGGTGTCGAAAGGCCCAGGAATTCGGGAGAAATCATATCCCTGTGTAAAACCCCTACGCTAGAACATATTTCAGTAGCATTAAAAGTCATACCTTATGCCACGAAGATTTGAATTCATTTATATTTTCTCCAGGAATGATAGACTAAGAGATAAGAAGGGTGGGGGGGGGGGGGGACTATTTTGATGAAGAAGCAACGAAACCTGTGAATGTTTCTAAAACTTACAAGTCGTACTAGGAGACCGGTAGAGTAAAAATCATTAGTCAGTGGGATCAGATATTTTGAAAGTGGGGGAGGGGGAGGGGGGATTGCTGACCTACCTATACTGGTACAAGAATAGGGTCTGTAAATGTAAACTTAGCTATTGAATACTTAGCTATTGATTATAGATAAATAGTAAGGCTCATATATAAAGAATAAATGCAAAAAGGATAAATAGTTTGTGTTCTGAAATCCACTAACAAGTCAAGTGTTTTTCCGCCTTGATTCAATATGAAAAAGTATATGTTTGTGTGTGTGTGTGTTGGGGGGGGGGGGGGGGTGTAATGGAGACGGGGGGTGATTGCCCCCCTGCACCCCCCCTCGCATTCCGACGCATACGGTAGATGTTTTTCAAGGCAGATAATGGGGAAATTATACAATCTTAGATCTAGTTAAGTAGATTCACTTATTTAGTACAGATTCTAGTTTCTAGACAAACATTAAACAATTGTTTCTTTCTATTCTATCTATATTATAACACGGACTTGGTCCGTGATTATAGTTAGATCTAGTTCTAGATCTAGATCTAGAATCGATCTTTCTAGCCTACGTCATAATATCTTGACGTACTGCTACTTCATAATGCAAGTTACCCCAAGTTACAATCATTGTAAGGGGACTCATGTTCAACTATTTACCACACTTTTTCCATGTATTCTGCGGAAAGTCAATTTTCGTCTGCATCTCGACAGAGAACCAGAGGAGGTGTGAAGCGCAGCGCCCCCTAAAGGGACCCAACTCATATATGCGATAGCGGCAGGGTTCAAGGCGCCACTTTCAAACCTGCCAGCAGAGGGGAAGGAGCTCTTGAGAATGGACTGTGTGAGGCTTGTAAGCCATAGCCTATGAGAAATAATGTTGTATTAAACAACACCAAACAGCCATAAAACGTGGAGCTCTATTGAGCTCTATTGTGGTTTGGAGTACATCAGATATCACTCTATCAATATCTGAAAATATTTTTGATAGAGCTCTAACAGTTTGTATGTAGTAGCTGTTAATAGTTAGCCTATTTTAGTATAGGAATCCACATTCAGCTGTCATTTGAGACCATGCCAAAAGGATAGGGGGCGCTACGCTTCACACCTCCTCTGACAGAGAACTTAGTTCATTGATCTCGGCAATGGCGGCAGTAGGCGGGAACCAGCTAACAAAATAACCTGGTACCAGCAGTGAGGTTCGACTACCATCCGTAGGTGGCGCTATGGTAGTTCCCGCTTCTTTTTCCTGGATAATTTATATAGTTTTTGTCAATACTGGCACTGCAAAATCCTGGGGTGGGGATGGGTGTGTGGGAGGGAGGGGGGGGGGGGGTGGGTGGAGGTGGGATTTCTCATGTAAGAGAATTAAATACAACAGACGACAACGACATGATTGTCTCTATTTACAACACTTAAGCGAGAATGTACCGATTAACCGCCCCCCACCCCCACCCCCCACACAGGTCTAGGCTACCACCTTCTTTTGAGCCTCCTCTCCTACTAGAACTCAGAGATTCATCCTTAGACAAACCATGGACATAAAACTCTATGAACAAATAAACAGGCATAGAGAAATTCCGACCACCAATTGTAGGATGGGTAATAGCAAAGAGTACTAAAAAGAGAACACTGCTGTAATCAAACTTGTCTTATTTGACAAATAAAAAAAACACAAAAAAACCCTGTGTTTTAAGCATACTCGAATGTGACAAGTAAGCCTTGATAACACCTTCCCTTTGAGAAACCTTCCTGCTTCGAATTGCTCTGTATAAGAAGATACGTGATTTCTTAGTACTCCTGTAGACACACAGTCCTCTCCATGCACTGCAGACTACACTTCCTGCTTTGTTATCCTTTTTTGTATCTTTTTTTTTTCTTCAGTAGACATCTAGACACTCTCCGAGGAATGACTTGACAACCATAACCAATGTCCCAGTTTCGCCTCTCCAAAAAAACACGGTCCAAGTTAATAAATAAATCACACGGTTGTCTAGGTAGGAGATATACCTACAGTGAAAAATTGTTATAACATGGTTTTAATGACTGGATGATTCAATTGGTTGTCACAGATTTCTGCCATAACAGGATTATGGATAGATACCTTTGAAGGTTCATATTTCAGTGCTGTGGTGGAGGTGGGATTTCTCATGTAAGAGAATTAAATACAACAGACGACAACGACATGATTGTCTCTATTTACAACACTTAAGCGAGAATGTACCGATTAACCGCCCCACCCCCCACACACACACCTAGGCTACCACCTTCTTTTGAGCATCCTCTCCAACTAGAACTCAGAGATTCATCCTTAGACAAACCATGGACATAAAACTCTATGAAAAAATACACAGGCATAGAGAAATTCCGACCACCAATTGTAGGATGGGCAATAGCAAACAGTACTAAAAAGAGAACACTGCTGTAATCAAACTGAGTTCTAAGCATACTCGAATGTGACAAGTAAGCCTTGATAACACCTTCCCTTTGAGAAACCTTCCTGCTTTGAATTGCTCTGTATAAGAAGATACGTGATTTCTTAGTACTCCTGTAGACACACAGTCCTCTCCGTACACTGCAGACTACACTTCCTGCTTTGTTATCCTTTTTTGTATCTTTTTTTCTCAGTAGACATCTAGACTCCCCGAGGAATGACTTGACAACCATAACCAATGTCCCAGTTTCGCCTCTCCAAAAAACACGGTCCAAGTTAATAAATAAATCTCACGGTTGTCTAGGTCGGAGATATACCTACAGTGAAAAATTGTTATAACATGGTTTTAATGACTGGATGATTCAATAGGCCTTTTTCCACTGGCCTGCGATGAGCCTTATCTGCTTGGTTACGCAATGCGTGCGGCCAAACCATCACATGGCAACGTATTCTTTGTCATTGGAGGACTGAGTGTATAAGAGTAATGAGTTTATAATACCCATGCACATTATTTCCAGAGACATAAAAGCTATTGCATCATATTCTATGATATTTCAGCTCCAATTTGATGTATCATACATGCATATCACCTCAATGATACTATAGATATTCCTTAGATAACACAGGGACACCTAAACTGGATATACACTAATACATCCGCAGGCCTAGCTATAATATGCTTATCTTTTTCCAAGTTAAAACCAAGACAATTATCAACTATGATGTTTAGACAGCTCAGACTCGTTAATACAATGCCAAAGATTGTTCCCGAATTCTAATCTGTCAAAAACAACACTCCTGCAATCACACCCACCGCTCACACTTTAGGTGTGATTGCTGTGTGTCTCTAAATGAATACCGCCGGACTCGCGGTGTTTGTCCGAGCGGCCGCGTAACGAGACAGTGGACCGTTTGGAGGCGCTGAAAGGCAACACCTGTATTGGTTGTCACAGATTTCTGCCATAACAGGATTATGGATAGATACCTTTGAAGGTTCATATTTCAGTGCTGGATGGGACCACAGATTTCATAAGGGAGGAACCAACCTTTCTTTTCCTTGTATTTCCATGGGGGGAGGAAGGGGGGCATTTTCTTTGTATTCCCATAGGAAGGGGCAATCTTTTCTTTTGCATATCCATAAACCACATTAGTTTTGACATCGTTATTTGGAGTCCCCTGCTATCACATGACATTTCGGTGGCAAACAAACCAAACTCAGCGAAGCACTGCATTCATGCTGTGACGTAGCGAGTCTGCTGCTTTCTAATAATGAATGTTTTCGGTGATAAACAAAGAACGTTCAAGAAAATGGAGAACATATTTAACAGGAATATGGCAGAGTGGTATGTTTGCTGGGAAGGCGAAACCCAGACCCATAGTTGGTTTCATAACGTTGTTGCCAACCTTGCGCTCCAGTCTTAGTAACTGTGTCAAGTTGTTCTTTGAAAACTTGAAAGTGTGACAACACTAATCAGTTCAGTCAGGAGAAATACATCTTTTTTTGATGCAATAGTACAGTATAAATATTCTTCAGAAATAAAGAATTTTTGATTTTTGGGATCGCTGCACTCAGGAAGGTATATCTCATGCAATGTTTGGCCACAGAGCACAGGGAAAGCCTTGTCATGGTGGGTAGAATGGCAGCACACTAGTGATTTTTCATAGAGATGTTTATCCTTTAGAAAAGTAGGCTCTCATGGCAATGCAATTTCCATAACATGTAACTGTAATCTGAATTCCAGTTACCACATGTATGAATATAAGGGTATATGTATAAATGAAAGAGGTTATCATTATTAAACAGGATTATCATAGAAGGTGATAGGATCCAATATATTGGATCCTCATTCAAATGGAATATTTGTAAGACAGAATTTTGTGGGAGGCAGCATATCCTTACATTCTTACCACCTTTTTTAAATGGGTATACTAATCAGGGTCATGCATGAAGAATACTGTGAGGGGTTTACTTGTATTGGCAACTGGATAAACATGGAATCACTTTGATAAATAATGTAGTACATAACTTATCTTTTATTAAGTTAAGTAGCAATCTTGTGTCATTTTCCTTTGTTTATTATAATAAACAAATTGAAAGCTTTTCAAATAAAATAACTTTCAAGAAATTAATCTGATTGTTATCTGCCATTGACAGGGTCTGGTAAGCCAAAGCATTTCAAAGTGTTGTTGCATTGTTTGGGATCAACTTTTATTCAGCTAAACATCTGATTCACTCATTTATGTTGGATAACAAAACAACAACATCTGTCTCACAAGAGCTATGGCATATGCCCTGGTAACAATCCTAGCAACATCGTGAGATCTAGCGCTCCCGAGAGTTGAAAACAGAAGGTTACTCAATTTTTGCAGAAAGGTATCTAGTTTTGTTAATATCATCTCTTTGCAATATGCTGTGTTCTCAGAGGCATATATGCCAATTTTTCAGTTTTCCCTGGAATTTGTCCAGTATCTTCTGCATTGCTGATCTAAGCTTTGCTGCTATCTCCTGCATGCCTTCAAATGTCTTGATCCCCACATGAATATATCCCCCTGCCATGAATGGAGAAAACTTCCTTCACCAGTATAGAGGGTAGATTTGGCAAGCAGTGCGGTTCACCTCCTTTGCTTCACATATGTCATAAGTGGAGCTCCAATGACTAGCTGTAACAGGAGTTAACCTATGGCAGAAGCCGCCCCTTTTCTTAAATAAAAAAATACCCACACACCCCCTTACAAAACAGTCATGACACTGGATACTTGGTCCAATAACCTGGAATGCTATCCCTTGCAAACCTTCACCTGTGTGTAAGGTGAGAACTCAGTCGTTGTGATTGATGTTCTGGTGGGCATGGTGGAAAAAGGTACCCAAAAGGATGATCCCTTTCTCAGGTATGCTCCAGTGCTGTAATTTTTAGGTGGAACTGGATATCCTTGAGCCCTGGGGGCCGTTTCACTAGTAGGGGGGTCAAAGCGAGAGGTAGGACTGCAACAGTGGCACCAACAGTGGCACCAACAGTGTCAAGCTCAAATTCGCGTTTTATCAGTGGTCTCACTGTTGAGGTGGGACCAACTCTCACTGTTGGCATAGGTCTCAATATGCACACATGTTAGGTATATATATAAACTATAATCGTACCAAATATGAAGAAGAACGGCCGTATCGTTCCGAAGTTATTGGCATTTGAATTTTTCACTCCCTGGGTTTCGGCTGTTCTTTTTGGCTCCCCCCAGAGGCCGGCGGGAAGTGCTCGACACTGGCCACCAGAGCATGACAAAATTCAAATGCCGATATCTTCGTAACCTTCTATATATGTAACCAATGAGAGGGTCGACCATCTCGTTTGCAGTGGTGCCACAGTGGCAGTAACAGCGAGAGCCACTTGACTGATGAAACAGGTTCTGCCACTATTGGTGCCGCTCGTGTCCCAAGTGCTGTTCACGCTTGACTGCACCTTCTAATGAAACGCAAACTGCCGCTTTGCTGCCACTATTGCCAACAGCGAGACTTATAGCTCCTAGTGAAACAGCCCCCTGGTCCTCTGTGTGTTATCCATCAACCAGAAAGATATTCGTGGACTCCAACAGTGGATATATTAGGGAGTTGGAGTCCAGGAGATACACCAAACTGTAATTGTATTGTGTAGCTTTTTCTAGAGTAGACAGGTAAAAGTCCAAACTGACAAGTCAAATAAAGTTTGACTGGCCATAAAAATGGCTTTAATTCGTGTGGCATTCACCTCAGAATACCCTACATAGTGCAAGAGTGAAAAAACGAAAATAATCCAAGCGGAGAAGTAGGTGAAATTAGCATAAATCCAATATCTATACATAAAAGACCTACACTAATGTATCGTAGGGATAAGACTTCTTTGCTGATTTATATGAATTCCCCATCTCAGAGGAAATATGTTTAGTATTTTAGATAATGTTTATATCTTTATTCAAACCCAAATTAGCAGGCATATTGGATTTACACTAATCTACGGGAAAGCTATGAGATATGAATGATATTAGGGTTTGAGATTCACACATGGCCGCTACGACCAATTTAACGGGCTTTTAGGTTATACGTAGGAGAGAGGAAAGGTAGAATTATTGGCGGATCAGTACCTTATACCTTATTTCGTCATCAAATCTCAATACTTAGCCACTATATAAAGGATCCTAATGAAATATTGTCCTGTATTGCTGGAGACTACGTTTGTTTCTGGGGTAGTTCTCTGAAGGATCATGTGGAAGTAAGAGTGAGACTCACTTGTCATATACAGTAAAACCCCGCGTAAGCGGACACCCTCCGTTCCGGGCCAAACTGTCCGCTTACGCGGGGTGACCGTTTACGGCCGTAGACTGGCGCGAATTTGTGCCACACTCCCCAAGCAGAGGTCTGGCTGCTGGTCAGGATATCTGCTGGGAGATTGATACCCTCTCACTTTGATCTCAATTGAGACATAGTCAGGAGTAGGCGAAATATATTGCTATGACAACACAGGCGGCCAGGGAACTGGAGGAGGGTAGGGGGAGGGGTAGGAGGAAGTATAGGGTTACAGGGAGTGGGTTGGGGCCATAAATAGGAGGTTCTGGTCAGTGTGGACAAGTCTTTGATTCATGGGCCAGTCAGAGAAAGACACATGCTATAATGAATTGTATTCCGATTTTCTTTAATCATTTAATGAATGTTCATAATCCAAGACTTGAGCAAGTCTATGGTCTACCCACTATACATACTTTCCAAAAACAAATAATTTAGTTAATCTGCAATGTCCCCCCCCCCCCCCCCAACACACACACAATCCTCTCATATGTGATAACGTGAAGATTAAGAGTTTTCCCTTAACCGGGGTTAAGAAGCTTTCCGTACTGAAGTACCTGTCCGTTTACACGTGGTGCCCCTTAAGCTGGGTCTTCCTTAAGCGGGGTGTCTCTTTAAGCGGGTTTCACTATACGTCTAGTTGGTTATCATCAACGATTCCCCACTACGTACAATAATTGTGGAAAGAGGGGAAAGCGACCTCGACTCTCGTTAACCCTTTCGCTACGCTGTTTAATACCAAATATTCACCTTGAAAAACACTACTGTAGTATCATTTTATTCCACTGTAGTACGCTGGCGATTTCTACAGTTCCCAGCGTGATGTCATTACACCACAACTACATGGTAATGACAGATAATTTTATATAATGGTAATAATATCAACTATATCAAAATTTTACATAGATTAGGAAAATATCATGAGAACATTCGCATTATTTGATCCAGAAATAGCAGTTATTTGAGTTCCAGTAATGATGCCTCAAAGCATCATAGAGTTGTAGGCCGGGAATGCCTCCAGGCATCATAGTGTAGCTAACTGGTTAACATACAGATACACCGAGCCTATTGTTTATAATTATCCCTCTCTTTAATGCATTTTTTTCTGCGTTTCCCACTTTCGCTCTGTATAGAGGTTAATGTCACGGTGTCACGCAAGGCAATACATGTCCCCATCATATACGTGTGTCCCCATAGCAGTTAACACAAGGTGGCGTTGTTGCATAGATCAGGCAAATAAACAAAAGGGAGCCCGGGGAACCTGTAGATCCCCGTACATACAGTATTGGTGTATAATCTGTTGTGTAAACTTTACACATTGCGTAATTATTTGAAGGGGATCTAAACCAGAATAGAGATTAGAAACACCTTTACCGCTAAGGGAATTATAAAGGGCACATTCCACCAGGCCGATTTCTCACCCGATCAATTGTTCCTGGGCCCTTAAGAGGAAGCTCACGTATTGTAATTCATTTAATTCTGATAATAATTGTTTAATAAATGCCATTTTCAAAGATTTGAGAAATTCTAGGGCATCCGATAATAATCGGCGATTGTCTGGCTACGGAATCGGCCACCGTCGGTCTAGTGGAACACCCCCTTAATAGAACCTCGATACAGGGACACCTCGTGTAATGGCAAGCTTTGGTAGGAACGGTTCCCTCTATTCGATGTTTAAATTCACATCGTGTAAAGATTCACCCCGTATAAGTGGTCACTTTCACTTGGAATGGAGGGTGTTCCCTTACACGGGGTTCTACTGTATTCCCTAAGGGAAACTAGGAGCAAAAAGTATGTTCATCATTGATGAATGATGAGTATGAATGAATAACAATAAAAGGTTGAGGTCATATCCAGGCTATGGATAATTTTCTGTTACCCACTTGCACCCATTCATCTTGCCATTTCTGCATCCGCCTGAGTCTACGATCCAAACAGTGGGTCAGTGAGGTATTTCGGTATCACAGTGTTAGTTTTTCGGAAGCACGCTGGAAGTGTATATGTGACCACTCTAACCTTTAGGCAATGTATTTAGAACCTGCAAGCACACTCTAACTAGTATAAAGAAGTTCCAATATGCCCCATGCTTCCGGCATGTGTATAGTAGTGTCCTGTGGTATGAAAATGACAAAACGTTTTCTCAGGAGCCCCACTTACCAATACCATGAAAGTCTATAGGGGACAGAGCCATTGTTAGTTCATAAAGTAGTCGCTAGGTGGTCGGGGGACAAAACCTGTATTCTGGCTCTTTGTTCTTACTAAATTCAGCTGCCTTTCAATTTTTTACCAAGATTCCTTTGACTCTCTACACCGATTCCAGAGCAGGAAGATATAATGCTAGAACCCAGGACATGATGTTTTTCACATGGAACACTTTATTTACATATGTAAGGAAGGCAGGAAAAGTGATATTTGTCAATTATCACTCACTTCTTTTGCACCTCCATTAGTGAAGAACAGGTACTTTTTCACCTCCTTTAGTGAAGAACACCTACTGGGGGGGCGCCATGGGGGCACCCATGGATCATAGGCTATATGCCGTATAGATGTTTATCGACGAATACCTAGTGGAGATAATAAAGTACCCTTAAGCCTCGGGTGATATGCAGTATAAGGTGTACCCGATACATGCATTTGTGCATCCTTGTATGTTGTATGTTTACCCATTAGCTTTCGGTGTTTCTCTCTCTATCTCTCACATAGAAACATAGGCTACCTAGCAAGTGGTGAGAATTCTATTCCCAAGGGCAAGAGTGTAGGAAGGTTCTTCTCCCATAGAGCGTAGTGAGAACCTTGTGCAGAATACCACTAAAGACACCGACCCGACCGCTGTGGCCGATTCTGTGGCCGACCTTTGCCCGACGGATCCGTCGGGTCTGTGACAATCGGGTCGGTGTACGCACTTCACCGATCCGATTTTATTGCTTTTCCTGACGCGTCGGGCATTACCACCATGTCAGATATGACCGACTCTTCCCGACCTTAAGATTTCGGTGTACGCACTTTCACCGACTGTTCCCGATTCTGAGTAGGCCGCTTATATAGTGATGCTATGAATCCCCTCATTCTACACCCGAGTATTTTATACCGATTTGTAGGGGAGACAGAGGCGATTATATATCTGAAATCCTTTTTGTGATATCTTGAATAGAACAGAAGTTATTAAACTTTGCATTATTCCTATATATACTTATCACCCGGCCCGGGGCCCAGCCGGGTCCGCTCCTGCCTGTTCTCTTTTATCTCAATCGGGGTCGTTTTACGAGGTTATAAAAGGAGGAAGTGTAATCGGGAAGAGTCTACATGTCGGTGTCTTATACCTATAAGACACCGTAATTTTATTCCCGACTCTCACCGAGCCGATGGTCGGGATGAATCTGGAACAAATTTCGGTGTCTTATAGGCTTGAGATGAGAGGGGTGCACCCGGAGTGAAGCAAAAGAGGGGTGCTATTGTCGTGGTACATCAAGGTCACCTGTTCCATGTGACTGCATTACCATTGAGCAGGAGCAATAAATGTGGTTACCATTGGCCATGTTCAACAGCATTCCGTTAAATAACATGCGTTTTAAAGAAATCTCTCAGATTCCGTATAATTTACACCATTAAGCGTATAAGACACCGACCCGACGGCTGTGCCCGATTCTACCTTTCCCCGACGGATCCGTCTGGTCTGTGACAATCTGCATCAATCGGGTCGGTGTACGCACTTCACCGGCCCGATTTTATTGCTTTTCCCGACGTGTCGGGCATTACTACCATGTCAGATATGACCGACTGTCCCCGACCTTAAGATTTCAGTGTACGCACTTTCATTGATTGTTACCGATTCTGAGTTGGCCATTTGAATAGCGATGCTACCTATCCCCTAGTCCGATTTAGAAGTTCCTTATATCGATTTGTAGGGGAGACAGGCGATTATAAACCTGATCCGAAGTTATTAAACTTTGAATTAATTTCTATGATTCCACATCAGCGGCCCGTGGCTCACCCCGGCTCGGCTCCCGGCGGATCTCTTTTATCTTAACCCGGGCAATTTACGAGGTTATAAAAGGAGGAGGTGTCGTCGGGAAGAGTCTACATGTGGGTGTCTTATAGGTATAAGACACCAAAATTTTATTCCCGACTCTCACCGAGCCGATGATCGGGATAAATCGGGAACAAATTTCGGTGTCTTATAGGCTTTACACCCACCGCTGATTAATGCGTACAGTATACAAAGGACACCTTCCAGAAGCTTAAGTAATCTGCACACCTCAATTAAGACATCATTTCCGCCATATTAAAGCTACCCGGGGGTCATAAATGCTCTACAACTTGAGCATGGAGACGTCTGTGACAGTATTTCCGTGCCTCTCAGGCATACAGCTACATACACGTGTCAAACTTAAATGCCCCCCCCCCCCCCCCCACACACACACACACAGCTTGATCCTCCTCGTATATATACAGAGGCCGCTCTCCTAATTAGTATGCATTTATCTACTCTTGATAGATTTTACACTCGGCCACAGACACACACATACATGTATGCACTCATACATACTTTACACAATGCATACTTAGATACATACATATACCTAGATATTGCATACTATACACACTCATACAAACACACACACACACTACAATTACAAATACACAGACACAAATATAAACGTACGTATCCTCATTTACACACATTCATAAATGTCCTTTCATAAAGGTATTTAAGAGTCTGCCATACGCATACAAATACATGAATAACTTACATACATGAATGCATGCAATTCATACGCAAGGATTGATAGATCAGGTGTTATAGATAAAAAGAATATGAAGGCCACTCCAAACCGGGCAAAAGGATGCCACATAAATCCTGACACATCCAGAGCCCTCTTAACTTCCAGAACAGAAACATCGCCCTCCAACTCCAACGTAACGAGACTCACTGTTGACTCCTAGGAACATGGAAGCACTATCGGTCCATGGTAGATCCCTGGTATCCAGTGAACTTGGCTGGTGTTTTTTGTAGAGGTCATTGTATATGTATATGCGTAAGTATCCACTGGAGCTTACGTTGCGGGTGAAGTGTGGCCCCGGAACTGACTGCGCGTTCCACCAGACGACAACGCGGAGCACGATTTGCGGCAGGAGACGCAGCGCCGACCTGCTGTCCTATATGTCAGGTCATCCACAACGAGATTGTGACGTATGAACCCTCCACAGTCCTCCACTGCTTTACCCCAGCTTTACCCCATGCAGGGCCCGTCTTGGTTATAAGTGCAAGGGCCCTGCATAGCTACTATAACACCTAGAATGAACTAAACACACACAAACAAACTCGCCACTAGATCTATACACAACGCTCCCGCCCCATATTCCGACACACGGACACAGGTGAATAGGTGCAGGAAAAGGCCTTTGAAATGCATGGACCTTGGTGGCAGACATTCTGGATACTGATTTCCATCAGACTTGGAGACACCAATGCGTTTTGGAAATTACTCTTAGTTGTAGTATGAAAGTGCCCCGAAGACATTTATTTGTATTAGAGACCAACAAGAAGGATTGTGATAAAACTCCATCCAAGGTACAGTTCTGATATCAATGCATGAAGAAGCGTTGCAATATATGTGTATACATGTCAATACGAAGAAATAGAAAAACAACAACATACCGGACACCTATAAATAAATGTACCTTAAATAGGTACCAACTACCGGTTCTGTCCAAGATGTAGAAATAGGTTTTCGCTTTCAGGCATTGATAGAATAACATACAGATTGCTCTCTGTGCTCTCTGTATCGAAAAACGTTACATGTGTTTAGTAGGCTACATATAGTGCATAAATATGTGTTGCTTCATATATATGTGTATGTACATATATAAGTATATATATAATACATGTACTTGCAATTGTCTCACCCGTGGTACTAGTTTAGCCATAGGAATAACATTAAGAGAAAATACTCAACGATGACCCCGTAAAGTGCAATTACTACGCCATGGCCGTGGCGGAGTGAATGTGAGATGGCGTCATATGCGATGGACCAATCAGCGGCCAGGATTTCAGAGAACATCAACATAGAGATTTAAACGTTTCCAACTGAATTTGCAGCACCTCCAAACTCGTGAAGTATAGTGTGTATTCATACGATTCTCGATCGAGTTCTATATAAATAGTCTGTAGTTGTTATGAAGTAGCTGGGACTTCGTACGTTGAGCAACGTGAAGAAACTGACGTGTAATCCAAGTCCGTGGTTAGAATAAAATGACGGTACTACTTACAATTGGAAAAATTTGGATTGGGTTTTTTCTTTTGAGACGGATCAAATCTCCTCAAGTTCCTCGGCAGTATGTCATTATTTCAGAAAAAAAGAAAATCTTTTATCTGGAAAATACATAGCTTCAAATTGTGTATACGACCTCTTATTCACATTCATGTTCATTCCCCGATGTCCTTGTCCCTCAGTTCTCTAGACATATACTTACAGCTGTAGGTGTATAGAATAGTCGTATCCGAACTAAAGTTACGCATTCACGCTTGACCATGGCCAAATAACCCAGCTTTCAGAGCATAGCCAAGTTTTGTATCTATATAAAGGTAATACAATCGAATTTCAATATGCCCAGCCCTGTAGATAGCCAAGTTTTGTATCTTTACAGGCGTGATACAATTGAATACCAATATGCCCTGTGGATGTATTTAAAAATACATTTATCTTTTGTAGCGTGCCATGACAGAATGACAAAGAGCATGTAAGGTGGACAAACGTCCATAAATATATTCTGCTGAATATAGGGGTTGTGCACAACTCCAGGGTTCGTTGTATTTAGGCCAAGCTTGATCAGTTGCCAAGTTTCCAAGCATCGTAAGGTAGAGAGATTGACTGAGACATACACTCATCATTGATGAATAAGCGTGCAATTAAAAATACCAATTAAACGGTTTTGGATACATTCCGTCTATGGATCATATTCTGTAACCCAATAGCACCAGTCAACCTGCCCTTTCTGTAACTGCCTGAGTCTAGGATCCAAACATATCAAGTACCAGTAGGTCAGTGAGGCATTTCGGTCTCAAGTCATTGGTGATGGTCAGCTGGCCACACCTCTAAGACCCTGAGACACTGGCCCTCTGCTCCTTTCACAAAGTCACAGTGCATAGCACGCAGATAGTGAAGGGATTGATTTTTGCAGCAAGCTGGAGGTCCATGTGAGCACTCGAACCTTTAGGCAACGTATATATATATATAGTGCGTGCAAGTACGCCTTAATTACCAAGCTTTTGATCTGTGTGGTTTTCCACGAAGTTGACAAGCAGTAATATTTAAGCAAATGCGAGGATATTGCGAAATGTTGGTATACACCCCCTAGTATTTACCATAATTCATACCACAGCAATAATAATTTCTGGTAACGCTGCAAAGAGAGATTCTGACACCACCTGGTGGTGATATAAAAGAACACAGAGACACTGAAGAATACAACGAGACCAAGACAGACTAGTAGCAAATGGTATGTTCATCATTTATGAATGAGCGTGCAATTATAAACGAATGACAATTAAAAGGTTTGGATTACATTCAGTCAATGGATAGTTTTCTGTAACCCACTTGATCCCAGTAAACTTGCAATTTCTGCAACTGCCTATCTTGGATCCAAACATATCAAGCACAACTGGGTCTTGAGGTATCTTGGTCTTGAGTAATTGGTCATCGTCAGTTGGGCATGCTTCTAAGACATTGAGACACTGGCATCCTGCTCCTTTCCCAGTATCACAGTGAGTAGCAGGCAGATAGTGAAGGGATAGTGCTTTTGCAGTACACTTGAAGCCTATATGAGGACAGTCTAATCATTAGGCAACGTGTATACAGCCTACAAGCACTCTCTAAAAAAACCCGGAATACCTGTCTCTCTCTATATATATGCGCCTTCTTATCTAGGTCAACGCCATCCCAAGTTACTATGCTTTTAGTGTGGTATTTTAACCAGCTCAATAGTTATTCAACAGAAATGGCGGGGGTAAAAGTCGCCATTTTTATCAATTCCATTAATTGACCTAGTAGAATGGACCTAGTTCTGCGTAACGTAATCGTTGTCGAGAAAAGCAAATAGAGTGCGTCTATTTTGGGAATGTGTATGACCCAGTGGTCTACCTATACGGGGATTTCAACGTCAATTTATTCAATTGAACGCCGGGGCAGTCATACGCCACCTGGTGTATTGGGCACAGTTCTAGTTCCGGTCAAATCTAGGGTGGCACAGTTTTGGAGTGATAAGGTTCAAACTGTAACCCTAGTATGAATATTATCTAACTGAAATAGTTAACCTGAGAGATCAGGTAATATCACTGTACATCGGTACTTCAATTTCCTAAACCCACCAAGAAATAGAATTATCATGAATATTTCCACAATATTACCATGATCTTGATCTGCAGGGTCGTATTCTCCGCGTAGTTGTCGCCTAGTAATCATTGAGTGTATGCGAGGATATTGCGTAGTGTCAATGACAAGGAGAATACGACCATGCAGATCAAAGTCATGGCAATGTATTTATCATGCAGCATTCCAATTATAGGTTTTCAACGGAAAGGCAGAACAGCCTGGGTGACTTCTCCTAATAGTCCATTCCCATTTTGTGTCAGCAGTGCGAAAGGTCCGGTGTAGTGCCAAAAACGGTTACCCTGCCAAAAATGGTAATTATCGCCCACTAGTATCTTGTGCGCATGCGCGAACATACGCAGTGATGAAATTTGCCGAAATTAAGCATATCACGACATGTAATTCTCATGTCTAAATACTACTCTTTTCATTTATTTACGTTAAAATCACATCAGAATAGAAGTATGTCCGATAGTCCATGAAATCTGACCGGAAGAGCGTGTGCAGATGCATTCGCGTATTGGGTGGGCGATAATTACCATTTTTGGCAGGGTAACCAATTTTGGCACCACACCGGCGGTGGTTCTTATCTGTAGATCGTTAATTGCCAATGGAAATGGCCTTTTAGGAGAACTAAAAAAATTGACACTGTTTTCGTTGGTCAATGGAAACGGGCCAATACACCAGGTAGCAGGACCAATTATCAATACATTTCATCAGAGCTATTTTTTGGGGCTTGCCACGGAGGAATTTCAGCCTCGTTCCAACATCATCTATAGATTATAACAACTGATAACAGTGGTTGCCCCCCTACTAAAGTGGTGCTATCATACAGTATCCCGGCGGATGACGGACGAACCAGCAATCACTCTGTGCCCTATTGTGGGGTGGTGTCACGGGAAGCCTGTCGCGACATGACGCCTGCTGCACCTCACGCTCTCTAGTGTTAAACTCTGCCCACACTCCCATATATTGACTCTAAACTGGGCCGTTTCTTTGTGCTGTAACTAAATGTAACCTGGGCAAATTAACGCGGCTCTCTGACCCACTCCGCGGGCCCCCAGCCACTTGTCAGCTAAAACATCCGTGAACTAGAGATGTAGGTCTCTGTCACCTGTGAAGGAGACCAGGTCCCAGGAGGTTTCATCTCCAGGTATTTCATCCTGTGTGAGACTAGTGTAAGACCCTTATTTTGCGTAGAACGCCGTAGTAACGGCCAGGATTGAATGTGAAACCGTAGGAAGGAATAGGCCTTGTGAGAAGGGAGTGATGCATTTAGTTATACAAATTATATTTCTTTCGGAAGACTTACATATACAATTATCTCAGCATCGGCAACACAGAATTGACTTAACCCATTATGACCAGATGAGCGAGTATTGGCCGGTGATGTCCCCATCCGTTATTTTCCGAGATTTACGACATCGTGAAATCATTATTTTTATGTAATAATTTAGGAAGAAAGAATGGATGATTATAGTTCAATCTTCCAAAGAAAAAGATGTAGGTAATAATACCATATTGAAGATTATGTTTTTAGAGCGTGCTTGCACACGCTATTATATATATCGTCTAGAGGTTAGAGTGGTCACATATAGACTTCCAGCATACTGCATGAAAACTATCCCTTCATTATCTGCATGCTATTCACTGTGATATTGAGAACAGAGCAGGGAGATAGTGTCTCAGGGTTTTGGCATGGCCAGCTGACCATGACCAATCACAAAAGACCAAAATACCTCAAGACCCACTAGATGCTAGACTCGGACAACCTTACAGAAACTTTTAATTGTTATTCATTCACAATTGCACGCTCATTCATCAATGATGAACATACCATTTTCTCCTCGTTATTTTAGTCGCTGGCTGTTGGTCGCCGGTTGTTTTGTAGGCCTCACACGCCTGCCCTACCTGCATCTTGTTCCTGCTGCATGTGTAAACACCCGCAACGATGTACTCTGCGAAAGTCACATCCCAACATCACCATTACGTATTTGGGGAAAGCTCAAATATTTACAATTGCTGTTTGTGAGAAGCATGTAAATCATATTATTTATATATCTGTAGTCGAATGTCTATCAAACACTACCAGCTGCTGACCATGACTTATGAATAATGTTCGCGCCCTAGGGCCGTATTGAATGACAGCTAGCATGTGAGTAATTAAAATGGCAGTTTTTGATGATTTTCAGGTACATGTATAGGATATCAATCAAGGAATTGATGTCGTCTTTTGTTCTGGGAATACCCCCCCTCGGTACCACGAACGGACATAAATTCGCCTAGAGAAAATATATTTCCTCATATACATAATGGAAACTATAGGTGCCGTGACCATTATAATTTGTATTGTCTCTTTTTCTTTTTGATTATTCCCATCCTCTCTCCAAGCGATGACTTTCTTGAAAATTAAAACCCATGTATTTTCCCTGAAAGTTGGACATGATGACATAAAAGTGTTATAGAATACATATCTTACTTAAAGATAAAGGGTCCTAATGCTGGTTATTTTTAATTAAAAGATAAATATTATAATAGATATATATGGAAATTCTTAAATGTTAGTTTTCACTTATCAAAACTCATGTCGAATTCTTCCAACTTTCACAGAATGTAATAAATGAGTTGTAGTACACATCTAAGTTCTAAAAATTATAAGTCACCTTCCTTGTTATATTTAGAGAATTGAAGAAGTAATCAAGATTTTGAAATCACCAGGTGGCGCCACTGTGAATTGTAGGATATGACTTAAACCGATTGGACAAAAACCCTCTTTCTGTGTCACCATGCACTCTCTGTGCTTTCATACATGTGAATGCATAGGAACACTTCATCAAGTCATTATTTATGGACATTCATGAACTGATTAAACAAAATCAGAATAAATCAACAATATTACCATGATTTCGACCTGAGTGGCCGTATTTTCCGCGTAGTTGACGCATAGTAATACTAGTATTACGTAGTGTCAACTACAAGGAGAATACGGACACACAGATCGAAATCATGGTAATGTTGTATTTATTACTGACCTTTCGAGTAATTATTAGGAAAAAAACCTAATATAATATTAGAAATTCGACCCTGGCGCTGTGCTTTGTTTATATGAATTAGTTCCTATAACGCCCGTCAGGTGGCCGGAAAAGCCGTATTCTCCTAGGAGATTCCGGAGGTCCGTATTCTACTCAGTAGCGATCTATAGGCTCCATAGGCTTAGCATTGAGGCTCCGTATTAAGTGGGTAATAAAGTTCATTATAGTATGTACACTTCTCTAACTGGCCCATGAATCATGAACGTGTACCACACAGAAGTAGGGTCAACGGGGAAGGGTAAAGCGGGATCTATATGATGGGATTCATGTACTGCCTGAGACAAATCCTGCTGAGACCCCGTACTCGAAAACAATCTCTTCGTCTAGTAGTTCTATCTGTAAGGTTCTATTTCCCTGAGACATGTTTTTCCTCCTGCAATTGTTGGCGAATTTACCCCTAAAAACAGAAACCTGTGAGGTACATGAGTCTCTCCGTGTGAATTTCAGGCAGGCAGTGGCGGTGGCGCGGTGGCGGTAGACAGGGAGGGGGAGGATACAGGGACTGAGACCAGTTAGGAAGACTTTGAAAGAGCCACACACTTGAGATGGCAGGTGGGTGAGCGCTAATCTGTTATAAGCTGTAATTCACACATAGCACGACCACCATTGTGCAAGCATTCCTGAGGTCTCTTAACCATTCTTACTGAGCCGGCTATCAGGTGCAGGTCACCCAGTGCAGCGCGCCTGACACCTGACCACTTGTGTAAGGCTATGTCAAAAGAGAACGTGGTTACTGAGTCCGTAGGGATGGCCGTTTGAACTCGTTTGATAAATTATACGTCCTGACAACGCAGGCAGAGGGACGAACTTATGGCATCAAAAGGCCGAGAATGGCATACCTACAGCTCAATCACTACGTTTTCTTATTAGTACCTACCTAAGTATCAAGAACAAATGCCGTTTTATGTACTTATTTCAGGTACCTGTTGATGTTCGGCCATAGGTATGTAATAATTAGTAGAAACCAAATAAGAGTTAGCTTTGTCAAAGTTTATGCCAGGATGGGCAGGTTGTGTATTACTACACGAGGCGTTAGCCGAGTGTAGTGAGTAGCAGACCTGACCAGAGTTCGGTTTCATATTTATCGAGTTCGGTCTCGTATTTATCCTACCCCATCTCACCGATATACAGAGAAAATTTTGTAATTATCCATGTTAGTAGCGTGTTGACACTCATCGGAGGATGGCCACATTTATCAATGCTGCCGGATCTACTTTCGTTATCTGGTCCCTGAATGGTCCGTTTTTTGTATTCACCTCGGTGCATAAATAACACTTTATTCAACGCTCCATCAAATACATTGAGTCAATGCTAAACCTATGGAGTTTTTTTTATTAGGGGTAGGATAATACAATTGTTGGCAAAATAGACATATAAAGTTGTCCTCAACGTTCCCATGGTGATAAATGATAAAATATCAATTAATTACCCCTATAAATGCATTTAACCTAAAGATGATGAAGATCCATGTTAGATCAGCTGAGAAAAATGACATTTGTTAAGCGGGATTCACACGATGCGATTCATGTACGTCACAGGATGTTTGAGACAAATCCTGCTGAGATTCTGTACTCGAAAAATCTCTTCGTCTAAATTCTAGGGTTCCATTTCCATGAGACATGTATTTTCCATGTAATTGCTGGGCACATTTACCGCTAAAAAGGAACAGAATCTCATGAGATTTTTTAACCCTGTGAGGTACATGAATCCCACTGTGTGAATTCCACCTTACTCTCAGGATGCGGCAGCCATACTGATCGAAACTAAGGCCTCTACATCTCTGTATTAACCTTGTTCTAAACTTGTGTCGACTGCAGATATTGTGAACACTGATACATAAACAAGATTGTTATATTAAACAAACGGTTCGCAGGACCATGAAAACCAGCCTAAATATAGGGCTGAGGTCCAAGCCTCTTTTATTGAGATATGTACCAAAAGGATGTAAACGAATTTTGACTCAATAAAAGAAATCTCTGAAAAAAACAAACAAACCAGGGGATGCCCTCGCGGAGAGGCTGGGGCCCGTTGAATAACTTCTGTCGACGAGAGTAAAGGATACAAGGAGACCTCGTAATAAGATTCAAGTTCGTTCGCTATGATTGTCCTTCCTGCCCAAAGGTCATTCATAAGTTTCAAATCAATTTGATCCCCATCGTCCCTGGGTCTCCTTGGCGTTCAGAAAAGGGTCTTCATGTAAGACCCTAAATATACAACAGGCCCCAGGGAGAGTGCAGCTACTTTTCCCAAATAGAGATACTGGAACGTAACACATTCCTTGAGGCATTATTTGCACTACCCATGGGAGTGCCTCAAGGCAACAACAGTAAGGATAGGATTTACCAATCTATTCTTGTAATCCACATGAGTACAACGTCAGAGTAAATTTCTCAGTCATGAGGGTCCTAAAAACCAAATACATATTGAAATTCAAGCTGGCAGATGTATAGGAAAATGTACTGATCAAACTGAAGTAAAATTGCTTGGAGCATATGAGTCATCACGATTTATAATGAGCCTGTACCAACAAAGCAACTAGAGTCGAAATGTATCCTTGAGAAATATCCATGGGCATTGAGATACGAATTCAAGGCAAAATAGTAGGAATTAGAAGGAAACTCATGAGATGAAAAAATAACTCAGGTCCGTATTCCACCTGAGTTAGACCACGGAATAATTCCCGAAGTGAAGCTGAGTGTATTACGTAGTGGGTTTCTGATTTTTCCTCACCCCGTTTACTATTATTCATCAATACAATAAAGTCACCCAATAAGCCATTGAGTATTGGGTACGCTACCTTCACGGCTGCGGAGTATGGGTTCCTAATGTTAAGCCCGTGGAGAAAAATATTGGGGTAACACATATAATATCCCAACTAAAACAGTTAACCCGCTCCTCAAGTCACTACTACGGTCTGTAAGGCCCTAATAACCAATATCATTCAAAGTTAGTTATTGTATCAATTATTTCTTCTACATAAGTGGCCGAATATAAAAAGTCAGGACTACAGCGACCTAAATACGCCTCTAATTTATGTAGCGTAGAAATGTGCCCAAATTCCTTGCAACAGCTGTAGATAACAGTAGGTAACAAAGAGGTGCAGAAACCCAGTATGGAAACCATCACAACTATCTTGCACAATTCTGCAGTCTCCTAAGAATTTCTCCTTGGTGTTTGTGCTCGGTTGTGGTATGGGATCTCTATTAAGGAAGTAACTGTGACATCTTCCGATGTTACTCAGTGATGACCAGCTGCATGGAGTTGTCCCATTACACTAAGTCCATATAAGGAATAGAGTAGACCGAGTAGCCAATGACTGCATTCGCAGCAAACCCTGACCTTGACCCTGAACTCCTTACATGATATTTTCTAGCGCCTTGGGACGGCTCTACAGTCGAGAGTTGACCTACAATCTAATGGGCCACAACCACCCTCCCAGGGTACTGACCGAATAAGAGAATCCCGTTTTCCCTACTAAAGATGTAGATTCTAACAAGGAGCAGATAATGTTTCCATCACAGACAGATACGCGCAGGGCTCGTAAGTTGTGGTAGACTCATGGAAAAGTGGATCTGATATAGTATTATATGGGGCACACAGCTATTGTGTTGTGGAAGCAGCCATCTTGCCCCCAGGGCGAAACAAAACACTAGGTGGCGGGTCCAGTTATCAATGAATTTTATTATAAATACTTCTGGGGCTTGCCATAGAGGGGTTTTAGCGTCATAGAATATCTACAGATTATAACAGCAGATAGTTATAATTATCCCCCAACTACAGTGTCGCTATCTTACAATTTCCTGGAGGAGGATGGGGGAACTAGCAATTACTCTGTGCCCTATATGTAGTGTCCTCCCTATGCCTGCTCCAGCAGTAACATCCAATACAACCGAAAGTCCCCTCCTGGCCGCTGTCGCATGCTTCTCAAAATCACATTCCTATATAACATCAGCTAACCTGCGCTTAAAAGTAGAGCTGGCTCCGAGTGTGAATTACTTTACCGCAATATTCCATTGAAAATGGAGATATCATTAGCTCATGGTCCGTAAGCGGGTGGTCCACTGGGCTGGCCGTGTATCTGACGCTTCGGACTTCTGCTAAAAAAACTTTTAATAGTGTTCACACAGAGTGGAATTTAAAGGCTGACGGCACATGTGGGCAACGTTTGACGGTACCCAACAAATGCTTATTTGTTAGGCTTTATGGACCGTCACCTGTCACACACACGTGTAGGCGCCGCCGATGAGTGTGTTGCCTCCTCCACTACACCAATTGCTCTAACCACCTGACAAAATGCCATGTGGTCGCTGTTTGATGCTCTTTTGTGGTCGTGCAAGTGACATAATGGAATAACACGGTAGACTTACTCCTCTTTACATGAGGAACATAGGCGGCGGCACCAGGCCATAACCAGAGCTATATCTCCTCGCCTTTTCCTCCCAGTCGCGTTCAACCCCGGCGCGGCCGAAGCGCGCGCTTTCTGTGATCGTCGGGAGTCTCGTTGAGCCACCAGTGTCCAGAGACCTGCTCACGAGAGCCCTCTGGTGGCCTGTCCGTGCGGCCGCCCTGCTCAGCCCGCCACCGTCACCGTCACCGTTACCGCCGCCGTCTCCCCCGCCGTCTCCGCTGCCAAGAAGATACCGGGACAAGGTCGGCGCCACCAAGGTACTAACGGTGCAGTCAAGCCCCGGAAATGCCTGCCGCTGCACCTCCCCAGCCACACGGCGGTTGGCGAACTCGATACACTCCATACAAGTCTCCGGGCCGAGAACATCGCAGAACTGTTTTCCCAGACACTCCTGCTTCTGACACATCTCCCCGCGCAGGAGACGCGGCAGAATGCGCAGGTGCGGGGGCACGCGCGTGACAGACTCCACCGGCACCTTCCGGTTGCGCATGAGCAGTTCCTTACTGTCCTGGCGCACTAAACTGTTCTTGGGCGAGCAGTATGGCGTCGGAGCCTGCGTCTGTGTGGGTCGGTTGTACTCGCGAATCGTCTGCGCCCAGAAGCGTCGCGATTCCGTCATTTCCGGTGAGCGCATGCTGGTGCGCGAGTCCCGGATGTAGGAACGCTCACGCTGGTGTGTGCTGTCACTGCGGAGGAGGTTGTCGTGGCTGGAGTGGTGCAGGTAACCTCTGGTGGGGTCATCGCGACGCTCGATCGCGTCTAACTCGGCGTCCTCGACGAAGTCGTCGTCGCTGAAGTCGTCCAGACTGCCCAGATCGTCCACCGTGACACTGTAGAGGTTTCTGTAACATAACGAAGTGTAGTCAGTTCCTTAATCCTTTTATTCAGTGTGGGCCACACCATGCATAGAAAAGGCCTGGTTCCATTTGCCGAACGAAACGGTGTAGATGTTTTTTAGTTCTCCTGAGAGCCCATTTCCGTTTTGCGTCGGCAGTGCTAATGGTCGACTCCTCTGAGCATTATATATATGGAGTATATGCATATCATTAATGGCCAATGGAAATGGGTTTTTAGGAGAACTAAAAAAAATCCACACTGTTTTCGTCGGCCAATGAAAACGAGCATACACTGTTTAGGTAAATGAATAGACATAAAGCCATTTTCCACTGGCCGACTAGTCACCACCGATCTGCAGTCGGGAACTGCGGACGCCAGGGAGCTGTTTCAAAACCATAGACTTAGCCCACGTTTTGAAACAGCTCCCTGATCTGTGAATTGAAACAGACATGCAGAGAAGGGTTCACTGACTAATTGTGCTTAGTTGTGATTCTCCAAGAGTTTGATGCGGAGTGAGTATCACGTAGCATTCAAATGAGTTGGAGAACAAGGAATTTGACCAAAACGAGTTGCTTTTTGTATTTATCTCCCCCCTGTACACACATGGACAATACACAGGATATAAACTGTGGAGAACGGACTGCAATACTTATATGGGCATAGAGAACGAGTTCCTAATGTTAAGCCTATGGGACAAAAATACTAGGGATGAGATAAAGTTCTGTTGGTATGGATCTGTCAAATACGGCTGAAACAAGGCATACACGGTACCCTCTACGATTTTTAGATAAATCACCCACAGACTCTTAGGAGAACTCCATTAGTCGATGCAGTTTTCGTCAGCCAGTGGAAAATGGCTTTTTCAGCATGCTGCAAAAACTATCCCTTCACTATCTGCGTGAAAATTCTGTGATATTGGGCAAGGTGCAGAGGCCCAATGTCTCAGTGTCTTAGAGGCGTGCCAAGCTGACCATGAACAATCACTAGAGAATCGCTGGTGCTTGATATATTTGGATCATAGAAGGTAGTTGTAGAAATGGCAAGTTGACTGGGTGCAATTGGGTTAAAATTTCCTGGTGAGGCTGTCAGAGGCATCTCACAGCACTGTACTTATCTACAGTCAGCAGGTGGCATCTTGGTACAGGGTGAGCTTGTAAGCTCTGCATTGGGATTGGCTGTTGAAGAAACAGCCAATGAGGGTTGACCAGTCCTGTTGCAGTCTAACGCACATACCAGGAGGGCTGCTCATGTCACTAACAACTCAGGTGTCATGTTAGCCTGGAAGCCTGGCCTAGTTAAACTATAGGCCAGGTAACGGGTTCCAGTTTCGTGGTGCATTATTGGTAATGCCTCCTGGTTCCCTGGTCATCCGCTAGAGGGCTCGGCGGAATTAGGTGTATGACAAGCGGATACCAGCCAAACCACTAGGCTGGTTCCCGGGGTATCCGCTATAGTCACAGGCGGGCACCAGCCAAAGTTGAAGGCCATGCCTGTGGAACCCGTTACCTGCCCCTTATTCATATGGGCAGGGAACCAGTCTAGTGTCATGTCAGTATGCCCTGCCCCCAAGTGGCCAGACAGGAACTAGAGCGAGCGATAATGAGGGTAAACATGCCATTCATTCAATGGCTAACGTACGGTCAACATCAAAACAGGGTGGAGCTGCTACATAATGGTGACTGTCTTAATTAATGCAGTCTTTTTGGTACTAATAGATACAGACAATTTAGATGAGTTATCGCTTCGCATAGAGACCAATATAATTGGTCACGATAGGGATGTAGACAATGGAACTTGAAAATAAGACTATACCTTACCTACTGTCTATGGTGTTCTCTCTCCAGGCGTTAAGGTCGGGCTCACACACCTTCCACTTGGGCTTCTGCTGCACAGGTTGGTATGTGTCGATACCCTGAGTTGTCATGGCGATGAGCTGCTCATGATTCTGCTTCTCCTTCTGCTTCACGTAAGCCTTGTAAATGGTGCTGTCCTGGAAAGACAAGATGGACCATAAACCTGGGTCATTTCCTCCACTATTGCCTGGGAATATAGGTTGGTATTATTTTACCCATCTTCCAGTAAAATCCTCACCAGGATATAGGTAACAGGCTTCCTGTAAATGTATTTCCATTCTCATCCATAAAGTATCTACGCAATGTTTTGGGAAAAAATACCCTCCTGTTGCACAAAATAAACTTTCCATGAACCATCCAAAAGCGTACATACATTTTCTGGATGCCCCCCCCCCCCTGGATTCTGGATGGCCAGCAGCAAAGTCGTACGTTTTTGAAGCATTAAACCTCATTCAAATTACGAAGTCACCAATGCATAGAGGAGTGCGGCTCTGGAATGAACTTGACCAAGACATACAGGAACTGGACTGTAAGGCTATGTTTAAACGAGTTGTCCGACGGCGGGACGTATTGTAAGACCCCCTTTTTTGTTGTTGTTGCTGTTGTTGTGGTGGAGGGTTTGCGCCTGTGGAGAGCGTACCGAGGAACAGATTGTACAAGAAGTTTCCTAATATTTCTGTCAAATGGAAGAACTGGGGTTTCCCAGAATTTGTCAATAAAAGCTAAAAAAAAAAGAAAAAAGAAAAAAAAAAGGCTTTCATTCCTTGTTCGAGAGCTGCACTGTTGGGCACAGTAACTCGGCCAATAATGCACATGGTGACTTCTAAGAAAGACTGAAATATGGAGAAAGACACGGGGAATACTTTAAGGATATTAATTGATTTATCAAACATTGATTTATCAAACAATCCATTCACTATGTTGGCATATCGAATGAAAGGGGGTGGCCAACAGTAATGAATACATTGAAACAAGACGTTGTTACTACAGTTATTTCGGCACGATCATTGCGATTATGAAACATATCTTTGTATTGATCTGGTATCCCTAGTCATATATTTAAAGCATTCTGAACTACACCTAGAACAATCTATTTTCAGTTTTTTTAGGATAGACAGTAACAGAAGGATGTCAAACCAATGCGTTGTCCTCTTATCCGCTTGGCAATACAGTATAGAATATATGAGCGGAATATAGCCAACCTTTCTGTCTACCCCTCATCATTGAGAACCCTCTGCATAGAAACGGCTAAGTCTGCAATATAGAATATCTTTTATAAAAGTCTCTTTGAGCGACCGAGTTAGGATTTTGAAAAGACAGGGTCAGACTCTCAAAGGTCATAGCAACGAGTATAGATCTTTACTACATACCCATGCCGTATATACTGTAAATACACACCGTTTCAGCATATGACGTAAAAATACTGTACGGACAAATACGGACCACCTTGCCATACACGTTTATTAACGTATCGGTTGTTAAAAATCAAATTAATGATTTCTTTTAAATTTCGGGTATATAGTAAATATATAATGTCCAACCGTGCTTGTACAAATCACAGAACGAGATGCTAATTTACCGTTTGTACAGAACTCGGCGTAAACGCCTCAGTCCGTACAAACAGTAAATTACCATCTCGTTCTGTGACTTGTACAGCATGGTCAGGACGTTCTATATAAATACCCGTTGGTCATAGTCTTGAGTGACAAAGAAGGACTGTATGTGTGAATAGTCTTTCAATAAGTAGGAGCGGAAAAAAAGCAGAAGGAGGATGAGTGAAGAGGGTGATGGTTGTCCAACCCTCGAGACTCTCCTCCAACACAAACTCCCCTGGATCTATTAATGCGCTATTAATAAAACGTGTTACCGTAATAGGCACTTAAGGGGCATACTTCTTCACCAGGAGAATAGTGTATTTTGGGAATGTCAAAGAATGCGAGTATATTTTGGGGATGTCAATAAAAGAGAACATGATATTTTGGAGGTTGGTAATGAATGTGTGTGATGTTGACGGTTTATCTTAACCATGTGCAAGAGATCACCCCTTTTAAGCGGACACCCCGCGTAAACGGGCAGGAATTTCAGTAAAAAACATTTAACATTTAAATGTGAGAAAGGCTGGAATTGCAACAGTGGCCTATCATCACGGACTTACTTTTGCACCTCCAGAAGTGAAGAACTCCTACTTTTTCACCTCCAGCAGTGAAGAATGCCCACTCGGGGTCAAAATGGCGACCCCCCATGGAACATTGCCTATATATACCCCTTACATTAAAGAAGAAACCAACAAGCTTTGGTCAAAGTCATCGTTCTCCACGAGTTTGCTCTGGAGTGATATGAACGAGGCAACAGCCAAGTGAATATCAAGTAGAATTAAAATGAGTTGGAGAATTTTTATTATCTCGCCCTTGCACACACTAAGAGAATCGATGACACACAGGATATAAACCATGGAGAACAGACTGATATACTCATAGGGGCATGGAGAACGAGTTACCAGTGTTAAACCTATGGGAGAGAAATAACAGGGGTGAGATAATGACACATACCCGGAGGTAGACTGGCTTGATGTGGTCCTCCACTTCCTCAATGTTGATATCCGGCGTCTGACGTACTGACGTTGACGTCATCAGTGACGTAGGTAGGGCATGTGACGCTCTGGCAACTGGCGGCAACTGGAGGCTGCCTCTGGCATTGTTGTTGTTATGGTTGTTGTTGTTGTTGTTGTCATTTTTGTTATTGGAATACATAACCTCTAACTGTGGATGCATGCCTCTGCTAGATGTACCCTCTGCCCGACTTGGAAATGGTAGCCGTGGGGACACCATATCCTGGTTAGAGCATTTCTCTGGAATAAAACAAGGACAAATTACAAAAAGTAAATACTTATGAATATTAATGATACATAAATCATGCATGTTACACTCTTATCCGAAACAAAGCATATACCCTTGTTTAAGACACAACTATAAATGCCATCTCCTTCAAGCACATTACAAACAGAAACTCGCAGGAGACCACGATCTTAATTGTCTATCCTAATTCAAAATATGTCTTTTAAATGCTAGAAAGGAGGATATTTCGATGTATCTCCCATAATGGTTTTGAAACTACTGTGTAAACGGGTACGGTGATAGACTAGAAAATATAAAATGATAAAAAATAGTCTTATAGAATCAGTGATAGAGGTCGGATATTGTCCATATCTGTTATCAAAAATATGCTAACATCAATAGTAGAAATAGTTAAGACAGATGTATAAGCTGCATAGCATATACCTATCCCCGAAAATCCTACAGATACAAACTCATGCTATAGTTTTTATGATTTATCCATCCCAGCATACTGTGCCAGGATCGAAAAGTCCCAAAATACTCTGCTTTGTACAAGCTTCGGCCTTCCCAGCACATGCTGGACACTGGTTCGAAGTATTTGAAGCATATTTAATTCATTATCAATATCTTTATATTCTTTCGATAGAAATATTCAACTGGCTCATAGAGCGAGTTGAATGTTTTCATCGAAAGAAACTTACGTCAGGTCATCCCAACATAGCACATACGTTTCAGTACAGTCCTACCTGTGTGGAATCCCATGTTGTAGAAATCACCTCACGATAATACCGTCATCAATTTTGACGAACAATAACCATGACAGTAAAACACACAAATCCCTGGCCTAATATCCTATGTGGGGACATTTCAGCCACCATGTATTGGTGGTATCCCATGAACCGCCAGACATATGCCTCAGTCCCGCAATGCTTCTGATCTTTGATCTTAATGTAAAAAGACTGTATGAAGATCCTAGACTTCGTTACACAGACTGAGGCTTAGATCCTCCTGTAGCTGCACACCACACTGGCCACCCGTACAGCATTGACCGTAATCGGTATCTGAAGCGGTAAATTCTGCAGGTGATTTGTGTTAAGTGCCAATTCCCGAGGAGTATAGGGTATTATCTTAATCCTGTGATAATCTGCCCGACCATATAACTCACAAATTTGTCAACGGATAATTTTAAGCAAGACTATTGGGAAGGATTGGGTAATCCTTTGGCTCCTTGTGTGTTGGTATATTGCCGATTAGTTTGGATCGGTGAGAAAAGTTATGGTTTTGAATACATATGATATTTGTAATACCATCTAATATAGTCAGAAGACATAATTCCCTACCTTATAGAAAAGGTACGTTTGCGACAGGTTCTGCTTGGAGTTTCGCCCCGATATAGAGACAAAGGTAACCAGACCAAGGCTTGAAGACTGAAACGCGATGGCAGTGATATTTTCGTGTAGAGACAAAATTTGAACCTGGAATGTTTTTGTATATCTTTATTCAGATGTACATTTTCTCTTATCATTCATTTCTAGCCATGCTGAAAACAGTATAATCTGTGTAATTAACAAACACACATCCCATCCTCACTGAAGTTAGGGATTACATACTAAGATATGTATCCAGGTGAGGTGGTGAGAAACCCTTCTACATATGTTCTTTCTGTTGTTATCATTTTGCATGTAAATGGATAAATATTCTTAAAACATTTAATTTTACTGTTGGTAGCTGCGCTTATCCGTCTGTGGCAGATAATCTGCTCATTGTCTGATATGAACTTTGTTGAAGCTCTTTTATTTATATTCAATGTTTTTAGATTGACTTCGATGCTCCATTTGCAAAAGAAAAATCATATCAAGGAATCCTCAACTTAATCAATTTAAAACTTTGATTACAAAACCAAGTGAATATCATAGAATATACCTTTAATTTACATAGAAGGCAATTTGAATTAATAATGTGTGGTATTTTATGTGGTTTTAACATGTATTGCTATCTTCCACTTCCCCACAGATAAATCACTCATAGAACCTCACGATAGTATCCAGTGGCAGTGTGCATATTTGAAACTCTAAGATTGATGATTCAGATTGATTTCCTGATAAATGTGACGCGATTTCGTAATTTCACTTACGCCAACTTGTATGGACGGGCGCCTGAGGCAGCGCCACCCGCATATATATATATAGGGCTGAGTTTAGACTTGCCCAAGTCTTTGATTATGAACATTCATTAAATGATTAAACACAATAAGAATAAAGTTTATCAAAGTATGTATCCTTCTTTGACTGGCTCATGAATCAAAGACTTGTCCACTCTGAACCAAATCTCCTGTTTATGGCCCCAAGCCACTCCCTGTAATCCTATACTTCCTCCTACCCCTCCCCCTCCCCTCCTCTGGTTCCCTGGCCGCCTGAGTTGTCATAGCAATAAATCTCGCCTGCTCCTGACCATGACCCGATTGAGACCCGAAGTGAGAGGTTATCAATCTCCCAGCAGATATCTTGACCAGTCTGTATGGAGAGTGTTGGGAATGCTGGAGCTAAACAGCACCAGAAATCCAACACCATTACCGATTGTACCAGTCCCTGTATCCCAACGAGCAGGGTAGCCATAGGATGCAGGGACTGGAGCCAGTCTAGGCTGAGTATTAATAGTAGTGTACACAGCTAGGGGACGGAGAGGGGACGGGCTGTTACAAGCCTAGATTGCATCAATTCGATTATTTCATCACATGATAGAAAACGTCCTCCATAGACCAGTCTATAAAAGCACCATGTTTCTCATTTCCGCGCCCATCAGAAGAAGTTTAAAAAAACCATAAATATATATATATTTTTTTTTAGCAAAAACGTTATTCATTCATTTGACATCAAAGTACATGTGACTTTCTGTCATTCAATATTTGTTCCTGATCGGAGTCAATGATTCAAATAGCTGAGATAGACTTTTCTCTGTTAAAAACATAATATGAGTGTTTTGCTCCTTTTTTAAATTTTATGATGAGAACAAACAACAAACAAACTAATCTTACCTAATGTCTGACTGATCTTTTTTATTATTGCCTTAGATTGCCACCCTTTTCAGTAGTTCAGGTATAAATTAATCTTTCATGTGACAGTCCATAATCTTTCCATGTTCGATACAGTCATTTCTAGTATCATAAATGAAAAAAAACCTCAGGGTGCTGAAAAAAATATAAATCTTGATTTACAACATCACATATAGATCGCTTCAAAAACTATATATAGCATTGTTCAATTTTGTTTTATATAAGATGAACCTTTATAGAATTTATGAAGGGTACGTGCATGTGATATCAAATCAAAGCTCCAGATGTAAAGTGAGTGAGATATTAGGAGTTAAGAGCGAGATTGCAAGATTCGACCTAAATAAGTTTACCCGAAGCCCATTTTATGACACATCAAAGGCCATTCTTGATCCAGCGAAAAATAGAAGCACCCTCGTCATGATTTTTCCTTGCTTGGTGACGAGAAACAAGTGTTTTTTGAGTGGCCTTAATGATATCATCATTCATTTCTCTTAAAAATCTGTGCTCTATATTTTGTTGAACCTTCATGTTTAATTCTTACTCATTTCACATATTATCATACAAATATAATGATTTTGTATATCTCAGAAAATGATGCTTCAAAGCATCAATCAGCCTGGCCTGGATGAAAAAAACCTACACGCGGCGAATATTTTGAAGTTCTAATTAAAGTTTTCCTGTGGAATTGAACGTTAGAGGATAAGATAGATTTCATATACACTCATTCAGAGGAAATAATACCTCGAGCCATACACCAATACCCAGGGGCATACAGGGCACAATATCCAATGTTTCGTTTGATTGGAGTAAAATCGATATACAAGTTCGTATCTTTATGGCAGAGAGTGATTGCTAATTCCACTATCATCCGCCAAAGATTGTAAGATGGCGTTTTGTTTAGCGTCCAAGGAAAGTTGCCTAACTCTATAACACTAGGAGCAAATGGAATGTTCATCATAGATGAATGAGCGTGCAATTATACATGAATAACAATTAAACGGTTTGAGTTACATTCAGTGTATGGATAGTTTTCTGTCAGCTAATGGAACCCAGTCAACCTGTTATTTCTGCAACCACATGAGTCTAAGATCAAAAAATATCAAGGTCAAGCACCAATAGGTCAATGAGGTATTGATAATGGTCAGCTGAGCATGCCTCTGAGACCCTGAGACACTGGCACCCTGCTCCTTTCACACTATCACAGTGAATATCATGCAGATAGTGAAGGGATAGTTTTCTGGCAGCACGCTGAAAGTGTATATATGTATGTGACCACTCTAACCCATTGGTCTAAGATGATGTATATAGACGTGCAAGCACGCTCTAACAATAGCTATGTGTCCTATACTAGCTCTCCAATCTGGAGTGGAGACGTTGGTGGACGTTGATTGGCTGATAAATTGCTGTGTTTCCTTCGTGGTCCTGGCGATCCATGTGTTTAAATCAATGTTAATTGGTTCCTTCCATCCTGTATATACTTCACCTTGTAGCGACTGTGGAGTCACATCATCTGATACTCTCCTAACACAGATTCTGCGCCTTCCTTCCCTTTTGCCCTGCTTGTATTTCTGCCTCGCCCTGCCTTTATGGGGCAAAATCTGTCCCATGTGCCAGATTTACAGATATCCTAAATTATGTGCACTTTGGGCACATATTTGTATGGTAAATAACATATATGCTCATTTCTGTTATTTTCGATGTCAAATCAGGAATAGACTGTGGGATTACTTTCTTCAGTGGAAAGCACCCACATATGTTGTAGAGTTTTATTTGTCAACAAGACACATGTGCTCATTCGAAGGGGCAGTCTGATCAGCTGTGGATTCACATTATAAAGTGGTTAAAAGCTGAAAAAGAAACATCTTTATTGTCTGTGAAGCTCATCTAACAATGCTTATATTATATGTGCCACGAAAGTTTTGCTGGGAGAGTGATCATCTAACTGGTAGAGGTCCTGTATAGAGAGCTGGCATCATTATTGCGATATTCTCCCATCTACAAGTCACATCATAGGGAGTGTAAGATTAAACACTGGTTGATTAGGTTCATTATTGAGTACACTGATTGTCTTTTATTCCCATAATGTACATAAATGACTTCATTAATTGGGTTTGTTTCAAATGTGCCAAGTGCAATGATGAAATGTTTGTGCAACTCAAGTTATCCACATTTGAAAAAATAAAGTAAAAATAGTTATCATATTATTACTTAGATACATATTGTACAACTAGCTGTGACTGCTTTATGCTATTTTTTTTTGACATTTAAGATTTCTTGTCTTCAGTTATTAATTCAAAATTCCTTTTAAACCAATTTCCATAAATACTTCGATATCATGACCTTATCCTTAAATTTAAGTAGGTCATATTGCAAGAATACTCAATTAGAAGATACAACATATCAAGCTTATGTAAAACACCATTTAGTTCAGGTTTTAATTCACAAGATTAAATTCATTTATTGATTCAACTAAATTTTACTTGTTGCTTAAACATTTATCATTGCACCATGCATATTTGAAATTAGAAGATTCTAAGATAAAGGTTAACAAGAAAACAACGTTGTATGGATGCCAAAGTGAGGTTTACCCCATAAATGGGCTCTGGCCACCAGACAATTGATTAATCATTTGATTATTTACTTTATCCTACCCCATATAAAAAACGCCATAGGCTTAACATGGGATTTGTTTATTTCACGGGTGTGACATAAAGTGTTGTTTATGCCACTACTTTCTGATACTGAAAAAATATGGAAACGGGGTAGGATAAAATCTAGACGCCACTCGTTTGAGTTTGAGCTTATTTATGCCACTCATTTTGTTGGCTCCATAATGTCACTCGTCTTCGACTCGTGAAATTATGGAGCCAACAAAATGCATGGCATGAATAAACCCAGACTCAAACTCGTGACGTCTCTTGATATTATCTCACCCCTGGAATAAGTTTAGCCATAGGAATAACATGAAAAAATTTATACGCAACGATCACCCTGGTAATTACATTTGGTCATGGTGAAGTGATGTGAGATAACGTTATAAGTGACTGCTTAGGCAATTTGCTTAAGCAATTGGAATTATTCTGATATTGTGATACTATTTAATGTCCTTGCTCGAATCGTAAGATAGATAATACTTCACTCGTTTCGATGAGCTGTAATCACGACTTGGTTTCGCCTTGATGACGATGATTGCACATCACAACTCGAGGTATATTCTTTATATATACGATCCTTGATTCCAGTTCTATATAAGTATTTATTTCACAATGTTGTAGTATCCTACTTTGTGTATATTTATCAATAAATATCCATTCTACAATGTTGTAGTATCCTATTTTGTGTATATTTATATAAATAAATCTGTCTGTATATCATGTCATAGCTAGTGTATCTATACTGTGGATATTGTATTGAGTCAGCTTGTCATTTTTGGGTCTGATGGTAGATGTATGATGGTAGAACGCATAAATGTTTGTCACGCGAGTAATATCCTAATGAAAGGAAAATGCTAACCTACTTCTCCAGTACTGGTACAAGTCCAACTCATCGCAGGTTGCCCCACATAGTGGTCCAAAGCACATCCACAACAACACATACCAATCTACACAGAATGCACCCCATTATGTGGTACTTCCACCAACACGTCACACTTCCACCAACACGTCACAATCTATCGATAATCATAAAATGAGGCTATAACCCTTTTATGGCAAACCAAAATGTTTTGAAAAAATAAAATCCATTGATAACTGGACCCGCCACCTGGTGTTTTGCTTCGCATTTGGGAGGGGGGGGGGGCAAGATGGCCGCTTCCACAACACCATAGCTATGTGCCCTGTACCACGCATGCATGTGTTGTCACGCAAAACGAAGAATGCTCAACATACATATATGTTATATCAGAAGGGAAAATAATGGGAAATGCCTATTATGACATGTCTCATTTTGTAGCAGCAGTGTAATATGTAACATATTCGACTCTTTTCTTTTCATGTTAACATAATGTTAGATGGTAAGGTATAAACATATTCCTATGTATTCTAACTCTTGCCGCCAGATAAGTACATCTTATTAGCTAGGTGATGATAATGTGTTAAAGGACAAAAAATGATAAAATTCAGATTGTTTGAAATGTATATGCTATCCGTCCTTCAAATTTCAGTAACACACCGTCCAAAAGTTTGGTTACAATCTTTAATGTAAAAAAAAATAGAGCAGCCCATCATCGATGTTCCATTTACCCCTCCCACCAAAAGTGGAGATATAGGTACAATATTGGTCAGTATAATTTATATATTATTAGTTGACTTAAATATAGAATTCAGAGTAAAGACAACAATATTGATGAGCGTAAGACGACATACCGTCAGAATTTAAATGTTATACACTTTGGGGAACAACACCGACTGGTGAATAGAATTTCCTATCTCAATGAACCTTCATGTTAGAAAATAAGACTTGATGTGAAATAAAGAATGAGCTTGCTCTAATTAAAAAAAAAAAAAAATCAGCAGTCTCAACTTTCCAGATTGTTCATCATTGATGAATGACTTTGGAAATATATATGAATAACAATTAAAGTATGAGTTACATTCAGGCTATGGATAGTTTTCTGTTACCCACTTGCACCCAGTGATCTTGCCATTTCTGCAACTGCTTAAGTCTAGGATCGAAACATAACAAGCACGAAAGGGTCCCGAGCGATTGGTCATGGTCAACTGGGCATGCCTCTCAGACCCTTAGACACTGGTATTCTGCACCTTTCCCAATATCACAGTGAGTAGCAAGCGAAGGGATGTTTTTTGCAGCGGGCTGGAAGTCTGTATTTCACCACTCTAACCTTGAGACAATGTATATCACGTCTGCAAGCAAGCTCTAACTAGGAACAGATGGTATGTTCATAATTGAAAGAAATAACAATTAAAAGGTTTGGGGTATATTCAGTCTAAGGGTCATTTTCTATAACCCACTTGTACCCAGTCAACTTGTCATTTCATAACTGCCTTCTATGATCCAAATGAATCAAGCACAATTGGTTCTCTAGTGATTAGTCATGGTCATTTGCCTTTAGGACACAGATACACTGGCTCTGTGTTCCTTTCTCAATGCTACAGTGTTAGCACGCAGATGGTGAAGGGTTATTTCTTTTCCAGCAAGCTCAAAGTCTATGTGACCACTCTAACCTATAGGTAGAAAATAGGAGCGTGTGGCCCAGGCTAAAAACCACTTAACTATTTGCGTGCCAACTCTCCGACATTGCTAAGTTGCAAAGGGCCAGTATATTAGTGTCTCAGAAGAGTTGCTAGCTGACCAAGACCAATAAACAGAGACAGAAATACCTAAAGGACCCAGTGGTGCTTGACACTTTTCGACCCTCCAAAAGCAGTTGCAGAAGTAGCTGGTTGACAAGTGAGTTACAGCAAATGACCCACAGATGGATAAATCCCAAAATTTGATTGTTATTTACTTAGAATTCCACTTTCATTCATCAATGATGAACATAACCTTTGTTCCTTGTTATTAGGGACTGGTGTAGGATCATCGCATCCCATCTCATACATGTTCCGGCCCTATGGCTGTTACTATGCAATGCCCTAACAGTCATGTCCATTCTCATGCCATGCAATATATCCCCGCACACCTTCAGAGCTATGGTTTAAGGATATCGATACAATGTATGCTAAATGCTCTGATGATCAATGATTATCCTTTTCTGAACTTGTCTGGATTTATCTGTCTGTGGACCCATGAACCCCATGTAACATTCCCAACCTTTTCTACAGGAAGGAGGACTAAAGGACTACATCAATTCTTCGCCAATAGCCTACAGGAAGGACTAAAGCTCGGAGGCCAAGTGGTATGGGTGTTCGCCTCGAGTATGGGATGTTGTGGGTTCAAAACCCGGTCGGGTTATACCAAAGACTTACACAAAAATGGTGCCCACAGCCCATTGGCCTAACACCCACCATTAGAATGAGGAGTAGGGGTCACGGGCCCGAGTGGAAGAACGGCCATATAGCCGAATTCATTGATTGTATAACACAGTATCCCCTTATAAAAATTGCTAAAAAAAAATATCTAAGTGATTGCTTATGCTTCGTCTTCCTATCCCAAAAATCAAACAAAAACACGCAGATCTTATGAAATCACATCTTTATACATGGAGGTTCAACAAAACCTTTATATAACAAGGAGGAAACATATCAAATCGTATCACAGCTACCTTGGGTGTTGGTCCCATTATCAAATATTAGATAATCGATATACATGTGTTTGAACTATGACTAGATTAGGAATTCCTAAACAATATATCCTCATTTGAATATCTACATACATCATTAATTGAATGTTTAATATTTGGCCATTTTTAGGAAAATACACAAGTTTTGTTACAAAAAATGGTTACATAAAAGGGTAGGCCCCTTACCACTGAAACAGAATGAATCAGTTATAAAAAAATGCAGGCCTAGACATCAAGGTGGGAAGGAAATATGCACATGAAGTACAATATTTCATCATCTACATAAAAAAACCCACAGGGCTCTGACTAGAATTAGTTACTCTATATAAGAATTAATATCCTGTCATGGTAAGGTACAAAAACAGGTATGATACATTTAATTACATCTATAAAACAGATATATAAACCTCTTTGGTATAACATTATCAATTTGGTATAAATAATCATCCAATTGATTAAAGCGCTGTTTCTTTCACTCCAGTACAATGGCCTGGTCAGTGAGAGGTGAGATATATTCCCTCATGAAGATGTTCTCTGACATTTCTCGGAAAAAGACGAACTCCATGTTTCCAGACACGAAGTGATCCATGTTAAAATCTGCACTTGTCACCATCACCTTTGCCTTTCCATTTGCAACACCGGCAATGAACCTACAGCTGAATTTGGAGCTGGGATATAACAGACTCCTATAGACCTTGTATTCAATAACAGAATGAGACCGCTTCGGATACTTTTGCAGTAGCTTCCTCTTCATTTCAAAGAAACGGTTCTGGTTGTTCATTGAACCGTTACATTTTCGTTGCGTAAATATGCTGACAATGTCTGCTGTTTTGAAATAAGGGAGATATAGATCCAATATGTCTGACAGGCAGCGTTCGTCGAGGCAAGGCGAGCAGAGGAAAACCCGGGTATCCGCAGAACCGAACCAGTTGAGCAGCAAGGAACGCCAGAGTTTGTACACGTGACTGTAGCCATCCCGCACACTACCGTCCGACAGCAAGGACACCTGGTGAGAGAGGTCCGAACCCTTCCACACATGCTGGAATATAGAAAACGAAAAGAGGTTATCACAAGCTGGTGCCAGGTTGCTCATAATAGATCAAGTTTAAAGTTCTTATATAATCAAAGCTACAATTAGGATACGGTATAGGGTGTAAGCCGTTATTTCTCCTTACTGCAATAGTATACCTGACTATGTGGAAGCTATTTAGAATATAGAATATATTTATAAAAATGTTTTCATAAAGTAAAGCCCATTTTGTTTTCTTCTCTCACAATATGCACTAAATGCATAATGCTAAACGTTTAAGTTAAACAAAATTAGAGGTCACATGTACTTCCAATATAGATCAAGCAAATAAAAATATGCATATTGTACTTGTCGAATTAGGTCAAACTAGATAAAATGTTATATCTTACTCATTTTGACATTAAAATAAAATACAATTTTCTCTCCTGTCTTATGCAATAGGACACCACCGACCGACTTCTGCACCCACCAACAATATCAAAGCGCATTGAATACATTGGTGATGCTCTGCATTTTACTACCAAAAGTCAGTGAGCGTCCACCGGCCTTTTGCAGTGCAGGTCACTGATTATGTACCACTGACCTTTCACAACCGACTTTTGTGCAGTGTGAAAATTATGGTGGGTTTTTAGTTGGTAGGTCGAAATGCCGCATAAGTACCCAGCTGGTCACAATCAGGAATTTCAAAGATGGGAACAACATTTCAATTATATAAACGCACCTGAGAAAGTGCCATCCGCGACAATTCTATGTCTATATTCTTGGCCTCTTCCATAATCTTTTTGAAGTGCCCTCCATCATAAATGTGTCGGTTGGTTAATAATAAAAGGTAGTCTTCAGTTGCTGGAAAAAAATTGGGAATAGAATGTCAAACTGTGTTTAAAGGAAATTGTATTTTAAGACTTTGCAACAAAAAACCCACAAAGAACCCACTAGACAAATGGTGCAAAAGGTGCCATATTATAGGAGGGCCTATAGATAGTTGTGCCACATCAATGGATCTACACCTTAATGCCAATTATGTAGATATATAATCTAAGAATATTTCTTTTCTTTTAAAATGACATATATATCATATTTTCTAGATCTCAAACTTGATTTCACTATCAGACTATAATATCATATATCCTTATTGGAACAACGTGATTTCAAGCTATTCCCAGAACCTGACCAACGAATCAACGAATAAACAAGTTTAAGACAATATATTTGAAATGCAATCTAATTTCAATTATTTATTTCTCTCTCCAATGATTATTTCCTAACTAAGCAGCATTGGAAAAGCGATAAGGGTGCCATAGTAGATTCATCGCCGCGATAAAGTGGGATTCACACTGTGGGATTCATGTACATCACAGGGTGTTTGTCTGAGACAAATCCTGCTGAGATTTTGTACTTATATAAAACGACCTAACCATGCTGTACAAACTTCAAAACGAGATGATGATTTACGGTTTTGTACGGAACAAGACATTTTTGCCGAGTTCCTTTCGAATCGTAAACCATCATCCAGTTTTGTAGCTTGTACAAACATGGTAGGTTGTTATATAAAACCGAAATTAATATAAATGATTAGCTTAATTTGGCCTAACAACTAATCTTTTATTTAACACGTACGGAACAGTGTTCCATACCTATTTATCTCTGGCATATGTCGAAACGCTACGTTCTTACAAAATATAGAGCATGAGAAAGGCCCTTTATCTAAATTGTACGGTTCCATTTCCCTGAGTCATGTTTTCCCCCTCTATAATTGTTGGCGACATTTACCCCTAAAAAGGAACAGAATCTCATGAGATTCTGTCCCGTGTGAGGTACATGAACCCCACCGTGTGAATTCCACTTTATGACATGCCATTCACCTGTTCTGCGCTCCCTGAGGGTCATTTTCTCATCACACTGACACGTTTCCAGTATGGCCGCGCGTTCCGTCAGACACCTGGGCGTCTCTGCGGACGCTGTGCGCGGCTCCTGCCACCTGGCGGGGAAGGTGGGGTCGTAGTTGTCGAGGATCTGGCGGAAACTCCTGGCGAACCACTCGTAGATGTAGCGGCCCGAGATCCGCAGTGTGCCCGTCGTCATGTTCACCATCAGCTGGGCTTTATCTGTGGGCACGATGAGCACGTCCGACTGGGTCTCCTCATCATACGCCTACAGATGGAGATTAAAGGAGAACATAGATATAGATGATCTATATAGCATAATGATGTTTGAATCTTGATTTTTGTTTGGAAAATAGTTCTTTATTGACGTATAAAGGATTCACATACAAAGCACGTGATTTTCAGCCAATAACGTCAAACAAACACAAAGAGACAATATAATAACTGGACAAGAGAGTCATCTACGTCAAGTTTAAATTTTCATGTCAGTTCTACATTTCAACATTCACATAAAGTTAACTTACTCTCAGACATTACATAGGTTTTTACATTCAAAAGACTCACAAAGAAAACAGCATTGAGGCAACATTGACAGGTGACACCAATAATGCTTTGGATACTTTCCCTAACCCAGAAAGGGTTGCTATCACTTTAATAAATCCTCATATCGGTTCATCAGACAAATGCTAAACAACACTATTATAGACAATCATAGGTGTGTTTGATCTACAAGATTATAGGCCACTCAAGAAAAAGACTTGTTTCTCATCACCGCGCACATCAGAAAAAAAAACGATTTTAGAAGATTAAAAAAAAAAAAAAAGATGAACCTGATAGAAATTATGAAAGGTATGTGTATTTAGTATCAAATTAAAGCTCCTGATGTTAGGGATGCATTAAACGTACAACCAGTAAAAATCTGAGAATCCTGCGTAAGCAGACATTAGTGGACACTTTGGTCTGGATTGGAGGGTATCTACTTATGCGGGGTTTTACTGTATGTCTGAAGCCCATTTTATGACACTTCAAAAGCCATCTTTGATCTAGCAAAAAAAAAAAGGCAGCGCCCTCGTCATATTTTTCAGGGCTTGGTGATGAGAGACAAGTTGGTTTTTTTGAGCGGCTATAGTAGGGTTTGTTATATTCCTATATACCCTTGGCCGTATACTCTATGCTTACACCACGTTCTGGGGGGTGTAGTAACTCAACCTAGAACCTACCTGTGTATAAATGTACTTGTTTTGCGGGAAGTTTCCCTCAACCTAGAACTTACCTGTGTATAAATGTAATTGTTTTGCGGGAACCTAGAACTTACCTGTGTATAAATGTACTTGTTTTGCGGGAACCTAGAACTTACCTGTGTATAAATGTACTTGTTTTGCGGTAACCTAGAACTTATCTGTGTGTAAATGTACTTGTTTTGCGGGAACCTAGAACTTACCCATGTGTAAATGTACTTGTTTTGTGGGAACCTAGAACTTACCTGTGTGTAAATGTACTTGTTTTGCGGGAAGTTCAGCTCATGTTGCAGTATATTAGCCCAGAGCACGGCGAGCATGATGTGACCTTTACGACTGGCGTGTCGTATCTGGATGTCGTTGCCCATGTAAAGCCCAACCTTCTCTGCCGTGTGACAGCGGAGAAAGTCCTGGATGTACCTCTCCAGCTCCACCGCACACGAGGTCGACGCCATGCTGCTGAAATAATAACCAATAGATTCTACAACATGTTGAGCAACTCCACGAGGAATGTAAGATGAGAAACTTAACAGTGAGAAGGATAGGGCATTTATATGATGATGAATTGGTGGGCAACAAACAGTGAACATGTATTTGAATTTGAGGAAAAAAAACCTCGAGGTGCTCAAAAAATTAAGTTTAAGTTACCGAAACCAAAGATAAAAAAATTCAGGCATACACCGCTTTATTTGGGCGAGAAATACTGGAATAGGTTGAAGAAAGATACTCAAACGATAAAGGAGGGATATATTTTTAAAAACAAAATGAAAAGTGAAATTTGTATGATACTTGATGAATAATGAGGTCAAAAGACTATTAATACTATGAAAAGGTCAAGAGACTAAAAATTGATTAATAGATGGATAAATGTTAAGGGTGAAAGAGAGTGTAGCGTCATGTCACTTGTCAGATGTGCGGATTTATGCAATAAACGCTGCTATGATTAAAAAAACTCGGGTTGGAGGTGATTGGCTCAGTACTCTGTATTCTTAAAAAAAAATATTTTTTTAGCAGCTTTTATTTCTGTGAATGACAATATGCAAATACAAGCAGTGGTCCTTTACAAATCTTCGACGAAGTACATGTACCAGGTCTTATTTAGTTAGTGAAAGCTAGAAAGGTACAGTCCATTAAAATAAGTGCTGCTTGGAATTTTCGGTGGAAACATAGTTCCTTTATAATAATAAGGGTCCTCCTCAATATACAGAATGATCTACTTAAAGCAAGGGATTCATGTCCTTAGAGGTGACGCCGAGCACCAACACCGAGCTCATTATAGCGGCAACACATTGGACAACACAGTAGACATTATACATACATAGCAGTTGATAGTGACATACAGACACAAAAAAAACAACAAAAAAACATGCAGAGCATTCTATAATTGCTATCAATACAATCAGCTGAGGCATACATCTAGAATATCTCATCAAATAAGAGACGTACAATTGTTACATGAATAAGCTGTTAATTGTGGATTATGATTGCAGAGAACTGAGGTCTTTTGAATGTTAATGTTGTGTCCTATGTCTTTGTCTACGTGAATTATATGTCTTGATTTTGTTTGCTCATGTGTATGTAAATCTCAGTATCCAATAAGACCCTTTTTGGTCGCCAGATGATTCAACTGCTTGTATTTGCATATTCTACAACTTCTGACTTTAATCTGCATAGACTTAACATTGGGAATTCATACTCAATGCTCATGGAGTATCTAGGGGGGAAACTCAATGAAAACTATGCTACAAATATTTGCCAATTAGTCAATTCGAGGGGTGAGAAAAATTCAGAAACTTTTTCAAGTTTACGGTCAGAGCTCGATCCCATCTCATTTGAATCGCATAGTAATTCACGCGGCATCGCCTTGCGAATTACTATGATTCAAACTGAATGGAATACAAGCTCTGACCGTAAACTTTCATAGGTCTCCTCTATAAATCCATGAGAAGTCACAGATATTGCATTATGCATATTGACCCCTGCGTTGGGCGTAGGGGGGAGAAGGACATTAACGGCTAATAGAGATTACAATCGATACCTATGAGTCAGTGCGGCAGGGCGGGGAACACCATCTGTTCAGGTACCGTGACCACTGAAGCGTGATGCCTAATCAATAATCAATACTGAAGCTAATCATTAATTGATGATTTTTTAAGAATAACGATAGTGACTATTGACTGGCTCCAGCATATCGATAGTTTCCCTAAATTAGATATTTGCTCGCTTGTATACCTTGTCATCTGGGAGCTGTTTCAAAAGTCGGGAGGGTTCTAAACTAGAGAACTCATCGCCAAAGAGAGAGCTAACAGTGGCACTTCGAGGCGTCGCTGTCGAGGTGGAGGTGCCGCTCGCTATTGGGTATTGGTAGCGGTTTTGCTGCCGCTTTGATTCAAAACGCCGCTCGCTGTTGCGGCCTCCCGCTTTCAAAATGTGACGTGCCGCTGGCGAGACTTCACTCGACTTTTGAAACAGTTCCCAGAACTTTTCGATATTTTGAATATATTTTGTGACTATTTCTTGACTGACCCTCATTAGTATAGCGTACTCAATATTATCTCACCCCTGGTATTTTTCTTCCATAGACTTAACATTAGGAACTCATATCCAATGCCCATGAGATATCCAGGAAAATATCCAATGGGGGATTATGTCATAAAGGTTAGCCAATTAGTCAATATGAAGGGTGAGATACGTTCAGGAACATATTCAAGTTTAGGGTCGGAGAGCGATCCCTTCTCGTTTGAATCGCTACTTTATTCATGCGGCTTCGCCTACTACACGATTCAAACTCGATGGGATACACAAGCTCTAACTCCCTGCTCTGACTCTAAACTTTCAGAGGTTTCCTCTATATGCCTCTATGTGCGGGATACGATATATATATCACTATTTCAGTTGTGGATTTTTCTGATAACGCCACATCATGCAGGTAAGCACACTAAGGTTCGCCAATTGTATACTAGGAGCAAATAGAATATTCATCATTGATGAATGAGCGTGCAATTTTAAATAGATTACTAAAAGGTTTTGGGTTACATTCAGTCTATGGATCGTTTTCTGTAACCCTCTTGCATCCAGTCAACTTGCCATTTCTCTAACTGCCTGAGACTAGGATAAAAACATATCAAGCAGAAGTGGGTCAATGAGGTATTTCGGTTTTGGGAGTGATTGATCATGGTCAGCTGGGCATGCCTCTAAGACCCTCAGACACTGGCACCCTGCTCTGTTCTCAATATCACAGTGAAGAGCACACAGAGAGTGAAGGAATAATTTTCATGCAGTACCCTGAAAGTCTATATGGACCCCTCTAACTTCTAGATGATGTATTTAGCGCGTGCAAGCACGCTCTAATAGCAAATTCTGGAGGTTTAACTTCATGAACGAATGCATATATGTATTGATATCGATATATGGCGAATCTCCCCTCTTATTTGATTGATTCAATCTATTGACTGAGCAGTAATAAGCTACAGATTCAAGTTATCTAACACTTGTATCAATACACTGTTGTATCAATACTAGGAGTAAATAGTATGTTCATCATTGATGAATGAACGTGCAACTATCAATAAATAACAACTAAAAGGTTTGCGTTACATTCAGTCAATGGATAGTTTTCTGTATCCTACTTGCACCCAGTCAACCTGCCATTTCTGCAACTGCCTATATTGGATCTAAACACATCAAGCACCAGTGGGTCTTGAGGTATTTTGGTCTTGAGTGATTGGTCATGGTTAGCTTGGCACTCCTCTAAGACCTTGAGACACAGGGGCCCGTTTAATAATCTAGGATCGTAAATGTAGACCCTTTTCTGTATGTCACGGGCAGCCAGGGACGATGTGGGGCAACTTAACTTTAACTCTTATGCATTACCATATAGACGGCTAATACTGTCTTAGTGAACACACTTAAATATCATACACCGATAACCCTTGTTCGAGATACAGAAGGGGTCGTCATGTACGATCCTTGATTATTAAACGGGTCCCAGGCTGGCTCCCTGCTCTGTTCTCACTATCACAGTGAATAGCAGGTAGTTTTCTGGAAGCACGCTGGGAATTAAATGTGTCCACTCTAACATCTAGGCGATGTATATAGGCCGTGCAAGCACGGTCTAATAACAGTGAAGACTGATCAGAAGCTGAAATAATGTCTTTAGTCACTGTGTTTTGATCAGCAGAGCTAATTCTCTTTATATATTGAGATTACACAATGCATAGGGATCTTAAAAAATATTCAATTAAGATTTCAGTTTTAAGAAATGACAATACTTCTTTGACTTTATGTGACAACTTATAGATTCAACATAGGCTATAGAAAGAAAGCTTGGTCAGAAACTGTTCTCCCACAAATGTATTATAACCCGGTGTTTACACTAGACAACTAAAACATGACGACTGTAGATCGCCCGGACAATAATCGGCAGGTGGTGCTCGATTATGCACTATTCTCCACAATAGTCATCAACCCAAGAATTTCCTGAAGCGCTTACATTTCTTATATGTACCGGTGTCTAGCCATTGACAGCTTAAAATCGCCAGGTCATGTAAAATTCAAGAATCGCCACCTGCAATGGTCTAGCTATAGTGTATGGGTTTTGATTAGGTTCTCTTATGAATAATAGGCTTTCTTTATTATAGGTCTCAGTTGTTGACGAGGTATTGGATCCTGTAAAATCTCCACTGCGATACCAATGTACATTGAATATATTGCCTGGCTTATCAATGTATAGAACATGCTCCAGCAAATACCTCCGGCACCATGGCGCGAAAGGGATAGTGGTACAATGTGCTAGATAAACAGTTGATAAGGCTAGAGGCTACTACCGTTCATAGAAGACCCCTGTCTGGGATTCACGTGCAAAATTAAACGACCCATGGGAGTTCAAGATGATACTATCAGTGTTTTTCGATAAAATAGATCTAGTTACAAGTAAAACAACCTTATACATATATGTAGTGTAAATGTGGGGCTACCTGTCTTGGCCGTGTAGGCGGGGTTGTGTTGACATAGTCGCTAAGCAATTCGTTACAGTGTCGAGTATGTTTACAGTCAATCCGTGTGAATGGGACCTTTGATCTCTTGTGAAAATACACACGGATTCACGTATATGATAATGTATGACCTGGTTACCAGTGATGAGCGAGACAAACGGGTGTATTTCTGTGGTTAGGACTCACCTTAAGTTGGCAGTAACGGTACAATTCCTCCCTCTCGATCACCTCTGAATATGTATGGGGTTCGTGTGTGCGCGTGTGTGGCTCCACGGTCTTTGAGTACCCTGGAGCCGGCCCCCCCTCCCCCTCCTCCCCGCCTCCCCCACCTCTCCCAACCGCCCCCCGGCCCAGGCTTGTCCGAACCTAGACTTGCTCAAGTCTTTGATTGTGGACCTCCATTAAATAGTTTTAACCCACCCAAGTATTTTTCTCCATCGGCTTAACATTAGGAACTCATACTCTACGGCCGTGAAGGTAGTGTACCCAATACTCAATGGCTAATTGGGTGATTTATTTTATTGATTTAAAATGTTATACGGGGTGAGATAAAATCAGAAACCCACTCGATGAAAATAATTGTTATGTACTCCACCTCGCTGCTTCGCTTCGTGAATTACTCCATGGTCAAACTCGGTGGAGTACGGACCAATTATTTTCATCTCGTCAGTTTCATTCTATGAATTAAATCAGGATGAAATACATTTAAATATGTACCCATCTTCTGACAGGCTCAGGAATATGAGGTGGTGTGTTGGGGGGAAGGTAATGGAGGAGGTTCCATGGTAAGTGTAGAGGGAGAGGGGCGGGGATTAGGGGCCAGAAACCTGTTGACTAATCTAACGTCGTATATGAAGACCCTTTTCTGAACACCAACGATACCCGTGGAGGATGTGGATCAACTTTATTCAATACTTACGGATGAGACTTCGTTAGGAAGGATAGTCTAAGCGAACGAACCTGAATATCATTAAATTATAACCGCTCATATGAAGAATTGTACCCCGTATTAAAGATAATGATGATAATAATAATAATGATAATAATAATACTAATTATGACAACAACAACAACAACAATAATAATAATGATAATAATAATAATAATAATAATAATAATGATGATGATGATGATAATAATGATAATAAAAATAATTGCGATAATATTAATAATAATAACAATAACAATAAGACTTGAGCAAGTCTAGTTTGAACCACGCTCTCGCACCCCCAGGCGTTCACACCTCCACTCGGAGTAATGCAAATCCCTCTCCGTATCTTTCACACTGTGATTGCTTTGTCAAATTCGCACGACTAACGACATAGCGACAAAGCGCTTGTTCACACTGTCATTATGAGGATTATTGTGAAACATAATTAGCATGACTGAATGGAATATGTTTCGTGTTTTTTGTTTGTTAAAAATGCCCTCCGAGGTCAGCAACTATGTCTTTTCATTGCTATATACATGGAAATAATTAAAAACGATATTTTTCATCGTCTCAACAAGACACGTGATACGGAGGGTAGTAATATCTGTTGTTCGCCACACTGTGACGAACGGAATCCATGCAACAGGCTAGTGAATGTGAGACAGTCGCATGCAGGTTTATAATAATATTGGGAAACGTCCTTACTGTGGTTCTCGTTCGAGGTCAGTTGTCAAATTCATACTGCCTGATGCCGTAGGAAGTTTGCTTATTATTACATACCTATGGCCGAACGTCTATGAAATACTACCCGCTACTAGGGGTGTAGTATAAATAATGTTCGGGCGCACTGTGCCAGTAGTGAATATTCGGGGGCACTGTGCCCATAGGAAATGTATCAGGTCAAAATCTACATAAATAAGTATGTAAATGATGTTTTTCTTGATATTTAGGTATGTAATATTAAAATAACGTAGTGACTGAGCCCGAAGGGATTCCATTCTCGGCCTTTTGATGCCATAAATACGTCCCTCTGCCTGCGGCATCGATAAAAAACTCCATTTTGATGACATGTGAAATGGAAGTCAGAGCGGGCACGAACATTATTATTACTGCACCGCTACTAGAGGATATCAAGTTCAATATCTTAAGTCATATTTGAAATATAACTAATATTTTGTATATCATCAACCGACAGGATATTCGTAGTCCGAAATCAATGTTATATGTGTAACGTATGTTGCTCATTGACTATACTTCATATAATCACCTTAATCTATTCTATACACAAACGGTAGTGGAAATGATGATGTATACAAGAGAAAGTGACAAAATACTTTGATATGATATAAGTTTGGAAGAATATCTTCATATACACTTAATATTCGGAACTCGCATGTATTTCAAACAAATCAAAATGAACCCATTGATGCAAAGAAGCATCAGGTGCCACTGACTGAAATGCCAGAAATAGATGGGTTAATATAGCTTGATAGAACTGTTAATAGATTTAGGAATCAAATATACTTTATTGCGAATCGACCTACAAATCTCTCTGATCAAAGACTAGTCGAGAATCAAATGATTCTCCTAGGTTTAAATTAGATGATGTTCTGTTGCTTATTTAAGCCAATGACTGTACACCTGTGAGCAAATGCTTCTACATAATGTGACACTGTACTAACGGAAGACAGGCCTGTGAGCCTATGATGCTACAGTATAAATAATAGAATGAAAAAACAACAAAAAACAACAAAGAAACACGATATTGATTCGTGTCCCAGTGTTTAGGCCTAATTTGGTCAATTCCCCGTCTGAAGACCATTTTACTGATAATATTTTTGACCATCAATGGCTATTTTATTCCAGATATCTTTTTCCTCTGTGTAGAGGGGTCTTCGTCAATTCCTAGAAGTTGAAAAGGAGATAATCAATATGCAGAAATTAGATGTGCACATAAATATTGCAATGCAAAAGCTTGAGGAGATAGAATATGCACGTGTATTGAACTATCACTGCAAATTTAATGATTTAACCTTCAGATAATGGTTAAGAGTGGAATGATTGCAATTGCGCAAATTCATCTCGATGCAGTTTATTTTCCATTCATAACACAGTTGTCTATTACTTGACGTATCCATTATATCTATACGACCGACCGCATATAGGACCATAAGCTAATTTATCTTTAGAGATGTTACAGTAGACTGGCTCCAGTCCCTGCATCCTATGGCTACCCTCCTCTCTGGGATACAGGTTCATGGACCAGTCAAAGAAGGATACATAATATATTGAACTTTATTCTGATTGTGTTTTAAATCATTTAATGAAAGTTCATAATCAAAGACTTGAGCAAGTCTAATGTTATAGCTGTAACTGTGTGCAAGAATCATATGGTCCATATGCAACTGGCGGTGTTTCATAGACAAGGTGTTACATGAAACCATAACTGATGGTCTAAGACCTATTTGGATATTGCTGTGCTATATATGAGCAGGTGTGATACTTCGACTGTGCAACGGAAACGGTTACTATCAGCGATCATCACTACTAAAATACACCTCCCTGGCAGGATTGCAATGGAATATGCACCGTAGGGAACCCTGGTCAAATATTAGCACAAGGCTGACACCTGGTGTAGATGGCAAGAATCAATATTAGCTTCATCTACAATGAAAAACCGCAGTCCAATACTAGGAATACATGATGAGCTTATTATTTATGAATGAGCGTGGATTTTAAAATAGAACAATCAAAAGGTTTGGGTTCTGTCCAGTTTGTGGGTTATTTGCTGTAACCCACCTGACAACCAGCCAGCTAACAAAACCAATTTTGACTAATGTATCAAACACCAGTCAATGACGTATGTCTGCTTGAAGTAATTATTCATGGACAGGTGGGCACTCTTCTATGACACTTTTTTTCTTTTTTTTTTATTCAAGAAAAAGGGATTACAATCACCCTAACTGGGCGTTTTTCATGCAATTCCATAACATGAGGACACAACATGACACCACAGGACAAAACAGTATAGTACTTTGCCGAGATAAACAGTTATCACATGTTGGTTATACAAGCAATAAGTACAATACAAAATAGTGCTTAGACTTTTAAAGTTACACAATAATAGATGCTTAGGCAAAAACCTAAGTAAGTGTTATGAATGAGTATACGATGGAATGTGTGTGCTGTGACCGGGTACTAAACCAAATTACATCCAGGTTTTTTGGTTATTCAAGAGGAATTCTTTAATATATATCTTATAGAAGGAGTTATGCTTTATATTCTGTACAGAATTTGGTAGTAGATCCCAAATTTTATTTCCCAAATACAGGGGGGATTTGCGATATTTTTCACCACGTGGTCGTTCGATGTTGAGTACGGTCTTTGTCTTGGTATCTGGTATTTCTAAGACACTGTTCCTCTGCAACTTGACAAAGTAAGAGAATTGGGATGCAGATAGTGAAGGGTTGTGATAACAGCATGCTGAAAGTCCATGTATCCTCTCCTTCGTCATGGTAGCGTGTACATCTGCTAGACTGGTTTCCTGTTCAAATAAATAATAGGACAGGTAGAGGGATATTCTGATCGACTTTAAACTTTGCAAATCAAGCCTCTCCCCAATGACTTTCTTGCATCAATCAACATTTCAAAATATGATAGATAAATTATTAGAAAGTTCAGTTGAATACTATCAGTTAGATACTAGTACCACTACTTCTCACCAGGGATCCTCCAAGCAGTCTGTGTGACAAGTTTAAGTAAAATTAATATGAATTCAGTCATTTATGTTTTTCTGTCCATCCTATAAATTTTTCTCCTTTGAAATAAGAAGATATGGTGCTCTATTCTTTCATACCAAAACCAACAGGATTTGCTGAGGGGAAAAGGATGGCAAACTATCTGAATTTGGAAATGATAAAACTCATAGCGCTATGCCACAGCGCATGTGAAAAAATGGCAGTGGCTACCTTAGCCTGGAAGCCTGGCTAATGTGCACTCACATATTAAGCCAGGTAACTACCACCATTTTTGTAGTGGATTGCAAGATTGCAGTCATCTGTTGCTTGACTGATACTTATTCGATTTTGCGATGTTTCCCCGTTAGAGGGCGTGGCGAAATCTGTTATCTAAAATATTCTAATAAGTTATCTTCTATCTTTTGAAAGGTTGCTATTACTTTATTTTGTATCATCGTTCATTATAACCAAGTATAAGCAAGTTATCTGGGTGACATCATGAGGGTGAGAGGTTATGCTGTTCTCCTTGCAACTTCAAATCAGCAGGGAACCAGCAAAAGTTCAAGGTCGCTCACTCATTTGTCTAGCTGGGCGTTACCTGTCCCATTAATCATTGGGGCATGGAACCAGTCTATGGCTAATTCGCCTATTATGCGAGTACATAGGCCTGATTAGCAGGCTACGTATCTCAGCGTGGCCATCCCTAAAAATGACCCCTAGAACTGATGAAGGGTCGAGCTGTTAATTAAATAATACATAAAAAGGTGTGTAGTCTTCTAAATCACACAATTCTACATGTAAACCCCGCTGGTAATGTAGATATAGAGTGTGTGCAATCTCACATCCCGGATCTGATGCAGGACTTTTTGCAGCGCATACATAAACATAAGTACGTTCTGGACATGTGTACAGAAGTTCATGACAAATAGTACGCAGGGTCATGCGATAATGTACCCTCCTCACTACCAGCATCCCATTATATATAGCGCCAATATTGTAATGGAAACAGTGGACATTTGCACTTGCACCATATTTTGTTTATCTAAAAAAAAATATAGGAACAACTCCAGAAGATATATTATTCCATATAAGTGAAAACAATTTCACTATTAATTATAGCCATATTTTATTCTATTATAATGAAGAAGAGGGTAATATTTTTGTAAACATAACAATGAGAGTCAGGGGTAAAAGTATGATGAATTACCAAGGCCAAAATTCCAGAAATATCCATTGTATATAAAAACTTATCATGGAATGGATCATCGGGTGATATCAAAAGTTTAAAGGGTATAATGTCAAAGCAAGGATGAAAGAAGTGTTACATGAACATATAAAGTGTAAAGATATTGATAATTAAACATAAAATATTACTATAAAAAGTGAACGCAAGTGATCGATCATGAGAGCTTCATTACTGCATTGATTGTTATAAGAAGATGTGTAATGTCCACTTTTCTGTCCTGCATTGTCCTACTTGATGTGGCACTGGTATAGAAGATCGTGATGTATAACCGATGAATATTTTTGTCGTTAAACTTCTCTGGGTCAAAAAGAGAAGAAAAACTCCCCCAAACCAACGTTCTTCGCTGTAGGAATATGGTCACGAAGAAGATCGGGAGAAATAGGAAGATAAAGATTCTTCGTCTATGCAAACATTTGTTTAGTTTAACTCTTTCTGTCCGAGCCTTATTGGAGAGCACAGGCACTATAGGACGAGGCATAATACCTCTATAAACCCCAAGGGGACGAGACCATTGCCGTATGGTGTCTGTTTGTCGTATAGGTGTCACTTAGTAACCTTTAGATACCAGTTACTATAGTTACTTATCGAATAACCACATAGTATAATGATAAACATGGTATTTTTTATTAATTGTGAAAAAATGGTGTAAATATATTCATTATTTCTCATAAAACATAACGTTTGTGATGGTGACACATAAACATGAATATATTTATAAGCAATGCCTGGAGGCATTCCTCGTCCCCTGGGTGGGAATGCCTCCAGGCATTGCTCGGACTGAAAGAGTTAAAAAAAGTAGTTACCCACAATCCTCCGTCTCAAGATATCCTCTTCTACAAATATTGTGTTAAACCAGAGCCGTATGACTGAGGAAAGTAGGCACATATAAGCAAGGGTATTCGTAATGCTGTTCAAAACCATTTTTTAAAGCTGTTATGTTTTTCTTCAACGTGACGCAGGGCTATCACAGAATAACATCTGGATGATATAGCTGCACCAATGATGTAAATGTATATTATCACATCCCTGGTATTTTCCCCCATAGACTTTACACTGGGAAGTCATACTCAATGCCCATAGAGTATTTAGAAAAAAATATTCAATGAGGGATCATGTCAAAAATGTTAGCCAATTAGTCAATGTGAGGGGTGAGATGAATTGAAACCTATTCAAGTTTATGGTCATGAGCTCGGTCCCATCTCGTTTAAATAGCTATGTACATGTAATTCGCGCGACTTCGACTTGTGAATTACTACGCTATTCAAACTCAATGGGATGCGAGCACTAACCGTAAACTTTCATAGGATTCCTATATAATTGGTGGTTATGGCCCGAAGAGCCGTTACCGATTTTGATATGGTACATGGGACGAGTTCGTGGCGGGAGTGGTGTAGTGGTACAAACCGGCTGATGCCGCGGACACCCAGCGAGTCAAGGGGGCGATCTTTCGAATCGCCAATATAAAATAGCATATATATGTGAGATATTTTTTCATAGTAACATTTCCCACCGATAATCTAGCATCATGGAAGCAATATTCAGGTGAAATATTGAATAATAGCTCACATACTTGCCATTTTGTGCTGGCGATTCCGGAAATCGCTGCATTTCTCGCTCGGTGTGTCTCCAGCTTGAGGTCAGATATTCGCCGACTGAGTAGTACTCAGCACACATGTATCTCAATTTATTTCCATTGTCATTTTATTAAATTATCATATTATAGAAACCGACCTAATGATTCCCTAGCTATCCCTACAGACGAAAAAACTCTAGCAGAATGTATTCGCAATATCAATTCACACAATTCATTCTTTGTCAGAAGTATAAATAAATGGAATACTTTAAAGGAGATCTTCACTTCGATTACTGATAAAAATCGCTTTAAAATTCTAATAAAAAGAGCTCACCCAAATTGTTTTATGTAGGCCAGATTGTGTTGCAACTGACCAATTAAGAAAGTATCTTGTGTTACAACTACTCCCCCACAGTATAAACACCAACTCTGTAAGTATAGCTTGTGTTTCAACTATACTCCCCTATGACAAAAAGTAGCTTGTGTTACAACTACCTATGTCGTCCACCCCTCTATCTGCAACCCACTGCATAAAAACAGTTTCTGAATACATGTAACCCCCCCCCCCCCCCCAACATTACTGTAGCTTATGACTGTAGAAAGCTACTGTTGTTGCGAAGGACTGACATTCTATTCATATTCCATCTCATCTCATTACATCTATTGAGCAGTTGCTACTGTTTTCAACATCCTATGTATACGGTTCAGTGTATAACTCTAGTCAGTCGAACATAATGTTTGTCCGAAACGACCACCAGAGGGACTGGGCGGAAGAACGGCCATGCCGAGCCCAGATGCATTGTAATTGTTCACCCTAATAAAGTTGAAAAAAACCCCCCCAAAAAACAAACAACAATGGACATGTACTCCATAGTGTATGGACCAAACCCTAATATGTATAACAGCTTGGCTGATGATTGTAATGCCATAATGACCATACCCAGGGATGAATTTTGCACGTTATAAAAAAACGTATGGTAGAGCTTATGGATGCATGCCACGGGCTAAAGGTTACCTGTGAGTGGGAAATTAATCGTCCATTTCCAGCCCCATGTCGGGTCTTCAGGTGGATCCTCTTACGAGGGGCGGGGGCGGGGAGGGGGTAGACTTACCCCAGTCCCTGTGATCTCCCGGGTACTGGAGAACTCGACCCATGACGAACTCGACTCGTAGTTGTCAAGAGAACTCGACCCATTTAAGAGAACTCGACGCGTTTAGGTTCTTATATGGGAAAGATACTGTTTCACATAAAAGGAAAGGTCTGACTTGTTTTAGACAAATTAAACAGCGGATTGGGGAAATATGTCCAGTTAGGTTCAGGGCTGGGGCTAGGGATGGGGTGAGGGTTATGGATAGGGTACTCCTATATACCCATTTCCGAAACCTCTATACAATGTAGTTACATACCGCTGCTAGGGGTGCAGTAATTATGAGTTATGTAGCGAGGCTGACGTTTTCGTCCCGAGCTGAGCACGTGATCTAAATAGCGCCGGGACGAAAACATAGCTATTGCAGTTATTCGATAAGGGTGGCCATTTTCTGGGGATATCGCAGGCAAAGAATAATCAGTTTTATCGCTATTTGAAGGTATATAGGAATAGGGAAACCAAGTACAGGTAAGAGAAAGTCCGCGGCATTGGGCAGTAATTTTTTCAAGCCTTACCGAGTAACTTTGACTTTCTCTCACCGGAACATAGTTTCCCTCTATTCCGTTTGTTTTCTTCCGCCTAGAAGACCAACTTTGAAGCCAAGATGACATACTTTCTACTATAAGGTATATTATTCATCCACCGTTGTAATAATGAGATGCCTGAGTTGGAAAAATTTGAAACGGATCGAGTTGGAACTAGGTCGAGTTCTCCAGTATTCGTTTTACCCATCCACCTCAGCCTCTCTGTCTGCCAGCACAGTCTACCTTACTCTACAGTACAACTTAGTCAGCGGGAAAGGTTAGATAATGCAGCCTGATTTATGGGTCTATTTTTCAAAACCTGCATTTTTGGTGAAAATTCGTTTTTCAGGAGTACCACTTTTAACATTCAACTTACAGTTCTAATTCTCATATCAATAGATGTGTCTTAACGAGTTCTATCATTCCAATATAGGTTTTTGCCATGTATGCATGGGTTTTGTTGATGAAAATTGAGAAAAACTGATTTTTTCCCCTAGTTTTCCCATTATTTATTGTTTTTTATGATGAAAAAAGTCTTGAAATATATTTATAAAGAAAAGTAGTAGAAAAACTGATTCACCCTAATATCCTGTAGCATCAAGGTCTTGGGAAATACCATAAAAGTAGGGAAAAATGAAATATTTCTGAGAGTGTTATTGTTGGAAAATATTCCAAATGAAATGTGTTACGTCCATGACCCCTTTGTTAAAATATCTGAAACAATAATAAATAAAAAATCAAGAACATCATTTTTGTCTTTAAATGGTGTGGAAAGATGTTTCCTTACATTGGCTAAAGTTTAAACTTGATTGCACCAAATTAAGTGTGTGATATCCACAATTTGGTTACTCAACCTGAAATTCCAAAAAAGAGGGGTCATGGACGTAACAGTCACATGAAACATAATAATGATTGCTGTAACTATTTCTTCAATAACAAACCTTGTTTATATGTTGCTACCTTATGTAGGCTTTAAGGCAGAGTAACATCTTTTTCAAAAATCCTATTATTTACACCTTTGAGGACACAAAAGTGCATTTGTTACGTCCGACACCCCATGTTACGTCCGACACCCCTATACATGATAGACACCAAAGAAAATGCTTTTTGCAGGTAATAATGTTTTTATGAGATGCCAACATGTCAAATAGTTTGATTAATTATAAGTACAAGGATTATTAAATGTATTTTTATGGAATTCCTATTACACCATTTGTTAACAAAATGTTACGTCCAGGACCCCTGCAGGCAGTTCTTTATTTATGCCACATGTGTGCAAAACTGATACCTTAATTATGGATATATTGTATGTCTTACTCACACAACCTCTTCAGCTACCAATATTATTCTTATAATTATTAATTTGACCCAGTTTACAGTTACTAAGCAAGGTTTTTTTAAAATGTTACGTCCGATACCCCTACAGGTTACGTCCGATACCCCTATAGGAATTGTTAGTTTTGACACTCCAAACTGGACTATATCTACTTTTTTTACAATTTCATACATATTTTACTTTCTTACTCATAGAGCTAATTAAATAATAACAATAGATACATTTATCAGAAGGTTGACAGAGTATATAACTGTCTAGAATGTTTTTAGTATTCAGTGTTATAGAAGACTCTGTGGAGTTTTGTGGGGTAGAATCAATTATTAATGACCTAGCTATGTATTCCTTGTACCTAAATATTTCCTTGTATTTAGTTTTTCCAACTACTGCTACTTGTGTTGGTATTTTTCAAATTTGGCCCTGTTTAATCTATTTTTCTGCTTTTTAAAAAGTGTTACGTCCGACACCCCTACAGAGAGTATAATTTAAAGTCTGGTTAAATCTATGTAATCTTCATTTTGGGGATTTTAGGCCTCTCTCAACATTGTATACTTCTAACTAATGTCTAACTGTTCTAGTTCTATGCACAGAAAGGCTTTTTAAAATTAATCTGGATGTCATGAGTTTGTGCATGAATAATGGTTTGACTTTAAATACAATTTTATAAAATCATGAAATGTTTTGAAGTTCAAACCTTTCCTGTAATTTTGTTTCTATTTCCTAGTTGAGAAATGATGTGTGCATCATGGGATAATCATATTAAGTGGTTTTGAGGCCTTAATACTAATAAATCTAGACCTACATTATTTATAATATGATTTGGTCAGGATGTTACGTCCGACACCCCTAAAACAGCCCATCATGGGCTGATAGCTACATCTGAAATAAATGTCTTATATGTAAAAGGTGATCATTTTCTGTGAACCAATGTATAAGGTTAACAACAAATGACATTTAAACATTCTGAAGCTGGTAAGTATTTAAACAAATTGAATGGGAAAGAAGTGGTGTGAATAAATACAAAACAGTCAAGAATTTCGGTGAGTTGAACAAAATTCAAATCTTAGACAGAAGATTTTTAATGCAACCATATGTGTGCTTTTAGGATGGGGTAAAGGTGTATTTATGAGCCTTATTTAAAAAATATTTTGGTATAAATTTATCCAGATACTGCTGCTACAAGAGAAATTCCAAAAATCACATTCTTTTTCAGGGTATCGGACGTAACATGTCAAATAGAAGTTTCTTTAAACCATTATAAAATCGGAACCACTGGTCAAAATCCATTGGAATAAAGTATTTGTGGTAGCCAAGTATCTGAAGTATATAAGGAAATGTGATTTGATGATTTATTTTCGAAGTTTTATTTTAGGGTAAATTCCTGTGGTTAGGTTGGGAAAATGCAGGTTTTGAAAAATAGACCCTTATATCACCGTGGTATTTTTTTTCCAATATACTTAACATTGGATACTTTTACTCAAAACCCATGAAGTATTGTGAAAAATAAATCCAACTCATTGGTAGAAGATGTCACATACGTTAGCCGATCAGTGAGTGAGAAAGTGAGATAAAATCTGAACTGCATTCCTCCCGAAAATATGCCATTTGTTTTGGTCTGCTACATAATCTCACTCGGGTTTGCCTCATGAGATGACCCCGCAACCAAAACTCATGGCATATTTTCAATACTAAAGGATCTCGATGCAGTTCCTACTTAATATTTTTTCCTAATTATGTTGAATCCTTTATTAATGAAGCTATAAATCAAGAACTTGAGCAAGTCGAGCGATGAGGGATCAAGACCACAACATGAGATCAATTGATGTCGATGTGACCTCGAGAACCCACTATACGAGGGGTAACAACGACAGTGTTGTATGGACACAGCTAGCCTGGAAACCTTGTCAATGTATACACTCGCATATGAGGCTAGGTAACACCTACCATTTTTGTGTGCATTATGGGTAACGCCTCCATTTTTCTGGTGCATTGTGGGATCGCGCCAGCTTGACACGACCTACACTGACCACCCGAGCTACACTATGTTACCTCTGGTCACGTTAAATTGACTGTGACCGTGACCTGGTGTGGTAGTGGGTAAAGGAAGGTCACTCTAGCTATTTTTCGTATCTATTTTTACTCTGTGCTGTCAGTTGTAACTGGTTCCTCTGGTTCCTCTGCTTGTAATGAATCCTGGATTCTTACCCTGGAAGTCACTTTTCTATATTCTCATCTTCTTTTAGGTGTAGTTTTGATAAAATGACCACAGATATAAGGTTCTTTATAAATCTATCAACATATAAATATTTCTTTGCAAGTATTTAGGATCTTAGAATCCATGTAGAACATACTTATTTGGTCTGAGAGTGAGAATCCGTGGACACGTCCATGGGTTAATGTTACCAACCTCTTAGTTGGAACGTAGTGTAGACAGAGGTGGCGGCCAATCTAGGCACGACCACGAGGTATTATGAGACAGCATTAGTGTAACGTCATTCTACAATAATAAGTTTTTTAAAACATGTTTCCTGTTGAATATATTCTCCACTTCCTTTATTTCTAAAAGACATTTTAGTCAGCAGGAGACCTGCTACGATACTATGTTTATGCGGTGCTTCGCAGAGTTTGGACTTGTTTGGCACCAGAATGCCATGTGAAAGCAGGGAAAGCCCAATAATGATGTCAATAGCTGGTGTGACTGACAGTTCAAGGTCATTCACTAAAAAGGCACTGCCTGTCCCATATGTCATTGGGGCAGGGAACCAGTCTAGGACACAGCAGGACTAGACCTACCTTCTTGATTAAGACGTAAAAACCTAATGCCCTGGAGATTGGTGCATGTCACACCTTTCCCCTAGTCTCAGACAATTCTCCTTTAGTACAAATTTCTCATGGCAAAGTGCTTTTTACCAGTCTCAAGGAAAAATGGCGAATTTGATTAAAGTGGGATTCACACGATGGGATTCGTGTACCTTACAGGGAATTTAGATAAAAAGATTGTGTTCGAGTACAGAATCTCAGCAGGATTTCTCTCAGACAAACACCCTGTAAGGTACATGAATCCCACCGTGTGAATCCCACTTAACATAGAAGGAAAGGATTCCATTTTGCTGAGACAAGTTTTTTCCATGCAATTGTCGGCGACAATCACCCTTGAGAACGAACAGAATCTCATGAGATTTTGACTTCAAACAGGTTTAAAATCTACAGGGTAATTTTGGTAAGACAAATGGACCTGCTGCGACTATGTACCTGCCCTAGCCAATGGGAGGCCAGCAAGCATGATTACTTGTTTGTAACACCCTTCACCTCAAGGGTACTTGAGTCCCAGGGTGATTGTTCAATGTGACTATGTCTGAGATTGCGTACCAGATGTGTCCTCCCTTGTGAATCAAATTCGACATTTTTCCTTGGGACTGATAAAAGCACTTTGCCATGGGAATTTTGTACCAACCGAGAATTGTCTTGAGACTAGGGGAAAGGTGTGAAGAACACCAGTCTCGGGTACGTGAATCTCTACATGTGAATCCCACTTTAGGGGTAATTGTTGCTGGCAATTGCAGGGGAAAATACTTGTCTCAGGAAAATGTAACCATACAATTCAGATGAGGAGATTGTGTTCCAGAACAGAATCTCAGCAGGATTTGTCTCGGACAAACACCCTGTGAGGTACATGAATCCCACCGTGTGAAAATAGAAATTTTGGAGATAATTTTTTTTTGAAAATTCACTGGTATATTAAATCAACTTGTTTCTAAAGACATTAAATCCATATCACACACTCTACAGTGAACTCATTTCTTCCTTCTTTATCGATCATTCTGTTTAAATGTTTATGTAAAATAGGTGTAACACCGAAACTATTTTCACGACTTCCGATAGTAAATCGGCAACGATGGATTGCACACATATAAGGCAAAAGATGATTACATCATTATTGATGGGTAAAAGAGCTTCGCTCACTAAAAAAAAGAAAATAATTGATATTATCTGTACAAACTGGGTCATTGTGACATTTTCTAGTATCAAATTATGAGTAAAATATGTTTTGCCAAGTCTGTCCTAACTCAATAGATCTATTCATATATGGCCGTGAAAATAAAAATTAAAAGAATTTCCATATACTATCAGTATTCTATCAAATCAATCTCTAGATCAAACACTAGCAGGGTGAATCTACCTTTTCAGCTAGAAATGTATTCTACACCTCTGAAATATCATAATAATTAACTTCTTGGAAAATCAAATTGGTATTGATATTCGAGGTGATTTGTACGATATGCCTTTAATACCATTAACTTATTTCTAATGCCCCAGTCACACTGGCGTATAATTTCGGAGTTTCTTCCACATATTAGAAAGAACGCGATTTTCACGTGTATAGTACCCAAATTCAATGCTTTTACTGTTCACTATGCATTCCAGTCAAGCTGGCGTAAATTCTGGCATTTTCACCACGTATTTCAGATGGTGCGCTTCACGTATAGGCTACGGATTCTGAACGTAGCTTTTGCGTTCTATTACGTTTTTCAACATTCATCAATGCTTATTTACGCTTCTGTACGCATAGTGACATTTTCCCGCGTTCACTTACGCATAATGCGTAGAGAAAATATACACATTTTTATAAAGTAATCCTGATACCGCACTTTTCCCACGTTTTGTTCACGTTTCTTAACGCATTTCGACTTACGTCTACGCAACCCCATACTTTCCCGCGCATCGACGCGCATTTGTATCTTATAAAATGCATAGAACGTAGATGTGCGTAGACGTGAAAACGCCGTTTTTACGCCAGTATGACTGGGGCATAACGATGGTTAGGATTTCTTTTGGGGGATACGCTATAGGGAGCCAAAGTGAACCCGCTCCAACCACAAATAGCCGGTCACAAAATACTATTTCCGGGTATAGGCGCTCAGTACTTAGACTATGTAGGTTCGAGATTATATGTGTCATTCTCCAATCTTTTAGATCCAAATTTTTAATAAACTTAACAACTGTCATCGTAGTTTTGAAACAAAGTTATTCAGAGACGATAGTTATAAACTTCACTCAAAAGTAACAAACGAGACCAAAAACATTAGTCTAGCCTCAAACCCCCATAGCTTTAGCAGCAAGCCTCGTTCTTACTGGCCACCGGAAATGGTGTTTTGTAGGTGGGTATCTGTGGTTTCAGCGGGTTCACTTTGGCTCCCTATCGGCAGTAGGCTCGCACAGCTGAACACATGCTGCCTCATCTTTCGTGGATCAATCAGATTTCATGTGATGCGGTTCATCGCTGAAGATATATTTTTGTTCATATAAAAACTCGTTTCTTTTAGATGACGTTTATTGATTGTATTTACACACTGCCTTATGTAGGGTCAGCTGTAAAACTGAAGACATTGTAGCTTTGGGAGCAGAAGAAACATATATTTTAATACACCTCCGATGACAGCATTTATAAAACACTGACAATTATTGTACAAGTACTACAATATGTGGGGATGAACAGAGGTTAAGAGTATGGCACATGTGTACATTTGATTAAGTCTTATTCCTACATAATTCTAAGTCTGATCTCCGATTTAACGAATAAAAAACGGATTTCATCACATATATTACTCTCATCCAATACGATTCGTATAATATCAAACAAAAGGGAAATAGGAGTTATTGGTCATAGGGAAATTATTGGAGTTGAATTGGGGAGAAATCTGAGCTACGTAAGTATCTGACTATATAAACACATATCACATGAAATATTACCGTTTGATTTCAGCGTAGTCAGTACCTTTTTGGGAATATGCGTTTATACATTCCATTCGTTGGTAAAATATGCATGTCGTTAAATGTTTGATTGAATAAAAAGAACTGGTAAAATATCGATAACTATATGTACACATCACACTGACTTACTTGAATATATGAAATATTTTCAACAGGGGTTTATGAAAATGTTCATTGGGGAGCGTTCAATAAGTATGGCCGGGGGGACACAGTTTGGTTTTATTAATATTATATATATTTTTTTTTGGGGGGGGGGGGCTTTTCTTTGGTATTCCAGGGGGGCAACTTATTTTCAGTATCCCAAGGGGGGAGGGAACTATTTTTTCACCATTTCCTGTTGGAAAATCTGTGTGGCCCTCCCCGGCCATAATCAATGAACGCGCCCCACACAACAGCACATGTCTTGTTCATGTGTCTGTCTCCAGATCCAACTCGGTGAAATTTAGGTAGTCAAGCAAGGGCTTGGGTAGGAATAAGGAAGACAAGTCCGAAGGGCAGTGCACATGGTTTCTGATCACTCTCCTGCACGACTGTTTGAGACGACGTGGCGTCTCACTGACCTCTGTGAAAAAATCCAACATAGCCACGTCCTCCTGAAGCGCCTTGGGCATTGCGTCTGCGCAGACCCACTGACGGAACGCCATGACGTCACATCCGGCCAGGGCGAGGATGCGCGCGGCGCGGTAACGGCGGAGGTGAAGGGCAAGGTCAAACGGCGTGAGCAGACGACCATGGGACACATCCAGCGTTCGTCCTTTCACTTCCGGGTCAGCGTTGGCGCGAAGAAGCAGCACGATACTGATCAGCGCGCTGGGACTGGAATTACTGCTGACACAGCAGAAAAGCGGCGTGCAACCATTAACATCGGCTAGATTGGGATCGGCGCCGAGTTGTAACAGCAGTCTGAGGCACGGGACATGGCAGGAGGCGGCTGCCATGTACAATGCAGTCTCTCCGCGCCAGTTCTGCTGGTCGTACGGAGCGCCCACCTTGAGCAGACGACCAGTGACTTGCACGTAGGCCAGCTCAGCGGCTAACATCAACGGTGTGTTTCCGTACACGTCCGTCACATCGCAGCGGGCTCCAGCTTGCACTAGATTCTCCACACACCCATTACAGCCGTTCCACACGGCCTTAAACAAAGCCGTGTGGCCGGTCTTATCCGGGAAATCCACATCCTGGCTGTGGCGACACAGTTTCTGCACCACCTCGCAGTGGTTGTTCCAGGCGGCGATCTGGAGCGGCGTGATGCCGTAGGAGTCGGATTTGTCCACGCTCTGTCCCAGGGTCACCAGCAGGGACACGAGCCGGATGCGACCCTTCTCCGCGGCCGTGTACAGCGGCCCTCGTCCCGGCCACCCGGGCGGGATCTGGACGACCCGGTTAACGGCCATAATCACAGCACAGAGGAGGTCTGCTCAGTGAAAGTAGGGCTCGGGAATAGGGCGTTTAGGTCATGCTACCGGCGGCCAACGCGACTTCCTTGTAGAAAATAGTCTGAAATAGAGCATAAATGTATTCAATGCCATACTAGTAGTGGTTAGAGACGGAATTTACATTTATAGGCTATACGACTTTTAATGGCTCAAAAAAGCTTTAAGATCAACACTTTGTTCCCGATCCTTACCGATCATATATATATATATATATATATATATATATATATATATATATATATATATATATACAGTAAAACCCCTCTTCCGGGACACCCCTCTTAAGGGGACACCCCGCTTTAGGGGACAATTTGCTCGGAACGGAAATTTTCCCCTCTATTAAGAGTTTATTTTAACCCCGCTTAAGGGGACACCCCGCTTAAGGGACACCCCGCTTAAGGGGACACCCCGCTTTAGGGGACAGTTTTTCGGTACAGAAATGCTTAAAAACCCCGCTTAAGGGGACAGTTTGGAGGGACATCATATCAAAAACACTGAAAATCCAAGTTTATGGTACCCGTTTGTCTGGGACAGACAGTTGTCGCAAACAGAACAATAGACTGAGCATTCCCGAGCGGGCCCGGGCGGCCGGAGTGTGTTTTTTCAAGGTAATAACCACATCTCTAGGGGCTCTGGGCGGGCTACAGTGAGTGGGTATTAGTATGAGCGACTTTCGCACCCGTTGAAGATAGGGGGTTAAAGGCCCGCTTACAGGTTAGCAGTGGGACTTTGAAGGTGCGGTATTCCGTGAGCCGTTGCGGCTCTGGGCGGCTCACGGTGAGTCTTTTTATAGGGCTGCTGAATTCTCTCAGAAGTTACAGGGGAGGGGGGGGGGGGGGGGGGGACATTGAACGGGGGTGTAAAAAGGAGCAAATTTCACAAGGAATGCATATCCATCTTCAACCTCTTTTATCTATTTATTTTTAATTTTGTATACATTTATATTAATTTTTCTTCATTTATATTGTATAATTTATATTTATTTGCTTATTTATTAATAAACCTTTTAACCTAATAACCATCATTTCCTTCTTTTATGTAGGTATTTTCTATTGTATAACCACTGGCATCCTGAAAACCCCGCTTAAGGGGACACCCCGCTTAAGGGGACACTTGGCCCGGAACGGAGGGTGTCCCCTTAAGAGGGGTTTTACTGTATATATATATATATAAAAGTAGGGCTCGGGAATAGGGCGTTTAGGTCATGCTACCGGCGGCCAACGCGACTTCCTTGTAGAAAACGGAATTTACATTTATAGGCTATACCAATTTTAATGGCTCAAAAAAGCTTTAAAATCAACATTTTGTTCCCGATCCTTACCGATCATATATATATTATCATATGAAATATATCAAATAGAAGGGTGTGCCAGTGCACTGCGATATGACTCTCCTGTCTCTCCCTCTGGTTCTCCCTCTCTGTCCATCCATGCCCTCTGTCTCTGTCCATCCATGCCCTCTGTCTTTGTCCATCCGTGCCCTCTGTCTCTGTCCATCCATGCCCTCTGTCTCTGTCCATCCATGCCCTCTGTCTCTGTCCATCTATGCCCTCTGTTTCTGTCCATCCATGCCCTCTGTTTCTATCATCCATGCCCTCTGTCTCTGTCCATCCGTGCCTTCTGTCTCTGTCCATCCATGCCCTCTATTCCCCCCCTCCCATCCATTCATGCCCTTTGTGTCTCACTCTGTCCATCCATTCCCTGTCTCTCTCTCTCTGCCCATCTATGCCCTCTGTATCTCCCTCTTTCTCTCCTTTCTGCCGTCTGTGCCTCCTGGGGCCTATATATGCTCTCTGTCTCTCCCTATGTCATCTAGGTGCTCTGTCCATGTCCTCTGTCTGTCCGTGCCCTCTGTCTGTCCATAACCTTTGTCTCTCCCTCTGTCCAATCATGCCCTCTGTCCATGCCCTCTGTCCATCCATAACCTCTGTCTCTCCCTCTATCATCTATGCCCTCTGTCTTTCCCTCTATCTGTCCATGCCCTCTGTCTGTCCATAACCTTTGTCTCTACCTCTGTCCAATCATGCCCTCTGTCCATGCCCTCTGTCCATCCATAACCTCTGTCTCTCCCTCTATCATCTATGCCCTCTGTCTTTCCCTCTATCTGTCCATGTCCTCTGGCCATCCATGCCCTCTGTCTCTCCCTCTGGCCGTCCATGCTCTCAGTCTTTCCCTATCTGTTTATGCCCTCTGTCCGTCCATGACCTCTATCTCTCCCTCTGTCCATCTATGCCCTCTGTCCGTCCATGCCCTCTGTCCGTCCATGACCTCTATCTCTCCCTCTGTCCATCTATGCCCTCTGTCCGGCCATGCCCTCTGTCCGTCCACATCTGTCTCTCCTTTAGGCTGTCCATGCCCTCTGACCCGCCTCCCCCACATCTCCACAAAAAATAGTACCGCCAGGGCATTGAAAGGGAAACTGAATGGGAGCAGATATCACAAAAAATATATGATAACAAGGTAGGTATACACTGCAGGCTTTGGTCATAGGATGAGTATATCTATGCAGATCCAATGAGCAATGAGGGTGGTCATTCATATTAAAAAAATATTTTATTGGATTTGATTCGATCATGCATCAAATTTATATAACCTATTCTTTACAATTTCTGTACATGTTATCATAGATAAATTAGAGTTACAGGCTTCCTACTTTATTCACATAGGATGATATATGATTGAAAGTACTGAATACATATTTACATATAGTATACCGGTAGGCCTACCATTGCTCATATTACATATATATATTATGCTGAATCATCAACCTCTCACTCTCTCTAGATTAACTTGTAGGCTTACGTATTTGCTGATAGCATAGTCTATGGACGGGTCCATATTCATTAAACCAGAGAAGACATAGACTGTGTAGCGTGCATGAAATATCAACAACAACAACAGACACCCACAGGGCTGGAAATCCCCAGTACTCACAGTAGCATCGGCAGAATCTGCAGCATCCATAGGACCCACCCGAGGTGCCTCAGCGAGGTCGACTACACAGGGATAAAAACACATATGTATAGGAATACCAATAGCAAATGTCTTACCCTGATTATCAATGCAGCATCTTTCTGAGTTGGCAGATATCGCTGGTAAACAATGTCACAGCAGACAAGGCAGATTCTCGGGGATCCGTCGGTCAGCAGGCTGTGTCCTTCACCTTCCCTGTTTACACGAATGGCGCGACATCTCTCGTTGAAAGCAGGAACTAAATATATAGCCTAGCGCAACACGCCACCCAGAGGTACATGTACACACTATGTACCCTTAACGACATATCGTAAGATTCACAGTGGCGCCACCTGGGTCATTTTTTAGTATTGATGAGTATCAGTTAAAAATAATCCCTTGTGATGTATTTGATAATTCAACGAGATTTGTCCAGCTTTGTCCAGTTTGTCTTCAAATGGTAAAGCATTCCTCCTTAAATTCTTTCATAAATTTATAGAAAATAAATGAAAAATAAGTTTTTCTTCAATCGGTGGAAACTATTCAATATCTTAATTCCACGTTCAGTTTACATAGGTCCATAGCAAATAAGGTTGAACTAGTTTTTAAAAATTTCTATATTTTATTATTATACACCTATGGCCGAACGTCTATGAAATATTATTGGCTGATAGGGGTGTAGTATGAATAATGTTCGGGCTCACTGAGATGTAGTGAATGTTTGGGAGCAATGTGCCCGTAGTATACTTTGCAAGTACATAAAATGATTTTTTCCTCGTGTTTTCAAGTGTATGGTAATAAGAAAACGTAGTGAGTGAACCCGTAGTGATTAAGTTATCTGCTTTTTTTCACATAAAATACGTCCCTTCGCTTCTGGCATTGGAACATATTTTATGGGACAAAAAAACCTCGAATTCCTACGGGCTTGCTACCAACGTGGGCTCTATACCTTTACTTTTAGTTTTATACTACTTTACTAGCGACTTCGTCGATTCGTATTTAGCTACCACCTACCACCTACCCCCTCCCCACTTCCCCCTACGTTGGGCCCCCTAATGGGAGAACGGGACACCATCGTAAAATTGTGCTTATCATTTTGTATGACACAGGTGCTTGAACTGATCATCGGCTATCAGAACACTATGGATTGACACCAGCGAAAGGGTGAGATCTCATTGGTTTCTCACGAGAAAAGTAGATCAGAAAACTACAATAGTAAGCTTTGATTTCGGCATTGCTCAAAATGAATCATAAGAGAAAACGTATGTCTGTGTATAGAAATATAAAAAAGAGATGCAGCTTACAGTTTAGAACTGCACGAGAATCTCACTCTCATGGCACTTCAATCTCCTCGCCTAGGTCTGGTTCACTATGTCTCTATGTGCGGGAGCAACTTCAAGCGGATTCGACAAAATTCTAACGTTATATATGTGGTAGGTAATGATATTGATGTAGCGATCGCTGGCTTAATCTCTTCTAGGCCGTGAGATAATGTCTAACGCTATAAGAGCTACCCTCAGTAGGTCGATTCAAGTTAAGAAGAGCCTTGCGACCCAGTATATTCCTGCTCTCAATATAGGTAACAGACATAATGGATGAAATAAACGGATCCCTCCGGTGGATCCTGCACCATCTGTCGTGTGAGGGTTCCTCTGGAATCCTCCAGTGTACCACGTGACTCCCTCCTCCAGTGTAGCTGGCCACATGATACGTGTATTCACTACAATATAGACACAAATAGCTGAGTGGCTCAGCAAGTTTTCATTGCGGAAATGCTTGTTGAGTGTGGGCCACATGTTCATATGCTCTGCCTAAAGGTTAGAGTGGTCACACAGACTTTGAGCTTGCTGCAAAAATGCTAACCCTTATGCTAACCCTTCTGCATGCTCACACTGTGGCATGGGGAAAGGAGCAGAGGGCCAGTGTCTCAGTGTCTTAGAGGCGTGCTCAACCGACTGTTACCAATCACTAGAGACTGAAATACCTCATTGACCCTCTGGAGTTTGATATATTTGGATTCTAAACAGGCAGTTGTAGAAATGGCAGGATGCCTGGGTACCACGTTAGTTACAGGAAATGAGTCATAGACTGGGTATAACCCAAACCATTTAATTTTCATATTTATTTTTTATAATTCCACGATCGGTCATCAATGGTTAACATACTATTTTCTCCTAGTATCGTATCGTTGCGGAGTCATAGCAGTACCACATAACATATAGATATTTTTCAACGGTATAGTTCACAATATGATATATATTGATACGAAGTATTCATAATCTTGTCCTGCATTGATTTCCTGTTTCTTAGATAAAGTGACCCAGGGAATCTCCTTGCGCATTGATTGAATCATCTTATTCTTGAGTTTATAATTTTATGACTGCTTTCATTGGACATCTGTGATTTTCTTTCTATCAGCTGCCAAATTGTTGATTTGATCAAATGACCTCATATTCGCTTAGATCATGTGACTAGAGGAGAGAAAGAGGGAGAGACAGAGGGCATGGATGGGCAGACAGAGAGAGAGACAGGGAATGGATGGACAGAGTGAGACACAGAGGGCATGAACGGATGGGAGGGGGGGAACAGAGGGCATGGATGGACAGAGACAAAAGGTATGGATGGACAGAAACAGAGGGCACGGATGGACAGAGACAGAGGGTATGGATGGACAGAGACAGAGGGCACGGATGGACAGAGACAGAGGGTATGGATGGACAGAGACAGAGGGCATGGATGGGCAGACAGAGGGCATGGATGGACAGAGACAGAGGGCATGGATGGCAGAGACAGAGGGCACGGATGGACAGAGACAAAAGGTATGGATGGACAGAGAGGGAGAACCAGAGGGAGAGACCGGAGGGTCATATCGCAATGATGACTTCATGTTTCATATCAGATAATATCACGCGGGGACAACTTTTATATCTCTTTGAATTATGCGACTCAATAGTATTGATCATTATGAATCGATACATTTATCCTTTTGGAGATAAAATTGACCCATCTATGTTAGTTAATGTCATTTCGTTTTGGTCCTTTTATCTGTGCACTAGTAGCTGGTTTTCTTGGCAGCCATCTTTTAACAGTCCTAGCTCTGTGTAATATGCCACTTACGTTCACTCAAGTCAGTGGTTGCAGATATTGGATCAGCAGTATTATTATATACCTGTGGCTGTATGAACTACCTATACTACCCGCGCCTACCCATGGCGTATATGTACCCGTACGTCACAGTGTGACGCACGGGGTATGTGATCACGTGACTAGATAAAATATCGCCATTTTTAGGTATATAATAATACGAAAACAGGCTGACTGTCTTCATACGTCAAAATACTTGGTAAAATTTTAGTGATCCCATACATCCTTCTGCCTACGGCATCGGGATGTATGGGATCACTGATTTCACTGAGTATTTTTGACGTACGAAGACAGTAAGCCAGTTTCCGTATAGTATTTCTTTCAGAGTATCTATATATCTTTCAGAATATCTAACAGGATATAAAACAAGAATAATCTTACAAATATCAGAGCCATATGACCTGATAGTAGTTCTAGGAGTCATGTGACCCTGTAAACGAGATATTGAGCTGAAGCTACATTGTCTAGGATTGCTGTTTCTTTGTGTGCAGATAGATAAATAGATAAAAAATTGTTGTGGGAACAATATTTTTTCTGATAAATCTTCACAGTAGGGGTTCATATCCAGACTCATGAGCAAGTACACTGTAGTGTACTGTTTGTTTTGTCTTTGTCGTTTTACTACATTATGTATCTAGATGTTACCGGACCATGCAAGGAAGAGCGCCCGTGATAGGGTGATTGTAATGTCTGTTTTTGTGAAATAATAAAAAAAATCTAATAACTTAACGTTTTTGCCTCATCTAGTAGTCTGGCTGCGAGAGCGGTATACCTTGCTTTAACGTCAAGACAATGTACATTTTATCGATTCCTAATCCCCAGAATCTTCTGATTTCAAAGCTGTCGGATGCAACGCTGAAATGTCTGGCTAATTAAAGTTATAAGCGTTGTCAATATGTATTTTATGGAGGATCTATGCGCCTTTCCAGAAACATTTAATGGTCACATGACATTGCATCATCCATGTCGGGGTTGAATTCAGCCCAACAACTTGGTGAAACTTTTATGGAAGGTGCTGCAATGGGAGCTGCTGATCATGAAGGGCATTTAAAAAGGACAACAGTGAAATGGTTTTGTGGCCATGCCAAAACCTGCCCCCTCCCCAACTATTGGATATACTTAGAGATTAAGGAAAGTATGTGCAAAATTTATGACTGAGCTTAGTGGTAACTGTCACAAGACCTGTGTATATTGTGGGGTTTTGATCATTTGATAACTCAGTAGCAGTCCACATTGGAGATCGCCAATCTTGACTTGTTTATTGAGTGCGGGGAAACACGGTCATATACGTCATCTAGAGGTTAGAATGATCTCACATGCTTCCAGCTTGCTGCAGAGAATCTAACAGTTTACTATCAATGTCCCAACTATAAAGGCCTGAAATAAGAAGGGGTTCAGTATCAAGCCTTACCATCCCCCATGTGTCACTACTGACGTGGTTCCTAAAAATAGTCATTTTTATTTCTAGTCTTTTTGAGGACAAAAGGATTCACTATGTCAATCCTTTCATGAAATGATTAAAACACTTAGTTATGGTTGCTGTAATCTACTAGAAAAGGAAACTACCAGATGATAAGATTGTCCAAATGTGGTATCTACATTTCTAATCTGATGGGACACATCTAGATACACTGTATTCAGAGAGTCAGATCTGATGGGACACATCTAAATACATTGTATTCAGACCTGACAGCGGCCCTTGGTACACTGTGTACAGACCTGGCAAACCAGTTTTACTCCCTTCAACCCTGTCATTAAGCCTTGCACCTGAGACTTGACCATAGACTTGCTGAAACCCTTGATCATCGATTTTCATGAAGACAGGGAGGGAGACACAGAGAGACAGATAATGATGCAGATGATAACAGAGATAGAAGGGAGACTCACACAGGGACAGGTAAACAGACAGAGAGTCAGACATATACAGATTGCAACAGAGACAATGAGACAGAGATGCAGAAAGACACATACAAAGCGAACTTGTCAAGCATACATGCCAAACAACAGGGAGAGAGACAAAGATATAGTATGACATACATATGTACAGACGGGCACAGAGACAAAGATATAAACAGAGAGAGTTATATATATATACAGTATATAGACAGGGATAGTGGGTGGAAGTGTAGGCATATGACTCTTTCTCAACTCAGACACTCCATATTAGGACCTCTCCCCCACTCTCACACACACAGTCCTTACCTTCATCCACTGACCAGGTTATTGAACCTGTTACACTCAGACCCATTTAAGACCTGATTCAGAGATATTTTTAATGCATTAGGATGTATACACTGATTTTAATACCAGAATTAAGTTTCATTAAGTTATCCTGTTCATAACATTTGAGAATGACTATCAAATTGGTTCTCTAGGTTTATTGAAACATTCATGATACTTAATTTTGGATCAAATACAGATGACTCAAATACATAATTTCTTATGATATTCTCTTACTTTTATTTCATGAAGTAATTTAGGTATGCCACGCTCTTCCATTGTAAATGGAAATAACATTAGCTCCTAGTTATACTTAGTACCCCAGATACACTGTATGGGTGCCCTAGTGCTGGATGTTTTAGAGGCGTTTCCACCAGTATACAGTAACATATGACTATTGGTTTGATATCTGATATAAATCAATATATAATCATGTCCAGAATGACCTTATCTAACCAATAGTAAAAGAGTAGATAAAAACACCAGGGGAGGAGGGAGTAAGTAAAGTCAGTTATGATCTAGCCATCAACCTGTGAGCTGTATTCCTATTATGCTGAAGTCAAAAGTGCATATACACAACCAGCCTGATTCACAAGATGTCAACCAGAAGGTGAGTAAAGAAATTAATAAAAAATAAGGAGGGAGAAGGCCACCTAAGATACCTGTCACTACACTATTCAAGGGCCCATTTCTGAGATAGATGGGCACTTATTAATTACAGAAGTCAATTCCATAAACACAACTGAAAGTGATACCTTTCATGCTCAAGTTATTAGCACATATGTGCAACCAGCCTGTGACATTTACAAGATGTCAAGATCAATGTGGACCACCAGGTGAGTAAAGGACTTAACCATAAAGATGGAGAGGAAGTAATGCCTACCAAGAAATCATCTAAGGAATAGGAATAGACCTGGGATGTATCACAGTGAAATATCTACTGGATTGGGGATGGTTACCAATAGTCACTGGGATATCGATTAGGGCTGCTACTTACTTATAAACAAATTCTCAAGGTTGAATACATAACATCAAAGCTGTACAAATTACAGTGTGTTAGTAACACGCTTACAGTGGAAATGCTAGATGCAATGTCAAGGTTGGTATATTGTCAAATATGCTGTTCAAAATGCTATGTGAATGTTTGTGGCACACTGACCTTTTCAAGGTCAAGGACAGTCAGAGTGCATCTCCCCAGTGCTGTGCTGGGTGGGCCAAATGGGCCAAAGCCCTGCATTTATTACTGCAGGGGCAGTAGAGGTGGCAAGATCTCCATGACATAATTATGTGCTGTGAGATACAAAATTTAGGTTGAAGTGTTATCACTGATCTACCTCAATCAAGAATATTATAAGTCAACAAAAACCCTCTGTCCCATTACAGAAGGCAACAAACAATCTAAAAATGTCTTGGACTAGCATTGGATACTTGATGAGCCACAGCAAAGGAGGTCATTGACTCCAGTTGCTGTATTTGGGCAATCTGCGCATGTGCAGTAGCAACAATGAAATTTGGAATGGCAAAAGTACAATTGGTCAGAACAATTTCTAAGTACAAGTAAATATAAATCTAGAGACTTTTGACTGGCTGCCTGTGTCACGTTTACCATAGAATTCATGTCCTGCATAATTGATAAGGCTGTGGAATCCCCTTAATTGAGCTGTATTCTCTCTGGTTTGAACCTCCTATTAGACCCACAGCCCCATACCATTGTCGACACCTGCCATCCTTTCCAAGTTTGTTTCCAAGACAGCAATATAAAGAAATCCCAATTTTAACTGACCACCAACTGACATCTCTACAAAGTTGCCTTAACTGACATATTCAGTCTTGTTTCAGCTTTAACAATCAATTAGGGGCCATCCATAAAGTACGTACACACTGAGGGGGGTGGGGGTAAAAAACTTTGAAGATTTTGTGTATGCTCCCTCTTTGTTCTATTGCGTACAAGATCGGGAGGGGGTCCAAAAATTTCAGAAATTCTGCATACATACCTTATGGATGGCCCCTTATTAAGCTATCAATTTGCCACTTTTGTAATAATGATTTCTACAATTATTCAATATTTGCCACTTTCAGAACACAGAAGCATTGGAGCTTTATTGCGGAGCCAATGGGTGATAAAGGTGTCACAAAGCTCCCAGGGATTGGCGAGGTCTTGGGAGAAAGACTTACTGAAAGGGGCTATGATAAGGCAAGTACTAGTGCTTCATATTTCCAAACAACATTCTCAGACAATTTTCTTGAGGTGGAGGGAGTTAGCCCAGTGGTTAAGATCACTGGACCCCAAGGCTGGAGGTTCCAGTCTGACTGCAGCTTCCTTTCCTCTTGATCCCCAGTGGTGGTAGACTTACTGCAATACCAAAGGCCACTGCTTCTCATACTATGACTATGTGGTGTGTGAATTAAAGGTACTCTCGCACGTTTTTAACAGTGTAGGGGTGAGATTTCTAACTAAGTTCATCTCTCAGATTCAATCACTATCCAAGTGGTGTAAAACCAGTGAATATAAAGCTTAACCATATCAAGGATCACTGAAAAGGACTTGCTGACATTACATTAAAAAAGGCAACTGATCCTTCAAGTGCCCAAGTAATAGGTCTTCCACAGTATTTTCCATCTCAATTTAGGAATGTCCAAATTAGGAACTACCCAAAAACATGGGTTTTTATAAAACACAGAAATATTGTCTTCACTGTTTAAAAGATTCAGTAGAACTGGTTTTTGTGGTAACCTGTTATTTCTGAAACCCCATAATTGTACCTTACTTCCCATAAAAACCTTTGACCAGCTATCAAACAGATCACTTTAAATGAATTTGGTACCACTAGGAACTAGCCGTTATCCAACATTCCCCTTTGGATATACTTGGTTTTGTACCTCGGCCAATGATTAAAATGGAAGCTCTCATAATTTAACAAATGTTTTATTTCTTGTGTGACATAATCGTAGAAATAGTTGTCGTGAACTACCAAGTAATTTCTTGTTCATGTGTCAACCATCGTATAAACCATCGTAGAGAACTGGAAAATACAGAACAGGTAGCACCTTGACAATAACCAGTTAACTACACTATCTTGTTGAAACTCCGGTCATAATACAACAAGTCTGCTTTAAATATACTCTACTCTTGGATTTGTTACTAATAATACTCATATGGTAGAATATGGTAGAACTACACAGACTACTTTACTCAGTAGGGTTAAATAATATTCAGACACAGGTTTTACTTGTTTGTACACACTTTTACATACTAACTTGGATGTCGGTCACCCAGTCAGGTAATGCATAATTCCACATCTTGTAAAAGATGTACTGGAATGATGGCCAAATAGAAACTCATAAAAGGTATATTGTTTGGTCTATAGTGAATAAAATTGCTGTTACTATATATCATTTGCTTTCCATTTTCATATAATATCTGCATAGCATATGTCAGTTATATGACCATAGTGATAATGCTTTTTTTTATGAATGAAGCAGGTTTGGAGGTCTGTCATCTCCATATGTGGTGTTGGTTTGGTAACTGCTTTTCTCTTTAACCCATCCATGCTGGTAGATGGGGCATTGAGTCATCACCCAGAACTGCCTTGGTGATGCCTGAATTTGATTGTTTGTTTTGTTTGATTTAACGTCCAGTCAACCATAATAGGTCCTTACCAAAATATCTCAAGGTTCTCTTAGACCACGAGGTTGGTGATCAAGTCTGTGTGATGAATTCAGGTACAAATCTCAGCCCTACACATTTAGCAAGATCGAGTTCATTTACTCCTCACATCACATAGACATGGTATGAGAAGGATTGCCCTTCGATATAACAGTAAATCTACCATCCCTGGGGGTGAAGGAGAAAAGTGGCTACAGTGGGACTCAATCATAAAGTCTGACAACCTTGGGATTACAAGTCCAGTGCTAATCCCAAGGTTGTCAGACTTTGTTGATTGAGTCAACCAGGTATTGCTAGGTGATGCGTTATATGCAGTCATTGTTTTTGTGTTAGAAAAAAACCAGAAAGATGAAGAGGAAATTATCGACAAATAAACATAAAGTTTTTATAGAATGCAGATATAGCAAATAACCCAGTCCTTAACAGAGTAGACTAAAGTCGATAGACTACAGGCATTACTCTACCACAGACACCTGATATGGAAGGTTTAACAGGCATAATTGGTCAACTTTGTTGTTGTCTCTTTCTCAAGCATACCAATTGCTCATGTTGTTATTGTCTATTTAACAGGCACACAAGGTGTTAGACCAGTTCCTGCAGCTTGGAAAGGACCCAGACATGTTCTGCAATTGGCTGAAGGAGACATGTGCAGCCAATGCTAAGCAACAGAGGGACTGCTGTGATTGCTTGATGGAATGGTGTAATGCCTTCATGCCATCATCAAAAGCGACTGTTTTGAAGCATCAGGGGTGTGTTTTTCAGTCACGACCATATGTAAAGTTCCAGTCTATACATCCCTATTGTGACCTATTATATTGGTTTCTATGCGAAGAGTTTTCAGTCCAAAATTTCAGAAATTTTGCATACATACCTAATGGATAGCCCCTTATCAAGCTATCAATGTGCATCTTTTATAATAATGATTTCCACAATTATTCAATATTTGCCACTTTCAGAACACAGAAGCATTGTAGCTTTATTGCGGAGCCAATGGGTGATAAAGGTGTCACGAAGCTCCCAGGGATTGGCGAGGTCTTGGGAGAAAGACTTACTGAAAAGGGCTATGATAAGGCAAGTACTAGTGTTTCATATTTCCAAACAACATTCTCAGACAATTTTTTGAGGTGGAGGGAGTTAGCCCAGTGGTTAAGATCACTGGACCCCAAGGCTGTAGGTTCCAGTCTGACTGCAGCTTCCTTTCCTCTTGATCCCCAGTGGTGGTAGACTTACTGCAATACCAAAGGCCACTGCTTCTCATACTATGACTATGTGGTGTGTGAATTAAAGGTACTCTCGCACCATTTTAACAGTGTAGGGGTGTGATTTCTAATTAAGTTTATCTCTCAGATTCAATCACCATCCCAGTGGTGTAAAACCAGTGAATATAAAGCTTAACCATATCAAGGATCACTGTAAAGGACTTGCTGACATTACATCGAAAAAGGCAACTGATCCTTCAAGTGCCCAAGTAATAGGTCTTCCACAGTATTTTCTATCTCAATTTAGGAATGTCTAAATTCGAAATTACCAAAAAACATGGTTTTTTTTCATAAAACACAGAAATATTGTTTTCACTGTTTAAAAGATTCAGTAAAACTGTTTTTTGTGGTAACCTGTTATTTCTGAAATCCCATAATTGTACCTTACTTCCCATGAAAAACATTGACCAGCTATCAAACAGACCACTTTAGATGAATTTGGTATCCAACATTCCCCTTTGGATATACTTGGTTTTGTACCTCAGCCAAAGATTAAAATGGAAGCCCTTATAATTTAACAGATGATTTATTTCTTGTGTGACATAATCGTAGAAATAGTCTTGTTGAACCACCGAAGTAATTTCTTGTTCACGTGTCAACCATCGTATAAATCATCGTAGAGAACTGGAAAATACAGAACAGGTAGCACCTTGACAATAACCAGTTAACTACACTATCTTGTTGAAACTCTGGTCATAATACAACAAGTCTGCTTTAAATATACTCTACTCTTGGATTTGTCACTAATAATGCTCATATGGTAGAATATGGTAGAACTACATAGATTCCTTTACTCAGTAGGGCTAAATAATATTCAGACACAGGTTTTACTTGTTTGTACACACTTTTACATACTAACTTGGATGTGGGTCACCCAGTCAGGCAATGCAGAATTCCACATCTGGTAAAAGATGTACTGGAATGATGGCCAAATAGAAACTCATAAAAGGTATACTGTTTGGTCTATAGTGAATAAAATTGCTGTTACTATGTATCATTTGCTTTCCATTTTCATATAATATCTGCAAAGCATATGTCAGTTATATGACCATAGTGATAATGCTTTTTTTATGAATGAAGCAGGTCTGGGGGTCTGTCATCTCCATATGTGGTGTTGGTTTGGTAACTGCTTTTCTCTTTAACCCATCCATGCTGGTAGATGGGGCATTGAGTCATCACCAAGAACTGGCTGGGTGATGCCTGAATTTGATTGTTTGTTTTGTTTGATTTAACGTCCAGTCAACCATAATAGGTCCTTACCAAAATATCTCAAGGTTCTCTTAGACCACGAGGTTGGTGATCAAGTCTGTGTGATGAATTCAGGTACAAATCTCAGCCCTACACATTTAGCAAGATCGAGTTCATTTACTCCTCACATCACATAGACATGGTATGAGAAGGATTGCCCTTCGATATAACAGTAAATCTACCATCCCTGGGGGTGAAGGAGAAAAGTGGCTACAGTGGGACTCAATCATAAAGTCTGACAACCTTGGGATTACAAGTCCAGTGCTAATCCCAAGGTTGTCAGACTTTGTTGATTGAGTCAACCAGGTATTGCTAGGTGATGCGTTATATGCAGTCATTGTTTTTGTGTTAGAAAAAAACCAGAAAGATGAAGAGGAAATTATCGACAAATAAACATAAAGTTTTTATAGAATGCAGATATAGCAAATAACCCAGTCCTTAACAGAGTAGACTAAAGTCGATAGACTACAGGCATTACTCTACCACAGACACCTGATATGGAAGGTTTAACAGGCATAATTGGTCAACTTTGTTGTTGTCTCTTTCTCAAGCATACCAATTGCTCATGTTGTTATTGTCTATTTAACAGGCACACAAGGTGTTAGACCAGTTCCTGCAGCTTGGAAAGGACCCAGACATGTTCTGCAATTGGCTGAAGGAGACATGTGCAGCCAATGCTAAGCAACAGAGGGACTGCTGTGATTGCTTGATGGAATGGTGTAATGCCTTCATGCCATCATCAAAAGCGACTGTTTTGAAGCATCAGGGGTGTGTTTTTCAGTCACGACCATATGTAAAGTTCCAGTCTATACATCCCTATTGTGACCTATTATATTGGTTTCTATGCGAAGAGTTTTCAGTCCAAAATTTCAGAAATTTTGCATACATACCTAATGGATAGCCCCTTATCAAGCTATCAATGTGCATCTTTTATAATAATGATTTCCACAATTATTCAATATTTGCCACTTTCAGAACACAGAAGCATTGTAGCTTTATTGCGGAGCCAATGGGTGATAAAGGTGTCACGAAGCTCCCAGGGATTGGCGAGGTCTTGGGAGAAAGACTTACTGAAAAGGGCTATGATAAGGCAAGTACTAGTGTTTCATATTTCCAAACAACATTCTCAGACAATTTTTTGAGGTGGAGGGAGTTAGCCCAGTGGTTAAGATCACTGGACCCCAAGGCTGTAGGTTCCAGTCTGACTGCAGCTTCCTTTCCTCTTGATCCCCAGTGGTGGTAGACTTACTGCAATACCAAAGGCCACTGCTTCTCATACTATGACTATGTGGTGTGTGAATTAAAGGTACTCTCGCACCATTTTAACAGTGTAGGGGTGTGATTTCTAATTAAGTTTATCTCTCAGATTCAATCAACATCCCAGTGGTGTAAAACCAGTGAATATAAAGCTTAACCATATCAAGGATCACTGTAAAGGACTTGCTGACATTACATCGAAAAAGGCAACTGATCCTTCAAGTGCCCAAGTAATAGGTCTTCCACAGTATTTTCTATCTCAATTTAGGAATGTCTAAATTCGAAATTACCAAAAAACATGGGTTTTTTTCATAAAACACAGAAATATTGTTTTCACTGTTTAAAAGATTCAGTAAAACTGTTTTTTGTGGTAACCTGTTATTTCTGAAATCCCATAATTGTACCTTACTTCCCATGAAAAACATTGACCAGCTATCAAACAGACCACTTTAGATGAATTTGATATCCAACATTCCCCTTTGGATATACTTGGTTTTGTACCTCAGCCAAAGATTAAAATGGTAGCCCTTATAATTTAACAGATGATTTATTTCTTGTGTGACATAATCGTAGAAATAGTCTTGTTGAACCACCGAAGTAATTTCTTGTTCACGTGTCAACCATCGTATAAATCATCGTAGAGAACTGGAAAATACAGAACAGGTAGCACCTTGACAATAACCAGTTAACTACACTATCTTGTGGAAACTCTGGTCATAAAAGAACAAGTCTGCTTTAAATATACTCTACTCTTGGATTTGTCACTAATAATACTCATATGGTAGAATATGGTAGAACTACACAGACTCCTTTACTCAGTAGGGTGAAATAATATTCAGACACAGGTTTTACTTCTTTGTACACACTTTTACAAACTAACTTGGATGTCAGTCACCCAGTCAGGCAATGCAGAATTCCACATCTGGTAAAAGATGTACTGGAATGATGGCCAAATAGAAACTCATAAAAGGTATACTGTTTGGTCTATAGTGAATAAAATTGCTGTTACTATATATCATTTGCTTTCCATTTTCATATGATATCTGCATAGCATATGTCAGTTATATGACCATAGTGATAATGCTTTTTTTATGAATGAAGCAGGTTTGGGGGTCTGTCATCTCCATATGTGGTGTTGGTTTGGTAACTGCTTTTCTCTTTAACCTATCCATGCTGGTAGATGGGGCATTGAGTCATTACCCAGAACTGCCTGGGTGATGCCTGAATTTGATTGTTTGTTTTGTTTGATTTAACATCCAGTCAACCATAATAGGTCCTTACCAAAATATCTCAAGGTTCTCTTAGACCACGATGTTGGTGATCAAGTCTGTGTGATGAATTCAGGTACAAATCTCAGCCCTACACATTTACCAAGATAGAGTTCATTTACTCCTCACATCACATAGACATGGTATGAGAAGGATTGGCCTTCGATATAACAGTAAATCTACCATCCCTGAGGGTGAAGGAGAAAAGTGGCTACAGTGGGACTCAATCAAGAAAGTCTGACAACCTTGGGATTACAAGTCCAGTGATAATCCCAAGGTTGTCAGACTTTGTTGATTGAGTCAACCAGGTATTGCCAGGTGATGCCTTATATGCAGTCATTGTTTTTGTGTAAAAAAGAAACCAGAAAGAAAAAGAGGAAATTATCAACAAATAAACATAAAATTTCTATAGAATGCAGATATAGCAAATAACCCAGTCCTTAACAGTGTAGACTACAGTCGATAGACTACAGGCATTACTGCTCTTACACCTGATATGGAAGGTTTAACAGGCATAATTGGCAACTTTGTTGTTGTCTCTTTCTCAAGCATACCAATTGCTGACGCTGTTATTGTCTATTTAACAGGCATACAAGGTGCTAGGCCAGTTCCTGCAGCTTGGAAAGGACCCAGACATGTTCTGTGATTGGTTCAAGGAGATATGTGCAGCCAATGCTAAGCAACAGAGGGACTGGTGTGATTGCTTGATGGAATGGTGTAATGCCTTTATGCCATCATTAAAAGCGACTGTTTTGAAGCATCAGGGGTGTGTTTTTTAGTCACAACCATATGTAAAATTCCAGTCTATACATCCCTATCATGACCTTTTATATTGACTTCTATGCAAAGAAATTTCAGTCCAAAACTTCAGAAATTCTGCGTACATACTTTATGGATGGCCCCTTATCAAGCTATCAATTTGCCATTTTGTAATAATGATTTCTACAATTATGCAATATTTGCCACTTTCAGAACACAGAAGCATTAGAGCTTTATTGCAGAGCCAATGGGTGATAAAGGTGTCACGAAGCTCCCAGGGATTGGCGAGGTCTTGGGAGAAAGACTTACTGAAAGGGGCTATGATAAGGCAAGTACTAGTGCTTCATATTTCCAAACAACATTCTCAGACAATTTTATTGAGGTGGGGGGAGTTAGCTCAGTGGTTAAGATCACTGGACCCCAAGGCTGTAGGTTCCAGTCTGACTGCAGCTTCATTTCCTCTTTATCCCCAGTGGTGGTAGACTTACTGCAATACCAAAGGCCACTGTTTCTCATACTATGACTATGTGGTGTGTGAGTTAACGGTACTCTCGTGCCTTGGTAACAGTGTAGGGGTGTGATTTCTAACTAAGTTCATCTCTCAGATTCAATCACCATCCCAGTGGTGTAAAACCAGTGAATATAATGCTTAACCGTATCAAGGATCACTGGAAAGGACTTGCTGACATTACATCAAAAAAGGCAACTGATCCTTCAAGTGCCCAAGTAATAGGTCTTCCACAGTATTTTCTATCTCAATTTAGGAATGTCCAAATTAGGAATTACTCAAAAACATGGGTTTTTATAAAACACAGACATATTGTCTTCACTGTTTAAAAGATTCAGTAGAACTGGTTTTTCTGGTAACCTGTTATTTCTGAAACCCCATAATTGTACCTTACTTCCCATAAAAACCTTTGACCAGCTATCAAACAGACCACTTTAAATGAATTTGGTACCACCAGGAACTAGCTTCATCCAACATTCCCCTTTGGATATACTTGGTTTTGTACCTCGGCCAATGATTAAAATGGAAGCTCTCATAATTTAACAGATGTTTTATTTCTTGTGTGACACAATAGTAGAAATAGTCGTGTTGGACCACCGAAGTAATTTCTTGTTCATGTGTCAACCGTCGTATAAACTATCGTAGAGAACTGAAAAATACAGAACAGGTAGCACCTTGACAATAACCAGTTAACTACACTATCTTGTGGAAACTCCGGTCATAATACAACAAGTCTGCTTTAAATATACTCTACTCTTGGATTTGTCACTAATAATACTCATATGGTAGAATATGGTAGAATTACACAGACCCCTTTACTCAGTAGTGTGGAATAATATTCAGATACAGGTTTTACTTGTTTGTACACACTTTTACATACTAACTTGGATGTCGGTCACCCAGTCAGGTAATGCAGAATTCCACATCTGGTAAAAGATGTACTGGAATGATGGCCAAATAGAAACCCATAAGGTATATTGTTTGGTCTACAGTGAACAAAATTGCTGTTACTATATATCATTTGCTTTCCATTTTCATATTATATCTGCATAGCATATGTCAGTTATATGACCATAGTGATAATGCTATTTTCTTTTTATTAATGGAGCAGGTCTGGGGGTCTGTCATCTCCATATGTGGTGTTGGTTTTTTTGGTTTTTTTATCTTCTTTATTGAATCATCACATGTAGTCTTACATTTTTTTGTGTTTTCCTCTTTTATACAATAAACATTGTAGGTTAGATGATTAATAATTAGGATGAGGCTTCAACTATCATGAGTTGATTTTCATAGCCCCTCCTAGTCCCGGTATTTGCGTTTATGAATATTTATATAACCGGATTGAGTGTCACAGTACAACTAAGAGACAGTCAAGTTGGCTTTAATGGCGTTTTCTATTAGTGAACCGACGTTTCGGGCTACATGTTGCCCTTTATCAAGGTTTATATTTATATAGCCACTGAGTGAAAAGTAAGATACTACAAAGTCACAAAATCTTTATATGTACTCATGAGACTCACATGAAAAAAAGTCAACAGATTACCCATAGGTATTCTGTCATGACTAGCACATAATGATCGGAGAGAAACAACCACTTCTCAACCAAACATGTAGAACCAAGTATTGCTGTATTGAGAGCAAAGCTAGAGAGCATCCCAAAAAAACAATCAGTAAAAAAAACAAAAAAAAACAGCAAAACCACACCAAACCACAAAAACTTGCCCATTTTTAGGGCCAACCAACCATTCATATATTTTTTAGACTCTCTAGGAACTTGGTCTTAGTCAGAGATTTAAAAGCCTTGAAAGTCTGTGTTTCTGATTAAAGGCGTTTGTAGGTTCCATAGATTTCCCCCATTAAAGTGCACCGAGTTTATATATGCCGCACAGTTTGGTTTAAAGACTGTCAAAACGGGGGCGTTTGGTAACTACTTTTCTCTTTAACCCATCCATGCTGGTAGATTGGGCATTGAGTCATCACCCAGAACTGGCTGGGTGATGCCTAAATTTGTTTGTTTGGTTTGATTTAACGTCCAGTCAACCATTATAGGTCCTTACCAAAATATCTCAAGGTTCTCTTAGACCACGAGGTTGGTGATCAAGTCTGTGTGATGAATTCAGGTACAAACCTTAGCCCTACACATTTACCAAGATAGAGTTCATTTACTCCTCACATCACATAGACATGGTATGAGAAGGATTGGCCTTCGATATAACAGTAAATCTACCATCCCTGGGGGTGAAGGAGAAAAGCGGCTGCAGTGGGACTCAATCATAAAGTCTGACAACCTTGGGATTACAAATCTAGTGTTAATCTCAAGGTTGTCAAACTTTGTTGATTGAGTCAACCAGGTATTGCCAAGTGATACCTTATATGCAGTCATTGTTTTTGTGTAAAAAAAAAACCAGAAGGAAAAAGAGGAAATTGTAGACAAATAAACATAAAATTTCTATAGAATGCAGATATAGCAAATAACCCAGTCCTTAACAGTGTAGACTACAGTCTATAGACTACAGGCATTACTCTACCACAGACACCTGATATGGAAGGTTTAACAGGCATAATTGGTCAACTTTGTTGTTGTCTCTTTCTCAAGCGTACCAATTACTCATGTTGTAATTGTATATTTAACAGGCATACAAGATGTTAGGCCAGTTCCTGCAGCTGGGAAAGGACCCAGACATGTTCTGCGATTGGCTGAAGGAGATATGTGCAGCCAATTCTAAGCAACAGAGGGACTGCTGTGATTGCTTGATGGAATGGTGTAATGCCTTCATGCCATCATCAAAAGCGACTGTTTTGAAGCATCAGGGGTGTGTTTTTTAGTCACAACCATATGTAAAATTCCAGTCTATACATCCCTATCGTGACCTATTATATTGGTTTCTAAACAAAGAGATTTCAGTACAAAATTTCAGAAATTCTGTGTACTGCCTTATGATTGGCCCCTTATCAAGCTATCAATTTGCCCCTTTTGTAATGATTTCTACAATTATTCAATATTTGCCACTTTCAGAACACAGAAGCATTGGAGCTTTATTGCGGAGCCAATGGGTGATAAAGGTGTCACGAAGCTCCCAGGGATTGGCGAGGTCTTGGGAGAAAGACTTACTGAAAGGGGCTATGATAAGGCAAGTACTAGTGCTTCATATTTCCAAACAACATTCTCAGACAATTTTATTGAGCTGGGGGGAGTTAGCCCAGTAGTTAAGATCACTGGACCCCAAGGCTGTAGGTTCCAGTCTGACTGCAGCTTCATTTCCTCTTTATCCTCAGTGGTGGTAGACTTACTGCAATACCAAAGGCCACTGCTTCTCATACTATGACTATGTGGTGTGTGAATTAAAGGAACTCTCTCACGCCTTGGTAACAGTGTAGGGGTGAGATTTCTAACTAAGTTCATCTCTCAGATTCAATCACCATCCCAGTGGTGTAAAACCAGTGAATATGAAGCTTAACCGTATCAAGGATCACTGGAAAGGACTTGCTGACATTACATTAAAAAAGGCAACTGATCCTTCAAGTGCCCAAGTAATAGGTCTTCCACAGTATTCTCTATCTCAAATTAGGAATGTCCAAATTAGGAATTACCCAAAAACATGGATTTTTATAAAACACAGAAATATTGTCTTCACTGTTTAAAAGATTCAGTAGAACTGATTTTTGTGGTAACCTGTTATTTCTGAAACCCCATAATTGTACCTTACTTCCCATGAAAAACATTTACCAGCTATCAAACAGACCACTTTAAATGAATTGGGTACCACCAGGAACTAGCTTAATCCAACATTCCCCCTTGGATGTACTTGGTTTTGTCCCTCCGCCAATGATTAAAATGGAAGCTCTCATAATTTAACAGATGATTCTTTTCTTGTGTGACATAATCATAGAAATAGTCTTGTTGAACCACTGAAGTAATTTCTTGTTCATGTGTCAACCATCATATAAACCATCGTAGAGAACTGGAAAATACAGAACAGGTAGCACCTTGACAATAACCAGTTAACTACACTATCTTGTTGAAACTCTGGTCATAATACAACAAGTCTGCTTTAAATATACACTACACTTGGATTTGTCACTAATAATACTCATATGGTAGAATATGGTAGAACTACACAGACCCCTTTACTCAGTAGGGTGAATTCATATTCAGACACAGGTTTTACTTGTTTGTACACACTTTTACATACTCATTACCCCTATCCCTGAACACAAAGAAGGAGTCGATAGTTGGGAATAATAAAATTTATTTTAATTTTATATACCTTTACCGACATGAATATTAATAGGTAAATATGAATATGAAATAAGGTAAATAAAGTAATTGACAGATATATAATGAGGTCAATTACGTATAAGATACATATTTGTAATTGACAGGTATAATGGTATGTCAATTATGTATATGGTAGTATAACAAATAGTATGGTTATACAATATGAGGTATAATGGTTATACAATATGATGTATAAAAAACGCCCTACGGAGTAGGAGATAAGAAAGAGAGGTGAGAGTGGGTGGTAAAGAAAAATACGTGTGAACGTAGTGGAGAACAGGAGCAGAATGAGGTGGAGGTCAGAGATGCGGTGGCCCACGTGACCGCGGGGTTCACGTGACCGACACCAGGGGGGAGTGCGCAGGGTGCGCGAGGGGGCGTGTCAGGGGGAGCAATGACCACCCCTGACCAACGGCCATGGGTTACCCATTACCCCTATCCCTGAACACAAAGAAGGAGTCGATAGTTGGGAATAATAAAATTTATTTTAATTTTATATACCTTTACCGACATGAATATTAATAGGTAAATATGAATATGAAATAAGGTAAATAAAGTAATTGACAGATATATAATGAGGTCAATTACGTATAAGATACATATTTGTTATTGACAGGTATAATGGTATGTCAATTATGTATATGGTAGTATAACAAATAGTATGGTTATACAATATGAGGTATAATGGTTATACAATATGATGTATAAAAAACGCCAAGACCAGAAAAATGAGGCGAGGTGGGGGGGAGAAAAGTTTGTGAGGGATGTGAGTCACTGGTTGAGGGACTGTATGAGGGACGCATTCACTTCGTGTGCGTTCGAGTCCCTGATGTATCCCCTGTGTGCATTTGAGCGCCACCCCCCGTAGCGTTGAATGGAGAGTTCAGAGACCCCGGCCTGGAAGGCCTGAGTGGCGGCGGCCTTTCTCAGGCTGTGTAGAGTATAGGTCTTAGGGGGGTGGCCTGCTGTGGTGTTGAGCCGCTCCCACTCCTTTGACAGCGACCGCGTCGTTATTAGCGACCTGTCAGCGTTGAGCAGGAACGGATCCGTCGGTAGCAGCGTGGGGACCGCGGCGAGCATATTCCTCACGGCCGTCACCGGGCACGACCTCGGGTCCGGGGAGGATTGGAGCCTCACGTGTTTTTCCTCCCCCACGCACTGGAGGTTCTTGGCGGCCTTGATGCGGACCGCCACGTGATCTGCCGTGAGCACCACGTCCCCACGTGAGAGGTGGCGCACCGGATCGAATGCCCTGGCCGTAGGGGGGGCGACCTCGCTCTGCCGCAGTGCGGCGTAATACAGGAGGAGGAACGCGGCCCGTAGGGTCAGGTCGAGGGGCGTGTCCGACAGTAGCTCGAGGACCCCCTGGAGCGCGGCCATGGGGATCGGAGGCTTGACGTTCGGTGTGTAGGCCTTGTTCCTCCTCATGGCGTCGATGGCCCTCCTGACCCTCACGTCCTCTGTAGCCGTAACGTCCCCGCCCGAGAGCCGTAGGTGTGTCCTCACGTGCGAGAGCTGGTTGGCCACGGTCGCCAGCGAGGGGGCGTGGTCCGCGAGGTACTCCAGGAAGGCCGTGATGAAACTCACGGACAGTGCCTGCGGGTCGGTCCTCGTCCGTCGGCAGAAGGCGAGGTAGGTGGACACGGCGCTCTTCTGGTTCGCGACCGTGCCTGGGGCACGTGCCTCGGCCTGCCGCGCAGATGCCTTCCGTTGGAGAGAGCGTAGCGCCGGATCTGCAGGACAGGCGAAGCACAGGCACGAATGAAGCATGGTTACAAGGCACCACGGACCACAGATCATGATATCTCATCAGGCATGCAGCATTGTTAAAATCCCTCGAGGACAGGTGGGCCCTACTGAGTGCGTCGGCGACCGTATTTTGGACCCCGGGGACGTGCGTGTAGACCAGGTCGACTTGCAGTTTGGCCTGGACCATCCAGGCCTGTCGGGCACACTCGGCAAGGACGCGGTTGCGTGCCCGCCCCGACGTGAGTGCCTGGACGGTCCCCATGTTGTCACAGAAGACCTCGATCCTGGTCCCACGATCACGGTCCCCGAGGAACGTGTGAAGCGCATAGATGGTGTTCAGGGCCTCGAGCTCAGAAATGCAGTCCACGGGGTCATTGATGGGACAAACCTGGCACGCGTAGGCCGCACGGCCGTCTGTACCCCCCACGCCCGAGAGGCAGGCGTCGACCGTGATACACTTTGTCGCCGGCCCTCGAGGGATGAGGGCGTGCCCGTTCCACCCGGCGGCAAACCGTAGGAACCACTGGAGGTCCTGTCGCATGTCCGAGCTCACGTTGATGTAGAACCCGTCCATCGACCGTAGGGCCTCCAGTAGTTTGCTGACGAACGGCCTCGCCGGCAGATACATTTGGCGACGTGCAGGATTTTGCCGAGGACGGATTGAAGCTGTCGCTTCGTCAGCGACCGCTTCCTGGCGACCGCCCCAACGTGTTCCCGCACGTCCTCCAACTTGTCCTGAGGGATGGTGAGGGACATCTCGGCGGCATTGATCTCGATGCCCAGCCAGCGCACGGTCTGATTAGGGGCCTGCGCCTTTTCCCGGGCCTCGGGGAGGCCGAGCTCGGCGAACAGATCTCGGGCTATGGCAAAGTCCGAGGCAGATTTCTCCTGAGATGGCGACAGTATGATGAGGTCGTCCAGATACATGGCGGCCTCGACACCCTTACCGGCGAGTATCCCCACGATGGCCTCGGCCACGCACTGCATGTGATACGAGGACGCGCGGGCGCCGAACGGCATGGCCGTATCACAATAATACCCGCCGTCCCACAGGAAACACAGCAGTGGCCAGTCGAGGGGATCGCACCTAAAGTTCTTATAGGCGCGCGAGATGTCGATGGTCGCCATGTAGCTCCCTGGCCCCGAGGCCACGAGGCGGGTGACGAAACCGTCGACCGTAGGGAGACTGTGCTCGCGCTCTTCTCCGTATACCGCGTTTTTCATCACGTAGGCATTGACGCTACGGTCCCGGGGGAAGGTCATATCCGTTATGACGCGGCGGGCCTCGGACCCGCGCTTCTCCCGGGACATCAACGGCGAAACGTGGCACCACGGCTCGAAGGGAGCCTCCGTGAACGGCCCCATGAGGTTCGAGAATCCACTCTCCTTTCTGATAAAATCGCCGACTTGCTTCGGGAATCCGGTGGCGCTCGGATGGTTGGGGACGTCCCGAGTGTCGCTGGCCGGCCCGAGGTAGCCGAGGGGGAATCCGTATCTTATGAACCCGAGGAGTTCCCCTTTTCCTTCCATGCCCGTCAGGTAGTGCTCCCACGCCCGTAGTTTGAGGTCCGTCGGCAGGGTTATCTTTGTGCACAGGGCGTTGGGCAGGCCCGAGGCCCGGACCGCCTCGTAGATGTGGCCGTGCGCCGGGGGGCCGGCCTCGGTGAAGCGGGGCCACTCGGCCCGCCTGTGTTCCATGAAGGCCTCCGGGTCCGTCCGGAGTCCGGGCGAAGGAATTCCGGTTCGGCAGACTTCCTTTAGTCCGCCGAAATCCGGAGTGTTAGTTGTGTCTTCAGTCGGCGCGGTAACACTAACACTCGTGCTACCGCAGTGGGTTGGCGGTGACCGCGCGGTGAGCCTGTCGTCCACGTGGCTGGTCCCGCCCCCTTCGTTGTTGTTGTTTATGTTCGGGGCCCGACCACGTGGCCCGGCGGGCTTCGTCTTGTGGTCACGTGCACCCCCCGTGTTGTCCCCCCTCCACGTGAGGGGGTGGGGGGCCGCCATGGTCACCGGGCCGCCTCCTTTTACGACCCCCGCCCACGTCCGGTCACCGGAAATCCTGTTGGCGGTGGGGGAGATCACAGGGCCCGCTGGTGTTACATCACGTGGATTGCACCCCACGACCCCGGGCCCGGGGGAAGGGGCTCGTGTTGTGACTGTGTGCGGGTGCGCTCCGCTCACTCGCGGGGCGCACCGTAGCCGTTTTTTGCCCCGTGTCCGTGTTGGGGGAGCACATCCGCTCTCGGGTCGACCGCCCGGGGCGTGTGTCCGGCCTGGGGTGCGTGTCCGGCCTGGGGTGCTCGCCGGGGTGCCGGTGTGGGTGCAGCCTGTCCGTTGGGTGCAGCCTTACCCAAAAACATGGATTTTTATAAAACACAGAAATATTGTCTTCACTGTTTAAAAGATTCAGTAGAACTGATTTTTGTGGTAACCTGTTATTTCTGAAACCCCATAATTGTACCTTACTTCCCATGAAAAACATTTACCAGCTATCAAACAGACCACTTTAAATGAATTGGGTACCACCAGGAACTAGCTTAATCCAACATTCCCCCTTGGATGTACTTGGTTTTGTCCCTCGGCCAATGATTAAAATGGAAGCTCTCATAATTTAACAGATGATTCTTTTCTTGTGTGACATAATCATAGAAATAGTCTTGTTGAACCACTGAAGTAATTTCTTGTTCATGTGTCAACCATCATATAAACCATCGTAGAGAACTGGAAAATACAGAACAGGTAGCACCTTGACAATAACCAGTTAACTACACTATCTTGTTGAAACTCTGGTCATAATACAACAAGTCTGCTTTAAATATACACTACACTTGGATTTGTCACTAATAATACTCATATGGTAGAATATGGTAGAACTACACAGACCCCTTTACTCAGTAGGGTGAAATCATATTCAGACACAGGTTTTACTTGTTTGTACACACTTTTACATACTCATTACCCCTATCCCTGAACACAAAGAAGGAGTCGATAGTTGGGAATAATAAAATTTATTTTAATTTTATATACCTTTACCGACATGAATATTAATAGGTAAATATGAATATGAAATAAGGTAAATAAAGTAATTGACAGATATATAATGAGGTCAATTACGTATAAGATACATATTTGTAATTGACAGGTATAATGGTATGTCAATTATGTATATGGTAGTATAACAAATAGTATGGTTATACAATATGAGGTATAATGGTTATACAATATGATGTATAAAAAACGCCCTACGGAGTAGGAGATAAGAAAGAGAGGTGAGAGTGGGTGGTAAAGAAAAATACGTGTGAACGTAGTGGAGAACAGGAGCAGAATGAGGTGGAGGTCAGAGATGCGGTGGCCCACGTGACCGCGGGGTTCACGTGACCGACACCAGGGGGGAGTGCGCAGGGTGCGCGAGGGGGCGTGTCAGGGGGAGCAATGACCACCCCTGACCAACGGCCATGGGTTACCCATTACCCCTATCCCTGAACACAAAGAAGGAGTCGATAGTTGGGAATAATAAAATTTATTTTAATTTTATATACCTTTACCGACATGAATATTAATAGGTAAATATGAATATGAAATAAGGTAAATAAAGTAATTGACAGATATATAATGAGGTCAATTACGTATAAGATACATATTTGTTATTGACAGGTATAATGGTATGTCAATTATGTATATGGTAGTATAACAAATAGTATGGTTATACAATATGAGGTATAATGGTTATACAATATGATGTATAAAAAACGCCAAGACCAGAAAAATGAGGCGAGGTGGGGGGGAGAAAAGTTTGTGAGGGATGTGAGTCACTGGTTGAGGGACTGTATGAGGGACGCATTCACTTCGTGTGCGTTCGAGTCCCTGATGTATCCCCTGTGTGCATTTGAGCGCCACCCCCCGTAGCGTTGAATGGAGAGTTCAGAGACCCCGGCCTGGAAGGCCTGAGTGGCGGCGGCCTTTCTCAGGCTGTGTAGAGTATAGGTCTTAGGGGGGTGGCCTGCTGTGGTGTTGAGCCGCTCCCACTCCTTTGACAGCGACCGCGTCGTTATTAGCGACCTGTCAGCGTTGAGCAGGAACGGATCCGTCGGTAGCAGCGTGGGGACCGCGGCGAGCATATTCCCGGTGTCGGCGCCGCTGGTGAGGGTCCCGGTCGTCATCGCGAGTCGGACTCGCTCCTCCTGGATCCGCGAGTAATCGCACCACGACAACCTCCCGGCCTCGATCTGGTCGAACACGTGGTTAGACCATCTCCTGACTCCGGCCCACGGCCGGCTCTGGGCGTCGATTGACACCTGGTGTAAGTGCCTGAACATGGCCTCGCGGTCCACAGGGTCGACCGCACGGTCATCCCCGAGCAAGCCAATAAACGCACTCAGGTATTCGAGGGGGCCCAGGGTTCCCCTCAGTTCTAGCTTCTGGGACAACGTGTAAACCCCCTCCCTATCCACGAACATGTACGGTTTACTGATCAAACGAGTAACATGAATATCGGAGTGCAGCTTACCAGCCGTCTTGTCGTGGCGGATGGCCTCACGGTCGAGCTCACGTTGGATATACGGGTCCCCTGCGTAGCGGTCTTGCAGCTGGCGGGGTGGAGGCATGGCGCGGCTGGCTTGATCCTCGGCCCAGTCCCGCGTCCTGACTTCGGCGACTGAGCGAACCGTAGGGGGCGATGCTCGTCCCGTTGACCGTTGGGTCTGCAGTTGAATCAGTGCGTCCAACTTCTTACTCAGGTCCGAGAGTCCGGTCTCTACGGCCACGAGGCGGGCCGACCGGAGGCTACCGGCCTGAGACGCGGACTCCGCCTGGTCGCTCTCCCTCACGGTTGACTCCGAGGCCTGGTCCGTGGTCGTGGAGGCGCTCGCTTGCGCGCGTGTAGTGGGTGGTGCCATCCTATCTGCCCTGTAAATCACGTGAACTTTACCCGTATTCAGACACTGTCTCTGCACGGTCAGATACTCGGGGAGTATCGAAGACGGCGTGGAGAGTAGGCCAAAAGTGGGAGAAAGAAAAATACGTGTGAACGTAGTGGAGAACAGGAGCAGAATGGATGGAGGTCAGAGACGCGGTGGCCCACGTGACCGCGGGGTTCACGTGACCGACACCAGGGGGGAGTGCGCAGGGTGCGCGAGGGGGCGTGTCAGGGGGAGCAATGACCACCCCTGACCAACGGCCATGGGTTACCAACTTGGATGTGGGTCACCCAGTCAGGTAATGCAGAATTCCACATCTGGTAAAAGATGTAATGGAATGATGGCCAAATAGAAACCCATAGAAGTTATTTTGTTTGGTCTATAGTGAATAAAATTGCTGTTACTATATATCATTTGCTTTCCATTTTCATATAATATCTGCATAGCATATGTCAGTTATATGACCATAGTGATAACGCTTTTTTTATGAATGAAGCAGGTCTGGGGGTCTGTCATCTCCATATGTGGTGTTGGTTTGGTAACTGCTTTTCTCTTTAACCCATCCATGCTGGTAGATTGGGCATTGAGTCATCACCCAGAACTGGCTGGGTGATGCCTAAATTTGTTTGTCTGTTTGGTTTGATTTAACGTCCAGTCAACCATTATAGGTCCTTACCAGAATTTCTCAAGGTTCTCTTAGACCATGAGGGTGGTGATCAAGTCTGTGTGATGAATTCAGGTAGAAATCTCACCCCTACACATTTACTAAGATAGAGTTCTTTTACTTCTCACATCACATCGACATGGTATGAGAAGGATTGGCCTTCGATATAACAGTAAATCTATAACTACTGGGGGTGAAGGAGAAAAGTGGCTGCAGTGGGACTCAATCAACAAAGTCTGTCAACCTTGGGATTACAAGTCCAGTGCTTAACCCAAGGTTGTCGGACTTCGTTGATTGAGTCAATCAGGTATTGCCAGGTGATGCCATATATGCACTCATTGTTTTTGTGTAAAAAAAAAAACCAAAAGGAAAAAGAGGAAATTATCAACAAATAAACATAAAATTTCTATAGAATGCAGATATAGCAAATAACCCAGTCCTTAACAGTGTAGACTACAGTCGATAGACTACAGGCATTACTCTACCACAGACACCTGATATGGAAGGTTTAACAGGCATAATTGGCAACTTTGTTGTTGTCTCTTTCTCAAGCATACCAATTGCTGACGTTGTTATTGTCTATTTAACAGGCATACAAGGTGTTAGGCCAGTTCCTGCAGCTTGGAAAGGACCCAGACATGTTCTGTGATTGGTTCAAGGAGATATGTGCAGCCAATGCTAAGCAACAGAGGGACTGCTGTGATTGCTTGATGGAATGGTGTAATGCCTTTATGCCATCATTAAAAGCGACTGTTTTGAAGCATCCGGGGTGTCTTTTTTAGTCACGACCATATGTAAAATTCCAGTCAATACATCCCTATCATGACCTTTTATATTGATTTCTATGCAAAGAGATTTCAGTCCAAAACATCAGAAATTCTGCGTACATACCTTATGGATGGCCCCTTATCAAGCTATCAATTTGCCATTTTGTAATAATGATTTCTACAATTATTCAATATTTGCCACTTTCAGAACACAGAAGCATTGGAGCTTTATTGCGGAGCCAATGGGTGATAAAGGTGTCACGAAGCTCCCAGGGATTGGCGAGGTCTTGGAAGAAAGACTTACTGAAAGGGGCTATGATAAGGCAAGTACTAGTGCTTCATATTTCCAAACAACATTCTCAGACAATTTTATTGAGGTGGGGGGAGTTAGCTCAGTGGTTAAGATCACTGGACCCCAAGGCTGTAGGTTCCAGTCTGACTGCAGCTTCCTTTCCTCTTGATCCCCAGTGGTGGTAGACTTACTGCAATACCAAAGGCCACTGCTTCTCATACTATGACTATGTGGTGTGTGAATTAACGGTACTCTCGTGCCTTGGTAACAGTGTAGGGGTGAGATTTCTAACTAAGTTCATCTGTCAGATTCAATCACCATCCCAGTGGTGTAAAACCAGTGAATATAAAGCTTAACCATATCAAGGATCACTGGAAAGGACTTGCTGACATTACATTAAAAAAGGCAACTGATCCTTAAAGAGCCCAAGTAATAGGTCTTCCACAGTATTTTCTATCTCAATTTATTTTTCTATCTCAATTTAGGAATGTCCAAATTAGGAATTACCCGAAAACATGGATTTTTATAAAACACAGAAATATTGTCTTCACTGTTCAATAGATTCAGTAGAACTGGTGTATGTGGCAACCTGTTATTTCTGAAACCCCATAATTGTACCTTACTTCCCATGAAAAACATTGACCAGCTATCAAACAGACCACTTTAGATGAATTTGGTATCGAACATTCCCCTTTGGATATACTTGGTTTTGTACCTCGGCCAATGATTAAAATGGAAGCTCTAATAATTTAACAGATGATTTATTTCTTGTGCGACATAATCGTAGAAATAGTCGTGTTGAACCACCGAAGAAATTTCTTGTTCATGTGTCAACCATCATATAAAACCATCGTAGAGAACTGGAAAATACAAAACAGGTAGCACCTTGACAATAACCAGTTAACTACACTATCCTGTTGAAACTCCAGTCATAATACAACAAGTCTGCTTTAGATATACTCTACACTTGGATTTGTCACTAATAATACTCATATGGTAGAATATGGTAGAACTACACAGACCCCTTTACTCAGTAGGGTGAAATCATATTCAGACACAGGTTTTACTTGTTTGTACACACTTTTACATACTAACTTTGATGTGGGTCACCCAGTCAGGTAATGCAGAATTCCACATCTGGTAAAAGATGTACTGGAATGATGACCAAATAGAAACCCATAAAAGGTATATAGTGAATAAAATTGCTGTTACTATATATCATTTGCTTTCCATTTTCATATAATATCTGCATAGCATATGTCATTTATATGACCATAGTGATAATGCTTTTTTTTTTATGAATGAAGCAGGTCTGGGGGTCTGTCATCTCCATATGTGGTGTTGGTTTGGTAACTGCTTTTCTCTTTAACCCATCCATGCTGGTAGATGGGGCATTGAGTCATCACCCAGAACTGGCTGGGTGATGCCTAAATTTGTTTGTTTGTTTGGTTTGATTTAACATCCAGTCAACCATTATAGGTCCTTACCAGAATTTCTCAAGGTTCTCTTAGACCACGAGGGTGGTGATCAAGTCTGTGTGATGAATTTAGGTAGAAATCTCACCCCTACACATTTACTAAGATAGAGTTTTTTTACTTCTCACATCACATCGACATGGTATGAGAAGGATTGGCATTCGATATAACAATAAATCTACCACCTCTGGGGGTGAAGGAGAAAAGTCGCTGCAGTGGGACTCAATTCATAAAGTCTGACAACCTTGGGATTACAAGTCCAGTGCTAATCTCAAGGTTGTCAGACTTTGTTGATTGAGTCAATCAGGTATTGCCAGGTGATGCCATATATGCACTCATTGTTTTTGTGTAAAAAAAAAAACCAAAAGGAAAAAGAGGAAATTATCAACAAATAAACATAAAATTTCTATAGAATGCAGATATAGCAAATAACCCAGTCCTTAACAGTGTAGACTACAGTCTATAGACTACAGGCATTACTCTACCACAGACACCTGATATGGAAGGTTTAACAGGCATAATTGGTCAACTTTGTTGTTGTCTCTTTCTCAAGCATACCAATTGCTCATGTTGTTATTGTCTATTTAACAGGCATACAAGGTGTTAGGCCAGTTCCTGCAACTTGGAAAGGACCCAGACATGTTCTGCGATTGGCTGAAGGAGACATGTGCAGCCAATGCTAAGCAACAGAGAGACTGCTGTGATTGCTTGATGGAATGGTGTAGTGCCTTTATGCCATCATTAACCCTTTAGAGACGGCTCCCCCCGTCACCGGGTACTTCCTTAGGATGGCGCTACGTTGCCATAGAGTGCCGCTAGAGGACAGCAACCTCGCGAATTTTGACCGCTTGGTGCCGCTGATCAGAGCAGTTTAGTCATGAAATCGATTAAAATAAATATGTTGCCCCCTACGAAAACATGTTTGGTATCACAATAAACGCCTTGTTATATAGATTAAGTGTACGGAATAAGAGAAATTTCTATGGAATCTTAGTTCCTCCTTATTCGTAAGTTTAGGCAGGGAAGCAGTGGCGTTCCGCAAAGTCGAATTGGATATTACAGCAGCAAAATTCCCACAATGTTATGAATTATTCAAATATCAGTCTACCAGCAGAGGATGAACAAAATGTTAAGAAGTACATGTGGGTTACACAGTTTGACAAATGCAGAGACAAATATTTGTGAAAGGCTCAATTGAAAAATCAAATTTGAAAAAAAGGAACGGGCGAAACCTTGTCAAATCCGTGTGGCCAGAACCCTATCTCCGCAAATGACCAAATAGCCATCTAAATGTGAAAAGCAACATGTTTTTTACAGTATTCAAACCTCTGCATGTTCCGCAACAAAAAGTGACAAACCGATTTTTTGTCAGACCTGTGAAAAATCCAGGAAAGAATATCCAGATATGCCCAAAAATTTTGTATGACATGGGAAACTGTTACAGCTCATAGGAAAAGTAGCTTTTAATATGCTGGGAGTGTAATATTTCATATGATGACACTTACAGTATTGTTCTTTGGTGGGTTTTTTTTCTCACATTTTTACCCATTTTCACACTTTCATGATTTATTGCTGCGGGAAACCAATGAAGAATCTTTGTGCTGTACTTGCGTTTGTCAAATTAGTGAATTTCTCACGTTTTGAGTTCACTTGTAAAGTTTCGGACGTTCAATATAGGACTGTTACTATGGCATTACGAATACCAAAATATGTGTGGAGGTGGGCATTTTTATACTACACAATAATATAGCACTAGTCTTTGAATATTAAAAAAAAATGTCCACTTATTTTCAGGCTTGTTCTATTTGACATTATTTCTCATTTTGTCATGCTTAGACTTAGGATTTCCATTTTTTCCCCCACATTCAGCACCAATCATCACCGTCTCCACCGATGCTGACCTGGGGGCCGTTTCACTAGTAGGGGGGTCAAAGCGAGAGGTCGGACTGTAACAGTGACACCAACAGTGATACCAACAGTGTCAAGCCCAAATTCGAGTTTCATCAGTGGTCTCACTGTTGAGGTGAGACCAACTCTCACTGTTGGCACAGCTCTCGCTATGCACACGCATTTGACATTCAAATTTATTCGTCGACGGGCCGGGATAACGTGGAATTTCACCCCTTCCCATAGGAATTAAGCAATGAAATTTTTATACGAGTAAGGTATACAAATAAACTATAATCGTACTAAATATGAAGAAGATCGGAAGTAGCGTCCTAAAGTTATCGGCGTTTGAATTGCGCCATAGCAAACGTCTGCTCTGGTGGCCATTGCACCCTCCCACCTCCCCTGCGCAGTGAATGTCGTGGTTACTGCATAAATTAGGGTCACGTGAGCATAGGGCTACACTGGCCACCAGAGCAGAGATTGCTATGACGAAATTCAAACACCGATATCTTCAGAACGGTGCGGTGGACTTTCTCCATATTTGGTACGATTATAAGTTATATAGATACCTTACTCGTGTGAAAATTTCATTGCTTAATTCTCACGGGAAGTGGGTGAGAGTATTCTATACACGTAACAAACGACAGGGTAGACAGTGACACTAACAGCGACACCAATTTTACTGATGAAACGGTCACTGCCACTGTTGGTGTCGCTCCTTTCCCGAGGGCCGTTCACGCTTGAGTGCACCTCCTAATGAAACGCACACTGTCGCTGTGGTGCCACTATTACAGAGAGCTATACTTGCAGCTTCTAGTGAAACAGCTCCCAGGCCCCCCCACCCCACCCCAGCAGGATGAGGCCCATAAAACCAAAAAAGGAGTCTATGCGACTGTGGAGGCAATGTAAGTGTCTGGACCCTGCATGGCTACAGAAGGAGTGGACGAGGATGATGGAATGCCGAGCTCTATTCAAAGCCTTCCAAGATGTGGCTACGCAGCAGCTGCAGCAGCTACAGGCAAACAAGCGGAAACAAAGGTACCACTCCCGCAGGCAGGAGCACGCCGCTGCAGCTGCTGCGACAGCCACATCCATGGAGGACCCAGTCGACCCCATGGAGGAGCCTGCTGTTACCCCCCCCCCCCCCACATTCGAGTCCCACTCGGAAGAGATTGTGAGGAATGTTAGCCTCTACAAAACTATTACGAGTGGGATTCGGAGATGGTTATAGCAGGGTCCTCGAATCCCTTCTTCCTCCTCAGCCAACCCTGCCACCACTGTCGCACAGACTCTCCCTCCATCCACCCCCTCCGCCTCCACCACACACACTGCCGAAAGAAATAGACACCCTCCCCAAATTCGATCCCCATCCCGCCCTACCCCCTCCTGCTATGCCTCTATTATACCCCCCCACCCACAACCACAAGAAGCAGACATTCCTCCCCACTCCCTTCCACCTTTTCCACACCCACATCCAAAACAACTCGTTCCTTCCCAGTCCCTTCCACCTCCACACCCACATCCACAAGAAAATGCCCCAAAAATGTTGTTCCTCCCCAGCCCCTTCAACCCCTTGCACCCCCCCTACCACTGCCACTGCAACCACCACCCCTGAACCCCCCCCCCCTCCCGGAAGACACTGCCCCTGCTACCCCCAAGCCTGAACCTATCACCCCTTACACTGACACACCCCTCCCTTCAGCCTCATCCTGCACCACTAAACCATTCACATTCTATAGAAAAAACCCTGCCCCTCCTCCTCCCAAGTCCCCTCCCTGTCAGACCACAGCCGCCAACACTACACCAATTTCCCCTGTTAGGACAACGCAAATTGAGGAGTTGGCGTAAGTTTTCTATGCTTCATGTAGTTTGTATCCAATTTTTAGGATGTACACACATTTAGAATTGTAGATTTATGTATACATATACACAAGACATACAGTTATCCTTCTAAGTCAAGAGGTTTCTAATTCATGTATATAAATTATAGATTGAACTATTAATCAACCATGTGTCATTGAACCAAGTGAAAGTAATATTATTTTCAATTTGAGATTATTTCTGTAATGGAAAAACAATAACTTTAAACAATATTTCTGGAAAGGAGATAATTTTTTACAATTTGTTTAGATGTCAATTGGATTGTAACATCTTTTCAGATCCCCCTCCACCCCCCCCCCCCCCCCCCCGCAGCCTATAGAAGACAGTGGCACAAGAACCCCTGGTAAGTCCGCACTTTACTACAAGCTGTGGAAGGCAAAGGTTGCTCGGCTGAGCGTGGAGAAGGAGAATGTGAAGCTCAGGGCCAAGCTTCACGGGCTGGAGAAGCACTGCACTACGCGCCGTCCGAGATTATGTTACGGTTCTAAACATCAACTACATCAAGTCCTCACCCTATACCTCACCACGTATGGTCACAGTTATCATACACAGACATGACGTCTGGTCATGAGCCTGAAACTTTATGGGATCAAGATGTTGCGTTCGGTGAACAGGTGACTATAATTTATACTATAATAGTAATAATAATAATGATGATGATGATGCTTAATAAATGATTAATAGAATTGACAGTTTTTATTTATAATTGTAGCCTTATAAATTGGCACAGTATTAGAATTTACTATATACCCATGCCTAATACTGTAAATATGCACCGTTTCGGCATATGAAGTAAAAATACTGTACGGACCACTGGTCCGTACACTAAAATACGGACCACCTTGCCATACAAGTTTATTATGAAATTTGTTGTTAAGAAAAATGAAATTGATTTTTTTTAAATTTCAGGTATATAGTAAATATATAACGTCCAACCATGCTTGTACAAGTCACAGAACTCGATGATAATTTACCGTTTGTATGGAACTCGGCATAAATACCTCGGTCCGTACAAACCGTAAATTACCATCTCGTTCTGTGAATTGTACAGCATGGTCAGGACGTTCTAAATAAATACAATTACATCATAATACATAGATATCTGTATTATCGATTATACAATATCGAATATGTTAAAATATCTATCAATGGGATGGTCATAAACCCCTTAATCTCAACATTAAATCATGACTTTGAACAAAGTTGGGGAGCAATGTTTCATTAAAGGTTTTATTCTCGGGAATCGCACATGGTCATATCCCCCAGGACTTGAGTGCTGTAAGACTGAACTAAGAACGGAAACACAGAAATCCTCATAGAATGGTTCTCAAACGACACACAATGAGGTGATTACACGATGGACAACGAAACTTGAATGATGCCTGATGAATTCCTACATTTGTTGAAACCACAGAGCAAAGGCTTAGCATCAGCAACTGGTAACACAAGGGTACTCACAGGTGGATGCAGGTGTACATATTGAGACAACTGAGGAGAGAGCTGAGACAACCGTCCTGCAGCGTGGACATCCCGGTTCGGGCAAAGGAGAGACATGCCAATTCGTTGCTGCAGCATCTCATGCAGTTCAAGATTACTTCGCCATGATCCACATGCCTATACCTCTTGGTCAGTCAACTCTCAGCTATCTTTGTCGGTCAGTGTCTCGTCCCATATCTCCCTGAATCCTCATAAACCCCACCATTTATTGCATTTCCTCAGTCTTTGTTTCGTTTCATCGGCCAATCACCTGAGGACACTTAAGTCTACCAGGGTTAGGGTTTTCAGCGTGTTCTACTCTTGTTGGCTCCTGCCCCACACGACCGCGTCCACTGACGTCACATAATTAGCTTTGCTGGGGATGCGTACCCTCCTGTAACTGTCCGTTATCCGGTGACTGGCGTCTCTGACTATCCAGTAACGTTCATGATGTACCACGATTACATTCTGAAAACCTACATATCCATAAGCTTTATACAATTCTAACATGCCTACTTAATTGCAAACGATGCTGACTAATACATATATATACGTATACAAATGCACTCAGTCCTAGACTCTATGATACCTAACGAAATCTAAACGAAATCCTTGTAGCTCAACTACAATATTTCACAAATACAAACTATACATTATGAACATTTGAAAAAACGTGGCGTCGGTGGAGGCGACTACTGAGCGAGTGATCTGTGTGTTTGTGCGGCCGGCGTTTCGCGGGCCCGGTGCACGTCACTGTCACTTGAAACCTTTGTTCTAATAGGTTTAAACCCATTTTCGACCCTTGACCCCAACCCTGACTGGTCAGTCACCCCCCTGCTTTGGCGGGAGTCGTGCTGTGTCCAATCAGGATCGATTTTATATTGGTTTGTTGGGAGAAACATGTCACTTGGGGTGTGCAGGTGCCAGTGGGTATTGCTGCTGCCTCCTAGTGAGTGTTTTTGGGTCTGGGACCCTGTCTCCCTACACTTGCTTAGTAGCAGTGCATTTCTTATGGTCAGGTGGGGGTGGTTCCATACTTGGTTGAGATTTATAATTTATTATTTCTTAACCAACGGTCCTGCCTATCTGGGGGGGCCGTTCTACTCAGTAGTTTTGATAGGGATATCTCTTCAGGCCTGTTTTACCGAGGCTCTCTAGTGTGTATTAGGGCTTTGTTTTTTTGCCGTAATAGGAAGTGGCGCTTTACTGCAGATCACTCACAGATGTAGTGGACAGGGCCCTAGTGGGAATATTATTGGTTCAAATCCTCTCGAATCCTTTCGAACAGCGCAAGCTGACGAGAGGATTTGAACCAAATATACATTATGAACAGCTCGGGTGTGATCCACTTTCAGTATGTGCAGGAATTTAGCATACAATATACCGTTTCTGGTAATTTCTTATCGAAATTGATTTCAACTCTTAGGGGGCCCTCCCACCAATGGGACGGGCTAGGACGGCCTATGATTAAGTCCCCGACAGTGCCACATGTACTTCATGTCAAGTTCTTTGAAGAATTCCCTCAACTCTGGGCTTCCTTCATTTTCTTATTTATTGTCCGTTGCAAGCACTACTACATCCTTCCTGTGCACTGGGCCACAACACCTGAATTTGTCTTTGTGTGAAATATCAAAACTTCACTTTGAGGATGAAACCCCTCCAAAGACTCTGCCTTTCTCTTCCCGACTACTTTCTTCAGGTTCCATGGGTGGCTGTCAAAGCCATGTTAGACCAATTGCCACCTGTTTTTTCTGTTGACTTGTTGAAAATGTTGATGGCGTCTGTGGTGATGAAGGCAAGACCACCAAGAAGCTCCGCATCGTCACCCAGACAGAGCCACGAGTCTACATATCAGGCCCTTCGTTGTCTGCGGGACAACCTGACTCCCGTGGAGTGTACTATGCAGATGGATTAGCAGAGAACTGGGTTGTCAGCTACCCCAACAAACCGCAGTCTGTATACTTTGTTAAGGAGCTGGTAATCATCCATCCTGTGGTTCTCCACTTCAGGGAAGAGGGAGGTATCCTTTCACACAAGTCTTTTGCTATCATCTCTGATGAGCAGAATCATGACTCTGCAGCTGTGTTTTCTTTCTTGAAGGTAATCATTTCTGAAGAACTTCCTAATGTTTCTTGTGTTCACTATGTGACTGATGTCACAGTACTGCAAAAGTGCATTTTCAGTGTCATTGCCAAACACCAGCAGCTTTTCAACTGTATGGTAACTTAGTTGTAGAAGCTGGTTATGGGAAGGGAGCCTGTGATAGGGTTGGTGCTGCAGTGAAACAAATGGTCGAGTCGACTGTCAAGCACCTCATCTTCACCCAGACTGCTGCTGACTTTGCCTGTGCTGGTCACCCTGTCTCCAGTCTTTTCTGCAATCTTCATATTCCTGTGGAGGACATCTTCTCACCACTGCCTGGCTGGTACCCGGCACAATGAATTCAGTTGTGTGCTGTGTTCCTGGCCACTTTACAGCTCTCCAGGGGACTTCTTTCTATCTTCAGTGTTGTTACTTTTCTCTGGGATTCCTGGGTTGCTGTGAGGGATGGGAGCATCACATCCTCTTCGAACATGAAGAGCCAGCTTCGCCTATAGAGTACTTGCCATCCAATAGTGTTGTGTCACAGACTACAGCATCTTGGCTTGCTGCTGTCTATGGTGGCAAGTGGTGTTGCTGCCATGTTGATAGAGGATAAAACTTCTTCTTTTAGTAGATAAAGGCTTTATTAGGCCCAGAATACACAACACTTACTAAAAGGATCTCCACATGCTTCCAGAAAACAACAGGATGTGAATACATAGGAAATGGTAAAACACACAGGCAGTCTTTAGTTCAGCTACAACACACCAGGGGTCTCATTGGGGCAAGACTCCCACCATACACAATGCCTACAGTGGCTTAGTACTAACAAGTGGTACATCAGGAAAGTCCTCAATAGTACTGCTCACAGCATTGATGTCTCCTTCCTTCAGCCTGGTTCGGACAAGAGATGTCAGAACAACTTCAAGTGGCCTACAACACCAGACATTCTTGATGTGCCCCTTACTGACATACATGTTGTGTAAAGTCCCCAAGCCAGTCTCTACTGGGAGAGGACAGAGGGCAAATTTTGAACTGTCACCGCCACAAATCACATACATTCAAGCTCTCTTTTCAGCACATTCAGTTGAATAACCAAATTTGTCAATTGTGATTTTTATACCACTGTTAAAGTCTGTAACATGCCTGGCATGTTCCCTGTAATTTATTTTACTTCTGCATTCCGGTTTTTGCAGTTTCTGTGATATTTTTTAAGTGTATGGTGGATCTAAGGGTGCTATAACGGCTGAAATTATCCATGGAGGGATGTCTGAAACATTCTTTAAGTTCTATAGACTGGGCTAACAGAGTTATCAAATTGCTTCTTATGGTGGTAGAAAATTTCATTCATCTTAAAATACATATTTGTAGATGTTCTGGGAGGTGTTTTTCAGACAGCGACAGTTTTAGAAATTATTTATGTTCAAAATTAGTAATATAACATTGGATTTTTCCTATACCACGGGCTTTGATGATTAATGGCAAATGAAATAAAAACAACAGTGGTGCAGAGATCGCAATGATTGTACAATGATAAGTTTCACATAGTTGAGATGTGGGGGCATCTGTTGGTGGGTGTTACTGGTGGTTGTGCGCCTATCAACCTAGTCCCTTGCTTCTTTAAGATTTCAACTTGTGTTCTTTTACGTCATGTTTCTGCCTACCACCACCTAACAGGCTCCATGAATTTAAATTATGTTTCTCTGGAAAGTTGAAAACAATCCTAGTGTGTACATATACATGTTTCCTACAAATGCTGCAAGGTTGGTGCCTCTGCATGTATTCTTAACTGTGGGGCAGGTGCTTCTGTGTGGACATTTATAAAGTACCAATGAGAGATCTCTTTCAAAAGTTGATATCTTTCTTCATAATAGTCTAAATCATTTTACATTTTACTATTTTCACGTATTTCCTCTACTTCGTTTTACTTTTGACAGTTCAGAAGGATATGCTATACAATTATAGGCACATTACATGTCTGACAGATTGTGTGTTTTTCTCCTTTAAGGTAGTATATGTGTGTAAATAAATAGACTGATCTATTCTAAAACAGGTCAACTTCACTTGTTCAATATGACTTGGGTGTGAATGAGGCTCAATGAATATTATCTTTAGTTTGCTGATGATTTTTCCAAGAAGCACTAGAATGCCATATACTGGTTTAATATTTTTATTACGTTGCTTATGGAATGGATTGATTTGCGATTGTATGATTGTAAGAGTTCAGCATGATCATTTCTTTCAAACATTGATATACAAATATAATTGATAAACATTAATCTAAGAGATAACAATGGACAATATATTATTTGCAATATATTTTGTAGGTAAGGCACATTATTGCATCAAGATTCTATGAAAAGCCCAGTAAACTGAGGCATGACCTTTCATCAGGCAATATTTCCATTTGAAATGAATATCTATAAAACACTTGATTTTGTTGTGACAGAAGAAAAAGGGTTGAACATTTATAAAATGGTTGTTCAACACCTTCCATGGCCCAAATAGTTGGGTTAGCCTTGTGATTTCTATCTTTATAGAGAGGAGAGGGAACATTCTCATCTTTCCAAAACAAATCACTCAAAACACGCTTTACGCGTACATGCATCGTGGGAATACCAGTAGAGTCGCTGTTGTGGGAGACTTGGTACAGGCCGGGGTCCTGCCTGGCCACCCCTCTATGAGGGTGGTTGTGGCCCCTAAGATTCGAGGTCAACTCTCGACTGCAGAGCCATCTCAAGGTGCGAGAAAATATTATGTAAGGAGGTCAGGGTGAAGGTTGGGGTTTGCTGCGAATGCAGTCATTGGCTACTCGGTCTACTGTATTCCTTATATGGAATTAAGGTAATGGGACAACTCCATGGTGCTATGGACCAACCAGCCCTAACCCTAACGATCATGGTAAGGCTAAATTTTGCAGAATTTTGATAGTATTTATAAGACAATTTTGCAGAATGTTAGATATCCATATATATTTTTTTGAATATCTGCATCCCAGAAACAGTGCCAGTATTAAGCATCACCGAGCTTGGCCGCTGCATCACAGGCAACTCCTCAAAAGAGGGAATCATACACTCGAGGCCAGAAAGGCATCTTACCAACAATTAAGCAACATTATCACTAACTACAATATTCTGCATGTTTTGTGTGAATCTTGTAGAAACTCAGTGTAGAGAGCCCCGATATGCTTCTGGTATGCAGTCCAAGAGACCTACAAAATCATGAAAATAACAAGGTTAGTATAACTGTGAACATGATGAAAAAGTACAGCAGAGTTACAGCAGAGTTTACCTGGAAATGTAGCCCACACGTCCACCGTGCAGCATCGGCCTTTGAAGCTACCTATGGACATATAAGTGGCTACATATCTTTAAATGAAAATTACGATAGGGATTTGAAAAAAGTCGATGAATGCAAAAGAAATAATTGATATGTGTGGTATGTGGAGAGAACAATCATCACATGATAGGCTACGCCTTTCTAAATAAGATAACACCCTACATACACCCAAATAAGTCTGCCGAGATATTAACCGGCTGGGTTTTCCTAAGCCTGATGCTAAGGCCACTAAAAAAACAAACTTGTTTCTCATCACCAAGCAATGAAAAATAATTGAGGAGGGCGCTTCTTTTTTTTTTTTTGCTATATGAAAGATGGCTTTTGAAGTGCCATACAATGGGCTTCAGACATACAGTAAAACCCGGCATAAGCGGACACCCTCCAATCCGGGCCAAAGTGGCCACTTACGTGGGGTGTCTGCTTACAAAGGTTTTCCAGATCTTTATTGTCTATACATTTAATGCATCCTTGACATCAGGAGCTTTAATTTGATACTAAATACACATACCTTTCATAATTTCTATCTTCTAAAATCGTTTTTTCTGATGCGCACGGGGATGAGAAACAAGGTGTTTTTTTTGAGTGGCCTAAACTGATATTACGCTTTCGTAAACCAGGCGACAGAGGACTGAATGCATCTATCATTTTACATTATGAAGTCGACTTTTAATTAAATATATTATACTGGATCTTAAGACATATCATACTGGAATAGACACTTACCTTTACTTTGCAGGAAGTCTTTGCTGAATAGTTTGGCGTAGTATCTCTGCAACAGTAAATTGAATAAAGTTTTCATCACAAACATAATACTGTATCAGATGTTTCAGAACATATTCCTACATTGTCTAAGTCAACCTCTACAACCCATGATATAAACAGAAGCGTCCGACAAACTACTTAATAATTATGTTTATTGTGAAGAACTGATGACTGAGTATTTTATATATATATATATATATATATATATATATATATATATATATATATATATACATATATATATATACATATACATATACATATATATATATATATATACATATACATATATATATATATATATATATATATATATATATATATATATATATATATATATATTAATCTTTTTATTGTAATATATACATATATTGCTTATACAATCGCTCCTGGATCGCTGATAATCAACACTATCAAACACCTCTCAAGAATAGTCAGTTACAGCAGATTTAGCTTGGGTGCTCTGATTGCCTGCTGAACAAACAGCCAATAGGGGATGACCAGTCTCGTTCTGGTCTGCCACACATGTTCATGACGGCATTCACGATACAAACATATCATAGTGTCATTGTTGAAGTGCCCTGCCACCATGTTGGCTGGTTAGATACTAGAGTGAGCGATAATGAGGGTAAACATGGCATTTACAATAGCTACTGGAGAACTCAACCTGAAACGAATAAACTTGGGTATTTGGAAAATAAGTCCAGCTAGGTTTAGGGTTAGGAATAGGGTGAAGGATAGGGTTAAGGTTAGATAAAGGTTAAGGGTAGGGTTTTCTGTTTGTTTTCTTCCCCCTATAAGACCAAATTTGAAGCCAAGATAACACACTTACTACTCTAAAGTAAAGTACATTTATTTATCCATAGTTGTATCCACAACTGGTAATTCTTACTGCATAATATTATGGCCTCAAAATGGATCTGGTGTAGTTGAGTGAGCACAAAAAGAAGAAAAACACTGTTATTTCCAAGGGCCCAGACATGAAAACCAATCCATGTAGGATTGATGTCCGGTGCCTCTTTTATTGAACATCCTTACGTTTGTATTATTTTCAAGCTCTACGACTGAAACGCCGAGTACATTACAGAAACCAAATGACCATGAGTGTCATATGACAACAGAAGTGATATGTAAAATTTGTTATTCAGTTCAATAAAAGAAAATATTACCAAAAAAAAACAACAAAAAAAATGATACTCGAGTTTGGATGAATTAAAGCTCGAGTTCGTTAGGGGTCGAGTTCTTCTAATGGGTTGAGCTTTTTACGGGTTGAGTTCTCCAGTTTTTTTAACGACAGTGGCAGCTGTATATTGTAAACGATTATGGTTCCAGCTCTTCTAATGGGTCGAGTTTTTATGGGTCGCGTTTTTATGGGTCGCGTTTTTATGGGTCGAGTTTTTTTATGGGTCGAGTTCTCCGGTATTCTTTACGACAATGGCAGCTGTGTACTGTAAACGGTTACAGTTCCAGCTCTTCTAACGGGTCGAGCCTTTTACGAGTTGAGTTTTTTTACGGGTCAAGTTTTTTACAGGTCGAGTTCTCCAGTATTCTTTACGACAATGGCAGCTGTGTACTGTAAACATCAGGGTTGAGAGTGTCCTACCTGGCCATTGTCACATAACGCTGTGACTACTGTGTGTCCTGGACCCATCATCCGCGCGACCTGCACAGCGGCCACCACATTCAGTCCCGACGAAGCTCCCACGAAGAAGCCCTCCTCGTACAGAAGACGGAATGTCTACAAGATGAGAGACAAACACAACAGCGATGTCAGTTGGGTTATGAGAAAAAGAGGAAATATTTTTCATGTGGAATTCACTGCTTTCAGGAGACTGAGAAAACACATTGTTATTGGCTTTGGAATGGGGTGGGGGGGGAATGTCTGGGAGGTTTGAACTACTGTTTATTGGTGTGAATGAGGCCCAATTTATTCTCTCTGTTTCACACAAGAAAAAAAAAGAATTTTATAAACTAATAATGAAAAATAAAGGATTTCTTTGGAAAATAGCCAACTCTAGCAAAGTATGCATACCTCAGTGGAGAGATAACTAACCAAAATTGTGACTGTTCCAATTCAGTCAATTTGTTCACTAGTAATTAGGGGTAATTTAGATGAGTCATAGAAACCAATATTACTTGGCCACGATAGGGATGTATTTATATAGAACGTCCTGACCATGCTGTACAAGTCACAGACAAGATGGTAATTTACGGTTTGTACGGAACGAGGCATTTATGCCGAGTTCCGTACAAACTGTAAATTATCACAGAGTTCTGTGACTTGTACAAGCATGGTTGGACGTTATATAATTACTATATACCCAAAATTTAAAAGAGATTCGTAAATTTAATTTTCAACAACCGATATCTTAATAAACGTGTATGACAAGGTGGTACATATTTTAGTGTACGGACCACTGGTCCGTACAGAATTTTTACGTTATATGTCAAAACGGTACATATTTACAGTAAATACGGCATGGGTATATAGTAAAGACCAGAACTTTACAAGCTGATGGAGCTCTACCTTAAAAGACACAGTTTAAAACATATTGATGCATGTACATATATAATCAAAGTAAAACCAAAATTATTGGCAAATGGCAGTTATTTAATGCATCTTCTCTATCCTTACCATATTAACAGCATCAGTATCCAGAATTGCCAGGGCGTCGTCTATGGGTGCGCCCTCTAAATTCTTAGTAACCCGTCCTTGACCGATACCCTCGGCGATGGACCCTCCATCTGTCCGTTCCAGACGTCCATGTTTTACTTGGTTATAGAGTACACTACCCTGAAAAAATAGAAACACAATGATGGGTGTGTTCCATCGGGCTGACTCCACAACCACAAAAGAGCACCGAGATGCACGACAGCAGTTTGTCGGGTAATTATAGCATACAGAGTGATTGCTAGTTCCGCCAGGAAACTGTAAGATAGCACCACTGTTCCTCCACTACTTCCTGCTGTCATAATCTCTAGAGACGAGGCTAATGTCCATATGGCAACCCCCCTCCCCCCACCCCCAAAAAAACCCCATAAAAAAACAAGAAAAGAATAATAAAAAAAAAAATCCATTGATAATTGGACCGGTGGAATTTATTATTTTTTTAATTTTTTTTAAAATTTATACTGGAGGATCCACTAGGGATACTGTATAGCGTCGGGGCAAGATGGCCGCATCCATACCACAATAACTATGTGCCCTATAGCAATTGGTCTAGTGAAGAGGCAAAATGTTTGTTGATGGCAGCCGCAAGGGCAACGGCCAATAAAACCGAATAAAACAGCTTTTGTCAGATGCCCATGAAAGTAGGACATACAACCGTTGTGCGACATAAGACTTGGAACTCCCTCATGGGTTTCTACATTATATATGCACGTTTTGTAGATTCCAAACGGGATCCGATTCATGGCCAGCCCAATGGAACACCTGCTTTACCATATTCAAAATGTTGCGTTTTTGATAAATAGATGTTACAGGGTTCGTACATAGACAGCCCAATAAAATTCCAGGCTTTTTCCAGGCTTTTCCAGGCTCTAATATTTCTTTTTCAGGCACATAATAATGTTAATCAATACCATCCTGCTAGTGAAACAAATATGAAGATAAATAATCAAAACAGCTATATCATTAGTAAAAAGGATTTGGGAAGTATTTAATCCAAGTCACTGAAGGCAGTCAGGTACCGTAGTTAAGGAAAGCTAATAATGTTCAGAATTTCATAGACTAAACAAAAATGTTTTTATGCAAAATTAAATTTTCCAGGCTCTTCCAGGATTTTCCAGGCTCTCTGTAAGAATTCCAGGCTTTTCCAGCCCTGGAAAACCCAAAAGCATAAATCCAGGCTTTTCCAGGTTTTCCAGGCTCTGTACGAACCTTGATGTTAGCATAAAGTGTTAGTCTACTACATTCAAATTAAAATATCATCATATCTACAAATGATCTTTATGAACCTAAGAGGCACTGAGTATCGTACAGAAAACCTGTTCTCAAGATTGGATGTTGAGGTTTTTTTTCTTTATTTACTTGAAAGTAACAGATCAATTCCCAAAAATGTAACTGGGCAGGATGGGGAAAGGAAAGACGACGTTGATGAGAACTATTCATTTCAGATTCCTCTCCTTTTATGACTTACTTGTGATCAAATAATATTTATTATTTTACTTTCAATTATCTACACTGTTGTGTTAATCACATAAAATAGTCATATTATTTCCTAAGCCGGAAGGTAAAATAAACGGTACAAAGTTTAGTGTGGATTTATCATATCACATACACGAATATGCTTTATTCAACAACCAAAATATCTATATTAATATACGCTGGCTGGATTGAAAATCACGTATTACATATGTGAATCTGATCTGTTAATAAAAGCTTTAAAAAAAAGGCGATCTCAGAACTTGGTACAATGATAGTCCGCATTAAAAAGAGAGAAGATACTACCTGAGGGTCAGCAAGGATAACCTGGACGTTCGGATTCTTTTCCTTCAAGTAGATTCCAGTACCTATAAAGGTAACAAAATATAAAACAGGATAAGAGCAAAAATGGAAATATAATAATTTTCATGTGGAGGTTATTGCCTCAGATAGACTGAGAAAACATGGAAAATACACTGTTATTGGCCATGAAATGGGGCTGGGGTGTGTGGTGAAGTTTGAACTACTGTTTATTGTCTTTTTGTTTTAAACAAGAAAAAAGAATTTCATAAACTGAAAATGATAACAGGATTTGTTTGGAAATGAAGGAAACTGCCATCTCTGAATTGTCGAAACAATACCATACAAATTTCGTTTCAAATGCAAGCAAGATACAGGAAATAAACTAAGTAGATATGTAGTGGTCGCCGGTTACATAGACCTTGGACTAAAATGAAAATCCTACAAGTAGGCAAAACCCTACAAACTGGCATCCCTGAAGTTATACTTCCAACTAAAGGTGAAAAAAAACCATACTGCAGAATGGTGTGCTGAATAGATTGTTTTTGTATGATTTTTGGTCCCAGTTGTTGTGCTACCAATGGTATTTGGACAAGGAAAGTTAATCTCATATTCTCTATGGACTAAATTAATCGTGAATAAAAAAAGGATATGATATTAATAATCTTGTATATATCGCAACTTGATATATGCTACAGTAACTTCAATGCGTTCTCACCTTAGTTCCTAAAATGCAATTTAAGAAATATTCCTTACCTGCCAATGTTCCACCAGTGCCAGTTCCAAAGGTAATAGCATTTACTTTGCCCGCTGGAAATAAAACAATATCACAATAATATAACAATAAAAAAAAAGATAAAAAAAGAAACATTATCACTAGTTTTCTTTCTTTGTGATTCAGTAATGGAAACCGTTGGACACTCAAAATGGGCATTCTTGATGAGACATACTTTATAGACAGAATTGACTTTCTGCTAACTTCTATATGATGACCATGGTACCCAGAATATATATATTTGTAGGGGTTAGGGTAGTCGAGCAGTGGTTGGTTGCTTTACGCCAGGTGCCGCGAGTGCCGATCCCTGCTGCGCAGTAAAGCCAGTGGACCTGTGTATGCAAATACTACGGGGTCGCTTGCATCACGTAACTCGGTCAGTATATATAGGCTGAGTCTGCAGCGGGTCGACAGACTACTTGTACGTTCCTCCATGTCGAGCAAGCTGCTTGGAACCTCATACACTGGTAGGTTTCTCCGCAAAGACTTTCAGCAGTTGAGAGAACAGAACCTCTCACCTAGCGCTACCTAGCACATTCCATGCTAGGCGACTGTGACACTCCAGGTAGCAATAAAGATCTTGTACCTGAAACTATTCCGAACCTGGTCTTGTGTTCACTGAGTCAGAAGTTGTAGATTCCACATCTACTTTTAGCTTACCGAGAATACCCGAACCAACCTGTGCTGAGTATCACACAGGGTAGCGACTCGTCTCACTCCGCCGGATAAATTAATCTAATCTTGGGAAGTGAGTTTAGAGCCCTTAGAACCAGCAGTCCGCTACATATTCATGCCTTAGATAGAGGACTACATACAATAAACAAATAATCACTATAATAAGGCTGGAAATGATCTCAATATGGGAATTAATCAATCAATTAATCATAAGGAGATAATATTGGTACAAGAACTTGCCCTCCTGATGACAGGGATGTCAATTGGGATCAGGTGAAAAGGTGGGAATATTTTTCATGTGGAATTCACTGCCTCAGAAAAACGTAGAAAACATTGAAAACACATACATGGGGTTAAGGGTGTGTGGAGAGGTTCCAACTACTGTTTATTGGTGGTTTTTTTTAATCACAAGCATAGATAGAGGACATATCATATTCGCCTTTTGGCGTTCTTCCATAAAAATGTGAATGTGACTCAATCTTCGAAAACAATGACTATCATTGATACATAGTTATATTTTCAATTGGGGGCCATCCATAAGGTATGTAGGCAGAATCTCAAAATTTTGGACCCCCCCCCCCCCTCCCCACCCCCATTCAGTATACATTAAATATGATACGGTACCGGTGAATTCGATCTTGCAACGGTCCCGGGCCTGCCCACCTGGGTGGCGGTCAGTTCAGCCGGCCCGTCCGTCTGGTAGGGTAAGGGGAGGGTTAGAATTAGGGTTAGGGTTAGGTTCGGGCATGGTTAGGGTAGGGTGAGGGCTAGGGGTAAGGGTTTTGTGACGTGTTATGACATGAAGTCACATGGACGTGACACTTCTCTGTGTCAGATGGTCTCTGAAAAACTCACTCTTGTGAAAGATGTCTTTGCTTAATAAGAAAAAAGAGTCAAGGTTGGCGGGCCGTGTGGCTAGCCGGGACCATGGGTGGCCGGCCGGCGGTACAGAATGAGGCAACCTCAAAATTTCCAAAATGTGTGCCCACCACCCCACTCAGTGTATACATACTTTATGGATGGCCCCTTATAGTTAAATTTATATATGGAAGGCTATGTTTATTGTTGACTGACCTGTCTCCTCCCAGATCTCCGGTCCAGTCGTCTCAATGTGAGCTCGTCGGTTGGCTGTGTTATCAAACTGGTTTGTCCACACCGCATTCTCCAGACTCTCAGCATAACGCCGAGCCTGCAACAGGTCAGAGTCTATGCTGAGACACAATTAAATATACAGGTTCTCAGCATAACATTATGCCTGGAAATAGGTCAGTCTATGCTTAAACACAATCAAATACACAGGCTCTCAGCATGACATAGAGCCTGCAACAATTCAGAATCTATGCTGAGATGCAATTAAATGTACAAGCTCTCAGCATAACATCATGCTTGTAAATAGGTCAATCTATGCTGAGACACAATCAAATACACAGGCTCTCAGCATGACATGGAGCCTGCAACAATTCAGAGTTTATGCTGAGACATGATTGAATAGACATTTAGAAAACGAGGCGAAAAAATGTCTAGACCCAACTGATACTACCTTGAAAGTGACAATAACTCATCAAATCTAAACCATAAAAAAAAAAAAATGTAAAGGCTCAAATCATAACATCATGCCTGGAACAAGTCAGTCTATGCAAAGACACAATTAAGAATACCAAGTCTGTGAAATTACAAACACTCAACATAACACCGAACAGGTCGGTCTATGTCGAGACAGAATAAAAAAATACTGAGTACATGAAAATACAAACACTAAGCATAACCCCAACAGTACAATGTACATGAAAATACAAACACTAAGCATAATCCCAACAGTACAATGTACATGAAAATACAATCACTAAGCATAACCCCAAGCCTTCAACAGGTCAGGTTGTGTTGAGACAGAAATATAAACCATCAGCATGATGCCGAGGTCAGCCTATGCAGAGATATAATTAGAATTTAATTCTTTTTAATATCTTTTTAAATATATTGTATATGATATATTTTTATCAGGTTACACACAAGAAAAACACTTGATTTTTCCATTCACACGCCCCTAATTATGCTTGGAGAGTGAAGAATGGATCTAGGATCCGTTTCTATTGGTTGGTTTTGCTCATTGACTTTTTGAAGATGCTATAGCAAAATGGTTCAAAACTGACAGGAAACTGTCATCTCAGAAAAAATTCTTCAAGTTTTGTTTTTTTTAAATTTGCAAAGAACAGTTCTGCATGGATCAGATCTTCCACTGTGTTCCATAAGAGTATTTGATGACAAATAATGCAATGTAGCTGTGGTTTCTGATCTGATAAAGTTTGGTTTGTTTGTTTATTCAACGTCCCAGCGGACCCTGAGGGTATATCTGATAAAGTATTAATAAAAGTATTGATAAAGACTTAGTATTACCAGAAGTATTTATCTTATTTTAACTTATTTCCTGCAAAGATTCCATTTTTAAAACTAGTCTTACCTGGTGATTGTAATTTTCCGGATCAGTCCAGGCTACAGCCGGCACAGGCCGCACGTCAGCTCCAAGTGTGCGAAGGCAATCAATCTTCTCCTGTAAATAGAAAAAGAAAATTAACATAAGTGGGAGGATCGGTCTAAATTTAAACCCAGTAGTCAGTGCTAGTCATACTCAATATGTACTCTTACATGGATTAACACGTAGGTAGTGTCTACGTGGCCAATTAGAGTAACTTCTAGTGAGGGGCAATCCATGAATTTCACAAAACCGTACGCAAAATTTCTGAAATTGCACTATAAATAAATCGGTTCATGAATTCAAAGAAGCATATTGCGGAGAACAAGAATTTGTTTCACATTATTTGAACAAGGTACTTATATAGAACGTCCTGACCAATAACTGCCGAGTTCTGTACAAACCGTAAATTATCATCGAGTTCTGTGACTTGTACAAGCATGGTCGGATGTTATATATTTACTATATACCCCAAATTTAAAAAAAAATCATTAATTTAATTTTTAACAACCGATATGTTAATAAACGTGTATGGCAAGGTGGTCCGTATTTTAGTGTACGGACCGGCGGTCCGCACAGTATTTTTACGTCATATGCCGAAACGGTGCGTATTTACAGTATATACGGCATGGGTATATAGTAATATATATTTTCAGAAATCAGAGAGACCTACCTTGGACTGTGTGTTAGGCATGTAAATAACGCACTTGTAACCCAGAGCGAGGCACATATGAGCCAGACCAATGCCGGTATTTCCTGCCGTCCCTTCCACTACAGTCCCGCCAGGTTTCAGCAGTCCTGTGAAATGAAGAATATGTGATAAGGGGCCATCCATAAAGTATGTAAGCAGAATTTCCGAAATTGTTAACCGCACCACCCCCCTCCCGATCTTGTACGCAATAGAAAAAAGAATTTTTTTTTTTTTTTTTCCGTTGCTATACAAACGACTCGGTTGTTATGGTCGCCAAGGTAGCGAGTGGTCTGACTATAAATACTGGGAGCAAACGATCTGCTCCTCACTCTCATGCGGTAGCTCGTACTGTACGCTTCGCCACGTTTTCAGCAATAGAACAAAGAAGGAGCATACGCAAAATTTCCGATTATTTTTGCTCCCTCCCCCTACCTCAACGATACTTGTGGTCGCATTCCCAACACGGCTATATGCCTCGTCTACCCGATACAATTACGTCCTAGCTTACTGAGGTCTACTCTTCTCGAGGTTAAAACACTGTTTTCTAATAGTAATAATAATTCTACAGCAGCATTACCATTCACTTTTTGTACCTGTACTACATATTTCAGCATTGTGGCAAATAGATAGTTGTTATCATATTTCGTACAGAGATACACTGGACTGGACTGGATGGAATACCTACAGGTTCAACTTCTTGTGCCTTCGATTTACCCAATGGAAGATCATCAACAATTTTTACAGCGAGTTGTTGAAAGAAAAAATAAAAGGTTCTGATACAAGGGGTTGTCAGTGGGGGTAAGAAAAAAAATTGAAATATATTTTTTTGCAATACAGAATTTATGCATTACATATGCATTACATTAGGAATCAAGGGAAAGCTCAAGTTTTTACATGGGTCAGCGGGGAGGTTCAGCAGGGGATTCTGGGCTGTGGCTGAATTGGGCTATTTAGCAGTTGGTATATCAATATTACACAAGGAGTCATTTTGTTGTTCTGAAAATGAAAACATTGAATTCAATGGAAACATTGAAAACTGGCATCCCTGGGACTCAGATACTCATATTAACGCTTGAAATAAATGAAAAAAAAACAGAATTTTAAAATTTATATATCCAAGGGGCCATCCATAACGTATGTACGCACGCAGAGGGGGTGGGGTGGGGGTTAAATTATTTTTAAATATTGCATATTTTGGCCCACAATGGAAGAACGCCCTGTAGTGAATTGTTATGTCGTTATAATTGTTTTCTGAAAAAAAAATTAAATTAAAAAAAAGAAGAAGCTCCTTCTTTGTTCTATTGCATACCAAATTGTGGGGGTGGGGGTGGCGGTCTAGGATTTCAGAAATTCCGGGTACATACATGGATGGCCCTTAATATATGTCTACTCACCCTTCTCTTCACTGTCTTTTATTAGGAAGAGCGCCGCCCTGTCCTTCACAGACCCGCCGCCGTTAGCAAACTCGGCCTTCGCTAGTATTTCACATCCCGTTTCTTCACTAACTTTATTTAGCCGCACGAGAGGGGTCCTGGTTCATGGGATTAGAATGATTTTTAAGATAATACATTTTTTTAGAAGCATGAGAAGTATCATAACATAAAAAAAGAGATGATACAATTTGTAACACCACCATTTGTGTTTTATAATTAATAGGGTATTATTGGTTTTCGGTCACAGTTACCCACGGTGGGAGTAAAAACATATGACGTTTTAATGGAATTCAGAACCCAAAGTTCTAACATTTCTTTTCATCTGAAAACGTCAAAATCATTTTGAAGTAGCATATTTTAGAGACTCTCCATTCCTGTGTAAGAATGCCAAAGTCTGACTTTTTTTTTACCGTGTATCAATAGCAAGGTCTTTAACTTTTCAACATGTAAGAATGACAACATATTTGAATTGAATTGAACTTAATCATTTGAACTATCTAGAACCCCAATGGAAGTCGTGTGGCTGATGTGTGGTTGCCATACGATGCTCAATGGTACACACCCAAACACAAAACCATTTATATCAAATAATTCATGTGAGAAAACAGTACAACTAGATGAGATACCTTTGTTAAAAATTGGCGATTTATATTAAATCTTTCACTGATGAATAAAAACTCTTACCTGCCGACCAAACCCACGATTCCTCGCCTGATCATTTTGAAAATCTGAAAAATGAAAATTAAACACATGTATGGCAAAATAATGTCACAGCCGTATATAGTCTTAACATTTCGTTTAAAGTTTGACAATGGACATAGGTATTGATAACATCTGATACCCATAATCTACCTTTATATATGTGGTGATTTTGTTTTCAGTAAATAAAGCAGGTAAAAATATATTACCCTCAGCTCGATCAGGCGATCCCTTCACGGTTTCCACACACGCTACACTAGATTTGCTCAAGTCTTTGATTATGAATATTCATTGAATGATTAATCACAATCAGAATAAAGTTCATTAAAGGATGTATCCTTCTCTGACTGGCCCATGAATCAAAGACTTGTCCAGTAGAAAAAGAATCTCCTGTTTATGGCCCCAAGCCACTCCCTGTAACCCTATACTTCCTCCTAACCCTCCCCCCTCCCCTCCTCCAGTTCCCTGGCCGCCTGTGTTGTCATAGCAATAAATTTAGCCTACTCCTGACTGTGACCCGATTAAGATCAAAGTGAGAAGGTATCAATCTCACATCAGATATCTGACCAGTAGCCATGATATGTATGGAGAGTGTAGGAAATACTGGCGCTATACAGCGCCAGAAATCTAACACCATTACCGATTCTACCAGTCCCTGTATCCCAGCTAGGAGAGTAGACATAGGATGTAGGGACTGGAGCCAGTCTAACGCTACACCTACTTTCCTACTCTGGGTTATACGTGTATATTTTAAGACATTGCAGATATATTTAGGGGTGACTAAAAATAGCGAGTTTGCGGCCGTCATAGAAAAAGGGAGGAGTCCGGGAGTGTTTCATCTCAGTGACTTCATAGGTTACACAAAGAAAGCATGAGAAGTATTATAACATAAATTCATGTATATGGCATATGAAGTTATATATCAATGTAATTAAGATAAATCACTACGGACTAGACTGGGGTCAGTTTGGTTGGTTTGTTTATTTAACGTCCCAGGGGCTTTTCTCGATGGTTTTACACCACAGGGGTGGTGATCAAATCTGTGAGATGAATTTTTAGAAGGAAACCCACAAGATGAAAATAGTTTGGTCCGTACTCCACCAAGTTTGACTGCAGAGTGATACACAAAGTGAAGCTGAGTGAATTACTCTGTGGTCAAACAAGGTGGAGTATAGACCAAGTTATTTTCATCGAGTGAGTTTCTGATTTTATCTCACCCCGTTTGACATTATTTATTGATGAAATGAATCACCAAATTAGCCATTGAGTATGTGGTACACGAACTTCATGGCCGTGGAGTATGAGTTCCTAATGTTAAGCCTATGGGGAAAAATACTAGGGTGAGATAAAGGTAGAAATCTCACCCTACACATTTACCGAGGTGATAGTTATTTTACTTCCCACCCCACAAAGACATGGTTCTTCTTCTTATCTCTATGCATAATCCTGTATCTCCAGGTCGCTCAAACACTGCCAGGTTTAACATGCACTGCACGAAAAGTACCGCCTTACATATGTATCCGAAACGCGTCTAACAGTAGGATTTTGCGTCTAGAAGTTCGACCTGCTAGCTGTCTCGCAGATGCCTTATCTAGTGGTGTATATACATGTCCATGGTGCGGTCTTATATACGTCATATATACGCCTAATTCCGTTGTATATACACCAACATCAGGGGGTGACGGGGGGTGGCAGGAGACGGGGGTCGGCGGGTCTAAAAACAACAACGGGCATGGTAGAGGTAGTGGACTTTTTTAATTTTCGGTACACATACGCCTGGCATATGTATATAGCGCAGAGCATGTTTTTTCTTGGATACGCCAAGCGTGAAAGACAGCCAAGTCGCGCGCGTCTACATATGGAAACTACCTCGTAGACGCCCGAAACGCAAATGCGGATAAGAGGCGTATACAAATGTAAACAATGCACGATACAGCCGATACGTGCGTTATCGCGATGGCGTATATATATGTAAAATAGTGGTTTTCGTGCAGTGATGCGAGCCGTGCTGGGATGTTAAGTTTTATTGATTCGTTCTTTCTTTTGCTGTGTCTGTTCTATTTGGTTCTTCAGTTAGTTCTGTTAGGAATTTGTGTTCTAGTTTGAATGCTAGTTTTGCTAGGTCCTTTAGTTATTTACTATTTTTGCTATTTTTATTCAATAGCTTGTTTATGAAGACTATGCTTTTTTCCGGTCTTTTTTTTGGTGTCATTCCAGTTAGTTCTGTTGGTGAGGTATGCTGGACAAAACACTAGAGAAGGTACGAGAAGGATTGGCCTTTGATATAACAGTGAATGACTGCCCTCAGTCCCTGTGTAGAACGAATACTGGACTCTACACTTGGTAGCTTAGCACGCTTTGAACGCTACGCTTCGTAAATTTGATGAAAAGCTTCATTTTGGAAAGCGAGGTTCTTGCACTTGTGGCGAACTGCGTAACAAACAATGGAAAATATAAAACATAATCAAAATATAAACTTATCGATTGTTTTTCGCACATCTGAAGATATCTACTGATCTTTATTTGAAGTTCCTACATCAATTCTTGACAGAGTTCTGGCATAAATTCGGGGGAAAAAAAGCGTAGAGTCCGTAAGTCGCCCTCTGAAAACCGAAGCGTACTGGCTACAAAGCGTATCGTCCAGATACCTACAGTACAGTCTATCACAGGGTCATCCGTGCCCCGTGGTGATAACCACTGTTGATCTGTGCAGAGATCACTGCAGATTACGGTACGCATCAATGCATAGATTACATAATGTTATGACAATATCTCAGGGTCACTGTGAACGTTGTAAAGCTGCTGCATGAACTATCACTTGTGATAACATGCTGTCCTACATGGTGACACTCGTGAACTGAATAAAATGTAGTATTATGTACTGTACATGTACTACATGATCAATGTAGTTCGAGTTCAGTTTGACCAAAATGAAACCGGTGTCATTGTACTAGTTGTAATTTGTAGCATGCAAACTGTAGTCAGAAGAATCAAAGCAAGCATGTCTGGCATGATATCGAACTCTGTCCTAAAGTTCGATAAACTGTCTGCCTGTTGTGTAGCTGCATTTAGCCAGTACCTCACTAAATATATTGGGGCATTTGACGTTGGACCTAGATCGAGATCTAATTCGGTTAAAGGTTACAGTCACACAACACGACGGCTCACAAGTTGAATGGTGGTGTCAAGGTACATGAATAATCACTGACATTGGTAAACACCAGGCATTCCAGACATTCCTCAATGGTAGGCGTACACCCTATTGACGTATGGAAGATGTTGATATTGTATTGACTGACTTCAAGTATTGTAGAAGCAAATCTTTCTATGTTTAAGTGGTACTCACATGGATCACTCACTTCACACGGCCAGATGATCGGCAACAGACGACAACTTCCGGTTTCAGCAGCGACTCTCCAAGCACATTCCCGGTCTGCTACCAAAGATAATTGTAAACTCTGCTTAGAGAGCGACTGACTGGTACTTTGTCATGTGGTTACAGGTACCCTGCCCTGTTGTGAACATGACAAGAGCAGAGCAGACTCTGACCCTACATTTCATATTGTCAATTATCAGTGAAAACTGGATTCTTGTGATTCATTCTAATGTTAAATCACGGATTTGGATGTATAGGTCCGTGGTTAAATGAGTACATTTAACGTTTTATCTAATTCATCCATAGCCAATATATATACATTTGTTTAATTTACACTAGCTTGATTTCAAATAGCCTGCATAGGAAATGAACTGAAAAGTATGGTATTCCTTTCATAGGCTAATTCTCAAAAATAAGTTGGAGGACCTATATTTTCTAGTACCGGGTACCTAGTTGTGAAGTACAATACCCATTTACTATATGTGTATTCTATAAAGGTTTGAGGAAAATGCCATGGAATCTACTATGTGATAGGCAACTTTTTAGAATTTCTATAGATTCTTTTATCATGATATTAGCATAATATTGATCTCTAGAGTAAAAACTAGCATTACAACAGTGACCCCCATTTTTTAAAATTAAGTATGTGTTCTACAACAATTGGAGTTCATTATATTCAATTTTCAGAAAATTATATCAGAGTAAATTATAATAAAATAATAAGTAAATTAGGCCAATTAACATTTGACTGATTTATAGAGGAAATATACTAGAAATATCTTCTTCCAGTCTTTCAAGAAACGAGGAGGGTTACGGTACCTATTATCTTAAGAATCAAAAGTGTATTATTGTATATTTACTTATTCTGTGAAAGTGTAAAAAAAGATGGGTTTGATGATATAGATAACATGGTAACCACCAATTTTAAAGTTAGATATGTGTTCTTCAACATTTTTGTATTATCATATTTAACTACCAGGGAAATGGCATGGGTTTTATTTTCAAGGCAATTTGACAATTCTGCCTTTATTTAATTTGCTTAAATTGGATTTATAATCTCTCTGTTATGATTTATAGTGAAATGGACATAACTATCAACTTTGACTTATTTTCATCCTAACAGTAACAACTATGTTAGATGGAAGGCATCAACTCTCGATTTAGTATAATTTTATTGAAAGCTTAAAGACAAAATTTGATTCCTTGAAATTTCCACATCGACATTCATATTGAATAATGATGTTGAATGTAATTAATTTCTTCTAAAAGAATAAAAGGCATGCCCCCCAAGAAAAAACACAACCAAAAAACAATACATACGGGGTACCCAACTCCTCACAAGGCAGTGTCAAGAAATACATCTCCCATAACTCAAGAGAGGTCGCCACTTTCTAACCGATAAATGAAACTTCAACATAGGCACCATGCTTTAGATAAACACTGTCATCCAAGTCCATGTTTAAACCAATGTCAAGATTGTGCATGGTAACAGGAGAGCAATATGGAACACTTTCCCCACCTCGGCCTTTCCAGTTGTGGTTGTGTCATGATGTCATTTTAAAACTGCGGGAGTCGCAGGAGTACCTTTTCCCTCAACCAGGTGGCAACGCTGTCATTGGCGTCATCTACATAGGTAGGTAAGCACTATAGGGAAGATATCTGTCGTTTATGGAACCAACCATCTTGCTCCGACACTAATAGAAACTCGAACTTGTGGCTGCAGTTCTCAATAGATTGTTTATTTTTTTGCCATTGAGGGGTTCTAGCTTTGTCTCATGATTATCAATGCATCATATTATTTTTGTACACTTTCTCTATAGGGTCGTTAAATGATAAATTAATCATAAATATTCCTCGTCGTCTGCCTTGAAAAACGAGATATCACACTTGCGTTGATCAAACAATAATACATATTGCAAAATGTGAGTAATAACAGTTTAGCAAAATTGATCCATGTATAATGTAGTATTATGAACAAAAAATGATAACATGGTAAGGGGGCCCTCCCACATACTACGACGCACTACGATTAAGTCTGCGATGGCAGCGCGTGTCGCCAACCGTGTCGGCGAGACGCGCTGCCATCGCAGACTTAATGGTAGTGCATCGTTGTGCGTCGTATTAAGTGGGAGGGCCCCTTGCAGCGACAAACCGTGCGCTCTGCGATTAACCTTCCGACGCACAACGACGCACTACGACGCACTACGACGCACTACGAAATTCAAACATGTTTGAATATCGTAGAGCCTCTACGATTAAAGTTTTTTTGTTGTAGTGCGTCGTAGCGCGTCGGTGCGCAGCAAGTTCGTCGGCGACACCTCCACGATTTGTTCAGTTTGTTGCCGACACAGAAAAAGAGTTAATCGTAGACTTAATCGTAGTAGGTGGGAGGGGCCCCTAATAGAGGTATGTATCCATCCAACTGAGCTAATCTGGTCCTATACAAATGGAGTCGTATCTAAAGCTAAACAAATTTTCCTTTTGACAACAGTGGTTGTCCCCCAACTATAGTGACCAAATCTTACAATTTCCGGGTGGATGATAGCAAAACTAGTAATCACTCTGTGTCCTATAGAGAGACATAGTTTGGGTGGCTGAATGGAATCTGTTCCGCGTTGCTTTGCATCGAAAATAACCGCATTATCCTACCTCACTATAAGGGACAGAGGCATTGTTAGTTCACAAAGCAGTCACTAGGTGGTCGGGGGACAAACATGTATTCTGGGTCTTTGTTCTTACGAAATTCAACTGCCTTTCAATATTTTACCATGGTTCCCTTGACTCTCTACACCCATCCCAAAGCAGGATGACATAATGATTAAACCCAAGACATGATATTTTCCATATGGAACACTTTATATAAATATGTGAGCAAGGCTAAAGTTGTGACATTTCCCAATTATCACTCACTTCTTTTGCACCTCCATTAGTGAAGAACACCTACTTTTTCACCTCCATTAGTGAAGAACACCTACTCGGGGGGCGTCATGGCGGCGCCCATGGATCATAGGCTATATGCCGTATAGATTGGCCACCACCTGTGTCTCCATTCTGTGTCCGACGGAGAGGTTCGATGATTACCTACCATATATAAAAAGACATGATTTCGACAGAATCTGCTTGGAGTTGCTCCTCGACATAGAGACAGACAAAACCAAACCTGTGTACAGAGAGTGAAACGCTACGAGAGTGAGATTCTCGTGAACAGAATAACTCAAACTCGTTTTTAATTTTTTCTATATCTATACCTAAATGTACTTTTTCAATTACTAATTATTTCTAGCCATCTTCAAAATTCAGTAAAACCCGCCTAAGGTTATGAATGTATGTAAACCACGACCCATGATATAAAACTGTTATTTATTACACACCTATGGCTGAACGTCTATGAAATACTACCCACTCCTAGGGGTGTAGTATAAATAATGTTCGGGCGCACTGCGCCCGTAGTGAATATTTGGGCGCACTGTGCCCAAGTGAATGTCTCAGGTCAAAATCTACATAAATAAGTATATAAAATTATGTTTTTCTTGACATGTAGGTATGTAATAATAAGAAAACGTAGTGACTGAGCCCGCAGGGTTGCCAAACTCGGCCTTTTGATGCCATAAATACGTCCCTCTGCCTGCGGCATTGGGACGTATTTATGGCATCAAAAGACCTTGAATGGCCATCCCTTCGGGCTCAGTAACCACGTTTTCTCTTAATACCATAACTGTGGTATACGTGTTCAAATCTGTGGTATACGGCCTCAAAACATAGAGCAAATAAATAGTCCCTATTACTACACTTTAATATGACAATTACTACGTTTAATTTATTCAATAAGATGGATAATAAATGCAACAAATAATAGTTATATGGACAGGCGGCTCTGTACCCCACTCGATGTTGACGGCGTTATACACTCGCTAGCGCTTGTGTATTACTATGCGTCAACCTTTCGTGGTTTACGACCGCCTGTCCACAAAACCATCGATCATTATCTAAGTATTACCTTTTGATTCTTTTCAATTTTTTGTCTTTATTTTTCCATAGACATTTAAGTAAAAATATGATGTACGATCTTTTCCTCCACCAACAACATATTACTTATTGGATAGAATAAATGAATTAAGTAAGATTATTAGAATACTTAGAGGAACAATTCAAAGAAGACCAGGCTGTTCTTAACAATTGATTTTTTATTGCTTTCAGGCCTTTTCAAAGCCCATGACCTCCCCTTATATCACGGCGGGGAAGATTATAGATGCAGTGTACTGTACAGAATCTCATAAAATATCTAATTTATAAATCTTTGCACATACTTCTATGACTACAAACTGTATCACCTTCCCGGCCCATACACCGGAACAATTATTATTATATACCCAGGGATGAAAGTCAGGACTGAGGAAAAAATCGGAAATTTAAAACGATTATAAAAAATATATATACCCATGCTGTACTGTAAATACGCACTGTTTTGGCATATGACGTAAAAATACTGTACGGACCACTGGTCCGTATACTAAAATCAAACCACCTAGCCATAGACATTTATTAAAATTTTGGTTGTTGAGATAAATGAAATTGATTTTTTTTTAAATTTCGGGTATATAGTAAATATATAACGTCCAACCATGCTTGTACAAGTCACAGAACTCGATGCTAATTTACCATTTGTACAGAACTCGGCGTAAACGCCTCGGTCTGTAGAAACGGTAAATTAGCATCTCGTTCTGTGACTTGTACAGCATGGTCAGGACGTTCTATATAATTACTACATTATTTTGGAACAGAACGGCTATGAATCGATATTTAATCTAGCGTTGCCAGTATATACGAAATGTCAGAATTCCATTATTTGCCGGAAAACTTTCATCCCTGTATACCTCTGGCAGGACATCTATGAAATACTACCGGCTGCTGGGATGCAGTATAAATAACATTTGGTCACACTAAGCCCGTAATGAATGTTCGGGCACACTGTGCCCGTAGTGTACTTCGAAAGTATACCCGTAGTGTACTTCGAAAGTATAGAAAACAGCATTTTTTGATGATATTTAGGTATACGATAATAAGAAAACGTAGTGACCGAGATATAGGGATGCCATTCTCGATCTTTTGTCCCATAAATACGACCCTCCACCTTCGGCATCGGGACGTATTTTCCTGGACAAAAGAACTTGAACGGCCATCCCTATAGGCTCAGTTGCAACGTTTTCTCTTAATACTGAACAACTTCCACGTCATTAACCACTAGAAAGGCTGGTATGGATTTGACACCCGTACCACTATATCAAAATACTATGTCCTATATACACAACACTAATTCTAATCAATTTATTTCCCTATTATTATACTCAATTTATACAGGTACAGTTCGCCTTGAATTTACAAATAAATAACACAATCTCGATTTTAAGCATCTTTTGATCAATACGAAAATACGAATAAACAGTCGCAATGAAAGTTAGTTCCCTTTTAAGTAACTTAAATATTTTCTATTAAACTGTTCTATAAATCCCCAATATTTCTTGATATATGATTTTGTATCAATCGAGCTATATAGAGATCGCCACGGCTAACTCAGTGTAATTTGTCGTATCGTTTTTTGACTATGTTCGCCTGGAGTTTCTTGTAGAGGATGTTTTTCTTCACATCCAGACGTCGCTTCGACATCGGGTCCAAATTGCGGAATGATTCTGAAAATAGGAAAGAATGAATGCACATTGAAAGTATAGTAATTTGCAATGGGATATATGCTAGGAGTTGTTGATTATTTTAGAGGACACCTATGAAAGCTTAGGGTCACAGGTCGTATCACCACGAGTTTGAATCGCATAGTAATTCACAAAGGGAAGTCGTGTGAATTTTTTTTTTTCTTTTTAATCAAGTTTATTTACAGACGTTACATGCGTTCATCTGTTACAGACGATCTTCCACGCTGGCGTCTACATATATATTACAATTACAGGACAAAACATATACATATAATACACATCATTCATTCCCCATTCATACCAGCCTTTTTGTACATTGGTCATTATCATCATGAAAATTATAATAATACTCTTTTACAATTTTGTCTTCTGACATTGCAATAATAGTAGCGATGTAAAGGAGATGTGACCGAGCTCAGACTCTGAACTTGAATGGATTTCTGAATCTATCTCCCCCTTCACATTGACTAATGGGGTAAAATTTGTGACATGATTGGATATCCCCCATTGGATATTTTCCTAAATATCTTATGTGTGTTGGATACGAGTTCCCAATGTTAAGTCTAAGGAAAAAAATACCAAGGGTGAGATACAGATGGTTAAACTATTTAGGGCGGATGCTATCTTGAGGCATTCCCCAAAATTATTTGATAATGCCTTGAGACATTACCAACCGTAGACCGAATAATGCCTTGAAGTATTAGTCGAGCGCAGTATGTAGCTGACCTGACCGGAGTGCAGATCAGTTTAGCATTTCTCATGGTGTCTCTATGATTTTAAAATACTAAATAGCCATTTCAGTTCCTTCAAGTTGCTCAAGTGAGTAAAGTTTGCAGCTGCCAAATTGCCAAGTAAGGTGAAAGGTTGTCAACAATTCATAGACCGCATTAGTGTGACATCGCTCACATTCGCGCTGCTGATTGGTCAATTTTTTATCTATTACCCTTGTGCAATAAATACCACTTTACTGCATGCTCTCCTGTATACAGTGGCCCAATATTAAGCCTATGGCGTTTTTTTTATTAGGGGTAGGATCCGATAATATCATGAAACACCACAAAATTTCATAAGTTTATTTATATGGTGTGAGTTGTCTTTGTGGAATGATATCACAAAACGGAGCTGACTGATATCTATAGCAGAAGACAATGAATGCCATGTAAACAATTATATGAAATTGAGTAATGCTTAGATTCAATCCTACCCTGTCACATATTCTTAACTTCATACGTCACCAGTGGCATATAAATACTTTATGGCTTAACCGTGGCATACAGTCACACCATGTTAAGTCTATGGAGATTCATATGAGGGGTAGGATAATATGAAGAGATGTCACGAGTTTGAGTCTGGGTTTATTTATGTCACGCATTTTGTGGGCTCCATAATCTCACGAGTCGAAGACGAGTGACATTGCAGAGCCCACAAAATGAGTGACATAAGTAAACCCAAACTCAAACGAGTGGCGTCTAGATTTTACCCTACCCCGTTTCCACATTTTTTCAGTATTAGAAAGTAGTGGCATAAACAACACTTTATGTCACACCCGTGATATAAAGAAATCCCATGTTAAGCCTATGGCGTTTTTTATTAAGGGTAGGCTAAAGCTCACCTCTGTTTGTTCCCCGTGACGCCGTCGTCCGGTCCAGGTCCTCGTCCTCCCACTCGGGCGACTCTGGCCGTCCCAAGCGGTGCCGCGGCCCGTCCCGTCCCGCGTACAGCGTGGTCGTCGTGCCGGCCACCGACAGCCCGTCCTCCCGGTACACGCCCGTGGTGGCCACGCTCGGCGACGCGCCCGGCATGTCCGGCAGCTCCATCGACGACACCGTGGTCACTGCGCGACTCGACGTCGGCGGCGGCGGCGGCTCTTCCGCTTCCGGTGGCGGCAGCGCGCTGGTTGCTCTCACCGGGTCGTAATCGCGCGTCTTCCGCCGGCGTTCTCGATCCTTCAGGTCGTTATCGAAGGTCACCTCTGCGTCCAAGTTGGCCTCGTTCTTCTCGCGTTGCCGGTCTCGCTGGCGACGTGACTTCCGGCGGCGTTTCCGGTGGCTGCGTTCCGGGGAGGACAGGAGGGACGCGTCCTGGTCGGGCTCCGTCTCCCACCCATCATTGCCCGGCGTGTACTGCGGCTGACGAACCAGCGGAGACGAAGGGTCAAGGTCAGGCAGCATCCGGGTCACCGTCATGGAGGACGTCTGAGGCGTGGAATGGCGATGGTCCTCGATGAGGCTGCTCCGCAAAGAGTTCATACTCGTTCTCGATTGAGGTCTCAAACCTGGAATTAGATGGCAGGAATATGGTTTACTGAACAGTGAAACTCACTTTGATATGGAACACCCCGTGTAGGGGTACCACCTGTTAGGGATCACCCTATGACCCAGCGTAAGAAGAAATCCGCTTAAAGGTGTACCTTGCACCATTATCCGGCATGGTTTAAATTTAACCTAATGTATCGTGATACCACACATAAGCGGCCATCCTTAATGTACGTACGCACTGAGTGGTGGGAGGGTGGGTAAAATCTTTTGGACATTTTGTGTATGCTCCATCGTTTTTTTTTATTGCGTAGGCCTACAAGATTGCGAGGGGGTGGTGGTCCAAAATTTCAGAAACATACATACTTTATGGATGGCCCCTAAGGGAATACTTTTGCTTGGAACGATAAAATTATACATACATGAATGAGTATAACGTAATGGCAGAGTTTACCTCAGATAATTATGTAATGGGAATCCCATTAATTATATATTTACACGGATTAACATTTTGTGTACAGAATAAAACTTGAAATCTGTAGTGGGCAAATCCGGAAAGCGTCAGCATACAAGATATACCTATGTACATGTGAGTAAGAAAATACCTGTTACACAAAGGCTTCATTGATTGTTACCTTTAATTTTATTTTGAACGTCTTTATCATGACAAATACGTTTCACAACCATACACAAGCGTCACTAATAATTAAAACTTGCAATCAGAAGAGCACTTAATCACAAACCCCATATGTGAATAGCATTCCAATAAATCATATGAATGATAACATACTATACATGAAAGATGAATAGATATAAAACGTGTTATAATCACTCATAAAAACACCTTATTCCCAGGGTACATGATAAGAACCTGGTTAGAAATCAAGAGTTAGAACAACCAATTGGCCCCTTGGTCAATCAGAAACACTCAAGCGATCTTTGTATAGGATTGATCTAGGACAACTGTGAAGAGTAAATTGGAGGAAATGGTGAAAGAAATCTAGATGTTCATTCCTGATATATGTTTGGTTAGTGTGCTAGCGAGCTACTCCCAGAAGCCATGATCAGCAAGGAGGGGCTAACTAAAAATTTATTATACACCTGTGCACATCATTCTTATGCTTACTGACCTATTCTCAGCATACCATAAGAGAATCATATTTCACAATGGTAAAAAATATGATTTACTGCCCAGTGTGACATGTACGGCCCACTTTGAAATTTACTCCTAGTAAATAATTCAAGGTGTTTTATGGACAGAGCAGTTTTGTGTGCCCATATACGACTTTGCATGCCGATGACATGTAAATTGGTTATCAATTCAAAACATTTGAAGGTGTATAATAAAAGGAAAACAGACCCGGGCATTCAATCTGAAATTTACTTTTTGTTTGTTCAAAAATCTGTATTTCATTCTGTCTTGTTACTCACTCACAGACACGAAAATACACCTTCCCACACAGGGGCAAGTATTCGCCGGTCTGTGAGTTCGTAATATTATCCTACCCCTAATAAAAACGCCATAGGCTGAACATGGGATTTGTTTATGTCACTGCGTGTGACATAAAGTGTTGTTTATGCCACTACTTTCTAATACTGAAAAAAATGTAGAAACGGGGTAGGATAAAATCTAGACGCCACTCGTTTGAGTTTGAGTTTACTTATGTCACTCATTTTGTTGGCTCCATAATGTCACTTGTTTTCGACTCGTGAAATTACGGAGCCAACAAAATGCGTGGCATAAATAAACTCAGACTCCAACTTGTGACGTCTCTTTATATTCATCAGATGTAACACTCAGTCTGTTTTCCTACTGTACAGCTACTCACCGTTAAGCAGGACCCACAGCGACACCTTTACTTAGGAACCTACACCACACTCTACTTACGTTTGATTTCATGCTCCTTTGACTTTATTTGTGTTTTGGATCTTTCACTTGGGACAGGTGCAGTAAGTTGGCTCCCAGATACACTGAAGTCTGTGGCTGTTTTAGCAGTGATAACCCTTGTGACACTGGGTTTGTTGAGGGTTGCCCTTCTGGGGGTGGTTTTAGGGGTGGCGGAGGGTTTCTCCAGGGACCGGGGGGTGGGGCGGGGTGTGGCCGGCTCCGCAGCCCACCCCTCCGGTCTGGAGTACACCTCCTGGGTCTGGGTGGGCAGGGACGGGTCTGCTCCTACGCCTTGAGCTACTCTCGGCTGCAGGGACACAGACACAGAGTTCAGCTGCAGTGATTGGCTGGTTTGTGTCGGACGCGCTGATTGGTCAGACTGCTGGTCACCATGGCGACGCTGGTGACGTCGCTGGAGCACACTGCGCCCGCTCAGCAGGTTAGGCCGGCGATCTCGCTGAGCCTGCAGACGATCATTTATAGAGGTCAAGGCCACCAGGACGTCCCGAGCTTCATCCTCCTCCAGTCCCGACCCGGCCAAGGTCATGGTCGGCTGCACACTCTCTTCAGGAGCAACAAATAACACAGAAAATAGAGTGGCAGAGGAAAGATTGCGTGCTTTCAACTGGATATCCTTCTACGCCCATATAGGGGTCATCCATACAGTACGTACACAAGATTTAGATTTATTTTTACCCCGCCCGCTTTCTCAATATTGTATGCTATAGTCTGTATAGAAGGAGCATGCAAAATGTCCAAAAATGTTTGACACCCCTACCCGCATCATTGCGTACATACTTTTTGGATGGTGCCATACATCTCATTCACGGTTTGGAGCCATCCATAAAGTACGTACGAAAAATTTATGAAAAGTTTTAACCCCCCCCCCCCCCACCAACCCACTCTCAAACTTGTACGCAATAGAAAAAGGAAGGAGCATATATGCAAACCTTCTGAAAGCTTTTTTACCTCTCCCCAACCCCTTCAGTACATACATACCTTATGGATGGCCAAATACATATTATGCACAGTATGGGGACATCCATAAAGTATGTATGCAAAATGTCTGAACATTTTGAACCCACCCACTTGTATGCAATAGAAAAAGGAAGGAGCATATGCAAAATTTCCAAAGTTATTTTTAACGTTCCTTCCTCCCATCTCAGTCTGTATGTACTTTATGAATGGTGCCATACATCTCGTGCACAGTATGGGACAATCCATAAAGTACTAAAGAAGAAACCAACAAGTTTTGGTCAAAGTCGTCGTTCTCCACGAGTTTGATGAGGAGTGAATATCACGTAGCGTTCAAATGAGTTGGAGAATGACTTCATCGACCAAAACGAGTTGCTTTCTGTATTTAACTCACCCCTGTACACACTAAAAGAATGGGCAACAAACAGTATATAGACCATGGAGAACGGACTGCAATACTTGAAGGGGCATGGAGAACGAGATCCCACTGTTAAGTCTATGGACATTTATTCCAGGGGTGAAATAAATTCTCGAATTCCTGCACTCTACACCTTATACGCATTAGATTAACGATGGCAAAAATTCCAATTTTGTAAACCCACCACTGCGTACGAACTTTATGAATGGCCTCTTTATATATTCATTGATAATAATATAATGTTATTGTTGTGCTCTATAGATGCTCTTGTATGAGGATATACATGTAAAACTATACGTTTTATTGTATTTTTATTTCAATATGTTTGATGGCTTAAAACCCATTTGACTGAATCCAAATGGTTATGAGTCAAAGGGTCAACTTTAATAGTATTGCTTACATATTAGCAAAGATGAATTTATCATGTGATTGATATGCTAACCATATTTTTACGAAATGCTAATTGGAAAAACATGTGTATATTGATGTCAGAATAGATCTTAGGTATGAGAGTTTTTTAATGGGAGCGGTTAATGTTTATGTTATATTGTGCTTTGTGTGAAAGTGATGCTGTATATATATAGCTTGTGTAAAATGAAGAGTGCAAAAATGTTCAAAAAAGATATCTTTTCTATGGAACGTATGGTTACAAATCACCATGTATATATACAAAACTAACAAAAATGGAGAAACACTGTATCAAGTCTATGCTGAATTTTAATGGCACGTTAAAGGTATTCATAAAATGGGAAAACTGACTTGGCATTTAATTTGATAATTGTTACGAACTCATGAACCAGCAAATACTCTCCCTCCCGGCTCCGTTAGGCGGAGAGGCATATCTTCGTGTCCATGAGTGAGTAACAATTATCAGATTAAATTACTTGTCAATTTTCCCTTTAATGTACTATACACCTATGCACTGAAATACTCCAAATACCAGCCTAAGCTGTCCAATTGGCATTTGAGACATACCACCATACTGTGCCGGTATGGTGCCATACCACCACACTTTGAACATTCAATAGTATCCATCCAGATGTTGTGGTAGGCGTTGCGCTAAATACCTCTGCATGCGCGTGGTGTGTAACATAAAACAACATCCGCACTACCAGCACAGTTTAATTTTGGCTTCGTCATCGACTTATTTTTGTAAATTATTAAATGATTATGAATATTTAGAGGTGTATAGTACAAGTGAAACTTGTTAACCTAATCGGGACAGGTCCTCGTACCTTGTTTCTTTCGCTAATCTACCGCATGAGCTCGTAGAGCTCATGCGGTAGATTTAGCGAAAGAAACGCGGTACGAGGAGCCGTCCCAATTAGGTTAACTAGTTTCCCTAAAATACCCCTTCAAATCTTTCAGATTGGTAGGCAGTTACCTGTAATCGTCATTTGGACTTCCCAAACTGAGTCGCATTACAGTGTACGGCATACTATGCCGTACAAGGTTTTACGATATTTGGAGCTGAGGTCAGTAATTGTAAGAACAATTTACACAGGTGTATAATAATATCCCATTCTGATTGGCATTGCAATATATATGTGGCGACCTACTGATACACCTTTAGACTCATTCTTTCATCCTTGGTCTATAGATATCCATTCATTCCTTATAGGATGCGATCAAATGTAAATAGACAATAAACGATTGTTTATTGCTTTTATCATCCATCTTTCAAAGAATCAAAACAAAGGAATTGCCATATTATAGGGTATATAAAAAAGGACCTCATTTGCTCTTCAGCACAAATGGACTATTTTCATGGAAGGGGCCATTCATAAAGAACGTGCGCACTGAGGGGGGTGGGGGGACCAAAATTTTGGAAACTTTGCGTACATGCTAGTATGTATGTATTCATGTTGTCCCCTTGTAGTGTCCATAGTGTCATTTAGTCTAAAGTATTATGGTGACCCCTAAGTCTGATGTTGAGGAAATATTTTGCTTGAATTGTGTTTGGCTATTCTTGATCCTGCAGTGATGACAACTCAGCACAAGAAAATTGTTTTATTTTTGTTATTATAACTAAGCATATCATACGTTATTTGTATTACGTCTAAATTTAACTAGGTAGGGTCATGACCATAACCTGTTTATTAATCATCATTATTCCCCGTTTCATCTAGACGATGGATTAGATGGATTGATGTAAATGCCTAATGATGTCAGTTAAAAGAATAAAAAAACTCCCGCTTTGTTCTATTGGTAAGCTTGGGAGAGGGGGTGGGGTGGGGGGGGGGGGGGGGGGTTAAAATTTCAGAAATTCTGCGTACGTACTTTATGGATGGCCCGTAATCAGTTGCTTTGAGACAGTAATTAATGGGTTTTAAATCCATAATCAATGGTTATGGTTTCTGACAATGTAGGAACAATGGGTAGTGGTTTACTGTGGCCCCATGTATTTTGAATGGGGAGGTTGAAACAGATGGATAATAAAATCTCTTGGTGTCTAGATATAAAGTACATACCATACACGCCTCCACATCTTGGTAGTTCCTGTGGTCTTTCTCCCGTTATATTGAATATAACTGAGAGGTTTGTTATGAATACTTACTAAACCCCAAATCGTAGATAAATTGTGAAATATCTGCTGCAGGAGACTCCAGTGTTTAGGCAGAGAAAGGTAGCCAAAATGACATCAAGGCATTGCAAACTACTCAGAATAGAGCCCTGAGAACCATAAAGAAAAACTGGAGTAGATGCTAAAATGTCGAGAGTTTGCATAAGGAAATGAACATTGATTATCTCGATGCAAGAAGGACTATGCAAATGTTAATTGTAAGTAATTGTAAATTGCTATTTAATTCTCACGCTGGCGCCCTCTACTGTAACCAACGTTTATCACTGACGTCACTAAATAGTCACGTGCTACCTGTGTTCTTCTTTGTGACTGTTGTACTGTACACACGTTTTTACGACTCGCAGCGCTTTTTCACATACGTTCTCTTCAACGAAAAAGTATTTTCGCTGCACCACATGTGCGAGGAATGACACACAGAAAATTGCCCTTGTCGGTACAACGAAAGAAGAAGAATCAACTAAAGTCGCTCCGTGTTCAACAAAAAATGCAGCACACCGACGACCAAGCCGCTCGCCGAAATCAAGATGGCGCCTCGCGTGACGAACAGCCGGCAGACCAGGCAAGTCCCAGTCAGCAGCAGCCGAAACAGCAAAAGGCAACCGTCAAAGAAAATGCCACCGCCATCAGAGCCATGTCAGACCGTTTCCAGAATATGGACGACAGACTTACCGGGATAACTGACATGCTGTCGAAGCTCGTGGAGACGCGGGCAACAACGACCACTCAGTCGGCCTCCCCGCAACTTGACCGCGCACCTGCACACACACCGCTGCAGGCAACTCCTAGGGCAACATACCAGCACCCGAATCATAGAGCCAGAATCAACAACCCGGTGGCTTACCCGGAGAGGATCTCGGATCTGCACCTGCGTGACGACGCTGCAGAGCGTGTCGCACTGGCCGTGCGGCAGGCCCTGCAGCCTGATGTTAAAGGTATGGGAACCAGTCCACATCATTTCATCTTCCGAGGACCAAAGAGGGTCAAGACATCACTAGATGACTTGTCCCTGGCAGAATACATTCATGGGTTTTTCCAGATGCAAAAAAAACGCAGTAGATGAAGAAACCAGAGAGGCAATGCAAAATCACCTAGAATGCATTGTCGACGACGCAAGGACTTATCCCTTGGAGGCAGTCCGTGCTTTCTCAGAAGAGGTCTGTGAGCGTGTCGCAAGCGGTCGATTGTACTGGACGAGTACATACGAAATCGATCGCTTGCAGACAAGGCTCGCTCACATCCCGACTAAACAATATGAGAAGAAACCTACCGACAGGCCGGGACAGACCAGACAGACAAGCACACAGTTGGACCTGCCTCAACATATCGCTAGAGCGAGGCCCGGGCCCCCGTGCGCCGCTTTTCAAAAGGACGAGTGCCCCGAGCCCTCCCATCATGTTGTCGCAGGCACCTGTCGCTTACACATCTGCTCTGCTTGTCTCTCTGCAAAAGCATCAATGTTCCCCCACAGCGCAGCGTCCTGCAGATCAACACCGAAGCCTCAGCCGTCATCTCACCAGCCGGCGGGGTTTGGGCAGTAGACCGTAAAAGGTATAAAACACGTGTTTTCTACGGAGCTAAATACAGAAAAATGAACGATGTAAGTACTGCTAGACAAAGTAAATATGTGGTAGGTTTTCCAAATCGTAGACCTCATTCTGTCAGTCAGGATTGTGTTGATGTTAGCACAGGTGTAGCTCCACGTGTCATAGATGTAAACATAGACGATGTAAACAAGGCTCGGCGCATGCTTGGTGACCTAGATGGTGGTGACCGCGGCAGGCGCAGACCCCGCGCAGGCCAGCTGGTCACTCACAACCATAACACACGAAGCGAGGCCTCTGGATCAGCTGACTCTGCAGTCAACACACTCTCAGTGGATATGTCTGTCCATGAAACGGGTTTTCTCCGTGTGTTGCCTGAACGTCAGATGTGTGAACTTGCTAGTCAGAATGCCCCTCCTAATAGTATACTTGCACGAGCACCAGTACCGCCTGCTGTTGTCGCTTGCCCTGACACAGCGATCGGTACAGGAAGCGTTCTCCATGTGTCAGACATCCAGGATTGTGGAACATTCATGTATCCTCGCACGAGTACCCCGCTGAGGAGTCTACATACGGCCATTGTCGACGTCGTCTCGACTGGTGCGGACAGTGATGTTGATTCACAGGTAACTGGGCCAACACAGGCCCCGGCCACTGCCCACAGGATGGGGCCTGTTGAGTACAAGCCAACAGTGGATACCTTATGGCCAACACCTTCGGAACCGGCGTGCGACTCGGCCACCAAACACATGTTAATCTACAAAAAGGTACTCGCTACAGGCCTCCCGAATTACCTCTCAGCGCGATTGGAGATCCCGTCGAACATGAATTTCTCTGCCTGGCAGGTGGCCCTGGCAGGATACCATGACAATAAAGTAGTTGACTTTTTGCGGTATGGCTGGCCGGCTTCATACACCGCCCCCAAGCCGCCAATGTCGACTCATCAAAACCATTCATCGGCTAGAGCACACCCCATCGCTGTCCAGTCCTTCATCGACAAAGAAATAAGGCTGGGCGCCATGCTGGGACCGTTCTCTGCGCCCCCTTTCACTCCCTGGACACAGGTCAGCCCGCTACTCACAAGGCCTAAGCCTGGAGCCACGGACGATCGTCGTATCATCATAGACCTGAGTTACCCACAGGGCTCAAGCGTTAATGATGGTATTGCGAGAAATCAATTCCAAGGAGAGGACGCTGTCTACTCGCTTCCATCGGTCGCTGACCTGGCTGTCAAAATCATTCAAGCTGGCCGCGGATCCCTCTTATGGAAATCAGACTTGCGACGCGCATATCGACAACTGCGCGTCGACCCCCTGGACTACCCGCTGCTGGGCATCAATCACGAAATTTCTATGTAGACATCTGCCCCTCCTTCGGTTGCCGTTTATCGGGGGGTGCTCAGCAGCGGGTATCAAACGCCATTTGCTGGGTGATGCAAAAGAGACACAGGGCGGACGTGATAGCTTACGTTGATGACTTTGTCGGAGTACACCCCAGTTTCAGTGAGGCTTCACACGCTTTCGCTGGTTTTGAATCACTCTGCCATGAACTGGGAGTTGAGATCGCTCCTGAGAAGGCAGCTTTCCCCTCCACACGGATGGACTGGCTAGGTATAACATTCGACACGATTAATATGGAGCTCACAATTCCATCACAGAAGCTTGCGGCAGTCGTCGCTGAGTGTCATACATGTATCGGCCGCTCATACGCATCTAAGTCCCAGCTACAGAGTCTCTGCGGAAAAATCAACCATATCGCGCAATGTATTCCCCCCGTACGTCGCTTCATGTCGCGCATCCTCCAGACACTACGGCGCTGCCATGGTCTCAACCGCGTAGAGGTGGACAGCGATTGCAAGGCGGACATTCAGTGGTTTGCTGATTTCGCAGCTGACTTTAACGGGAAGAGGCTCCTCGTGTCTCACAGGCCTACTATACGTGTCGAGTGCGATGCCTGTCCACGGGGTGTCGGAGCCTTCTCCCCCACGACGGGACACTACTACGCGACTCCCTTGCCAGAGGATTACGCAGGCCGCTATCATATCTCACAGATAGAGGCCATTAACTGCGTTCTCGCGGCAAAATCGCTCCTCCCCGCAGCTAGCAGAGGTCACAATGTCCATGTGGTCTCAGACAACACGGCGGCTGTCTACGCTCTAGCAACCGCCCGTACAAGGGACCCAGTACTTGCGGCGTGCGCACGCGAGGTCGCGCTTATTGAGGCCCTCTGCGACGTTAATATCATTTTCTCACATAAACCAGGGGAACAACTCATACTGGCAGATGCTCTGTCGAGGGCTCATTTTGACCAACAAAAAGCCAGAGTAGCTCTTGATATTGTTAAGATTAACAACTACCGTAGGAAGGATCCAGTTGATTTAAAGTATGTCCTTTCCCCAACTTAGCATTCACACGGTTTATATCTTCCAGATCACGCTAATCCGGTACTGGCAGACCAACTAAGGCAGACGTGGGCCGCGGCCGTCGCTCCTGGTACCTCTCATAATCTCCAAAGACAATCAGAAGTATACATGAGGTTCATGTGTTATCATGGATATAACTACTCTACCCCGACAGCAACCCAAGTCTCACTTTATATTCAATTACTGGCCAATTCCTTCAAAAGTACGGCGTCTATAAGAAACTATATATCAGGGGCTAAGACTTTTTTAAACACACTTGGTTATGATGGTAACATCTTCACGTCTCCCCTCGCTCTTAGAGCACTCCGAGGTATTCAAAGACTGTCGACACACACCCCCGCCCCAGCGCCTGCACTCTCGATGGAGACTTTCAGACTGTTGGTTGACTCCCTGACGCGGGTTGGCCCCGAAACGCTCCCGGCCGTCACAGTCCTACTCCTGGGTTTCGCAACTCTCCTTCGGCAATCTAACCTGCTCACGTCGGGCCCCATCGGCGCCTCACCTCATACTCTGCGACGCAGGGACATCTTGGCGACGCCCACCGGACTCGACATAACGGTCCACTCCACAAAGACTACATGGGGCCCTGCAGCCTCTTTTGTCCTCCCCATACTCAGCACGGCTGGCACGTACTGTCCGGTCGCGGCTTGGAACCAATACTCAGCGGCCTATCCTGGTACACCCTCAGGCCCAGCTTTCGTGAACTCTGCTGGCCGGGGCCTTCGCCCAGATGACGTCCTTCCCTTATACAGGGCAGCCCTTTCGGCTCTCGCTCACCCCCTCGCGCCATCCTTCACGCTACATAGCTTACGGCGCATGGGGGCCCGGGAAGCTGCCGCATCAGGTGTCCCGGACACCAGCATCATGGCACATGGTGCCTGGTCTTCCCTCGGAGGACTCAGATCTTACGTGCCTAAACAAATTCCAAATACAACGGCAACGGCTATCGCCACCTCCTTGGCACAGAACAAATCATAATGTTCTCTTAACTATCTGTATCTTAATCCATGATACTTTTACTTTTATATCATGTATTATTTTATACTCCATTGTGATAATGTTTATAGTAGAATAAAATTATTTATCGGGCAGTCCAGCCTTGTTGATAATTGTAAGTAATTGTAAATTGCTATTTAATTCTCATGCTGGCGCCCTCTACTGTAACCAACGTTTATCACTGACGTCACTAAATAGTCACGTGCTACCTGTCTTCTTCTTTGTGACTGTTGTACTGTACACACGTTTTTACCTCGCCCACCCACCCTTTGTTCTTCATATCATATCATGTTTTAATACATACTATGTTCATACTTCTTTTTACCACAGAACAAATCATAATGTTCTCTTAACTATCTGTATCTTAATCCATGATACTTTTACTTTTATATCATGCATTATTTTATACTCCATTGTGATAATGTTTATAGTAGAATAAAATTATTTATCGGGCAGTCCAGCCTTGTTGATAATTATTATGTTCAAGCAGTCGAAGCTACAGAGTAATATTGATAATAGGGCAAGGATAACAAGAAGTCGCAATAGTATTAGATCTAAAATGGTAGTCAAAACGGCATATTCCGTTATGACTGGAAATAAATGAGAAAAAGAAAACCTAGTGTTCACAATTTTACCTCATTTTTTTATCTCATGTATTTTACTTACTTCAGTTGCTGAGATTGTAAATTAATTCTGCTCAGGTTCATAGATGCTCAACACAAGCTGAATAGAGATTATTCTATTGCATCCTAATTATATCCTAATTATATTCAATCCACATCATAACTCAGTCAGTGATTAAGGACTCGCTCGCTTTTCTACCTGCGCCTGTAGATAAAAAACCAACTGCTTACTACTGATCATAGACACCATAGAGCTAGGGTTTCCTGTGTGTATAGAAAGATAAAATGATCATGTTTACTCACAGGACTACATGTAAATTAGTCAACACTTTCCTCTCGTCAGACGAAATGTAAGAACAAGGTTTACTCAAATCCAGATGCAATTACAAAAAAAGGAAAAAATAGTAGTACACGAGCGTAAGTAGTATAGAAACATGGCTGTTTCACACGGGGAAATCTGGGTCCAACAGGAATATATGGTGTGGTGAACGGGCGTGTTACTGGGGGTGGGTGGATTACCCTTTGTTGGTCGTCTGTTGCGATATTGGTCATCTATGATTCACGTCATGGGGGAATCTACAATGGTGCATACACTGGTACTAACAAACAAGACTTGACAACAAACACGATTTGACAATAATATCCTGGTGGAGAGAGTTTATCCTCAGGATGTTCCTCGACATGGAACTGCTTGCCCTTCCTACCTGGCTCCGGTCCCATGAAGGCTCGTTTTGTTGACATACTTTGGTTAGTAACATGGTATAGAGTACTCCCGAGACCTTCTCACACCAGGCGATTTGTAACCAATATACAAAATGTTCTTAGAGAACACATTGGGAGCGTGTACCAACATACCAGGCGCATACGGATTTGTTGCATGCTCCGAGTTGCAATAAAGCGCATATATACGGAAAAATAGTGCTTACCATATACCCATGCCGTATATACTGTAAATAGGCACCGTTTCGGCATATGACGTAAAAATACTGTATGGACCGCTGGTCCGTACACTAAAATAGGACCACCCTGCCATACATGTTTATTAACATATCGGTTGTTAAAAATTAGATTAATGATTTTAAAAAAAAATTGGGTATATAGTAAATATATAACGTCCAACTATGCTTGTACAAGTCACAGAACTCGATGATAATTTACGGTTTGTACGGAACTCGGCCTAAATACCTCGTTCCGTACAAACCGTAAATTATCATCTCGTTCTGTGAATTGTACAGCATGGTCAGGACGTTCTATATAATTACGTAAATGACCTAATACTGGCATGCCACTTTTTATGAAAAGGTGGATAATGAATACAGTATAGAGTGGTTTCAGATAGCGATCATATAGTCTTCGGAGTAGACTTTACGCAATATCTGCACACTACTCAGATATTACTATGCATCAACGCTTCGGAACATATAGCCGCTTGCAAAAAAATATATTGTGTACTTATTGAATATGACCGAATCAGCATTCTAAAGTGTATCTGCTCAGCGCACAGTATGCCAGAATAACACACAGTTTTAGATCTAAAAAGTTATACTGAAAAATGACATTTACTAATTTCTTTATCCAATCGAAAGTTATTCCACTTTAAGCTATTATTCTGCCTAATCACCCTAGTCAGGTCACCATATAAAATAATGGAAGCAAAATAGTCAGTATCCCCCTGGTGTTAATTGAAGGAATCAGATTCTCGGGATTACTCTATGGGTGAGACTAATATTTTCATGAACTCAAACACCACTTCAACTCAGACACTCACAGGTAAGTAACTAGAGACTGATAGGTTTGACTCTACACTACTGACTAAGACTAAGAAGGAAGTTCATTGAGATCCGTAGGCGCTGAAAATATACCATGAGTTTTGGTTGTGGAGTTACCTCATGATAACCGTGTGAGATTACATATCAGACCAAAATGAATGGAGTATTTTCAGCAGCTACAGAGCAAGTGCGGTTAAGATTTTATCTCACCCCTTTCACTGACTGATAAGCTAACATTTTCGACAATACTTCATGGGCGTTGAGTACTATTTCTCAATGTCAAGTCTATGGGGAAACAATACCAGGGGTGAGATAAAACCCTGGAAGACGTGGCTATATTGGAAAATATTGAGGAAACCTATGAAAGTTTACAGTCAAAGCTTGTGGCATGAGTGGCAGGGGTAGCAAAATTGGTAATATACCTGGAACCTGATATTCCAAAACCCTTAAAATACCTCAAAATGTTCCTAAGGGATACTACAATATGGCCAGATAGCAAAAACTGCATATGAAAAGATTATATAGTTTTTAGATTATATAAGAATCAAATATGTGGAAAATTGCAGATGTGTAAAGGGGACATTAATAGTACACCCATGAAAAAGGCTGCTGTAGGCCACTGAGAAGACATATTTTGATTCTGTTTGCTTTATTGAGTCCACAAAGGACCAGAATATGCAGCCAAATACCAAAGTTTAATCTAATGAGTAATTATAATACTTATAAGAACACAGAACCAAGCAATGGTTTTTAGCCCTCAGAATTATAGGCGTTCAGGCATTTTGACGGGAGGTGTCTTCAACAGCTGTTGTCATGGTAATCTGACCACTTGCTAGAGCGACAACAAGTGGAAATGTTAACTAGAAGGATGGATCTACAAGATAAAACAATAAAATAAATGTTTCCAGGGGGGGCAGCCAACTCCTTAAATAGGCCTCTTTTCCAGATTGGCCCAGGGACTATTACCCTTGCGCAATAAATAACACTTTAATGAACGCTCACCCGAATACAGTCAGCCAATGTTAAGCCTATGGGTTTTTCTTTATTAGGCCCGGTGTCCACCTACTACGATATGGCTCTGGTTTGGTCTACGATGCACCTCCCGATAAAAAATAAAAATCGGAAGGTCACCTAATATCAGGCAGTTGACCACGTTTCTGTGATTAGGCACTGAAAAAAACCCTTACGATACGTGGTGGATTAGCATGTCTAGACATACATCTATGACTTTGCACCTTCCCGATATGTCTCCGATATTTGTTTTTTGTATCGGTGCCATATCAGTAGGTCTAAATTTCTATCGTAGTAGGTGGACGCCAGGCCGTATTTTCAGCAGGAAGTGCGGTGAGGATTTTACCTCTCCCCTATCACTGACTGATAAGCAAACATTTTCGACATCATCGCCAATTGAGTATCTTTTTACAATACCTTATGGGCGTTGAGTACAAGTTCCCAATATTAAGTCTATGGGGAAACAATACCAGGGGTGAGATAAAATCCTGGAAGACATGGCTGTATTGGCCAATATAGAGGAAACCAATGAAAGTTCACGGTCAGAGCTTGTATCCCATTGACTTTGAATAGCGTAGTAATTCACAAGGAGACGTAGGAGCAGCTCACCTTGCGTCTTGACCAGGTTGAGCCAGTCCCCAGGCACGACGGGCGTCACGTAGGCGCGGTGCAGCTGTCGGTTACGCACCTCCTCCCAGTCGTTCCTCCGCTGCTTGTCCCACTTATAAAGAGGAGCTGGGGTCTTGGCCTTGGCCTTTGACATGGCCGCTTGCCAGTTCCATGTACCTTTAATCGGCAGATATTCGCAGTGTTCATGAGTGACTCGTTTTAAAATGACGTAACCTGTTATAAATACTATCTAGAACGGTTATTGTGATTAAACTGCCATGACCCTGCCCGACGGAAGAAATACAGCTCTTTTATTTACAATTTTATTATTCTAGACGGCTGAGTTTTCTTACCCAGGTAATTTCTTTTAGATACAATGTCGTGACATGCAAGCAGATTGGTAAGCAAATGTTACACATTGGCATCAAGAGAAAAAGAAAAATTAAGAAAGGAAGAGTATTAAACACTTAGTATCTGGACAATTTCGTTTATCTTATGCTAAACACTCAGATATCTTGATATCCAAGTTAAATACAGCATATCTAAGACTGAATTGTATTATCAAGAAACCAAATGGTGGGATTAACTGTCATTAATTAAAGCAGATGTAGATCGTGATTTAGTCAAGCAAGTTATCAAAGATAAATGGTGCAGTAATCGATAGGAGGATCTGGATATTTGTGCTTGTATTTATTCTATTTCTTTTCTCCTAACTTAGGTTTCTATAATACAGTGTTCCTTTCCCAAATCAATTTTATCATACATGTGAATATCCCTCGTAGTTTACATGTGTCAATCCCACATAGTATATACATGAGATCAATCAATAGGGATTTCTATATGCCTGGATATTTCAGTTCATATAGCAACATCTAGTTAAGTATTTGGTATAATAGTAACCTAAGTTTGCATTTTATCCTTGTATATGTTATTAATCCTTCAACTGGCATTCCAAATTGATTACATGATTACCTTTCTCTTAGTATATGAGTATTCTAGGTTTGAAAAGAACATTACAATAGCGCCTATATTTTTATGTGTGTACTATGTTTGTGCTAACTTAAAGGCATATCCTACAATACCTGGTGATATTCTAATTATGGCAATTATCAATTCGAACCGGTTCCTTTGACTTTCTAATCAAAGGTGTGACATATAAAATATTATCGAATTCGACCCAACCCAAAAAGTAAATTAAGCCAATTGACTGATTTACTTAGAAAATGTAGCATTGAAATGTTTTCAATTCTTACAAAAGCGAGGACCCTGACCTGTAATTGCTAACACTTAAATGTGTAATACTACACATTAACTATATTCTATGAAAGTTTGAAGAAATTGACATGGGTTTTACTATGTGACATATAACATTTTGGAATTTCTACATGTTCTTTTATGGCATGTATAATTATATCTAACATATTATTATATAGATATATATTTCTGGAGACACAGGACTACCTAAATATTCATGAGGTCACATGATAGTTTACATGTTATTTCGCGGGCTCACATGCTCCGGGTCCGCCATTACTATCACTGGTCTCCAACTCACTGTGTCTCAAATTTTTTCTCGGCAAGAGTGGCATACTGTTGTTCTCTCATACTTAATATATAATAATATCAGGATAATTTATCTCTAGATAAAAAATTAACATGGCGACCCAGATTGTTTTGAATTAGCGATGCGTCCTACAACTATAATATAATCATATTCAAAGGTATTGAAAGTAAAAGGTGCGATCGTTGCCTCAATGAAGCTGTCTTCCAGACATATTCTTTTGAAACCTCACCTGAGCTGCACATGATAACGAAATAATCCACACACTCCTAGCACAACCCACAGCAGGCCTCCTAATCTCATTATCACATGGCTCTCTCTATATCCTTATTGATAACATCAAGTTAATTGTATCGTATTTTATTCATGGTGAAACTTATAGGTTACATGAACAACTTTTTCAATAAGCTTGCTGTTGATGGTAAATACGATACCTTCAATTTCTGAGCCATGGTAGTTCCATATCTAAGCCCAAATTTTGATAATGGAGTCATAATAAGATTTACAATAAAGATATTTTTATATCACTATTTTGAAAAGTAGGCATTGCACTTGGAATGTGCAGAATAGGATATTTTTCTAGAAACAGTGTACAAACTGACTCAAAATATCATTTTCAAATATTAGATTAAACTGGAAATAATGGTAAATGCAATAGCTGAAAAGATAAGACCTATTGGAATAATGAGTATGCAAATCAAAGGCTGCTGTGTGGTGAGGGTAAAGGTGGAATTACCTTTACATGATTTAGTGGCGATCATGTTCGTGGCATGTTCGTCCCAAACTCCAGGGACCTGTTTCAGTAGTTTGGTGACATTAGGCCTAGACAGACATCAACAGCAATACCAACAGTGCAAGCAACAGGGAAAATGTTTTGTCGGGCTTCAAAACACATGTCACAGTTTATGTCAAATATCAGTGGATTGGAGTGGCCAATTGTCTTCATATTTGGAATGATTATAGGTTATATGTATCCCTTACTCGTGTTAAAGTTTCAGTGCTTAATTCGGGAAGTGAAATTGTCTAATACTTTTGTAGCAGGACACATCGTGTTTGGGGTCTGTCTTGTTCTAAGTGCCGCAACTTGTGTTGATCTGTCCATATGGTGTCACAGACGCCAACTAGACATGTCACAAAACTACTGAAACCGGTTCCTGTTCTTCTCTTCTCTCATTCGTGGCTGTAAGCCTACATACCGATACATGTGTGGTCATTCCACTGCTATTCCACTGACAAGACTACAGTACACGACCACCTGTTTATGCACCACTCGCAGCAACATCACCATTAAATTCGTGTAAACGGAATTCCACTTTAGCAAAACATTCTACTATCAATCAATGATATATTTGCATACCATTAGTATGTGCTCATTATTGATAGTTAATAGGAACTCCCAAACCGTGCTGCACGCCATCATGGATCCAATAGCGAAGGATAAAATCATTATTTATAAACAGCCGTAAACTACAAACGGGGAACAAATATGAAGACCAATTTATTTACAGCTCTTGATCATCTTTTAAAAATCCATTGGTGCATCAGGGGAAGATGTCATAAATGTAAGAATCAGGCAGATTTCCGAGGGCAATGTTTCTTATATTAGTCATCTAGAGTATCAAGATTAACTATCTTGATATAAAGGAAAATTTGGAATTTTAAGGGAGAGAAAGCGAAACAAGGCTATAATCTTAAAATATGACTTATGCATAATGGTCAAATACAGCAGTATCTAAAACTACAATAGCTTGGCAAAAGTCTTAATATAGTAAAATGTTATCAAAGGTATTTTGAGAGTAGACCCTTGAAATATGAGAGAACGAAACATAATAGGTGCTTAAACATTCTTTTGCTTTGAAGCACCCTATTGAAAACAAGATATCTTCCCCTTTATTTTTTTTTCTAAAATACGATTCATGTAGAGAAATACTTCATATTAAAAAGGCAATTTCATAATAATTTCCCTCTAGCTTATCCTTCTTTTCCTTTTGAAATATTTATTAGATATGACAACTATAATACAATATTCCAAAAGTGGAATCATCCTTCTGGCGATACAAACAAAAATTGGATATAAATCAGAGGGACATGGATAAAGTACCAAAGAGTATCTTAAACAAATAAAATTCTACATCTTCTCCAGCCAATCAGTCGGAAATGCATCAAGTTGTGCTTTATTGGTTGCATATTAGTTCGTTATGGTGCTTTGTGCTGCCTTAATCAATGGTTATATATGGCTTCAATTAGTCATAGATATTAATATCTATGTTAAAGTGTTATATTTGTGGTTTCTGCATCACCTGTTCTGTTGCAGATGATGCCTTTCGGAGTGATCTTCCACAAAATACTATTACAGGGTTAGAACTACCGTAAATAAGGATCAACATGTTACGTAAGTTAGGCAAGTTCATATCAAGTGATGAAACATACCATGATGTGGGCGAATATCTGATGTATCTGAAACATAAAAATCCCCGAAGTGAAATAAATTAAAGGTTTTGAAATAAAGTTGAATTTTTTAAAGGCCTTCACTGAAGGTTGGCCATGGAAAGTATGATTCCAAGTTGCTGTTGACATCCAATATTATGTTCTTACCATTGTCATCTTGAGTCACCTTGAGGTATAGCATCTGTATATATTCAGTGGTTTATTGAAAACGAATGACTGTTGCAAAGGAAACTGAAATAAACTTTATGATGTTTAAACATTAACATATAAACATCACCGGCATAGATTTTCTATAGTCTCGTTGAATGATACTTGTATAAATATGAATTAGGTAATTTTGTGTTCGTTTTTACAGTTCTCCTTGTTGGTGGAGTGTGACTTCCAAATCTTAAGTCTATGGGAAAATATACCAGGGTGGAGGTAAACCTATGACTGTATCAACTATGTATACCACCCTCTCCTACAGGTGATGTACAGGGTATTCCATCACATGACTACAATTTGGCCTTTTGTAAGGTATACAATGATATATATCTCATTGACAATTTCACATTATAAGTATGTCTCACCCATTGTATATTTTACCCATAGACTTAACATTGGGAACTTGTATCCAATGCCCATGGAGTATTTAGAAAAAAATACTCAATGGGGTATTTTATCACAAAGGTTAGCCTGTTAGTCAATGTCAAGGATGAGATAAATTCAGAAACCTATTCAAGTTTAGGGTCAGAGTTTGATCTCATATTCTTTGAATCGCTAATTCATTTGGCTTTCCCTTATGAATTAGTACACGATTCAAACTCAATGGGATAAGAGTTCAGACCATGAACCTTCCTAGGTTTCCTTTATAATACAAGCTGATCCAGCATAATATGAGATTCCCGGGAATATTCAGAATTATTGCAAGACGCGACCTTCCATCTTTCATCACATCAGATCTCTGTATGACAGTCTGGCAGTTAATTTTGTTTTAAATGATGAAGAATATAACGTGGGTTTCACTAGGAGAGTGGTAACTCTGTAACGGTTGATTGCATCAGGGCATCGGTGGGCAGACATACGGATCACTGCGTGAAGCCAGAGAAGATACCAGGGAGGGGCCTCCATAGGATTTCTCTCATGCCACAACCATTCCCTGAATATTTTTATAGAACCAACCTAAAGCGGTTGATTTACCAAGCCTCAGCTAGAGCCAACGGAAGGCAATGTGGTTGACGTGTGGTAGTCGGCGACAATTGTCAGCCCAAAATGCGTGTAGGCCATAATCATCTGTTTGGTGGATCAGCAAATAAACCAGCCACGACATTTGTCGCAGACTATCAGCCCACCGTTCTGTTCTCAAAGCCTGTTCAGACAGTTTGGGTACTCTGAGAGCAATCTTTGCCCCCGAGCAAGTCATATACATTCATAACATGAAGGCTTATCTTTATTTAGCTTCATTGTTCGGTTTGATGTAGAATGCAGTGCAAAATTGATGAGCCATCAGTGTTTCCGTACAAATCCAAACATGGTAGCACACTACTCTGCTCAATATGCAGCTTTTCCGGATCCAGAGTGGTATAGTGTATGGAGAACTGCCTATCGGATGAAAGGTCGGCCATCGCATTAGTGCAGCCAATGTTCACCAGATGGCAGCAGCAAAACCGCCTTGATAAAAGCCGAGCACCATGTCTTCATTGTGTGCAGCCTGTTAGAGAAAACTGATTCATTTGATTTTCAGCCGACCAGCTGTCGAGGCCTTGAGCTTTCCAGGTGTACGTGTTGACTGCTTGCCCACATGTACCATGACACACACTGTCAACATGGAAAAGGCGGCCACCGCAATGCGCTACCCTTGAGCAGAGAAAATTCAGACAGTTTGGGTACTCTGAGAGCAATCTTTGCCCCCGAGCAAGTCATATACATTCATAACATGAAGGCTTATCTTTATTTAGCTTCATTGTTTGGTTTGATGTAGAATTCAGTGCAAAATTGATGAGCCATCAGTGTTTCCGTACAAATCCAATCATGGTAGCACACTTCTCTACTCAATATGCAGCTTTTCCGGATCCAGAGTGGTATAGTGTATGGAGAACTGCCTATCGGATGAAAAGTCGGCCATCGCATTAGTGCAGCCAATGTTCACCAGATGGCAGCAACAAAACCGCCTTGACGAAAGCCGAGCACCATGTCTTCATTGTGTGCAGCCTGCTAGAGAAAACTGATTCATTTGATTTTCAGCTGACCAGCTGACGAGGCCTTGTGCTTTCCAGCGGTATGTGTTGACTGCTTGCCCACATATACCATGACACACACTGTCAACATGGAAAAGGCGGCCACCGCAATGTGCTACCCTTGAGCAGAGAAAATTCAGACAGTTTGGGTACTCTGAGAGCAATCTTTGCCCCCGAGCAAGTCATATACATTCATAACATGAAGGCTTATCTTTATTTAGCTTCATTGTTCAGTTTGATGTAGAATTCAGTGCAAAATTGATGAGCCATCAGTGTTTCCGTACAAATCCAAACATGGTAGCACTTTACTCCGCTCAATATGCAGCTTTTCCGGATCCAGAGTGGTATAGTGTATGGAGAACTGCCTATCGGATGAACGGGAAAGTTGGCTATCGCATCAGTGCAGTCAATGTCCACCAGATGGCAGCAGCAAAACCGCTGCATCTTCATTAGCCTGGAAGCCTGGCCTAGTTAGACTATAGGCCAGGTAACGGGTTCCAGTTTCGTGGTGCATTATTGGTAACACCTCCTGGTTCCCTTGTCATCCGCTAGAGGGCTCGGCGGAATTAGGTGTATGACAAGCGGATACCAGCCAAACCACTAGGCTGGTTCCCGGGGTATCCGCTAGTCACAGGTGGGCACCAGCCAAAGTTTAAGGTCGTGCCTGTGAAGGACGTAGGAACCCGTTACCTGTCCCTTATTTCATTAGGGCAGGGAACCAGTCCTCATCTTCATTACCTTGATGAAAGCCGAGCTCCATGTCTTCATTGTGTGCAGCCTGCTGGCTGGGAATAAGGGGCTTTTGATGGATCAGCTTGGACATTCTAATGAGTTCAGGCTGGCCACCCGACAACCCTTGGTGAGGATCGTCAGCTAGATGTTAAAATCCTGTCTGCAGAGCGTTTGTGGATGGTCTGTCGGGTCTGTTTTGGTGGATCACCCGCTTTATCCTACCCCTAATAAAAAACGCCATAGGCTTAACATGGGATTTGTTTATTTTGCGGGTGTGACATAAAGTGTTGTTTATGCCACTACTTTCTGATACTGAAAAAATATGGAAACGGGGTAGGATAAAATCTAGACGCCACTCGTTTGAGTTTGAGCTTATTTATGCCACTCACTTTGTTGGCTCCGTAATGTCACTCGTCTTCGACCCGTGAAATTATGGAGCCAACAAAATGTGTGGCATAAATAAACTCAGCCTCAAACTCGTGACGTCTCTTGATATTACCATGGTAGTACATCACACAAGACGAGATGGGGATGACCATTAAGGGCGGTATTGCAGAAGAAGAATATATAGAGACATAGTTAGTGTGACTGAATGGAATCTGTTCTGAGATATTTTGGTCAAAAATATTGATAGAGTTTGACGAACGAGGTTAGTATTTATGACCAAAATATCAAGGAATAGATGGAATTCAGTCCTACTCACTGTGTATCTTTATTAATATTATCATTATATACCTAGAAATAATTTAGAATGCCATTCTACAACTCACTTAATAGCAGAATGACAGAATGACAGTGGTCACATGGTACGGAAGGACGTATGACTATCATTTCGTCACTTGGAGATGAACGGAATTTGTCCTTCGCCTATAGTATATATAGTAATAAGAGCAACCCCATCGAGGTTTGTATCATGCACAACCATGGTATACTGTCCTATATCTATTATACACCTGGAGACGATAATACTTTTTGATAGATTTGTGTAGAAACCATGTCGATGTGAACATCCACATTCCGCCTATGTCTCAACAAGTCCAATTTTGTCAATGAACAGTATTTCTGTTGCACTCCAATTTCTCTATTGGAGAGGGCAGACCTTAGAAATAATCAGCGGGGACACCCCCCACTCATAACACAAGTAAATATATAGCGGCAACTTCATGTATTAGAAAGCAGTACGCAGCTAGCCATCATTTTAGAAACATCAGCAATAATATCAAGAAACATCACAAAATCTCATATGATTGTTTATATGGTCTGAGATATCACGAAGCGGAACTGAGTGATATCTGTAGCAAAAGACAATAAACGCCATGTAAACAATCATATGATATTGAGTGACATTTGGATTTTATCCTACCCCATCACATGTTTTAAATTGCATATGTCACTTATGGCATATAAATATTATATGGTATAACCATGGCATACAGTCTCACCATTTTAAGTCTATGGAAATTTATATGAGGGGTAGGATAAAGCACATAACAGCAACATGGACTGGGACTTCAATTCATTCAGTTTACTATACAGAGAGTAGCACTGGTACATCACAAATATATGTACAATCTTTCATCAATCTTCATTGACAAGACTTCTATATACTGTTATTCTGCTAGTATTGTTAGAAAACAGGGTTACTGAGTCCGTAGGGAAGGCCATTCGAGGTTTTTGGCTCCAAAATATGGCGCGATGCCGCAGGCAGGAGGGCCATATTCATGAGTCAAAAAACTAAGAATGGCCATCCCTATTGGCTTAGTATCGACGTTTTCTTATTACTATACACCTCCTTATTGTTTAAAACACTGTTTTGTTAACTTTTCTGCTCCGCGAAAACCAATGCCATTTACTAGGGCACGCTACCACGGCGGGTGCGAACATTATTTATACTACACCCCTAGCAGAGGGTAGTATTTCATACATGTTCGGCCGTAGGTGTATAGTAATAGCAGGGATATCATATCAACAATGACTGCAAAGACGTAGTTTCATATAAGGCTAAGACCTCTGGTAACTTTATTGTTGAAAGCAAAGCTCTGAATGGATTCTGGTAGGCACGCTAAGGTCATATGGATGACTAATTTAGTGACTTAAATAACGTGATCATATCTTGGAAGCCGTATTTACATTTTCATCAAACACGTATTGTGACACTTTCTCACATTTGTGAATCATACCGACAGACCATGTTTACAAATACAGACAGGGATAAGTATCTAGGAGAGATCAGGGCTTTTGCGAAGCCGTAACACATACATACATACAGGTATGATGGCTAGAAAATAGATTGTTCATAGACCATTATATTGATGTGCACGTTTTTGTGACAGTTTCTTAATTGTTGTATTTACAAAAAGAAAAATACCCTAAATGATGATGTTTACAAAGACACAAGTATATATATATTTATAACAGTTAAGGCATTTTGTGAAGTTCATTTTACAAACATATGGTTCTAGAAAATAGATATATTTAAGTGCCATTTTTTCTGAAGAATATTTTTGCACTCTGGAATCATTGTACAAGTCTTACCGTTAGCTAAACATTTAATTGTATTTATCCGCATTGGATACGTTCCCCATTTATGTACATCAAATCGCTGTAGCGAAATACTCAAGACAAGCTAATCTCCCAACGGTCTTATTTTTGGGTGAAGAAACAGTTTTAGGAACTAAAATGCTATGCAAATAAACAGATAAATAAAAAGATAATAACCACCATTGTGGCAGATATGTTCTGAATTATCACAGATGTATCACAGAAATCAACTCAATAAAATCATTCATATCAGATATACATTTTTACATACAAGATGTAGTCCGGACAAAGTGACCTACGAAATTGAAATAATTCGAGCAATTTCGCAGCACGTTTGAAATAATCACATGTGTCAAGCTGGAGCCTTGTCGAGAACATAAATATTACATACAATAATCACCTCTCAACACATTCATACTTATCAGCCTTGCCCATTATCAAATCCTGTGAGTAACAGATAAATGCCTAACATTGGACTTTGATAACAACTGGTATGTTCGACAGCAGTGGGCCTACACAAGACCCACATCGGGCTCATCCATAAAGTATGTACGCAACATTTCTGAACATTTTGAGCCACCCCCAACCCCTTTCAACCTTTTTATCTCACCCCGGTATTTTTCTCCATAGGCTTAACGTTAGGAACTCATACTGTCGTACCTAATACCCAATGGCTAATTTGGTGAGCTATTCCAGTAATAAATGATGTTATACAGGGTGAGATAAAATCAGAAACCCAATCGATGGGAATATCTTGGGCTGTACTCCACCTCGTTTGACCGCTACGTAATTCACCCACCTTCGCTTCGTGTATTACTCCGCAGTCAAACTCGGTGGAGTACGGACCAAGTTATTCTCATCTCGTGGGTTTCCTTCTAATTATGCAATAGAACAAAGAAGGGGCATACGCAAAATTTCCAAAATTGTGTAACCCCCCCCCTGCCTCAGTGCCTACTTACGTTAAGGATGGTCCCATATAAATATTGACTATGATAATACTTTTTGTCACTCTAACACTCATTATGTGGACATTAGCTTCATTTTCATGAGAGTAGCCCCTACAAGGAGCCCTACCCATACCAAAAGGAGGGGTGGTTCTAACCCCCTCAATTCTAAAAACGCGGAAAAATCTGGCTTCATAAAACACAACTCTTTCAAGATTTCAAGGAATCAAGGCCCCTTTTTCAATATTTTACCTAGAGTTAAGACCCTATCTTACATATTATCCTACCCTGATATAAAATGCTATAGCCTTTATATTGAGTGATAGCATGTTTTTAATGCAAGTATTTACTCAATCTAAAATCGTGGAGACTGAGTAGGATACACTAAACGACCCTCCGTGAGAATTAATTTAAATCTATGCAACTCAGCCACGGCAACTTGGCCTTGTTGCATAAAACCAAATTATCCATTGTCACTCAGGGTCTTTTCTACTAGATATCCCTGGAATATCTAATATCTAGTGTTTTGAATGCCAATTTCCTTTCTTAAAATACACACAGTAAACATTCAGATACAACTGTGCACAATTAACGTTGAACAAAAGATCAGCTCCGTATGTGCTACACATGATTAAATCATACGCCAAACAAAATTACAACGAAAGCCACTGTCGGGTATCACCACCTTAGCTCTCTATCTCTCGCGCAATCTAAACACACCACAGTAAGGAAATATACTATTATAGGACGTCAATTGAACAGCATGGCACTTTCAGGAAAGGCTACAAAATGTAACAATCATCACTGGCTTTCTTCCATATATACATTTACAACAAAAAAACAGAGAAAATAATAACTCTTTACTGAAACTGCATGTTTGTGATATAAAGGACAGACGGTTGATAATATTCTCTTTGCCAGTCAAAAGTATCTTAATATATATTGCACAAATATCTAAAGGATTAATTTCTAGAAGTGAAATATCAAACATAAAGAGACAAATATAGGCAATACACAAGATGGATCAAAAGATCCTCTGTTGTTTGTTCTGATGAGTTCCACTCTGACTGACCAATGCATACATTGTTTCATAGAGTGTCCTATAGTCTTATAGAAGATTCCACATATCAAACTCTTAGCAAAAACTTATTCCATAGGAAGAACCTCGAATGAAGAGGCAACTCAAGACATCGAAAGCAGTTTCATTTAGTTATCATACAAAGGAAACCTAGACTTATTTTTTCTTAGTTTTGGCCCCTTTGGTGCTGAGATTTGACCGTTGCCGACTCAAATTCGTCTTTTCCCTTTCCACAGTCTTCAGTGCGTCTGCGCGTACGGTCTCAATCCACTTCCGCCTGCTGCTGGTTCCCGTCGCGAGCGGGTTATTGGAAACATCGATCGGTTTTGGTTTTGCTGAAACCAATTTAAGAAATATTTCATTATCAATGTCCTGTTAAACCATAATAGGTGGTTTATGTTAAATAAAAACTGCAGTCTGTACAACCTAAAGACTCTAGGTCTGTTTTACATCTACATCTGTGCATATATTTGTACAGAAATAAAGGATATTAGTCATTAGAGTCGACATTTCTATGTCAACAATAATGTGCTTGCTAGTTTTTACGATTGCCCGCTGCACTTGATAGTCTACGAATAGATAGCAATGCAAAATATGGCACATATTTAAATACACCGTGATTCTCCAATATATGAATTTAATTCTAAGACTTAATTATGATAGAGTGCATCTCTGATCTTATGTATGTAAAGAAAGTCTGATCCGCCCAAGGTAAAGTCTTAGACGATGCCTGAGAGAATGATTTAGAAAAGCCAAGTTCAATAGTAGAGAATAAAAAACATTTAAACGAATGTGCTGGTATTCTTTTTCATGTGCTAATTATATTTGCATTAATATCACAAACAAATAATGTACCAGGGAAATAAATGAGAAAAATAATAAATCAACCAACATAAATGTGCATAGTTTGGGCATCATTCAGGGAAGCATAGATATTTATGACAGGAAAGTGAGCCAGGATTTCCATTTGCAGTACAATCCATGCAATTACAGTTCAATACTCAGGAACACGTGGACATGGTTCTATGCTTACTTGATTATATTATGTATCCTCTGTAAGTGTGTGAATAGTTCAGAGAATTATTGTCTTAGTACATATTGGTTGATGGTTTTTGTACACAGCGCAATAGTGTTACATTAGAAAGTAGGAACATGTTTCGATTATTTATATTGTGAAACTATACACTCATGGGAGGGAGGATTAAAGATGAACCTAATATCTTGCATCCTGTTAACCTCAAAGCAGGGCATTTTAGGCTGTATCTAGTACCCTGTACCAGGTTATCAAAATGAATTTGTTGGTTGGCAATGCTGATTTCACATTGAAATAACCAAAGATAATGCTGATTATTTTAGTTCATCGTGACATTGTCAGACCATACACGAATTAGTAAATTAGTGTAGTTTGCAGGTTCACCCCTACTACAGAGCAGAAGTCAAAATGCAGACAGGTATGTACAGTTTTCCATGCTTATATGTATTAGAGCAGACACAAGGCTGTGTTGATCATCAGTGTACAGGAACCACTGCTTACATAATGACAGGTGATGAGGATGTGTAACAACCAAAAAAAGGTGAAGGTGTGAGTGACATAGACACAGGGGAGGTCGACCATTCACACCCACTCCCCAACCCACGACCCAGCACGATGGTTAAGACATTGTAAAAAATAAGGAAGCAGCAGGGAAAGAGGATTGAGTTTTTGTCCAGACTAAGCTCAGCAAACAGTGAAAACTGTACAAACCTTGGTGCATGCTTCTTTAGGAGAGCCGCCTGCAGTGTTCCGTGGAGTTGGAAGAACTGCCGAATAGCTTCACCCAGTGAGGCCTATGGCCGGTCAAATGCCCGGACCACCATCAAGTGAATAATGCCTTTGCTGATCTTCCACCCAACCCCAAGGATAGTCCTTGGTCACTCCTCTCATGAAATGAATCTCGAAGGATTTCAGTTGAACAAGGATAGTGATCTCATTGGATCATTGCAGTATTATTTGGCTTATGATATCAATAGCGAACTACCCGATTTATGAAAGGTTCTTTGGTGAAATATGGATAACGGAGATGATAATGATTGACATACTGCTCAAGAGGTACGATCAGGTAGAAAGATAGTTTTAGAGGAAGAAAGTTCAGAAGCTCATCAATCAAAACTTTTAAGCAGGAGTTGCATGACACTGAGGTCACCACAGCTGTTACTGCAAACATCACCGCAACTATCACCAAGACCACCACCACCACCACATGACATGCGTACACTTTTATTGTGTGATTTAACCCTAACCTACAAACTGTTACATTCCAAATTATCTGTATGTGAAAAAATCAGGCTCTATCCTTTGGCCTAACTGATCATGCTGGCTCTACGTAATAGGCTGCTGGAGGTGACCCTTGGTTACGATCAACACGGTCGCCCCCATACCGTAAACACAGAGCCAGCATATAACCCTGAGCTTGGTGTACTATCATCAGTCTGACTAGCATAGCGCATTTCAGTAACACTAGCAATAAAGCCTGTAATGGGACAAAGCCTTGGAGTCATTCACTCAGCTCACTATTCACACCTGATAATAATACGCATCTATTCTATCACAAGATATATTCTCCAGTGACCCAAAACTCTAAAAGCTTGATTCCATATAGCCGAATTCACTCTCAATGTGGTCAAGATGTACTCCAGTTTCAGACCTGTCACCAAAACTGGCCTATGTCTGGTCTCTGTCTGGAGGCCATTGGCGCAATTGAACAGGGTATGTGTGAGTCAGCACAAAAACTGGAGTAGACCTTGTCCACATCGTGAGTGAAATCGGCTGTAGGGAATCAAGCCTTAAATTTGGTTGAGGCATCTGAGAGCAGACACCTCATCAATTAGATCTAGTATATGATAAGATGATAATAATTAATGAAAATAAATTTTTGGAAAAAAGACAATAACAATTTCTTTGAAACTTACACAAACAATCTGCCACCTCCCCTAATTAGCTACGTAGAAGACTACGGTCATTACACCTTCTCTCATCTGCTACCCTCTCTCTATAGACATGCACTTTCCTCACTTATATCTCACAATTGCTTAGATTTTACCCAAGGCTTATTGGGATGTATCTACTCAACAACAATCACTATGCTCTAATAATTCAATTCAACCTGTAAAGCGGGATTCATACGATGGGAATCATGTACCTCACAGAGTGTTTGTCTGAGAAAATTCTGTACTCGAGCACGATCTCTTTGTCTAAATTGTAAAGTTCCATTTCCCTGAGACATGTTTTTTCCCCTGCAATTGTTGGCAACATTTACCCTTAAAAAGGAACAGAATCTCATGAGATTTTGAATCCTGTGAGGTACTTGAATCCCACCGTGTGAATTCCACTTCCGGTATATCACTGCTTTGGACGCTGCATCTTTTAGTTGTTGACCAGACCAAAGGATACATTTTTTCCTCAAAATGTATGTTACTCATCAGAGTCATAAATTTGTGGAAATATCTTTTTGCAATAGCAAAAAAGATGCATTTAATAAAAAACCAGAGGGCAGAGGCCTTAAGAACTCAAAAATATAAAGATAACCAAACATGGGACCCAAAGTAACATCTATAAGTATACTCTAACTTCCAATAGTCCCATATTTTTGTCCTCATCTCATAAGCTTGTTATACGCAAAGCTCAATTTATCATTAAACCAGGTTTGTGTGTCTGTGATACTAATTGAGTGACAATTATTTTTTTTTTTTTATCAATTATTAATATTTCAAGGTGTATGATAAAATGAAAAGCAACCTGGCATTTAATCTGATAATTGATCAATCACTCCCGGATTCATAAATATGCCCCTCCCGCCTAATGGCATTGAGGCAAGTAGTTGCTGATCCGGAGTTCGTAACAATCATCAGAATTTATGCCCAGTCTGTTTTTCTAATCACTTATATTCTTATAACTATTATCTATTCTCCCATACTCTCTTGACTTCAGCATTTGCCTTTCTTCGTGTCCACCTTTCTTTAGGAACCTAAGGCCAAGAACCTTCTATGTGCACTATATAGGAGGGCATCCATCAACCACGACAAGGCTACGACAATGGCTTCCCGACAAGGTCTACGATTGGCCTACGATTGGAGGCCTTGTCGTGGTTGGTGGACCCCAGTTCTCGACAAGAGTCTATGACAAGGCCACAATTAGAAGCTTGTCTGGAGCCTTCTGACAAGGCTATGACAACATTGAGTATGTTCGATTTTTCCAATGACTGGACCCTTGTCGTGGAGTGTCATGGCTTGTCAGGAGCATGTCACAGAGGTCTACGATAGGAAATTTTGGTGGAGCGTGCACTTCCCGACATGCATCGATAACGCTGTTGTAAAGTCCCCTTTTTTATGACAAGGCTGCAACAAGCGCCGATTGGAACTTTCTTGTCGTAGCTTGTCATAGCCTTGTCGTGGTTGTTGGATGCCACCCTTAACCTACAAAGCATCCGCTTCAATATAAGTTACCCTAAACTGGTCCTTACTCTGCCCTTTTACTTGTGCAACTGCTGTTCTCACCATTACCCATCTTCAGGTTTCTGACTGTTAAATCCCTAACTTATATTCCATACAATTTCATTCAACTATGGAGTATGTTTAAAATTGTCTTTCTGCAACCTAATTCTTTCTGCAACCTTTAATATTCTTTGCACCTCTATGTATGTCTTTTTCATCTAAAATCTCTATAGATTGTAATCTTATTGAAAAATCTTTTCGTGTAATCTAGTTTCGTGTCATAGAGGCAGTATGTTAATGCCAAATTGTAAAACGTGTTATGTCCCAGGCCCAGCGTTATGACATTCATTTAACTGGTACAGGTTGAGTGAGTTAGTGAGCCCTTTACACCTGATATATTCATTATTTTATGCACACATGTATGAACTGATATGGTGGTCTTAATGGAACAGCGGCAGCTAGATCATATTTATATATATATATATATATGCATGTATGTCTACCCTACTTGAATGATAAAGAAAAGATAACTCATTCAGTTGCATCTTGCTCAATTCCTGAGCATAATTTTGAAGCGACCCCCTCGAGTCCTGAACCTGTATGAACTGATGTCACATTTTATAAGTTTAACTAGGGAACCCAGAAGTTCCTTGGTTTTGGTATTATAACTCGCAGGGAATTAGACTGATTATATTGTGTTCTATATATAGTGAGAAAATCAGGAAAATGAATGAATTATCTCCTATTTGAATTTGCACTTTAAAGGTCCACCATTAGTGAGCATGTATGTAATGTGGAAATATATGAAAGAAAGCTAGAGGTACGGTTGTGAATCTCTATATATTAGACAGACTCATCCTCCTGCAAAGATGATGTAATATTACGTGTGCCTTTTAGGCAGTGTATATGTTAGATGTTTTATTTGTAATCATAAATAAGGATAAAAACTCATATAAAATCTGAAGGAACCTAGATTGAAGGGTCCACCACCAATGGGAATTAAGGCTACAGCTGAATCGTCAAAGCGTATGGGTAGGTGTTAATCGAAAATCGTATGCAAATGTGATTGTTTTAGAATCATAAATGAATTAAGATATGCATGAATGTGTCACAAGATCCTCATACACCGTATGATGATATCTCTAATAAAATGAGTGTTTGGTTTAGTGAAGATACATTATACAGAGTACTATACCCAATTTCCAGAGTGTGAATTGGTCATATTATGGTGTTACCATTTTAACCCTTTCAGTCCAACCTCTCCCAGTGGGAGGCCCACATACCAAATCTTCGATATATTCGATCGATACGTATTATCTTAGTTAAATATGATATTCTCGAACTGAATAAATATGACTTAAATGTTTTTGATTAATTGTGTATGCATTCTGAAAATCTATGAATTATTATTTATGAAATTAATGTTTGTAGCAATGGTGGCTAAAGACGCCTGGAGGCATCCTTCATCCCTTGAGAGGGAGTGCCTCCAGGGATCACGCAGATTTCTTTTGCAATTTTTTATTTATTTCTTCTTAGCCATGTCTAATGGTGGGTGTTAAGCTGAATGAGCAGTGGGTACCATTTTTGTGTAAGTCTTTGGTATGGTCCAAACGGGGCTTTAACTCATGACCTTCCATGCTTGAGGTGAATACCCCTACCACTTAGCCACACCGAGGTTGGTAAGACTGATAGGGTTAATATCTACAGGTGCTTCGTGTTTGATATTAGCACTAAGGGGCCTAGTCAGGTTAGGTATAAGATAGTCTACGTGAGCAAGTTTTATCCAAGTGATTTGTCATATCGCTTGTGTTTTTCAACATAGACTTTAAATAAAGTGTCACACTCCAACATTTTGATCTTACACTGGCCGCCAGAGCTATACTACGACAGCTCTGGTCGGGTTAAATCCATGGCCACCTTGAACCAGTAACTGTAAGTGTTGGTTACTCTCCAACCAGATTGTCTGTACTTCTTGGAGAATGAGTCATATAACATATTCTTATTTCCTTTTACTATATATAAAAAAGACATATATTGAACATAAAGCCAAGTTTCTTTGTCAATTATAGCTTCAAGACTTGTTAAAAAAAAAAACAACAACAAACTATGCGATCAAACCCATGGCATATCAGTCACCCTAAGCATTCGAATTGGTTTCTTTAATCTATCAGTAATAATGACATTCGCTGACCTAATCCATGAACATTCCTCAAGTGAAAATGTGCGAAAATACATGTGCCAGTCGCACAGGAAAAGTAGAATTTGAAGTGGGTATTCCACCAGGATGCGCGATGTACTCCGATCTCGCTGAATCTATCGCTCTGGTGGAAGACCCCCACTTGAGCAATGAAAGGGACCATATTTGTTATGATGAATTGCTATTGATTGATGAAAAATGTAGTCCTTTACAAAGAAACTTTCCTTAAAATCGATATCTGTATGTTTTCTGTGTGTCATACTTCGTAAAGCCCTATCATTTTAAAACCATAATAAGAAAGATTGGTGTTCCGATGATTTCACCTCCCATCGGTGTCTCGTTGATGGACGAAAGACCTCAAACGGCCATTATGAAGGGCTCAGTGACTACTTTTCCTCATATCATCGAAAGACACTTGGGACGTAAGGTCATCCTGACGAGGTGAATAATTAGACAATGATCGATGTTTTTTGGACGGGCGGCCGTAAACTACGATTGTTGACGCGTAGTAATACACGAGGGTTAACGAGTGTATTACGTGGTCAAACTCGAGTGGTCACTTCATAGCTGAGTTCGAGTGTACGGGGACTCAGACCAAACATAAAATGTATCTTAGCCTGGAAATATTTATCTGCTTACCACCAATTGAGTATGAGTTACTGTACTCGCAAGCCTGTTGAATATGAGTTAAGCCTATCTGCATCGAGTTGTCCCTATGCCTTCACTGCCATATAAGGAATATAGAAGGCATGGATTGACCCAGCAGCCAATAACTGCATTCAGAGCAAACCATGACCTTCACCATGACCTTACAGTCGATTGCACATGGACATCTAAACCAGGTTAAGATAAATAGTAATATGAGGAAACGTCCTTATTCTAGGCGAAATCGCAACTGACCGATACTGAGAAACGTTTTGTCCACCGTCAGGACGTTTGCTTATTGTCATATACCTTAAAATAATGTAAAATGCCATTTTAATGACTTACAAAGTCACAGTCACAGCGGGCACAAATATTAGTATTACTATATATACCTGTGAGCGAATGTTTATGAAATGCTACCCTCTGCTAGGGGTGTAGTATAAATAATGTTCGTGCCCGCTGTGACAGCAGGCCGTAGTGAATGGCATTAGCTTTGTACAGTTAATAAAACGTTGTTTTTCCCCTAACGATTAGGAGGTATGTAGTAATAAGAAAACATAGTGACTGAGCCCGTATGGGTAGCTGTTCTTGGTCATTTGACTCAAAAATATGTCCCTTCGCCTCAGGACATATTTCTGCATCAAATGACCTCGAACTGCCACCCACACCGGATCAGTAACCATGTTTTCTCTTTTCACTGCACCCCTAGCAATGGCCAGTTTTTATGCTGTACAATTCACAGAACGAGATGGTAATTTACGGTTTGTACGGACCGAGGCATTTATGCCGAGTTCCGTACAAACGGTAAATTATCATCGAGTTCTGTGATTTGTACAAGCATGGTAGGACGTTATACATTTACTATATACCCGAAATTTAAAAAAAATCAATTTCATTGGCTTAACAACCAATTTTTTTATAAACGTGTATGGCAAGGTGGTCCATATATTAGTGTATGGACCAGCGGTCCGTACAGTATTTTTACATCATATAAAAAAAAACGGTGCGTATTTACAGTATATATGGCATGGGTATATAGTAATTGATAGACGTTCCCATACAGGTATATACTAACAAACCCACACCCCCATGTGAGCTACTCGTGAGTTACTCGTGAGCTACTCACCCAGTTTGAGTGCGTGGCGGGGCTTGGTGACGACGAGCCCGGGGCCGCGATGAGATGAGGAGGACGTCTTCGTCTCCGAGTAGGACTTGGACCTGCGCCCAGTGTACTGGAAAGAGGCGTCCGAGTCCAGGTAGGGTAAGGTGCTGTCTGTACCGCGACTCTCATTGTCTCGCCGGCCTAGGTCCGTCCTCTGCTTGGGTAGGCCTGAAGAGTGAGCAATGCTGGGTTAGTGGAGCAACATGGATATAGGTATGACATAGTATACTGTTATCCGCCAGCTTAAATAGACATCTTAAAAAAAATATGGCAAAGTAAAAATCTCAGTTCAAAGTTCTGGTTACATCATGGATATCCTTTGTTTTCTTACTTGTTATGTATGGAAATATTCTACAAAAGGAAACTTTTGATTACCCGAAGGAAAATTAATCCTTTGTTTAGCTTCTGGTAAAATCTGATGAAATTTGTCTTGATATATGTTCTCCTTACATGTGAGAAAATTAATCCTTTAAGAAAACCTTAAGAAGCCATAATTGGCTACATTTGCATTAATAGGATACTTAGAGGTTACTGGAATTACGTATCTAAACGCTTTTCTTTCTATCAGATGATGATTAATTATGTGCCTTTGGTATTTTAAACGTTTAACTTTGAAATATATTTCTAATGATATACTCTGTTTGGCAAGCCTACATCTTTAAATAAGTAGAGTGCAATGGGCAGTAGATGATGAATTACTATACACAAAAGGAACCATAAGAGAGGCTATAATGATGCCAAAGAGCACACACTGCTAGACAGGAACAGGATAACTACCATGATCATCTGGGAATATGAGTAGGGATGAGAAATTAATCAGAATTGATAAAAATTATAAAAGTAAGCGAACGGAAAATGAATAGATTCTCAGGAAATCGGGCAAAATAACATGCTTTGCCTTTCTCGTTTTCTTTAGCTTAATAGGCAATATGCACAAACTCAATCTAAAGCATCTCTTGATATGGTGGACAATTGAGGTTATCTGAATAAATAATGGCTGTTTTAATTTATCACACACCCTCTCCACATCATTCTTTTCCTCACTGATCTCTGCTTCCTATATCATAAAAATCGAGTACGGCCCATTTGGCTTTTCGCTGTTATATGGCCCAGGTGCACTCATTGACTGACCATTTATCGTAATTTCTTATCAATTATCAACTTTCAAGGTGTATGATAAAAGGAAAACCGACCTGGTGTTTAATCTGAAAATTGATACTCACTCCCAGATTCGTTAACTTGCATTGAGGCAAGTATTTGCCTATCCGGTGTATTGCCAAAAACGGTTACCCTGCCAAAAATGGTAATTATCGCCCACTAGTATCTTCTGTGCAGGCCATACATACGCAGTGATGAAATTTGCCGAAATTAAGCATATCACGACATGTAATTCTCATGTCTAAATACTACTCTTTTCATTTATTTACATTAAAATCACATCAAAATAGTAGTACGTCTGATAGTCCGTGAAATCTGACCGGAAGAGCGTGTGCAGATGCATTTGCGTAAAGAGTGGGCGATAATTACCATTTTTGGAAGGGTAACCGATTTTGGCACTACACCGGAAGTTCGCAACAATCATTATCAGATTAAACGCCAGGTCTTTTTTTTTTTTTTTAAGATTCTTATTTATACTGGAGTTGTCGGTTAGGGATAAAGCATCCCTATCTTCCACCGTCTCCAGGTCTGTGTTCCCAATTCATCTATAAACATGGTGGGTGTGTGGACTGTTGAACTTAGATCTTACCAGTTCTATTACGAGTGAGGCCCATAGTTTACATTTCACAATATATGTACATTAGATACGTGGAGTGCAAGCAGGAGGATGACAAGCAGATGGTTTGATATGCATCACAAAAGTAGAATATTCACTAAAAGGCCGCGCCACAGAAGCAACTCTAAGATTACAATCATGCACAATTTCTGAAATAGTGTCACCTCCAACTATGATCTTTTGGCGACCTGTAAAGGAGAACAAGTCTGTCAGTCATCTATGCTCGGATTTATAATTTTAGTGGGCTGTCTGTATGTCACTGGGAAAGTCGAAGTATTTATATTTAGTTTTCAAATAGAGCTTTTTAAATGAAAACTATATAAAATGGTTAGAAGGCAGGGATATAAGATATATTAGATGTAAGGTAAACTGGCGTGGCCTACTAAAATGAACGTTTTTACATAAACTATTGGACATAATTGAAGAGATTCTATTTAAAAATGCAAATTCTGTTCACTTCAAAACATGATTAATGGAAAACAGCAACATGAGACCAACCACCCTGTGAATAGTACCAGGTGCATGTATTACGGCAGAGATATCATGGCAAGGGAACACGTTAACACGGTGTATCTACAAACACCCTTTGTAAGTCAATGAGCAGTGTCAATATCAGCCAGAGGTCAACCAAAGGTCAGCTAGCGGTCAACCAGAGGTCATTCAGAGGTCAGCAGCGATCAGCCAGAGGTCAGTCAGAGCTCAACTATAAGTCAACCAGAGGTCAACCAGAGGTCGGCCAGAGGTCAGCCAGAGGTCAACCAGAGGTCAACCAGAGGTCAACCAGAGGTCAGCCGGAGGTCAACCAGAGGTCAACCAGAGGTCAGCCGGAGGTCAACGAAAGGTCAGCCAGAGGTCAACCAGAGGTCAACAAAAGGTCAGCCAGAGGTCAACCAGAGGTCAGCCAGAGGTCAGCCAGAGGTCAGTGTCGGTGGTTAGTCCTAGAGTCCACGGCAAACAGCGCGCGCTGGCCACAACACGTCGCCACACGCGTGCGAGTCTACCTGAGGACTTAGAGAGGTTGAGGCTCGTACTGCTCTTCTCCTTGAGGTGCGGATCGAGCACGAGCTCGGTGGGCAGGACGGGGCCGTAGGCGTGCGTCAGCTTCCCCTGGCGCTCGTTCTCCCGCTGCTGGGTCTGTCGGCGGCCGTCCTTCAGCGGGCCCAGCTTCAGGGAGCCTCTCCCGCCCTTTGTTGACTGTTGTGTCCAGAAGGAGTTGAGACTCTCTCGACTCTGCAGCGGGTTGAACCGCGGTGAAGAGTCGAGACTGTCCTCATCCCACTTACCTCGTCTATCGGCGTCTTCCTGTAATACCAACCAGACACAGATCTGTCAGAGTCAACCACTACACTGCTTCTGTATGGCGTGTTACATTTCTGACCAGGGAGGTGTTTTAAAAACTATGAACGATATTGGTTGAACGATTACGATTAGGACTAACCTCAGGCAATAGTGACCAACGATTAGAGTGTTTTTTTAAATCCTCAGAATTCCAGGATATCTTTTACAGTTTTTATCATTAGCTTTCTTTTTTTCTTAATGGAAGACATTTGTTATGAAGGATCGAACCCACCTACCTATAGACCCAAAAATGTGACCTTTTAAAAAAAAGAAATAAAGATATTTTCCAGATCGTCTTGTAAGGCCTTCGTCCATAAAGACGGATCACATTAGGTAACGAAAATGCAACAAAGACCATAATAAGATCAATTTTTTCATCGTCCATAGTTTTAAAAACACCTGCTGGGGAGGTGTCTTTAAAACGAAAAACAATCAAATAAGTGATCAAATTGTGGTCTCCATTCTTGCTACTCAAAGCGATCCATATTTCTCTCACAGGACTATCAGGAAAATATCCTTTTTATGAGTATTTTGTAAGTTCACAGGTTCTACCTGTTATATGTCCGTTGATATGTGGGTTTGATCCTTTATAACAAAACGTTTTCCAGTAAAATAGGAAAAAACTAAACAATAAAAACTGGAGATCTGAGGACCACATTTAAAAAAAGAGACTGACACTCTGATCGTGGTCACTAATCCCTGAGGGTTTTTTAAATTAAAAAAAAATATTTATTGAACAAAATTCGCCTCGATTGACGGTTTTACATTTCGCTCAGTACAATCAAGTATGTATAATGTCAGTAAAGCGTCCTCTAACATTTCACACAGTGGCAAAAAATGGCAACAAAGGTCGCAAGTAAAGTATGAATGTTAGAGTATTCACACACACCAGGTTGAGTCCAGACTGCATACTGATATCACTTTGGTTAGTCCTATTCATATTCGTTGAGCCAATATCGTACTTAGTTTTAAAAAACACCTCCCTGTGTATCGGATTTTTAGCTTTTCCTAGGATTTACGTCGTATACAAGGAGAGCATCTCACACGTGAAGTACGTACAGAACAATGACAGAGAAGAAACCTGAAACTAATGCAATATCAATGAGCTGAATTAGAATCTTGATATCTATCTATATAGGACAAACGAGAAGGATATGATATCAGAACACTCTATAGAATATAACAGAATAATATAAGAATGTAAAGGTCATACCACATGTAATTGTGTATTTTGTAATTTGTGTTGCAATGAAAATAAATAATGTAAATATGTTATGGACTTTTGCATATACGAACATCAGAATACTGATGATTATAACTGTCCTTAAATTATGGCAAATAAAAATAAATCAAATAAAAACTTGTATAAAGTTAACAGATACCCGTTCCATGTGGTTATAAATAGCAGGCACGCGTCCTAAGTCTATATCTCGGCTCTAATGCTAGCATGCCTTCCACAAAGTGGATATTAATATAAAAAAGCGTTAGTATTAGCTTTAATTCCGTCCCCATACCTGATCATTGCTGTTATGTAATAAAAAAGGAACTGCATTGAGATCCGTAGTCATTGAAAATATGCCATGCGTTTTGGTGGCGGAGTTATCTCATGAGGCAAAGCCGAGTAAGATCATATAGAAAACCAAAACAATTGGCACATTTTCAGCAGCTATTGATCACAGTTCGGATTCTATCTCACACCTAACACTGACTGATTGTCTGTTGTCTATGACATCATCACCCATTGAGTATTTTCTTGCATTACTCCATGGGCGTTGAATACAAGTTCCCAATGTTCAGTCTATGGGAAAAATACCAAGGGTAGGATAATTCCATATATTTGTTTGAGACATAAGGCAGATCCCACTTAGTAGAAACTGAACGAGAGTTAGACATGTCAGTGTTTATGCCACGACTGGAAGGTCGTGTATTACTACGCGAAGCGTTAGCTGAGCGTAGTGAGGAACAGACCTGACCAGAGTGGCATAGACACTGACAAGTCTAACTCGAGTTCGGTTTCGTATTTATCCTACCCCGTCTCTATGCTTTTGGATTACTAAAAGGCAAATATCAATTGAATGACCAACTGAAGTCCAACCGGAACTTTTGAGGCCAACTGGAACTTTTTTTGGAGCAGCTGACAATCTGGTCGCCGATTGGTCAATTTTTTTATGCCCCTAGAGGCATAAATCGCACTTTATGTCATGGCATGACGCATAAAATTTGCCTATGTTATGCCTATGGACCGTTTTTATTAGGGGTAGGATAATGCCAATTATGCCCCATTCAAATATATTTATATAATGTTTGCAACTATTACAAGAGCATCGTCAGTTGCTAAGACCTTTCCTCCCATAAATATTCCAGTCTTGTTATTGTCGTGAAATAAAAATAAATTGAAGATGATGTAAAGATTAGCATTAAATAGAGCTACTTACAATAGTTATAATGCAAATATCAGGAGACTAGCAATTTGAAATTAAAGTCTTTCTGGTCACATTCATCCTTTTGACAGTGACGATACAAGGGGATGGCCATTGATATTTTACTTGCAAAACAGAATTATAATCATAGTACTACAACCTTTCTGTTGAATGATGTTACAATACAGAGCACATCTATGCAAGTGCTCCAATTGGTTGTAGCTTTATCTATGTAGCAGTAAAAACATATTGCTTTCAAAACCATGTTGTAAAATGTCCTATAGGACACATAGCTATTGTGCTATGAAGGCGACCATCTTGCACCCGACGCCATCCAAAACACCAGTTGGCAGGACCAATTATCAATGAATTTTATCACAAATATTTTGTTGGGCTTACCATAGAGGAATTTTAGCCTCGTCTCAATATTATCTATAGACTACAACAACTAGCAATCACTCCGTGCTTTATAGAGAGAGGTGACACTGATGATCCCGGATAAAAATTCTCACAGAACTGAATGCATGTTGCTTGTAGAAGTACTATCGTAAAACTGGATGAGTTTTAATCTTGACCACCGTATGCCACAACTGGAGTTTGGCATAGTGACTTCATGAGGCGAAGTCCGGAGCCAAAACTCCAGGAGTGGCATGCAGTGGCCAAGATTAAAACGAATCAGGTTTTGATTTTATCCTAGCCTGTCTACTCGATTTTGGAATATTACGTAATAACAATTCTGCATGCCACTAGTGGCATATAAAACTCTGTATGCCAGTCAGCGTGGCATATGGAAACTCAATGTTAAGCCTATGGGATTTTATATTAGGGGTAGGATAAAACTATAGCCAAAATGTATGAGATCCTGTTACTCAATGACGCTGCGTTTGTATGGAAGAGCGATTGTTAATCGAATTCAAACGGCTTAATTAAGAAAAAAAAATAACAGGATGAGATATCAACTAAATAGAAGAGGATGGAGTATCTTGTTTCTAAGTAACTGCCATCCATGACCAACAATTATAGAGTGACAGAAGACCTACAAGAACATCATCAGGGAACACAAGGTAGGTCACTAAAGGCTTGTTTCCATTGGCCGACGAAAACGGTATAGATTTTTTGTTTTCTCCTAATAGCGCATTCCCGTTGGCCATATACTACTGATATATAGTCAGGAACCACAGACGGACTTTAGCAAGGCTGACGCAAAATGTAAATAGGCTATTAGGAGAACACAAAAAATCGACACCGTTTTTGTCGGCCGATGGAAATGGGCCTTAAGCGGCACAGGTGACCAGTGTTAACAGCGGAAAGCATCAACCAGCAACCGCCATCGGTGCATCTGTGGTTACCACCCGCTTGGCAGGCCAAAGCTTACGTAAGGAACAATACATGGTAACAATAATGATACGATTAATACCAGTACAGAGTAACCCGTTTTAAGCAGGCATAGCAGGGCTATTGCGAAAGCTATGGAGAAAGGTTTGGGGTTTCCAAATCCGGCAGATCCCATCACCATGGACTACAAGTTGAATAGGCTGTGAGGCGGACACACGGGGGTAGTTATATCCCAGTAAACACACCACGTACTTTAACGTAGAAAGTAGTTAGATATAAGTTGGTTTCCAACCAGACGTATCCAGGCGTTGAAAATATGTTTGTTTTGGTAGATATACACCGGTTAATTCCCGAAAATTGAGCAATATAGAAAATTTACGTAGATTTACTAACATAACCCTAACCGTACATGAATTTATGTAAATTTATGTAAAATCTATGTAAATGTATGTTGATTAAGGTAAATATACCAAATGTGCTACAGACGAAACTAATCCTTAACATTTTCGCATTTCTACTACGTAAATAGGTACGTAATTCCTACAAAAAAAGTAAATTTACGTAACTATAACGTATGTGTTTACTGGGAAGCTGCAGTAGTACTCTAATAGTTAGGGCGGCTACACAGATACATTCACACTGGATGCCTGCACTTCTCCAGGGACCTCTCCTTACGATTAGCGCTAGTGCGATGCTCTGCGCAATTGAATGGGGCTATGTATTCTGCATCAATGCATCACTGCATTGTGTGTCTGAAGGCAACCAGTTTTTTGCCAATTCCCGCAGGTCACCAGAGCAATGTACGTGCGCTAATCGTAGGGCACAGCGGTAGGTGCAGGGAACCAGTGTGAGATACGTTATGGTGTACCATTGCTTGTTTATATCGCCTCCATATGGCGCCTAGGCTGGGCTGGGTGCAGCCATGGGTGTACCAGTCGGCAGAGGCACCCACTGGAGCACCCACATACTCCTCCTCGCCCTCCCTATGTCGCTCGCCAGTCTGAAACTTCACAACAAATCTTATCTGTTTAAAACACTGTCAAACCTTATTGTATCAAGGTGTTATCCTTAACATGGAAAAAATATCACAGTAGACTTGATTTCCGCAAAAATCATTCGGTCCTAGAATGTTTAGTCCGTTGAATAACATTTACTAGGTTTCAATAAAAAGCTCAACTACAAACCATTTCATCTGAGCTGAAACTCTCAATGAGAGTCTGAAACATATATTTTGCATACATAAATAATTTATCAAGTAATAGCGAAGCTAAGAAGCAATTTGCATAAATAGCATTCAGATATATTTATGCATATTGCAATGGGTTTTCCCACCGAGCGCCATACCATTAGGTTATCATGTTTGGGTTCAGCCTAATCAGATTTGATTCTATGATATCAAATAGCAGCTAGGACATTTCTATACCTTGGAAAACATCTAAGTGGTTCAGAGATATGCTGATGTATATATTTTAAAAGGATATTGCTTGAAAAGTGTATACAGGCAGAATATTAATAATATTGAAAGCTGAATTTAAAAAGTAAATCAGACATTACTGTTTCTACATATCGAACATAAACATAATCCTTGTATTTTGTCTTGAAGTGGATAACTCTGTTGCTGTCATAGAAATAACCACAGGTTTCAGAAGAAACATCAAATAATGAAGTATCCTTCCTATTCTGAAGGTTGCCCTCATGGAGGCAGGGCATCATCCCTTTTGGGGTTATCTGTTTAAACACCATCAAACCTTATCACTATTATATCAAAATGTTATCCTTAACATGAAAAAAATTACTGAGAACTTGATATCTGCAAAATCATTCGGTCCTAGGATATTTAATCTATTGCTACAAATGAATGATATTTACTTGGTTTCAAGTACATGCTCAACTACAAACCATTTCATCAGAGCTGAAACTCTCAATGAGAGTCTGAAACATATTTGCATACATAAATCTTTTTTTTAGCTAATTAAAAACCAATAGTAAAGCTATGAAACAAGTAGCAAAAATAGCATTCCGATATGATACTTATGTAGATTTTTTTTTTTAACCCAGTCAAAAAAATGTAGGTTCAGAGATGTGTTGGTGACTTTATATTTGAAGAAAAGAATATTTGCCTGAAAAGTGTATATAGGCGGAATTTTGGGGATGGAAGAAAGCTGGATATAAAAATATCAAATATCAAATTACTGTTTCTATAAATCGAACAAAGGCAATTTCCCTGCCTTTTTGGAAGTTAATCACAGCTTGTCTAAATATTTTCCAAAAACTCGATGTAAATGAAAATTGGGTAGATGAAAAAATGTCTCTTTATCCTTGTTTTTTTTTATCTTGAAATGATAACTCTTTTAATTTTGGTTGATTTCGCAGGAAACACTGATTTATGTTGCTGTCATGAAAATAACCACAGAATTCAGAAGAGATGTCATGAAAGTCTAAAGTAACCTTCCTATTCTGAGGGTTGTCCTCAAATCCCTGTTGGGGTAATCTGTTTTAAACACCATCAAACCTTATCACTATTGTATCAAATTGTCATCCTTAACATGAAAAAATATCACTGAGGACTTTCTGCAAAATCTTTCAGTCTTACTTAGTCTATTACTACAAATGAATATCATTTACTTGGTTTCAATTAAAAGCTCAACTACAAACCATTTCATCAGAGCTGAAACTCTGATTGAAAGTCTGAAACATATTTGCATACATAAATCATTTTTTAAGTAATTTCAAACCAATAATAAAGCTGAGAAACAATTTGCATAAATAGCATTCAGATATGATATCTATGCAGATTGCGATGGCTTTTTCAACCCAGTTCCATGCAAGTAGGTTATCATAGTTTGGTTTCAATCTATGGCCACTATTTCTATCAATTATTTGAAGATTTGATTCTATGATCTCAAATAGCAGGACATTTTTATAAGCTGGAAAACATCTAAGTGGTTCAAAGACGTTTCATGTATATTTTATATATCTTTTAAAAATGATTGCTTGAAAAATGTGGACTGGTGGAATATCAGGTCGAAGGCTAGATAAAAATAATTACTATTTCTACAAATAAAACATAGACATTATCCTTGTTTTTCGTCTTGAAAATGACTGTTCTACTTTTGCTTTATTTCCCAGGAAACACAATTTTATGTTGCTGTCATGAAAAATAACCAAAGATTTCAGAATAGACGTCATCAAATACTGAAGTTCCGAGGGGTGTGCTCATGGAAACGGTCATATCCCTGTTGGGGTTTGAGGGTCTTCAATGTGTTTTTGAGAGAAAATGTTGTCAAAAATATTGGCATCATGTGAGGGCTTGATTCCATTTACTTGACTTATGTCCTTATCCTGATCGGGACATCTTTGGTTCCAATTCAGATCAGGGCTAAAGGAGCCAACCGATTGGGGCCCGAGTGGTGATCGGCAGCAAGTTTGACCAAATGGAATCAAGTGTGGATCTAGAACATAGCTACAACTACATAAAAAGGAGAGAAAATTCGTACCGATGAATTATCTATGGTCAACTCTCTAATATATCCTCCTCAAAATATTAGCGACACAAAATTTGATTGAGGAAATGGATATGGGTCCCTAGATCTTCAGAATACTGATTATTGAGATTAGAAAAAGAAAGAATACAATTGCCCTACCTGTCTTCCTGTCTTGAGTGCCTTTTCGTCAGCTTCTGCCTGTGCAACAACCTCTGAAATAGGAGGCACAATTTTTATAGTAGTGTTTATAATCAAGGATTTGAGGGTAATGTCAGTTATGGGTTAAATTGAAACATTAATCATATCAAAGTATACGTAGCAGCGATGCAGCTTGTTTAAAGGTCCTGTAAATGAAATGCAATTGTAATGTCGCTCTGACTATCGTCTCGTTTTAGATTATCAATGTCTTATGAACTTATACGAAAAACATAAAATTGGTACGATTTAAACAATAACATTACAGATATCGATGAGTATCGTAATGATAATACACAGAATACAAATCCCTCCCTGTAATATATTACTGTTAATTGGGACGTAGCTATTGCGCTGTATATAATATTCTGTATATCACTATATAACTTGAGACAATATATGTACAATAAACTTGAATCATTGAATCATAAAATGAATCACACTAATTACAATTAAAATATATACACAAAAGGTCTGGAAATTCTGACCCCACATCCCCTCTCAATCTTGTACGCAATAGGACAAAGATGGGGAATACACAACATTTCCAATTCTCCCCCCCCCCTACCCCCATCAGTGCGTAGGTACTTTATGGATGGCCCCTAATGATAGAATAATTGTGATTTCTTACCTGCTAAGTACCGCTCCCAATTTTGAACATTGGAAAAGTCTGCTCTGGTCTTCATGCGTTGTGCACTGTTATAATCTAGTTTCAGATGATCCACTAACTTCTTCTCTGCCATTCCGCCGCGGTAGCTGTGATATAGTGTCAGTTTCCGAGACTTATTAATACTAGAGAGCGCAGTGGTCTTTGCCTCAAATATCCGTACTAGTTCCTGGATTTCATTCTTCAGTGTCTTCCGCTCAATCTTTGGCAGTTCCTTCTTCTTCTTATGTAAAGGCCTCTCCTCTTCGTACTCCGGTTCTTCTACTTTATCTCCAGTTACATCTAGTACAGATTTTGGTCTGGGCTCTGACTTTTTCTTCTTTTTCCGAGCAGCTGCCTCGATTTCCTGCCGAGGGTTGCCAGAAGCCATGGTGGTAGGTCTTGGATCAAGCTCGGGCTGCTTGGGTTGGTCACGAAGCCTCCGCATGGGCGCTCGCTCTGCCCACCTCTCGATGGGTCCTTCGGAGTCCCGCGATGAATACGCATCAGAAGCACCGGTTCTCCGTCCTCCTCTACTACCTCTATAAGAATCTGCTTCATCGCCTCTCCTCCTCATGTTCCTGTTCCACGTATCAATCTTCGAGTTCCCATCAGGTCGGTTGTAATCATCATGCAATCTCACACGATCCCGATCTCGCCTATGGCTAGTTTTCGATTGCCTCTCATCAGGGTCGTTCTCATATGCAAAGGCTTGTTTGATATCGTCCATATTTCGTTCACGTTTTCGTTTCTCTCGCAGTTTTTCGGCCGGTAGTAATATTTTATCTAACCGTTCCTGGAGTGATTCCTTGCCATCTTTTCCGTCTCTGGCAGAAGGTGGGAGGGTGATGTTAGCTATGTCCTCTGCGTCCTGTGTCCTCATGAGCTGATCTGTCTTCTTCTTACTAAGTGGCTTCACCGCTGGCTTCTCATCATCATCAGAATCATGCGGATCTTTCGCTCGCTTTGCTCGTCGGCGTTTAGCCATGGCTTCAGAAGCCTCTGACTTTGCCGTATCTTTCTCATTTTTGGGCTCATATCTTGGAGTTTTCAATGTTCGCTTCTCCAAGGCTTGAGATGTATCGCTAAGCGATGCTGGCATTGGCAAAGCTATCAACGGAACAGTCTTTTGCTTTTCAACTTTTTTATCCTTTTTGGGTTCCTTCTTTATGGCGGGTTGATCTTTGGGTTTTTCCCTTTTCTGTTTCGCTGCCATTTCTGCAAGTGTAGGTTCCCTCTTCAGATCGGCATCTTTGGCTCCTGTTTTCTTAGCACGGGATTTGGGTTTGGCAGTCCCATCCTTGTCTGTTTCTGGGTCAGCAGATTTTCCGGCTGCTGTACCAGCTGCCACCCCTGCTGCCACCCCGGCTGCAGCTCCCACTGCCACACCAGCACCCACTCCAGCCGCCAATCCAACACCTCCCTCACCTTCTGGAGCTGAATCCTCCGGTTGTTTAGATTCCTCCGGTGAAGAAACCTCTTCCTTGTTCGGACTCAAGGCGGCATCATTCCCAGTGACACCCTCCTCCTCCTCCACCACCGTGGCAGCTGTAGCACCATCTGTATTTTCATCAATACCTTCACTGGTCTTGTCTTTCAGTGGCTCATTCTTGTATTCTCCTGGCTCTTCCCCGGGCACTGGTCCCTCTGACTTTTGGCTTTGTCCGGTTTGGTATTCCTGATCCCGTATCTCGTTAGGATCTGTGGTCTTGCCCGATGTTGCAACTTCTCCAGCTATCGACTGTGCATTAGGAACATCATCATCCTTATGCTTCCCTTCTACCTCAAGATCATGACTTGTACCCTCTGGTATATCATTTCTTGGTGACGTTTGCTTAGTATCTTCACCAATTTGTTGATGTGATGATGGCTCTACGTTTGCTTCTCTTTTTTGTATTGCATCCTCTTCCGTATCACCTGGTTGAATGGTGTCTTGTCCTGTTGAAGGGTCAGTACCAGCACCCAATGCCCCTATCGCAGCTATAGGGGCATTGCCATCTAACAACTTTCCATCACCTTTTTCATTTCCTACACCTTCTGCTGTTTCCTCCATAATATCATCTGATGATTTACTGTCTTGTACATCACCAACCTTTTTCTTTTTCTTCTTTTTCGTAGGTTCCTCTGTACCTTCCTTTTCTACCTCTGAGTCTCCTATTTCAGTTTTTGGTGATTCACTGTCTTCTTGCACATCACCAACCTTCTTCTTTTTCTTCTTTTTCGTAGGAGTTTCGTCTGTACCTTCCTTTTCTACCTCTGAGTCTCCTATTTCAGTTTTTGGTGATTCGCTGTCTTCTTGCACATCACCAACCTTCTTCTTTTTCTTCTTTTTCGTAGGAGTTTCGTCTGTACCTTCCTTTTCTACCTCTGAGTCCCCTATATCAGATTTTGGTGATTTGCTGTCTTCTCCTTCAACTCCAGCCTTCTTCTTTTTCTTCTTTTTCGTAGGTTCCTCTGTACCTTCCTTTTCTACATCTGAGTCTCCTATATTAGATTTCGGTGATTTGCTGTCTTCTCCTTCAACACCAACCTTCTTCTTTTTCTTCTTTTTCGTAGGTTCCTCTGTACCTTCCTTTTCTACCTCTGAGTCTCCTATATCAGATTTCGGTGATTTGCTGTCTTCTCCTTCAACACCAACCTTCTTCTTTTTCTTCTTTTTCGTAGGACTTGTTTCTGTGCCTTCCTTTCCTACCTCTGAATCCCCTATTTCAGTTTTTGGTGATTTGCTGTCTTCTTCATCACCAACCTTCTTCTTTTTCTTCTGTTTTGTAGGACTTGCTTCTGTGCCTTCCTTATCTAAATCTGTATCCGCTTTTTCATTTTTCGATTCTTTCTTTTTTGACTTAACACCATCATCATCTATATCTTCTGCGTTCTTCTTTCCTTTCTTTTCTTTATCATCACTCGACGCTGCTGCCGCTGCGATCCCTGCAGCTCCTACTACACCAGCGGCTCCTGCAACAGCTGCAGCGGGCAGTAAACTATCTTGGGCAATCTGCTCTGTAACAGGACCATCATCCTTATTCTTATCCCTTGGCGACTGAGCTTTTTCAGTTGCTTCATCACGACCACTTTTCTCTTTTGTGGGACTATCCTCTGGTGATCCTTCTATTTGCTCTTGGTCACCCTCCTTCTTCTTTTTCTTCTTCTTATTTGGCCCCTCAGTAGAGTCTTTCGTTTTCTCATCGGCGCCTTCCTTCTGTTCTTGTTTCTGCTTTGCATCTTCATTTGGTAGGTCGTCCTTTCCATCCTTTTTCTTTCCCTTTTTAGGTTTTGACGCTACTGCTCCAGCTGCTCCTGCCTTAACCAATTTGTTGTCTGTCTTCTCAGATGGTTCCTCTGTTTTCTTATTGGATTTCTTCTTTACGGCATCCTCACTTTCTGGCGCACTCTTTTCTGAGTCCTTTTTCTTTCCAGGTGTACTTGTTTCCCCTTTCTCAGTATCCTTTTTCTTTTTAGGAGATTTAGTTTCATCTTTGGCTATATCTGATTCCCCCTTTTCTGAATCTTTTTTCTTTCGAGGAGTTTTTGCTCCATCTTTTGGTACATCACCTGCATCTCCCACATCTTTATTCTGTTTTGACTTTTCAGGGGAATCCTTTGTGGCATTCTTTTTGTCTTTGTCTTTCTTCTCTTTTGCAGCTCCATCCTTTGGTACATCACCTGCATCTCCCAAATCTTTATTCTGTTTTGACTTTTCAGGGGAATCCTTTGTGGCATTCTTTTTGTCTTTGTCTTTCTTATCTTTTGCAGCTCCAGCCGCTACAGCACCAGCTGCAACCACTCCAGCTGCCCCAGCCGCTACTCCGGCACCTGCCAGTATCTCATTGGTTTTATCACCACTTTCTCCTTCTTTTGGGACAGCACTCTTCTCACCTACATTCTCAACCCCTTGGTTCTCTTGATCTACCTGATCTTTCTTTTCCTTGGTGGGCGAGTTTTGTTCCTGCTCTTGCTTTCCCTTTTTTGATTTCTTCCCCTTTGCATCAGGGTCCTCATTAGGTGTTCCCTCCTTTGAAGTGCCCTTTTTGTTTTTGGCGGCTTTATCTTTTGATTTGTCTTCAGTCGGTTTCTCTTTCTTTATCTTTCCATCTGCATCCCTTTCCTTTGTAATTACCATAGCTGCTGTCGCAGCCGCTGCTTTTTCTTGGGGTGATCTTGGGTCTTTTTTCCTTTTCTTATTGATATTTTCATTAGGATCTTTCTCCTTTCGCTTGATAACTCCACCGCCGGTGTCGATTTTACTCTTTCCATCTGGCTTTTTGTATCCTGGACCATGTTGTGCCTCAGATTGGCCAGGACCATGGTAATCCTTATTCCATGAATCTACCTTTTTATCAGCATCTGGTGCATCGTAATCCCAGTTATCCTTATCTCTTTTCTTCAGCTGTCTTTCACCCTTCGGGACATTCTCTGGGTCTTCCTTTACCTTTTTAGTTTTTGTCTTTGGTTCTGGACTTTGTGGCGTATCTTTAGATTTCTTTGGATCTTTTTGTTTCTTCTCAGATTCAACGCCTACTGCCGCTGCTGCTACAACAGGTGCAACATTTGGTTGTTGATTTTCAGTTGGACTCTTCACTTCATTTAATTCTTTCAGATCATCCTTCTGTTTTTGTTCTGGGGAAATTGGTTCAACTCCTGCTTGGTCGGGCTTCTCCTCAGCTTTCTTGGGTTTCTCTGGTTCTTTCTCATTTGGCTTCTCCTCATCAACAGGTTTAACCTCTTCATCAGCTTTTGACAGTTTCACCCTATCATCATCTGGCTGGGCCTCTTTTGGTTTCTTTTTCTTCTTTTTCTTTGAATCAGCTACTACTGCAGCTGTACCTGCAGCTGCCACTGCTGCAGTACCAGCAGCTGCAGCAGCAGCTACTGCTGCAGGCTCAACTCCCGGCTCAGCTTCTTCTGTTGCTGCCTCCTGCGCCTCCTCGCTTTTTTCTGCTGGAGGTTCCTCTTTCGGTTCTTGCTCTTTCTCCTCAGGAACCTTGTCCTCTACCTTTTGTTCCTCTTTCTTTGCTTTCCCCTCCTTTTTAGGTTTCTGTTCATCTTTCTTCTTTTTAGGTTTCTTTTTAGTAGCTTTATCTGCTGCAACTACAGCAGCAGCAGCAGCGACTGGCGCTACTGATGGGGCTATCTCTTCCGCAGGTTTACTGGCTGGTGGTTCCTCTTCTTCTTTGACTTCTGATTGCTGTTTGGCTTCTTCTTCAGGTTTTTCTTCTTTGTCTTCTGTAGCCTTTGGTTCTGGTTCTTCCTTCTGCTCTGTACTCTCCTTCTCCGTGGGTTTTTCTTCTGCTGGTTTTGGTTCCTCCTTTTCTTCTGCTGGTTTTGGATCCTCTTTGGCCTGTTCTTCCTTTTCCGCTGTTGGTGGAGGTTCCTCTTTTACTTCATTTTCTTTTCCCTCCTTTTCTTCTGTTTTCTCAGCTTCCTTTTGAGGCTCTTCTGAGACTGCTGCTACTGCTGCAGCAGCTACGGGAACGGCCTTTGGGTCTACCTCCTCTGGTTTCTTTTCTTCCTCTTTTTGTTCTACAGGTTCCTCTGACTTTTCTACATTTTCTGGTGCCTCTTCACCTTTTTCAGCCTGTTCTGTTTCTTCTGGTTTTTCTTCGTTTTTCTGAGGTACCTCTTCTTCCTCCTTCTTCTCATCTACTTTTTCTTCTTGCTCCTCTTTTACTTCTTCATCAGCTGGAGGCTCTTCTTCCTCCTGTGGTTTTTCCTCAGGAGTTGCCTCTTCATTAACAGGTTCTTCCACTTTCTCTTCCTCAGCTTCCTTTGGAACTTCCTCTTCTGGCTCTTTTACTTCTTCTTCTTGTACCTTTTCGTCTTCCTCCTGAATTGGTTGTTGTTCTTCTTCTGTTAATTCTTTTGCACTTTTAGCCCCTTGCGTCTTTAGGAATTCAGCAGTTTCCGAGAAATTCTTTAACGTTGCTGCATCATAGGGTGTTAGTTGTGTGTCCTTCAATGAAAAAGCCATAAACAGATAATGATTATAATTATAAAGTTTATAAACAATTACAAAATATTCATATCTTAGTAGTTCATAAAGGATTTTGAATTTGTTCTATTTTCTGGATTTCTACTGAGGTATGATGTTTAATTTTGGTCTACAGCTCTTCACATCTATTTTTTTCTGTTCTAATGGTAGCAGTCTTTTTATAATCTAAAGGATAGAAACCAGAACATCATAAACTCACCCTTCCTTTCATTGTTTGATTCAGGGTAGCTCCTCTTGCAACTAGCTTCTTTGCAAGAGCTAGGTTATTAGTGAGGGCTGCTATGTGTAAGCACGTCCGACCTTCATTGTTAGGTATATTTACTTTATCTTCATTCTTCACGAGCAAGTAATCCACAGTGTCTGAAATATGTAAATGTCATCAGAGACGCCATACAAATAAATCAGAGGATTTTGCTAAACAGAAATTAATACTTGATATCAGAGTGTATTAGAGTTTATTTCTAAGTATCATATTCAAGATAGGTGTCTGAGAACTGATTTTTAAAATTATTTTTTTTGATATTCAAATCTTTACCGAAATTTATCAAAAGATATGGATGGAGTAACCTTATCTAAAATAACGGTGTCTTTTCATTTATAATTCGGTTATCAATCTTACCAATCTGCCTTGCAAGTGAAGCCTCATGGATAGGATATTCTCCTCGATTGCTCTTCTGCCATACATTGCCCTTCTTATTTTGTAGCAATTGCATTTGTGATAAAGATCCTTTTGTAGCAGCACAATGAGCCGGCCTGCAAAGAATATATTTCATGAGATTTAAAGTCTTATTGTTTACTCAAGATGTGTGGGTATTTCTTCCTAACCATTTCTATCAGACTGTTTTCTACCAGCTACTGATCAATACTTATATATATTTCATGTATTGATCCATGTATCTGGCAGATCGTCCTTTATTATTTATCGATTACAATGTCCCCACTCAAAATTTTTGCTTTGTGCTGAAGTGCAAGAAAATGGTCTTTACTGAAAAACCCTATGATATGGACATTCATGTGTTTAATATATTCGAGAAGATGGGTGATAAATACAACAAACGATGATTTTGTTTACTGGCTGCTCTGTAAATCATTCAAGGTTGACCTCCTGATACACACGCTGACGCTCGTATATTATTACATGTCGACCTCTCGTGGTTTACAGCTGCCTGTCCACAAAACCATCGATTGTTGTCTGTATACACAATATTGTAAGTATGGCACAGCCTCTATTCACTTAAGGTTTTGTTATATCATATTGTTTTCTATCATCTTCCCATATATAATAGTAAAATATCATTATGATTGTTTCCGTCACCTTCAGGATCCAACTACAATATCTTAATTATTACAACGATCAACTACTAAATGTTAATTACTTCTCTTTTTCTTTGATTATATAACTAGGCTGTAATTCTGAGGAAGCCTAATTATTATTCATTTTCTAATTACTACGGGTTTTTCCCACCCACCAACACCCTCCACAAAAGACTCAACATACATAAGACCATTTTCCATTGCCAACAATTCGACACTGATCTGCAGTCGGGAACCACCAATCGATTTCTTTTGTGTTTACCGACGCCATATCAGTGAATAGAAACACGATGGTATTTTAAATGGTCACCGATTATTATGGCGAAAATTACGCAATGAAACCACCTCCGATCGACTTGATCAATAACCAACGAATTCAAAATGCTTTGATTTCATTAGTGAGGATCTAGTGGGGAATTTAAATCGGTATGGACCTGGAAAATTTAGAAGAAACAATGCATACGCTGTACCCTAATATCTACCATAATAGTTAGGACAAATGGATTGATGGAAGATCGAAGATCGAAGTCTTTGTACTGGCGAATCATACCTAATAAAAAAAACCCAAAAAAAACAACAAAGCAGTTAATTGTCTCAGACCAGGAACCCACCCACCCTGATTAGGCTCCTTATAAGGGATCCCGACTGGTATGGAACAATTCTTGTTAGGAATGTTTTCCAATTGTGACTGTGAATGCCAGTTTTTAGACACGGACCATGATTGCATATGACTAGAATTGCTTATTGTAGGTCATACATCTGGATTTTAGATATTTTCTCCAATTGGAATCTTAGAGCCTGCACTACCAACCCCGATAGGGTTCCCGCAGCAATTATTTACATGTACATGTACATCAATTGTCAATCTACTTTGTATGATGTTAGTGACGTTTTGCCATAACTTACCATAAGAAGTACCTTGGTTGAGTGAAAACTCCCCCATTCACTGTTCCTGTGAAACCTCTTATTCTTACAACACGCACAAAAAATCTCACTCTCACGAAATTTTACCTACCCACCCACTCCTTTTTTTTTAAATATAAATTTCATTTTTCCTATTCCATTTGACCTTATTTCACATATTAGTAAGGTAAATTTTTAGCAAAAGTGTTAAATGAGTTTACACACACACTCTCTCTCTCTCTCTCTCTCTCTCTCTCTCTCTTTCCCTCTTTCTGTCTCTCCCTCTCTCACCTTTGGGATATCAAACTTGGGATTTATAATAAAGTGTGTCCTTCGCCAACCGATGAAGACCAACCTATTCCATTGAACGTTATTTCACATATATTGATGAAGTAAATTTACACTCTCTTTCTCTTTTTCTCTCTCCCTCTTTCTGCCTGTCTGTCCGTCTGTCTGTCTGTCTGTCTCTCTATGTTTCCTTTGGGATATCAAACTTGAGATTAATAATAATGCACGACTTTTACCAACCGATAAAGACACATGCAATACTCACGTGCGACCACGAGAATCTCGATGGTTAGGGTCAGCTCCTGCATCCAAGAGTTTTTTTGTACAACCGGAATGTCCTAGAGTCACTGAGTAGAAGACTGGTGTACAGCCATTTTTGTCCATACTGTTCACATTAGCACCTTTACGTTTTAGGACGTCCACACATTTATCATATCCCTTTGAGGCAGAACAGTGGAGAGCCGTCAGACCGTCCTTGTCCGTTGAATCCACCGGCGCGCCCGCGTCCACCAACACACCAATCCCCTCAGGACTACCTGTCACGTGATCAAAAGAAGGTATGTTACTATTGACATTCTGTATCTGAAAAACTCAGTTAAACTGAAAGTTGTTTTTGTTGGATTTTTTTTTTAAATTATGATTTATATGGAGACATACTTAGGTTGGCTGAATGAAATCTGTCCCAAGCTGTTTTGTGCTAGAAATACAAACCGAGTTTGTAGAATGAGGGTTTGTATTCCGGACTGAGGCAATAAGGAATAAGATGTAATTCGGTTAACCTCACTATGTCTACTTATTATCATATACGTGGAAATCATTAAAAACGCCATTTTACCCCTCAATTGTTCATTATTTCAAAAAGTTGGTCCGGAGGGTAGTAATATTTATAGTTGTTAAGTCTAACGGAGAAAATACCAGGGGTTAAATAGCAATGATTTCCTCTGTGGTAACAAGTTGTACAAGGGTTTTCGTCTAAAGCGTGGATTCCACTGAACGACTGTTATATGCTGAAACCTGCCGAAATGGAGATCAGGCCAGATCGATAAAAATCATATAAGCATAGCTGATGGTGATAGCGCCCAATTCTTTCCTGATAGTTTCGGGCGCTAATACTATCTATCATGCTACTACCTTGGCCATGTCAAGATATCATTTGATATTCTCCATTACATTTAGAAGAGACCAGAAATTGTCCAATGAAATCTTAGTCTGGAATCAGCACTTCAGATTCATCATAGGCTTTATAGACTATTATGAAAGAAACTGATGAGTGTTTGGTTTGTGTTCCCGTATGCCACCGAGTTTGGAGCGCTCAGGGATTTATGAACGAGGCGATAGCCGAGTGAATATTCTGAAGAGCTTCAAAGGAGATGGCGAACAGGGACACAGATCAAACACGAATATATTTCTGATTTTATCTCAGTCTGGGCATATTTATCTGTTGATCGCCATAGAATATCAGTTACCATACTCTCCAGCCTGTTGAGTACGAGTTCCAAGGAAATAAATTATGGAGTCAATTAAGTCGAGATACGCAACTACTCCCAAGGGGTGACTTATTCAAGGCCAGGGTTAAGGAGGAATTGTTAAACCTGAACTTACCGTGAACATCAAATCAGCATTTTTGAGTGGAAAATACATTGTCTAACTTCTCTAGTGTTCATAAGAACCTTTGATGTGTAATAACTTTGCCTAAATGTTCCAGTGATCATAAGATCATAAGAAATGAAAATATTATAAAATAAATTTATGTGAGTTATTTTTTGTTAGTGAATATTAACTCGACGATCATAAAATCTCTTGACTTCTATAAGTAGGCGATGTGGTAATAATATCTCAATGTTATTTTTATAAATGGGTGAATGATGTACTTTTGTTGTGTTGTGTCTGTGAATTGTATCTGTCTGTATCCGGCTGTTTCCGGCTTGTCTATTTCGTTGACACTTGTAAGGAAGAACGCCTTTGGGCGATTACTACTGTCGTTAAACTTATTGAATAACAAAAAAAAAGTTAAGTCTATGGACGTTTATACCAGGCTAAAATAAATGGCGTACCTGCGCTGGCTGCCCAGAGGAGCGGCGACCGCTTGTCCGTGTCCTCCACGTCCACGGGCAGACCCTTGTTGATGAGTTTCTTCAGCATGTTCATGCCCGTCTTGCGGTCCTCGTCAGTCGCAGCCCCACACATCTGGGCTGCGTAATGCATGGGGCGAGCCCGGTGCCGGTCCATGGAGTCCAGGTCTGCCCCCTTCTCCTCCAGGTAGTCCAACAGCCCGGAGTGCCCACACACTGCATGGAAATACGCATTGATGGAAACACTTCATCTTATCTCAGCAGCATTGGTATAAAATTACTGAATTGCACGCAAGAGGCTTTCCAATGTATACAAAATACTGAACAGCAAAGTTTATTCTTCGTATAAAAATCTATTGTCGACCTTTTTATATATATATTAATATGACTCTCGTTGTAACATCAGCTAATGTATATATTATCAAAAAAGGTAATTATGGTAGACCGCATTGTACTCTGACAGGCAAACCATTTCCAATAAATTAGAAAAAAACAATAACAAATTGAAATTTGTCTTGTCAAAAAATGTCAAGAATTCTCCGAGGGAAATTGAGACATATACCAGAGACCAGAAACCAAAGATTTTAACACACATACATAACATTAACTGGTTTCGGATGTACCAGTGGCCGTACGCGTATTCTCCGAGAAGTTGGTGAAAAGTAATATCTGAGAGAATGTGAGGATATTGTGTAGAATTGACTCCTCTGGAGGTACAGGATCGCAAGCGCGACGTTGCATATAACTTGCGATCCTGGGTACCGCATGTGCCTCGGATCGCAAGGTAACTACCCCGCTTGCGACTGGAGCGCCTGCGATCCAAGGTACATAGGTACGCCCAGTCTTGAAGCCCTGTCTCCACTGTACCTAGGATCGCACTAAATAAAGGTATCAAAGAAAAGACTAAATAAATGCCGATCTCCTCATGCACTACTTTGCACCCTAGGGTTTTTTTTCTGTAATCTCTGCTCTGTGTAGGGCGCAGATTATGACCACCCTATAATTTCTGCACCCGGTGAATTTCATATACCCTGGGTTTTCTGGGGGGGGGGGGGGGGGCTTCGGATATATGGTGGATAATCTAATTCCATATACGTTTTCTGTAGATCCTTTAGTGATAAGATTGGATAAGAAGGGACAATGGCTAGAACAAAAATTCGAGCACCCGCCTCATTCACAAGAAAACCCTGATCACAGGGATGCCAGCATTTTAAAAATTCTGCGTACACATACTTTATGGATGGCCCCAACATGTTGGTTTTTGTTGGTTTTTAAAGCAATTTTCTCAAGGGAATATTGTGTGTACAATCACCAAATTCACGATACAGCCGTTCTCAACTTGGGCCCTAGCCGCCTACTCCTCATTCTAATGGTGGGTGAATGAGCAGTGGGTACCATTTTTGAATAAATCTTTGATATGACCCGACCGGGCTTTGAACCCACATATCCCATGCTCAAAGCAAACACCCAAAAAGTGGGAGAAACAGTCAAACCGTCATTGAGCTGTAGATACCTGTTACCCAGTGAGCGGGCGTGTGTCCCTCGTTGTCGGTGGTCATGACGTTGGCGTTGTTATTAACGAGCGACTCAATGAGCGGCCTGTTGCCGGCGATGGTGGCCAGCTGCAGGGGCGTGTAGCCGTCATTGTCCTTCACCTCCAGCAGGGAAGTGTTCACAGCCAGAAGCTTCTCCAGGATCTCCGGCGTGTCGTTCTCCACGGCGTAGTGCAGCACCGTCTTCCCGGAGTTGTCCGTCGTCGTCAGCGGCACCTGGCGGAATAAACGGCAATTTTATTTTTTTGGAAATTTTTATTAGGGAATATTGTGTGTTCACAATCACCGAATTCTGCTATAGCCTGGAAGCCTGGCCAAGTTAGACTATAGGCCAGGTAACGGGTTCCAGTTCCATGGTGCATTATTGGTAACGCCTCCTGGTTCCCTGGCCATCCGCTAGAAGGCTCGGCGGAATAAGGTGTATGACAAGCGGATACCAGCCAAACCACTAGGCTGGTTCCCGGGGTATCCGCTAGTCACAGGCGGGCACCAGCCAAAGTTGAAGGCCATGCCTGTGGAACCCGTTACCTGGGACCCGTTTCAATAGAATGGGTCACTAAACCACTTAGTGACATGACTAGTGACAGGAATAGTGACAGGAATAGTGACAAAATTTAATTCTCGTTTCATAAGGCATGTCACTATTGGGGTGGTGTGTCAGTTCACTGTTGGCGACATAGTGACATTGCTGCCTGGGCCTTACAATGGATGGTGTTAGTGCTATTGGGAACAAGTGGTGTCAAGGTGAAAGTCGCTGCAGAAATTAGTGACAGGCTTGAGTAATCCTACACTGGACGCCAGAGCAACATTTTCTATGACAAAATTCAAATGTGAATATCGTTGGATTGCATGGACCGATTTCCTTCATATTTGGCATGTTTATAATTTGTATGTGTCCCAACTGGGCTTAAAGTTTCATAGCTTAATTCCTACGGGAAGTAAAGTTACGCGTTTGTGACAATAGAAGTGAGAGGGTATACCCTCTCGCTATTTGGGACCCCGATAGTGACCGGACATCGCACTTATGAAATGGTCAAGCCACTATTAGCGCCTGTCTATAACAAGCACTCCCGGAATGGCTTGTCACTAAACTACTGCAACGCAACCTGTCGCTATCGTGTCACTACACCCAATAACGGACGTCCTACAGGCTATGGAAACGGGCCCCAGCCCTTTATTCATATGGCAAGTCTAATTCGGCTATAGAGCCGTTCTTCCACTCGGGCCCTTGCCTCATCTCCTCTTTCTAATGGTGGGTGTTAAACCGAGTGGGCAGTGGGTAGTGGGTAGTGGGTAGTGGGTAGCACTGAACCCACGACCTCTCATGCTCGAGGCGAACACCCCTACCACTTGGCCACTCAGCTTGGTCTTAGCCTGATATAAATGTCCATAGGCTTGACACTAGGAATCCCTTCTCAACAGGTATGCGAGTACGGTAATTCATACTCAATGGGTGATAAACAGATAACTATATGCAAGCTAAGATAAAATCAGAAATGAATTCGTGTTTAGTATGTGTCCCCGATAACCACCTCATTTAAAGCGCTTTAAGGGGGTGCTCCATCAGGCCGATTTCTCACCCGATCAATTGTTACTGGGTCCTTAAGAGGAAGCTCACATATTGTAATTCATTTAATTCTGATAATAATAGTTTGAGAATTCTAGGGCATTCGATAATGATCAGTGAGTGTCTGGCTACGAAATCGGCGACCGTCGGTCCAGTGGAAAACCCCCTTTAGAATATTCACTCGGCTATCGCCTCGTTCATATCCCTGAGTGCTCCAAACTCGATGGCATACGAGGACTCTGACCAAACACTCATTAGTTTCTTTCGTATTATTTCTTTGCATTATCCATCGTATATAAAGACCCCATTCTCATATAGAGTCAATGTATGGGACCCATTATATAAACCCTGTCGGATACCATAACTGTGAATTACTGATTCAAATCTGTGGTATACGGCCTCAAAGTCATGGTATACGAGAAAGAAGACCCCTTTTGTTATAGTCCCTATTGGTTTACCCTTTAATATGGTAATTACATCTATTCAAAAAGATGGAGGTTAGCGCTCGTGTATTACTGCGCGTCACCCTCTCGTGGTTTTTACGAATGGGGGAGATTTGGAGTAGATTGTGAAAAACGAGGCTTAGCTGTGGCACCTTCTTCTCCTACCGAGATTTGGAGTAGACTTTATGGTTTAGTAGTGAATACTAATGAACATCTCACCTTATTCACATCAAAACATGTAATTCTGAACTATGAACAATTAATATACAAAGCAGGCTGTGAAAAATCAATATGTAAAGCAGGCAATGAGACCCTGTATTGCTGTCATAAGAGACCGCCTACCCCAAGGAGACACTGGAGACGGCGGAGGATAGGGTCTCTGGTACCCAAGCTGATTCCTCCAGTCCAAATAAAAACCTTGAAAAAAAGGCGAATTATATGCTAATAAGAAAAAGAAGATAAATTCACCTTTTTCTTGAGGAGCGTGTCGACCTTGGCGGTGTCCTGCTCCTGGGCCGCCTTCATGATGGGCGTCACGCCCTGCGCGTCCTGCGCCGTCAACGACATCCTGCCCACCCTCTCTGCGCATGCGCCGCTAAAATAGACTCACTGGAGGACGCCACACACGTCAGCCGCTAAGTCTCCCTGCCACCCCCCCTCCGCAACTTCATCTTTTAGTTACCTGGAGAAGAGAAATGAGGTAAATGGTTTATAATGAGTATCAACTGACATGTGCTGCAACTTCAACTTTTAGTTACTTGGAGAGGAGAAATGAGGGGAATGTTTTACAATGAGCGTCAACTGACATGTGCTGCAACTTCATCTTTTAGTTAATTGGAGAAGAGAAATGAGGTAAATGGTTTATAATGAGCATCAACTGACAAGTGCCGCAACTTCATCTTTTAGTTACCTGGAGAAGAGAAATGAGGTTAATAGTTTATAATGGGCATCAACTATCATGTGTCACAACTTCATCTTTTAGGGACCTGGGACCTGTTTCAGTAGGCTCGTGACATGAGGCCTAGACAGACATCAAAACTGGCACCAACAGTGCAAGCAACAGCGGAAAAAGACTAGCAAATATCAGAAAATCGGAGGGCCGAATCTTCTTCATATTTGGAACGATTATAGGTTATATGTATCTCCTACTCATGCAAAAAAATCATTGCTTAATTCCTACGAGAAGTGAGTGAAACTCCGCATGTCATAGATTGCAATCTTGTGATCTGTCCGTATGGTGTCACAGACGCCATCTAGACATGTCACGAAACTACTGAAACAGGTCCCAGCTGGAGAAGAGGAATGTAGTGAATGTTTTACAATGAGCATCAACTGACATGTGCCGCAACTTCAACTTTTAGTTACCTGGAGAAAGGAAATGAAGTTAATGGTTTATAATGAGTGTCAACTGACAAGTGCTGAATTGTAAATTCGAACCCCCATAGCTTAAGCACTAAGCCACATTCTTACAGGCCTCCAGAAATGGTGTTTTTAGTATGGGTATCTGCGGTTTTAGCGGGTTCACTTTGGCTCGCCAAAGGGAGGTACATGTAAACTGACCGAAACAGCAGATACCAGTTCATAGAATTGTACTTCCAGAGACCGAGATTTCAGAGCTCAAACTGAAATAGCAAAATACCCATTTACAGAGACTGTAGACAGCAAAGACAACTGAAAACGCCACAATGCTTGAGCATAGCCAAGATCTGGTTTGGGTTGAATCCTGTTACTACTGAAGTATTAGTCTTCTCTGAATGAATTTGAAAAGGACTTTAAGGCCTGGCGTCCACCTACTACGATAGAAATTTAGACCTCCCGATATGGCACCGATACAAAAAGCAAATATCGGAGACATATCGGGAACGTGCAATATCGTAGACATATGTCTAGACATGCCAATCCACCATGCATCTCAATCGTTTTTTTTCGGTGTCTAATAGTAGAAACATGGTCAACTGCCCCGATATTAGGTGACCTTCCGACGCGATTTTGATTTTCTATCGGTAGGTGCATCGTAGACCATATCGGTGCCATATCGTAGTAGGTGGACGCCAGGCCTTAGGATCAACCAAAATAGGCATTTAAGAAGTTTGAGAGTGCGGCTCATATTCTCACATATGTTCTACACAGGGCCTGAGCACCTGTCTCCAGAAGTAATGTTCTATACGTGTATCTGCCGCTTCAGTAGGTTCGTTTTGACTGCTTTTTACAGGGATGCCTGTTGAGGTCATGGAAAACACATCGTTATTAGTCGTGGAATAGGACTGGGCTGTGTAGGGAGGTTTGAACCACTGTTTAATGGCGTGAATGAGGCCTAATTTATTCTCTCTTTGTTTTTAAGCAAGAAAAGAATTCTATAATAGAAAAATAAAAAAGGACTTCCTAAAAAGAGAGGAAAACTCTGTTTCCAACATAGTTTGTGAACATCTAGAGAAGGCAGAGTCATCAAACATCATGCTCTGTCATATGATATATTATGTAGCTTCAGACAGAAAGTGACTATGTTTTGTTTGTTGTTCAGACATCAATAATACTATGAATTCTTAAAAAAAAAACAACTTTGGTGACAGATAAGGTATTAGCGAAAGGAAATAGCACATCATTCGTTAGTCAGTAATTATATTATTTTAGGAATTGAAATGATACCAAACTTTCTGTGATCGTGGTGAATCAGTCACTCAGATATGCCACAAGTAGCAGGTAAATACATTGTGAATGCACCTATGAACATAATTGTTAAAACAAAAGACAGGCAACATAATAGTCTGCACTTGAATAGAATATCATGAAAATTTTAATCTATTTACACCAGCTTACATACGGAGGTAACCAGTGTTCTGTTGCGGTTGATTTCAGATTGGTTTATTTATTTTGTTTACACCAATGGCAATCACGTATTAATGAGGCTTTTCCATGTTTTATATTCATCGTGGAACACAGGCTCGAGCCATTGTGTACACCACTCCATTGTGTACACCATGCTAATGTAAATGTAAGTCAGAATCGATATCATCTAGATTCTAAGTTTATATTCAAGGGTTAGTCATCACTGGTGGTCGTGCCTTATGCAGCATCCAATTTGATTATCCATCCATTGGAAATGTATGGGGCCAGAGTGAACTACTACCCATTATTTCTAAGTTGTCAGAAAACATAACCATTGATTACGGATTTGAACCCATTTATCATTATATACCTGTGTGCGAATGTCTATGAAATACTGCCCGCTGATAGGGGTGCAGTATTAATAATGTTCGTGCCCGCTGTGAGTGTGACTTAATAAGTCAACAAAATGTTGTTTTTCATCGATTTAAGGTATATAATAACAATAAGCAAATGTCCTCACTGCGGGCGAAACATTTCTCGTTCCCGGTCAGTCTTTGATTTCATACTGCCTACCGCCTATGGCGTCAGGCAGTATGAAATCAAAGACTGACCTCGAACAGGAACCGTTTCGCCCACAGTAAGGACGTTTCCTAATAATACGACCTCAAAGCCACTGGTTACAGGGAAATACACCCTTTAATTGTAGTCTTTTGTGCTGGCGAGTCTAAACAATAGTCCCTACTGATATACCCTACAGCATGGGAATTGCTGGTTTTAATTCATACGAGAAGATAGATAATAAATACAAGAAATGGTGGTTTTATGGACAGGGGGCTCTGTAAACCACTCAGGGTTGACTATTTTAGCGATATACACACTCAAGCCGATCGCCCTTCTCACACCCTATTACACTCGTGGCTTACGGCCACCTCTCCACAAAAGCATTGATTATTGTTTATGTATACCAATATGATTTTCTGGTTATCAAAGAAATGTCCATTATTTACTCCTGATTGGAGAAGCCATACTTCGGAGATCCACTTCCGGCCAAGATCAATTTGTTTCCGTATATCTTTTTTTACTATATTTTTCATTGTTATCAATGTTGATACACTGGTCTTCCATATAAAGGCGATCTGGGTATTGTGTAACATGTATACTGGCATATTGTTCTTTTACTTGGTATTTGATATCCCACTGGAGACAAGTATACATAGTATACAATACAAGTAAGACATTACTCAATATGTGCAATCTTTGTTATGAAAATTAGGGAATACTGAAACAATAAGTTTTGATTAGTCAGTTGCTTATTGTTCTGAATATATCCTCCTAATGTCTTAATCTATCTCTTGATATATAATACCATATCAGGATGATAGGGCATTCAAGATCATGGTCCGTTTAGTAGTAGTATTCTCTTTACTTCTGTTTTAAAGATGTCTTTTCTATCTGATTTCAAGTTTGTTCCAGAATTTCACGCCACGATATAATGAGGATATTTTAAACGTTTTATCTCTCGGTTTCTCGAGTAGTTACTCCACTAACCATTACATACAATTGACAAGTATGATGGGTCTGTGCAAGGTACAATAACATACATATCATTTAAATAATAATTCTACTGAAGTATCTGATATAATCATTGAGGTTGAGCTATGCGGTTAATAACAAGGAAATTTCCCTGTGAGAATATACATATATCTTAAGAGAATTCCACATGAATACAATATCCGATACAATATCTAGCTCTCAAAAGCAGGACCCGAAAATTAAATTCAGGCCAGCGGTTCCTTGGTATGCCGGTCCATAATCTATACGGCTTCCTTGACTATCGACCACTAGATTCATTGATCTCTGAACTGAACATTCTTATAAAAGTTGTATCATATGTAGACTAGAGAATAATGTACTGAATGCTACAGTATTCTCAGAAATAGGAAGCGGTACTAACCTGACATGGCTATCATATATACGGCTCTGTCTAGGTATGCATTCTGTGCCAAATTAGAATGGATGTATACCCTTTGATTAACTATGAAGAGAGGCTCAACTACATGCGATGTGAAAACCTGCCAACCACGTGCCTGGGCATGTAAAGTTACTCACCCTTATGTCTCCCTAAAGGTAAGGTACTCCGGAGCTTAAAAGATCCCATGTCTAAGCGAGAGCAACCCAAAACAGCGATGGTTAAAATATCGCACAGAATCTCAGTCTGACTCACTGGATCTATACGCCTGAGCCTCGAGTGTCGCGGACCCCAATAACTGAGCCGCTGTTGCGAAGGACAACCCTCCTGACCGCCATCAAAGAGTGTTTGTCAGGTGCCAACCATAGCTACCCGTACACAAAGCTGCAGCCACTGCTGCGGCTGCTGCTGCTGTAGAAGGTGGGTGCTGACCTCCTTAGCCTTTACCCCACCCCCTGCATGCAACCTGCTGCTGGGATGTAAACAAAAATATCGGCTTTACTGCCACAACAACAGCAGAGATCTGAGTGTTATCGAGTATGTACTGTACATGCGTGGTCTTGTTATTGTGACTGGCCAGGGCTGACCTCGTGCTGGCCACATCAGTAGCGAATGTCCTTCATTTTCGGATCATTGAAGGCGATGTAAGGGTTATGGAGTGGATAATCGATTAATTGCGTGATGCCTTCTTTTCTTTGCCTTGACCAGACCATACACAGATACTTTCCTCTCTGTGTTGTGCTAATCAACTATAGGAACTTCCAAAACAGTGGGTTTTTTTCTAAGACAGGAAATGCTATTTGTTTAAAACAAAGAGAGTACAATGGATGTGAGAAAAAGGTGGACTTGTTTTGATGATTCTTGCTGAACATATATGAAGATGGTTTCTGGGCCCTGAACTTTCAGATTTCTTTTTACAGAATTACAGACAGCACCCAATCAAACATAGCTATGTAATTTCTAAAATTCCACGATAATTTCTGAAAATTGCGAAGGAGCAAAAAAGAGTGGAATCGAAATAACCATAAAGAAAAATAGCATATGGCACTGTCCTGCCAGGGCCAGGGTTCTAAAGGAAAACGAAACGAAACATGTGTGTCCAACCTTTGTATTTATTGGAAGATCTGTTACAAAACAGATATGAATGAAACCTAAAATAAAATGTATTAGCATGTAAAATATCTAAGCACATTTTCACTGGTAAAGTAGAGCAGAGCTACATGTAGAAAAGATAACCTTTTTTAAACCTCTGAAAAGAATTATTACTATCTATTTGTAGATATCTATGTGATTAAATGCTAATTATACATGCGTTGTTGCCCGTGAGTTGGGAGAAAAGGCCGTATTCTACTGAGTAGATTCAGTCTACTAAGTAGAATACGGCTTTCCGTATTCTACTCAGTAGCGATCTATAGGTTCCATAAATTTAGTATGGAGACTCTGTATTAGGTGGGTAATAAATATCGGGAAGCATCACCTCACGACGATTTTAATCGCCTGGTGTAAATATTTGGTGAGTCTCACAGAGTATATTGTGGTGATAGTTAAAGTTTACGAGTTCCCAGTTAGACCACTCAAAATAAACTTGTTTCTCATCACCGCGCGCATCAGCAAAAACGGTTTTAGAAGATTTAAAGAAAAAAGATGAATCTTGATAGAAATTTTGAAATGTATGTGTATTTGGTATCGAATTAAATCTCCTGATGTCAGGGATGCATTCAACGTGGTATTATATGTGTATCTAGGTATTCCCAACACCGTGGCACCGTATTCATATCTCTCTTCATACTGCCTACACAACCAATAGTTCTGTGCTGCTACCTGCCTGGAGCCCATTTCATGACACTTCAAAACCCATCTTTGATCCAGCAAAACAAAAAACAAAAAAACAAAACCCAAAAGTCCCTCGTCATATTTTTCCTAGTGATGAGAAACAATTTTTGTTGAGTGGCCTGAAAGTTCACGGGTTCACGGCTATAGAGAATAATGGAAGTAAAGCCCGTGGTGGAGAAGTGCTTAGCTGTACCACACCGCTTCACGGTAAGTTAGTGGGTCAGCCTCACAGCCACAGCGCTACTTACTCAGGTAGGGCGGAAGTGGGTTCTCCCGCCAAATCTCCGATAATGTGATTTAAGGGAGATTGAGTGGCATAATACACGAAGCTGCTCCACTAGTCAACCGCCTGTCGACGTTATATAAAGGCCAACCCGGCGATATTATAGGGAAACATGGTTAATGTGCTGGTCACAAGGTGTTTTTCCACTTTGTTGACATAATTTTTTTTATTATTTCCTTATCATTATTATCTATTTATCTATTTTTATTTTTTATTTTTATTTTTTTAATTTTTGTGGGGGGGGGGGAGCAAACTTGTTTATATTCCCTTTTGTTACATAGGTCTATAATACTTCCTAGTACTTTAACATAGTTATGTTAGTTAATTTTAATTACATAGACATTCAATCATGTAGGGTCTTGCCTGTTGTTGCTCTCCTTTTAAAAAAAAACATTGTATAAAACTATATAGATTCGCTATAGCTAATATTTATCCCTATCCAACCCTAACTCTGAACATCCTGAATGGTGGCCGGCCTTTCAAATTTCTTATGGTGTTCGACAAATTTATCAGGATAAAAAAAATCCGCAAGTGGACACAAGGCGAATGCCCAACAATAATAGCTCCGATTACATGTATTTTGAGTGGCATGAGAAAAAGTAAAACCCCATAATTTGCTCGGAACAGAATTTTGTCCCTTTATTAATAGTTTATTCCAACCCCGCTTAAGAGGGTACCCCGTATAAGGGCCACAACTTACTTAAAGGGGATAAATCGCTTATCGGGACAACCCACTCGAGGGGAGAGCTATTTCTGTATGGAATGATTCTTAACTTAAGTTAATGGAGCACTTTGGAGGGACACCTAATCAAATCTGAAGGGACAGTCTGATTGCTTGTTTATGGTATATGTGTGAGGCTGGTAGACCCGTGTCTAGAAAATCAGACACCAGGGAACGTCCAGTGGAAGCTCCTATAGGCATCAGGCAAGTGTCCGTGGGGCGTCTGTGTGGTTATAACCGTGTCTCTATGCCATAGTATCACCTGTATTTAGTAGAAACTGAACGAGAGTTAGACTTGTCAGTGTTTATGTCACGACGGGAAGGTCGAGTATTACCACGCGAAGCGTTAGCTGAGCGTAGTGAGGAGCAGTCCTGACCAGAGATTACTAAAATATAAATATCGATTGAACGACCAACCAAAGTTCAACCGGAACTTTTGAGTCCAACCGGAACTTTTTTGGAGCAGCTCACAATCTGGTCGCTGATTGGTCGATTTTTTTTTATGCCCCTAGAGGCATAAATCGCACTTTATATCATGGCATGCCGCACAAAATTTGCCTATGTTATGCCTGTGAACCGTTTTTATTAGGGGTTGGATAAAAAGGTACTTTATACTACACATAGCCTAAACATCGACGGACTGAAAACCCCGGTTAAGGGCATACCCAGTCTAAGGGGGCACTTTCCTCAGAACGGAGGGTCTCCCCTTATGTGAGGTTTTCCTGTATCAATGAAGAAGCCTGTGCGTCTTGTTTCTCCTATATCTAAGGGGATGTTTTTTTGTCTGCAATAACTTTGACATTCACCGAGGAAATCAAAAGTGCTTGATTCTGTCGGTCGGTGATGAAGTCAGACGGTGGTGCCCTCTGCCTTCTCCATGTCGCTAGGTGGGTCGTTTCTGTTCACCGATCTTCTGTTGGTGGTGCTAAATAATAGTTCAGTGGTCCCCGATTGATCAGCCAATGTAAACATGCCTATCGATATTTTGCAATGTCACTTCCCTTAGGCCAAGTTTACACCAGGGCCCGGTTGTTCCATGGTAACCACAGAGCTGCGGATCGCAGAATAGCGATACGAGGTCGTAAACGTTGCTCCTGAAATTTTGCGGATCGCGTCGTAATCGCATAGGCGTATCGCCTCGTAAAACACGGCTTTTAGCGATACTTTTTACGCGGACCTTCACAGCACAGCGGATCATATCGCTGTGGGTTAAATACGGCCTTATCTGATTTTTCAAATAACGATCCATCGTGGCACCACCAATCCCTGCCCCTTATTCTTCTACCTATAGGAAATAGCGATCCAAACCACCAGGTGTCAGATCAGTTTTAACTATGGTGCCATCTGTATTTAATTAAATAAATAATTAATCTTCCCCTGTCTCATTCAATATGTGCCCCTGAATCGTTGTATCGTAATCCAATTGTAAAAATTAGCGATACCCCGCAAATATAGCAATACGATCCAATATTACAGGAGCAACGCCTTTTCAATCGGATCGTTAAAGTAATCGTAAAAATAAAATTGCAATCCGATTATAGCTAGCGATACCACAAAAACAGGAGCAACGGAGCAACAAAAATTGCATCGATATTTTCTCGATAAAATCAGTAATGTGAAGGCCCAAATTTCTTTGAAGAGTATAGGTGATTGTGGACGGGTAGTATTAATCTGCATTCTGTCATTGATTATTTCAAAGCGTCTTGAAAACGACGGAGGCCTCAAAAGTCGGATGGTGGTGCCATGTTATGCAATTTAAGGCCGAAGAATCGTTGACCAGGTCTGTATTCCTTCTCTTTACACTTACCGATTTTCCATTGGGAACACGTTATAGTCGGTCGCCGATGCCAGATTCTAGAATCGGTGGTAATAATCGGTAGGTGTAACCTGGGCCTTACGCAATTCGGGGTTGAGAAATTGTTGACCCGATTTGGATTTTTTTTGCAGTTATCAATTACCGATACTTTATCGGGAACATGTAATAATCGGTCGGCGGCGGCCATATTCTAGAATCGGGCGTCAAAATCGGTAGGTGTAAGCAAGGCTTAAGCCTCTCTCCCTACCTTTATGCACTCACATGAAAGCCAAACCGGATCAGTATAGGATCAGATTCAACAGATCGCCGATCAGTCTTTCATTTACTAGAGCTCCATGTCATAAGCGACTTTTCTCTACTGGTTTACAGGCAGAAGCGATTTGCGTAAACCGCTGCGTCATAGTCTGTGTATGCGGGAGGAGAGTGGAACGGTGGGGGGAGAGTGGACCTGATCGGTTTATTCTGGACCAGAATCTCCGCTTTAAATCAGCAATGACTGTGGTAGCTGGTTAGCCCCAGAGAAAAGCCTGAGACTGGTTCCGTGTCCAAATAAATAACGGGACAGGTATCGGGTTTTGAGCGACCTTGAACTTGGTAAATCTAGCTAATCTCATCTCACAAGATTCTCCAATTAACTGATTTACATTGGAAAGCAATGCACACAAAAAGAAATTTATTACTGATGTCAACCTTTCAACATATAGTCTAGTTTGACCAAACCCAATTGGTAAAATGAGTTTATTTTAATTTGCTTGACTCATATTGGAAATGTACTGAAAATTATGATTTCCTCAATTCTCTAAAATATAAAGACAGTGAACTATTGTTTCTAAAGCATGGATGTGTAGTATTACACATTTATTACCACCTGTGAAAGTTGGAAGAAAATGGCATGGTATAAGGCCCGGCGTCCACCTACTATGATAGAATCGTAGACCTCCCGATATGGCACCGATACAAAATGTCAAAATCGTTGCCATATCGGGAAGGTGCAAAATCGTAGACATATGTCTAGACATGCCAATTCACCACGCGTTGTATGGGGTCTTTATCGGTGTCTAATCGCAGAAACGTGGCCAACTGCCCCGATATCAGGTAACCTTCCGACGCGATTTTGATTTTTTATCGGGAGGTGCATCGTAGACCATATCGGTGCCATATCGTAGTAGGTGGACGCCGGGCCTCAGAATGTGAAAAATAAATTTTTAGAATTTCTCTTTATTTTATAATGATATGATCCTCATACTATTCTCTAGATCAAAAGCTAGCACGGTGACCCCAATTTCTAAGTTAGGTATGTGTTCTGCAACATTTTGAGATCATTGAATTCTCAAGGTATTGACATGGGATTCTATATTCAATGTGAATTGTCCGATATGTATTTTTTCCTTAACACTCCACACGGGACACCTTTGGCACAGGAAAATATGATATCTGCTCTATTGCTTGATACATAAACCAAATAGTATTGGTCAGGTACCAGCTCAATGCAATCCCACGATGCATCAGTAAAATGGCGGTAGTTACATGACCTTATATGTGAGTACATAGGCCATGCTTCCAGCCTAGGAAAAACCTCTCTCTAACAAGCAGAAGTTTGGTTACGATTCGTGACTACCAAGCACTTGCAGATTAGAGAGCCATAACGAAGAATATGTTGGGAGAGTGGAGAAAATGCAGTCAGCTGACGGGTCCATTAGAAGTGCCTCTTGTGTTTCCAGGTTGGAATGTGAATGGATTCTTCCACTCCGACAGTCATGACATGGACCCAAGCATTACTCAACAGAAATGATCATGTTTAAAGTAATACCCAAAGCAGGTTTACTTAAAATGGATTTGTATATATATATATATATATATATATATATATATATATATATATATATATATATATATACCGATTGAGAATGTATGGAGACTCAGCAAACCACTACCCATCAGTTTAGAATTGTCAGATACCATAACAATGGTATACAATATCAACTCCTTGATATATGGTCTCAAAGCTATTTCATATGGGAAACTAGTCCCTTTGTGATATAGAGCACAAATATAGTCCCTATTGATTACAGGGAAATAAAATATAATGATAAAAGATAATAGCCAAGGGAAAAGCATGTTCAACATGAATCGTTCCGTATATATACACTATATAGTAAACATCTTACTCTGCCTATAGAAACCACTACGTCATAGATCTTTAGTACATGGATGGATTATTGGAAATAATTCTGGGGAATTAGCCATTGACATCAAGGTCTAGAAGGCATTAACTGTGAGTAAGCATGCAGTAATGTTTCCTAATTATGTCGCGAATGTGAATTGTGTACGTCATGAAGATCATACCAAACCGGGTGCTTAGAGATGTAACGAGGTGCACTCTTTTGGTACTTCACACGAAAAGCTCATGAATAATCAATCTGTTTTCTTTGGGAAATGAACACATAACTTCACACCTCGTTTAAACCTTAGACACGGAAAATATCGATCCAGACCAACCAGGTTTAGAGTTTAAAGTTCACCTATCATTATAGTCCTCAACTATGGGCTTCAGTCCAGCTTAGCTTGTTGTCCACACTAGATCGCCTATCTTATCGAAAATACCCTCAAAAGACCTGACAACAGACATGGCCGCCATCTTGCCGCGACAAATCGCTGTCAGACAAAAAATGGTAAAAGACTGTACTAATATTGACTTTCTAATGTACAATCTGTACATGTAATGGTTGACCCTTTTCTTACCGACCTGGTTGCAGGCGCACATCTATATAAAATGCAGCATGCCTGACAAAGGACCACCTCTCTAGTGCAGGCCTATGTAACAATTGTTGAGAAAATTGATTCTTTTGCACCTTATCTAAAGTTGTCTGTCAATGTTTCCATGGTGATAACTATCAAATTATCTATCAATTATCACCATAGAGGCGTTTTACATAATCTCTGAAAAAGTGATAAAGATCCACGTTGAATCTGCTGAGATAAATGATATTTTATAAAAAATAAAAAAAATAAAAAAAATTGAAAATGATGCCTCGTGCACTAGCCACGGGAGTGTCTTTATGCATCACTGGTAATGAAATGTTTAATATAGGGTTATTACATTATCCAGACATGACTTAGAGGTGCCAACTCGAAGAAAATTCCTTGTTTCAATGATTTGTTGCCATCGTGTTTATCGTCTCAACTGAGACCATCAGTTAGTCATTTGGTCTGAAACTGCAGGAGATATGTGATATTGTCAGGAGAAATACACAACCCCACACGTTAATTATTATCGGTGAACCCTATATCTACCTATACGCTTTACATTACGCATAATGGAGACCCCCATGCCTCGGACGGTAAAAATAGCGCCACCTACTTCCGGACAAGACTGGAGATTAAAATTTAATCAAAAATATTCCCAAAACTCCTTCATCTCTCAACACCCATCAAAGTTTAGGATGACTTAAAGATGAAGCCCAGGACATGATTGTCTAGATATGAGAGGATTCAAATATCAGTTTTTATTAGGGATAATGTTTCATACATTAACGTCACCGAGTTCGGCAACACTGCCGTTCTTCCACAAGGGCCCTCACAAGTACATAGTTCTGGCATCCATTATCTACATGTATTGTTAACTCTTGCTCGATATAGTCTCATAGTAGTGTTCGGTCATATAATGAGATGATTGAAAATGAGATGAGATATATTTATGCCATACCGCATCATGTAAGAAAGGCTGAGTTGTGACAGTGGCCTATTATCACCCACTTACTTTCACAACTCCAGTGTTGAAAAACACCTACTTTCACACCTCCAGTGGTGAAGAACACCTACTCGTGGGCAAAATGGCGCTGCCCTGGAAACTTTATCTATTTGCCCTATAAGTTTCTGTGCAGTAGGAACAAAGCCTACGAGATATGAACAAAGACATATCTGATACCAACTGCCACCGGAGGTTAACGGACACTGGACGCTTTCATTGCCTTGCTTGGTACCAGGAGCATAATCGATGACACGGGAACACCAACCTTGTACTAAGCAGCGTCACCAAGCTGAACAAAGCAATATCGTCGTGAAGACATTGCGTAATGCACACAATAAGCACAATGCCTCTGGCATGTTGTCAGGCTGGGTGCAACGATTGTAGGCATAGCCAAAGGAACCAAGATCTGGACTCCACATTATGTGATATTATGTATGAATTATTAAATTATACATATGTGGATTAGTTTTTGGCCTATACAGACATGGACCATATTACACCGACTCATAAAATTCAGCTGATCTGAATGAGAGAACGGTACTCCAATCCTACAGGCCAGCTGTTAATTAGAGACGGGAGGACCCTGAATGTAGGAGAACCCGCCCCGAAACGAACTCGTCCCATGATTTATTCGCCCCGAAAAGAACTCACCCCGTTTGTAGAACCCACCCTAAAACGTACTCGCCCCAAACAAACATGTCCCATGATTTATTCACCCTGAAAAGAACTCGCCCCATGATTTATTTGCCCCGAAAAGAACTCGCTCCTTTTGTAGAACTCACACTAAAACAAACTCGCCCCAAAATAAACATGCCCCATAACTTATTCACCCTGAAACAAACTTGACTCGTTTGTTGAACTTGCTCCATGATTTATTTGCCCTGAAACAAACATGCCCCATTTGTAGAACTCACCCTAAAACGAACTTGTCCCATGATTTATTCTCCAACAAACCGAACTTGCCCCATGATCTATTTGTCCCGAAACGAACTTGCCCCATTTGTAGAACTCGCCCCGAAACGAACCCAGATTGGAAATTGCCGGCATCAAACTCATGTACAGTCAAAGTCGTTTATAACAAATATTGCTGAAAATAATTTCCCCGGTTCCTGAAACTTTGTTTAAACTTTGCCAATGTCTTTAAATAGCCATGATTCTAACCCTATCCCTAATCTTATCCGTACATCAACCCCCCCCCCCCTTTGTATGGTTCTGCTGTAATTCACAGATAAATACACAATATTACCATGATTTCGATCTGAGTGGCCGTATTCTCAGATCGCGTAGTTGACGCGTAGTAAAACTCCGAGCGATAGCGAGGAGTATTACGTAGTGTCATCTACAAGGAGAATACGGCCACACAGATCGAAATCATGGTAATGTTGTATTTATTGATCACCTTTCGAGTAATTATCAGGGGAAGAAAATCTAGTAATTATTAGAAATTCGACCCAATCGCCGTGCATTGTCTATATAAATTAGTTCCTATAACGCCCGTCAGGTGGTCGAAAAAGCCGTATTCTCCTAGGAGATTCCAGAGGTCCGTATTCTACTCAGTAGCGATCTGTAAGCTCCATAAGCTTAGCATGGAGACTCCGTACTAGGTGGGTAATAAAATTCGTCAGACAAGTTCTCCAAAACTGAGGGTGCTCCTTTAAACTCCGGGGCGACTACGTGAGGCGTTTTCTCCACAATGGGGCGAGTTTTCCTGCAAAGTGAGGCGCGACTTCACTTCAGAGCGAGTTCTCTAGCAACCAGCTTTTTGCTACCTATGTGACTGTGCCCAACGCCTTGCAGAGACATAAATGGATAAATCTTCAATCCACTAAGAGATGAACTTATCAACTTGTTACAATCTTGAGACCGCTGAAGGACACATCTCACAAATCCGTATGCGCATATCATCTATAAATGTTGTTGTTGTACATCATATTGCTTGGAAGAGCCATTCATAATGGATCGAAGGCAATACAAACTAAAAAAAAAGACTGCTCCGGAAAAGCTCCTAAAACTGCTTGTTAACTAAAATGCATATTGATCTTGTATATCAAAGCCCCATGTATATTTGTTCGCACATATATGTTGCTGAAGAAAATCGTAATGGGAAGAAAATGTAATTGTACCAAGAGATCTGCGAGTGCATTGAAACCAACCGCAAGGCTGAACACGTTCCCAGTATAAATAAAAGTTAAAAAAACAAAAAAAACAAAAACAAAACAGGACGCCCAACCCGGCTACAGTGAGTGTGGATTGGATACCGTCCCCTATAAATACTAGGATCATAAACGGATACCATCCATTATCTTGAACGTCCCTTTACTATCCACCTAATACAAAGCGTCCATATTAAACCTATAGGAACTCTGTATGGACATACCCGGCGTATACGGATATGTTGTATGCTCCGCCCTGCAAAAAGCGGCACGTATACGGAAAGTTAGTGCGTATGAAAATGTAGTGCATAGTTAAAGTGAACTAAAATCGGCAAGCCACCATTAGGATAATCGTGAATAATACGTCCAATATAGACAGGTTTTAGATACAAGTGGTTGTATGCTTCTCGATGTTCACTCTAAGCAATATCCTCGCATACGCTCGGTTGTTACTACGCGTCAACTACTCGGATGGCAGCTTGTATCTGAAACCAGTCAATATTGTGCATTTCTCCCTATGACGAGGTCCAGAGATCAGTTTAAAATGAATGGATATCGGTTTCAAATACATCATAAACCCCTGTCAACCTTGTGAATATATAGCAATGGAGGACTGTGTACTGCGGATAATAAAGGACCCGCGACCCTTGGCTTTCTCCTCAGAATGCTGCGTGGGAGGAATGCGCGCTGTGTGGGCGGCGTTCGGTGTGGGTGTGGGACCAGACGATAATTGATTGGAGAGAGCCAGACTATGCATAGCCTGGAAGCCTGGCCTATGTGCTCACTCACATAATAGGCCAGGTAACGCCAGCCATTTTTTCTGGTGCATCATGGGTAAGAGTTAGTACTACGCTGGTTTGCCGGTCATCCGCTAGAGGGCCCGGCGGAATCTGTCAGTTTTTAGAGAATCATTTGAATAAATTATCTTTTATCTTTTGAGAGGTTGCCATTACTTCATTTCATTATTCTTTACTTTATTCAAGTAGGATTAAGGTATTGGGGAAATCTCGTGAGGGACAGAGGTTGTGCTGGTTCTCACTGCCACTGCAAATCAGCGGGGGACAAGCAAAAGTTCCAGATCGATCACACAGTGCTCTCGCTGGGCGTTACCTGTCCCATATTTTATTGGGGCAGGGAACCAGTCTAGACGATGCAGAGAGGTCAAGGCCGTGAGAATGCGCGGGAAATGACAGGATCAGGAAGTGGTGAGAGCAAATACATGCAGCGCCACCGATGGGCGATGGAGTGAAGCAGGCAGGTTATAGTGTAGACTTACTAAAGTCTTTGATTATGGATATTCACGAGGAAAACAAACAACTTTTAAGCACGATCACTTGCCCCAAGATCTGACAGGCCCAGTAATCCAATCGCGGCGGGAGAGGTGGCGGGGGTGCTGTTCAGAATACCTGGTGGAATACACCCGTTATACTTGAACATAACCCTAAAAAAAAATCTTATTATTCAGGAAGCTACTTTTTCATCTTCAGCGGTGAAGAACAGCTCTACCTATTCACCTGTGAAATGTGAAGAACATCTACTCGGGGGCAGATATATGGCCCCAGGGAACATTAGCTAACTACAGATATATATGGATGCTAAAAGTGTTTGCCTTATTGATTGAGGAGTACATGTAAAGGTCGATTGCCACCCACATCACAGCTGTAGAATGTTCACACCACACCCTGGTCCTTGGCATTCATGAAATATGAATCTTGGTTTAATCAGTGAACATGAAAGGCTCATAATGATATCGTATGGTTTGGTTGGTCGATGGTGTTTTAGGCCATAGCAACAGACAGAGTCATGAAACGGTGGGATCAATTTCATATGAGACGAAGATGACAGACAAGTAGGAAACACAGTGGCATGACTGAAATTCGAACTCGGATCCCATAATCTTAACAAAGAAATTCTTCGTTGCGAATTAGAGGTTGTTCACCAGGGAATTGTCATAACTCTAGCCTTTCTCACATATCTGTACTAGGATCTTTCATGTGAGGATAGACAAGACCTGGGTTTTATCTTTAAATCACCCTAAACTGGGATGGGTATAGAGAGACAAAGGAGGCATGGTAAAAGTCTGAAGGTCAGTTGAGTTTCTTAAAAGTAGAAGGCCACAGTATAGATTTTGTCCCCAAATGTGATTGCCATCGCGCAGATACTAATATTGGCCATTCACGACCTAACAATAGCTCTGTACCCTACAAATGAGACCCTTGAAGAATGTGTGTCATTGATGAGTGAAATTGCATGGAAGTTTCCCTCCAACTCCTGGAGCCATCTTCATGGGTCATAATAGAAATCCCAGTGTGCCCTCTAGCAGATGACCATTGAACAAGGTTGGGTCTGAGAAGGTTTGAGAAGGTGGCATTATCTTCATATGTTATACTGGAATTCCCAATAAGGCCACTAGCAGATGATCGGGGAATCAGGGTTGGCTCTGTCCTGTAAATATGAGAGGTATTGTTTTTCACAGGTGGCGCCATCCTCATTTATCCTACCCCTCATATAAATCTCCATAGACTTAACATGGTGTGACTGTATGCCACAGTAGGGGCATAAAATATTTATATGCCACTGGTGACATGACATTAAAACATGTAACAGGGTAGAATAAAATCTAAACATCACTCAATTTCATATAATTGTTTATATGCCATTCGTTGTCTTCTGCTACAGATATCACTCAGCTCCGCTTCGTGATATCATGCCGCGAAGACAACTCATGCCATATAAACAGTCATATGAAATTTCGTGATGTTTCATGATAATATCATACTGAAATCCCCGTACGCCCCTAGCAGATGACCGTTGAATCAGGGTTGGCTCTGTGATTGTAAATATGAGAGTTGTTTTCGAGAGGGGGCACCATTTTCATATGTCATATTGGAGATCTCAGCAAGCGCCCTAGCGGATGACTGGGGAATCAGTGTAAACTCTGTGCCGTGTATGTGAGAGGTGTTGTTTTTAGGAGAGAACGCGGCGTCTGACGTATCGATCAATACGTCACTCTTAAAAAAGGTACAGGGATCGCGTGACAGTTACCCGTTGCAACGGCTTTATGGAAGTCGCTACTTTTACTGTACTTCTTATTTCGCTCACACTGTTTACATAGTAGCTTAGCCTGCGATGGACGTCCACAGATTTAGTGGTGCAGTAATTTCTAATTTCATGTTATTCTACCTTTTATAGCGAACAAAAGCGATTTCTATTAAATAAAGACTAAAATATCATTTTAATAATATAGGCGTTAACCTAAATAAAAAAAACTCAGCCCGGAATGCTAAAATACAAACACCAAATCCACTAAGGTGACTGGATTTCGCGGTCGCATACAATTGCCTAAGTTCGCCCAATCGCATGAAAGGTCACAGCAAAATTCACTTCAGTAGATCAGGCGTTCGTATGGTGGTCGCTTGGGAGTCGCATGTCTCATGAGAATTGGCATTGGCATATGACATAGGTGACAATATTAAAACCGTATAATAATTCCCCATGTTTTCCCACAGTAGCATGTATTCGCATCGTCGCATTGTCGCATGGTTTCATTGAATTCCTATCCGATCTCAGTCGCCCTACTAGTTCATCTGGCACTTAATAAGTCAGAGCGCATTCATACAAACCAAATCATCCATGTGCATGCATTTCTGAGAAATCGTAACCGTTTCGTTTTGGTGACCTACATGATAGCAACTAGAGAGCCATGCACGTCTTGGGAACTGACTTTCCTGTATGCCAACAAGACCCTTGGAGAATGTGGGTCAATTTTATTAAACACTTATGGATGGCCTTCCGTTGGCTAGGATAATGTTAAACAAGCTGTAACATTATCAAACGATAACCCTGTACGAGGACTCCTTGTACCCTGTACTTTTGTAGGCATAAGTTAGGTCCGGCGTCCACCTACTACGATATGGCTCCGATTTGGTCTACGATGCACCTCCCGATAAAAAAAAATCAAAATCGCGTCGGAAGGTCTCCTAATATCGGGGCAGTTGACCACGTTTCTGCGATTAGACACCGATAAAAACCCCATACAATGCATGGTGGATTGGCTTGTCTAGACATATGTCTACGCTTTTGCACCTTCCCGATATGGTACCGATTTTGACATTTTGTGTCGGTGCCATATCGGGAGGTCTACGATTCTATCGTAGTAGGTGGACGCCGGGCCTTATTCAACAGACCCCAGGTCCTGTGGGTGGACTCTTTCTTTCCAATTGAGTTATTTATGTTGAACTTTGACAATTAATTTGACGCCAGCTTTGCCACGGCACATGAATGACTGTACTGTGAACTCACAGGTGAAACCTTAGGAACTACCAGAGGGCAAATGCGTCCATTCCATTTACACATAGTCTCAATTTTTTGGATTGGTCGTTTTTTACCTACATCGTCCGTGTTCTAGTGTTGGTTTAAAACAGTATGGCCTATATAAAGGAAATAGTTCTGCTATAGTGGATATAGTCGAAACCGAGTCATTGTCATATTCTGTTGGAGACCGAAATGGACACAATTCGATTTCCTTTGCACTATATAGACCCATCATTGATCGCAAATGGCAAACTAGAGAAATTCCAATTTTAGTAGTGTAATACCTATGCTGTTAGCACCTAGTAGGAAACAAGTAGTATATTTAAGGCCTTAGCTTACGGGGTGTGAAAATCCTATATATATATATAACCTATATAAAGGAAATAGGTATGCTCCAATGAGGAATTGTTTTATATGCTTCTCTGTGATCTCGAGGTAGGATTCACACTGAACGACTCTTGTACCTCCAGTAGGATTTATTGACAACAATCTCCTCTGCGATTCTGTAGCGGTACGTTATAAAAAAAAAATTGGCCGCTGCTATTATGTCCCCTCCCCCTTCCGCGTCGAGAGGGGCAAGCATCGGTAACAAATGCCCCTCTCCAAGATACAGAATCTCTTGTAATTTGTGAATAAATAATACCTCTTATTATAAACCTGTACACTTCGCCCTAATGCTTACTGACCTTTGCTTTTTACATCGTAAATACCATATATTGCCTGTTTAAATTGATAAATAATGCTGCTCTTGTTAATTTGTTTCTCCTACGATACCCCAGGGGATGTCGTCCGTTTAAAGAGAGGCTATGGACGATGTAGGCCACCCCCACGATATATTATAATACCAAAATAGACGAGACCTTTTTGATCGCCGGTCCGTTACAATTATCAAATTAAGCACTCAATCTCTATTCCTAATATGATTAAGGCCCGGCGTCCACCTACTACGATAGAATCGTAGACCTCCCGATATGGCACCGATACAAAAAAGCAAAAGTCGGTGCCATATCGGGAAGGTGCAAAATCGTAGACATATATGTCTAGACATGCCAATCCACCACGCATTGTATGGGGTTTATATCGGTGTCTAATCGGAGAAACGTGGTAAACTGCCCAGATATTAGGTAACCTTCCGACGCGATTTTGATTTTTTTATCAGAAGGTGCGTCGTAGACCATATCGGAGCCATATCGTAGTAGGTGGACGCCGGGCCTAGAACTGCAGTATCCGTCCGCCACTAAAAACACCTAAGTGCTCAATAGGTCATTTACCCAGGCGCCTGTTTCAAGCCTGATTAGCAGAGGGTCATCTTTGGTGCAAGCTCCAACAGAGGCTACCTGCCAACCCAACCCTCAGGTTCGCCCAAGTCTTAATTCCTAATTACCTCTAGAATAGCAGGTGTAAATATGTAGACACCATGCTATGATATGGGCTAGATTTCACCTTGTACACCATCGGAACAGCACACAGACGGACTCCTCTTAATAGAGATTAGTATGGGGAGAAAGGATCACCGAGGCTTAATCCTCTCGATCCCTTGAGTTTCGACCCTTTCACACTGGATTATCAGGGAGGGAGGGCAGACAGTTATGAAATTCAACAGATCACAGTAATTTTTATATCATGATCTTGTGAATGTCTTAACAAGGGAAAATACTCATTAATTCAAACAGCATTGTAAGCCCAAATCAATTGGGATACCGATTTTGAAATAGCATACAAAGGATTAGGTTTCAGATTATCTTTGTATTTCAATGAAAGATAACTGAAATTTTGATAAGCATATCTGGAATTATTGTCATTTCAGGAAACCCTCTTGTGAATTCATATTGTCTCCAAAAGGGTTTACATACACAATAATGACTGATTTTGTGTACGAGTGGCTGTAATCTCCGAGTAGTTGACGCGCAGTAATATCCGAGAGATTAGCAAGGATATTACGTCGTCAACTACGAGGACTCCAGGAGAATAGAATGAAATTGCAGCTCCCACACAATATACAGACAAAACCATCATTCTCAATGATCAAAAATAGTGTTGTTGAATGGCCATTGCGAACCTCTTAACTGCTGACCGCCATATGGGACTTAGTATTGGAGTGCAAATCCAAGTGTGAAGCCACTGTACGTATAGTACCCACCTCCGACTAGTATTGACTAAGTTAAATAATTACAAGGTGCCACAACTAGACATAGCAGCCACACTCCTAAAAGCAAGTCTCGGCCACGAAAGCAGAGTCCGTTGATATTTGTTGCTGTTGTTGTCGACCACTTTGAGGACAATGATCGAGACACACCTTCAAGTGAAGTCGCTGCTACGCAATCGAGTGGCTTCATTCAGCGATTAGACCAAATATATACACTGCCAATTATTATTACTGGGTGGTCAATGGAAACACCTGACTTTGGGTTCCCTGTAAGGCAGTGTGTTGGCGCAGTCAGTGTTGAAGTAGGACATGGGAAGGTTGAAAAAATAAATAGCAGGGTAACAGAGTCCACTTTCTGTATTGTAATGTCACAGCACATACCCCCACTCTTAGACTGGCTTCAGGGTCTGCATTTTATGGCTACCCCTCCACCTACCTCACCCTAGACTGGCCCCAGTCCCTGTACCCCTCCAACTACCCCAACTCTCCGCTCCTCGATACAGACAGGAGAAATTTTATTTCATTAATTTTTTTGAATGATTTAATGAATGTTCATGATCAAAGACTTGAGTAAGTCTAACCTTGCTGGGTTACAGTGGAGGCCGTTGAATAATCTAGGATCCTACAGGTAGACCCTTTTCTGTATGCCATAAAGACCTAAGAACGATGAGGGTCAACTTTATTCAACACTAATTGATGACCTTATGGACGCCTAATACTGTCTTAGCGAACAGACTGAAGTGTTATTAAACGATAACTATAGTACGAGGTACATAAAAGGGTCTTCATGTACCATCCTAGATTATTAAACGGGCCTTTCATGCGTTAGGGGATGTCCACATGTTGCAATGTAATTTATTTTTTATTAATGCCGATAACCAAAGACATGAGCAAGTCTACGCCACCCTCACATCCCCACATGTTGCTTTCTTCTTGTTGACTGCACTAAGCAACACCCCGCCTAAAGCAATTCCGGCTGAATCATACCACAACTTCATTACTACCCTCTGTATATCGTCCCCATGAGCGATAATAGAGGCTCTACACATTGGTAATGAGACAAGTAGATTTGACCAAATTTAGTAGGACCCAGCACGGTACAGCCAGGTGCTAGACGATACAGACCGACCTTGCCAGTAAAATATAATCGTGCCGGTGAAATCAGCACTTTAGCCAGAGGCATATTGTAGAAGTATATTATACCTACTTGTATCTATTTCTAGCTGTAAACCTGATGCCGTTGTTATATATATATATCCTGCAATTGATTTTTTTTTTACATAAAGTAAAAACATCTAATACAAAGTGTCTATAGAAAACACATAGGAAGTGTGTAGGAACATACTCAGAGCATACTGATTTGTTGTATGCTCCGGGGGCGCATACGGAAAAATTGTGCGTACAGAAAAATAGTGCATAACTTAAACGAACTGATATCAACTTCGCGTCAACGCCTCGGAGCATACGGCCGCTTGTATCTGAAACCAGTTAATATTGTGTATTTACACGCAGTTACTCTATTAGGTATTTGTGATCTATAGGTTGATAAAGACAGTCTGACCCTTTTACCCAATAATAAAGGGATTACAGCAATATTTATAATATAGATATGGAAAGTACACGAATTCAATCCCTGGATTAAAAAATTATCAATTAAGTGTAGGTGAATGAATAAAACACAAGAGTTGGACGAATTTCTGTATGTGAAACTCCATGTGTACTTGATATTCCAAGGCTAGTTCTGGTAGTGAATTGGTTAGACATAATGATAAAGGCATTATAATCATTTATACCTATGCCAGTATGTTACATAAACACCAACCTCTGCTACGGTATTGGTATCAATCATATACCACTATAGCATGGTGGTATGTATAAGAACGTACCGACATACTTTGAATATATGTGATTGGCTGAAAAAAATTTCATCGACCAATCAGTTTGGAGAGTGGTCACAGGTCCACTTCCGGTAAGATGTCAACATAACTACCAGTGAGAACCAGTGCACTTTGAATCCAGCTCGGACGTCGTAACGTTTTACCAAGTGTTTTACCAATTATTGATATATGACGGTATATAATAAAAAGCAAATTATACTAATCTTATTGATATGTACTCATGTACCTTGTTTCTTTCGATAGAAATATTCCACTCGTCCTACGAGCTCCTGGAATACTTTTATTGAAAGAAAAGCAGTACGCGAGTACGTACCAATAAGGTAAAAACATTTGACTAAAGTACCAGTTATAAGACATAGTAACCAGTCAACATTGCTTCTGGTAATCAGTAGATGTGAGCATAGCGCGGTTAGACGTAAAGTGCAATATGTCTTCTCTGACTGATATAATTCATATGGCCATAGCTTGAGGGGAAGATTAGGATCTGTGAGAAAACTGCATTAGTGGCTGGACCACCTGGCCAAAGCACTTCCAACCACCACTGGCAGCTGGGCTGGGCTTGGGACGAGGCTTTAATGAAACAGGGGAATTAAACAGGCATCGGTGTGTGGGATGATCCCACTAGATCTACCTAGACACTGTCACGAGTGTTCAACAAGTATTGAATGGGCATTCTAGATCCGTACAATAAACTTCGCCGGAGGCCAGATCGTCTAAAACAATTTACGGCTGTGTTTGAGCGGCAACTGTTTACACTAGACGACTATACTCGGCGTTTACACTAGACGACCATAGGTAACGATTCCTTGGATTCAGGACGACATCGTTAATGTTTTTTGGTTAAAAAAAAAATATTGTTTTATTGTCACTCTTATACATGAGTTTTTCAGTCACAATATGGTCAGTTATACTCATATCTTGGTTTCCCTATACAAAGTCGTCTAGATAGTGATATATAAACAGAGTAGAGTAGCAGTATACAGGAAAAAAATGTATTAGTAAATGATGATGTAATAATGAGTTTGCCCTTCTTTTAAGACTTCATTTTATATAAGTCCATTACTTTTTTTATTTTACACAAAAGTCTTTTCAATTCCTGCTGCGTGTCACAGGTTTGGATTTCTTTATCTATTTTTTTCCAGTCTTTCGCTCCTCTATAGGAGAATTGGATAGAGCCACAAAAAGTGGTTAGAAATCGGTTAATGTTAACGCCAAACGAGTAACGACTATATATCATCAGATAACGCAATTTAGCTCCGCCTGACGATGCTGAAGATTATACACCGACGGCTATTTAATTTTAAAAAAAAGGCTAGAATTAATCGTCAAGACACCGAACGATTCTGTAAAAACCAAGCACCTTGCCTTTTGGCTAGAAACAAATATTTTGTGTCGACAATAGTGATTTTGTACTTAACCTTTTTTCACGTGCAATTTTTTAGTGGGAAATAAAACATTCAGCTGTGGCTTCAAGAATTATCGCCCATTAGCCTGTTTCCATTGGCCGATCATTCTGTTCCGATCTGCAGTCAGGAACCACCGGAAGCTTTTTTTTGGTACACTGACGCCAGATCGGCTAATGGAAACAAGAACTGCAGAGAATGGTCACCGACTAATTTGGCATAGATTATGTAACGCCACCGAGGGATTTTCTTACAGAGAATCTGTGTGTACTGGGAAAATATGGCAGAAACAGTATATACACTGCACTCTTAAAGCCAATACACACTGTGCGATTTCGGAACATGAATGTTCCTTTCTCGGCGACAAAAGAACAATCGTAAGCTCAGGCGAGGCCTAGAAAATGTGTCGGCCAATGTGACACCCCCCTACAGTAATTTGCCTAAGATTTGGAAATCCCCCCATGGCGATGTACCTTTGTCGCCGACAAATTGCAGTCCAATGTTCCGAAATCGGGACCGATAAATTAAGGAACGTGTTCCTTCCCGTTGTCGCCGACAACGGAGTTTAAGAAATACCCCCCGTGGTTCCTACCAATTATGGCCCTTAATTAGTCGCTGGGTGAGCAGAAATGCCCATGCCACACACAGACTGAGGCCAGCTCACCGATTTAACTCCCATTTACTGAGATTTATTACTTGTTCCTTTATCGGTGGTCCTAAATCGCTCACGATTTACGCAGTCCGTCGTCCAGTGTGGACAGAATTTGCTTACGATTAACTCATGCTAATGGCTGCCATAAACGTTGTGGGAATAGTCGACGCGATGTACATATTTGCCTGAGACAAGTTAAATAACCCTGCCGATTCAGGGAGTTAATCGGTGGAAACGAAATCGTTCAGTGGGTATTGGCTTTTACTGACGAAGTGATACCGACATACAGTCGGTGGCACCACCGACAGACTTTGTAGTGGCTCTAAATAAAATTCCGCTCTATCAGTAAACACACTACATATTTTTACATAGGAAGTAGGTAGATATAAGTTGGTTTCCTACCAGACATATCTTAATCATTGAGAATATATTTTGTTTCGTTAGATATACACTAAAGTTTGTGCAACGTAGAAAATATACATAGATTTACGAACATAATCCTAACCCTATGTGAATTCAGAATTTAACTTACGTAAATCTGCCATACGTGCTAAAGACGAAACTAAACCTTAACATTTTCGCGTCCTTACTACTACATAAAAAACTACGTAAAACTCCTATAAAAAATACGTTAATTTACGTGGCTATAACGTATTTGTGTTTACTGGGGTTTTCGTCGGTCGACGTAAACGAGGTCAATATGTAGAATATACGGCGGTGTTTGGCCGGGAACTCGCACCAACACGAGGAACGTGTCTGAGGCACAACAGCCGTAGACAAGAGACCATACTGGGGAGTTTGACTTGTGAACTACTGCATTACTTCGCCACACCTCTCCTTGTAGACTCAACATTGTGCACACAAAGTAAGTGGCGAATGGATCCAAAAAGCCGCCTCCCTGTTGTGGGCGAAACGTCCACTTTAGTTCCGACTGCTGGTTTTGAATACGCATGGATTAGTGGAACCCTGGGAGCAAGTCTGCGGACATAGTTCAGTGGGATTCACACGATGGGATTCATGTACCTCACAGGGTGTTTGTCTGAGACAAATCCTGAACACGCCAATTTCTTCGTCTAAATTGTAGATTGTATTCCTTTTCCCTGAGACATGTTTTTCCACCACAATTGTTGGCGACATTTACCCCCCAAAGTGGGATTCACATGATGGGATTCATGTATCTCACAGGGTGTTTGTCTGAGAAAAATCCTGCTGAGATCCTGAACTCCAACACAAATTCTTCGTCTAAATTGTAGGGTTCCATTTCCCTGAGACATGTTTTGCCCCCTGCAATTGTTGGCGACATTTACCCCCAAAGTGGGATTTACATGATGGGATTCATGTACATCACAGGGTGTTTGTCTGAGGCAAATCCTGTTGAGATTCCGTACTCGAACACAAACTCCTCGCCTAAAGTGTAAGGAACAGAATCTCATGAGATTTTGAAGCCTGTGAGGTATATGAACCACACAGTGGGAATTCCACTTTAGGTGTGCGGAAAATGTAGCTTCGTGCACGTGCATATAGATTGGCAACCAACCCCTGTCTGTGCTGAGCTACGACATCAGGGTTGGTTGAGTTAGATCCCAGACGGTATCCGCTGTGTGCGCCCCAAACCAAGTAGTTTTGTTCTATGTATGCTCTTAAAAGAGAAATACTTATTAAGAAATATCCATAGCAGAAATTTGATAATGCAACCTACTTTTATGTCTACGGAGTACTAAAGATCTGGTAGGAGAGTAACAAACAGTTCCTGCTAATGGTTCTAGGTGGCCACGGATCAAACCCGACCAGTGCTAACGTTGTGTAGCTCTGGCGGCCAGTGTAACATGCATATCTATAGGCCGACATAACCAAGAGAAATATCTCCCATAATGTAATAGAGATACACTATGGATACACAGAGTGCTTAGATATAAATGTAAATTCTGCCCACCTGAATGTGTACATGATGGAGTAGATCACACAACGTATAATCCACAGCTCTGAGAACAATACAAATAAGCACGCATAGACGTGTCCAATCCAAGTCAAAGAAATAAATCCGTCTTTGGTATATGGCTCACAAGGGTATTGGTTGTCAAGACAAGCCCATGCTTTACGCGGTGGATCTCAAGGATGCGGATAAAGATACACCTCCTGGGGAGCATCTATTGGTGTGAATTAAGTGTCGTTGAGCGCCATGGACCCAGACCAATTAACCCTCCGGCTGAGATGTGAGTAACACGGATCCGCGGCTCGGTCTACAGCACTCAGTTAACCACACAGTTGTGTAATGTTATTATGTAGTCAGCCAACAATACAAGTAGGTTCACAGGCGGCAGCGGGCCGGCCTACCTGCAGCTCCAGTGTAGTCGTTGAGCAGTCGGGGCTGGGGACTCCATGGGCAAAGTACCTCCACCATCGTGCCAGTATGAATATTTCATACAGGTCATACGAGATTAAAGCAAGCTGCCTCAGTGGAGATTTTCTTTTTGTGGAATGATATACGGAAACTGGCTTACTGTGTTCGTATGTGGGAAATAAGTGGTGATATTTTTTTATCAGATATATCCCAATGCCCGTAGGCAGAGGGATATATTTGATTAATAGTTTTGCCAAGTATACTGATGTACGAAGACAGCCTGTTTTCGTATTATTATACACCTGAAAGTGGCCTATTCACATGATCACATACGCCTTACGATACAGTCTGATGTTCCAGCCCTGGTATATTCCTCCATAGACTTAACATAGGAAACTTGTACCCGATGCCCTCCCGAATAGTGTACAAAATAACCAAATGGAATTGGCTATTGTCATTCTATTTAGTTGTATATCCTAATGGTGTGTTTGTTTGTCTGTTTGTTTGGATAGTTTAACGCCCAATATGTTCTATTAGACTTAAGGTTTCACCGAATCTATGAGATGGATTCAGGTAGAAATCTCACCCCTACACATTTACCGAGGTGGGAGTTCTTTTACATGCCGTTTGTTTTATCTTAAGTAATTTCATTTGGGTTTCTCTCATTAAATTACGACAGGATCAAACGCATATTAGTCAGCCCTAGCCTACCTCGTTGGTTTCGTCTATGATATCCAATGTCTCATCTAAATGGTCTGTTATAATTAATATAAAGCGGTAACGTTTTGATCCAGAATGGTATGACTGATCAAATACTCAGTTAATATCTGCGTATAATCACCAACCTGCAACCATGATAACACGGCTATAAACCACGAGTGGTTGACGCAGAGTAATACACGAGCATCAGCGAGTGTATTATGAGATCAACCTTCAGTGGTTTACAGGGCCGCCTGTCCATAAAACATCGTTGGTTAGATCTATTGTCGAATCTTATCTTCTCGAATAAATCAAACCCAGGAAATACAATATTGTACCTTTGTGATAACAAACTGTCTGGCCATTTCAAACCAGTTGCAGCTGAAGGCCAGGCAGTGTAACTACAGTGAATTAAAAAAAAAAACTATTAAAAAAAAATAACATGTAAATAACGTCAAAATAAAAACGTCTCCACTGGTTCAGTAACTTAGTGCTATTTCAGTTTTCAAATGCATATCTAATGAATAATGAATGGTGCCATGATAGAGCCACGAATCCCTTCTATTTACCAGTAGGAGTCCCATTTCCGAATTATTAGCCTAAATATGATTAATCAAGGACTTTCCGATACGCCCCGACTGTGTGTGATGGCTTTCCCTAACTTTACGCAATGCGCCGATTGGTCACGTCAGATAAAACATGATGTGCGGTAGTAGTGTCAGTGTTTGCCACGGGTGGCGCGGTGATTGACGGAACACGCGCGTCCCGGATGTGGTTGTTATGCAGAGACTTTAGTTTTCCATTTTTCCGTTGAGATCCCCTTTTTACCTACCACATATAAAACGTGTAGATTCTGGTAATATCCACTTGGAGACTCTCCCGCACATAGAGACAGAGTGAACCAGACATGTGCGTGGAGAATGAAGGCCCACGAGAGTGAGATTCTCGTGCAGTTCGAAACTATAAGCTGCAACTCTTTTTTGTATTTCTGTACACAGGCATACGTTTTCTCTTATGATTCATTTTGAGCCATGCTGAAATCAAAGTTTAGTTTTGTAGTTTTTTGTAATCTACTTTTCTCATGAGAAACAAATGAGATCTCACCCTTTCGCTGATGTCAATCCATAGTGTTCTGATCGCCGATGATCAGCTCAAGCACCTGTGTCATACAAAATGATAACCACAAGTTTCGATGGTTTCCCGTTCACCCGCTAGAGGGCCCAACGTAATGGGAAGTGGGGAGAGGGTAGGTGGTAGGTGGTAGCTAAATACGAATCGACGAAGTCGCTAGTTCATATTCAATATATGTAATTACTTTTCCCTGCGTCTAATAAAGATGATATTGATTTAGTCTCATTTTCGCCAATAAAACAGTGGTTTGAACCTACCCACAGACCCTCAGCCATTGTCATGGCCGACAAGAACATATTATCCAAGTTTTCCCAGTATCTTTTGGGCAGAAAAATCCCCATGAAAATAATTCCACGTTTTCCCTGACCCCCACCTGACGTACCTTGTTATAGGGTTAGTGTCACTATAATAATTTATGGTTCGTAAAGTAGGTCACATCACTCAGAGTGAGCTTTAGGGGGTCGCTCGAAAGAGAGTTATGAGGCATAAAAATTACAAAAACCAGTTATAGCTTCCATACGCCATAAATCGGTTTATGATAACGTTGAACTGGACGTCTAGATGGACACACTTCCCCAGGAATGCAAGTTTTGACTACATTCAGGGAGTACCCCTGCCACTGCTATTGGATGGAGGTAACCTTTGAGGGAATTACAACCAGGGAGATATTGTGTGGAATAATCGAAGAGAGGGAAACCTATGTATTTTAAGCATGTTGGAAATACGAGTCTGATACATGGTCAGTCATTGAGTTGGTGAGCTATGCTAGCCATATGAAAACCAGCCAATACTCAATATCATATTGTCTTACTTTCTACAGTTGGCCAACTTCCTACGCTTAATAGTCAACTCCTCTACAAGAGCCCCAGTACTGATGTTAAGATGAAGACTAGTATAAAATTCCCTGTCATCCTTTGCACTGGAGTCTCTATAGTTACATTTATGTTAATTTTGCATTTTCTGGAGACAGAGAGATTATCATACATAGGTCTGACTACCACATCGAGTCCAGCAGTACCTTTCATTCCCAGCACAACTCAGAGACCGGATATTTGTGACGACTGCTTCAAACGGCCATACAAGTTCATCCTAAACCCAGATGTGTGTAGGATGAGCGATAATCTGGAACTTTTAATTGTTATTAGTTCAGCACCGGACCGGAAATCCCAACGAGATCTCGTGAGACGTACGTGGGGCAGCGCCACCATAAGGAACGCCCGGTATCTGTTTTTACTAGGAAGTAGTGACCTTAACGAACAGATAAGGAAGGAGAGTGACCTCTACGGAGACATCGCCATGCAGGACTTCATAGACAGCTATAACAACTTGACCTTGAAGACTCTAATGGGGATGGAGTGGTACATCAAGTTCTGTTCGCATGCTAAAAACTTCATGAAAACCGATGATGATGTTGTTGTTCATATTCCTAATGTGATTCGGTTGTTGCAGAAGCCAGACTACAACAGGAGCTACGTTTATGGTCGATGTTATGCACTGAAAAAACCATTACGGAATCCCAAGGCAAAATGGTTCACACCAGTCTGGCAATACCCACATGAAACCTACCCACCTTATTGCGGAGGTTATGGCTACATCATGTCTGGAACCATCGCTGAAGCGATTTATAGGATTTCACCGAAAATTCCGTTTTTGCAGTGGGAGGACGCTTATATTGGGCTGTGTCAGTTTCATCTGGGGATCAAGGTTCGGAAGGTGATCGGGTTCCGACTGAAAGGCGTTCACAGAATGAACGCATCCTGTGGTCCGTACAACAAGGTACGCTGGTGCATCGCGCATGGCATTAAAGCTGACAAACTCACATGGGTCTGGCAACAGTGTCTTCTACCAACCTTATTCTCCTGAGAAAATTAGGAGCAAATCGTATGTTCATCATTGATGAATGAGCGTGCAATTATAAATGAATAACAATTAAAAGGTTTGGGTTACATTTAGTCAATGGATAGTTTTCTGTATCCCACTTGAACCCAGTAGAATTTCTGCAACTGCTTGGATCCAAACATATCAAGTACCAGTGGGTCATGAGGTATTTTGGTGTTGAGAGATTGGTCATGGTCAGCTGGGCATGCCTCTGACCCTGAGATACTGACTCCCTGCTCTGTCCTCACTATCACAGTGAATAACATCCAGATAGTGAAGGGAGAGTTATCTGGAAACACACTTGAAATTCAATGTGACCACTCTAACTTCTAGGGGATGTATATAGTGCGTACAAGTACGCTCTAAAAAGGACATAAAAGACCTCCCGTATTTTTTTATTTTCAAAAGTTTTTTTACCACAGAATTATAGACAAGACTTAAGCGGGTTTTCCATTAAGCCGACGATAATTTTTCGTCGGGTGTGTGCTATACATGGTTATCGTATAAAACCAACAGCTTACTTAGAAAAATAGTGCCAACCAACGCCCTGTGAGTTCCGGTTACAGTAATCTGACAACATCTAATTTATCAGATTTCCATTTTAAAAAGTGCAGTTTCCAGTATTGATTTGATTCTAGATAATTACAAAATCTAGTGAAGAAATGAATAACGTCTTACTATATACCCATGCCGTATATACTGTAAATACATTGTACGTACCGTTTTGCCACATAACGTAAAAATACTGTACGGAACACTGTTCCGTAAACGTCATTTCAAATATTAGTTAGAATGCTAGTTATTAGCCAAATTAAGTTAATCATTTTATCAATTTTGGGTATATAGTAAATATAAAACGACCCACCATGCTTGTACAAGCTAAAAACTTGATGATAATTTACGGTTCGTAAATGCCTCGTTCCGTACGAACCGTAAATTAGCATCTCGTTTTGTAGCTTGTACAGCATGGTCAGGTCGTTTTATATAATTACTATATACCCATGCCGTATATACTGTAAATACCCACCGTTTTGGCATATGACGTAAAAATACTGTACGGACCACTGGTCCGTACACTAAAATACGGACCACCTAGCAATACAAATTTATTAAAATTTTGGTAGTTAAGAAAAATTCAATTGATTCTTTTTTTAAATTTCGGGTATATAGTAAATATATAACGTCCAACCATGCTTGTACAAGTCACAGAACTCGATGATAATTTACCGTTTGTACGGAACTCTGCATAAATGCCTCGGTCCGTACAAACCGTAAATTACCATCTCGTTCTGTGAATTGTACAGCATGGTCAGGACGTTCTATATAAGTACTAATAAGAGCTAATATGTTTACTTTAAGGGTGTATAACTCCACCATGTTTTGGCAAATCTGGCCGAAATTAATCATCGGCCACAGTCGGCTAAAGTCGGATTACAGTCGTGTTTAGTCTAACTGACGTCGTTTTTCATCGGATTATGCCCGGAGAATATCAGAGGATATTCGACAGGTAAATACAGACGTCAGATATATCTGTTGGCGCCATTTAGGCAACGGTCCCACAACCGATCTTCAATCTGTCGGGTGGAATTTCTATGGGCTTGGTGGGTACGTTTTCTTCTGCTACAGATATAACTCAGCCCCGCTAACTAACTAACTGTAAATTACCATCTCGTTTTGTAGCTTGTACAACAGCGTCAAGTCGTTCTATATAAGCACTATTTTTCCGTACACACTATTTGTCTGTATGCGCCCCAAGAGCATACAACATATCCGTATGCTCTGGGTATGTCCATACACACTCCCTATGCCTTTTCTATGGACACTTTGTATGAGGTGGATTATAATTTGTAGTTATATAGAACGTCCTGACCATGCTGTACAATTCACAGAACAAGATGGTAATTTACAGTGTGTACGGACCGAGGCGTTTACGCCGAGTTCCATACAATTCCGTTCTGTGAATTGTACAGCATGGTTGGACGTTATATATTTACTATATATCCGAAATTTATAAGAAAATCATTAATTTCATTTAGCTTAACATCAATATCTTAATAAACGTGTATGGCAAGGTGGTCCGATTTTAGTGTACGGACCAGCGGTCCATACAGTATGTTTACGTTATATGGCGAAACGGTGCGTATTTACAGTATATATGGCATGGGTATATATACACAATATTGACTGGTTTCAGATACAAGCAGCTGTATGCTCCGAGGAGTTGACGCGTGATAATATCCGAGCATATGTGAGGATATTGCGTAGAGTCAACTCCAAGGAGCATAGATACGCTTTTATCTGAAACCAGTCTATATTGCATTTATTATCCACCTTTTCTGCACAAGTGACATGTCTGTATCAGTTCATTTTAGTTATGCACTATTTTTCCATACGCACTATTTTTACGTATGCGCCCCAAGAGCATACAACATATCCGTATGCTCCAGGTATGTCCATAAACACTCCCTATGTCTTTTCTATGAACACTTTGTATGAGGTGGATAATAATGTGTAGTATAGAGAAACAGGCTTAGTGTTTCTGTACGGATAAAATACTTGGTAAAATCGGCGATCAGATGAACCGATGCCGGAGGCAGAGGTTCATCTGATCGCCGATTTTACCAAGTATTTTATCCGTACGGAGACAGTCAGCCTGTTTCTCTATTATTATATACCTTAAAATATCCGATTTTTAACCTTGCTTCTGGTGAAGTTTTTGGATTTCGGCGCCGTACTTGCCCCATAGGCCACATACATACCCCGTACGTCACCTAGGTGCCGTACGGATATAAATACGACATGGGTAGGAGCGGGCCGTATGTGTAGGATATACTACCACAGGTATATAATAATATATGTACCCTCTAGTTTGTGGCGCGGTACGCTTCGTGCTGTACCGCTATGTTTTGACAGGTACACGACCGGTGCTGGTGGCGAACACCGAGCGTTGACGCCTCCAGGCCCTGGTCCAGGCATGGTGCCGACCACAGCTGCCACTCGCCCCCACATAAAACTTTATTAGTATAAGCTATTTACATGGGAGTTCATGCAGGTTCAATTCCAGCCTCTCTCGAAATATGTATTGGTGGCGCTGGCTTAGCGCCGAATCCAAACATACGTGTACAATGTATTCCTGCACGAGTTGCAGGACTTCACCGGTAGAGGATTGAATTAGAGCGCCCGCGATAGATTTATTCTTGGGTATAAGTTGTGGATCAATCTCAGTCTCATTTCCTTCATAATTCTCCGTGAAAGTGGGATATTATATGTTATGTTTGTGAGTAGTATGGGTCAGACGGCAGGGGGAAGAGAATGTTAGGAAGAACCTTCAGTATGGCAGACCCAGGCACCTTTCTGGCGATTTCTTGTTAATTACAATGTGGAGGTACGTCACCAAAAATGTTGGTTGAACTCTGGGTTTATCCTACCCCTAATATAAAATCCCATAGGCTTAACATTGAGTTTCCGTATGCCACGCTGACTGGCATACGGAGTTTTATATGCCACTAGTGGCATACAGAATTTTTATCACGTAATATTCCAAAATCGAGGAGACAGGGTAGGATAAAATCAAAACCTGATTCATTTTAATCATGGCCACCATATTCCACTCCTGGAGTTTTGGCTCCGGACTTCACTCGGCTTCCCCTCGTGAAATCACTATGCCAAACTCCAGTCGTGGAATACGGTGACCAAGATTAAAACTCATCCAGTTTTACGATATTATCGGTGCCTTGGATACTTGGAAGGAAACTCTTGAGATGGAAATAAGTAGTTCACGAAGCGAAGCAGAGTGGATTACATGGCGGTCATACGAGGTGGAGTACGGACTAAGTTATTTTCATCGAGTGGGTTTCTGATTTTGTTTCACTTCGTATACATGATCAGGAACATTATATCAATCAATGAAATGAGTCACCCAACTAGCCATTGAGTATTGGGTACACTACCTTCACGACCGTGGAGTATGAATTCCTGATATTAATCCTACGGAGAAAAATACTGGGGTAAGATAATAATAATAATAATAATAATAATAATAATAATAAGGAACTGCATCGAGGTCCGTATCCATTGAAAATACGCCAGGAGTTTGGGTTGCAGAATGATCTCACGAGGCAAAGAGATAATGTAGCAAACCAAAACGGATTGAGTGTGGTTCAGTTTTAAATCACCCCTTCACCGACTAACTGGCTAACGTTTGTGACATCATTTGTCATTGAGTTAGCCATTGAGTTAGTTTAACAATACTCCATGGGCGTTCAGTACGAGTTCCAAATGTTAAGTCTATGGGAATAAAGACCAGGAGTGAGATAAATCTTCTCAACTGTAAGTAGTGGTACTATTTTTTCCCTCATGAGACCCGATCAATTTGTGAACAGGTATAATCACGTGAGGAATTATATTTCATAATTCCCAAGCAAAGATATTCTTATTTGCCTAGAATCTTATAAACGTACTGCATCCATTTCATGACTGTATTGACTGGAGGGGAAGTCACTGAACATTCCATCATTGATCACTTAGCACTTTGAATAAGATTTGTTCCTAACAGGAAAGTGACGTTTACTGTAGAGTGTTTTTCACAAGCTCTGGTTTAAAAGAAATATAAAAGAAATAGATGTGACAGACACAGTGCAATATAACTTGTAGTTGTTTTTCCTTCCAGGAAGTTTCTCCAAGTAATCAATCGAACAGCTATAACTATTTTATTGGGTTATCTTGCTCTCTTTTTCAAGGGAATGTCAACACGACCATAAAGATCCTCCAGTAATAAAAGTTAGATAGTTTCAGTGGATAGGACTTACCGAAATGGCCGTTGGTGTGAGGAATCGTCATCAAATATTACAACGGGTTACAAGACGGTAAATAATTGGCACTTATAATTCCATTTAGAGAGAATTCTGATCAGGAATTTACGTTCTTATCTAAAAACAAACAATTTGGATAACTACCTGGTAAGTAAATAGCTCAGGCGGTTTATATTAAAAATGGGGATGGTTATGTTGTACCAGGTGTTTATATTGACTTTAGATTGGCGGATGACAGTGTATGCATGGTTTCCTTTTGACTATGTTTACTATCACCTTTTGAAACTGTTATTAAGTTCAATATTTCAAACGAATTCACACCAAGTATGCCAAGAAAAAGATATCTGAAAACTGAAAACCATTGTAAACAATGACGTTCTTCATCAATGAAAAAAAGGAAAACGATTCCATTCCTTCGGTTTACAATAGAAGGTTATCATCAGTAACCAAGTTACTGACTGTCAGTATGTGGTATATGGCGTACCACAAGGGTCTATTTTAGGGCCCTTATTTTTTTTACTATATCTTAATAACCTTGCCAGCAAGTCGCTAGACTCTGAAAGTAAAAATGATGCAAATGACCTAATTTTGTGTATTATAAGGAGATATAGTGTTGCTGAATAGGATCTGTTACACGCTTTTTTGTGTTGGAAATATTCACCCAGTTCCAAGAACAAGGTGAATATTTCTGGCCAAAACAATAAGGAACAGATATAGTTCAGACTTCGTATTAGGTGGGTAATAAATCTTGTATTGCACTCGAATTATGTCTGGTTAGTTCTATACACTAACTGCTGTAGTGAGGGATAGACTACCTTGAAAACTCCTTGAAGCTACATGAGTTGTTTTTTTCACATTGTTATATACCTATGTTAGTATATCCTACACATACGACTCGCTCCTACCCATCTCGTATTTATATCCGTACGACACCTAGGTGACGTACGGGGTATGTATGTGGCGTACGGGGCATGTATGGCGGCGAAATCCAAAAACTCGCCTAGAAGCAAAGTTAAAATTTGGATATTTTAAGGTATATAATAATACGAAAACAGGCTGACTGTGGTCGTACATTATAAATACTTGGTAAAATTGACGATCAGATGAACCTCTGCCTTTGGCAACGGCTCATCTGATGGTCAATGTTACCGCGTATTTATGATGTACGGCCACAGTAAGCCTGTTTCTGTACAATATCCTGTTCCATATACAAATTATTACAGAAGTGCACGTAATTATAAATGTATTCACACTCATATAATCCTAACCAGACCTGCGTGTACCCATATATACCCGGTCTCTGCCGGCCTGATAAAGCCATATTAACGTATGGGAATACATGTACATGTATACTGTAGACTACATCCACGATTACAATGCCTTACGTAAGTACATAGGTGTACTTAGTAACAAAGCCCAGTCTAATAGTCTTGGACTAGCTATTGATAACCGATTTCAGTATGTTAACATCACCCCCGAGGTCAGAACAATAGAACTAACGATTTGCTATTATCGCCCATGTCTTAGTGCGGTGTGTTCATGTGTTTTAGTTCCTGTTGCTCCTCTATGACTTAGTCCTACACTTGTTCCTATGGAGGCATGTGTATACATTTAAGCATAGACTGGATTAATAGGTCGCTTACTATTCATGTTGTTCCTGTATGATATTCAAATCTGAATTTCATAAGCTATAGGTTATTGTTACTGTATTGTTTATCTATTATGAGAATTACGAGGTACATTCTCTACAACAAACCTAGTGTTTTAGAAAGTAGGAAATGCTATCAAAACTGTCACCATACCAGGGCTAGATGGCAGAGGGTGGTCCTTGTACTGACGAATCTATTCCAATGAAACTTTTTTTTTAATTGCTATACGAAAGGCTATAGTAACTCTATATTCTTTATTCATTCCTTACTATAAGCCGTAAAGCAAAGGGGTAGTAATACCCTTTAACGAAGAATGTCGTACTATGTTCCACCTTTACAAGTCTATGCCAAAGATTCGTTTCCGAGAAAAAAATCTGATAAGAAATCCCCGATGTATGGAGGTGTAAGTGTATGATTAGAAGGAATTAAAAAAAAAAAAAAAATGGATATAAATACAAGATGCCAAACAAGTAGAGGTAATCCTAATTGTAAACCATGCCTCAGATTAACCATGTTAACCCCCCCCCCCCCCCAACATACTTTCAAGCTTGTATATTGAGTAAATGTATACAGTGCATGGTTTCCTGATGTTCACATCATCTCATTATTTGTGATTACATTATTTCAAGTGACCACAAACACTGGCTTTGTATTCATTGGAAGATCTGCTAATCAGCAGAAATGGTTATGAATAAAGAGTTGTGCCTTGTTATCAACGACATCTATAAAATTGAACCAGGGTTTCCCTTTTGTGCATGACCTATGCCTTATCATCAAAGACAGCCCCAATGTAATGGAGATGATTCCTTTGTATACACCTATTAACCAATTAACTACACTCTTACTATGTGTCAATTAACAGGAATGGTTTTCTCTTTATTTCCTGTACAGCCACGACTAAAGCAACTGTAATGCATTGTTCTACCCTCTTGCACTTGTACTTCCCAAAGAAGAAATAAAAGCTGATCAGCAAACATCTTAGACCGCCTGATATAATAAACAATAGGTATTTACAACTCTCTCAGATTACTCTATTTAATCAGCAACTTGGAGTAGAAGCAATTTGTAATGATATATATGTAATCGTACATAGTCTAAGAAAATATTATCAAAAAAAGAATGTAACAATACAAGTACACCGACAACGTTGGGGAGTACATGTGTTGCAACGTAGGATAGTCACATGTAATTCTCAGAACAAACAAACGAGCTTAGCTCTTTTAAAAAAGAGAAAGAAAACTATTTCGAGAGTCATATTCCTGGAGAAATACTAGCAATAGAAACAAGCATCGTATAATGTCTTTAGAGGCTACCTGCTCATGATTTTAGCAAATACGCCCATCCTAGTGATAAAAGGTTCTACTAAATGGATCCTAATAGTCCCAACACCACGTACACCTAATCATGATATAGGGAGACATGGTTAATGCGGCTGAATGGAATCTGTTTCGTGTTGTTTTGTGTCGGAAATATTCTCTAAGTTCGAAGAACGAGGTAAATGTTTTCGACCAAAAACAACTAGGAACATATGTACTTCAGGCACACTTACTGTCTCCTTATTATCATATACCTGAAAATCATTAAAAACAATCTACAACAAGTTACAAGGTACACAGTGTACGAACTAGTAGTTCGTGCACAGTCTGCACAAATAAAATCTGTACAGCACAGTGTGAGACATTCGCTCTCAGGTATAGGATAACTCATTGCAGTTACTTTAAAACAATATCATCTGATTACCTTTGTATTGTGAATGAGAGATTCAACATGAGCATAATTCACATTCACTTAATAAAACATTTTTTTAGAGAAGGACTTTCTCTGATAGTTCCTTACTCTCCTTCTGTGGTAGGTTTCTTTGAATTTGTAGGTTCATCATTTCTATTGATTGGTCTTGTTTGATTTGGCACCAACTCCCATGTTTATCCCAAGTAAATGCTCACTCTCCTATGAAAGAAATGGGGGTTTGTTTTAATTTCAAAATTACCTTATCACTGGTCGTCAAATATCAAATTAGGAAATACCAGAGTACCATTAGTATGAGTTTGTGAGTCAATAGAGCTAAGCAAACTTTGTACTTAAAGGCAATCTGATTTACCTGTGTCAATACTTCCGAATCTCATGAATTTGAGATTTGTTTGGTGTGAAGATATTAAAATTGATGGAGTTACTTATAGGAGAATTGGAGAAGAGCAATAGCATGTACGTGTAAAAATCTGGTTTATTATGTAACTTCAGTTGAGTAACACTTTATTTAATCTACTTAACCCCACGCTGGTCCCAACTATAATGGAGATTTGAATTTAAAGTGACCTCCATGGTATAGAACCGAGGTTTTGTTAGATAAGTTTCCTTGTGTTTCACAATCTATCTTTAGGTTTCCCTATGATAAGGCATACATAATTAGTATTGTATTTCACAATACTTCTCTCGATATATTTAAACACTAGAACCACCCTCGGTTAATTGTACAGTGCTGATTTACCGTTCAAATAGATGTTGCTATGAAAATAAACAAGAATACACAATTAAGCGAAAATAATGATCCAATATGTGAACCCAGTTGTAAGATTCCTTTATTCCCTTAGTTTAAAGACATATTCAGATATTCATTATCCCAAGTGGCTCTCCATTTAGGAACTTTAAAATGGTTATATTTCAGTAATCTCCTTGTGCAGCAACCCATTACCTACATAAGACTTAATACCCGGAGGTCTGATTAGTAGGCAACAATATATTGAGTGATAGACTTCATTACGGAAGAGAATGGGAGTTCTTCATTTCTTTTTTTTTTCTTCTTTTTTTTTTGAGGGAGGGTGTGTGTGCATTGGCTGCATCCAGGAGGCATTTTCCTCGCATCGCACTCTAAGTAAGTAAATGATGGAAAAAAAAGACGTGCATCAAAAATATATAACCAACACCTGCGTCCCGATGAATTGGATTATAGGAAAGTCATAGATACGCACATACAAAAAGTCATAGGCTTAACATTGAGTGACTGTATCTGATGGGTTGTGACACTATTTATGTGTCACTGCTAGTCTAGTCATAGAGTACATCTTTACTATGTTTTACTGAAATTAATTTTTTTTTGTCCTTCATTGAAGATATATATCACCCGCATTTCAGGTGAATTGGCAAAAAAGCACATCCTTACTATCTATATTGAGTTGCTCTTTCATTTACCCCTTCTCATTTTATAATCTTGTGACGTTGTATTTATTAAGAATGCGGATAGACTTAAGTTCCCTCGGGTATAAAGTTTTTAAGTACAGTAGAACCCCGTCTAACGGACACCCCGCGTAAGCGGACACCGTGCGTTATGCCGGGAATTTTTGCTCGTAACGGTTCCCTCTAATAGATGTTTATTTTAACCCTGTGTAAGCGAGCACCCCGCGTAAGCTGACACATTTGCTCGGAACGGGGGGTGTGCACTTACGCGGGGTTCTACTACACTGCAATATAGAGATATGGAGCAATGTAAGCGTAAACTCTTGTACATGTACATAAAGTGGGTATTCCACCAAGGGGCATCATCTAAGCCAGGGCGATTTGTTGACTTGCTAGATCAGGAAGAATCGTGAGAGCGTGTCTGGCTGGTTGAAGAGCCCAACATGGGCGATAATTGAGGCTCGACACATAAGGACAACGAGACAAGCAAATCTGAAAATATGTAGTATGATCCGACAAGATCTAGCAAGGTACTGTGAGACACTGCCCGACACTATAATAAAACGGCAGAGCAGGAGAAAATGACCGCACCGAAAATATAGGTTCTAAGGAAAACGTATGTCTTTCTGTGTTGTTGGAACATGTACTACAGTTGTGAGAAATATTATGAATAAACGTTTCTTGCTTAAAAAAATCATGCTGGTCAATTCAACACTTGATCCACAAGTCACATTGCTGTTACATATAATAGGTTTATGATAGCATACAGAAGCTATAGCAGTCCATTATCTGGTACACTGACAGTAAAGCCTATGGAGTTAGTTATTATAGTCCTAAAGTGGAGGAAGTGGAACTGTTCCTATATAATCCCTGCCCATCAACTCATTTAGTATCACAATCTAGAAAGAATCTAGATCTTTTTGTATTTCTAATAGTTTCAATTTTATCTTCCTAACATAGACCGACATTGTATAAGAAATCGCGTTGACATTATTGCCTCTGGGATGTGTTTGGACAAAATATCGAAACCAACTTATAAAAATCCATATGAACTGCAATTGACCAAGCCAGAAATAAGAGATCCGAGATAGCAGGATTTTGTAAAAGAAAGAAGTGGTTAAAATCCCCACACAATATTCATGGAGAGCCATGAGACCAAGGGAGGATTAAATGAGATTATGTTGGGTCCATGTTAATAATAGCGATTATAATCATATGTATATAATATGCCCTAATCGAGATTCTAGTCCGCCTTTTATTAGAGGATTCAGATATAATTGGATCCGTTTTCAATAAATCCCTGCCACTGACTCTTAACGGCTAAATATTACATGTCAATATGTGTGAAAGATACAGAGGGACCTTCAGCGAATATATAAGTATTTTAGTGATATAGAGAATCCAGTAACGTTATCATTATAAAGCACACTTTTTATATGCTCGTTATCTCACCCCTGGTATTTTTGTCCCATAGGCTTAACCTAAAGAACTCGTTCTCCATGCCCCTTCGAGTATTGCAGTCTATTCTCTATGGTATATCCTGTGCGTTGTCCATTCTTTTAGTGTATATAGGGGTGAGATACATACAGAAAACAACTCGTTTTGATCAAAGTCGTTGTTCTCCAACTCGCTTGAATGCTACGTGATATTCACTTGGCTGTTGCCTCGTTCATATCACTCTGCATCAAAATCATGGAGAACGACGACTTTGACCAAAACTTGTGGGTTTCTTCTTTATCGTATTCCATACTGTTCATGGGACAGAGCCTAAGAAGTATCGGACATAAGTTTCACCAGGCAACATATTCCTGAGTAAATGGTTTATAACACAGGATAAATAAAGCTTTTAACACAGAGCAAAGTACTGTAGTTGCAAAAGCTTTGGCAATATTAAATCCCATAAATCAATAGATGAGTTACATGACCGAACATTAACTAATCCGTCCTTGATCCAGCCAGGAGCTAAAAGAAATCTTCTTACTCTTGAAATGTATTCATGATATTTATTTGGTGCTCTTTTATCGCTAGTTTAACCCATATGATACGAATCAAAGTATGGTTACTAAATGTGAATTCTTTCAATGCAGCAAGTACCAATATATGTCTGTCAATGGGGTGTGTATTATATACCTATGGCCCGGTGTCTCCTTGATCAAGACCATACACAATGGTTAGGTATATGTAAAGGTATATGGATCATACACAACATTGAACGCTTCAATATGGTCATATCCGTCGATACAACGGCCGCAGGAGTGACATTATTTGAATGAGTATTAACAAGTCACAACGTACCTTCACTGTAGTTAATACTCTGACTGGCTATGGCGAACTTGTTCATAGGAGAGCTTGTATGGTGATATTGACCCAAGTCTTAAAGGTATAGACTCTCCGTGGCATATCTCGCGGTTGCTAAACTCTGCTAGGGTGATGTTTAGCCGAGTGATAAAAGGCTTCCCATGTTTTGTAAGTATTCCTGAGAAAATCCAGATGGGGGAAAAATATGCCGATAGTTCTTTCACCAATTAATAATATTCCCCAAAAGCTGATGTGAACCAATTAAAGAGCAGCGATGGGTGCCCCTATCAGTGGCCACGTTGGAGAAGTCATTTGTTTTGAAAATTTCTCTTCTAGGCAACAAGGTGACCAAGTGAATAGGTCAGGCAACCTAGCGGTTCTGTGAGCTGCCAGTATGCAGGTGGGTGGGTCTTGGTTCGGTCATCGGTGGTGGCTCCGTGCGAGTCCCTATATTGGTAATGGTATGGTAAGAGACGGGGCAGGGGGCCAGTGTTGTGTGGTGCCGCTGGCTGGGTTCGGGTGGGAGCGGGGTGCTCCAGGGGGCCGCCGGCGGGGGGTGAGGCAGAGGCGGGGGCTGGAGCTACGGGGACCGTGTGGAGTGCCACTAACCGTGTCCGGTACCGGCACCATACGCGCCGGCCGCCGCACGCCTACCTCCCCGCCTGCCGACCCCACCACCGCCCCGGCCCGGTCCATACGTTACAGTGGGGGTATTTACTGCCTCAAATGAGATCCCCCATATGGAGCCTCAATCTCCGACACTGTGGGGGAAATAAAGCTGGTTATTATGGCAATTAACGGACTGCGGCAAGTCTAGCTGAAAACTCAGAGTATTCGTTGACACAGTCTCAATTATCCACGGTTTGTTTGGGCGTTGGACGAGAGTGGTTGACTAGAGGTGACATTTTTTTTCACCTTTTATTCTTACCTGGAAATATATGCCTCCATATCGGTTTACCAATGGAAAGCTTTATTGATCTGACAGTATGCAAACAGATCGACTGGACATATAGCATGTTATGTTTATTGGCACTGTTTACCTGTATTGCCTATATGACTATACTACTGGTAATTAACTATGTTTGATATACGAGTATAATAAAATGTTGTGAATCTATTGACTCATTTCTCTCTTTTTCTCTCATTTTGAAGAGATTAGAGTGTGGATATACATTTCAACAGGAGTATCAGAATCCCAGGCTTCAAAAGTCCAAAGGTTAAATGTCCCCTGTGGGCCAGTGTTAATCTAATTTGTTATTACATGGATTACTTGCCTCAGTGGGAGATGCATTGATATCAACTGTTCAAGTTTCCTTTATGTCTAGGGAATCTAAACTGCATCAATAAATATACTTTAATTTCATATGACTTAATGCATGAAAAATAAATTAATTTGTGTGCCTTGCAGGTAGATGAATGGAGGTTTGTAATCAAGTTATAGACCATAATCAGAAGAAAAAAAATACACCAAACTATTAGACCCAGTTATGATATATTGCTTACCGGAAGTTATTCCCCATATCCGGTTTGCGGTTTGATTAGGAATAGCTTGGAAGCCTGGCATATGTGCTCGCTCACATACTAGGCCAGGTAACGCCCGCCACTTTCCTGGTGCATCATGGGTAACGGTCGCCATTTTTACGCTGGTATACCCGCTAGAGGGCGTGGCAAAATCTGTTATCTTTTTAAGGAAACATTCTTTTATCTTTTGGAAGGTTCATATTACTTTATTTCATATCATCGTTCATTATAAACAACTAGTAACTTATTTGAGGAACCTCGTGAGGGAGAGAGATTGTGCTGGTGTTCCTTGCCACTGCAAATCAGTGGGGAACCAGCGAAAGTTCAGAATCGCCCACTCGTTGGTCTAGCTGGGCTTTATCTGTCCCATATTTCATTGGATCAGGGAACCAGTCTAGATTAAGGGTTGGTACAATTTTGACATGCCCGTTAGTCCATTTCTCTAAACGTTAGTCTTAATTCTCTTTTCTTCCTATTAACACTTTACATGATTAATAGGTTAACCCTTTCACCGCCGTATGATGCCTCCAGGCATTCCCGGGCGAACCGCCGCACGATGCCTTGAGGCATCATAACCGCTCTATCTGTTTGATTCAATATTGTAAGGCGTTTTTAACCTAATGGAGTTGCGATATCGTCGATATGTATATAAAACAATGTGAAATCAGTAAATCCGCTCTCTGCTTTGACCCTGAAATCGCCCTGTAGTATCTTTCAATGTTGGACTCGCTAGTCCAAACCCTGCCATTTGTTGGTTCTGGGTACATGTATGTTATTACTATCACCCTATCGATTGACTGTAAGGACATACCAAAATATCAGTGTCGTCAAGGAGAGAACATGTTATTTCACTGTTCTGACCAGAATTCATGGAATTAAAGTGATCTCTGAGGAGGATTAACATGGATGTGTGTCCATCATGTTCAGTCCCCAAGGTGACTGACTCTTTAAGTAAGTATTCATTAATTATGGCCGGGGGGCACATATTTTGGAACACCGAATGGTAAAAAAAAAGTTGCCCCCCATGAGAATACTGAAAAAAAGGTTGCTCCTCTTGGAATACCCCCCAAGAAAGTTGGCCCCTCCCTTGTAATGCCTCCCCACCCAGAAAAAGAAAAGGAAAATCTGCCCCCCCCCCTCCTACTAGAAATAGGGTAAAAGCACTTGAGAGGTTAAAATAATGTTGCCTTTTTTATAAATCTTTTCTTCTTTACCTTAAAACAAACCCAGTTACATTCAGGCCACTGTCAAAGTGTAATGTAGTGGTCACACTTCCGATGGTACATACTGGTTTGTGTATAAGTGTATTTTCCTCTTTTAGAACACTGCCCAGATCTTGTCGTTTGATGTGTTATTCATGGTATGAACACACACGCTTCATCTGATGAGGAATAATAATCTTTTAAAGATATTTCTCACATGACAATCTCTTCTGGCTCTTTGTCATCTTCAGGCTTGAAATGGATACTAGTTTCAATGTGACTGTGGAGCAATTCTTGTGATACATGTGCTATGATGGTTTTGGTCTTATCTTTTTTTCTGCCAGTATAGAGGTAGCTCATAGGGTGTCAAATATATAGTTCAGCTATCAACAGATTGCCAAGCTTGCCTTACCAAGTAGCTTTTCCCAGTCACAGTCATTATATCCTACATGCTGCTGCTACCTTATGAGACCTTTGTCTTAATGCCATGAGGAATTCCAGTTGGAGTTGGTGGATTATGTGAAAACTGTATTCTTGTGGAGTAATCTTCTGTTACTGAACCTGCATTTGCCGGATGTTTAGAATGAGGTATTTAGACCAGGTATAAAACAACTGGGACTACAGGTGAGGTATCAGAAGATTACAAACATAGGTATACAGTTTCCTTATTACTATGTACATTTTGTAGTTGATTGAGGAAATATTTACTTCACTTAGTAGAAACTACTTTGTTGTAACCAGGTTTTGCTCAGAAGTATTTTGATATAATGGAGTTTCAGTGTGAAAGGTTAAAATTTGAGATGTCTAGGATCGCTGACTGCTGCACTTATGAAGGGATATCCCAATATTTGGCACCACAACGTAAGGGAAACCCTGCTCTCAGGTGTCATTGGTAGAGCACCCTACCCTCATGTAAACAGACTAGCAACTAGAGCTGATCGATAATAGGGGCAGTGAATGGCATTCACAGCAGGGCAACTGTACTGTAAACATCATGGAAGAGAAGACTAACCAAAATGGCAACTATTTGAATTCAGACAATTTGTTCGCTACTAAATAGGGGGTAATTTTGATGATTACTTTCTTCTCATAGAAACCAATATAACTTGACCATGATAGGGACGTATGCACCAAAACTTACTTCACTTATAGTTACCTTGTATGTTTTAGTTCTTGACCTGTATCACTTGGAAAAAGGTATAGATCTAATTTGTTTTGCTCTACATTTGTAAAATATGATAGACTAATGGAATCAGGTCCAAGAAATAGCTTGGCGTTCTTCCATTTTCTTCCATCTCTATGAAATTGTGTTTTCATATTTGTGATATGAATAGGCCCTTTCCCCCCAAACTGCAATATTTTTGCTCATTTTTCAAGTCTTTGAAATAATTTAGCGCCCATAGATTTTCCTTATTGGGCCCCTATTATATGCATATCATTTTTCATACTGTCCAAAGTACCTAAATCAGACCCCTAGAGTACCTATAACTATCAGCAATCGCTTATATACCGTCACGAAGCCTATTATGCTTACTTTTCATACCTAAGTTTCATCGGAAAGAAATTTAAGTGTAACTTTGTTTCTAAGCCAACCATAAGAAAAAAATCCAGATTAAAAAGTGTCAGTTTTGGAAGTGTCGACTTTTAAGTCGACACATCCAAAAAACGAAATTCAAGTGTCTTTCAAAAAAACAGAAGAGCAATGTTTTCGGTATAGAAATGCATATATCTCACCTTGTTTCTGTATACAACTATTTCATCTAGAATTAGAGGCCTTCACTTTGTCTCTTAGCACTTGGTACACTGTCCAATATTATTATCAGATGAAAATGTAACAAAATATTTGCCACAATTTCCAATATAAGAAGCTGTTGCCCTATGGATGTAAGGTCATAAATTACAACTTTTGTTTTAAATGAAAGACGGTATCCAATACTTAAACTAACAAAAATTGCAAGTGGAATTCTAAGGCATTCCAGACAAACTTGTCATTTTGGTTTATAGACCAATGATGTGTAGATAATTATTTTCTTCATGACATTCAGCATTTCAGATTGTTAGAAATCATGTGGTCATCATTAATCACAATTTAACCGGAGTAAAAAGCTCATTCAATCTTTCTATTCTGTATCAATATGTCTATTCTTCTTCCATATTAATCGGGTATAATGCAAATTTGTAGCATCAGCGGCACAAACATAAAGTGCAGATATATTTTAAAATCTGAATGGCAAGGAGGGTATCATACTTCGGACTATTTGGTCTTCTTTGGTTGCTTATTGTAAGGTCCATGTGAATGAACAATGAACCATGGCTAAGTGCATGCACTGTGATATCAAAACATGAATTTGAATTACGATATCATTATAACTGACAGTTTAGATTGAACTCAATGTGTATGTTTCTATATGTTATTGGACATGAGACCCCCTCTTGAACTTATCCTATAACCAAGATTATATCCAAGCGACTTTGGAGCGATTTTCAAGGATTTTTGAATCGATCCCTTCCAAACACCAAAATGACATTTTCCCGTGGAATGACCCATTACCTACAAGTACAATTTCATGATTTTAACTCAATATCTTATTTGGTCAGGTGACTCAGACTTACAGATATTACATGTGCAATCATTTGTATATATTTTCTCATGTGATAAAAAGGTATTCATCAAAATGGAATTAGCTTAAAAGAATGATATGTAGACTATCATTATATTGATTTAGACTAGATTGATAGTAAACAGATTCCAACAAACGGAAAAATTGTTCTGTCTCTAACTTATCTGTAATGTAATAGCTTGTGCTTTTCCTTTCTTTATACATGTACATCCATTTTATTAAGATGACGCTAGAACCTCATTCGTAATTTCCCCTATTAAACAGAGCAGATAATGTTATGGTTATATGACCCAGTCGCACTTATTACCATACTTCGCTAGGGGAAGGTTGGACCATGAAAATCGATTGTTCTCAGTTGAGGTACCAACCTTTTTATTGGTTCTCATAAATTGTAATATACTGGTCGTGTGTTCTATTGTATTGCTATACATGTGTAGCATACCCCTTAGTCGCTGAAAGTGTCTTATCACTTTCTGTGATCGACAGCCGACCAAGGGTTCCGAGACTCAGTTGCTACCCTGTACTTACCGTGCCAATACAGGTGGGTTCGGCTTTACCCACTGGAAAGGGCAGGGAGATGCGGAATCTACCACCTACCGCTTAACTAGGAAGACAACACAAGACTCCGGACTGTTTCAGTGTACCAAGCTTTAGTTCGGTACTTAAGTTACAATCCGTTGGTGCTTCGGGGCACCAACTAGCGCGGGAAGAGATTCTGGTCTCTTCAATGTTGAAAGGTGTTCAATGCAACCTTACCAACACATGAGGCTCCAGGCGTTCACTCTGTAGAGAGGCACTGCGAGAAGTCCTGTCAACCCGCCGTGGACTCAGCCTTATATAGTGACTGAGTTACGTAATGCAGGTGACCCCGTAGCATTTGCATACCACGGGTCCACCGGCCTTACCGCATGGCAGGGATCGGCACTCGCGCCATCTAGTGTGAAGTGAAACAACGCTGCTCGACTACCCTGACCCCTACACATGTATGAAGACTATTTGAAAGGAAATGTTTGAATATTCATAAATAACGATAGAAATGATATTAGTAATGCTAGGTTTACACCAACACCCTGACCGTCCTGACAGCCCCAACATGCCACGGGAGATGCAGTAGTTGTAGATGCGTTGTTCCTTCTTCAAGCCCCTTCTCCCATATGGCTTCATCATCCAGCTCCTGAGGTCAAAGGCATCATCACCCAGGATGAAATAAAGCATCTTCCTGTCACAGTCAGTGTTGGAGAGAGGACATGGAGGCAGTATGCCTATTGTGTCCTAAACCATCATTGCAACCAGTGAATCAACTAGGGCCAGAAGGGGGATGCTGAAGAATCCCCTGTAGTTGTAGAAAATGGAACCGGGGGTTTCAAGATGGCATCGTGCTTACCATCAAGCACACCAACAGCATGTGGCACGTTCCAACATTCCTGAAAGTCCTTGGGCAAGGGCTTTCCAGTCTTTGGGTTTTCGAGGAACAGGAGACGCTGCATCCTTAAACGCCCCTACAATGGCTCTGCATACCACTGGGACGATGTTACTGATGGATGATTTGCTGTATGGAAAGTTGTATGCCAACAATGCATAACTGTCACCAGTGTCCATGTGTCTGAGAGTCACGGACAATCCAAGACCAGCTGACAAAGCTGAACCATATTTAGTATCCATTCTTTCGATGGCAGGCTCAATACGGTCCAGTATCTCATCAAAAAGGCCAGGCTCCATTCGAAGGTAGTTCTGGAAGCCTGCTTTATCCCCAACATGTAGCTCCCGTGTCAACAAAGTGGCAAATTGTCCATAACATCAGCATGTGGATTCAGCTAACCAATCGCGAACCCAGATACTGCGTTTTCTCCTGCTGCACTTTCCAGAACGAGTTTTGCTGAGGCGGCAGGAAAGCTCATCTCTGTGCTGCCGCTGTTTGATAAGAGAGGCTATGAGTGCTGCCAGCATAATAAAATTACCACTTCAGCATCGGTTACCATGGCAAAGTGTAGAGGCAAGTTGACATGAAGGCGAGGTGAGGTGTCGCCTGTCAAATGCACTAGGAGACACTGAGGAAGCATCGTGGAGCACACTTTTATACACTGAGGATACTGTCGGGAAGCTGCCATGGAGGAAAGAGAGGGGTAACTTACCTTAAGTCGCCTTAACTCGACCTGTGCATTGTTAGTAATCTTAAGTGAATAGGACCCAAGTTGTGAATGACGTAGGTGGCCTTATGTCGATGTGAACTCATCAGCGACCTGTCAGGTTTTGGACATAAGTCGACGCACTGTGTAGCCACGGCGATGTGCAGACTAGACCCCAGCAAGACCACGTTGATATACAGAAGCCTCAACTTGATGCGGTGCACCTTAAGTCGATGGCCTATTTTAGGCAGAGCGGGCAAAAACCATAAAAATGCCATAAAAGTTCCACTGCAACTTACGATCAGTAAGAAAAATCACACCTTGGACCGCCAGGGTGATGGTGTAAACCTAGCATAAAATTTCCACAAAACAGTCTAAAGAAGTTCTTGTATTTAAACCTTTAAGTAGTAAAAAAAATACAAATAGTAAGATTTACACAGAGCAGTCTAAGAAATTCGATATAATAATGATTTGTACTGGCATTCATGGAAGTAAAACCAACTTGACGAAGACATTAAGCGATAATGGCCAAATAGAGCTTGGGCCAGCTTTGGGTGGATTTCTGTCCCCTTCTAAAGGAATGTTCATTAGAAATAAATATCTGCAGGTAAGTATATGCAGAAGTGGCTCCACCTGTCCGTTGCTATCTACACTTGAAAACATTGAGCTTTAACCCTATTGATACTGCGACTGGTGAACAATGTACACACAGGATTATGCTGCTGTAGTACACTGGCAACTAGATTGGCAACCAAATCCTGTCTGTGCTGACCTATGTTATAGGGGTTGGTCGGGTTAAAGAAATATGCTAATAATTGAGTTATTTTTAAATTCTATTGATTTTTGCAAATAACTCTGGATAATATAAGTTCCATATAACAGCAAATAGAAAATGCAAAAAAAGGGCATATCACCATGCTAACATCTATGGGAGGGCCATCTGAAAATTTAGGTGCTTCACTATTGGTGTCTATGGGAAAATGCAATATTTTGACTTTGTTGCTAAATAACACTGATGTTCTATTGCTATCTTCAAATAATTTTGAATTATGATAGTTGGGAACATGTACAAATGAGAAATGCTTAAAAAATGCTATGTCACCATACTAATTTCTGACGGTCGCCGATCGATTTTTGACCCCCCAAAAGTGTGACATAATCAGTCGGCGGTCCTAAATACCATAATCTGTGGTCATAATCGGTAGGTGGACACACCACATAAGTTTCAGCTCCTCGAGTACACCATCTCTTCTGGTGCTTCATTTCCCAGTTATTCATAGTCTGATACTGACATAACAATGGTCACATTTTACTATCATTCCCTAATAATATTATTTATCTTATAATATTCCATAGGGAGGGACGACAAATGTTTTTACTTAGATAGGCTACGTGTGTATATTAGTATTTATCATCCACCTAAAAGCCATTTTCCATTGGCCGACGAAAAGGGTAATAGGCAAATCAAACCAATTTACATTTGCTTGATTTACATAGGAAATGTACTGAGAAATATGGTTTTGTTCAATTATTTTAAAAACGAGGACGGTAACCTGTTATTTTTAAAAGTTAAATGTGCAGAAGTACATATATGTATTTACCATATTCTATGAACGTTTGACAAAAATGACATGGGCTTTGCTATGTGAAAAACAACGTTTTAGTATTCTATATATTGTATTATAGTATCATCATAATGTGTATAACATATATCTCTCAGGTATGTGTGAATATAATGGGTACGGAGGCGCCACCTGTTAACAACAACTCCACCTATCAACACCTGCACTAGTACACTGGCAACCAGAGCTGCACAAAGTTAGCTCTGGTCGGGTTAGATAGGCGACCGCCTTCACCTAGTAGCGGGACCTGTTTGATACTCTCCTACCAGATTGTTCATACTACTTGGAGATTGTGTAAAGTCATAACCTCGAAGCCAATTTACCATTTTGTTATTTCCTTTTGTGTATATCTTTTAGAATAAATCCACCATCAAGATAGACTTCATTATCAATTAATTAAGCTATGAATTCTACCTATTAAGTATCTCTACTTTCAGAGCCTACATAGAGCAAACTACTTGGTTTGAGGTGAGCACAGAGGGATACCGTGTGTGATTTAACCTGACCAACCCCTATGTCGTAGCACAGTGTAGACAGGAGTTGGTTGCCAAACTACTACACTAGCGCCTGCGAGCGCACTTTTTTTTTTCTTTTTAATTTTTAAAATTATTTTTTTGCATCTCTCGTTACAACGAGTTTTTCTGATACAACAATTTGGTGACAGATTTCAATATGGATTCATTTGATACGTAGACAATTGAGATAGAGAGATATAGTATAGAGTTAAAGATACAATTTCCATATATATATATCGGTATCCTAGGATACAATGGTCAATGGTAATGAGATGGCGTTACCTAGATCAATTCCTATGTATCACATTCTAGTCTAGGGATTTCTTAAACATGTCTAAATCTGCGCTCTGTTGACATTGAATCGGAAGGGAATTCCAGATTTTTGCCCCTCTTAGGTATGGGCACTTCTGTATATGGTTACTCCGTGTTTGAAAAATTTTGAAGATTTTTTTTTCTGCAAGACGGGTACATCTGTCTTTTACCTCTATCCATTCATGGTGCATCCTGTTTTTATACATTATCGAAGCTAGTTGCTTATGACGTCTTTTCCACAGTGGTTCTATTCTTAGTTTCTGATATAGGCTAACGATGGTATTTCCTCTAATGGGCAATTGTAATGCAAGTCTCATTCCCCGATTGTGTAGCTTTTCTATTACATCGAGATCGGATTTCTGGAAACTGTCGTAAAGATACCCACAGTATTCCAATACAGGTTGAGGTGAGCACTTCGAACCTGTCGTTTAAACTTTAATCAAGGTGGTCGTATAAGAGGTGAGTACAGTAAAACCCCGCTTGCTTGGAACGAAAATTTTCCCCTCTATTAAGAGTTTATCTTAACCTCGTTTCAGGGGACACCCCGCTTAAGGGGTCAGTTATTTCGGTACGGACTGCTTCTTAACCCCGGTTAAGGGGGTACTCTGAAGGCAAACCTTATCATATTTGAAGGAGCATTGTGGAGACAAAACCCCTTTTTGTGTTGTGTGAGGCACACAAACTGGTGTATAGGCCTAGATATTCAGACAACATATGATGGCCTGTCCAAGCCCCTGTAGGTAGGCGTATGTGGGCTATCAGTGTCACATTACTATAGCACCACCTGTATATATACATTGATCCCATATCTCTCAGACAAACACCCTGTGAGGTACATGAATCCCATTGTGTGAATCCCACTTTAGATGTTTCAATATTGATTACAATTTTGGCCTTTTGAGAGTTAGCAAGCACAAAGTAGCCTCATATCTTTCCGTATACATACGGCAAATAGCCTATGATTCATGGGCGCCGCCATGACGCACCCCGAGTAGGTGTTCTTCACTAAAGGAGGTGAAAAAGTAGCTGTTTTTCACTAATGGAGGTGCAAAAGAAGTGAGTGATAATTGGGAAATGTCACTTTTCTTGCCTTGCTCACATATGTAAATAAAGTGTTTCATGTGAAAAACATCATGTCCTGGGTTTTAGCATTATATCTTCATGCTCTGGGATCGGTGTAGAGAGTCAAAGGAACCTTGGTAAAACATTGAAAGGCAGCTGAATTTCGTAAGAACAAAGAGCCAGAATACAGGTTTTGTCCCCCGACCACCTAGTGACTGCTTCATGAACTAACAATGGCTCTGTCCCTTATATCACAAGTGAAATGATCGCTCAAACGGTCTCAACCTCTGAGACCAGTTGTTAAAACTTATTCGAATTAGAAAATATTTAGAGCGAAGGGTACTAATAATCTGACATACTGGTAGGCCTTTATCCCAAATTTCATAGTTTTCCTGTGGTCATCATGCCCATGGTACATGGTAAACGTGTATTAATATAGAAACATTAGTTAACAAAGCCTATAGAGCCTCCAATTTGAGGATTTCTGAAAACCGTTAAACTGCATTAATTCTGGGTTACGGGTCACGGGTCTATCACCATATAACGTCGGTAATCAGCGAAAACCGGAACTTGCAAAACAGACTGGATTACGGGATACCTCAATAGGGTCTATACCAACCTCTACACTATGGCGTAAATATTAATGAACACATATTCTACTGCTGTAATCTAAATCAGGAAAACAGATCAGATTGCGTCGAGGGCTCTGGAGACACAGCTGGATTCGAACCAGCATGATTCAGTTATGGGCTGAAGACCTTAACCATTAGGCAATGTGAAGTAGCCCTCAGACCTAGCCGACCTGTGGCCAACCGCCGCGTGAACATCCACCCTACGCCTGGGGCTATCATTCTTACAGGAGTTGTGCAATACTCAGCCACTAAAACCAGGTCATGGAAGCATACGTATTTCATGGACTACGATGTCGTCATCATCCCCCCTTGACACCACTGTAGCTTTACAGACATAGCTTATAATCGACGATGGCGCCACCTGGTAAGAAATATTCATAGCTTAACAAATTTCTGATAAAACCTTGCTTTATGTTCATTGTATTTCAGAAATTGTATTTCATTGTATACACAAAAGGAAATAAGAAATTTGTAAATTGGCTTCGAGATTATGACATAACAAACTCTCCGGGCAGTATGAAAGATCTAGTAGGAGAATAATATGGAGAAACCAAACAAGAGTTAGTCATGTTGTTGTTTATCGCACAACGGCAAGATCGTGTATTACTGCGCGAGGCAAAGCCAAGAGCAGTAATACGCGATCTTGCCGGAGTGCGATGAACAATAACACGACTAACTCGAGTTTGGCTTAGAATTTATCCTACCCTGCCCGTCAAAATTACTTCTACATTAACGAATGACGTCATTTGTCAAGAGTATCCCACTAGAGCGATATTTTTCATTTTTCTGAACTCCAGACCGAATACAGTGACCCAATGTTAAGCCTATGGAGTTTTTTATTAGGGGTAGGATAACAAACAGGTCCCACTACTGGGTCAAGGCAGCCGCTTATTTAACCCAACCAGAACTAACTTTGTGTAGCTCTGGTTGCCAGTGTAGACTGGTGCTAGACTGCAACATTGAGCCATGCACGACGCTGTCTGGTGGAAGTCGGCTGCACTGCAGCCTAAGGTTGGAAGTATCATTCAAGACTGTAGGTCAAACGAAAGTAGGTCAAACGAAAACGAGGCGAGCACTCTCCCCACAGCTCGGGCAAGTAGCAGCCACACTGCAGCAAACGCCTAACACTATAATAATGAAAATGTAAACGGCTTCTGTATCATTAATAACTGGTGTAGTGCGATGAGATGTGACCCTGCAATAACACGTTTTTATCGCCCACTTCAACACTGCGCATGCTCGTGCATGCACAGTGTTGAAGTCCACGATTGGAGAGTGAAAAATTCATCAGTGCTCAAGTTCCTAAGTTGTCAGGATTTAGCGTAATCTCTGTTTTAGTGCAATTTGCTGAAATTAAAGGCATATTGTGACACAGTGTGGCTACAGCCCCACCACTGGCACGTCTGTAGCCCAGGCCCCATCCTCCTACTCACACATGAACAGTAACACTTTCCATCTACTGTCTCGTACTAGTCGTCGGAACGGAGAGCGGGCCCGGACTGACTTGGTCAGGGTGCTCTCCCCTCTTTATTCCAAATCCTCATACATGTGATCTACATGTGATCATTCCTTTGTTCTACGCCACCACACACGTGACCATCCCCTGTCTACACTCGTGATGGCCTCATGCGTGATAGTCTATCTCTTCCAGTACACTTACATTTTGTATCCGAATTGTTTAATCCAAACATTACGTACAATATACTGTGTTACACTCTATACTGTGTTACACTCCTCCTTTCTTAAGGGAAGAATTATCCATAATAATTCTTAAGAAATCATAAGATACACAGTATGTGCTATACTCGATAATTAACGTAGTATTGTTCAAGTTGTCAATAACAATTCTTAAGAAATTATAAGATACACCGTATGTGCTATACTCGATAATTAACGTAGTATTGTTCAAGTTTTTCATTGTTATATCCTTTGATCGTATACTCCTCATTGTGTATTTGGATTGTCTTATATATATATATATATTCCTTAGACTATGACTGCTCTAGGTCTGAATAATAGTAAATAGTATTCAAGGATTATATTATTAAAATATGATAGGTTACTGAACTGCTTGTAGACTCAAGGCCAACAGCAACCATGATAGCTGCTTGAATGTATAGTTTTCAACACAATACAAATGGTGTCATTGAAAGAAGTCACTTTCAGACTGCAGGCCTTCTTTTGGGTCCTGCCTGTAAACCATGTGCTCTCTCGTAGACCTGCAGTTTGTTTGATCGCTCGGGATCACTTGAAGATATGTGACCACTTGGGATCACCTTGAAGATATGTGACCACTTGGGATCACCTTGAAGATATGTGACCACTCGGGATCACCTTGAAGATATGTGACCACTCGGGATCACCCTGAAGATATGTGACCGCTCGGGATCACCTTGAAGATATGTGACCACACGGGATCACCTTGAAGATATGTGACCACTCGGGATCACCTTGAAGATATGTGACCACTCGGGATCACCTTGAAGATACGTGACCACTCGGGATCACCCTGAAGATATGTGACCACTCGGGATCACCTTGAAGATATGTGACCACTCAGGATCACCTTGAAGATAGGTGACCACTCGGGATCACCTTGCAGATAGGTGACCACTCGGGATCACCTTGAAGATATGTGACCACTCGCTATGAAGCACCGCCTAGTGCCCCAGCTTTTAGATGGGTCCTCGGTAGGACCACACTCGCCGGCTCTTCAGCTGACCTTCGCCCTCTGGTTGGAGGCACCCAGCTCACCTCAACTAGGACTGGCTGGGATCCCACATATCCACTGTCTGCGGAAGATTCTCTGGAGCTGTTTCCTTTTCCTTCATGACTCTGTACCAAAGTACACAAACGACCCATGTTTCTTGACCTGCATGCACAGATCACGACGATCATCACCATGACCAACACTACCAGTGCTATCGTTGCCGAGCCTATCCCCCACCCTCTAGTTTCTTGCTGGTTCTCTAGCTTGGCTGACTGTAACCTATGCATTAATTCCTCTACTGCGCCTGTCTGCAGATCTTCTAGCCTTAAGGGAATTCTCTTTTTACCTATTACTATCTCCTTCCCTTGTACTTTCCCAATCTTAAAGGGTTTTGCAGATAAAACCATCTCCTCCCCCTGATTTGAAGCTAGAATGCTTGCGCAACCCATTTCTAATGGTCATACCTTCACTTGTAGCAGTACAGGCTGGTTTTACTTTTAAGATGTCTATGGGAGGGGAAGTTGTAAGGGTGTACTTGACGGCCTCACAGATCACCGTGAAGACCAGTGGCCTATTGGAAGTGATTGCCCAGCGGTCCCTACCCACAAACCGTCCTTCGGGAAGGGTTAAAGGTTTCCCCATTTTCGGATTACACCATTTTTCTATTCCATCAGTATCATTCAAGAAGGCTGACAATATACAAGTCTGATGCTTATTTACAGGGAAAGTCGGGCTCGAAAAGGGGCAATAGGGAACGCTCTGAAAAGCACACTGGTGAAAAGTATCCTCATCTATTTTGATGTAGTTAGTTCTGTCCATTTCTATCGCAAATTTTGTGAATTCTAGTTCTAACCCTACTGAATAATTAGCACTTACGGGTACCGGTAGGTTCATGGCTTGGTATATTTCAAACTTGCCTTGTTTGTCTATTAAGGGAATCGATGTCACAATGACTGCTTTCCCATCCCCAAATAATGCTTGACACTGTAGTTCTTGGTAGTACGCCCACAATTCCTTCTCTGTGCCGAAGGCTAAACTCATGGGGCTGGGGATCTGATCTCGTACCTTTGCTAGTATCTCTCTAAGCTCTCCAGCTGAAAGGAGGGATGGAGACAATTTTCCTGTTGCTAACTGACCCATGTTTCCCTCTATTTCCATTATATATCTTTCGGCTCGATCTACTAGTCGTTCCAGTTCACTTATCGCCCCTTGAACCCTACCATAGTAGATGACAAAATTTCGTAGCGGTAATACTACTTGTACTATTTCCTGGGTCACGTTCATCCACTACATTTGTAAGTCTCGAGTAGTACTTATCACTGCGTTAATCGCCCGCCGGTTGCGTGACACCTCGAGTCTTGTGACATTAATGAGGGATAGGGATTTTCCTAGGACATGCCTTTCAATTTCCTGTGCCTTTTTCATTTTTGATACTTGGTCCTGAATAGTCCTTGTTTCGTCTTCACTAGCTACTCCGAATAAAAACTTGAAAGCACCTCCAAGATTAATGATTGCCCATTTATTTCTTCGGTGTAACTCCCCTAGACCCTCATGGTATGTGACTCTCAGTCTAGATAATCTTTGTTTGAGTAGGCTCATCCTTCTAGTACCAGCCTGCATTAATTGGCTATATGCCTCTTCCTCCCAATGAGTATTCTGTGTTTCCCTAATAACCTTATTACTCTTATCTACAATATACTCTATCTTCTCCAGGTATTGCTCCACTGGAGTCATGTCTAACAGTAAGGCCAGGGTCCATTTTGAGTTAGCCAAATGTGTTTCCCCCATTTTTCTGAAGAACACATGGCTACTATGTATATGATTTGCTATTACTAGAAGCAGTGTCACGACCGTTATTATGGTCTGCGCCATCATGACTATTCATCTGGTCTGCCCTACAATAGAACATAAATAATCATTTTTAGTATTTTTGATACGTCCGTTACTACTACTGCTATATAAGAGTTGTTAAGTTCTACAACTGTACTATAATATGTTTAGTTATGTACATAGGAGCCTGTAATGCTTTATGACTTCCCTTTCTTAAACACAACCATAGCTTCTCCTGTATGGGTGCTCATGATTACTCTACAGTAACCCTGCTAAAGCGGCCAGGAGTTTCTTTACTTCTCCTGACTTCTCTCTCTTGGATGACCTTACTTTGTTCATTCTCCGGAACTTATGTCGGTCATCATCATCAGACTCACTACTTTCCCCTTCTCTGTCCCTTTTTAAGCCTGTTAGGGGTTCCATTTCCATGGGCTCTGGGCCCCGCACCGACAGTGGCGACTGGAAAGCGTCTGTCGCTTCGGGTGCCGATGGAGGCACCGCTGGACTTTTCAGTCTCTCTTGGGTCCTGGGAGGCATTACCTGAGCTCCTTGTGCCTCCCTATCTCTCAGCCTCTGTCTTACCTGGGATAACGGGATCTCATCCTCTGAGTCCCAGATCTCTTGGCTTCTTAGGCTCTTGTTCTGAGCATACCTCTCAGCCCCTCTGTCCCCTTCCTCACTATCTAACTCATCATCACTCAGTGAGTCCTGACTAGTTTGGTCATTGTCCTCTGTATCACTGTCAGCGGCTCTCACTGGCTCTACCGGGTTTGTAGCATACTTGCTCCTCCTGGGTGGTCTCTCCCTCACTGCCTCTTGTACCGGGACTGCCCACTCAACGTTTGCTCTCCGCAAGTGCTCTGAGTGAACCCGCTCTGTCGCCCCAGAGATCTGGTTTCGGACAGTAAAGAGGACCGGAGAGTGCTTCTCCATTATTCTGTAGTGGGGTTTCCACTTCCTATCCAGTTTGCTACTTCTTTTGAAATTGTATAGGTACACGGGATCCCCTACCTCAAATTCCCCATCTTTAGCCCTTTGATCATGGTACTTCCTCTGCTTAGCTCGTGCCTTTTCTCTATTCCTAAGTACCTCTACGAAGGCCTTATGTTGTCTCTCTAGAGCAACCTGATGGTAGTCTTCCCCTAGGTACTTAAATCTGGGTTTCAACAGGGTGTCTATGGGCAAAACAGGATCTCTTCCTGTAGCCAAGAAGAAGGGTGTAAACCCTGTGGTCTCACTAATGGATGTCCTCAGAGCAAAAAGAACTGATGGAACTAGCTGATCCCATGATCTGACATCACCCTGTAAAGTCTTAGAGACCATATCCCCCCACACCCGGTGTATCCTTTCTATCTGTCCGTTACTTGCCGGATGGTACTTGCTACTGGTTACCCGGTACACCTTCAGGCGGTCGCAAACTTCCTTAAGGATCTCATTCACGAACTCAGTACCATTGTCTGAGAGAAGAACCAAAGGACAAGAAAGTTGGGGTATGAACTTTTCGAGAAAGATGGTGGCAACGGTCTCGGCCTTTTTGTCTGGTATAGGGTAAAACTCAGGCCATCCACTATATGCATCTATGAAGGTTAGGAGATACCTATTCCCAAGATGACTTGTTTCATATGGCCCACAGAGGTCTACCGCTACTTTTTCAAATGGAAATCGGACCGTCTCCGTTACCTGAAGGGGCCTAACTTCTTTAGTTAGATTTCTACTCCGGCAAGCTACACATGCTGAAACATAATCTACCACATCCTTGTAGACCCCCCTCCAATGATACTTTTCCCGTATCCTGTCATAGGTCTTGTCTATCCCTGGATGACAGCATTTATCATGGCATTCTGATAATACCAACAACTGCTGACTCTCGGGTACAACCAGCTTCAGAGACGCTTCATTCTCTGCAATGTAGAACAGGGTACCTTCTATCAGGCAATATTGCTTGCTAATCTGCTTGGAGGGATCCTTACCCCTTAACTCACTGATTATGGAGCTCAGTAGTTCGTCTGCTCTCTGCAACTGCCCTACTTCATCCATGTCTGTTTTGGGGATCACTAGGACCTTACTAGATGAATCTTTCCATTTTTCCTTTTCTGCCTGCATCTGATTCCAGTGCAATTCTGGGTCTAACTGGTCTGAATTTATCATAGCCACCTCTTCTACCTCACCTTGTACCTCAGATTCTGATGTACAACATTGGTCTGTGTCATGATTTAACCTACTCATCCAATCGGCCCTGCAGTTTTTCTTGCCTGGTAAGTATTCTATCTTACACCCATACTCGCTTATCAGCATAGCCCACCTTTGGCATTTGGTATTCTTCAGGTCACTTGCCAGGAAATGTTTCAGCGGGGCATGGTCACTTTTTACCAAGAACTCTGCCCCGTACAGGTAATGTTTCAGCTTCTGGAGGGCATAAACTATCGCATAACATTCCCTTTCCACTGTGGACCATTTGGATTGACTGTCTGACAGTTTATGAGACACATATTGTATCACCCTTTCCCCGTCTGGAAACTCTTGAGCCAATACTGCCCCGATGCATTTCTGACTTGCATCTGTATATAATATGAATGGCTTACCAATGGACGGAAACGCTAAGATTGGAGGTGAGTTCAGCTTCTCTTTTAAAATATCAAAAGATTGCTGGCACTCATCAGTCCACTTAAAGACAGCATGTTTCTTGGTAAGACGAGTTAAGGGTAACGCTATCTCAGACATTCCCGGTATAAACTTACGGTACCAACTACATGCCCCTATGAAGCTTCGTACCTCAGTTATGTTCTCTGGCGGTTGCATTTCCTTGATGACCCTCATCTTGTCTGGGTCTGGACTAAGACCTCTCTTGTCCACTATGTGCCCTAGGTATTGGACCTGCTCCTTAAAGAAGTGGCACTTGGTTTTCTTCAGCTTCAGCCCTGCCTCTCTTAGCCTCTCAAAGACTAACCTTAAGTGTTTAAATGATCTTCAGGGGTTTTACTGAAAATGATTACATCATCTAAGTATGGTCTACAGAAATTTTCCAAACCCCTCAGTACAGTTGACATCAGCTCACAAAACAAGGCAGGTGCATTAACTAGGCCGAAAGGTGTAACATTAAACTCATGTAGTCCTCTGTGTGTGGCAAAACATGTTTTGGGCTTAGATTCCTCTTCTAATTCAACTTGCCAGTATCCCGCTCTCAGGTCTAAACAGCTGAAGTACTTGCTTTCCCCTAGTTCTGCTAGTATATCGTCTATATGGGGAATAGGCCATTTGTACTGTGTGGTACATTGATTAAGTTTCCTCATGTCCACACAGAACCTGAAATCAGTGGTTCCCTTCTTCTTGACCAGTACTATGGGGCTTTGCCAGGGAGACCGACTGGGTCGGATAACACCGGCTTCTAGCATGTCATCAATTTGTTTATCTACAATCTCCCTCTTGGCAATAGGTAATCGGTATGGTTTTTGTTGGATGGGCAGGCGGTCTTGGGTGTCAATGTGCATCTTTAGGACATGTGTTCTGCCTAACTCAGCGTCACTACCTGCAAAGATGTCTTTATAACTATCCAGAATCTTGTTCACCTCATCCCGGTACTCCTTGGGAACTGAAACAGGGTCATTATTATCAGTTTTATTGTCCCAGGCTTGTCCCTCAAGGGCTTCATCAATGATCAAATCTATGTCCTGAATCTGAGCCACTACATTCCCTCTTTTCAGCGAGAAACCTTTTCCCGTCTGATTTATCATGCGGACTGCCACCCGATTAGTATCCGACATATCGACCACACTCTCTACTACTTCCAAGCCCGGTTCGCGGCCCATGAACCCTGTGTCAATGCTGTTAATAAGACACACCTTCTTTTCTACCTTTTTACAGGGTTTTACCCTAACTATTATGTTTGTGTTTGCAGGTATAAAGACATCTTTCTGTAATCTTACCAGAGATCGGATATATTTATGCTCGTCTAGCTTCACCGCCTCACCCTGGATTGTCATAACTTTGTTTTTGAAATCACAAACAACTGCCTTCTCAACCAGAAAGTCATGCCCCAGTATGACTGATGACGTTATTCCATCAACTACATGGAAGGTGTGGGTTACCCTCACGTTTCCCACATTGAAGGTAACTTCCCCTTTACCATGGCACCTTAACTCATCTCCGCTTACTGATGTCAACATATACTCCTGGGGTCTTAATTTGTTTAAATCTCTTTTCATTGACCGAAAGGTTTGGGTGGACACTAACGAGATGTCGGCCCCAGAGTCCACTAAGGCCCGATAGTTTTTTCCCCCGCGTCTCAGTACACACGAGCATTTCTCAAGGCCTTTAATCTCATTCACAATGACTACAGGTTTACCTGAGGCCCTCTCATCTCCCCTCCCAGTTGCCTCACCACCTGGAGGAGATTTTAGTTTCCCTGTTCAGGGAACTCCCCCAATTCTGCTTCAGGAGTAACTCCCCCTTCTGAGGTGGTGGTTTGACGTACTCCCTTTCTCTGGCTACCGTACTGGCTTCTGTTGCCTTTTACACGACACTGTGCCTTAAAGTGTCCTGTCTTCCCACACTTCCCCCGGTGACCCCCGATTTTTAAATCAGAAATGTGCTCTACAATACTTAGAGATCATTGTATTCAATTTTCAGAAAAATGACATGGGTTTTAATTTTCAGGCCACATTGTCCGATATGCCTTTAAGAACGTCATATTGAACGTAATAACGTAATTTTGCAACATTTAAGAGCCTATTGTGGGAGAAATAAAACATATTTCCAACTAACTTCTATAGTGTAAAAATTAGTACATCGAATAGTCTGTGATTTCTGACCGGAAGAGCGTATCCAAATGCATGCGCGTATTGAGTGGGCGATATTAACGTATTATCGCAGGGTCACATCTCATCGCAGCACACCGGCCGAAGTTTATAAACAAAATGTTCTTAGAAAGCTGAGACTTGGGCCCATCTGTTGTTATATACATGATATACCTGTGTTATTGCTAAGATTTACTGTCATAGATGGAACATAGGAATTGTTTATGGTGAAAAATACCCAAAACATATAATCTTCCTGTTTTCAGAGTGATTTTTTTTAAAAAGCTATCGCAATGACCTATAGAAATAAACATCATATCATCTCAGGTATTTCCTGACAATTAAAATGATACCTATATTGGGAGGTAGACTTGCTCAAGTCTTTGATTATGAACATACAGTAAATGATTAAAGAAAATTGGAATACAATTCATTATAGCATGTGTCCTTCTCTGACTGGCCCATGAATCAAAGACTTTCCAATATGAACCAAATCTCCTGTTTATGGCCCCTGTAACCCTATGCCTCCTCCTACCCCTCGCCCCTCCTCTCCTCCAATTCCCTGGCCGCCTGTGTTGCTATAGCAATATATTTCGCCTACTCCTGACTATGTCTCGATTGAGATCAAAGTGAGAGGGTATCAATCTTCCAGCAGATATCCTGACCAGTAGCCAGACCTCTGCTTGGGGAGTGTGGCACAAAATCGCGCCAGTCTACATGGCCGATTACGGATAAGACCAGTCTCTGTGCCACTCAGAAGGGGTGGAGGGATAGGATACAGGGACTGAGGCCAGTCTTATTGGGAGGCTGTGATAGATCTTTCTTAATGTACCATAACATCATTACAGATGATAAAGAGTAAAAAAGATATAAATGTAAAAATGTAATTTTCTGATATTGCATTTGTGGCATATTGTATAGCTGGAAATTGCAAATAATTACCTATGAAATACATTTAGTCAATAGTTCATTCATAAGTATACCAGTAATAGTATATGAGATGTGTTTGTCTGCTAATAATGTATTGCATAGTCACACCTACTGCCACAATCTGCCGTTTTTACAGCTTGCCCCACTATAACACCTGACACCTGGCAGTGGAGACTGTCAAGTGGTCATGGGGCATATACATTTAGGAAGTACACATATGAGCACACTTGCAAATAGATTTGTAAAAGAACCGGACAAAACTTATTGATATTGCCCAAAACATTCCGCAAATATCCATGAAATCATTCCCACAGATATTCCCAAAAATATCCCTAAATAGACATAGCAAACATTTCGTAAATTGTAATAGTTAACAACCTTTTCTCAGGTACTAGCCAGTGTTTCCTTTGCCATAGAGCCCTCCACCGGGTCGTCATTTCTCACTCAATAAATATATACCCATTTTTCTTCGCCAACCTTCAAAATAGCACCTTACAACTGTTCCCTAACTGCACAGTGCCTCGCCTAATATCATAGAATAGCTGTTCACCCCTGAATAGAGATCAGGGGTGAATACTTTACCTACTCAGGTACAAGAATTCTAAATATTTGTTATATCTAAATCCGAAATATAATAAGTTTACTCTGTCCCTATGTGAGGGAGAAACTGCGAGCAGATCCGACAGTATTCTAACGTTTTATATGTGATAGGGTAATTATCCTCACCTAAGTACTCAATTTACGTGATGTAAATACCTTGTAAATTTAACTCGATCAACATTAGGTGTAAGACCATTGTACTCACAGTGATGCGGTGATATGAATAAAGATTATATAAAGGCATGATAAAATAATATAGAAAGACATGGTTAGTGTGTCTGAATGGAATCTGTTCAGAGATATTTTGGTCAGATATACTCACCGAATTCGAAAAATGAGGTTAGTATTTCTGTCCAAAATATCGAGGAACAGATGGAATTCAGACACACTCACTATGTCTTTTTATTATTATATACATAAAAATCATTAAAAATGCCATTCTAAAACTCACTAAATAGAAGAATGAGTGGTCACGTGGTACAGAGGGTAGTATTATATATATTACGCCACAGTGTGGACGGATGAAATATTTTCTCCTATCGCGTAAAAAGTGATACATCTTTGCACTGGTGTATAATAATAAGAAGAACATACCTAGTGAAGGCCAACCAGACGCCGAAACGTAGTGTCATAAAAAAAAGTTACTAAATTCAATGTTAAAATCAATTATATAAAAAAAAAGATAGAACCTGAAAAAAAGAAATAACTGATCTTGTTGGTTTTGTGAATAGATATAAAAAGAAGTTTGATAATGAGAAAAGCCGCCCAGAAGGTGGAATTGAACCACTCTGACTTCCATCAGCTACAGGTTTGAAGCCTGCACCCCGGACCACCGAGGTTCATCCGGGCATTATACTCGTCATACTGGTGAGAATTTATACCAACACATACAGGTATGTTATAAACATGGTGTTTAGATTCACAAAATGTAGAAACAAAGCCATATAGACCTTGCTATAACTGTAGACCAATCAACTGATACCATCCGGTATTATTCTGGTTGAAAAACGGAGATGTTATTATGCCAATAGTCCCATATATGAATTTAATCTGAAAACACTGTTTTATTAATACGATGAAGCGAAGCTAGCGCCACAATAACCCTGGTGGCTACTGGTTAAGACTTCGGACTCCATTGTCAGAGCGGGCTGCTCTCCAATAGACTAAAGGCATATCGGACAATTTGCCTCGAAATTCATCACATTTTCATGAAAATTAAATACAAAGAGCTGAAAGTATCTTAGAGGACATATCAAACTTAAAAAGCGGGGTTACTGTGCATGTTTTTGATTGAGATACCAATATCATGATTATATATTTCATGTACAATAGAAAACATAGAAATTCTAAAAAGTTGATTTTCACATGGTAAAACACATGTCATTTTCTCCAAACTTTCTTAGAATATAAATGTGAAGTATTACATATTTAGATTCTAAAAATCATAGGTCAAAATCCGTGATTTTGGAAGTATTGAAGAAAACTATATTTTTTCAGTACATTTAATTTGTAAATCAAGCAAATGTAAATTGGTCTAATTTATCTATTGGGTAAGGTCTAACTCGTTAATAAGTTAAAAATCACCCATTTGCCATTAGAATAAGTCAGAGGAACTAGTTTGAATTGATAATTATATAGGTGGCGTCACTGTGAAATTTAGGATATGCCTTTAGACCCATGAATTGCCATATTAAAGGATATATCAATAGGGACTACTTTCTTTTTCTCTATAGCACAAAAGGACTAGTTTCCCGTTTATAATGGCTTTGAGGTCGGATAACAAGGATTTGATGAGTTTCCGTGGGCTCCTCGAGCGATGCAATATTAGGTTAACCCCAGACTAGTGGCGATGGCTTAAGGGCACATCGGACAATATGGCTTGAAAATTAAAACCCATGTCAATTTTCTGAAAATTTAATATGATGATCTCCAAGTGTTGTAAAACACATCCCTAACTTAAAAATCGGGGGTCACCGTGCTAGTTTTTGATTTGTAGATCAATATGATGATAATTTTATATAAGAATATATAGAAATTCTAAAAAGTATTTTTTCACATAGTAAATCCCATGTCATTTTCCTCAAATTTTCACAGACTATGGTACATATATGGTACTACTTATTTATGTTTTAAAAATCATATGTCACCGTCCTTGTTTTTGAAAGAATTGAGGAAAACCATATTTTTCAGTAGATTTCCTTAGTAAATCAAGCAAATGCAAATTAGCCTATTTTACCTATTGAGTTTGGATAAACTGGACAAAATGTTAAATTTACTCATTTAGAATTAGAATGAGTCCCAAGAAACCAGTTTTAACTAATAATTGACATTATTTAGAAATCAACAGGTGGCGCCACTGTGAATTGTAGGATATGCCTTTAAGGGTCGCACTGGAACTCTCAGTGAGTCTCCTCTAGAATTCCCATAAATTTCCTCAATCTTCCAGTTTTCTCGTCTCCAAAACTGAAATTAATTGCTATCAAATATGATTTTTATAAATCGATATTTTATCCAAAATAAATTCCCATATCCAACATTAATTCAAATAAATAGACAAAGCAGAGTTCTAAATAAGTGCACCACTCAATGTGTGGGGAGAGCAGAAAAAAACAGAAGTGTCGATAATTAGATAATATCGACAAAACCTCACAGAAATAATAACAATAAATAGTTCAGAGAAGATAAGGTATAAATAGTATAACTACCAATATTACCGTATAATGTAGGCGTTTATTGTATAGAACCGACGTTTCGACTATCACATAGTCTTTTACAAGGTTATACTATATTTTCATTCTGGTACTGACGTTTATCCTACCCCTGATATGAAATCCCATAGGCTTAAGGTTGAGTTTCCGTATGCCACGCTAACTGGCATACAGAGTTTTATATGCCACTAGTGGCATACAGAATTATTATCATGTAATATTCCAAAATCGAGGAGACGGGGTAGGATAAAATCAAAACCTGATTCGTTTTAATCGTGGCCACTGCATGCCACAGCTGGAGTTTTGGCCCCGGACTTCACTCAGCCTTGCCTCGTGAAACCACTATGCCAAAGATTAAAACTCATCCAGTTTTATGATAGAATCGCTCGTGTCTCTCATCTTGCTCATTTGTTCTTGGTAAGTTCTGGCCCCGAAGTGGGTCTTAGTATAGTAGTAAATAATGATGGAGTCATGATGGTAGTAACATGTTTATTAACAGATTCAATGGTTTGGTAGAACAATCAACATTATTAAGTATGCAGAATTATATAGTATATGCTTAGTAGACTAATTAGTTGAACGGTGGTTTATATATATCAAATTATATATATATATATATATATATATATATATATATATATATACATATATATATACATATATATCAAATTATATATATATATATATATATATATATATATATATATATATATATATATATGTATGTATGTATGTATGTATATATATATATATATATATATATATATATATATATATATATATATATATATATATATATATATAATCATAAATAAATAGTTCATTTGGAACTGCCCGGCTTGTGTCCACGGATGCCCTCCAGTTTCCTGTAGCAGCTCCACGTGTTGTGCGGCACCCGGGACTTGTTGCGGGTGCGGCCGGCGACGGGCCCGGTCTCCCGCCCGGTCTCCCGCCCGGTCTCCCGCCCGGTCTCCCGCCCGGTCTCCCGGCCCTGGATCTCGTCGTAGAGCCTGATGGCCTGGTGGAGGTCCCTGGTGGTGACCTGCGTGGGGCGGCGGGCGGCGGGCGCGGGGAGGGCCGGCCGGGCAGGGGTGGGCGGCCGGTTCAGGTGCAGCCCGGTCGCGGGGTCCTGCCGCGACAACTGCGCCACCACGCGGTCCTCGTAGCACCTAGTGAACACATCGTAAAACAAATACACCTTGAAACAAATAATAAACAGACAAATCGTAAGCAAATGCACCTTGTAAAGAAACACACCTTGTAAATAAATCATAAACAAACACATCGTAAAAAACCCACATATATAGATATCGCAAACAAACACACCTTGAAACAAATTGTAAACAAACAATTATAAACAAATGCACCATGTAAACAAACACACCTTGTAGAGAAATCGGCAACAAACACATCGTAAACAAACACATATAAAGAAATCGCAAACAAAAACACCTTGTAAACAAATCGCGAACAAGCAAATCGTAGACAAACACACGTTGTAAACAAACACACCTTGTAAATAAATCGTAAAACAAAGGTAGAATCGGGCAAAGTTGGCGTTTCAATGTCTTATATGCTTTAGAGTTCCTCTGTATCCTGCCCATGCCACAGAGTTGGCACACACAGTGAAGGGTTAGAGTTTTTGCAGCAAGCTTATAGTCTTTGGGACCTCTAACCTTTCGACAGCGAATGATTTTGAGCGTGAGTTGCCACGCTCAGAATCACCAAGACAAGTCAGAATGTTATGTAACGCTTTCACCTACCCATTATGACCATCAAAAATACGTCATTTAGCACCACCGACCGATAATGTGAAAACTCTGGTGCAGTAATTGTCGGGTGGAAACAGAAAGGGTCAACGATTTTTCTCTTCATCAATATCAAGAGACGTCACGAGTCATGAGTCTAAGTGTATTTATGTCACAAATTTTGTGGGCTCCATTATTTCACGAGTCGAAGACGAGTGATATTATGGAATGCGTGACAACTCAAACAAGTGGCGTCTAGATTTTATCCTACCCCGTTTCCACATTTTTTCAGTATTAGAAAGTAGTGGCATAAACAGCGCTTTATGTCACACCCGTGACATAAACAAATTCCATGTTAAACCTATGGAGTTTTTTATTAGGGGTAGGATAATATGTAATATGGCACCACCGACTGTCATTTTGTACCACCGACAACATATCTCTGTGTTGAATTGAATGGGTGGCTGAAACTCAGTCAGCAATTACCACAATTGACATTAATATACAGTGTTTCTTCTAATGGCCACTGATTATGCGTACTGCTGATTTCTCAAGCAGAAACACTGACCAACTTTTGTACAGGTTGCATATCAATTATTCATCAGAAGGTGAAAACGTCACATAAGATGAATTAGGACATTAAGTATGTTGTGGTCACCGGCTTAGGCCATGTGGAGGAGTCTATCCTTGGAAAGTTACTTCCTGGCGATATCCCACCCTACACATAGGTTGGTTCAGTCTTTTCGGTAAGTATGAGCAAACCTATTCACACAGAACACAACTCCACAACTTAGATAAACAACAGGTTGTTTATTCCAACTTCCCGAAGTGATCCCGGTTAGATCCCTCCAAAAGTTCAGTATCCTGGCATGGTGTGCCAGGTAATGCTGGGGAGGCTAATCTAGAGACCGGAGTCTTAGACTCACCTAACCACCAAGAGGGTTTGGAAAACCCTACCAGTTTGAGGATCCAAGGGTTCACTCTTCTCAGAGAGAACGCGCGAGGACAGCCTGTCGACCCACTGCAAACCTGGCCTATATATATGCCGAGTTACGTAATCCCAGGTTCCGCCGCGCCACTCTCGTGTGCAGCATTACCTGGAACCACTATGCAGTGAGGATTAACTCCTGTGCCATCTTCCGAAGAGCGAATGTACTGCCTCCAGATCACCCTGCCCCCTCCAAGTATAATTAAGAGATAATAGAGGTGTTTTAGACGAAGTCTACAATAGATACTATCATTAATACATTATGTACAGTATAAAATTGATATAAGTGATAAATGATTATATAATCATTCAGTAGTCGTGGAAGAATATAGAGTAAAACTTATTTTTGGTGAGTCCTATCTTCCCCCATGCACATCAGGGTTTACAGTAGAAACATGACTGTGTATTATAAATGAGCCTGTGATTGACAGCTCGAAGAGCAGTAGGCGTGGTGTGGGAGAGCACTCTACACCCATAGACTCGTATTCACATGGGAACTCATACTCAACGCCAATGGAGAATTGTGAAAAATATGCAATAGGCGATGATGTCACAAACATTAGCTGATCAGTCGGTGATAGGAGTGAGATAAAATCTGAACCATACTTGATGCATAGCTGCTGTAAATATACCATTCCTTTTAATATGATACTTGATCATACTCAGCTTTGCCCCGTGAGATGACTCTTCAACCGAACCTCATGGAGTATTTTCAATGGCTACATATCTTGATGTAGTTCCTTCTTAGCACCTACACAGGGTGATGGATATGGAAAAGGATGAATAAAATCAATGATGAAATAGCCTGGAGCGTTATCTACAAATACCTTTGCCAAACCAATCTGTCGGGTTGTTGAATGGTGAGAATTAGTGATTTATCCTACCCCTAATAAAAAAATAGGCTTAACATTGGGTCACTGTATTCGGTCTGGAGTTCAGAAAAATGAAAAATATCGCTCTAGTGGGATACACTTGACAAATGACGTCATTTGTTAATGTAGAAGTAATTTAGACAGGCAGGGTAGGATAAATTCTAAACCAAACTCGAGTTAGTCGTATTATTGTTTATCGCACTCCGGCAAGATCGCGTATTACTGCTCTCGGCTTCGCCTCGCGCAGTAATACGTGATCTTGCTGTCGTGCAATAAACAACAACACAACTAACTCTTGTTTGGTTTCTCCATAATATTTGTTGATATACGCACTTCACCAACCCAGACATACCTCTTCCCATTGAGAATTAGGCATTACTAACATGGGGGAAATGCCCGATTGTAATCGGCAAAGTGGGGTATCATCAAGCATCGACATCATTGTTCCCGATTTTTCCGTATTATACTCGGCGATGGAGACAGAATTTTTTTTAAAACTTTCTTTGTTTATACTGAATCCGATCAGTATTAATGTACTGGTTTGCTCAGTGCATGATTTGATTATAACCATACAATCTGCTTTGAATACACTCCCTTTCCTATTTTAATAGAAATATAAAGACTATACTCCAATTACACTCCGAATGATATTGTCATTTGTTTAATACAAAGTTGTCCAAATCTTATAAGGTAGCCAGACGGGCCTCGGTTTTGACAATAGAATCGATGATGGTATGTGTTGATATATACACACGTCACCGACCCGATCACAACTCTTCCCGATAAGAATCGGGCACTACTACCATGCAGTGATTCCCAAAGATAATTCGTGAGAGTCGGGTACCATCGTACATCAACATCACTGTTCCCGACGATTCCCGATTATAATCAGCGGATCCAGTCGGTGAGGATCAATGATAATATATGTCAATGACTTTAAGCTAACCTCTAGGAATGTATACATGATTTAAAATAATGTATGAAGAAGTTGTATAAATTATGAAAAAAACATTGCAACCAACACACTGTATTTGCCCCCCCCCCCCCTCTATTTCGATGTATATAACCCCCAGTAAAGGCTATAACACAGTAGCGGCACCTAGTTATTTTCTAATACTGATAATTATCAATTCAAACCCCCAAGAAAACCACTCAACCTAAAATCAACGCGTCTGGGCTTATTTTGAATAACCCTTCAACTTGATTTAAAATAATGGTGTGAGACGTAAGCTGTAGCCGTGTTGAAATTACGACCACAAGTGAGTCTCCGCTTTGTATCTTGCAAAGCAAAGATAGTGGTGTGAGACGTTATCTTGCAAGGCAAAAAAACAAAACAAATCGGGACCGATTTCTGAGAAGTTTTTCTTTTATGAATTGATAAAAAAAAAGATTTACAACCTGAATGCAGCGACTTGGTGTAAGACGGTATCTTGCAAAACAACAAAATAATTAAATAAGTTTTTTTTTAGTTAATTAAAAATAATGTACAACCTGAACGTAGCGACTTGCCCCTCGTTGGACAACTTGGAGCTGAACTTCTCCGGGAGGGCGGCATCCACAGATCCGGCCCAGCGGACCCCCCGGCGAGCCCGGCAGTCGGGCGCGGGTTTGTTGTTAGCAGGCGGCGCGACGTCGCGGTCATTGAGCATTCGCTTGTTGTAGAGCTCGCGGAACATCATGAGACTGACGACGGACGCCAGGCTCGGGTAGCGGCGTCTCGGGGCAGCGTCTGTCCCGGACGCCGCGTCTGTCCCGGACGCCGCGTCTGTCCCGGACGCCGCGTCTGTCCCGGACGCCGCGTCTGTCCCGGACGCCGCGTCTGTCACGGACGCCGCGTCTGTCACGGACGCCGCGTCTGTTCCGGACGCCGCGTTCTCCTCAGGCTCCGAGTTCAGCATCGTAATGGAGAATCTTTTTTGTCCCGGTCTCAAATCGTTGTCCAGGGACAGTAGTGATAACCTCTTCAAGAGGCTTCTGGGAATGACGTAAAACTGATCCCCCTCCTCCTCCTCCTCCTCCTCTTCATCTGACACAGGCGCCGCCGAGTGTTTCCGTTGACTAACAACCGACGCCCACACCTTAATGGCGGCTGACTTGAAGAGGTTCTTCTTCTTGCCCGCTGTCCCTGCACTCTGACCTCTCATCGCCCGTTTCGGGGATCTAGATTTCCCCCGGGTGCTGAAGGTACCACCAATGTGAGGTAATCGTGCCGATTTCGATCTGGAGCGACTTCTAGCGGCAGGCACGGTGGTGGTACCCAAACCTCGTACATCCTTTGTTTGTCTGCTTCGGCTGGTATCCATCACCCGGGCTGAGAACCCGACTTTTTTACCGGCCCGGGGTGGTCCAGGAACACCGGAGGACCGTGCTCCTTGGCGGTCCTTCTCCATGGTCAAATTCACTCTGAGGACCCTGGATGTAAAGAAGCACAAGGGTTGGACTGGAGTATGTCCCGTTATCGCCAGGCCCAGGGCTCACGGCTTTTCAAACGTATCGCGGAGCTGAGACCGGTTCTGGGAGCTGTTTCAAAATCGAGTGAAGTCTCGCAAGCGGCACGTCGCATTTCAAAGCGAGAGGCCGCAACAGCGAGCGGCACTTTGAATCAAAATGAAACAGCTCCCTTGACGGACTACACACGGGGGCGGGGATATTACATTGTGGCTATAACTGCTCCGCAAACCCTCCACGACTCAGCCATAGATGCCCTAGACAAACAGTGACTGCAGGTGAGAAAGCCAGGCTTTCAGTGCTTCGTCAGCCTATCGCCTTAGCCGTCAGTCCAGGCCTAAATCCCCGCCACACAACATGCCCAGGAGGGTTTAGGAGGTCGCCGTTAACTCTTCCACTAAAATGTCGCCTCCATGGCGAGCCTGCCCGCTCTTGTATTGACCAACATAATTTGGTAATTATAGTGAACGATCTGACCATGCTGTAAATGCTACAAACGAGATGGAGAGTCGTTGTTTTTACGGAACGAGGTGTCTGGCAGAGTTCCGTAAATAACATCGATTTCCATTACTTGGTGTAACATGTACAACTATGGTAGTTTGTTCTTAATCTATCATATGCACGAATTTAAGAACATTTTAGCATAGATTGGTATCGAAACCATGTTCTTCAATTCTCTCAAAAACAAGTGCCTTGGTATATACTTCTTAGTGTATAGCACTGCACATTTTCTGTATTCTATGACATTCTATTATATGAATCTATACCCCTTTAGAATTTTTGTATATCCTATTATAATAGTATCATTTTAATTTTTTTTTATTTATCCTGGGGATACACACTCAGCCTGAAGGCTGGTTTTAATGTGCGCCTAGTGTCTATTATTCGTTCATACGGGTCTCATTTGTTTGATATTTAATGTAAAAAAAAAAAATCCGTAGCATTTTAAAACTAGCTGTTTGATTCACAACAATTGGACATTGCAGGAGACTCAACCCAGACCTGGATATAAGGGTTAAGTCTGCATCCATCTGGGCGTGTTCGTTATTGTCATTAGGGCTTATTGCACACAAGAGGTTCCCAACCCGGCTTTCTTCATGGGATGTTTCATTCATTTATTTGACAAGGATCGCTAAAATTTCGGGGGCCGCACTCATTAAAGCAATATGGGGCCCCATGATCAGGGTAATTTCCAATTTCTTTGCGTATTGCGAAATATACAATCAGAGATTCATTTTAAAAGAAAAGAATCAGCGAATTTTAGGGGATGGGGGGCGTTTTTGTGTGGTATTGTTAATGAACAAGTAAAATCAAGTAATAGCATTAGCTTGGTAAACATCATGTTTTTGATCGATATTTGAGAGTACATTGCTTTTTAGAATGATTTTATGGGGTAAAGAGGGAAGAGATTCAAATCCCAACTTTAATAGGTAAACTATTGAATATGGGTCATTTATATCAGCATTACTGATTCCTTGAAATCACAAAAAAACCGTATGTTTTGTAAATCCAGATTGTCCACGTTTTTGTGCGAAAAAGTGGACTGGTAAAACCACATACAAAATCACTGAAAAAGTTTATTTTTACAATTTCTAGAACTAACATTTGACGCCACTTTCTGTAGGAGTTGGGGCCTCTGGATTTAACATGATTTTAAGCGGATAAACAGCACAGCTTTGTGTGGGCATGTCTCACTCCACCCCTCGTCCAGCCACAGGTCAGGAGAGAATACGAACCCTTATTGTTAACCTCGCCCACTTAGCGGAGTCCCTATAAGTGGATATAAAATACTACTTAACTTGTTTAGTCAACAAATATATATCCAATGTGATGTGTATGTAGGCGACAAGAGCTATTTGCCGTGTTCACCCATAGGAGGTCACAACCTCTTTTGAAACTATTTGGTACTGATATTTATATTTAAACCTGATTAAATACTGATTTCCAAGAAGGTTGGGTTTGATTGAACAGGCAATCCTAGTCTAAATCCCGATTAATTTAAATAACAATAGATAATCCGTTCAGCAAATATGTCTTATTTCCCGGTCTATAATTATATCCCTTTGTGTATTTTATTCACTTTGATTGCACGTATATTCAACTCCTAGGAGGCCCACAATCCCATTAGTTAGGAAAGCGAGTACAAAGGGTCTGGGGCCTACGCTTTTTAGCTTTAGTAGATTTTTATTGCATTTTATTAGGATTATTGGCGAGGGGGTGACTGCATGAGAGTAGTTACCAGGTCCTACATTATTGAAAGAGTTCAAAATGTTGATCAAAGAAAAAGAAGTAGCTGATCAATATTCCCCTAATTGACCACACGTTCATAACCTTTCATCATCCTTCTTATCAAACAAATTACCTAACATAAATTAATTATATGTATGTCAATCTAGATGTAACAAATAATATCAAGTACCATTAAGTTGTTTCTTAAAAACTTGCTGTATACGAGAGAAAACAATAAGGACATTTAAAAAAAATGAAATGTTGATGTACTTTGGTCATCGTTAACTTCCTCACCTCTGTTTCTGTTTAATGCATATTTGTAATTACCCTCCCGAAACACACTCTACCTTTCATAAATCTTGAATCTACCTCATGTTGTAAAATTCACCCAATAGTGTGGGGCTAACGAAATTGGACAAACCAGCGTCCACCAGAACTAGTGTCAAGAATGTTATCCAACCCCTGGTATATTTCTCCATTGAGTTAAAAGGAAACTTGATACCTTAATCTGCTCTGTATTATACTCTTTGATTTAAGCTTCACCATTGATTAGATATCAAAGGAACCATATAATTTCTTAGACCGCTCTATATCAACTAAGTAACACTTTATGAGTACATAAAAGATAGATGGAGAGGAAGGGTTAAAGGCAAATGTAATCACCCCCAAGTAGCTTCCTCTAGATAATGTAAGGATAGAGATAATATGAGGACATTATACGTAGAGTCTAGTCCGAGGCAATTACGACTTCTTTTATCTGAAACCAATAAATATTGTATTTATCATTCATTATTGCAAATTTAAGTCATCAAATTGAAGACAAAATGACCGCCTATCTTCTCATATACTGCTTTGCATTCATGGAACGTTTTTTTTCTGTAGCCTAATATTTATTCCGTGTAGGCCGGAGATAACGACCACCCGGAGTCTCCACCCGGTGGATCACAGACTCTCTATAGGGGCCAGAGCCATTGTTAGTTCATATAGCTATCACTAGGTGGCTATCAGTATGGCAGGCCCCTGGGGGGGGGGGGGGGGGGGGCAGATCTATATTCTAGCTCTTTGTTCCTACAAAATTCAACTGCCTTTCAATGTTTTACCATGGTTCCCTTGACTCTCTACACCCATCCTAGAGCAGGATGAGATACTGATTCAACCCAGGACATGATGTTTTCCGCATGGAGCACTTTATATACATATGTGAGTAAGGCTAGAGTTGTGACACTTCTCAATTATCACTCACTTCTTTTGCACCTCCATTAGTGAAGAACACCTTCATTTTCACCTCCATTAGTGAAGAACACCTACCCAGGGGGCGTCATGGCCGCCCCCATGGCTCATAGGCTATATGCCGTATAGGTTTAGTATGGAGACTCTGTATTATGTGGATACAAAAAACATAGGAAAACACCCATAAAATGCAAAATCGGATTTTATTGAACCAACAAACTGCACTCTCCTTGTATTATTGTTCGTGCAGCGCCGACCGCGGTCGTTACATAACAGCTACCACAAGATTCACACATGTAAATTAGTCACGTGACAGGGTCACATGACCGGGTCGCCAAGGTCACACAGCTCACTAACACGCACTTCGGGCGGGAACCAAGGTCAAGGACACTCATCGTCAGGGGTTGATATAGCTTTGCTATAACCTTGAATAAAAGGACCAATATTTAAGCAAGTCAATGAAGTGCGAACCTCTACTTAAGAACTAAGCATTTGTGATTATTTCACATGGCAGGGTGGTGATGCAATTTATTTCAAGGTAAAATAATGCACTGCTTTATATAGAAATTCATTTATCCTACCCCTAATAAAAAACCGCCATAGACTTAACATAGGGAAATTCTATGTGGCAGGCCGTGACATAAAGTGTTTTTTTATGCCACTAGAGTAATAACAATATTGACCAATCAGAGAGCAGGATGTCAGCTACTATGAAAAAAGTTCTGTTGGTCGTTGACTCAATATTTATCTTTTAGTAATACAAAAGCATAGACGGGGTAGGATAAATACGAAACCGAACGAGAGGACTTGTCAATGTTTATGCCACGACGGGAAGGTCGTGAATTACTACATGAGGCGTTAGCCGAGTGCAGTGAGGAGCAGACCTGACCAGAGTGGCATAAACATTGACAAGTCTAACTCTCGTTCGGTTTCTACTAATTCCTTTCATTCAATAGACAATATCGGTTTCCACGATTCACTGGAAAAAACGACTCATTTATCAGAAGAGGGAGATTTTCTCTTTCAACAAATAGATAAATATGACTGCGCATTTCGGAAGTGGATCCAAATACAACTCGGTTATCTGATCTTAGGAAAACAGCGATGTTGCATCTCCATCTTGCCCAACGTCACACTGGGTCAGAAATGGACGTTGTGACGTAAGTGTATCATACGGACATTCTAGAGATATGGGGATCGGGCACCGTGGTTGACAGACAATGGGCGGTTAGGTACAGTCTGATCATGGGCACTATTCACGAACTGGTCCATAACATAATGGCCTGTTCACACTGTGAGGAACATAGGTTCCCCCGGGCTCAAAGTGGGCCTACCTATGTACCTCAAAACGCACAGTGTGAACTACAAGATTCCTGCTCGTCTGAGACTGGGCGTACCTAGTATGCCCAGTCTCAGATTGGAGGCACCTCAGGAAAGCCCAGTCGCAAGGATTTTTTGAATATCAAAAATGTTTGATATTTGGTACCGCTAGTCTGAGACTGGGCGTACCGTTGTACCTCCAATCGGAAGCGTTCCAGTTGCAAGGGAGGTAGTTCACACACATATTTGCTCATATTTTGCGACTGGGTGTACTCCTAGTTTCAAGCGTGGTACCTCCAATCTGAGACTGGAGGTACCCGCTCGCAAGCCCTCCAAGTCGCACAGTTTGAACTGCCCCTAAGGTGGAACTGCATCCAGAGATGTAGCTGTTGAATATACATCACAAGTTTAGGTTGCGAGATGATCACACGAGGCAAAGCAGGGTGAGAATACGTAGCAGACCAAACCGAACAGTGCAATTTCACTGGCTATGGATCAAGTGCGGTTCAGATACAGGAACCAACACAGGAACTATAATGAATAAATATCAATTTTGTTTGTGCTCATAGAAATACATTATGATAGGATCTGGAAAACAATTGTGTCAATACTATCCAACGGGTGGTTTCCAACGGGTGGAAGCCCTTTAAAATTTCAATATAATGTTCCATTCCATACACCCAAATTCTATATAGAGAATGAATTTGAACAACCCAAGACCATAGGGATTGTGTGCTTACTGTGCTATTTTGAGATAAAATCCTGTTTCAAACACAGTCGACAGCGTTTTGACCAAAAACACCCTAGTGTCTGTACCAATTCGTGAATTTTGCCCTGGTAGTATCATTGGCCTGGGACTTGAGTGATAAAATCACTTTTGGCCTAGAAAAACGCAACTATTAGCGAGAGAAATGTTTGGTCACACAAAGCGATTAGATTCCTTGTTGTTTCATGTTCAGAGGTTGATTACAGGCGACTATATGGCCACTTGGTTTGCTTAAACAGGTCCAGATCTAGGGGTGTCAGTTGAGGTAAGATAAAAAGAATAGAAATATTCCCATGGTCAGAAAAGTGGAAATATAGTTCATGTGGAATTTACTGCTTCAGAGAGACTGAGAAATCATATCTGTGGCAGCCCCAGCATGGGGGCAGAGGGTTTGTAGGTAACCAGATATGTTATCAAAGTGAATGAGGCTTAGTTTATTTCATTTCCGTTTTATAAAGGGAAAAAGAATCGTACATGTTGAAATGAAAACGTCGATTTTTATGAAGAAATAGCAGGCTGCAATCTTGTAGATCAGAAACAACTTGTTATCTCGAAGTTGTTATCTCGGGGGCATTACAGTGCCCCGGGCTCGTAGGAACTTCAATTCCCCTTCAATACTAGGTACCTCAGGTACCTCGGGTAATTAACTAATCAATGTAAGACCACTAAAACGGCAAATACCTGTAATCAAAACATCATTTGTGGAGGCCAGTTAGAACTAGGCTTAGTCCTTAAGCTGTTGGGCTTTGAAGCTATTATGTCGTTTTGGGTCTCATTTGCTACTATTGAAGTGTACTTTACTACAATGTATATATATATATATATATATATATATATATATTTATTCTTTTATCTGTCACTAAGTTACGATGACAGTTGTTGAGTGTATTAAAAAATATTCATTTAAAGGATTGTAGAATGGCACACATAATCTCGAAACACATATAGTGAACGTATTGAGCTCTGCTATCCGGAAATGGTGTTTTGAGCATGGGTATCTGCCATTATAGTGGATCCGGAAATGGTGTTTTGAGCATGGGTATCTGCCATTAAAGTGGGCTCACTTTAGCACCCTATTAATTATAGCCGATTTCACTCCCGATGTGGTCAAGATGTACTCCAGTTTCAGTCCTGCCACAAAAAGTGGCCTATGCCTGGAGCTCATCGATGCAATGGAATAAGGTAGGTGTGCATCAGCACCAAAACTGGAGTAGATCTTCACCACATCGGGAGTAAAATCCGCTATATGCAATCAACCCTTGGTTAATTCTATAATTTTGAAGCGGCAAGCAATCTGATCACTTCAAGTGACCACCCGTTTAGGAAAGGATGCAGAATTCTTGATAAACATGCATACTGCAGGTAGTTACGTAATACATTGTTGGCATTATTCGGCAGGATTCACACTTGAGGTTACATTACTTATGCTGGCAACAGGATCTCCTAGAGCTGGGGGTGGGAGGGGGTTAGGGTAGTGGAGAGCCTAGGAATGATGGACGGGACTGAGACACATAGCTATCCAGTTATAAGAGCAGTCATTCGCCCCCAACGCCAAACAAAAACCCCAGGTGGCAGATGTGCTCACGAGTGGAACATAACAGAGGTTAGCCCTCGACCTGCGGGGGTGGTTCAGGTCGAAGCTGGGATACTATAAAGGAAACCTATGAAAGTATAGAGTCAGAGCTCGTATCCTATCTAGTTTGAATTGCGTAGTAATTCACAAGGCAAAGCTGCGTGAACTACGTAGGTATTCAAATGAGATGGAATCAGGCGCTGACCCTAAACTTGAATAGGTTTCTGAATTTATCTCACCCTTCACATTGACTTACGGGCTACTCTTTGTGACAAAATCCCCCATTCATATTTTGTTCTAATACTCAATGGGCGTTGGATAAGAGTTTCCAATTTTAAGCCTATGGGGTAAAAAATACCAGGGGTGAGATAATGGCGCCTATGAAATATCAGTGCTATGTGGATGGTGATCAACACTGCAAAGATCAGAAGGAACTGCATCGAGATCTGTAGCCACTGAAAATACACCAGGAGTTTCGGTTACGGAGTTATCTCACGAGGCAAAGCGAATGGCGTATTTTCAGTGGCTATGGATTGAGAGTAGTTCAATTTTGTTCCCATCCCATCACTGACTGATTAGCTGACGTTTGTGATGTCATTGCCCATTGAGTACTTTTTAATTTTTTTTTACAATACTCCATAGCTGTTGAGTATGAGTTCTCAATATCAAGTCTATGAGGATATAATACCAGGGGTGAGATAAAACTTCGGGATTCAACTTAATATGGATGGCATATAAAAGCAGGGTGGCAGAAGAGAGCCGAAGTGAAATAAATAAGGAAAGGGTATGGGTTTTAAGCTGTGGATGATGGCCAACGATTGCCAATGGTTATGGTGATGGTTAATCGTGTGGCACTTGGATTGACACTATCTGAGGAGAGAAATATATAACTCTGGGATTAATTGCTGTTATGGATGGATAGGGCAGGTACTAATGTGGAAACTGTAATTAACCATGGAGATGAGGTGCGATGTAGAATTTAGATGGGGAAATATTGTTGAATCATGGTATGGCACTATGTTAGGTAATGTGACAGGGAGAGGGATGGATTGTATGCCAGGACATGTAGTATACAGAAACAGGGTCACTGTGGCTGTACGTGATGAATACGCGGTAAAATTGACGATACAATGACCCGATGCCCCAGGCAGAGGTTAATTTTATTTTCAATTCTACCAAGTATTTATCACGTACAGACACAGTATGGCTGTTTTTGTTTGATTATATACCTTGAAATAACCATTTTTACTTTTGCTTTTTGGACGATTTGATGGGTTTTGCAGCCGTCCATACCCCGTACGTCACATAGATACCGGTACGCCACGTATGTGTTTTACGGCCATAGATATGACATGGGATAGAGCTGGCGGTATATGTAGGATATACGGCCACAGGTATGTAATAACAGTATCATTGCTAACATCAACAGGAGAGGGTTAAAGGTAGGGCACATAGATATCCAGTTATGGGGGCGGCCAATCGCCCCTGATACCAAACAAAACACCAGATGGCAGGTGCACTCAAGAAAAGAATATATTCAAGAGAGGTCCGCTCTAAAATAATAACCACATCCTCGCAGGTCACGATGGAAACACCTGTGATTCCATAGTGGATATCCGGGGAAACAGGATATGCTATGTGCCATATAGAAACCAGAGAAATGAGACTGGGATTAGTAGCAGTGGTGACAACAAAACAGCAGAGTATTGGAAAAGATGGGGATAGAAGCATACAGTGTGTGTCATATATACACAATATTGACTGGTTTCAGATACAAGCAGTCTTATGCTCCGAGGAATTGACGCGTGGTAATATACTAGTGCAAGCGTGGATATTGCGCAGAGTCAACTCCGAGGAGCATATAACCGCTTTTATCTGAAACAAGTCTATATCATATTTATTATCCACCTTTTCCTGACAAGTGGCGAACCGATATTAGTTCATTTTAGGTACGCACTATTTTTCCGTATGCTTGCTTTATCGGAACACGGAGACTACACCTTATCTGTATTCTCTGGGTATGGTGATACACACTCCCCATGTGTTTTCAATGGACACTTTGTGTTAGTTGGATAATGAAAGGCGATCAACCCATTCACTGCAGCAAGATGCCTCTAGACACTCAATAAGACTTTACCTCATTCAGTCCTGCATCCTAGCAGTTGCATCACTTGGTTATCTTGGGTATAATTTTGAAGCGACCCCTTTGAGTCCAGAACCTAAGCTCTGAGATCACATATTTTACAAGTATAACCATGAAACCCTGGGTTTCCGTGGTTGCAATATTCGAACCCACAGTGAATTAGAAGGGTATCTTATACTTTCAATGAAATAAATCTAAATAAGTTAATTTTTTAATCTAAATTTGCACTTATTTCCTGTTTGGAATAACTCCTAAAAAGGCATCTTCCGGCCCTAGGTGGCAATGCCGCCAGGTTTCTTCAGGACTGAACGAGTTTACAAAAATAATGCATATAGATGAGACTTTGATTTAGTATACAGAACATTATAAGTTACCATGAAAGAATACTGTCATCAAATGACAATGGTATCTTTAGGTTTAAGGTGCCTGCAATAAGAGTGGTGTTACTGGAGGCAATGCCTCTGGTGTGATGCGGTGTCACGGGAGTTTCCACGTAGTCATGGTACTACTTCCGGGAAGTGACGTCAACAGCTATGTATACGTCGCTAATATCGTACACCTTAGTATTTAACACTTACTGGAGTTACAATAGTATCAGTAGATTTAACACTAGGAATGTGAAAAGTGCTATAAATAATGATGAAACACTCTGTACACTTCACATCCTATCTCTGAGGAACTGTGTCACAAAATGAACATCAGTTACCGGAAGTAGTTAAAATACGTCTGATGCATGCTCACAAACTATGGTGAGGCATCGTGGAAACAGAGGCAAAAGTGCTGCAGGGAAATGGTTAACCTGATGTTAAGAATTGGTAGACAGAAATAAGTGAAAACATAGTTAGTGAGCCCATAGCGATTGCCGTTCGACCTCTTTTGTCCATTAAAATACGGTCCGATGCCAGATGCGTAAGGGCCATAGTTATAGGACTAAAGACCGAGAATGGAACCGCTACGGGTTCATTCACATTTCCTTATTGTCATATATCTAAAAAAACACGGAAAACACCTTTTCATTCACCCCCAAAGTCATGAAATCATAGCTCGTTCATTATATACCCCTAGCAATGGGTAGTATTTCATAGACGTTCGGTCATAGGTGTAAACATTGGCAAGAAGCAGGGGGGAACATACTGCCTAAAAGCCGTTAGAAAAGAAGAATAAGGGTAGGTGGCACATCGCCAGAATACTGTGGCACTTATCTTCTTGTTGCTTTGGGATAGTAAAGTATCACCCATACCTGAGTGGTTAAACATGACAAATTGTTGTACCTGAATAGCTTTCAGATGATGGGTAACTTCCATAAGAAATCTCCTTTGATTTTGATATAACAACATTTGTTCAGATAGTATATATATAATATTGAATGGGGTGACTAGTTATGAAACTTAATGTCCTTAGATCATTCAGGCACCCCTGCTTTTGCTGATGACAGATTGGTGAACATGTGCACAGACTAGACGGAAGTTGATGGTGTCAGCAATTGAGTACAAATCGCTGCCGAGAAATATCCCAGAGAAATGCTGTCTTCAGAGTTTTTGTTCAAAGGTAACACGCAAGTATTCACTGTTTGCATACTTTAAAGCTTTTGGGACCATTTCATTTGCAGCTGCACCACTCTACAAACGTATTACAAATGAAACCCGTATGTCTAAACGGTAGCCTCGTCAACAAGACACAAAACAGATACCTTCAAGCCTATAAGACATTGACACTGATCCCCAATTCTCACCGATGCAATGTTCGTAATGAATAGGTAACAATCGCTGTTGACGACCGATATCCTCAAACAGCGACCTGACTTTTTTCTGGCAATTTTTATTAAGGGAATATTGCGTTTACAATCACCGAATTCAGCGATACAGCCGTTCTTCCAATTAAGCCCTTGCCCCCTACTCCTCATTCTAATGGCGGGTGCTAAGCCGAATGAGCAGTGGGTACCATTTTTTGTGTAAGTCTTTGGTATGACCCAACCAGGTTTGAACCTATGACCTCCCATGCTCGAGCCGAACACCCCTACCACTTAGCCACTATAAGTGAATTCCTGGCCTCCGCTAAGACTTAAATGCCCAGAATTAGACAAACATTGCTCACCATTTTGGACACCCATCCCTTAATATAAATGTTCTCTTTGGATTTATAAGAATGACCCTTGAGGTGTAAAAAATATCTAGAAATCCAGAAACATCCGAGAAAATCCCATGAGTGATGACTGTCGGTGGAGACGGATACAGATTGGACAGTATGGGGATGTCGATGTCTCATAGGCTTTTATAGTTCAGCTAATTCTTGTCACTAACATATCTCAGCTTGTATCCTGTAGCCTATAAGTAAAGAACCATCGAGGTTGGGCATTGTAGCGCTTACCTCATTGTTGATGGCATTCTAACATTGAATAACAACAGTGAACAGGTCTACACCAGGCAATGACAAACATCTGCACCTCGAAAATCAGGGTGGCAGGCATCATACAATGAGGGATAAATAGTCGCAAATGCAAAGGTTTTCTTAGCAATTTTGATATTATAAAGTTCATAATATTTCCTTACTGCTATAGATCTGAGATAATGAATCTAGTGTTCTTCATATTTCAACAATTTTCCTGTCAATTCAAAGCACAAATAGAACTTTCTACATTAATATAAATGTGTTTTCCATCAGTTTCCATTGGTAGCATCATACCTCAAATACATCGATGAATTATTTTGTACTTGATTACAAGAATTATAATCCTTATTCCTTCTTTGCCCTATATGATAGAAGAAACTGCAGCTTGAAAAAATCCCATGAAATGTCACCAATTTGTTTTTGGAATAATACATTTTTGCACTGAAATAAACAGTCTTGAAATGATGAATCTATTCTTTAGAAAGCAGAAATATGCGACACCACAATGACAGAAGAGGAATTCTTTGCAGAATAAAATACCGATTCTTGTATTGTTTGTTGGCCCTTTGTCATAATTACCACCTCTGACCCCAGATTAGCAGTTGCTCCTGCAAAATGCGTTTCCACTTTGCGACCAGTCTAGAAAAGACAAACATTGCCACCAAATGTGACGATCAGGCCCCAAAAAGGGTACATTTCATCATCGCAGAGTGGAATGGGACTATATTTGGCCCAAAATGGGTTAATTTCATCATAGCAGTGAAATTTTGACTATATTTTGCCCAAAATGGGTGCATTTCATCGCGGTGGGAATTGGGACTATATCTGGCCCAAAATGGTTGCAGAGTGGAATTTGGACGATATTGGGCTTTATATTGATATAATGATTAGTTGCCTTTGCCTGTTGTAGACGAAGTGTTGTCACTCTACTTTTCTTGAATCCAGCTACCATATAGGGGGGTCTCACTGAGAGTGTGCTTAGGACATCATACTATGAGGGACAAGTATTTGCAAATGCAAAGGTGAAACTACGAGAAGTGACATCCGCAAAATAGACATTACAGTCTGAAGGTACACACAAGCGGTCTTACCATACTCCACACCATTTGTTCAATTTATGGTACAATTTTGGGCGCTGATGAAACTTTAATTTCTCATATCAGGGATGCAAGTCATCGTTAGGAAAAAATCGGAAATAGTATCTAGAGGGAAAACATGACTGGTCAGTGTTGGGACTGGTAGTAAAACATGCTGCGGTACGTATGTCCTTAAGGAGACTCACTTATTTTACGAAAATAAAATAGTTGACACCGCCTGATGGCACCTTTCAGTTGGCGGGCTCTCGGTGGCCTGTTGCTGCCAGTCACCTGGGTCCAGTCAAAGTATGGCCATGGGTGGCCATCTATTAGATATTGCAAGATTTTGATCATAATAAATAACAACCTTGTAATTTTGGATATCCGTCATTTACTGAAGCACTTGCATCCCTGTAATATCAATTCAGATCAAACCCGTCAGTTGACAATACACGAGAACTCTTATCATGGCGCTCAGGTTTTTGGAAAAAGTTGTTAAATTTGACCTGCCATTTGAAGCAGTATTATATGGAGATATTGTTAGTGTGCCCGAATGGAATATCCTCCGTGTTGTTTTGTGTCAGAAATATACACGGAGTTCTAAGAACGAGGTGAATATTTCCGACCAAAGCAAGGAGTCACAATTCTCCTAATTATCATATAACTGGAAATCATTAAAAACGCCATTAAACAAAAAGTCACGTGGTACGGAGTGCACGAACTATCAATTCGTGTACAGTGTGCACGAATGAAATCCGTATGGCTGGCGCATGAGTGTGAGACATTTGCGCATAGGTATATAATAATATTGTTGACCCTTCACTTGAGAGAAGCTGTATAATGCGCCAGATTTTATTGAGATTAAAACATAGTCTTCGCTCATACTATTAGTTCGTGTACAGTGTGCACGAATGAAATACAGCAAGTGCTAAACCCGACCCGGAGACGAGTTCCCAGCGACCGCACAAAAATACTGCGTTTTGTTCTGAATAAAATACTCCACTCGTAGATTCTGTAGCAGTGGTATCGACACACAAGCAAATACACGATGGTGTAAAATATTAAAATTTTTCTCCTGTTACCGTTAACCCTGAAACGCTGTGGGAACGAAGAGGTCAAGATTTCTGATGACCAGAAACGGTACACTTTCACATGCTCATATATGCCAGGTATAATGCAATGGAACATGTGTGTTTCTATTAAGTCATGGGGTTAGCGTTGAGAAACGCATAAAATTCATGACGTATATTGTCCCGCGTTCAAGTACCTCTCGAGGGTAAACCAACCTACCACTCTCAACTGAGCAAATATTAAAACTCACCAATTTTATCAACATTATTAAAACTCTCCACGTGTATATTCCAAGACATGTAATAATGCGTATCATAGCAACATTTTTCGCAATTTCCAACATTTAATATATCTTAGATATACCGATAACAAGCCAAACAGACAATATGAAGAATGTGCATATTTTAACTGAAAGTACCATTATTAAGTACTTTGTAAATATCCTTAAAGGTATGACTATATTCAACACAAAGGCCAAACAGCACAAACAGAAACCATCTTTTGGATAAATGGAATGTCAGAAACGAATGTACATTTTCTTTATGCATAGCATGAAACATTTTTGAACACAGGTTTTAATTCAGCGTGGCTGTATCAAGATAACGAGAATCAAAACTGCATTTTTTCTAAACTTCAGTTGACCAACAAGAAACACTGGCCCGTCCCTTCGCTTAAATATCTGTCCTACGACTAGGCAATGTAATAACTCCCGTAGCAATAAGTAGTAGCTAGTTGAGTATTACCGATGGCTTACAAGTCTTTCAAACTGGGATCAATTTGTCCTAAGTTGCGAAAAAAAACGACGATAATGGAGGAAACCTGCCAACCCATAACATTGAGCGTATTAATAACACCGTTTATAATTTAAAAAAAAAAAGAATTAAAAAAAAGAAGAATGATTTGTGAGTCTCACCGTATGTTTTCAATTACCATAAAGGAACTCAAGCAAGAACTCCCGCGTATTTCCTTCTGAAAGCCAGTAAAGTCTCGAATGTAAAAACAAGAAAAAAAAGTAAAAAAAGGGATAACAATTTAGTAAACCACAAAAAAAACAGGAAAACCGGGAATGACCAGATAAAGGCCATCTTTGTTAAAACTTGGATTTTAGGAGCGATTCGGATTTGTTCATTTGGAATATATATACATATATATGCCATATATATGTTATATATATATGCCATATATATATGTTATATATATTTGCAATTCCTTCGGATTTCAAGTAGCTGTTTAATTGTAGCCTTGTTTACTCTGCCAGACTTCAAACACAGGAAACTGAAATGTCAGAAATAAGAATGCATATTAACATCTTCTTTTCCATGTGCATATAAGGTAAGCTCGTACACCATACGCATCTACAATAAAACTTGTGCCTGGTTACATGAAGGATAGAACCATAGTCACTTGCTTCAGATACATGTAAAAAAACTTCTTTTACAACGAAATGGTCCTCAGGATACCATAAGCTTTTCTCAGAGTCATCTGTGCAAAGGAGACTTTTATTCCATGGAGTAGTCGTGTTGTATTATAGAAGAAACCAATGAGAGTGATTAATCTTGACAAATACACCAAGAGTTTGACGCATAGTAATTTCACGAGGTAAAGCCGAGTGAAATTACAAAGCGATAAAAACAAGTGGCATATTAGTTACACCTGACCACTCCGATTAGTTTCTGTTTTTATCCCACCCCTGAACGCTGGTTGGGTATTTTTAATTCTACGCGAAAGAGTGTGGAGTAATCTCACGAGACAAAACTGAGTGAGTTGATGTATTATACCACAACTAATGCCACATTGTCAATAGCTATGGATCGAGTGCGGTTCAGATTTTATCTCACCCTTATCACTGACTAATAACCTAATGTTTGTGACATCATCGCCCATTGAGTTTGATTTTTAAAATACTTCATGGGCATTGAGTACAAGTTCCCAATGTTAAATCTATGGGGAAAAAATACCAGGGGTGGGACAAATAGTATGGAGAAACCAAACAAGAGTTAGTCTTGTTGTTGTTTATTGCACGACAGCAAGATCGCATATTATTGCGCGAGGCGAAGCCGAGAGCAGTAATACGCGATCTTGCCGGGGTGCGATGAACAATAACACGACTAACTCGAGTTTGGTTTAGAATTTATCCTACCCCGCCCATCTAAATTACTTCTACATTAACAAATGACGTCATTTATCAAGTGTATCCCACTAGAGCGATATTTTTCATTTTTCTGAACTCCAGACCGAATACAGTGACCCAATGTTAAGCCTATGGAGTTTTTTATTAGGGGTGGGATAAATAGTGAGACAGATGGATGATTCTGGCGTGGTGTAGGCTTGTGCTGCTGTAGGAGCCTCTGATGACATGAGACCGATGATATGTGGGCAGTGAGACTGATGACATTGTACCCAATCATCCCAAGTGGTATGCCACACAAGCATTCATCAGGTATTCAATATGGCACGGTTTTCCTGGATAGTTTCTGGGTGTTTTTTGTGTGTATACAGTGCAGCATCTTTCAGTGAAGACAGTTGTTTTCGTGCTGCTGCTGTTTTGCTATAGGGGTCCGTTCCTCTTATGTTGAAAGATCCATTTCCATCAGGACATTTAACTAAAAAAAAAAAAGGTGCATTACAAAAAGATCACTTTACCGACCCTGTTTTCATGGTTTTTTTTCATATCACGATTTTTCAAAAAATACATCTCGAATGCCGGATTCCTGTAGTCTCCATTCCACACACTTCAAAGTTAGTTTTATGGTCCGTTTCGCTTTTTCATGAGGGCTCATGATCTACGTACTGTTGCAGTTCTTTGTTTCCACCTTTGTGTCCTTCAAATCGTCTGCCATGTGTGCTGTGGGAGGCGCCACATACTGCACGTGCAACCTTCTGGGCCATAATACGTTCAGGCATGTCGGTCCAGGCAATAAAGACGGAGATCTTTCAGTCAATTGGACAAAGGGTAGTTTGTCCAGGCAATGAAGACATAGCTCTTTCGGTCAATTGGACAAACAGGTAGAGGTTGTCCAACCAATAAAGACAAATATCATTCAGCCGATTGGACAAGCTGGTAGACTTTGTCCAGGCAATAAAGACAGAGATCTTTCAGTCAATTGGACAAACAGGTAGTTTGTCCGGGCAATGAAGACAAAGCTCTTTTGGTCAATTGGACAAACAGGTTGACCTTGTCTAGCCAATAAAGACAAATATCAGTCAGTCGATAGGACAAGCTGGTAGACTTTGTCCGGGCAATAAAGACAGAGATCTTTCGGTCAATCCTTGTCCAGCCACTAAAGACAAATATCTTACATTCAATTTGACAAGGTAGAGGTTGTCCAAAAAATTTAGATAAATATCTTTCAGTCAATTGAACAAGCTTGTAGAGCTTGTCCAGACAATAAAGACAAACATCTTTCAGTCGATCTTTGTCCAGCCACTAGAGACAAATATCTTTCAGTCGATGGGACAAGCAGGCAACGCTTGTCCAGCCAATAAAGACAGATATCATTCAGTCGATTGAAACTGGTGGACCTTGTCCAGGCAATGAAGACAGATATCTTCTGGTCAATTGAACAATCTCGTAAAGCTTGTCTGGACAATAAAGACCTTTCAGTCTATCCTTGTCCGGTCTCTAAATATCTTTCAGTCGATCGGACAAGCAGGTAGACCTTGTCCAAACAATAAAGACAGAGATCTTTCACTCAAGTCTTCTCTAGCCACTAAAGACATAGATCTTTTGGTTCATCGGACAAACAGGTAGTTTGTCTAGGCAATGAAGACATAGCTCTTTCGGTCCATTGGACAAACAGGTAGACCTTGTCCAGCCAATAAAGACAAATATCATTCAGCCGATTGAACAAGCTGGTAGACTTTGTCCAGGCAATAAAGACATAGATCTTTCAGTCAATTGGACAAACAGGTAGTTTGTCCAGGGAATGAAGACATAGCTCTTTCGGTCAATTGGACAAACAGGTAGACCTTGTCCAGCCAATAAAGACAGATATCATTCAGTCGATCGGACAAGCAGGTAGTCTTTGTTCAGGCCATAAAGACAAAGATCTTTCAGTCAATTGGACAAACAGGTAGAGTTTGTCCAGGCAATAAAGACAGATATCATTCAGTCGATCGGACAAGCAGGTAGAGCTTCGACAATGGCGGCTGGTGCTATCTGCGGCCACGGGGTGTTTTAAGGGTTAGAGCCAGGCAGAGAGGGTTCAGCCGAGTGTCGGGCCCTGCACGTTGTCCAGACACTCCGACACGTGCAGGTGAAGCGAGTCGTAGTCCGGGCACTTGGTGTCACACATCGGACACACCAGATCCTCGTCTTTCATCTGTCAAAACATGAGAAATGATATGAAAATCATAGAATTTGAGAAGCAAGTAAAACATGAGAAAATTGCGACAAGTTAGTGGTGAACCCATCAAGCATGATATGTTCAATGATATCACTTACAACATGTCTCCAAAGTGTGTTTGGTGAACTTGTAAAAGTGGAATTCTACCTTTTCCCCGGCACTACAATGATGTGTTGAATATAAAGACTACATCATGTGTGTGTTGTATGCTTGGCGAGAATTTTGAACCTCTTCAGAATATTGAAAGACACACATATCGCAGTGTGTCAGAAAGATTGCAACACAAATACATAGACGTTGTATGTCATAACCATGTCTTATTAGATGGGGCCACCACTTTAGTAACAAAAATTCTGCAATAGTTAACAAATAATACGTAAATATTCAATGCATGTTTTATGGAGGCAGACAATGGGATAGTTCACTGATAGGGTTACCCATAGCTGCTTAGGAGGCCAACAGTAATTTTACCATCAACACACACCCGAAATTTGATTACCTCATCGTTCTCCGTTTCCCTTTTCACCTCATTCAACCATACATGTCACAATTTTACCTACTAACCCACATCTAAGTTTACTTTTATTCACCTAATTTTATTTCATTTTTTAACATATTCACCTTAATATGTATATGTAGAAATCAGTTGTCATGGTATCAAAATGAATGTTAACAGGCTTCTTCGGTTTCGTTTCAGTTCAATTATGGCAACATGATACATAACAGAGTTGCAGTTTGGGTTCATCTGCATGACCAAAGCTCACCAAAAATTAAAAATAATCTACCACTACTATATAGAGAATAGAGGAAACAAAGTTATCGTAAAATAGACCATGCCTATCCTCATCAAGAAAGCATTGTATGTCGACAATGGATAACGTTTGAAATATTGCAAAAAGTTCTCTATATTATCATTACAATCGCTATAAACAGTAAAATGAGCATTAAACGCTAGTTGGAGTTAGTGTGACAAATTACAAAAGCTTCAGAACAGAGGCCTTAGAATCTGCACAAAAATCATCAAACTACCTCAAGTTAATTTATATGAATAAATACACAATATTAACTGGTTTCAGATAAAAGCGGTCGTAATCTTCGAGGACTAGACACATAGTAATATTCGAGCAAATGCGAGTTTATTATGCAGAGTTTAGTCCGAGGAGATTACGACCACTTTCATCTGAAACCAGTTTACATTGCATTTATCATTTAGCATTGCAAATTTAAGTTATCAAAAAAAAAGACAAAATGACCGCAGGTCTTCTAAGGCACTATTTTGTTCGCAAGGAACTTGTTGTCTGTAACCTTTACTCTGTGTAGGCCTGAGATTAGGATATAATTGTAAATTGTAGGTAATTTTATAGTCAACCGCCTTATCGTTTAAATACACAATAATGACTGGTTTTGTGTACGAGTGGCCGTAATCTCCGAGTAGTTGACGCGTGGTAATATCCGAGCGATTAGCGAGGATATTAGGTCGTCAACTACGAGGAGATTACGGCCACTCGTATACAAAACCAGTCGTTATTGTATTTATTACCTACCTACAAGATTAATAACAAGTTTATTTCAATTAAAAAGTTTCTTTAAGCCATTTAGTTCCAGACACCACAGCACTGTCAAGCTTGGCAATAATTCGGTGTAGACTTACACCAATAACATAGTTCGCCATTAACCTGCGATTTTAGCATGCAAGATGTGTTATGACACTGATTTCTGATGGTAAATGAGATTATCATGATTGATTCTAAATAATTAGCATTGAATAAACATTCAAGAAACTTATTTCGAAGTACATGATGATTCAACTTCATTATGGACAGGACTATTTTTCCGGAATCTCCTGCAGGAAATTCTGACACGCCAGAATCTCCAGTTAGCTAATTCCAGGTGCCCTATACATTTCCCATTGCCCGTTTCTGGGATACCTCTGTATAAATCCCTGTTACCTGGCAGTAGCCGCGATTAATCTTAGTTCCCTTCTCACTCTCGCTTCTGCAGGAGACAGGTGGTCATTTTGATAAGTTTTCGCATATTGGGCATTGCCATTTAAGTTCTTGATATTCCTGAATATTTCTTTTTTTGTGATATGAACCGTAGTTTTATCACCATGGGACGTGGTCTGCCTGTGATGGGTGGGTTTGCGCCCGGTTTAGAACCGAGACGGTAACATGCCTCCACTTCGTCAACCCCAAAATTTACACCTATCGCTATTTTCACAGTCTTTTCTAACATGAGTATCAGTCTCTGGAAGCACGTCAACGACGATGTTGAGTTTCTTTTTCTCATCTTCCAAGATCTTTATCCGTTTCTTTAACATGTCAATTCCATAGGTGTTTGCTGCTATAGTGTTAGTGTGTGAGTCGACTACCTTTGCCATGGCCGTCACCTCCCTACACAGTGAGTTGGTTTTTTCAGAGACTTGTTTCATTTCTGACTTCAGGGCCCTGTTTTTTAGTCACGACATTCGTAACTTACGACACGTATCTGCCGTCAGTGTGCTAGAGAGCTGCGATAGTAGAGCAGATGCGACTCTTAGTGAAGATACGACACTTAGGGAGGTATTTGGTGTGCTATAGTCACAACACTCGGTGGCCACTGGAGCGGAAATAGTGGCTATAAGTGTCGTATCTCTGAGACCACTCTGTACATGTCGTACCAAACAAGGAAATTCACTTCCCTTAGGAATTAAGCGATGAAATTTGAACACGAGTAAGGTATACATACAACCTATAATCGTACTAAATATGAAGAAAATCGGCCGCACCGTTATGAAGATATCGGCGTTTGAAATTCGTCATGGCAAACGCTGCTCTGGTGGCCAGTGTAGCTCTACCCTCACTCTGCGCTTACTTCACTCTCCCAGCAGAGAATCCGCGCTCTGTACCACGAAAGATCTGCTGGGAGAGTGCTTGTGCGATATCCGATCGATAGCCCGATGTTCAAAATTCAAACGCCGATATCTTTGGGACGGTGGGTCCGATTGTCTTCATATTTGAGATGATTGTAGGTCATATGTATCCCTTACTCGTGTTTAAATTTCATCGCTTATTTCCTGCAGGAAGCACAGGAAATTCACAGTGACGTATTATAGAACCTAAGAAAGTTCTATACTTGTCTTAACTTCAGACTAATTTCGGCAAGATCCCTTGATTCAACTTACGACCCTGTCTATAGCACACCCGCCATCTTATGTCTTGAAAACACACGTAAAATCTTGATCCGATCTCAGGGGATCGTAGACTTGCGATATTGTGACTAAAAAACAGGGCCCAGGTCATCAAAAGACTTAAGCCTATAAGACAGCGACCCGACCATTATGCCCGATCATACCATTCCCCGACGAATCCGTCGGGTCGGGAAGAATCGGGTCGCTGTACGCACTTCACAAACCCGATTTTAATCGGGTCGGGCATTACTTGCCTTGGGGTAATGACCGACTGTGCGGCTCCCGGCGGCTCACTTTGATCTCACTCGGGTCGCTGTACAAGGCCATAAACCAGGGAGGTGTGATCGGCCAGGCTGAACGTGCTAAAAGTTACCCACCCGCCAATCCCAATCAACACCATTTTAATTATTCAACGGATATACGAAATGATATCATGATAGGCCGATATAGACAAACAGTGACGATGAAATAAGTCACTTAAATCATGTTCTTATATACCATATTTTATATCATTATCGCTCATTTTATCGATGATCTTATATTACAATTATTGACATTTTATTTTTATATTTCCCGACACACGAGGTGACTTTTAATTACAACCACCGTAATCTCCGCCCGGTTAATTACATGTTATGTTATGTCATCTCACCCCAATATTTTTCTCCATAGGCTTCACGTTAGGAAATCATACTCCACAACCGTGATATTATTGTACCCAATACTCAATGGCTAGTTGGGTGATTTATGTAATTAATTGATAATGTTATACGGGGGTGAGATAAAATCAGAAAACCACTTGATGAGACCCACTAGGTCTGCACTCAACCTCGTTTGACCACTACATAATTCACTCAACTTTGCTTTGTGAATTACTCCAGAGTCAAACTTGGTGGAGTACAGACCAAGTTATTTTCATCTTGTGAGTTTCCTTACAAGTAACCATCCTCAAATTCAGTATGAATGAACACAATAGTCCAGTAGGGAGTGCTGGGTGTATCAAGTAATTCAAAACAAAGGGGAAATTAGTACTAAAAAACAGCCGTCAAAACTATTATTAAGATACTCATAATAGTCAAATCGATACTGTATATTCCCATATTATTTAGACGAACTATTCACCTCTTGCACATAAGCGTGGCGCTGCGATCGGGTTTTGCTGGTTCTTTATACTTGATAAACTACCAGCCGCGCACAAGCGAAATTTCCGCACTCGTGAACGAGGCAAGCGCTGTAGAGTGAAGCCAACCCTGCAGCAAGCCCCTAATACCACTATGATAATGAAAACATAAGTTGCTCTTCTGTCATAAATAAACCGCCAAATTTTACAATTAAAACATTTTCAGAAAGCTTGGACTTAGGCCTATCTGTTGGTGCATTTATGATATACCTGTGTTATGGCTATGATTTCCTATCATAGCTTGAACTTCGGAATTGTTTAGGTATTAATGTTTTAAATCATCTATGATAATGCTCCATTATCTCAGGAAATATTCATCACAGCCTGGCAATATAGGTATCATATTAATTGTCATGAAATACCTAATAAGATAGGATAGTTATCTCTGTAGGTCATCGCGATAGATTTTTCAATAAATCTCTGTGAAAACAGGAAGGTTACATGTTTTGGTGTTTTTTACCTAAAACAATTCCAACGTTCAATCTATGACAGGAAATGTTAGCCATAACACAGGTATATCATATATATACCAGCAGATAGGCCTAAATCTCAGCTTTCGAACAATGTATTATTTATACAAATCGGCCAATTAGTTAAGACGTGAGAGCGATTTCCATCTTTCAGGTTAGAGAAACGCAAGTATTTTTTATCAATATTCAGGACTGAGTGGAGAGGGCTCGTCTCGTTTTCGATTGACTTACATAGGCGGCCATTACAAGATGGCGCCAGTGTGAAGAGGGTCAATTGTTTATCATTGTATTGCCCAGGGCCCTCTTTCGGTGATAGGTGTGATAAACTGTGTTATATATAATGTTTAATGTATACTTGTTAAAGAATGTATTATAAAATGTGTACCAAGGATGTAACTATAAGGGTTAATAAGAAATATTAGATTTGTTATTAACATTTATATTGATCACTATACTGTAATAATATTCTATACTAATATATTTATATACACAATGTAATGCTTAATGGTAAAGTTGCCTACTTACCGAAATTATATGATTAGTTAGTTAGTTATACAGCCGTTGATATACAGCTCATTTCAGAATGTACTCGAAGCTTCGATGCTGGTATTGATCAAAAACAGGCATAAATTTGCCTTTTCAACTCCAGGATAAATAAACTGATTTAAAATAAATGAAGTAATGGGTGTTCCTTCATTAAACAAGGTGTGACTGCTGGGCCTTGCTGTGGAGCAATATGGGTGGACCCATGCATGGAAGTGCTATGGGTTTATAGATATCACATACACAACATTACCATGATTTTGATCTGAGTGGCCGTATTCTCCACGTAGTTGACATACAGTAAAACTCCAGTCAATAGCGAGGAGTAGTTTGGTTTGTTGGTCTGATTTAACGTCCAGTTAACCATTAGAGGTTCTCACCAGACTTACTCAACGTTCCTTTTACACCTCTAGGGTGGTGATCGAATCTATGTGATGAATTCAGATAGATATCCCACCCCTACACATTTACCGAGGTGAGAGTTCTTTTACTTCCCACACCACATGGACATGGCATGAGAAGGATGGCCTTTGATTTAGCAGTAAATCTACCACTGCTGGGGGTGAGACTCGAACCCACACAGGCTTACAACCTTGGAGTTACAAGTCCGGTGCTCTAACCACTGAGCTAACTCCCCACCCCCTAGCGAGGAGTATTGCGCAGTGTCAACTACAAGGAGAATACACCCACACAGATCAAAATCATGGTAATGTTGTATTTATCAATCACCTTTCAGTGAATTATTAGAAAAGATCTTGTAAATGATTAGAAATTCGACGCAAGTACCGTGCATTGTCTATTCAAAAATAGTTCCTATGATGCCCGTCATTTGGTCGAAAAAGCAGTATTCTCGTAGGAGAATATGGCTTTCCGTATTCTACTCAGTAGCGATCTGTAGGCTCCATAGGCTTAGTATGGAGACTCTGTATTAGATCTTGTACACATGTAAAATGATTAGAAATTCGACGTAAGCGCCATGCATTATTTGGATAAAATCATTTCCTAGAGATATATTATGGCTGTAGAGCCATAACCGAGTATTCCTGGTAGAACCGACTCCTAATCGTATACAAACTTGTAGAGAAGAACATTGGCTTCGTATAACATATCATCACGACTATAACATAAAACCAACCCTGCAATAATCCTGAAAAAAAGCATACCTTAACTTGCTACAATTTGCAATCTTGTTATTTGTGCTCAAAAGATATAAGGATGAACTGTGTACTATGGTAGAAGAATGCCAATGCCAAACCTTCGTATTCCCATGAGAGAAAAAATTAGAGAAAAGTAAATCAAATAATAACTGGGTACTTACTATCTGCATCTGGATATACTTAATATCAAAGGGTCACCATTTCTATTATTGTTGCCAAAATAACGATACAAACAACGGAAAAATACAGAAAATAAACAAACCAATATGAGTCAAACTCGCCTCCATGTAATATCTCCTCATAGGAAGATCTGCTAATGATATCCGTGACAATAGTTTATATTCAAAGATAAAAAAAGAAACAAAATTGAACCATGGTGATTTTTAACAACATTCGGTTGTGATCAAACCTACATGTTTATGAATTAAAGAGCAGTTTGAACGGTTGATTGGGTTTTAATTCATGAGGCTTCGCCTTGTGGATTACTACGCTATTCAAACTCGATGGGGTACGACCTCTTACTGTAAATAAACTTTCATAGGATTCCTTTATATTCTTACTCTTTATCGCTATTATGTTAGATATTTAGTACACCAAAAGCCTCAGAAAACCGAAAAACTGGCATCCATTTCTCAGGGACGTCAATTAGGGTCAGAAAAATGGATTTATATAATTTTTTTAGAAAAATTGGGAATTTGCTGCCTCAGAGAAACCGAGAACATGTGGAAAACATGTTGGTGTCGGCTGCAGCGTGGGGCTGAAGGTCTATGTGGAAAACGCAGGGTTTTTATTGGCGTGAATGAGGTTTTAATAATATTGTCTTTATTTTACAAAGAGAAAAATAATTTTATTCATTGAAAATTTTCATGGAAAAGTGGAAAGCTACCTTCTCTGATATTGTATGTTAATTGTCTTAATTGATAACACCGCATTTAAGTGGGTATTCAACCAGCATGCACAATGTAAGCCGACCAGTGCGATTTGTTGACTCGCTACGTCAGGATGAATCTGTCAGCGTGACTGGCTGGATCGCTTAGGTGGAAGAGCCACAAATGAGTGATAACAGGGCCTCCGCACATACAGCATGGAGTTGTCCCATTACACTTAGTCCATATAAGGAATAAAGTAGACCGAGTAGCCAATGACTGCATTCGCAGCAAACCCCGACCATGACCCTGACCTCCTTACATGATATTTTCTAGCGCCTTGGGACAGTTCTACGGTCGAGAGTTGACCTCGAATCTTAGGGGCCATAACCACCCTCCATAGGGCCACTGAGGCCAGCAGTTCTTACAAGATGTATTACGATCCAGCAAGATCTAGCAAGGCACATTAAGACACTGCCCGACCCTATCAGTAAAAAAAAAGTGCTACAGTTTCTGCTGATAAGATGCACGTACCGGTTGTTGTGCAGCTCGCGGCGGGGATGGTGGGTCGTGACCTGGGTCAGACAAGGTCATCCCAAGGTCAACCGCTCCCGCTTCGTTACCAGTTGTATCCTCCCCATCGCCCGGTTCTAAGAATGCAAAACACAACATTAATTACAGTGTAATCATTTATTTGGTTGCAGATTTGGGAGTGATATTGTTTGCGATATCACATATTTTAATTACAGGGATGTCAGTTGCAACAATTTTTCATGCGGAATTTGCTAACTCATAAATGTGTTACAACAATTGACTCTGTTAATATACCTAGATACTGTTATTATCATATTTGATACCACAATAAAGGCCTGACGAAGAAATCCAGTTACAAATACAATAGCTTGCGCCATAACCTCTTTATTGGCAAATTCAAACTGATCATGTAACATTTAACAAACCATAACATCTATGTCAACTAGGAGCAAATAGTACGGTCATCATTGATAAGTGAGCGTGCAATTATAATGAATAACAATCATTCAGCCTATGGATCGTTTCTGTAACCCACATACACCCAGTCAACTTGTCATTTATGCAACTGCCTGAGTCTAGGATCCGAACATATCAAGCAACAGTGGGTCTTGAGGTATTTTAGTCTTGAGTGATTGGTCATGGTCAGCTGGGCACCTCTCTAAGACACTGGCACCCTGCTCCTTTCCCAATATCACAGTGAATAGCACGAAGATAGTATAAGGATAGTTTTTTTGCAGTACACTGGAAGTCCATATGTTACCCCTCTAACCATTAGGCAACGTATAGGTGAGCAAGCACTCTCTAATAATGAAATTTACACACAAAAAAACCACTAGTAAAACCTGGAAACCCGGAAATAACGGGAAAACTGACATCTTTGGACCACTCACCGGGCTCTTCAGGGATGGTATGCCGCTGGCGGAATCCCTGCATGATTGTTGAGGCTTGCTCGTTCATCCGCTGTTCCAGCCTGTAGTTCTGCTCGTACAGGTCCTCGAGCTCTACCTTCAGCTTCTCAAACTGCTCGTGCGCCTTCTCTCTGGCCTCGCGCTCCGCCTTAAAATCGCCCATGTAAACTTCCGCCTGCAGTAAGAAGCTCAATTCAGATGACTGTCAACAAGCAGCCTCGGATAGTGTCAACCAGTGAACATCTAGCTTGGTTATCTCGTATTGGGGCCATCCATGAATTAGCCAATGAAGTAGACAAAGGACAATTTTCATCTTGATACAAACACAATATTACCATGATTTCGATCTGAGTGGCCGTATTCTCCGCTTAGTTGACACGTAGTAATACTCCGAGCGACAGCGAGGAGTATTGCGTAGCATCAAGTACGCGGAGAATACGGGCACACAGATCGACATTATGGTAATGTTGTATTTATTACTCACTAATATTTTTAGATTTAAGGAATAAATATGATCATTAGAAAACTTTTCAACGTAATTAAGAAGTTATGTTTGGGACTACTTTCATCTCAAAAATCCGTATCCTCCTAAGAGGGTACGGAGCTCCGTATCCTTCCAGTAGCGATCTGTAATCTCCATAGACTTAGTATGGAGACTCCGTATCAGGTGGGTAATAAATTGATTCATCTCATCCCTTTTAATAGGAGAGGTATGAACTCCAACAACCTAAGATATTTCTGTGCTTTGAGGACAGGTATGACCTCCAACAAAACCCTGACCTTTCTATGCTTTAATGACAGATATGACCTCTGACAAGTCATGACATACCTGTGTTTTGAGAACAGGTATATCCAACAATCCGTGACTTTTCTATGCTTTGAGGACAGGTTTCACTGAACCGTAACCTACCTGTTTTCTGAGAACAGGTTTGACCTTCAAAAAGGGTAACCTACCTGCACTTTGAGGACAGTTCACCAAACAGTAACCTACCTGTGCTTTGAGGACAGATTTGACCTTCATCAAAGTGTGACCTACCTGTGCTTTGAGGGCAGGTTTGACCTTCACCAAATAGTAACCTAGCTGTGCTTTGAGGACAGATTTGACCTTCACCAAACAGTAAGCTACCTGTACTTTATAAATAGGTTTGACCTACACCAAACAATAACCTAGCTGTGCTTTGAGGACAGGTTTGACCTTCACCAAACAATACCCTACCTGTGCTTTGAGGACAGATTTGACTTTCACCAAACAATCTACCTGTGCTTTGAGGACAGGTCTGACCTTCACCAAAAGGTAACCTACCTGTGCTTTGAGGACAAATTTGACCTTCAACACACCAGAACCTACCTGTGAGGACAAATTTGACCTTCAACACACCAGAACCTACCTGTGAGGACAAATTTGACCTTCAACACACCAGAACCTACCTGTGAGGACAGATTTGACCTTCACCAAACAGTAACCTACCTGTGCTTTGAGGACAGGTATGACCTCCTCGTTGGCATGTCGCAGTTGTTCCTGCAGTCCTTCAATCTCTACGTCTTTGTTGGCGAGTGCCTCCTCTGCGGTAATAATCTGGGCCGTCAGGTTGTCAATCGCCTCCTGGAACTTTCTCTTCTCCACCACACTAAATTCTCCTCCCTAAGGAAAAGAAACGAAATTGTACAGCAGACTTCATATGTTAAACCTGATTAATTTCTATCAATCTCATGAAATCTCCATTTTATTTTTGTGTGTAATTGTGAATTACTCTTGATTTAACATTAAAGTCTGACTTTCATTACTTTCTCCCTTAATTGTATTTACATACACATGTATATAGGTAAATCATATCAACAAATATATACCCAAGATATAAGTACCCAACATTTCATGGTTTTAAACCCAAGGAAATAAAATGAAGATTACAATTAAAATGAATTTTGTTCTGAATCAAGACACTGCATGAGATATTGCCACAACTTTTGCTATACTGTATTTGGGTCTTTGGTCAAAATAGAATTAAATATTCTAGTATAAGTTCAAGGTATTTAGTGAATGCCATTGAAATAACACAAAAAGAAAAAGGAAAATTTCATCATGGTAGCAATACAGGGCATGGTACTGAAGTATAACTCTTCTTTCAAAGTGAATTTCATAACACCAGACATGCCACTCATGGATTTTCTCATTTTGCCACTCAACCATTCGTGTAATTTCGGTTTGATATCCAGAGATCTTTCACCTACACAATCTTTCTCTTTCCCTCATTTATATCATTCCAGGTTTGGGGCCATCCATAAGAATGTACTCAGATAATATGAAAATCTGGACCCCCCCCCCCCCCCCCTACACAATTTTGTACACAAAAGAACAAAGAAGAAGGATATGCAAAATTTCCAAAATTGTTGCTCTCGCCCCTCAGTGCGTACATATTTTATGGATGGCCCCTTTCCAGTAAATTCAGCCCTCAACAAGAGGTCAAGAAGCAGCCTAAATAGCAGACACTTAACCCTTACAGGTTGGGTTGGGTTGAGGGGGGGGTTGTGGCAGAAACCCGTTGGTTGGGACAGGTACAATGAACAGGTACAATGGACAGGTATAATGGCAGGGAACGGAGCAATTTTCATCCGAACCAATATTGGCTTGCTTCATCAAGTAATAAGACACGTCATCCTTATTTCTGTAGGGGACCCATGGTAAGTCTAGTAGGACTCGGGTATGTCTACTATGCCTTTCTAAGCTTAGACGCGGCTGGGTGCACTGAGTAAACTGTCTGGTGGGTCTGTGAGCCAGCTGCCAGCCACTTGTGAGGTCACAGGCCGCTTGCTATTCCTGACACTGGGTTGGGACCAGTCCAAACGGGTTTTCCAGCTATCAGGTTGGTACCCAGCAGAGAGGACTGATCATGTAGTGTAAGGGAGGTACTAGCGGGACCAACTGGTCAGCTGGGTACCAGACTTACATAGAATCTCTAGTGGGGACCCAGCAAAGGTTCTGCACATGCTCAGTGAGGACAGTGGGTGTATATAAGAAGCCTGCTGTAGCTTAGCTGAACACACTGGGGTGTGGAGGGACTATGTGCGGTCTCTCTGCAGGGCTCTGTCTCTGTTCTCCACCTGAGGGAGCTAGCTCTCTGGACTAGCTGTTGGCCAAATCGGGTCCCCTAGAAGGTGGAGTCAGAGTATCCCGGTTCTCAAGGAGGAGAAGGTTGACTGTTGGGTCTCCTTTCCAAATAGAGTTCTGGGGTCCTGAGAGGAGAGCAGGGTGGTGTCCACCTGCCAGAGGGTGGTACGGTGTCCTCCCTGTGGAGGTGGCCTTTACCAGCCCTGTGATCCTCGAGGGCAGAGCCACGGTGCTGGGTGGTTGTGGTAAAACACAGCTGCGGGTTTGCGGGTGGGACCAGCACCGAGATGGCATGCTGGACCAAAACTGTGGTGGTGCTCGGGAGGAGCTTCGGCTGGACCCGACACCAAGCCACTGCATTTCTATGATTTGTTTTACCAAATAACGTTAAATATCATATCATAAGTATATATTCTCTACATATGTCATCAAGTCACGGTAACAGAGATTGTCAATGTACCTGCATAATGCAGGAGACAACTGTACTTTTTGCGGAAAAAAAAAAAATCTTGATTAAAAAGTGATATTGTAGATATTCGTAATAATGCCTGCATTATCCAGTCTACGCTGGGGAATGCCTCATGGCATTATCCGCCCTGAATGGTTTAAGACAGTGTAATATTTCCACTAGAAACTAGATAATTTCTTGCTGTAGTCTTCATGAAAATGGAATCAAAATCTGTAGTTGAATGATTGTATACTCCGTTGTCTACTCTTTAAAAAATTGTGTATTCAATGTTAATATTGTTTAAAATTCATAAGCCAAACCTGATATGGATAAAATGAAAAAATCAGGACAACCCTCAAATTTGACAAGTAAACCCAAACACCAGAATCATGGGTTCATGTTATCTGATATGGTTTATAAAAACTTAACTTTGTAGCCATAAGGACTCAAGTCCACCATAAAATGGTAGCACTGATTCTATTACTCAATGGTTCTTTCTACTCCGGTAAACGGTAAGATATTACAAAGGATACCTCAATGTAACGTTTTTTTAATGCACTAAACGCTGCTATAAGAAATGTTCATAGACATGTGCGTCCATCCCACCATTTTCAAACAAATCATTCCCACTGCAAGACACACAATAGATGTAGTTATATCTTATCTTATTATCTAAGGAGAAGACAGCTCGGTGTCGCCCCCTGGTGGCATTCCTACAAACCATTACGTCTACACAAACGCCTTCTACCAGCAGTAAAACTAACTTCCCTCGTCTTGTCCCCAACTCCAATTACTCGCTCGAACCATCCATTATAGCCATATAGGTTTGTATAAGCAGATTTTTTTTTTAATTTACTTTTTTTTAATTTCTGCCAGCTCTGTCCAAACAGACAGATCTTCCACTGGCGTTTCAGAATATATATAACGTCGAGAGATCCTGGTGTACAACGTCGGTTTCTATTACATAGAAGGTGAATATTATTTACTTTAATATACCTCCCTATCTTGAGCTTATATCGTTATGTTGAGTGGGATTTAATGATAGTGAAATATATGAGCACACGGTGGCTTAAAATCTAAATTGTTCAAACCGAGATAGTTTTATTATCTATAAGATAATTTGGGGAATACCGAAAATTGATTTACTGTATGTCACACGATATTCATTCACACTCCTTCTATTGTGAATTTGTGTATGTATTTCATCGATTCTTTCAACGATTAAATCTTAATACTCTTGTAGACTGCCTTAGTAAAATAATGTAAATATAGAAAACGGATCCCTGATGAAGGTATAGGTTATAATTCACTACGAAGTCTAGTCTAGCTCAGTTTAGAACGAATATCTTTTCCAGTTAAATATAGGATAAATCATATCCTTAATTTTCACTTAAGATAGAAACGATAGTATAATAATAAAATGAATATATTACCTTCTAAGTACAGGGATGGGGTTTGGGATGACTGTCCACTATGTGAGATTTAGCAATGTCCTACCTTGCCTCTGTCTTATCTAGTGGAGTTTAGTGTGCAGTGTTAATCAGTGAAGGGGCAACGTACTTGGTTGTCCTTGAAGTCTTCGTGCTTACTGAGAAGCTCGTGGTAGTCGGTGCAGAGCTGGTCGAAATTGAGGCGTAACTCCTGGAGACTCACTCTGAAATTCACCCAAAAATACTTAAAATAGTGAAGAAAATATTAATTAATTGTTAAAAAAAACCCCCAAAAAACACGAATATTAGTAGAAAATTCAGTCAAATGGAATTCCTTTCATTTTGAGTTGAAGGAATAATTTGAAGCACATGTATATATATATGTAATGAGAAGTCCCTAAGTTCAGATGATAAATAGGAACTGCATCGAGATCTGTAGCCACTGAATATATGCCACGAGTTTTGGTTGCGGAGTAATATCACGAGGCAAAGCCAAGTGAGTTTGTGCAGCAATCCAAATTAATTGGCATATTTTCAGTGGTTATGGATCAAGTGCAGTTCAGATTTTATCTGACCTTTATCACTGACTGATTGGCTGAGGTTTATGAGGTCATCCGCCTTTGAGTATTTCTTTCAAATACTCAATGGGCGTTGAGTATGAGCTCCCAATGTTTAGTCGATGGGAAAAAAATACCAGGGGTAAGATAAAAATATATAACCGATACGTTCTTGATTTTTCACGAGATATATTCAAATGACAAAAGTGAAATTTCTCTTGCAGAGGTGCAAAGTGACGCAGTGCTTGATCCTCAGTAGAACTGATGTTAGGACTGACACTACAGGTGACAAACCGTTGTGTACTTAAATTAATCTCAATCAAAAACACCCTGCCTCGAGTCATGTTCATTTTGCAAACTCTCCGTAAAAAAACCAAACTCCACAACAACTGTGATTATCGATAAAGAGATAATAAAAAAGAGGGATTGATGGGAGTTATGCCTCAACTTATACAGAGGAAGGGAAAGTAAATGGGCCATGCAAGCAATTAAAAAAAATCATGCTTTTATGTTATGTTACTCTCATGGAAGATATATCATCATAACATTAAATGTTTAAGCGTGTTTAAGATGTCTTTCAAAGGAATTCAGACACATACTCTTTTGTTTTTTTGTCTTCTTGCTCTTGTCTGAGGCTCGCCTCGATACGGGCAATTTTTTCGCGAAGATCCGCAGTCAACTGGTCTTCTCTGTGTCTCTGGCGTGACACTTCCGCCTCTTGCAATATGATCCGAGCTTGAAGTTCTGAACAACTGAAATAATTTCGGAAAAGCTATGAGAAAAGGTTCAGTCTGATAGTAGTGATAGGGGGTGATATGTGGATAGAAAGATGATGGAGTATAAAGAATTAAACGGATAAAATTTAGATTTTTATGAATTTATGATAGTTCATGAAATGTTGTTCTTAACTTCTTGTGTGTTGTTCTTGTTTTTAAAGTTTTAACACAGTCCAAAATTAGGACAAATCGGAGGTATATTTTAAGGAGTGTTTCAGTTTTCTTTTTAGAAAAACTGTAAATTACCTCCCTAAGTTTTCGGCGATATATTGAGATGGAATATCTGAAAGATTGACATTCTCATTCAAATTAAAACGAAGCTGTGCGCTATTGCGGGGTGGGCAAGCTGCAAGAAAGGCATAAATGGGAAGATGCATAAAGATCCGAAACAAAACTGCTGAATAACAATGAAAACCCACGAACTACGTGCATTGATACTCAGAATAAATAACCCTCTAAAGAATAAAATAGTGCAGTGCGTTGGGGAGAGGTTTCGGTCCGTTTATGATGAATTTTAGGAGAAATACGTATTAAAAAAATGCTCTAGAAACAGGCTAAATCTACACAACATTGTGATATAAGTGCGAAACTAAACGATGGAAGAGGACGCGGACTGACCTGTGCTTGTATCGCTCTATCTCTTCGTTCGTATCTTTGAGACGCTGCTCCGATGACTGCAGCTCGTTCACTAGTGACGTCACTTGCGCGCGCAGGGCTAACACGTCCTCGTTGTAATTGGGATGCTGCCCAGTGGAGAGATTGTCGTTAAACCGGGGATATGTATTCATGAATATCTTATTAGAAAGCACCCTATGTTATTCTCATTCTGACTTTTATGGCTTGGCCATTAAAACCAGCCTCATAATCAGGCTGAGGCCTTTTGCCACTTTGTTGGGTTTAAGTGTCAAAGGAAGTGAACTGACGAAACACGTGTATATTACTTATTGACTCAATAAAGAAAGTAAACAAAAAAAACAAAAACAAAAAAAGATGTAAATATTATATGACGGAGGCCGTCCATTCATAACTAAAAAAGACCTACAATATAAAATGAAATTGATAGGAGGCAATGTCTTTCCCTCACAGTGATGTTACCTTGAATCTCAGTTAAATTTTTTATATCTTTTTTTATGGCCGACCATAGAGGTGTTATTGCCACGTCTTCTTATTCTGAATCTCAGTTCTAGAACTTCCCCTAACCGCCGTAACCATGGTAGAGTCAGGTGTGATGTCACACTCTGTCTCCCGGGAGTCACTATAGAGAACTGTAGTGACTAGTAACAGTGATGTAGATTATGCTTTGGCTAGAAATATTTGAGACAAAAACAGTAAAACAAAAATTGTATACAGACATACACGTATTCGTGGCACCTTTATACAGTAAACAAAGACAATGATTTTCCAATGAATAGTTTGTTTAATCCACTTGTTCTTATTTGATAAAATTGCAAATATCATGCAATATGCTGATACTGAAACCTTTTATTCGACATTTCTGGAATAGAAGAGACAATTGAAGATATGGGTTGTATGTTAAAACGAAATTAAGGAGCTTGTCGTCAAAGCAATTTTACTTCAGTGTTCATATTATATCATTATACACCAAGAACTTCATCATGGGTAGTATTTTAACATACTTAGGTGCCAGCGAGATCTGGAAGGAAATGATGGAAAACTTCCGAATCCTTTATATCTCCAGCCATCTCTGATGCGATACTTTAGAGGAAACCCATGAAAGTTTAGGGTCTGAGCCCGTATCCCATCTAGTTTGAATCATGTAGTATTTCACAAGGCGAAGCCGCGTGAATTACTATGTGATTCAAATGAGATGGTATCGAGCTCTGACCTGAAACTTGAATGGGTTTCTGAATTCATCTCACCCTTAACATTGACTAATGAGCTAACATTTGTGACATTATCCCCCATTGGATATTTTTCCTAAATATCTAATGGGCGTTAGATACGAGTTCCCAATGTTAAGTCTATGGAGAAAAAATATCTGGGGTGAGATAATAAACAGGAACTGCATCAAGATCCATATCTACTGAAACTATGCCATGTTTTGGTTGTGGAGTAATCTCATGAGGCGAAACCGACTGAGATAACGTAGCAAACCAAAACGAATGGCGTATACTCAGTGACCACAGACCGAATGCTGTTCAGATTTTATCTCATCCTTTCACTGACTGATTGGCTAATATCAGTGAAGTCATCGCCCATTAGGTATTTTCTTTTTACATTACTCAATGGGCGTTGAGTACGAGTTCCTAATGTTAAGTCTATGGGGGAAAACAGCAAGGGGTGAGATAAAACATACAATAAACCAAGAGAACTGGCTTCTCTGCAATCTAAAAAATACACCATACATTGTATGATAAAATTCTTTTTTTTTTCCGATGACGTAGCCGATAACAGACATCGAGCTCATTCAAGCGGTAGATGCCAATGAATTGACACCATGCCTCGTACTAAATGTATGATAAAATTCTTTAAAAATTCACATTACAATTACTAAAATTGATACAAATTAAAAAAAAATCACGTGCAATAGGAAGTACAATAAGGAATGTCATGAGACCACAATACCAATTTGAGTAAAATGGAATCTCGATAAAAAAAAAATAATCATGAACTCTCCATGAAAAATTAGAAATTTAACTTTTCCCATCCCCCCTGCTGCGTGGCCGAACCCCCTAGAAAATATCAATCATATCTCAAGGAAAAAAAGTCGCAAAGCGTGCAATGTCCTTTAAAGGCATCGCACGTACCATTAGGAGAAACAAATGATGGATACAATACCAGTTTGAGTTGGGATTTCAAATCTTCCAGCTGCCGCTCGTGAGTTTTCTTCAGTCTCTCGACCGTCTTGGATGTTTCGTCTCGAGCCTCGGCAAGGAGGAGGTCTTTCTCGTGAATCTGTCGCTGTAACGTTTGCACCTGAAGACATATTTAATTAATATACTCCATATTCCACATCTTATAAGATTCAGAATAACTGTTTCCCATACATTCTACTACAAAAAGTATCATAATAATATTCAGAGATGCCAGTGAGGTCTAGAAATAAAGACTCGGAAAATATCCGAATCCTGAATACATACACTATTCATCTTTAACATGATGAAAACACTAGTCAAACCCGGAAACCCGGAAATAACCGGAAAACTGACATTTCTTTAAGCTATATCTATGTTCTAAGCGAGGATGTATTAGGTCTACCTCCTGCTAGATCGGAAAAAATGTAGATCTAGAGGGGCCTTGCCCTTTATTGTAATCTACTCGTCCATCGATTTTTCTCGATACCTCTATGACATATAAACTGTTGTACCAATCCTATATTGCTGAAACTTTGGAAAAAGTTACTGGTACAACATATTTGTAGACTGATAACATGTAGGAATCAACTGGAGTGTGGAAGGCATGCATATAACGTCTACTGCAGAACACTTATAAATATATACATAACAATGACTGGTTTCAGATACAAGCGGTCGTATGCTCCGAGAGGTTGACGCGTAGTAATATCCGAGCGCATGCGAGGATATTGAGTCAACTCCGAGGACCATACAACCGCTTTTATGTGAAACCGGTCTATATTGTTTCTATTGGGTTTATACACTATAAGCATGTTTGGCAGACGCCCAACAGCGTCAAATTCACAGTCAACCATGTGAAACAGGAACTTAATAAATCTTTGCTGACAGAGGCATAAGGAATCGGGTCAAAAGTCAACAAGTGTTCTGTATTCGTCCGGGAATTCCTTTAGTAAATGGTTTCCATACTGTTCATGACATAGGCATGAAATGGAATTACATTATATCGGAGTTTACTCAACATATCTTCGACAATTACATGTATCATGTACATCTATTTGAATATAAAATGTTCAACATTGGAAAGTCGAAGATTTGAACTATAACAATTGTTTGACTTATCGCCAAGAATCAGATGAAAATCTATGAGCTCAAAATTTGTGGATATCACAGCTTCTGCACACAGTGATGTTTGAAGAATAAATGCTGATCGGCCATACATATATTTTTCTTTGGCATTGAATAACTTCAGGTAATAGATAAAAGATTTTGGAAATGTTGACGAACTAGGGTCTTTCTTGGCAATGCAAATTTTACTTGCTTGAGCAAGCTGGAGGAACTAAAATGGCTAATTATCATTCTAAAGTCATGAAGACGGGGTAGGATAAATACTAACTGTACTCGAATTAGCAGTGTTAAGGTTTATCGCACTCAGGTCAGGTCGGCTACTCACTGCGCTCGGTTAACGCCTCGCGCAGTAACGGGACCTGCCCGTTAAGCAATAAACACTAACACCACTAACTCTTGTTCAGTTTCTACTAAATACCTCTACCTTCATCATTGGGATTTATCTGATCAATAATTTCACTACATATATTTGACATACGAAGACAGTAAGCCAGTTCCCGTATGATACAAGAACCCAGTAGCTCATCACTCAGTTGGGGACGCACCAGTGTATTTTGCTCCGAGAGACGCGTTTGGAGCCGCGTGATCTTCCGTTTCTCCTCCGCCAGTTCCGTCTCCAGTCCCGCCAGCCGCTTCGTGTCGTACTTCGGGTTCTCCACTCTCTCACCAGGCGGCGCCACCTCCTCCTCCTCCTCTTCCTTCCGTGACGTCACGTCCGCTGTGACGGCGGCGGCTGCTGCTGCGTGGCGTTCGAGGAAGGCGTCGCCGGTGTCAAGTTGGGCCGCCTGGTCGGTAAGTTGCTGCACCTGGTCCTGTAGCTGTGAATTGAGGGTCAGCAGGTCCTGTTTTTCCTTGACGAGACGTTCCTGAGTCTCCTGCTGTTTCACGGTCAACTTCTTCAGCTCGTCGCATTCCTTGGTCAGCTTCTCGTTGTCTTCGATGAGTCTCACCCTCTCCGAGTCCACGTTGGACTTAGCCTCAATCAGCTCAGCGATCTTGTCGTTGAGTTTCTCCGTTTGTTTCTGGAGGAACTTGTTCTGCGCCGAGTGGAGTTCGGCTTGTTTCTCGGCTTCTTCTCGCCTCTTGCGGAGAGAGTTCATCTGGGCTGATAGAGAGGGACTCTCCTCCTTAGTCACAATAAGCTACAAGAAAATAAGATGAGTCACAATGAGTTGAATACTAGACAATCATCTATGATTCTGTGGACAGGCTGTTGTAAACCACGATACGTTGACGCGTAGTAATACACAAGCCTTAGCAAGTGTATTACGAAATCAACCTTCAGTGGGTTACAGAGCCAGGAATTATATCAAAATACTGAAAGCTATAATCACAAAAGCACACTCCTTATTGTATTGGACATAAGTGTTTATTAGATGACAAAATAAAGACAATATCTGTTAAGATTTGAGTTCTTAGTGTTTCATCAATTTAGATATTGCATATAAAATCGTCCATTGCTAAATACGTGTAATAAAGCGGGCAAACATGTACGGGTATCAATAAATGTATCTAGTAATAAATATATCTATGCGTAGATTTAGTTCATTTCTCAAAAAGGTAATTTTTCAGTAGTCTTAATTGTGGCGATTATTAGTATCTTATTTAACAATATGATGAGACTCCACACAAAGGCTTAGTAACTGACGTATTAGCAGCCTACGGCAAAAATCTGGTGTTTCTTTTCATTTTGTTCTCTATGTAGAAAGGAACTGTTAGATTTACAAGTTGTTCACAGAGTGCACAGGACTACGTTGACTAATCTATGTATATAGGTGAATGTTTCCTAAAGTTGCTAGAACCAAACAAACAAAGTACCGCCACCAATGATGAGAGTATCAATACTAAAAGACCACGATAGAATCCACAAATTTGCCAATTTTCTCCACTATATCAATAGATACGACCAGTGAAATACAAAACTTTGCAAATTTTCACATGAACAATAAGATTAATATCACAATTTACTTTTGACGTGCAATAGAACCAAATAAGAAAGTTCACCGTCGAATGTGAGCCTAATAAGTTGGATTTATTTTATAAACAGATTGGCAACTCCCTCCCTCTCTCCTTCTGTCTTCCCACCCACCCTCCCCTCCCCCTCCCCTCCCCCTTCCACAATCCAAGCTTCCCCCCCTCTTTCATGTACCCCCTCCGCCCTCCCTTTATCCATCCTTTATACGGCATATAGCCTATGATCCATGGGTGCCGCCATGACGCCCCTCGAGTAGGTGTTCTTCACTAATGGAGGTGGAGAAGAAGTGAGTGATAATGGGGAAGTGTCACAACTCTAGCCTTGCTCACATTTGTATATTAAGTGTTCCAGGTGGAAAATATCATGTCAGGGTTTAATTATTATGTCATCCTGCTCTGGGATGGGTGTCGAGAGTCATAGGATACATACACTGCAAGAAAACCACTATTTTACATATGTATACGAAACGCGTCTAACAGTAGGATTTTGCGTCTAGAAGTTAGACCTGTTATCCGTCTCGTAGATGCCTTATCTAGTGGCGTATATACATGTCCATGGTGCGGTCTTATATACGTCATATATACGCCTGATTCCGTTGTGTATACACCAATCTCAAAAAGTTCCATTCTCTGCCACTTGGGGACACTACTGGTAGCATATTTCATTTGCCATTAACCATCTAAGTCTGTATTATATGAAAATTGCAATCTTATATTACCAATTTATTTCATAAAAACCTAATTAAGTATAAATTGATTAATTACACACAGTAAACCTTGTATTATGTTGTTTTTTTTAATTGTTTTTCTAATAGATCTTACTTTCAAACACCATTTCAATGTATGGACAGTGAGGCTTACTATATAATCGCCTCCCCCCAGTGTCTCTGTGCGCCTGAAGTCCGACTCCAGTGTGAATGCGGCCGCCACCCTCACAGCCACCCGCTCAGCCGCCCGCCCTGTGCGCCTCCGACTAGGTGTGAAAACATCTTACACATACACGCCGAGCCGCCGCTAATCCGTCTACATAGACTGCAGGGAGGTGGGGGACTGTAACAGGGCTTCACTGTGGGTAGAATGAGTGTGGGGTGGTGGGGTGTTGGGGGGGCGGTAGGGGGTGGGGTTGGGAGGTCGCGGGTGGTGGGTCAGTGTTGGTGTATCCTCCACCAACACCCACAGGACCGGGTGGGCCGCGGGTCGCAATTATTTTTTTTTTGGTATCATATATACGCCTGGCGTATATATATTGCGCAGAGTATATTTTATCTTAAATACGCCAGGCGTGAAAGACAGCCAAGTCGCGCGCGTCTACATATGGAAACTGTCTCGTAGACGCCCAAAACGTAGATGCGTATAAGAGGTGTATACAAGTATAAACAAGCCACAATACAGCCGATACGTGCGTTATCGCGATGGCGTATATATATGTAAAATGGTGGTTTTCGTGCAGTGATAGTAAAACATTGAAAGGCAGTTGAATTTCGTAAGAACAAAGAGCCAGAATACAGGTTTTGTCCCCCGGAGACCTAGTGACTGCTTCATGAACTAACAATGGCTCTGTCCCCTATACATCATCCGACTCCTCTCCTCTCCCCACTCGTTGGTTCAATTGTTCCTTCTTTCCTTCCCCTCCCTCCATGCCTTCCTACCTCCCTTTACTAAACCTTCCCTCCTGCTATTTCCCTCTCCGGCTCATCTCCCTCCTTACTTGCTTCCCTCCCTCTCTCCCTCATTCCTTCCCTGCCCACCCCCGCCCTCTTTTGATACATTCCTCCACCACCCTCCCTCTCAACCCTCTTCTCTCCTTCTATCCTCTTCTTTCCTCCCTCTCCCCTTCCCTAACTCCCAATCTCCCTTTTCCTTCTCTCTTCATCAACCCTTCCTTCCCTCTTTCATGCGCCACCTCCTTCCATCCTTCCCTATCCTTCATGCCTTCCTACCTCCGTTTACTCAACCTTTCAACCTTCCCTCCTGCCCACACTCTCTCCATCTGATTTCCCCCCTACATGCTTGCCTCCCTCTCTCCCTCATTCCTTTCATGCCCACCTCCCGTCCTCTCTCGGTACATTCCTCCTTCATCCTCTCTCTCCCACCCTCCCTCTCGTCTTTCTTCTTTCTCGCCATTCTTCCCTCCCTTCAAACCCTCCTTTCTCCATCGTCTACACTCTTCTTCTTCCCCTAGTCTCTCCCTCCTTGTCTCCTTCCATTTCTCTTTTCCCCCCTCTCCCCTTCCATATTTCCCTCACTCTTCCTTTATCCCTCTTTCCATCCACTCTTCCATTCCTTCCCTCTTACATGTATCCTCTCCTTCCCTATCCTCCATGCCTTCCTACCTCCCTTTACCCAACCTCTCCACCTTCCCTCCTGCCCTCGCCCTCTCCACCTCACTTCCCTCCATACTTGATTCCCTACCTCTCTCCCTCATTCCTTCCATGCCCACATCCTGCTCTCTATCTCTCTCTCGATACATTCTTCCACCCTCCTCTCTCTCCTATCCTCCCTCTCTTTTTCCCTCTTTCTCTACATCCTTCCATCCCTTCTAACGCCCCTTTCTCAATTTTCTACACTCTTCTACTTCCCCTTGTCTCTCCCTCACTGTCTCCTTCCCTCTTTCCCTTTCTCTTTTCCTCCCTCTCCCCTTCCACATTTCCCTCACTCTCCCTTTATCCTCTCCATCCACCGTTCCATTCCATCCCTCTTACATGGACCCTCTCCTTTCCTATCCTCCTTCCATTCCTACCTCCCTTTACCCAAACTCTCCACCTCACCTCCCTCCCTACTTTCTCCCTTCACTCTCTCCTTCATTCCTTCCCTCCCCACCTCCTGCTTTCTCTCCCTCCCTCTTCTTCTCCATCATTCTCTCCCTCCCTCTACTTCTCCATCCATCCCTCCCTTCCAACCCTCCTCTCTCCCTATTCTACACTCTTCTACCTCCCTAGTCACTCCCTCCCTGTCTCTTTCCCCTTTTCCCCTATCTCCATCCATTTATTCCTCCCTCCCTCCCCTCCCTCCCACCCCACCCACGTGGCTGCCCATCGATCAAACGGCCTTCTGGGACGAGCCACAGGTGTAAGTTCTCTCCCTCACCACCCCGATACAACGGCGTGCGTCTGCCCCTTTTAACCGTTTTAAGTCTCCCCGTCTTTGGCGGTCTATGAGGTTTCGTCTCCCCACATCCATCATGCCTTCCGGCAGTTACCCTAAGCAGGGAGTTGGTCTTGAATACGCGAACAGGCCTCAGAATTACCCTTTGTGTTGGTCCTCAGTCAGTTCCACTATCCTACTGTCAGTTCAAAGTTCCTATACATGTTTTAGGTTCCCCACCTGCTTTACAACAAAATCTCACTTTATTTCATTTATTCTTTTTTAGTTCACGTCAATGATAGAATATCCAAAGTGGATACTAATGTGTTATTTTCTAAATTTGGTCATAGCTATTGTACTAGCTATTGTACTATGAAGGCGGCCATCTTGCCCCCGGCGCCAAACAAGAGACCAGGTGGCGGAACTAATTATCAATGGATTTTCTCAAAAATATTTTTTGGGGGGTTGCCATGGCGGAATTTTAGCCTCGTCTCAATATTATCTATAAATCACAACAACTGATAACAGTGGTTGTCTCTCGACTACAGTGGCGCTATCTTACTATCTCCTGCTATTTTCCGCCAGAGCACCTCCTGCATCAAGTAGTTCAGTGGAAAGATTGGACACTGGCTTGTGGTACATTAGGTCAACACATTGTAAAGTTCAGGTCTTTACTATATACCCATGCCGTATATACTGTAAATACGCACTGTTTCGGCATATGATGTAAAAATACTGTACGGGCCACTGTTCCGTACACTAAAATACGGACCACCTTGCCATACATGTTTATTAAGATATTGGTTGTTGAGCTTAATGAAATTAATGATTTATTTTTTAAATCGGGTATATAGTAAATATAAAACGTCCAACCATGCTGTACAATTCACAGAATGAGATGGTAATTTACAGTTTGTACGGATCTCGTAAATGCCTCGGTCTGTACAAACTGTAAATTACCATCTTGTTCTGTGAATTGTACAGCATGGGCAGGACGTTCTATATAAGTACATCCCTATCATGGCCAAATATTTCTCTTGCTTCCCTGATGTTAACAGTAGGGCTGCCATGCGTTGATTGGCATATTTACCCACATCATCGCCCACCCTAGTTCCTAACCTGGCCACAATGACACCGGAGTTAGTGTCATGAGCACCCTTATAGGCATGTGGAGCATACTAGAATGAGACTGGTCATCCCCTATTGGCTGCTGATTTAACAGCCAATCATAGTGCAGAGCGCACAAGCTAACGCTGCAGCAAGCGGCCCCTTGTGGATTGTATATAAACTCCTCCAGTCTCTCCATAAATCAGTCATCTCTTCACTGATCGTTGTACCCTCTACTTGTGTGTCCTCACTCCCTTACACTTAAGGTCTTTATCTTACCCCTGGTATCTTTTTTTCTTCATACACTTAACATTGGGAACTCGTTTCCAACGCCCATGAGATATTCAGGAAAAATATCCAATGGGGGAATATGTCACAAATGTTAGCCAATTAGTCAATGTGAAGGGCGAAATACATTTTGAAACCCATTCAAGTTTAGGGTAAGAGCTCGATCCCATCTCATTTGAATCGTTACATAATTCACGCAGCTTCGTCTTGTGAATTACTACGTGATTCAATCTCGATGGGATACAAGCTCTGACTCTAACATTTCATTGGTTTCCTCCATAATAACCCAGCTAGTTTGGCTCCTTAGACTTAACAAGGGTAAACAGCAAACACTTGGGTACAGTGTAAGGAACGCAGTGTTCTAGACTGTGTTTGGTGAAATACTTTTTTTATTTTACATAATAAGAGGTATTTCTAGCCACATCGTCAAAACTGAATAAAATACTCGAGGGATATTTCGATTTATTGATAATTTAATGATAATATCAGCCCGTGTGTAGAGCATCTTTCTCGTCCGACCTGTCCTTCCCTGATGTCACTTTTTGCAAAAAAACTAACTACAATCTCACTCACATCAGCCAATCTTGTCATGTCTACTTTTTGTAAAGTATACATAAAAACATATGAACCGTTTTACAGACAATGTGTATATCAACAAACGCACTTCACTGTACATACCCAGACAATGAAAACATACATCTATTCTTTTGATACTTTTTGTAGATAAAAAGAAGTAAGACTTCCATAGCACTTCACGTTAAGACACCCCTTCCTCATCTACCCCTTGGATTATTAATACATGAATTACCATTATGCACCGCCTAGCGGTGTATTCATTACTTAGGCCATCGCTTGGTGGTCAAACACTGCTTGCTCTAGCCCGACACCTATGTGATTCAGAGTTTTCACACCTAGAGTATGGACAGCTGGTGTGGCCACAAGACTGCTGTATTTTTTCCCCCTCAAAATGGTATGGCTGGGACAATCTAGAGTATTGTGCTAACGAGTATGAGCTGTCTTGATTTAAGAGTCGATATCTGTCTCGATTTTGAAGATTTTCTATGGATGAAGATAGGCCTATTATGACCAGGCCTGTGTATCCTACCACCCATGTGCTTTGTTTCTGTGTTTTCTTAACCATTTGTGAAGTAATCAGGGTTCGTACATAGACAGCCCTATGAAATTCCAGGCTTTTTCCAGGCTTTTCCAGGCTCTGATTTTTTTTCCCATGGCACATCTAGTCACTGTTTTTAAAACCATGTCTGATTCATCACCAAATTTAGCTAAAATTTTCTTTGTCTTCCTTACTACCTGTGGAATTTCAGTGGTTTTGGGATAGATATCTTCAAAATTCTATACATGGTAAAATAAAGGATTTTTTTAACAATTTTATCCAAGTCATTAATATTTCATAAGCAGCAAGGTATCGTAGTTAAGGAAAGCTAATAATGACCAGAATTTCATAGCCTAAAATAATTGCTTTTATGCAAAGCCAAATTTTCCAGGCTCTTCCAGGTTTCTCCAGGCTCTTTGTGAGAATTCCAGGCTTTTCCAGGCCTTGAAAACCCAAAAGCATAATTCCAGGCTTTTCCAGGTTTTCCAGGCTCTGTACGAACCCTGTACAGTAATACTTAAGCGATATTATAATGTTATGATATTATAATATCAATAGTGGTATACAAAACTTGTTTGGCATAGCCATGAAAACCAGTTACTTAGTAACTGAGGCTAATTGCCCCTTTATGTGAATCTAACGAGTATACCCTTAATATGTGAATCTAACAGAGACATTGATGTATGCGAAAATCCTGTAATGCTAATGAATATGTTGATATGTATTTGTTTGGCCGACCACGTTGCGTATCCAGGGAGATAAGGCCAATGGAATTAGGTTAACAGAGAATTGGCAAGTACTGATATACTGAATATAAGGTGCCATTATGTAGTAGTAGTACTGGGTCTACTCTAACCGTCCTACTCTATTTCAGTAAGTGTGATCAGTGCTTACGAAGACGAAACACAAAAGATGATTTCCTATTTCTCAGACACTACTCCGTCATTATTAATAGAACCAACAGGAAAAACATCCCATATACCAGCATGCTACAAGAAAATAAAACATTAATCTGAAAATCCGCCAAACGAAAAATCGAAGAGAAAATATTATGACTTCCACCCATGCTATGCAGTCCTTGCTTAAAACCAAATAGAAATATGAACCGACCTGCCATGCTCGAGAAGATATACTTTATATTTCATATCTGAAAATGCTGGTTTTCAGTTTCAGTAATTATAATTAAATTGTAAATTTCAATTGCATATCATTATAAATAAAACTATAAATTTTCCCTTCTCCTAGTTTTGTGAAATCAGTTGTAAAAATACTTTGATTTAAATTTTATATGAAATGTTTTTTCTAGAATAAATTTTGATTATAATCCCTATCGAAGGTCACTTCACATGGATTTAATATGAGAAGTGTTTCCGAAGCGCTGGCAGCTCAGTTCATTGGATCCAGACTTAAAAAAACGCTTGGGCACCTTTGCTCTGAGGATGGACTGTTGTCGATATTGACGTTTTGCAGCTGGCAATAGTTCTGAAAGCGTGCTGACACAACATTAAGCTCGTAATTCTGACACCGTTAGCGAAATCATCTTCAGCTTTTCTCAGCCATCCAATAACAAACCACTGTGTGAAAAGAATCTTTTTTTTTTTATCAAGATCACTGAAGCAGCATCATTCAAAATGCACTCGCCCGTTTATCCATGGTAAGAATCCAGGTGCCCTATAGATGATTATGACGGTTATGAAATATTTTAAAAAAAAATTGATGATTGATAAAAAGCTTGCCCACCTTTCTGCGTAACATAGACAAACCCACCTCATCCGACCTATTGGCCAATTGGCCTTCAAGGTCTATGAGCTTGGCTTCCTTGTCCTCAACACTCCTCCGCAAATCCAAGATGACACTTCGGGTTTGCTCAAATTTATGTTTCATCTCTTCACGCTCGGCTGCCCACTGGTGCTTGACTGATGACAATACTTGGCACTGCTCCCTCATGGCAAGGTTGTTCTGTTGCAGAACAGCTGAAAGGCACATCGACAAACTTCAACAGGTTATAATAACAGCGAGAACATCATTTTTATTATATACCCGTGCAGTAATTTTAAGAGAAACCGGGGTTACTGAGCTAGTATGGGTGGCCATTTGATGCAAAAATATGTCCCTACGCCACAGGCACAGGGATATTTTTGCGTCAAATGACCGAGCACAGCAACCTTTATGGCTCAGACATTATGTGTTCTTACTACTATACACCTCCTAATCGTTTAAAATACCTGTTTTATCAACTGCACAAATCCAATGCCATTCACTACGGCCCGCTGTCACGGCGGGCGCGAACATTATTTATACTACACCTCTAGCAGTGGGTATTTCATGGACATTCGCTTACAGGTATATAGTAATTATATTTGGGTACTGCTGATCCCAATACAGTAGATATTCTGTACTGCACCCTGCTCCATTTGCTACCATACAGAAAGAACACTTTGAAACATCGGTGAAGTGTAGAATTTCATTTCAAATTTTCCGATTCCAATTTATGGTTAAAATATGATTAAATTCGGGTATATAATAACTATAGAACAACCTACCATGCTTGTACAAGCTACAAAATAAGATGGAAATTGATGTTATTCAAGGAACTCGGCCAAAGGCCTTGTTCCGTAAAAACAACAACTCCTCATCTCATTTTGTAGCATGCACAACATGGTGAGGTCATTCTATAAGAGTACATTTATCTGTAAATCTAATGAGAATGAAGATATTTTATGTTTTTTTTCAGTCATTTTTACAAAATATTGTAGGTATAGTGTCTTTTGATATATTGAAATTTGTGTAGTGAGATTTCTGAGTGATGAAGAATAAAATGCAACAGTTGGTGCAAAAGGTATCAGTGCGAAGCTTTAGAATTATAAATTTGTCTTGTTTTTAAAACAGTTATTCATAATATCATGCCTTAGAATAAGATACTGGATTCTTCGCAAATTTCCATGTGAGTGTAAAACTGAGGCTAAACCAAGCAATCCAAACTGCATAAATAACTTAACACAGGAGAATTTGCTGTGGCCTCTCAGCTGCACACTTGTGCATTCAAGCAATTTAGAAATTCACAATTTTAGATTCGTAATAAATGACCTCTTGCCGTGTGCAGAAACACATAGAGTAAAGTGGAGAGGTGTGTGAGTAGAATGGACACCAGGTCAAGAAGCAAGATCCAGCCAAGCTCAGACGTAGCCAGCAAGGTGATTGATAAGTTAAGGCAGGCAGTCAAGTCACCGCAACGAGAAGATTCATCTTTAGCCACCTCAGAGGGAAGTCCTTATTGGATCATTCAAATTCAAAAGTCAAAGATTCAAGCTCGGTGGCTAAGTGGTAGGGGTGTTCGCCTCGAGCATGGGAGGTCGTGGGTTCAAACCCCGGCCGGGTCATACCAAAGACTTACACAAAAATGGTACCCACTGCCCATTCGGTTTAACACCCGCCATAAGAATGAGGAGTAGGGGTCTAGGGCCCGAGTGGAAGAACGGCCATATAGCCGAATTCGGTGATTGTCTGTCACAATATTCCCTTAAAAATTGTCCCAAAAAAAAATTAAAAAATTCATCATTTTCGGTTGCACTGCTTCATCTCACATATACAAGCTTCAATTAAATTTTATAATTCATATTGATATGAATTCTTGGTCTCATCGGTGCGTTCCAGTATATCTCATAGAAAAAAAACCATTATTTCAAAGAAATATATCAGCTTAATTTTTAAAGTCGTCCCAGTGGGGCTACAACGCTTAAACCTTATATCTAGGACACGTATCTAGATAAAACTTAATTAGCTCTGTTTAATGATATACACAGATATTCTATATACACTCTAATAAAAACACCACTTAATGTTAGACTAACAAGTATTTTGACAGTACATCTAGAACTAGAGCATAAGGTTTCTGTTGAACGTTAGTTTGGATCAAAGGCGTCCGTCGACTTTTCATCTTATTTAATATTATTTCATATTGTGGTTTGTATATTGATTAATTCAACACACCATAAGTGAAATTCAGAACTTCCACAAGTACGATGATATTATCATACGATCTGCGATAAAGCTTAACTCTTCGTGGTTATGTTTTTAGATACATTAATTTCCATAATCTGGTAGAAAAGAGATGGGGAGAATTTTATAGGAGTATTAAAGAAAAAATAGATATTTAAAGGAAACTGTAGTCGTTATATCATGCTCTTGATAGATATCTATCAGATATTCGTGTTGCTCTGTAGATTTAGAATATTTTCACTTAAGATGATACTCCAACCACTCAGAACTTTCCAAGCTCGGTGGCTAAGTGGTAGAGGTGTTTGCCTCGAGCATGGGAGGTTGTGGGTTCAAACCCTGGTTGGGTCATACCAAAGACTTACGCAAAAATGGTACCCACTGCTCATTCGGCTTAACACCCACCATTACAATGAGGAGTAGGGGGCTAGGGCCCGAGTGGAAGAACGGCTGTATCGCCAAATTCAGTGATTGTACACACAATATTCCCTGAATAAAAATTGCTAAAAAAGTGTCCCCAATAACTGAGCAACAATAAGCTGGGGTACCATTGCGTCGGGATGCATAAATATCTGAAAAGCTCACTATGGTTATTAAAATATCTTATTACCTAACTAACTCTTCGATATAACCATAAGTAATACGACGTTGTTCTGACCTTTAAGACTGAAAGGTGAGGAAGACAAGATTTATGTTGCAATAAACTCTTCTAGGTAGCGTATACACGGACTGATTTTATTAGCAGTGTCGATACATGCACACTGAATTTGATATTTCATCAAATCCGCTTGAGAACATTTGTGTAAGCTGTAGCCGACAGTTCATTGCCGTGCGAGATCCAGCTTGCATTAGATATTTCAGGGTTTTAATTCTCATTTTTAATTCTTTTTTATTTCAATTCTCAGGAATAATTAAGACATGTAACACCAGCAGGGTGTGAATCATCTATATACACCCAGGCGTGGAAATAACCAGAAAAATCCGGAAAGTATTTGGGGCAGCTCTTTTAGGTGAATTTATGGCCTTTTTTATCCATCCTCTACATATCCCCATTGAAAATGTATGGGGACATGGGGACAACCCATCATTTAAAAACCGCCAGATATAATAACCATTGTATACAGATTTCAAAACAAGAATTTGTTGCATTTATTATCCATCTTCTTGAATGAATTAAACCAAGGAATTGAAATATTATATAGTATATCACTCAGGAGTATTTTTTGCTCTTTAACCATAGGCAGGGTGTTGAATATACAAACAAAAAGACTAGATATCTGATTAAAGAGTGTATTTTCCATAAACATTGGTTTTTAATTCTGTATAACGGATTTGAAATCCGTATACAATAGTCACGGTTTCTGATAGCTTTTACATAATGGGTGGTGGTTCACTGAGTAGCCATACATTTTCAATGGAGACTTTGTATACGATAGATAACAAAGCATTAGATGATATTTAACGGAAGTATAAAAGGGGTACTATTAGAAATAGAAGAACTAGAACCCTGAAACTGCCATGGACGTTATACCCTAGTGTTCGTTATTGATTCATACATGGTAAGTACAAAAGCTTGATATTTTATTCAATAGGTGCTGTGGAAGATGACACAAGGGAAACCACATTTAACAGCTGTATAGTTCAACTTAAGCGGAAACTAAAGCAACCAAATAACTGAATTGAAAACTTGAATCAGATATGTGTTCTTCTCGTATGTACAATATGATACCTGTGAGATTCCCCGTGAGTTCTTACGATGAAAATACGACGAAAACAAGAAACAATTAGTATTCTTTCAGGACTTTTAAAATCTAGTAACATTCCTGTAATAAATAGATACAAATATTCTGCCTTGTGTTTTTTAGTGTGTCTGGATATGAAAATTAGTTTCATTTATTTGCACCAACTGTTGCATTTGTGTGGATTTCTTTGTGCAATGTGATGTCAATTTTTTCTATTTGCAATATATATGATAAAAGAATACATATGATAATTATATAAGTTGTATTTAAATATATACTTTAGAATATATGAGAATGGTCTTTAATTTTCTTCAGATTATTATAGGGGCTTGATACTGTCTTAAAGAAAGTCTAGGTACTGATGACCAATACCAGCAGGAAAAGTAAATGGAACATTTTATACTGCTGACCATTGTTTATAGTACGGTAACACAATGAATTGGTAGGCAAAGAACATACTGTCCTAGTCTAGTCAAAAGAGTACCTCACACACTACCTACAGTTACCTGAAAACAGTAATCTCTAATAGTTTAATTATATTCTAAAGAAACTATTTATTCTACCTACTGCGGGCGATTCGGCCTCATACATGAGGTTTCATTTCTCATTAACAACAATCTGTATAAATCCAGTTTAATAAAAGTTTGGAGCCCACTTATACAATGATGCTCAGAAACCAACGTGTTTCTAATAGCTACCTCTACCTCATATCACCAGAGAAAGTAATAGAGAAAGAAAGCGATTAGAAGAAATAAAGGACTGGACTACTTTTGATTGATGATTGACGATTATAACCGAGTTTTCTTACCTCCTATACAATATTATACAAGTATGATCACGGAGCCGTTGCTATTGATCTATTGTGATATTATAAGGACATTAGAAAAAAAATCTAATTTATATGTACATATATACAGGGATGTCTGATGGGTTCAGGGGAAAAAAATGGAAATATTTTTCATGAGGAATTTTCTGACTCGGAGACTGAGAAAACAAGGAAAACACATCAAATATTAATAGGACTGAGGTTGTGTGGGGCGGTTCAAGGCAATGTTCTATTAACGTGGATTAAGCTCAATTCATATTTTCTTTGTTTTTCTAAAAGAAAATCGTTTAAAAACTGGTGATGACAACAAGGATTTCCATGAAAAAGTGGAAAACTGCCATCCCTGCATACAAGACAAGGGCTTGGGATGATTACAAGTTTGGTCTCTTTTAAAAGGGACATATATTCTTCTGAAATGCTTGATTCAATTTGGCAATATTTGGTGCTGGTCACCACTCAGGCCCTAATCGGGGGGCTGCTTTAGCCCTGATCCGAATAGGGACCGAACATAGCCCAAGCAGGATCGGAACATAATTCAGCCAAATGAAATCAAGCCTTAAATTAGATTATATTTCCATCATCTAAAACTGCAGTGATGCAAACTACATCATCGGAACATCGAAAACCCGCATTAGGTATCATTGGAAGTAATTGTTTTATTTTTCGTTCCGTTGGAGTCCATTTCTAGTCTCCGTGGTAGAAAAAGCCTCGTATACAAGTATATCATTGGAAGTAATTCACCAAAAACAGGAAGAGAAAATACCGTATATATAAAAATATATGGGGGTTTGGTTTGCTTTGGTGGATTTTACATCCGGTCAGTTTAGAATTTCTCTTCCCAGATTTAACAATGGCTTTAGAAATTTTCCTCTTTTCCCTATTGCTTAGATAGGGTGGTGTGCCTGGATGTCCAGGCTTCTGGTTGCTTATATCTCTTAAAATATCTTGGATTCTCTTAGGAATTTAAGAAGCTCTTTTCTACCAGTGATATAGAAGGCACTGCGAATTGATGTTGGATTCTTCAGGATATTTTCCTGGTTCTTTTTTGTTACCTAACAGTCGAGCATCAGATGTTTAATGCTCAATTGTGTGTTGCATGTCTGGCACATGGGTGCCAATAATGATACTGTCGAGCTATGGATTTTCTTGTGATATAAGAAAGCCAATAAAGATACTTTTGAATGTAAAAATAATAGGTGCTTTCTTCTGATGGTCATTAGATTAGGCCAAACTATATTTCTCTACTATAAGACCAAAAACACAAATACATTTTGTAGGTAATGAGATCTTTGGGAAAAGATCCTGAACTCGTTCTAGCCCTGCTTATTTGAACTCTTTATCATTCATATGATAACCATTTGATACACCATAATTGGTGGCAGAAAAAACAAAGTGGAAATATTTTTCATGTGAAATATCCTGCCTCAGAGAGACCCCAAAAACCTTGTAAATATGTCGTTGTCATCAAGGCGTGAACGGGTCTACAGGGAGTTTGAAACCACTCTTATATTGGTGTAAAGGAGGCTCAATGAAAACTTTGCTTTGCACAAGTGGTAAAACACACTCTATCGTATATGCTGAAAATGAAAAAAGAGAGGATTTCTACCTATGACTAGTTTTTAAAGATTTAATACTGGGTACAGTTCTTTGGTACATGGCATGAGCCTTCCTAAACAGGAATGGTAGTTATACACCTTTACAAGGAAATCCTTGTATATATAGGAAGTATAAAATTGAGCCTCATTCACGCCAATAAAACGGTGGTTTGAACCTCCATACACACACAAATCCCTATTCCATGGCCAACATCGATGCGTTTTCTATGTTCTCTTAGTCTCTCTGAGGACGTAAATTCCACATGAACAATATTTCCAACTTTTCTTCTGACCCCAACAAACATCCCTGTTAAAATATTATACATATTTGCTTTATATCATTTCAAATTCTTTATCTATACTGGCCATGGCTCCGCATATTTTCAAATCTTAATGCAGGACCATTTCTTCCTGGTTGCATACAACTGCTTTCGTTTTCTCATTTTGGCGTTTGGGGATAACATATACAGAGAGTGTGTGTTGTGTTTTTCGGTTATTTCAAAACTTTTGTTTGAAATCCTTTAATCATACTGGCCACGGCTAAGCATATTTTCCGGTTTTAATGCAGAACCATTTTTTCCTGGTTGCATAAAATACTTTTATTTTCTCATTTAGGCGTTTTGGGATAACATATATAAAGAGTGAGTGTCGGATTTTTTTTGTTATTTCAGAATTTTTGTTTGAAATCCTTTATTTATACTGGCCATGGCTCAGCATATTTGCCAGTTTTAATGCATTACCATTTTTTCCTGGTTGCATACAATACATATATTCCGGTTTGAATGCAGAACCATTTTATCCTGGTTGCATACAATACATATATTCCGGTTTGAATGCAGAACCATTTTATCCTGGTTGCATACAATACATATTTTCAAGTTTTATTGCATGACCATTTTTTCCTGATGGCATACAATTTTTTCCTTTCTCTCATTTGGGAATAACATATAAAGAATGTGTGTTGCTATTTTTTTGTTATATTTCAAATTTTTTATTTACCTTTAAGCTCTGCGTTTTCGCGCATGAGGATGGACACACGCATGAGGGCCTCCTCCAGTGAAATGCTCTGCCCGATGGAGGCTAGCGACAACTGCACGTTGTCCAGGGAGGAGACGGTCATGGGCGGCGTGGTGTTGGTCATGTTGCCGTTGACGTAGATGAACTCGGAGGAGGGGGGAGTGGACGAGGCTAGGGAGGAGAGGCTGGGGGTGGGTGGGTTCACGGCTGTGCTGCTGCTGCTACCGCTCATTATCATACCTGCAGGGAACAGAAAGCAACTGTGTTATAGCAGAGATCGAGTATTTATCCTACCCCTAATAGAAAATTCCATAGGCTTAACATTGGGTCACTGTATTTGGTCTGGAGTTCAGAAAAATGAAAAATATCGCTCTAGTGGGATACACTTGACAAATGACGTCATTTGTTAATATAGAAGTAATTTAGACGGGCGGAGTAGGATATAAATTCTAAACCAAACTCAAGTTAGTCGTGTTATTGTTCATCGCACTCCGGCAAGATAGAGTATTACTTCTCTCGGCTTTGCCTTGCGCAGTAATACGCGATCTTGCCGCCGTGCAATAAACAACAACACAACTAACTCTTGTTTGGTTTCTCCATATTTCCGACGAAGCTAGTGAAGGTATGACTTTTTATTATCCGCCTAATACGGAGTCTCCATACTAAGCCTATGGGCCCCACAGATCACTACTGAGTAGAATACGGAAAGCCGTATTCTCCCAGGAGAATACGGCTTTTTCGGCCACCTGACGGGCAGTAGTTGACGCTACGCAATACTCCTCGCTATACGTCAACTACGCGGATAATACAGTCACACAGATCGAAATCATGGTAATATTGTGTATGTCTCAGCCCTGGTAATTTTTCCCCATACTCTGGAAACTCGTACTCAACACCCATGGAGTATTGTACAAAAATACTCAATGGGTGGTGATGTTACAAATTTTAGCCAATTAGTCAGTGATAGGGGTGAGATAAAATCTGAACCGCACTCGATCCATAGCCACTGATAATATGCCATTCATTTTGGATTGCTATGTAATCTCACTCGGCTTTGCGACGTTAGATTACTCCACAATCAAAACTCATGGAATATTGTCAGTGACTATGGCTATCGATGCAGTTCCTTATTACCATGGCACTGTGCTACCACTGTGAATGACAGTTTGGTTCAAGGACGGTGATGTCGATCAGAACACTTTTTTTTTCTTTTTTTTTCATACTTTCCTTTATTGACATAAAGTATACAAACGATTTCCTCTGTAGCCAGCATTTTGGTAGTTTGCCAATAAAGAGGGCTTTGACAATCAGCTATGATACATTAATAGCTGGTTTTTGTTGTCTTGCCCTATAACCCTTGGATAAGTTGTTGCACAATAACATGTTTCATATGTTGATAAGTAACTCGCTATTCAGACACATCGGGTTTTGGTCTTATTTTATAGACAAAAGCATTCATTTGGTACGAGTAGAGGTATTTGGTAAGAGAATGAAACACAGGATACAATGTAGACAATAAAATAAACTTTACCATATTACAATACAGACATAGGAGTTTATAACAGGCCTAACCCGAGAAGCATAGGCAACTAATGCTCAACTATATGTATAACAAACAAGTTGACCCTGATTTAATCCCAAGACGTAACACTAGACAAAGTGCAGGTACAATTTTCAAAACCATCAAACCCAATTGTGAGAAGTACAAAACAAGCGCAATGTACTGGGGAGCAGTGTTATGGAACAAAATTCCAAATAATGTGAAAAACATAACTATGTATGCAGGTTTCAGGTGGTCTCAAAAGAAGTATATGTTATTAAAATTAAGTAACCATTAACTCAGAGTGAGGTGATGGATAACTGACCCAGTGATGTGTATAACTGGATTGAAACTGTCTCGATATTTTCAAAATACTATGTACATATATTTTTCGTATATGGTAAACTGAACTTTCTGTTATAAAGAGTTGACATAGAAGCCCTGATAAGGGGAATGACTGTACATTGACTTTGAAATGGGCTACTGCCCAATCCAGCCTACAGATGTGATGTAAACTGGTGTTATCCCGTTGGGACATCTTGTAATAACTATGTAAACTGTGACTTAAGCTTACACTTTAAAGGTGTGAAAGGGTATATCACTTGAACTGTATGACTTTGTACTGAAGACCGCTGGTTACCACCAGGGTCAACCGGGAACTTTATTCCGAAGGTATCTTATATCAAGGTCTGTAAGTCGTCCAGTGCATGGACGCTAAAACCAGTCGTATTCTGACTGATGTCCATGTAGTCTAAAGATTGAAATAAAAATAAAAATAAAAAAAAGTGGTAACAGTTACACGCGCTTCTGTCACCCGGCAGAGTTCGAAGTTGGGGCAGAGGAAAAACATCGGAAAGTGGCCATCCATAAAGTATATATGTAGGATTTCTGAAAGATTTGACACTCAACCCCCCCTCTCAATCCTGTACACAATAGAAGAAAGAAGAAGCATACGCAAAATTTCCAAAATTGTTATACCCCACCCTCATCAGTGCGTACATACTTTACAGATGGCTCCATATTTTTTTTCTAATTATATATTTGTAGAAAGGTTCAGGAGGTATTCTGGTCTAAGGGTAAATAGGGATAAATCCTACATAATGGAAATGGGCACGATTGTACGGAAATTACTGTAACTATGCATCAACTCAATAAGCAAAGCATACTGAGTCAGTTTCTTTTTGTTTTAAAAATTATATTTAGTTTCACACCTATTGTCAAAACTATTTGGTTCCTAGAGCACCAGAGAAAAAAAACAGCCGTAAGGCTGATGGCTGCTCCTTTATTGGCGAAACTTCATGTATAAGATGATCTATAATAATGTCCAATCATAGTGAACCAATAAACCAATTTTTTTAATTACAAAAAAACATCTGAATACATTCAGTTTTTCCCGTTGAAATAATGCTCATATATTCATCTAGTTCCAAATACACCTGAATAATCATTAAATATGTAATGGATAGAGATGAGCTGATGGGTAATGAGATGAGACAGGGATGAGTACCACTAGGGTGCATCGCAACGGGAAAACTATAGCTAGCTTATAAGTCTTATCGCCCGTTTGAAAACACGAACAGGTTTTAAGTGCTTGCATCCTAGGAGATCCAAGATTTCATCCCCTATACCAAGGAGACTTCTCATATTTGGGAGTACGATGTTGAATGGTCCTAAATCTTACATTAATGCCAGTTCACACTCTGCGATTTGGGATGGGGGGTGTGGTTGCATGGGGATTTTTGGCCATGCTAGGAACTAGGGATACAGCCAAGTTAGCATCGCGGAATCTCATAATCTAGGGAGCCCACTGCCTGGCCTGCTCACACTGTGCGACTGGGCGGCTTGTGAGCGGATACCTCTAGTCTGAGACTGGAGGTACCGCGCTTGAAACTGGAGGTACAAAAATGTGTGTGAACCACCCCCTTTCGACTGGAACGCTTGAGATGGGAGGTACCTCGGTACATCCAGACTAAGACTAGCGGTACCAAATATCAAACATGTTTGATATTCAAAAACGCTCGTGAATGAGCGTACCTAATGTACCTCTTGTCTGAGACTAGTAGGAACCTTGCAGTTCACACTGTGCGTTTTGAGGTACATAGGTACGCACAGTCTGAGACTGGTAGGTTGTACAGGGTAGGTTGATGTATAAATACAAATAACAAATACAAACGAAAATAGATATACTCTAAATTCAAATAATTCTAGACACTTAAAAACATGAGTGTAAATATACTTGTGTATTGTCATATCCACCAATAACTGTCAGTATCTATATGATAATCCCTATTTAGATGTTACCTTTTTAAATATAAACGTTTGCATTCCATGCCATGACATAGCTGTCAAAAACATGGCCTTAATTTCGTCGTAGGTTATTGCAATGTTGATTTTAATATACTCCTTGCCCAAGACGAGAAATAGAATTACCTTATTTTCCCGTCTTGTCCTTGGTAATATGGGAATATCTTTATATTATTTAGTGACCTTCACAGTTATGCTTCTGTACCTATATTACATGTACTTGGTCTGACTTCCCGAAAGCTGACTGTATTTTCTGGTGCTACAACTGACATCAGCAGGGAGCTGTCTGGTTATAATACCACAACCATGTTCACGTGATATCCCGAGAAAAGATATTTTTTCACTAGGCCTAAAGTGAGGCAGGCTTCATAGATACATGGCAGATTTGGCCAAACATCTATATAGAAAAGTATTCTTTAGCATTGGATATCTGAGTGTGAGAGAGTCTACAATACCTGTCTAGGTTATCTTCATGGATAATTGCATCGTATTCAATGATATTCCAGCTTCAATTTAGTCTATTAAACATGCATATCGCATAGGTAGTATTTCAAATATGGTTTAGACAACAGAGAAACAATACACAGGATGGTAGAGAACTATACACAAGCCACCATACGCTGTTCTTCTTCTATAGAAAATCCTGAACAATTATCAACTAGGTTTAGACAGCCGAGATTCGCTGTTACATTGCTCTAGTTTGTCCCAACAGTCATATACTGTGGACAAATAACAGCCTTGTACTCACACCCACCGTTCACACTCTAGGTGTGTAGGCATTGAATTGCATTGTCATCAAGCCAGACTGAGTGGTGTTAAGGGCCTGTTCCACTGAGTTAACTATGAATTTGACGCCATCGGCATAAGCCAAACATGCTTATAGTGTATAAACCCCCAGGCCCGTTCCATAGCCGATGTAAGGTACTGGCCATGTGGGTGTTACCGGCGGGTACCAGACAAAACTAATGTGTAAGTAAGTTGAAGAAATTATTTACTTGAAATATGGAAGGAGATATTGTTATTGTTGGTCTGTATTGTCCTAAATGTATTGTACTACAAAATATCTGAGTCGCGTATATCTGGGCCCTGTTTTTCAGTCACGACAATCGTTATGAACGACATGTTTTTGCTGTGAGTGTGCTATAGTCGCGACATTTTAGAGGGTCGGACAATGATCGCCGCTCTACGACACCTAGGGCGGTGTGAGGTGTGCTATAGTCACGACACATGGAAGGTCACGTGGATAAATTTGTCTCCCAAACTGTCTTAGAGCTAAGACATCTATGGACATGTCGTACAGAATGCGCAACTTCACTTCCCGTAGGAATTAAGTGATGACATTTTAACACGAGTAAGGTATATATAAAACCTATAACTGTACCAAATATGATGAAAATCGGCGACACCGTTTCGAAGATATCGGCGTTTGATTTTCGTCATAGCAATCGTCTGCTCTGGGGGCCAGTGTACGAGCATGCCTCCACTAATTTATGCGGCGACCTTGACCCTCTGCAGCTGTCACGTGACAAACACAGCTGGTTCTCGGGTCTAGGGTATCACAGATATCGGAATCGGAATTTCACTCACTTCTCGTGGGAATTAAATCATGAAACTTTAACACGAGTAAGGGCTACCCATAACCTATAATCGTACCAAATACGAAGAAGATCGAACTGTCCAATTCGCCGATATAACCAAAATGGTTCCCTGGTTCCTTGATAGAACCTAAGACAATTCTATATTTGTCGTAACAAACGACAATTTTCGCGGCGATCTCCCGTGGCGCACTACGATCGTGTCTATAGAACACCCGCCATCTTTTGTCTTCCAAAATGTCGTACATTCGCTGTACGATCTTAGGGTATCGGTAATAACGATTGTCGTGACTGAAAAACAGGGCCCTGGACCGGCTAGGTAGTCGAAAGATTCAAGGACAGAGTGATTACGAAGATTAATCACATGACAGCGTCAAATGACCTGTGGACTTTCTAAACTGTTACCCATTAATAGAAATCTGTTATAGAACGCACAAGGGCTGGGATATTTGTCTTTTGTATGTTACTTGTAATATTTCCATTGTTTATTACTATTGTGTGTTTTTTTATGTAATAAGTTCCCCGCTTGGTGCATGGAAGAATGCCTATGGGCGATTGTACTTTACCATAGTTGAATAAAAAAATAAAAAAATTTATTAGGTTTTATCGTCCCACGTTGTGCTGCTTTAGCCGTTGAGTGTGTGACCTGCTCCACTGCACCGATGTCAATACTCTAGCTGACATGGCCACTGCACGACGGTGGTACAACGGCAGTCTGGCAACTTTTGTGGCCATAGTATCGGCCCAGGGGAACTAGCCCTTTAGACCAAGCGACGGCCTCAACTAAGCAGGGGTAGGGAGTTAGCTCAGTGGTTAGGGCACTGGACAAGTAATCCCAAGGTTGTAGGACCTTGTGGGTTCGAGTCCCATGGCAGCCGCTCTTCTCCTTCATTCCCAGCGGTGGTAGATTTACTGCTATATCAAAGGCCAATCGTTCTCATACCATGCCTATATGGTGTGGGAACTAAAAGAACTCTCACCTCGGTAAATATGTAGGGGTTAGATTTCTACCTTAATTCATTACATAGATTCGATCACCACCCTTGTGGTGTAGAAGAACCTTGAGAAAGTCTGGTGAGAACCTACAATGGTTTACTAGACATCAAATCAAACCAATCAACCAGAAACTACAAAGCAATTCACTGCTAGGCGCGCTGAACTGTAACTCAGTAGGGATGCCATGGACGCTGTCACTGCACCATCGTTACATGTAACATTTAAGCACCAAGAAGAACAAGACGCTTTGTTATTTACCATACCTGAGTTACTTGCATACATGTACAACGTACTTTATTATGTCTTTTATTTAGACTGGAGGGTCTACTAGGGTGGTACCCTGTTTTCAGTAGGCTCCAGTGGCCAATCGTGAGTAAATCCTTTTTCAATATACATATATACCCAAAATATTTACAGGTAAGTCGATTACAATTTTCATTCTTCATTCAAACAGACAATGGCAAAATGTGCCATACTTACAAGTAAGATCGTAATTTACAGTGATATAAGTATTGACTTTTCAGATATTCCACACTACTTGTCGGATTAGGTGGTATAGGCATCAGAGGGCATATCTTGAATTTTTACAGCTTCATCATGGGTAATGGTTTAATGATATGCTGGGCCTTGAGGGTCCTTACGTACATGTATACTTTACATGTGTTCCTTATACTTGTCAGGTTAAATTCAACAAAATAATAGATTTCCTTGAGGTTTATTGCCAATATCTTTACCATAGTACCATTTGCGTAACTATAACATTGAACTCAAACAGAATGTTTTGTAGACAAAGACCCCCCATATATGTATGCCTACTCGCTATTATTATAACTGGGGGAAATTATGCAACATTCCTGGTAATGTTTATTTACAGTGTTGCTACGTCACGATACCCAAGGCTACAGAGGCATATTCTGAGGCGGTGTGTGTGTGTGTGTGGGGGGGGGGGGGGGGGGGGGGGTGGCCGTGGGGGGGGGGGGGGGGGGTGGCCGTGGTCACTTAGTGCAGGAACGTCCCCTATCTCCCTCGATAATCAATATTTGACATAATTTTCTTCTTCTCAAGTCTTTCTTATCGCAGTAGCGCATACCAATGCACAGCGGCTAACCTGGGAGATCAGCTAGTGTGAAGTCTTCTACATTAACATAGGCATAGGCCAAGCTGCGTAGACTCATAGTGATGTTAAAGATTATGCTACTGTATAGGACTTGTTCATTCACTAGCACTTGGGGGGTATTGGCCACATTATGAATAAATTATTGCTCTATAGACTATATTCAGTGACAGCATCAATACACCCTATGTGTATGATACTTTTATAATACCCCTCATATAAATCTCCATAGACTTAACATAGTATGACTGTATGCCACGGTTTTTTTGTTGGTTTTTTTTTATTGCAGAAAAACAGCATACAGTTCTGCAGATTGCAGATCTTCCCCTGTAGCTGGGTCAGTATCACAGCTACGTATACATTGTGCAGGCAGACAGTTTATTTACAAATGAAAGGATGAAAGGATGAGATGATAGCGACAACAACAATTTACAACAATGGTTATACCATAAATATGTATATGCTACTGGTGACATATGAAGTTAAAAATATGTGACAGGGTAGAATATAATCTAAACATCACTCAATTTCATAAAATTGTTTACATGCCGTTCGTTGTCTTCCACTACAGGTATAACTCAGCTCCATTTTGTGATATCATTCCACACAGACAACTTACGCCATGTGAACAATCATATGAAATTTCGAGATGTTTTATGATAATATTACTTTAACTTTACCTACAATCTGCTCCTGGTTATCATACCTTGTGAAACTTACCTTCTATATGTTTTTATCATGAAACATCACAAAATTTTATATGATGGTTTATATGGCATGAGTTGTCTTCGCGGAATGATATCACGAAACAGAGCTGAGTGATATCTGTAGCGGAAGACAACAAATGGCATATAAACAATTATATGAAATTAAGTGGTGTTTAGATTTTATCCTACCCTGTTACATGTTTTTAACTTCATATGTCACCAGTGGCATATAAATATCTTATGCCATAACTGTGGCATACAGTTACACCATGTTAAGTCTATGGAGATTTATATGACGGGTAGGATAAAGCCATTAAAGGCGTATATTCACTAAATGTTATAATGTGTATTAACGTGAGCTATGAGCGAGAATCGGTTGGATATAGACCAGGTGTAACTGAAACCGTGTGACTTACAAGAGGTTCCTGAGCTTAGACTTCCTACTGATAATCATTTAATTTTAAATCACGATCTTAAATCAAATGGCAAATACATGTTCTCAGTAATAGACTCGTATTATTTGAAGCCTATGGGATTCTCTATGTTCCTAGCTGAGCCCATTGAAAGTGCAATCAGACCTCAGTCTATGCTAGGTTTACTCCCCTATGAAGACTTCATCTTAGACTTGGCTTCAGTCAGACACTTGTCTATGGCTATGCCTAGGGGAGGCTCTACATTGAAAATCGATGGCTGCCTTGGCGGTAGCACTGGGCTGCTTGAAGCCTGGATTCTCCAACGTACACGCAAGGGCAATGGTTGCATTGAGGAAACACCCATATGACAGTCTCATGTTTTCGCACATTCTGTCAACGACATCCTAGTAGCATCTACTGAAATATACTGACAACATGCTGCATTGTTATTCCTTTGCTCTGCCAATCTACCTAAAACAGGATCCCTGGGCTGAGGCCAGTCTGGATCCAGTGAGAAGATGGGAACATGAGAGAAAATGATAATGATATCGATCGCACAAAAACAGATCATTCGATGATTGAGTGGATTGAGCAATGCAAGCGCTACTTACGTCGTCAGACTCCATCTTTATATGTCACTAACCCCGCCCAGACTGCTGTAGTCGCACGCGGAGGCGTTTTAGCGTAAAATTCAGCCAGCTCTGATTCTGTCCCTGGGATTTCCGTGACAAGGAAACTCCGGGGATTCCCTGTCACGAAACCTGACGTCACTTCCGATGCTGCAATCAAGCGCCGCGGTGCTGCCATCTAGTGTGTTGAAAAGTTAACGCTTGGAGGCAGCACAGGTAGGCCTAGATTGGCAACCAATTGATCCAATGTCTGCTTTGGTGGCCAGTGTAAGGTAGGCCTAAACTTCGGACTGCAACCAGTGCGAAGAAGTCGTGAAGTAGGGATCCAATAATGAAAGATGTTTCTGTACGTAATTAGGAGCTAGACAGAGAAAAAAATAAGGAAATAGAGGAGAGGGAGAGAATGAAGGATCAAACTTCACCCCAAAACCCTTTCAAATACCCTTTGGCTTGACTTCTCCTCACTCTCCAACACCTACAACACTTTAAGGAACCCAGTTTTGTTACCACAGCCTGAGAAAGATTTGATAGCATATGGATAGTCATTAATGGGGTGGGGTTTGGTATGGTTGAATCTCACACGCTATCTGAGGTGTGCACCTCAAACCAAGTAATATTGTTCTGTGTATCTAAAAGCAGCCTAAAAGCAGAAATAATTTGTATCTTAACAAATTGATAGTGAAGCTTAGTTTTATATTCAATTTTGTTTTTGAATAAACACAAAAGGAAATGAAATGGAAAAGTGGCTTCGAGAATGCAAAATGACACACTCTCCAAGCACCACGAAAGAATTTCGCCAGTAATGAATTTCCCTGGAATAAGTGTATGCTGTTAACTATAGAAAATTCCCCATTATCCGAGGTACATATCACTTTTATAAGTTATCATTAAATACTTTGATACAAACAAGCAATCATAATAATCATTCAACTTTCAGTATGTAGGCCCTATGTACTTGTCCCTCGGTTTATCACACTCCTGCCCTAACTTGTTGCCACTTGAAATAGATTAATTACGGTATTTCTATTTCAGCATACCTTACAAATCCCATACCGGTACTTGAAGGCATACCGGGCAATTTGGCCTGAAAATTAAAACCCATGTCATTCTCTTGATAATTGAATATGATAAGCTCAAAGAGTTTTAGAACACATATCTAACTTAAAAATCAAGGGTTTCCGTGCTTGTTTTGATTTAGAGATCATTATTATGTTAATTTCATAAAAGAATATATAGATTCTAAAAAGTTGTTTTTCACATAGTAACCCCATATTATTTCCTTCAAACTTTCACAGAATATAATACATGTATGATAATATCTATCTAGGTTTTAAAAACCATAGTTCTACTTAATTGCTTTTGAGAGAATTGAAGAAAATCATATTTTTCAGTAGATTTCCAATGTAAATAAGTAAATTTATGTTAATTCGGCCATTTTACCTATTAAGATTGGATAAACTGGACAAAACTTTCAAATTACTCATTTAGAATTAGAATGATTCCCAGGAACCAGTTTTGACTGATAATTGAGATTATTTAAAAATCACCATATGGCGCCACCGTAATTGTAGGATATGCCTTGAACATATTACGATTAGCTTTCTTTAAAAAACATATGAGCCGACTTGTTGAAATATATTTGCATATCCTCATATTGCATGATATCGCCTAGTCGTTCACCATCACAATCCCTTCAGAAAACAAACATTTCCATATACTACTCACTGGGAATACCCACCATTCCTTTCCCATCACAAGAAATTATGGGGATTTTCCGCACCTTTCGACGTGCACTGGAAATATTTCATTTGAATAGACCCTTGATGATAGAGAAAGAAATGGGTCGCGACTTTGTTCCATTACATTAGAGGCTAATATCGGTGTTCATTGAAAAATTCTGTTATATTTCTGCAGAACATAACAGTTAGAATACCACCATATCGTTGTTATGAGACTTCTTGTCAACTATCCACGGAACATATAGGCAGTAGGCCTATTTCAAGGGGATACCCAGATTTTATTTGATTTTTGTTGTTGTTGTTGGGGAGGGGGGGGGGGGTGGAGTGGGGCGGGGGCACAGTTAGGACTACATCGGAAGATCAGCTGGAGGTTCCCTGGTTGGGTGTTGAAGCAAACCCCTGCAGGGCCCCGTTGCTCCAAGTTTACGACAGGGTTGCGGATCGCAGAATAGCGATTCGAGGGTCTAAACGTTGCTCCTGAAATTTTGCGGATCGTGTCGTAATCGCATCGGCGCATCGCCGCGTAAAATACGGCTTTTAGCGATACTTTTTACGTGGACCCTCACACCAGTGCGGATCGTCTGCGGATCGCATTACTTTGGTTAGAGATGGCCTTGTCTGAAATTCTGAATAACGATACATGGTGGCACTACCATGCCCCGTCCCTTGTTCTTCTACCTATAGAAAATGGCGATCCACACCAACAGGTGTCAGATCAGTTCTAATTCTGGTGCCATCTGTATTTAATTAAAAACTAATGAATCTTCCCCTGTCTCATTCAATATGTGCCCCATAATTGTTGTATCGCTATCGCATCGCAAAATATAGCGATACCGCGGGAATATAGGGATGCGGTCCGATATTACAGGAGCAACGCTTTTTTAGTCGGATCGTTAAAGTAATCGTCAAAATAAAATTGCGATCCGATTATAGCTAGCGATACCACAAAAACAGGAGCAACGGGGCCCTGGGGGCCCAGGGGCTTTGATTTTTAATGACAAAAGTTGCCTTATCAAATGACACTGTAACCGTGACTTACAGAGGATATTGACTTTTCTTGGGTATGGGGGGAGGGGAGGTCTTACAATTACGGGCATCTGTGTGGATTCCGTTCGTCGCACTGTGACGAACTATAATTAATACTACCCTCCTTCCACGTTTTTAAAGATTTCCAATATGCCCCGTAAGAAGCTGATCATGAAAATAAAGAGTCTTAACCTGTTCTCGGAGAACATAATTGGCTGGATACGAAATTACTTAGAGAACCGAACACAAAAGGTAGTTGCAAATGGTGTAATCTCCGATCTAAGGCTGGTTGATTTTGGTGTCCCGCAGGCGTCCGTTCTCGGACCCCTGTTCTTTATATTGTACATAAACGACATGTGTGATAGTCTAACGGAATGTAGAGCGCTGCAATACGCGGACAATTTAGTGGTTTACTCTGGGCATGTAAATGGTAATACAGCGAGATCTAGGTTGCAACAGGCAGTGAATGCAGTTGTTACCTGGTGCGAAATAAACGGAATGACGCTCAATGCCTCCAAGACACAAACTTGTTGGAGTGCATCCACACGACGATACCACTAACTGCCAGGACTGGACTTAGACTGCTGCGGCACTCACCTTACAGAGGTACAACACTACAGATATCTAGGAATTATGCTCGATGGTCAACTACGATGGAACAAGTACGTAAATGAACTGGTCAAAAGCTGTAACGCACAGATTTTCAAGTTAATAAAGATACGCTCATCGATCTCCCAAGAAACAGCACTACAGATATACAAAGTAATAATCCGACCTGTACTTGAGTACTGTAGTTTTCTCCTAGATGGAGCCAGCCAGAAGGATGTACAGTCCATACAGAAACTCCAAAACAGAGCTTTACGGGTTGTACAATGGAAGAAAATCTTTAAGCAGCAAACTGCCGATCTGCACTCTAAACTGAAGATCGATTACCTCGACGTGAGAAGAAAAATGCATCTATTGACTCTTATATTCAAAATGTCGAAAGATCCAGAGCTAATTGACAACTACAATAGAAGGTTTACCAGAAGCCATGGCAAAATAAAGATTTGCGTACCCAGAGCGAAAACTAGTCTGCTGCAACGATCACCGTTGTACAGGGGGGCGAAGTGGTGGGATGAACTTGAAATGACGGCTCAGAACATCGCGGATGTCAAAAGTTTTAAAGTGGAAATTAAGAAAAGATTGTCTGTATATGACTGGTCATGAGTTCAGGATAAGTGTATACCTATGATTGCCTGTGTAGTGATAAATTGTGAAGTATCTCTGTTACTCTCATCGCCATCATCATCACCAATTTGTATATGTATGAACTGATATATGTAATGATTCACTTTGTAATGACATAACAGTGGAAGATCTGCAATCTGCAGAACTGTTTTATATGTAAATAAAAAAAAAATAATAATAAAAAAAATGTATTTTATTCATTCGTAAAATACATCCCATTGGCGAACAATCTATAGTGACATACTGCTGCTAGGGGTGAAGTAATTATAAGTTATGTACCAAGGCTGACATTTTCGTCCTAGGCTGACGTTTTTGTCATAGGTTGACGTTTTCGTCCAAGGCTAACAACATAATTTACTAAAAACAAGTATTGCCCTCGGCCAATGACCCGGGTGGTAATACTTTTTATTCTTACCTCGTAACCTTGACACACTTTCACCGGGACATAGTTTCCCTCTATCATTAACAGCTGCTCAAGTTTCCACTAGATTCAATGGTTTGGCTCATGTACGTACATACAGCTGACGCATGTAACTCCTTAAGTTGCCTTTTTCATGGAGCTTAGTTCTCTTTATTTTCTTCTCCAACTATCAGCCATCGCCGAACATGTGATTATCCAACGTCGTTTTGCTTAGATCGAATCCACTCCTAATGTAGACCTATTACATATATATCATTTATAATTTCGTTCCATGATCTCCAGTTACTACTATCCGTACCAAATTAGTCTGAAAGTTTTCTTCCATTATGATTTTCAATTTCCGTTAACCTTGTATAATTTCATGTTGATCATGCAATCGTCTTTTTAATTCATCGAAATTCATTTCACCAAACTTCTCGGGTTACTTTTTTTTAAAACAAAGGAGGAAAACTCAAAGAATAAGGTCTAATCATAGGAAATATTTCCTCCACCATTATGAAATGTGTAATGAGATAAGATGAAATTATTTTTTCATAAGCATTACGACATATTATGTCAGTAGATTGCTAATAGGAAATAAACTAGATGTAATATTTCAGCATTCATTCCCTCGTACCCAAGAGCATCATAATTTACAGATAAGTTTCCAAAACTACTAACAATTGTGCTCTGGCTCTTAACCAGGAATATTCTCTGGAGTATTTAATTTCGCTTCAAAAGTTAGTTTATCTAGTGCTTTCTTGTGCCTTCGTTCAAAGCATTCCAAAGAATTTGCCCTCTATATTTTGGCGACTTTATGGACTGCGGCTTACGTGTTATTACGGACCTGTAGAGGAACGCCAGATGCTGCGTTCTCGGATCACAGACAGCCTATCAGGATTAGCGGATAGGGACGCCCGGGTCCATCAGACGCCGGACCAGACAGCTGGTAGTTCCCACTTTCCCCGCATGTGTCGCGACGATCGCCGCTGATGATGTCCGGCGTGCACGTGGGTATCTCTGAGTGGGGCGCGGGAAACCAGCAAACTGCTCAACTCACCAAGCTTTGGGATTCGCTGGTCCATGTTTTTGTTTTGTATTTCTATTCTTATTTATTTTCCCCTTTTTTCAATTGTATAAAGATACATTTCGTCATGTATGGAAACTACAATAGTACAAAACAGGATATTGACCGCCTATCAGGTCAAGTAATCTTTTAAAAAAACTGTGGCAAAATAGTTCCTATGTATGCATTTGAATGGTAAGATAAAGGGGTAGAAGTTTATACCATATAAGCAAATGATTAAACGATCAGATTAAAGATATGGGTTGGGTAAGAATATGAATATCAAACTGTTACATGAACCAAACTGACTATGTATTTATTAGAAATCGCTAGTCAATTTGATATTAACTGATGCACTGAAACACCAATAAAGAATGTTCTTCGGAAAAAAGTTTGCTTCTTCCCTATCTCTTTAGAAATGAAAAGACCGTTCAATACTGTAAGAAGTCGGGCCAAATCAAAACGTAGTCTCAATGGTACAAGCTACAGCAATATGATGTGAACCGAAATACCCAACACCAAGACTATAATTCTACCTAACTGGTCTGTATCTAGAAGATACACTCAATAAAGAAGAGATCTAAAAATCTTCTATGATTTGCGTTAGATAAGTTTTAGTTGGTGAAAACACATATCCTGTATGTATGTGAAGCCGCATCAGGGATCACGCCTCGTTCTGGCATGATCTACTGGGCGCCATTACATGATGGCGTGAATGTGAAATAGGTCAATGGGATTTCCCGGAATACTCCCGCAATTCCGCACTTTTGACGTCCCAATGGCCCTCTTTGAGAGCAACGTATGTCTGATAAGAATATTTGGGGCCCGGCCAAACCAATGGCTTCGTTATTTTTATTTTTTTAATTTCTTTTATCCAAAAGGGTTTATTTAACAAATTCAGAAAGTATGTGTACTCTTAATGACAAATGGGCTTCGCCTTATAGAAGATAAATGTTATATTTCAATGACATTTCCTTTAAGTCAATAAGTTGATAAATCAAACGGCATTAAAGGTATATAATCCGAATCAGAACCCTGGGGGTCATATATGAAGTAACCTACTCAGTAAGGAGCATATGAAAGGGTGATGATAAAGTCTTATGGTGAAATAAAGACGTTTTGAAAGGTACTGTTTTGCTGAAGATTCCCACAGTTATTCAGTGGCGGATCTGTGTTTTATACGGGTAGGCATAAAAAGATATTTCTGAGTATTAATCATCTTCAGTTAAAACTGGGAAGTAACGTATACCCTCAAACTGAGAAAAGGCTAGAAGCATACATATTAATGAATGCAACTTTTCGATATGTCTGCTAATTGAAAGTATTGATATTTGATTTACCAATGAATATATCGATGTGCTTCTTTAGAAAATGATAGGTTTGACTCCATCGTAGGATCTTCCTTCAATAAACATAGACTTGAGCTTTATACCTAAGAATTATGTCAGAGACAACAATTCCTGAAGCTTAAAAAATATATCACTCGTGCATTGTGAAAATGTAAATTCGAAAATCTATAATTGTTTTAGGACTACATATTGTTTTCCGCAATTATTCAAAGTTATTTGTGTTTAAGTGCATCCTATCACTACTACGTGGTCATACCTTTAATGTGCAGAAATGTGATGTAAACTGTTTCCTAGTTACAAGCAGACAACACACTGAGAATATAGGTGTCAGCATATTCCGTACAAGTCAGGTGCTACACTGACGTGGGAGATAAGGCATGATAAACTGATATGGTGGTCGAGATATCTGTGAGTATATAAGGCAGTTACATCCCCCGGACAAAGCATCTTCTTCAGATCATCACACTGCAACCATGATTAAGGCTGTTGCACTTCTCTGCTTCGTGGCTGCCTCGGTAAGACTTTATTCATTGAACATTGCTGCAATAGAGTATAGAGTATTATTATATACCTACAAACGAACACTCTATAGTTACATACTGCTGCAGGGAGTGTAGTAATTACAGTTTTCATACCAAGGCTGATGCTTTTATACATAGACTGACGTTTTCATACCAAGGTTGACCATGTAACTCTGTCTAGATCAATAAGATCGATGTTTGCATGAAGAAAACATACAAGTTGAAGTAGCTCAAAAAAGGTGGGATGTGTACCACACTGATCAGAATTGCTATTTCTATCAATATTTCAAGGTGTGTAGGAATAAAGAAAAAAGTTATAAGTAAAAAAATCCTGAATTCTGTTGGTGAGGATGCTTAAGATCATCTACCTCGGCTGAAGCCCCAGTATATCACTTTTAGGATCCTCACCACGTGACATCTGAAATCTATCACCCGAAGCCAGTTTCTCTCTACTACACATATGTCATTGGTTTCCGAGCTGATACTTCTTGCATGCTGCAGGTTTACTTGTACTTAGATATATATACATATATAAATATAAATATATATATATATATATATATATATATATATATATATATATATATATATATATATATATATGCTCAGGGACCCAGCTTTTTGGTAGACTATGAACTAGCTTCATCTGTTGGGAACTATCCATGGGGACAACATCAGGCAGATCTATATGCATTGGTATCTTACTTAATGAGCTGGTTACACTTATAAGTCTCAGAAAAGTTCTGCAGAATGGGAGAGGAGTAGAGCTAGAGGAAGGGTTGGAGGGAATATTCAAAGCAGATTATGTGGTTGTGTTTATCCGACACGAGAACAACCCAGAATATGAAAAACTACATCAGTATTTTTATGAATGGAGATGTGGTCAGCTCCTAGTTCACAGTTATAAAAGAACCTCATATTTTCAAGACGAGAAAGAGATTATCTGTCTATCCCCTTCTAGCTTAAATAGAGCAGAGAGGAACAACCCTATTTAGGGTACCAGCCGTAACCTTGCAACAATTTACACAGAATAGAATCCCCTTATTCTTTGTTTAATGGTTGCAACCTGTTAAATGGGACACAGTTCAACCCAAACCACTTTGGTTAAGAACAGAGGGTGCCTAGCTCAATGGCTTCTACTTTACTGATATCCTCCAATATAGCATATCAACCATAAGATTGAAATATATAATTCTGTCAGTCGTTCATTTTGATTTTAACACAATGATGAATGAGGAGGAAAAATGATATATCAGCACAATTCTCCAGAAGTAGAAAAAAGGTGCTGTAACTTTCTAACATTGAAAACCAGGAAATAAAATATCATGTTTGTCACCTTAGCACAGTTCTATTTACGTGTTCATTATTGACTACATTGTGAATTATCAAAGTATCCTTGATTTTATAATAAGTAAACTGTTGAAGTACACCATTTCCTAATTATCATTTATTTTCATGCTCAGGCCCTGGCCCAGGACCTTGGTGCCATTGGTGACCGCAATGGTGTCAAGCTGTGGAGAGATCGTGGAGGTACCAGCGGAAAGGACTTGACAATCTATGAGGCCACAAGATCTGGATCCAACTTCTACCTTCTTGGACAGCGTGCTCAGCCCAACTACAACAAGCTGAGCCGTTCCACCCACTCCTTCAAGTAAGATGGTTGACAGCTCACAGAACATGTTTGCATTCATCTTCTCAATAAAAATAATGAGCTATGTTCCAACTAGGTAACCATTTATAGTCAGTTCTAGCCAATGCTAAAGTGGTGTCTTAGAAAAGTAATAATGCTTAGTTTTCAGAGAGCAATTTGAATGTTAAGTTTTTTCTATTTCATCATCTCTTCATTGGGAGAGCCATAATTTTACAGTAACCAGATATGAATGTGCTCCTTTCTTCACATTCCTAATATTAAATCTACAAAGTTTGAAGCCTAATATGATAATCATGTGAGCCTGAATCTGAGATTCTTGTATTACAGGGAGAACAGCAACAGGAGGACTCTGGCCCGCCCTACTGGATTCCGCTTTGTGTGGGACGACAGGGGAAGCACCTACTACGATGATGTGTCTGTGTGGAGGCCCATCTGCCCCAGAGGTTAGCCTTGATCCCATCTAAACTCTACTGTGTCAGGATATGAAATTCTAAATTGATTTTCCATTTATGTATTTCTAAACTTTTAGATTCCAAAATGTTTTCAAATCTAGTGTTTGAGAAGTGTTGTTCTGGTTTGTCTAAAAAGAAATTTCATTCATGGTTTTGATTGTTTGATTTGGCATCACTGCTATTGAACTAATGAATAATCGATACATCAAGGTAATAATCTTATTAACAATTACAAATGATATCATGTGTTATGGTCTGAATCCGAATAGATATTTCATTCTATGTTTCATATTTCAGGATTTGAGGCCGTTGGAGATTTCTTCAACAGGAAGAACCGTCAGAGCACTCCCCCATCTGAGCTGTACAGCCGTGTCCGTTGTGTTGCCAGCAACCTGGTTGAGGACTGCCGTCTTGGAAGCAAGATCTGGGACAATGCTGGTACCTGGGGCAAGTTCTACATCTCTGTCTGGTCTGTCAATGAGGGAAGCCGCTCCTTCAACTCAGGCTTCTTCTATGCCAATGACCAGCACAACTCTCAGCCCAATGTTCGAGCCAAGTGTCTCCGCTCCAGCGCTATCCGCGAATTGTAAAGCCATGTTCATCAATACATCTTCAATCTCATAAAATAAAAAACTTTTTAAATGAACCTCTCAGTATTATCTTCAGATGTTTCAATATAGAAGTGTACAATAAAAAAACGATCCAATCAAACCCCCTACTGTACTTTAAAGTGATACACCACATAATTAGGCAGACAATATTGAATGAACGATTATCAGACTGGACAAGACGTTTTATGAAGAGATAGGGGACCAGAGGGACAATCCACAGTTAATCTCATTTGATAAAGCAGGCCTTGGGTTCACTGTTCTATCCCTCATAGATAATATCTGTGTACAGGTCGCGACAAAGTGAAATGTGGGAGAAAAGAAGTACCAAATATTACTATAGATAGCACCACTATATGATAATTGTTTAGGGAATCATTATTGTTCCATCATTTTTAAATGAACCCTGAGTTCTGCTTTTCAAAGATTCAATTATAGGTAAAATAAAAACTTGAACATCGTTTTAGTACTTCACAGACTGTTATTTTCATAATTCAGTATGATTACAACATGTCACTACAACATGATCTAGATGAAATAGTGGTGTGGTAATAACTTATTAACAATCAACACATCGAAAACGAAAACCTGTTTGTTCGCTGCCCCGAAAGATAAGCAAAAGTATATATGAATTTGGATAAAGTAGATATAGTTAAATCATACACCTATTTGGAAATTGACATAGATAGTGGACTAAATTTCGACGGCCAGTCTAAAAAGCTCACCAGAAGGGTTCAACAGAAGATATTCCACCAAAATAAAACACGGTATTTAATGTCAAAACAAGTAGCAATTAAACTAAACCGAATGGCGATTTTACCTGTCTTGGATTATCCGGCAATTTTTATGGATGGTGCAAATAATGTCTGGCTCAAGAAATTACAGCGCATACAAAACAAAGCACAACATATTTGTCTCGGAGACAGGTCTATGGTGCACACTGTTGAGGCACTGCATAGTTTAATGGGTATACCAATGTTGCGACGTCAACGTAAAGAACTGCTATTAACATATATGCGCAAGGCTTTTATACAAAGGTATGTGTCAGATGGAGATCGACTTTAACTGATGAACCCGCCAGGGAATGTAACCTCAAAGTACAAGACTACGATCTTCCATCAACCTTGTGACATCCCGACTTCTCCATTCATTGTTTTCTAAATATTTCATTCGTCACATTTTGAGTATACTAGTTAACAAGTGTACAACAGGTGTTGTGAAAGGTGTTCCAACTGAAAAAAAAAGTGCCGATGTATAGTGAGACCCACATTTATAAATGTAGAGATTTACATGATGAGATACATGATGAACAGGTAACAGCGAGGATGACGAGAGGTAGTCTAGCTTATGTTGGGATTATCACATTTCTAATTTTCACATTTCAAACATAGTCATAATCCTTTGGTAAGACAGTTCTTTTCGTTTCTAGCGTGGCGTCATGCGTGACTCCTCGCTTTTACATGGCGGTTAAACATAAGTCATAGAATCTGTCTTGATTCCTCGACTATGAATACATGCATAGTGTTCTGTATAAGTAAGTTGGGGCACTAGGACCATGCAACCATGGTTTTCTACAACTTTCCAATTTACACCTCTCATTTATAGCACATGTTGTCCTGATAATGAGTAGATGAGGCAGTGAGGGAGGGAAGAGGGAAGAGGCAGGGGCTAGGAGAAAGATTGACTAGGTCTCAAACTAGCTACCAGTTCAAATTAATTAGACCTAGAACTGAATTTGTTAAGAAATCGCCGAAATATCGAAGCGAAACAACTTGGAAGAAACTGAACAAATCAATCAAAACTTCTCCATCAAAATGCTGTTTCTTCCTGAAATTCCATGTGTTACTAACAATGGAGGCCTGAACTGGCAGGCCTTGCGTTTATTCCCCTATGCCAGGTTAGAAACCACGGAATGGTCTATGTTAACACCAACTAAAATTGTTTTATTTTAAAGCCCTCCTCAATAGAGCCCCAAAACTCTAAAATATTAAGATCTCCAACTATTGTAGTCATGTTCGCTTAGAAACCAAGTCATACAGTGTGCTGTACATAGCTTGTTGCCATCTGGCTAATCATCATTATCTCATCCCATACCGTGGTGGAGGGTTTTTGTTTCTATATTGTAAATGACACGAGTATATGTGAGGAAATGTAGCTACTACTTTCCATATACATGTTATATTGAGATCACTGTATAGAACATAAATGGAAGACCATCTTTGTGATGAATTTGTGTGCAATAAAAAAACCCAAAAAAAAGCCCCTTGAGTGAGATTTTTATATTAGTAGATTAACTAAAAAAAACTACACCCTCGACACCTCTTAGATGTGTCACCTGTTAAGGTCTCTCAGGTTTTATTAAATGAGACCTAGTTCTCCTCTTACTCGGGATACCGGAGAGGGGATGGTAGGAGTTAGCCCTAAGCAATTCTATGCACACTGGATGACAGGGTTATGGTTTTCTCTGAGATATTTGGTTTTCAATAAAAGAACCTTCAGGTTCATGGGTGGGAAAACCTGATAGATGAGCAGGAAATCAAGATGGAAGGACCTTGGCACATATTTCAACATGTTTGTAGATGTTTGGGAACATAAACAAATGTAAATGTGCATAAAAAGCATGGGCTTCCAGTGTGCTAGTTGGGTTTTGAAACGTGGGGGGCATCTGGGACAACTGCTGTTTCCGATTTTGCTTGGCGATTTGTAGGGTGATTCTCTGATTCGCTAATTCCTTGTGGTTGACAGGAGATGACCAGTTTAACAGTAGATGTTCCAATTATCTTCAATTATCTAAGAACCCTCTAGAGATTGCAAGGTTCTATGAGTAGTAGTATGCATGAAATCATATATGTACATGTATACATGGACATTTGAATCTCAGTGGATAATAGGCGAATGATGGACAGCACATCTATTAGAATCTTTTTGTTTCGTCCAGTAAATTGCCATGTGTTTGTAGTTGAACTTTACACAATACCGAATGGCATCATCACGAGCAATTAGAGCATTTCTCACATATTTCAATAGACTGGACTAGAACAAATGTCTGGACCCATGCCACACTAAATTTGGCTGTCTGCGGCCTGTTGATGCCTAAAGGCATCACCCGCTGTGAATGGTTTGATAGCAACCTTATAGAGCGCAAGGCGTTGCAGTCAAATTATCTTAGAACCTGCTGTAATTCTCAGATCTTAGATAATTCAAAGTTCACATTGAAGTGCCTCAGGTGTTGCATAGATTTGATTTTGAAGGGCAAAACGGTCTACCAAACTGTTTAAAAATCATTTATTTACCCTGTCAATGTTCAGTATCTTATATCATCCTACCCCTAATAAAAAACTGTTATTGATTTAACATAGTCAAATTTTATGTGGCATGCCCTGACATGAAGTAAAATTTATGCACCAAGAGAAATAAAAAAACTGATCAATCAGCAATCAGGAATCATTCACCTGTGTAAATAGTTCTGGCTGCAGAGCAGAAATTCTAAAAACTCATGATGTTTGAAGATGACATGACTGTCTTTTTAAAAGATATGCATTCCATCTAAAGGCTTCTGAACATGCTGGAAAGGGTAGGACTGTAAAGTTAACATGGCTTTAGTGGACTAATTTTCGAGGGCCTTTCTAAAAACTCATGATGTTTAAGATGACATGACAGTCTTTTTAAAAGATATGCATTCTATCTAAAGGCTTCTGAGCATGCTGGAAAGGGTAAGACTGTAAAGTTAACATGGCTGCAGTATGGTCAAAATCAAGACAGGGAGGAACTGTTTTGTAATGAGAAAGGTGGGCAATTTGGATGACTAATCACTTCACATAGAAACCAATGTAAATGGTCACGATAGGGATGTAAAGCCCAGAACTTTATAGTCTGGCCCTTTCCCTCATGTCCAGAAGCCTCTATCTAGACTATATATCTTTTAAATAGACTGTCATGTCATCTGCAAACATAATGAGTTTTTATTTATCTATTTCTATCCCTTCTAATTCTTGGTTTCTGATTGCTATTACCGATGTTTCTATTAGAAGTATGAATAGTAGTGGAGTCAAACAGCATCCTTGCCATGTGCCCTTGAGGGTGAAACCAGGGACCTGTATCATTTTATACTCTCGTTGGGGAGGACAGTTCCAATGAAGGAGACCTTAACAGATGACGCATTTGACAAGAGCTCATCAATCACATGTTGTGGACCCTATTGTCCATAGAGAGAGAAATCCTCCTTCATAGTCTCATTCAACAAAACCCAAGGACAAAATAGAACTGGAAGACACATTGGAGGAGACTTAAACGAGGGTTCTTCATGTCTGAAGGTGTTGACCTACTGTAGTATTTCTGATAGCTAATTTCATCATTTGTAATTATAAATGAATCTAACTAATTATCTCAATAATTCTCCATCTAACACCGCCAGACAATGTAGGCCACCCCCACTATAAATTATAAAACCCAAATAAACAATACCTCATGGATTGTCAGCAACCACTTTTCTTTCCCGTGATACACTAAATTATCAAACCTGAACCCCACTATGACCTCTCCTTGGACCTTAAACTCTCATTGGTATAGAAAATAAAATGACCTCCAGGTGGTATAGAGGCCATTACCATTGACACAGGAGTCTTTGTGATATATAGTCTTAACCCAATTTATGAAGAAATATGTGAAGAAATTTAATATGGCTGTTCAAGAGACTAGATGCAAATGCAAGATCTATCACTAAGTTATGGCCTAATGATTTATTTATGTTAACATAATTGATGATATTCTATATTGTTCAAATACCAATTTATCTACCCTTTATGAATTCCACCTGTTTTTCCATTACTATGGATTTTATTGGAATTTCAAGCCTCAACTTCAAGTTTTCAACATTTTATAATCTGTATTTAGCAATGTAATTGGTCTCTAATTTCTAATATCTAATTTATCAATTCTGTTTTCGCAGATAAGGTTTATAATTCCTCTACGTTGTTCTTGATTCAAACAACTATTCCAAATCCCTTCATGTATAGATTCGAATACTAGCTTCTTGATGTCTTACAAGAGGTATTTGAAGAAATCTGGGGTCAGACCATCCAGTCCAGATGATTTATTATCATTTAATTTTCTTAGGGATGTTTCTAGTTTTTCCAGGCTGATTTCCGTACCTAGAAATTTCTCTTTGTCATACTTTGATATCCTGCAGTTTTCCAATAGTAAAGTCTTATCCTGATCCGGGTATAGGGTTTTCTAGAACGTATGTTAATTATTTAGAATCTCTTTTGAAGTTTTGGTCATATAGTAAAACCCCGCTTCAGGGAGATCTTGCTTAAGGGGAGACCACGTTTATGGGGTGATCCCATTTAAGGGGACACTTTTTTGGAACAGAAATCTATAGTTTATTTTAACCGCACTTAAGGGGGCACCTCGCTTAAAATTTTAAGGGTGGGTACCTGTGGCAATAGTATGTGGTAAAGGGCGGGTACTAGTGCTTAGGTCTCAGGCCTATTGTGATAGTTTTATAGTTTAGGATGTGATAAAATATGCAATCATTAATCTTACTATCCATTTCACCCAGAATCATTAGCTTGGTATTGCATCTATATTCTGTGAAAATTTCATGATTATATATTCAATATTTCCGCCCCAGCACGGTTGTTGTCATATGGCATCACCTGCGCCAGCACAGTTGATGCCTTATGGCATCACCCGCCGTAAATGGGTTAAGGGGATACTTTGCTTGGAACGAATGGTGTTTCCTTAAGCGGGGTTTTACTGTAGTTGTTTTGTTGTCATCTACATACAACTGAGTTATTTCAGGTTTACGAGGTGTAGCTTTTCACCTTATTCACCTCAGGATTTTAATGTAGACCCTAGCGGAACAAAAAAAATACAAAAACATACAACTGAGTTATTTGTTTGTCATAATTTTTCATTTCGAGGCCAAGAAAGTAGTTTGTGGGGTTTTCCGTGTTTATTGACCATTTACATTTACTTCTGGACATAACTGATAATGCCCTTTTTATTCATACTTCTGATCTCTTCCTCTACAGTTTCCATTTTAGTGTTCCCTTATTTTGTTCTTGCACAAGTGTATCAATGTTTCCTATTTTTGGCCTTCATATAGCTCATAGTTAGGTTTCTAATTTTAAAAATGTAAATGGTCCCATTTGTTTTTCGTTCCAAAGCAATGGTACTCACTTTTCCATTTAGTATTCTCTTTTGGCAGGAAAATGTAAATGAAAAAGCCATCTATAATTGATTATTAAAAGTTAGTTATGTTTATAAGCATCCTGTTTCTCTTACCTGGTGTTATCTTCAGTACTAAGATATTGATGTAAACAACAGACAGAAAATATAGGTCTTACCATATTCTGCACAACCCACGTAAGAGATAAGATATGGTAGACTGATACTGTGGTTGAGATATCTGTGAGTATATAAGGCAGTTATATCCACCAGACAAAGCATCTACTTTGGATCATCACACTGCAACAATGATTAAGGCTGTTGCTCTTCTCTGCTTTGTGGCTACCTCGGTAAGACTTGAATATAGCAGCAAATGAATATGTTAACACTAAATACCTACAGCCAAACAGTCTATAGTTACATAACCTGCTTAGGATGTAGCAATTACAGTTCTCATACCAAGGATGGTGTTGTTTTTTTACCTAGGCTGCCATTTTCATACTGAGTTTGACTTTATGATGCCTCATAGGTAAATCAGATAGAATTGTTATCATTATTTGAAGGTATAATGTAATAGGAAAACATGATTGTTGAACTATGTAATAGGAAAACTTGTCCCGGGAGAATTATCAAAGTATGCTTGTTAATATAAGTACATTGTTGAGGTACACTGTTTCCTAACTATTGTTTATTTCTATACACAGGCCCTGGCCCAGGACCTTGGTGCCATTGGTGACCGTAATGGTGTCAAGCTGTGGAGAGATCGTGGAGGTACTAGCGGAAAGGACTTGACAATCTATGAGGCCACCAGATCTGGATCCAACTTCTACCTTCTTGGACAGCGTGCCCAGCCCAACTACAACAAACTGAGCCGTTCCACCCACTCCTTCAAGTAAGATAATTGATTGTTTACAGAAAATGTTTTCATTCATGACTTCAATAAAAATAATAAGCCATGTTCCAATTAGGTAACCATTGATAGTCAGTTCTAGATGATGCTAAAGTGATGTCTTAGAAAAATAATAATGCTTAGTTTTCAGAAAGCAATTTGAATGTTAAGTTTTTTTGTCTATTTCATCATCTCTTCATTGGGAGAGCCATAATTTTACAGTGACCAGATATGAATGTGCTCCTTTCTTCACATTTCTAATATTGTATCTACAAAGTTTGAAGCCTGATATGATAATTATGTGAGCCTGAATCTGAGATTCTTGTATTACAGGGAGAACAGCAACAGGAGGACTCTGGCCCGCCCTACTGGATTCCGCTTTGTGTGGGACGACAGGGGAAGCACCTACTACGATGACGTGTCTGTGTGGAGGCCCATCTGCCCCAATGGTTAGCTATTATCCTCTCTAACGTCTGCTGTGTCAGGATGTGAAATCATAAACTGATTTTCCATTCATGGTTTTGATTGTTTGATTGGAAATCACTGCTATTGAACTAATGAATAATCGATATATTAAGGTTATAATCTTATTACAATTACAATTGATATCATGTGTTATGGGCTGAATCTGAATAGATATTTCATTCTGTGTTTCATATTTCAGGATTTGAAGCTGTTGGAGATTTCTTCAACAGGAAGAACCGTCAGACCACTCCCCCATCTGAGCTGTACAGCCGTGTCCGTTGCGTTGCCAGCAACCTGGTTGAGGACTGCCGTCTTGGAAGCAAGATCTGGGACAATGCTGGTACCTGGGGCAAGTTCTACATCTCTGTCTGGTCTGTCAATGAGGGAAGCCGCTCTTTCAACTCAGGCTTCTTCTATGCCAATGACCAGCACAACTCTCAGCCCAATGTTCGTGCCAAGTGTCTCCGCTCCAGCGCTATCCGCGAATTGTAAAGCCATGTTCATCAATACATCTTCAATATCATAGAATAAAACAATTTCTAAATTAACCTCTAAGTATCAGCTTCAGATGTTTCAAGTGTACAATAAAAAGCGATCCAATCAAACCCCCTTCTGTTCTTTAGAGTGATACACCACATTATTAGGCACACAATATTAAATGAACAATAATCAGACTGCACAAGACAATCTACAAAGAGATAGGGGACCAGAGGGACAATCCACAGTTAATCTCATTTGATAAAACAGGTCACGGGTTCACTGTTCTATCCCTCATAAATAATATCTGTGTACAGGTCATGATACAGTGAAAGGTGGGGGAAAAGAAGTACAGTAGAACCCCGCGTAAGCGGACACACTCCGTTCCAGGCACAAGTGTCTGCTAACGTGGGGTGTCCGCTTACACAGGGTTATGATAAACATCTAATAGAGGGAACCGTTCCAATCAAAGGTGTCCGTTAGCGCTGGGTGAATACTTACGCGGGGTGTCCGTTAGGCGGGGTTCTACTGTACCAACTACAACTATAGATTGTTCCACCATATGATAATTGTTTAGGGATTTGTTATTGTTGCTTCATTTTTAAACAAACCCTTAGAATCAAGAGTACTAGACAAACTTTCATTTTCATAATTTGATGTGATTCTTATGAGGAATGAGATTTTCTTATTGCTACATTGATTAAAAACTAGGAGGTAGTTCCAAGTAATTCTTCTTACACCAGGATGACATGGTTGCAATTTTCTCTAGTTCCTGGCCAGGAAACTATGATAAATAAGTAGGAAATCAAGATCTTGACACATATTTCAACATGTTTATAGAGTTTTGAGAACGTAAACAAACGTAAATGTGCATACAAGGCATGGGCTTCCAGTATGCTAGCTGGGTTTCAAAACGTGAAGGGCATCCTGGACAGCTGATGTTTCAATTTGGCTTGGTGATTCGTAGGGTGATTCTGTGATTTGCTGGTTCTTAGTGGTTCATAGTAGATAACCGTTGTTGACAGTACATTTTCCAATTATCTTCAATTATCAAAGGTCCCTCTAGCAATTGAAAGGTTCTATGAGTAGTAGTATGCATGCAATCATATATGTAAATGTATACATAAACATTTGAATCTCAGTGAATCATACTCTAAAAATGGACTGCACACCTATCAGAATCTTGTTGTTTTGTCCAGTAAATTAACATATGTTTGTAGGTGAACTTTACACAATGCCCAATGGCTATAGAAATAGGGTGGAGAGTTTGCAAAACGGGCCATCACTGGTGTCCTCTGGCGTCATCATGAGCAATCAGAGTATTTTTCACATATTTCAATAGACTTGACCAGAACAAATATCCGATGTCACACCAAATTTACCTGTCTGCATGTCTTACATAGTATTAAACAAATCCTTTTGAATCTTGAGAAATGATGCCGCCATAGCATGCACTGGCACATTGATGCCTAAATGCATCACCCGACACGAACTTGTTGCTAGCAACCGTATTGAGTGCAAGGAGTTGCACAGTGTAATTAACAATAAACGGGGACAAAGGTTACATATGCTGGTTCTCCGTTCATTTGCAAAGGGACTCATAGGCATAACTTGGGAGTCTAGCATATGTTCTTGTGAAATATTAGGCAAGGTCAGAGCCTGGTAACTCCCACCATTTTCTTTACGCTTAGTGGGATGTAACTTCGTCCCTGTGAAAAAGAAAAGGTTTTTATTTGCTGGTTCTAATACTGGTTCCTTGGTGGGATAGGAGCCTAGGAAAATTTTGCTAGTTCAACTGCCCACTCCAAATGACTGGTAAACCAGCGTTAGTTCATGGCCATTTCAAATCATGCGTTACCTGTCCCATTGTTCATTGGGGCAGGGAACCAGTCTAATGTAGGGATAAGGTTTGGAAGGGGGCTTGGTCTACGGTTTCCCCCATTGTGAGAGCATTGAAACATGAATTTACAAGTTGATATTTTTATGATACAATAAAGAATAAATGTTTAAAAAGATAAAGTAAAGGATTCACGTGCTATGGAGAAAGTGGTAACTGGCAAGAATGGAATTATCATCGCTGAGATAACGCCTATTATAGGTGTTGTTGTCTCAGCTCAGCTGAAGTCGCCATCTCATCTATTTATCTACGATCTTGGAACTCACACTATAAAACACAACCCTGGCTTCCAGGCTAATATTTCAAACACTTCCTTAGACTGTAGTACCAGTCCTGATCACCAGGAACTTATGTTAGGAATGTTGGATTTAGACTGTCCCTGACTGGCTCCCTGTCTAGAGAAATAATAGGATGGTTAGAGGCATACTCTGAGCGGCCTTGAACATTGCAAATCAAGCTTCCTCTTCAAGCAAATTCATCCTCTGCAGATTCCCCAATTAACTTATTTACACAAGTTACAAATTGACAATATGAAATAAACTAATATCAAACTTTCAAAACTAATAGATAATTATAATAGATAGTTAGAGACTAGTACCAATACCTTTCACCAGGGGTCCTCGAGGCAGTCCGCTTGCCATCTTTCACCCATTAAGGCTTTAAGCTTTGCCAACTTTAAGCATAGGCTTAATGCTTTGAGACATTTTTTTGGGTTTCAAGCAGTCTTTATTTCCATTATACATAGACATGTATAGATATTAGTAGTAGATCAGGCACACTTCTTCTTGTAAATTTAATTGATTTTAATGACAGATTCTACAGCTTATAAATATACAGAGAGTAGATTACATTTTGCTGCGTATTGAGATTACAAGCTCTGTGCTGTGATTGGCTGTTGAACCAAGGATTGACTGGTTTTGTTCTAGTCTGTAACACAAGCCAGGAGGGCTGCTCATGTCACAGACAACTCAGGTGTCATTTCAGCATGCCCGGCCCTCATGTGGGCAGACCGGGAACTAAACCAAGCAATAGCGAGGGTAGACTTGCTGTTCACTACAATGCTGCTGTATGGTCAACATTGAGACAGGGAAGAGCTGTTACATAATGGCAACTGTCTTTATGCAGTCATTTTGGTAATGATAAATGTGGGCAATTCAGATGACTAATCGTGTCACACTGAAACCAATATAATTGGGCACGATAGGGATTTATAGATCAGAACTTTAATCTTACCCTTTCCAGCATGTTCAGAAGCCTTTAGACAGAAGGGTCGGATTTTCAAAACTTGCTAAATTGCGCTTTCATCCTGGGATCAGAGACCCAAAAATAAATTTTAGAATAATACTTCTTTTTATATCCTATATTTGTTACCGACCAAGTACCTTCCAGAAAAACTTTATTCCAAGAAAATCAGACAAATGGTTTAGATTTTTTAGCCTTTTCAAATTGTGTATGATACTAGACATCGTTTTGTCCAACATTGTCCAACACCCCAATTTTTGGAAAAATATCATCATGGAATCAGAATGTTTTAATATCAGAATGGATGATCCGATTGTGTTGAAACTTTCAGGTATCACAGTCAGGATTTTGGTCAACATTTTACAGTAAAGGAAAATCAATTTCTCACTATATATTTCATTAGTTTTGTCCTCTGAAAATTGGGGTGTCGGACAACATGCTGTATGGGTCTTTATGTTGGAAAATTTGAAAGTCCTGGATAGTTTGGACCATTTTAATATTTCTTCAAACTTTAACTATTTTTCAAAACTATATTGTCTACACTTCTCATGACATATCCTTTAAACAAGTTAATGGAAACAATTGGCTCAACATTGTGCCTCCTAGATTTTGAAAAAAAAGTGAAAATCATGAAAAATACTAGTTTTTGCTGATTTTCGGAAGGAAAAATTCCTCTGAGCTATACAAAACCCGAGTTGGAATGAAAGACCATCAAAAGATGCACCAAAAATTTGTCACTTTTACATTGATGAAATACGTTTGTACAACATTAGCCTTAAATAAGCCTATTTTGGCCAATTTAGCAGGTTTTAAAAATCCTACCCAGAATGTATATCTTTTAAAAAGACTGTCATATCATCTGCAAACATCTGAGTTTTAATTTCTTTTTCCCATATTTCTATCCCTTCTAATTCTTCTTTGTTTCTGATTGCTATAACTGATGTTTCTATTAGAAGTATAAATAGTAGTGGAGACAAACAGCATCCTTGCTGTGTGCCCCTTGAGGGCTGAAACCAGGGTCCTGTCAGTTCTGATGAAGGAGACTTTTCACGGATGACACATTTGACAAGAGTTCATCAACCACATTTTGTTAACCCTATGGTCCATAGAGAGAGAAAAATCCTCCATCATAGTCCTTTATAGAAAGATGCAATGGAGAAGACTTGAACAAGGGTTTCTAATGACTGAAGGTGGCAACCTACAGTAGTATATTTGATAACTAATTTCATCATTTGGAATTATAAATGAATCTAATTATCTCAATAATTCTCCATCTAACACTTCCGGTTTGTATTTGAATTCTAATAAACATATTTCCGCTAGTTTAAATTGATGAATAAGCTTTTATTTGTTATTATGAATCACCCATGATACCCCTTTATAAATGCCACCTGTTCTTCCTTTACTATTTTTTATTGGAATTTCAAGCCTCAATGCTAAAAGTTTTGTGAACATCTTGTAATCGGTGTTTAGTAATGTAATTGGCCTCCAATTTCTAATATCTAATTTATCATGTCTGTGTTTGGGGATGGGGTTTATCATTCCTCTATGTTCTTCTTGACTCATACAACTATCCCGAAACCATTCATGTATAGATTCAAATACTAGCTTCTTTATATCTTCCCAGAAGTATTGGAAAAATTCTAAGGTCAGACCATCCAATCCAGGAAATTTATCATCATTTAATTTTCTTAGGGCTGTTTCTAGTTTTTCCAGACTGAACTCCAAAAATGAATGTTGTTTTCTTTAGAGAATAAGGGTATGTCATGCTTTGATATCCAGTAGTTTTCAAATAGTAAAGTATTATCCTGTTCTGGATATAGAGTTTTGTAGAATGTATGTCGATTATATATTTGACAATAGAATAATCTTTGGTCATCATTGTTTTATTGTCTTTTACATACAACTGAGTTATTTGTTTATTGTCATAATCTTTCATTTCAAGGCCAAAAAAAGTAGTTTGTGGGTTTTCCCATGTTTATTGCCCATTTACCTTTACTTCTGAACATAATTGATAATGCCCTTTTTTTGATACTTCTGATCTCTTCCTCTACAGTTACCATTTTAGTGTTCCCTGATTTTGTTCTTGCACAAGTGTATCAATGTTTCCTATTTTTGGCCTTCATATAGCTCATAGTTAGCTTTCTAATTTTGAATTTCATATAGTCCCATTCTTCAGCCATGGTACTCACTTTTCCATTTAGTAATAGGTCTTACCATATTCTGTACAACCCAGGTGAGAGATAAGATATGATAAACTGATACTGTGGTTGAGATATCTGTGAGTATATAAGGCAGTTATATCCACATAGTTTGACTATGTGATGCCACCTAGGACAATCAGATAAAATTGATGTCAGTATTTGAAGGTATATTGTAATAGGAGAACTCATCCCAGGAAAAAGGATATCAAAATTACTCAGTAAGGGTCTAAAGAATTTAATTTTCATGTTCATCTTTGATGTGATTATAAGTGCATTGTTGAGGTACACCATTTCCTAACTATTGTTTATTTCTATATACAGGCCCTGGCCCAGGACCTTGGTGCCATTGGTGACCGTAATGGTGTCAAGCTGTGGAGAGATCGTGGAGGTACCAGCGGAAAAGACTTGACTATCTATGAGGCCACAAGATCTGGATCCAACTTCTACCTTCTTGGACAGCGCGCCCAGCCCAACTACAACAAACTGAGCCGTTCCACCCACTCCTTCAAGTAAGATGATTGATTGTTATCAGAAAATGATTATCTATTATTATAATTTCAAGAAAAATAATGTTAACCATATACGAAGCCAGTTCTAGCTGAAGCTAATATTATGTCAATATTATTTCTTCACTCAACTAATTCTTCTAGCATCTAGAGTAATAATGCTCGGTTTCAAATAGGCTTTTTGAATGTTAAACATCTTTTATTTTAATCATCTATCCATCACTTTTCAATGGGGGAGCCTTGACTTCACAGTGACCAGATATAAATGTGCTCTTTTCTTCATGTATCTAATATTAAATCTACAATGTTTGAAGTCTGATACGATAATCATGTGAGCCTGAATCTGAGATTCTTGCATTACAGGGAGAACAGCAACAGGAGGACTCTGGCCCGCCCTACTGGATTCCGCTTTGTGTGGGACGACAGGGGAAGCACCTACTACGATGATGTGTCTGTGTGGAGGCCCATCTGCCCCAATGGTTAGCCTTGATCCCATCTAAACTCTACTGTGTCAGGATATGAAATTCTAAATTGATTTTCCATCCATAGTTTTGATAATTTGATTTGGCATCACCTGCTATTAAACTAATTATAGCTTATGTATTAACAATTACAATTGATATCATGTCTTATAGGCTGAATCAGAATAGATGTTTTATTCTGTGTTTCATATTTCAGGATTTGAAGCTGTCGGAGATTTCTTCAACAGGAAGAACCGTCAGACCACTCCCCCATCTGAGCTGTACAGCCGTGTCCGTTGTGTTGCCAGCAACCTGGTTGAGGACTGCCGTCTTGGAAGCAAGATCTGGGACAATGCTGGTACCTGGGGCAAGTTCTACATCTCTGTCTGGTCTGTCAATGAGGGAAGCCGCTCCTTCAACTCAGGCTTCTTTTATGCCAATGACCAGCACAACTCTCAGCCCAATGTTCGTGCCAAGTGTCTCCGCTCCAGCGCTATCCGCGAATTGTAAAGCCATGTTCATCAATACACCTTCAATCTCATGAAATAAAACATTTTTTAAATGAACCTCTCAGTATTAGCTCCAGATGTTTCAATATAAAATTGTACAATGAAAAACCAACCCAATTAAACCCCCTGCTGTACTTTAGAGTGATACACCACATAATTAGGCAGACACTATTGAATGAACGATAATCAGATTGAACAAGATGATCTATGAAGAGACAGGGGACCACAGGGTCAATTCACAGTTAGTCCCATTTGATAAAGAATGGGTTCACTTTTCTATCCCTCATAAATATGCTCGTACATTTGACATGAATCTGTGTACAGTTTGTGACACAGTGAAAAGTGGGAGAAAAGAAGTACCAAATATTACTATGAATGGCGCCACCATATAATAATTGTTTAGGGATTTGTTTTCGTTCAATTTTAAACAACCTCTGAATTCTACTTTTTCAAAGAATCGATTCTTGGTAAGATAAAGACTTGAACATCGTTTTAGTACTTCGCAAACTGTCATTTTCATAATTCAATGTGATTCTGATCGTTACATGAGCCTGTTTTTTTAAGACTTTTATTTAACCTGGGTTTCACTCAACTCAAGAAGAGCTGTTCTCAACGTGGACCTAACGGAAATTACATTTAGCATTCATTACTTTTTTGTATCAGCATGCAATTATGCACTGTATGTACAATACAGCGGTGTGAGATATTATTACAATACAATTTTACATGTTTCGCATGTGTTATTGACAATGGCTATGTACACCGACCCCTACCTTTTGGCACCTACGCCTAGTGAGTAAATCAATAGTACAGCTATATACTTAGATTAAATTGCATGAGCTATGGTATTTTAGCTTTCAAGTTTTTGATCCTGCTTAAAGGCATTGGTCGTTTTAAGCTGTCTTTGGGTCAGTAGCAACTTGTTCCACTGAGTTGCTCCTCTATATTCAACGTTTTTTTTTATATTGTTCAGTTTTTGGCAACTTGATACAGAAAAGTGGAGCTGTTTGTGCTCTGGTGCCGGCTGTTTTCTTCTGTAACAGTTCATTTAATTGTAATTGTTTATGCATATGGACAAGAATGTGTGAATGCCTCCTGTCCTCCAATAATGGCAGGTGTAGAGTTCTGTGTAGTGTCGCTACGCTAGATCTACTTCCGCTTCTTGTTGCTATACTTACCACATTATTTTGAATCACCTGTAGTTTTGATTTATCCATAAATGAACCAGCATCATAAAGAATATCTCCGTAATCTATAACCGGTAACAACATTGTTTTATAAATAGTATTACACGCATGCTCATTTACATAGGGTCTAATTTTTGCTAACAAGGTTGTGTGATAACATCTTCAGTAAATTATTAATATGATTTTTATAATTCAAGTTCTGGTCCAGTGTTATTCCTAGATATCTGTATGTGCTCATGCTTTGCAGGGCAACCCCATCCAAGTTTATATATACTGGTCTATTTATAAGTTCTTTATTTCTTCTAGATGTGGTAAAATACATGATTCTGGTTTTGTTAACGTTAATAGTTAATTTGTTTCTTGCACACCACTTGCTAACTTTGTTGAGGTCCTTTTGCAATGTGTCAGCCACTGCATACCCATCCTTTCTAGAATTGAATAACACTGTGTCGTCAGCATACAGTAAACTACTTGTATTATCTTCTGAAGTGTTTTCCAACATTATAATAAGGTCATTAACATATGCTATATATAATAAGGGACCCAATATAGATCCTTGCGGGACCCCACAAGTGATCTCTTTTTGATCCGACTTAACACCATTGGCTATTGTAGCCTGAGACCTGTCTTGTAGATAGCTTGTAAACCAACCTAATAATTTTTCATTTATCCCTAATTTGTTGAATGTTTTTTAGAATACTTTTTCTCAGACCAAAGAACATCTCCAGGGTGGGTTAAAACTAGTCCTAGGGAAATAACTAGAGGGGGTATACCACACTGGGCGATTCTGTACGATGCCTCTCCTAAGACGAAGAACGATTCCCTTGTCTGAGAAGGTACATCCTTTTTCTAGAATCGGACACTGGGTAGGGGACATTCATTAACTACATACCCACTGAGGGGGTGGGGGTAAATAAAAGTTGGCAATGTTGTGTATGTTCCTTCTTTGTTCTGTGTTTGTTTTGTGTATAAGATTGGGAGTTGCGGTGGTGTCGACAATTTCAGAAATTCTGTTAACATACTTTATGGATGGCCCCAGAATGATTTTTAATGAACCCAACTACAAGGTGTCATGGTTTTTATTCAACAAGACCTAGCCTTATCCAGCTCTTACAGGGTGGATGATGCTATATCAAACGAAACTTGCTCTAGAGTAACCATAGGCCACTTTTTATCATCATTCATAGACTATTAAACCAACCCCTGAGAGGTGTTTCATAGACTCAAGGTGTTGCATAGACCTGTTGGGTTGAAACGATTACTAATACCTATTTGGGTATAGCTGTGCCATACTTGTATGCACATGTATGATAATTCAACTATGCAATGTAAATCGTCACGATCGTCACTACTATAAAACACCTCCCAGGTGTGACATTCAAAGAACATAATTTGACATTGGCACATATTTGACATTGGCATGCTTTCATGATTATATTTTCAACAAATCTTTGCTTCTTTGAGACCAGACTTTGACCTTTGACATTACGAAATTTCTGGTTGTCTGAAGGGCATGTACTGCTGAGGCTAATGTGTAACCTACCCTTTCATTGTAACCCATTATTAATAATTTGTGGGAAGTGGCCATCTTGGATTTTCAGCTGAAATATGCATAGATCTTGAGGTTCTTCATGTAGGTGTCTAATTGCAACCACCCAAATGACACAAGTCTCAAGAAAGGTTATTTTCTGTGAATTGAAGGGTTAAACCTCCTTATAAAACGGCTCCTCTATGTTAGCTCCTTCTAATTAGGAAATAATAGCGGACATTTAATTCAAAATGAGCGGTAATAGTAATAACGGCAAAAAGAGCTGTTCCTATTTCACCAGCCATACAATACTCAAGCAATGTTTCAGCTGTGCTGTCCAGGGTTCAAGGTGTCATGCCACTGTATTTCCCGCTTGCGCTAAGGAATTAGATTAGTTGCCTCATTCTGTCACTAGGAGGAAATGGTAAATTCATCATTTATGAATGAGCATGGAATTATAAATACATAACAACTAAAACATTTGGGTTATATTCAGTCTATGGGTCATTTTCTGTAACCCACTTACACCCAGTCAACTTGCCATTTCTAAAACTGCCGTTCTCTGTTCGGGACTCGAGGCTTGTTTATTTGCTTGTGATCTTCTTTTACGAAGCTATGACACAACATGGAACATTAGATGTGACATGCGTTATGAAACATGACTTACTTTTGTATGTTCTTCCTTGCACTGTTGGTGCCGCTTCTCATGTCTGTCTAGCACTTCTGTCATGAAACTATTGAAACAGTGAAATTATAAGAAACATCTGAAGTTAAAATACAACGATAGATATGACTGATCAAATTTTACTATGTTTGACTAAATCGGTCAACATTTTATCGGAATATATTGTCATTATCCTTCTGCCCCCCATCTATCTTCATAAATATGATTCCTTTTCATATTATCATCTTGTATATAAGTTTATATAATGGAGGATTGAATTTGAACACCAAAATAAATACCGTGGAAGAGTCTAGCCTGAAAAACTGTTATGCAGAGGCTAGTCATATTGTACCTCTTTACAGTGCAAATAATAAAAAAAGGTCCCATGCCTCTAACACTAAGACACTGGCCCCCTGCTCCTTCCCCAATGTCACAGTGTTAGTATGCAGATGGTGAAGGGTTAGTTTTTTGCAGCAAGCCCAAAGTTCATGTGACCATTCTCACTTTTAGGCAGAGAATATTAGCATGTGGACAGTGCTCAATAACAGCAAGAAAAGATAGCTTTGTTCAACAAGGCAACAGGGCTGTTAGCACCTCATATATCCAACTCGGCTTTTTTGGCAAATAAAAAAAAAGGCCCTTTAAATATTATCAACCGTATTTGTTTGTATATACAACCAATATGTAAGGAACACCTTATTCTTAGGACAATTGTAGAGCATTGATTATTCAAATTGGTTTTGCGATTAGTATCAATAGCATTGTTCTCCACTTTTACACAAGGCATATGTCTAAAGGTTTTGCATTTGTACACTTACAGTTCCTAATGCATGCTTTTATGAAACCACAATCCCAAAGTTCTTGTCAAATACTGGATAAGAGCACCTTGGATGGGAGGTGAAGAATCTAGTATACTTGCTGTCACTGTGAAGAGACTGTGATTAACCTGTTCTTCAGATCACATTACCCTGTTTTTCTTTATTATGCACCTGTGCACTTCATCACTTTACCTACTGACCTATGTCAGTAAAAAAAAATCATATTTCCCAGTGGTAAAAAAACATGATGTACGGCCCAGTGTGACATGTTTTGCCACTACAAGCATTGAGCCATGAATGGGTATCTGACCAAACAAGCCAAAAAGCATAGAATTTTAATATAAATTCAGGAGAAAATTATACAGGTGATGACTCAATTTTTATTTTTATTAATATACTCATGGTATCAAAATTGTTTTTAAGTGTGATATCAAACTGAAGGGAGGACTACTTGTCTGCACTGGCATAGCAGGGCCTTCAACATGAATGGACCAGCTCCTTATTTTTTTCTTGCACACATATAGCTAATAGTTTCCCTTTCTCTTCCATCAGATTTATAAGTTTCTTATTTTTGGCCTTAATATAGCTCATAACTAGGTTTCTAGTTCTACATTTTATATAGTTCCATTTGGCTTTCGGTCCTAAGCAATGATACTCACTTTTCCATTTAGTAACCTCTTTAGAGAGGAAAATGTGAATTAAAAAGCCATTTATAATTGATTTGGAATGACATATTATTTAAAGTTAGTTGTGTTTATAAGCATCCTATTCCTCACACATGGTTATACCTTGTAAGAAATATGATGTAAACAGACAGAAAATACAGGTCTTATTCCATACAACCCAGGTGGTACGATGACATGGCAGATAAGGTATGATAAACTGATACTGTGGTTGAGATATCTGTGAGTATATAAGGCAGTTGTATTCCCCAGACAAAGCATCTACTTCGGATCATCACACTGCAACAATGATTAAGGCTGTTGCTCTTCTCTGCTTTGTAGCTACCTCGGTAAGACTTGAATATTGCAGCAGAAGAATTAGGTAACACTATATATCTATGGCTGAACAGTCAATTGTAATTGACAGTAGTAAATACAGTTTTCATACCAAGGCCAATGTTCTCTTACCTAGGCTGACATTTTCATACCAAGGTTGATTGAATGATGCTATCTAGGTCAATCAAATCAAATTTCGATCATTAACCCTATCGCGCCGGGTACCCGCGGTAGGGCTACAGTCATGGAGCCGGGTACTAGTGCCAATGTATGGGGCTAGAGGCCGGGTACATAGGCCTATTGTGAAAATTTGGTTTTTGGATCATATGACATGACACGTGATAGTTATCATTATTTTTCATTTCACTTAGAAAAATCAAATATGATGTTATCTCTACATTCTCCGAAAGTTTCAAATTTATTAAGTCATTATTTTCAATTTTATTAAAAAAAATGTATATTTTGTAAATGATGCCTCAAGGCATCACCCGGCCAGCACTGGTTGATGCCTTGAGGCATCACCTGGCCAGCCCTGGTTGATGCCTCAAGGCATCACCCGGCTTGAATGGGTTAATTGAAGGTATATTGTAATAGATAAACATGTCCTGGGAGAAAGGACATCAAAATTACTCAGTAAGGGTCTAAAGAGTTTATTTTTATGTTCACTATTGACTGCATAATGAATGATCAAAATATCCTTGATTTCATTATGAGTACATTGCTGGAGTACAGCATTTCCTAACTCTTGTTTATTTCTATACACAGGCCCTGGCCCAGGACCTTGGTGCCATTGGTGACCGTAATGGTGTCAAGCTGTGGAGAGATCGTGGAGGTACCAGCGGAAAGGACATGACTATCTATGAGGCCACAAGATCTGGATCCAACTTCTACCTTCTTGGACAGCGTGCCCAGCCCAACTACAACAAGCTGAGCCGTTCCACCCACTCCTTCAAGTAAGATAATTGATTGTTTACAGAAAATGTTTGCATTCATCATTTCAATAAAATAATGAGCCATATTCCAATTAGGTAACCATATTAATTGCCTATTCTAGCTGATGCTAAATCATGTGAGCCTGATTTTACAGTGACCAGATACTAATGTGCTCCTTTCCTCAGACTTCTGATAACTAAATCTACAAAGTTTAAGCCTGATATGATAATCATGTGAGCCTGAATCTGAGATTCTTGTATTACAGGGAGAACAGCAACAGGAGGACTCTGGTCCGCCCAACTGGATTCCGCTTTGTGTGGGACGACAGGGGAAGCACCTACTATGATGATGTGTCTGTGTGGAGGCCCATCTGCCCCAGAGGTTAGCCTTGATCCCATCTATCCTCTACTGTGTCAGGATATGAAATTGTAAATTGATTGTCTATTCATGGTTTTCATTAATTGATTGGGCATCACCTGTTATTGAACTAACTACAGCCAATATATTAAGGCAATAATCCTATCAACAATTACAAATAATACCACATGTGATAGGCTGAATCCGAATAGATATTTTATTTTGTGTTTCATATTGCAGGATATGATGCCGTTGGAGATTTCTTCAACAGGAAGAACCGTCAGACCACACCCCCATCTGAGCTGTACAGCCGTGTCCGTTGTGTTGCCAGCAACCTGGTTGAGGACTGCAGTCTTGGAAGCAAGATCTGGGACAATGCTGGTACCTGGGGCAAGTTCTACATCTCTGTCTGGTCTGTCAGGGAGAGGAGCAGCTCCTTCAACTCAGGCTTCTTCTATGCCAACGACCAGCACAACTCTCAGCCCAATGTTCGTGCCAAGTGTCTCCGCTCCAGCGCTATCCGCAATTTGTAAAACCATGTTCATCAATATATCTTCAACCTTATTAAACTAGGATCTAATGCTATTTCCATTTATAATGGAAGAGCACTGTATACTTAAAGTATTTCATCAAATAAAAGTAAGGGGATATCATAATGAAGATAAATCAACTTTATCAAAAGTTTGAGTGTTTTACATCATCAACCAACCATCTCATTCCTCTGACTGTACTTCTTCCATTAATCATTAATAAAAGTTGTTTATCTAAATTGAAAGAGTCTGGTTTTGTGTGGTAAACCTCCATCTTCTCACTCATGTCACAAGGAATTATTGGTGATCACAGGTAGCAGGACCATTTTTCACACTAGGAACAAATAGAATGTTCATCATTGATGAATGAGCGTGCAATTATGAATGAATAACAAAAAAGGTTTCAGTTACATTCAGTCGATAGATAATTCTCTGGAACCCATTTGCACCCATTTGCACCCATTCCACCTATTTTTTTTTTTTTTTTTTTTTTTTGAAAATTCTTATTGGTTATTCTCTCTTGGTTACATTTGTTCAAATTCACATGTTTGTTATAAATGTCCAATAAAAATGACATACCGTCAGCCTGGCAGCGGCGCCTGTGGCTGGTTTTCATCGGCTGCCATCCATACCTTTACACAGTGTTGAGTTACGACTCATATACCCATACTCATAGAACAATCTTTACAATTAGGACATATAGGGGACAGAGCCAATGTTAGTTCATGAAGCAGTCACTAGGTGGTCGGGGAACAAAACCTGTATTCTGGCTCTTTGTTCTTTGTTTTTACCAAGGTTCCTTTGACTCTCTAAACCGATCCCAGAGAAGGAAGAAATAATGCTAAAACCCAGGACATGATGTCTTTTACATGGAACACTTTATTTACATATGTGAGCAAGGCAAGAAAAGTGACATTTCCCAATTATCACTCACTTCTTTTGCACCTCCAATAGTGAAGAACAGCTACTTTTTCACCTCCTTTAGTGAAGAACAGCTACTCAGGGGGCGTCATGGCGGCGCCCATGGATCATAGGCTATATGCCGTATACACATAGTTACACTAATTTTCATTGGGTTTGTAGTGATCAGGGTACATTTACATCATACAATATATAAATATACGATACTATATGCTTACGTTGGTACGCTTTCCATCATTATCGTTTTAGTAAGATTTTTATACAATTGATACGTAGGTGTTTTCCTCTCTTTATATCACACTCTTTATCTGTCTCTCCCCCTGTCTGCATGCATATATGTATGAATGTGAAACTCTCGATCTGTCTCTGTCCTTAGCAGATGATTTATCTGTTCATATATGAATCTCTGTATGTCTGTCTTCATGAGGGTTTATGATCAAGGGCTCCAGCAAATATACGGTCAAGTCTCAGGCCCAAGGCTTGGTGACAGGGTTGAAGAGAGTAAAACTGGTTTGTAAGTCTTGTGCTATGTGGGTCTGAATACCAGTAGTCAAGTCATCAACATAATGACTGAGAGATTGGATATGATGTATTATGTCCTTTTGTATAGGTATATGTGAAAAAATGATTGTTGAAATGCGCTACCTCACCATTAACCTGTACTGTACATACGTTGCATGTTGCATGTTACAATAACAAGGAAAAGAATGAAATGTGCAAAACTACGCTGAGATCACTTTGAGACCTGTTCTCTCAGAACTGAGTGAACTCCCATGATAAATAAATGTCAAAAAAAAAGAAAAAAAGTCTGTTCCATCTGGTATGACAGTCTGAATACAATGTATGAAGGTCTGTCTCATCAGATTTTAAAATGTCAATTTAAACCACCTTTAGTCATTATTATCATCTACTAGTTTCCTTTTCTAGTAGCAGATTACAATATCCATAACTAAGTGTTTATTATCTAATGGAAGAATTGGCATAGTGAATTCTTCAAATAGACTTTAAACAAAAAGTCTATTTTCAGGAACCAAGCCAGTGGTAGGGCAGATGAGATAATCAGGCTGGGATAGTGGACACCTGACCATTTTACCAGGCCTTTATAGCTGGCACAGATAGTGAGGGGTTAGTAAAATTTCATTTGAAAGAAGGAAAATCGCCGGAGACATGGACTTTATTTTGGTAAAAACCCAAATTGTTCCTTTACCAATAACTTAATTTTGCCTAACAACTAATGTTTTATTCAACACGTATTGAACAGTGTTCCGTCATTTCATGTTATATGTCAAATGGTACGTATTTACAAAAATGCGGCAAATTTCAATAGACTGGACAAGATTAAATATTTGGACCGGTGTCAGGCCAAATTGAGTGTGTGCAGGTCCTACATATTATTTTTTTTTTTATTAAATCTTTGGAAATGATGCCTTTGGGGATCGCCATGCCATAGCATGCCCTGGCACGGTTTATCACTAAAATCTAGCTCCAACTCCAACACAAAATACCCATTTTGGTACATTATATGAGAGCGGGCAATTTGAAAAGGGAAATAGAATGAGTTTACGATGCTGTGACCATAGTAACTGGATAAGTTTAAAAAGAAATGATTACTTTGATTGTCTGGTCCTGTTGTTGTTCCCTGTTTCAATACTATGGTGATACTATCATGGTTATATAAACTTGATTAAGACATGAAGTATGGCATTGCCGATCTTTTATTACCCACCAAATAGGTAGTCTCCATAGGAAACATATAGAGCACCTGGAAACAGCTACCCGGAGATTCTGACATGTCAACATCTCCTGCGGGAGATTCCGGAAAAAAAAGTCCCATCAATGATTAAGTCAAATCATCAATTACTTCGAAACAAGTTTAATGGATATTCATGGAATATAAATTATTTACAATTAGTCCTAGTAATCTCATTTACCATCAGATCTCACTAGCATAAAACGTTTTACATGCTAAAATCACAGGTTAATGGGGAACTATATTATTAGTCTAAGTCTGCACCGAATTACTGCCACGCTTGACAGTGCTGTTTTGTCTGGAACTAAATGGCTTACAGAAACTTTTTAATTGCAATAAATTTGTTATCAACCTTGTAGGTTGGTAATAAATACAATAACGACTGGTTTTGTGTACGAGTGTCCACAATCTCCTCGTAGTTGACGACGTAATATCCTCGCCTATCGCTCGGATATTACTACGCGTCAACTACTAGAGATTACGGCCACTCGTACTCAAAACCAGTCATTATTGTGTATGTATCATCTTGATGCTACAGATTCTGAAGGGAAAAAAGTAGAAAAAAAGAAAAAATCGGTGTTGCGCTAAAAGAATCTAAAAGGAGATAAACAAGATAAAATGTGAAATTATGTATTGGTGGAAATGTACGGTATTACTGCTGGAAACACATCTGGAGATTCAACAAACACCGCAACATATAAAAAAGAAGATTACCTCGCATTTAGCACCAAGGAGGGGCCGTGCCTGGTAATGAGTAAACTGATAACATATCACGCTGCATCTGCCGATTTCCACGCACCTAAGAAGAACTCATCGGATGATCGCGGATGTTAGACGATATTGCGTGAGAAAAGCCATCTTGCGTTATCTTCTACGTCTACGGTTCCTGGCGGCTACTTATGTTTGCAAAATACGTCGCAGCGTAGTACTGCTGGGTTCAAATTGGTTTTGATTTTTGAAATTAAATGTCTAAGTGCATTTATTTATTATATTCTTCGTTTCTTTGTTATAAAATCACATTGCGGTTTCTAGGCTGGCGTACTGCTTCCCTACAGCGTAAACAATTTGAACCATACTCCAAAGAACTGTATGGCACAGTCCTTTGTTATTCACCTAATACAAAGTCAGAATATAAAATGGTTGCTTGTGAATATTTCATCGAGATCTCGAGATTGCTTTATCTTTATAGAAATCTTCGAGGAACCACATTCATATTACATGCTATCCCTAAATAGTCTAGATACAGATAAGCTCTTGTCGCTGAAGATGGGGCCTGCTTCATTGAGTGTTTTTCTCTTGTCTTGTTTTTTTGTGTTATTGTGTGTTTCTTTTATTCTTTAAAAGAAAAGAAAATCTTTTTACCCCAGTCCTTGAACTGAGTCCAGAAAAATTGCATTCCGCATTATATATGATCCTTTTGTTCTTAGTCATCTTGTTTATGCCTTCATTTCCTCTCTGCTTTTATTCCTTTAGTACACTTGATTATTTCTTCCTGTTTTTGTATCATCCTCATATTCTTTCCTCCGTTTTGGCCTGGGGTTGGGGGAAAGGTTTATAATTTTGATTAAAAAATGTTTTTGTTTGTCTTCAATTTGGGAACATAAGCAATAGCACATATCACATGAGGTGAAAATGAAGTACTATATAGAAAAAAAAATCAAGGATATCTCCGTTATGAAAAGTGTTATAAAGACTGGTAGACAAGACTTGTACAAGGCTTGTAAAGAGGTGTCAATTAAACTAGCGTATCAGGTATAGTCAGGTTGTAGCTATTCTAGTTTTATCCATGAGTGTAAAGCTGGATGTGGAGTGGAAGAAATAAAGTCCTCTAAATATTAAAAAAAAAAGAAATAAAGAGCCGTTGTGGGTGGCTAGTGGTCTTCCCTCACTGGCTCATGTTACAGAGAGGAGGATTGGGTTGTCCTCGTTTTCGATGTCATATAATAATTGTGCAAAATTGTTCCTTCCGATTGAAAACGCTTTTGAACAAAAGTAGTTTTTTTGAATGACGTGGCGTACATGAGAGTTCACTACCCATACTGAGTATCTAGAGTGTTTAGGCCCTGTGGAGCCTAGGTTCTTACTTATTCTAATTGCCAGAGACAATTTTACAATAATTAAAAAAGAGAGTAAGAATACAGTTAGAGTCGAGCATGTCTCTTTGGATTCAGGTTGTCGGTCGATGAAGTCTACTGTGTGTACTGTGACATCTTAAATCTACACAAATGGTCACAGATTCCATTGTTGGAAGAAAAATGAAAATACCATCTAAGAAATCTAATGTATGTACGAGCACAGGACTATAGGTATCTCGATGTAAGACAAGCCAATACAAGATTGAACGCAGGACCTGTGTTAAATATGCATCAGCCAAATATTCAAGCGTACATGAACAGTGTTGAGTATACCGGAGAAAAAATGTGGAATAATTTACCAAGTATAGTACGGTTAACTCCAACTTTAAATGAATTTAAAAGAATAGGTAAAGAGTTGCTTTTGGATTCAATTCCCTTATGAAATAAATACTCACGAATGTAATGTCTATATATACTATGAACAGCAACCGATGACAACTAAAATGACAACTAAAATGATATCAGTTAAATATAGATATGTAAGGGTATGGTATGAAAACCAGCTAAGCATTGGCACTGCTGATACTGTACCCCAAACTGATCTTTATGGGAGATTAAGTATAATACAAAAACCGAATGTAAAGACATGATGTATGTAGGAGAACCCAATAAAGATTTTTGAAAAAAAAAAAAATTGTCTCTTCGGATACTGGAGAACTCGACCCGAAACGAACTCGACCCGTTAGAAGAACTCCACCCGTAACGATCTAGGCCCGCTATAAATCTTCCCAACTCAAATCATACAACTGTGGATAGATACTATACTTAGTAATATGTATGTTATCTTGCCATGAAATCTGGTCTTGGGGGGAAGAAAACAAACAGAAAATCCAATCCTTAACCATGAACCTAATTGGTTTATTCGCCCATATATAACTAGTCAGATCTTTCCTTTCATATGAAACTGTCTTGTCAATAAGTATCTAAAACGGGTCGACTTCACGGGTCGACTTCTCCACAATGGGTCGACTTCTCCTAACAAATACGGGTCGAGTTCGTTTCGGGTCGAGATCCTCCCATCGTGGTCTGGTTGGTTGTAGTGTCATGGTACATCGTTTATCTAATTGTTTCTTTCTTATAAGTTTAAATGCTCCCTGATTCTCTCCTATATTTTTACTCTTCGTTTGCCCCACGTACAAAAAGAGGAAAAAATCCAATTCAATGGACAATTTTGTTCAAAAGTGGTTTCAATGGGAAGGAAGAATTTTACACAATTGATACCAAATTTATATTCTCGATCATGTTGATTTTACTTTTTGTTGGACAGTAGAGTGTTTTAAATGCGTTTACATGGATTTTTACAGTCCTTAATGCTATTCATGCAAAACTCGGTTTTAGCAGAACTCGGTCATAACAAAGTACATTTGTAGCTTCTCCAGTCACGTGAACTTTGTTATGACAGAGTTTTATTATAGTAACACTCTTTAATATGAATGTTTTACTTGATGTTCTCCAGCTGTGTCGTTATTGGTCTGCATGTACCTGGTTAGCTTATGTTACAACTAACCCCATACCAACACAAACCACCAACGATGTACTCAAGTATTACGTGTAAAAAGCAATATTCTGAATGTAAAGTGCTCCCTAATCTGAAATGCAAGACATCCAAATACAGTAGGATTATTGATCAAATTAGGTGTCCGATATGGAATATGATTCCTATCCCATCTCATCCCATCTGAACTCATCATGCATGATAGAGCAAACATGTATCTTGCTTATTACCTTGTATTATCGTATATGGTACCCTGTACCTATAATACAATATGTCACTCTATATGTATCACTCTATGTTACTCTGTATCTACATAATATTACCATCTCAAGTAACTTCTTAGGAATACCATTGTAACTAAGCTGGGACCATGCAGCGGAACGGCCAAGGTTATTACCTTGTATTAACGTATTTGGTACCCTGTGCTTATATTGCAATATGTTACTCTATATGGTAGAATACTATTGTAACCCAAGGAGGGACCAGGCGGCAGAACGACCAAGGCCGAGCCTGGAAGTCTGTAATGTATGTCTAGACCCTGATAAAAATCCTCAAAATAAAAAAAAAGTATAGTTACATCCAGTGATGCGTCCATTGTCCACCAGGAGTGCCCGTGTACGCTGTTAAGCCACACGTGGTGATTGCCTGCAGTCCAGATAGAGATAAGGGGCGATGAGGGAGATAAAGCTCGGTATATATAAGGTGCTGTGTGCGTCTGGTAAGGTGTAGGGTTTCTGTACCTCCCATCATCAGCATCAACTGCAACCATGATCAAGTCTGTCGCTCTTCTCTGCCTTGTGGCCGTTACGGTAAGCCATAGGAATGCATTACGTGAATAGCTTTAACCCTTTCCTTACTAGGCCTGGTTGCAGGTGCATGTCTTAAAACGTGGCATGCCTGACACAGTACCACCTCTGTATTGCAAGCCTATGTTATAATTGTTGAGACAATTTATTGTCTTTCTCCACTTTTTTTAAAGTGGTTTGATAATGTTTCCATAAGATTAGTTATTAATTGTCACTATAAGGGCATTTGACATAATCTCTGAAAACATTACAAAGATCCATGTTGAATTAGCCGAGATAAATGACATTTTAACAAAAAATAGAAAATGATATCATGATGCATCTTTTGCACTATCCATGGGAGTGCCTTGAGGCATCATTGGTAAGGAAAAGGATAATGATATTATGCCACACCTTCCTCGGTGGGTCATATTACTGCAGTATTTATATCTATAAATATATATATATATATATATATATATATATATATATATATGTATATATATATATATATATATATATATATATATATATATATATATATATATATATACCTGACCATGCTGTACAGGATACAAAACGAGATGGCAGTCGTTGCTCTTCGCTTGACGAGGTCTTTTCCTGAGTTCCGTGAATAACTTTGCTTCCCTTTAGGTTTTGCAGCATGTACAAGCTTGGTAGGCTGTAATGTTCGGGTATATTTACTACATACCCGAATTTACTAATATTTTACCATAAATTGGCTTAGAAACCACGTTGTAGTTCAAGTCTGGACTCCGCCGATCGTTCAACGTGTTCCGTATGATAGCATACGGCACATGTTGCAGTATGATAATTAGATATTTTCAATGTTGCCATCGGTGAGTCATATTAATGTATTGTTTGGATATCTTCATTATTCGTTGTTGGTTTTCTATGCAATAACAACAGCCAATTAGATCCAATCAATAAGATGAGGATGAAAGACAAGCAGGTGTCAATAGAATGGCATGCCTGATGGCCACTCATAGCCTATTATCCTGCAAATACTGCAGGTAAAGAGCTGTAGTTATCGGATGAAAGACTGACAACAGCCATCACAATGAACTCAGTAACTACGTTTCCTTGTTATCATATACCCGAAAATCATACATAAACATTATTTACACGTCATTCCCATCAGCGGGTAGTATTTCATAGAAATCGTGCTCATAGTGTCAATGGCCAATATTTGTAAATGTTTAATTTGAAGACCTACTAATTGTGGGCATTCTCATAGGTAACTCAAAATGTGAAGCCGCCTTTGTATAAGGGTTTCATTACTATTATTATATACTTATAGGCGAATGTCTCGGCTTTACTGACCAGGAGTGCAGATTCCTTTCTTCGCTAAGTGACGAAATAATATTCATACGTCCCTCTGTACCATGTGGCCACTTACATTCTGCTATTTAGCGAATTTCAAAATGGTATTTTTGATTTTTTTTTCAGGTATATGATAATAAGTAGGCATAGTGAATGTAACTGAATTACATCTGTTCCTTGTTATTTTGGTTGAAAATATTCACCTTGTTCTTCGAACTTGGTGAATATTTCCAAATAAAACAACTCCGAACAGATTTCATTCAGTCACACTAACCATGTCTCCATATATTACATGTTTTTATTGCAGGCCCTGGCCCAGGACCTTGGTTCCATTAGTGACCGTAATGGTGTCAAGCTGTGGAGAGATCGTGGAGGTACCAGCGGAAAGGACATGACAATCTACGAGGCCACCAGATCTGGATCTAACTTCTACCTTCTTGGACAGCGTGCCCAGCCCAACTACAACAAGCTGGCTACTGCCACCCACTCCTTCAAGTAAGATGATTGATTGTTTTCAGAAGATATTTGAATTTATCACTTTTCTTTGAAACTTACCAGTGAACACTAAATGTTATGTCTGTCAGAATTTAAATTACTGCTAGGAAAGTAAACATATCAAAAGTGCATTTTTCCAGCATTCCACCTTTTGTACTTCGCATTAAATCAACTTACTATTTGCCATGGTGGTGAGAATAACACAATTAGCATGTCTCAAATTCTGGTACCAAAGAAAGTGGTGTCTTCTCATGGATACCATTGTGTTCAATTTGCGTTTAACCTAACTTTGCATATCTAAGTTTAAGGTTGGAATAGTTAGTCATGTTGGCCACCAGTTCTAACTGGAAATGATACACAGGTCCAATTCTTTACTTATTCTACTAGCTCGTTATTAATACTATTTAGGGGATCTTATTGAAGTAATTTCCCTTTGATTCCAAAAGACTTAATGAAAGTAAATGTCCCTCTATTTTCTGATCTGCTACGATTCATAATTTGGAGAGACTATCTCCTAAAATTAATTTCAAAATTCTCGTGGCTTTTATGACAGATGTGTGCAGACATCATTCAAATCATAAGATATTGTTAGATTTCCCTCATCACATTTTTCATATGTAATCTAATTAGTTCTGGGTTTTTGATGAAATAATCACATAGACCTAAATTTGAGATTCTTGTATTACAGGGAGAACAGCAACAGGAGGACTCTGACCCGCCCAACTGGATTCCGCTTTGTGTGGGACGACAGGGGAAGCACCTACTACGATGATGTGTCTGTGTGGAGGCCCATCTGCCCCAATGGTTAGCTATTATCCTCTCTAACGTCTGCTGTGGCAGGATGTGAAATCATAAACTGATTTTAAATTCATGGTTTTATCCCTGAATAACTCATTATTTATCCATAGTTTTCATGAGTTTCACCTCACCCTGCTTTTCACCTAGCTACTATTATAATGCTGCAATTGAAATCTCTCATTGATAATTATAATAATATTTAATAACTTAATCTGAAACATATTCTATGTTTTTATTGCAGGATTCTCTGCTGTGGGAGATTTCTTCAACAGGAAGAACCGTCAGAGCACTGCCCCATCTGAGCTGTACGACCGCGTCCGTTGTGTTGCCAACAACCTGGTTCAGGACTGTGATCTTGGAAGCAAGATCTGGGACAATGCTGGTACCTGGGGCAAGTACTACATCTCTGTCTGGTCTGTCAGGGAGAGGAGTGGCTCCTTCAACTCCGGCTTCTTCTACGCCAATGACCAGCACAACTCTCAGCCCAATGTTCGTACCAAGTGTCTCCGTTCCAGCGCTGTTCGCGAATTGTAAATCATGTTCCTCAGTGACTTCTCACACTTTTTTTAAAATGCTCATTGAATAAAGTACACTTTCAACTAACTTTCAAGTTTTACTTGTTTTTATCCAAACAACTGGGGGGAAATTGGTAGCGATTGCAAAACTAGTAGTTTGTGGCAATAAACAATACTATTGGGAATTCATTTTATCTCACCCCTGGTATTTTTTATCCTATAGGCTTAAAATTAGGAAATCGTACTCGACACCCATGGAGTATTGTAAAAAAGATACTCAATAGTGGATGATGTCACAATATTAGCCAATTCATCAGTGATAGAGTTGAGATAAAATCTTAACTCTACTCGATCCATAGCCACTAAATAGCCATTCAATTCGGTTTGCAACATAATCTCACTTGGCATTCTGCAATAAAATATCATGGCATATTTTCAGCAGCTATGAATCTCGACGCAGTTCCTTCTTATTATCATACCCCTAATATATAATCCCATAGGCTTAACATTGAGTTTCCGTATGCCACGCTGACTGGTATACGGAGTTTTATATGCCACTAGTGGCATACAGAATTGTTATCACGTAATATTCCAGAATCGAGGAGACAGAGTAGCATAAAATCAAAACCTGATTCGTTTTAATTGTGGCCACTGCATGCCACTCATGGGGTATTGGCTCCGGACTTCCCACGGCTTCGCCTCATGAAGTCACTATGCCAAACTTCAGCTGTGGCATACAGTGACCAAGATTAAAACTCATCCAGTTTTACGATAATACTTAAAAAGAGAATCAAAGACACATTTCATCCATAAATATAAACAATAATTTATTCATAATAATCTCTCATTCACTCACAAATGAAGAAGGGCACATTACAAGCGTGCCACTCTATCAGCGAGTTGCACATTGAAATATTTTCACATAGGACTGCAAAGCTCTAGGTTCATATCTGCTCCTCTCCTCACACGCTCGCTCACAATGTTTATTGTTTTTCCGGTTCCGTCTGCATTCTGATTGGTCCATACCTGTTACTTCCTGTCTGCAGTTCACTCAAAGGACTACATGCGAACAACCACATAGGTACAGGACATTTAGAAAATTAGTTACCGCTCATGGTTTATCATCATTCTGAAAGCAACCTTGGGGAGAATATTATCTTCTTCTTTAAAAAAAAAAAAAGTGTTTACATTCTTGGGCTGTGCTTCTTCAGTTCAATCACAACACACACTTTTGTGATCCATTTGTTCTAACTAAACATTTGAATTGATGTTACAGAAGTACATGGGATGAAACTAAAACTGTTCAAATTAAAATATCATATATAAGATACTGTATGAAATCAGGATAAAATAGAATACATTGTAGCAGCTGAAACATATATAACTTAGACAAGTATAGTGTAAAAAGCTAGACGTAGGATCTTCATCACAATGTGTGTACAATCTCTAACAGTCGTAAATACAGGTTCATTTATATATATAGACCAATAGTAGCTTTAGTTTATCCTCGTATCCCATACTATTATACACATTTCATCATAAACCATTTGCAAAAATCTATACATGATATATATCAATATACAGAGGCCCTTTGACGTATGGGGTTAGTATGTACAGTGTAATAGGATACCTACATGCCCCTATATTCCATGATTTCAGATGCTACTACAGCCTGGGAACTTCGTAACATTGGGCATAACTACCATTAGGTATCAGGTAGCTGAAGTATATTGCACTTTAAGGACGTTCTTCTACTCGCATGGGTGTCAATCTTAGAGTGTGCCGTACTGAGAATTACCGACCACTATTTAAAACAATCCTGGCAATGCCCCTAGGTGGTCTTATTGTGCTGTTGAGGAATATTTGAAGTGGGCAATGTGTGATGGGTAGTGATATAATTTTATGTTATGCAGTTCATTATCTTAATATCATCATTATCACTTGAATTTGCAAGATGTGTTTGGTAGTTAGGTTTTTGTGTGTGTGGATATTTATATTTTTTTATGAAGTTATATATTTAGTTTGTGAACTTCATTGAAGTTATCAGGCTTTGAGATTTGAACACTATGAGGTTTCTGGTATTCTTATCAAAGGAAATAGTGTAGAATTTGGAGAGTAGAATCAGTGAAGTAATCAACTTAAGATCGCTTAAGATTGCAGAAATTATAAAACCCTTTTGAATTCTAAAAATAACTAATATTAAGTAATAAATAATTATTAATCAAAGATACTGTCACACGCTCACCATTCAGAACTAAACGTGCTTAGATCGACATTCATTGAAAAAAAACATTTCTGCAGTCTTTCTTACAAAGATGACTCTTCACATTAACAAACAAATTCACGGAGACAAGAATTTTCTCCTTTCTCAAAAAAGCTCTTCACATGTGATTGACAACAGTAGTTCTTCCTTCCAATGACCACACCACCACACCTCATACAATTAGAAGCAACAAGAACATTGATCATAGTATGAATGGAACTCCATCTTCAACACATTGCCTCTAGAACGACATGGACCAATACGCTAAAATGAGCAACCTTGTATTTGAAAGTGTGTGTACACCAGCCATGGACCCTTTTACATGGCATTTCCTCAGACAATTAACTACAGCGATAGTATCGTGAGTGGCTAACAAGCACCGTCGTGAAAACTAGTAATAATCGAGTATGCCCTCTGATATACAAAGCAACAAACAGGACCGAACCCAAGTTACAATTTCCACGGTTATCATTTCTCAAACTTGTGATCGGTTCGAGGTTTGAGATATTTCTTTTTCTTTGTTCAGAGGACGTCAGTGTGTATTTTTTTCGTGGAATATCTTAAAACACCCAACACTCCAGGTGTTTTAAAATATCTCGCTTCAGATATATTTTTTCTCGTAAGTAATAATCATCACTCGTGCAAGGTGTTTGTGTGAATGGGGAAAAATATCCGCTGTATTGTCAATGTTTCTAGGCTTGTGGTTTGGAATAAGAAAGCGATTCGACGGGAGAGAGTCACACAGGTGGGGAGTGGGTGGGATTTGAACCATTCACATCCATTTCAATCAAACAGACTTAGAGTAAAGGTACCTATGGCAATAAGAAATGACTCGCTTGGCTACAACAGACAGAATCCTCAGATAATTCCTCTCTATTTTTATTATTACCATTATTATTACTCACAATCAAACCTGGGCCAACGGAAGTCTCTTCTATAACCAGAGAATTCTCTTTTATTTTGACGTACAAAGTGCCTTGGAGTCATCTAGTTAAACGTGGACATTGTCTGTGTTCTAAGCCAGTGGACAGTAAATGTGTAAAGCCAATGAAAATTACATTTATCGAGTGTATCATGGAACAATGAACATTTCTCATACAGTTCGCTTCTGAGCTAACACCTTTAAAATGCTTATCATAAATACACAAGAATAATCACAGAACTGTAGCAATGGGTTCTACTCATAAATTATGTAGAGTGGCCCTAAATAGATTTGCGATGACAAAGCAAATTCTGTTTCAAATCGGACAACTAGCTGGAAACCGTTTATGCCTAACTTCACCGAATCTAATATAGATATATATGTATATATAGATATCATATGTATGCATACCTAAACAGATGTGTTGAATGCAATTCTGAATAATTGTTATACTGGATTTTCTTCTTTCGTCTCACATTCATACTGAGTAGCAAATCACAATCCGGTCCATCAGTGTTGGGGGGCAGCAACTAGGTTGCCTGTCTTTTGAGTGTTTATAGTTTGTCCATGCATTCTTAACCTTGTTGGTGAGACCAGCAAGTGCTGAATCGTCTATAGCTCCAATATCTCAGGGTGAGGGTTACAACAATTAGGCATTTGCTTTCTGTTTTTAACCAGGTGCGCCCAAAGTTTAGAAGATAGAATAGCTACGTCTTTTTTGTTTCTTTTTCTTCTTCTTCTTAATTTGCCCATCTAGAAGATGCCTAAGCGATGCCAGTGACTAAGGGAGAACTTACGCCAACGCGCTTATTACCTGCTGGATTTAATCATAATAATAATAATGAATCGACAGGTTGGCAAGTATGTGCATTGCATCAACAGCTTGTAACTGGTACGACCTGTAGGACCTTGTGGTGGGTAGGTTATTTTACTCACGCTGCATAACCCTGAAGACCAACATAACTGCCACTATGGCAATGAGTAGTATGGCAGCACGCGGGGTTCACACATAGTGCCCCGATGGTCGACCCGGGTGGACATCATGTGGGACAGGTATAACGCAGGCCAAATCGTGGTGTAAATAGGTGTTGCTTCATCACTGTGGGATTGTCGCTACGTTGGGATGTCACCATATGTAAGCAGTCACTACATGGGCTAGTGTCATATATGGGCCCATCATCACACCAGCCCGTAATCACATGGGGACGTCACCACGCAGGGCTGTCATCATGTGGGGCCATTGTCATGTGGGACCGTTTTCACCATGGGAGCCGTTATTACGTGCTGCTGTCCCCATGCAGGGATGTCACCACATGGGATTGTCATCACTTGGGGCTATCATCATGTGGGCCATCACCACATAGGACTGTCATCAGGCAGGGCCATCATCACGCAGGACCCTCGTCACACAGGCACGTCATTACGCGGGGCCGTCATCATGCCAGGCCGTCACAGGGAACAGGGATGAAGCGGTGGGAGGCATATTCCTGTGTTGCTGGTATCACTATCACCATCATGGATCCCATCCGCTGGGTCCTCCACATGATGGACTGGCTAAGGTTCACCACGGATCCTACCCACAGCAGGCGCAGTATAAAACACACTACTAAAACAAGGCCATACAGCAACACTCCGTCTGACGGGGTGCGGGCAGTTAGTTCTCATCGGTCAGACACCACTGTGACACTTTGCATATTAATAGGCAGCCACATATATATCATTAATAACACAATATATTACATAATTACAGTACAACACCCGCAGCGCAGGCTGCAAGGTAAGAGTAGACTTTGGTTTTTGTTGTTGGTGGTAGTGGTAAAGGGGTACTAGGAGTAGTTGCAGACAGCGCCTGTATTTATATCCACGTCTTCAGGGCCAGCTTTGTGAAAAATAAATTGTGAAAAAAAAAAGAAATACAGAAATGATGCTGTCTCCATGGAGTTCACCAACTCCTTGGCAGAAAAGCCAGTCATTCATTCCAGGCGGCAGGAAGTGGAGGGGTACAGAGGGCGTACAAAAAGCTGCGAAGTGTAACGTGGGGTTGATAGGGTATTTTCAAGAGTGACAGGGAGGGGGTATAAGGGGGTAAAACAATAGCTAGGCGTTATACGGTGGTCACTGATAACAAGGGATTATAAGTCTTTCCTTGGTGCTCTCGACTACCGTGAGCTAACATCTCTTGTACTGTGGTAAAGTCATCAAACACCTTCTTCCCTTTGTGGCGCATCATCTTGCGGTGACTGAGGTCGACGATGTTGGGCTCCTTCTTGCCTTCCACCTCGTTCTCCTTCAGCGTCTCCATACGCTGTTTGATCATCTGCTCCTTGCGCCGCTTGTGGTCGCGCGCCTTCTCCAGGTGGCGCTTCCGGTCCTCGCGCGTCCAGTAGCGACCGATCTTCATCTCGCTCTGCGCGTCGTCGTCCGTTGTCATGCCGCACCGCTCCTCAGCGATCTTCCGGCTGCGTTCCTTGAGGATCTTATTGCGTACGGGGCGCCGTGTGATGTAACGCGAGCCGTCGGCACGCCGTTTCACCACCCATTCCATCTGCCCAGAGCTGCTCGCGCCAGCACCTTGGTTGGCCATGGGTAGTGCGACACCGGCACCCACCACGGCAGCATCGCCGGACAGCCGTTCCTTCTCGGCTGGCGAGCCGTAGGTCCGTTGCTCCAGCTGCTGCTGGAAGAGCTTCTGCTGCACCATGATGGTGTGCTCAAGGTTGGCCCGGTTGGTGTACATGACATCGGCGTACTGAGCATACAGCTCCTGGAGCGACTCCATCTTCTCCTCGCTCATGGCGAGCTGAGTCTGCGACATCTTCTCCGTCACGCTCCCACTGCTCGCAGACTTGCCCAGCCTTTTCTTCGCATCACCGTCGCTGTTCCACTCCTTCTTGGGCAGAGTCACAGTCTGCGTCATTTTCTCAGAGTCACTGTGGGACGGTTTCGGATGGGCCAATGAAAGTAGAGAGTTCTTTGAGGCTTCACCGCCTCCAGCATTGAGTTCAAGAGTTAGTGGAGTGCTTCGACAACTATCCCCAGTGTTGTAGGCACTAGTTGTCGAGGTGTCCTTGTCCTTCAGCTCCTCAGCAGGCAGCCGTTTGGATTTGAGTCTTAACGCCTCCTTGGCGAGTGGGGACATGTGCTCATGTCGCACCCACACAGGGTCACCACCCTCAGGTGTAGATATGGCCTGTTTGGTGTAGTCCAGTCGGGTCCCCATGCGGGGCACCATCCGTGGGGACCGGTAGGGCTCCGGGCGCATCCCAGGGAGCCCCCCTCCGGCACTCCCACCACCACCGCCGGGCACACCACCCCCACCAACACCACTCCCTCCACCGCTGCCACTGCCATCCGGTTGGATGCGCTGGCGCTCACGGGAGTGCGCCTCAACAATCTCCTGGCACTCAATCTGTATCATCTCCATCTCCTTGTTGAGCATGGCGATCTCACGCTCGATGCTGCCCTGCGAGTCCTTCCGGCTGAGATCGCCGTTCTTCGTCGTCGACCCACCGCCGGCGGTGCTCCCGCCCCCGCCGTCGCTGCTGCCCTCGGCGCTGCCCCCACCGCCGCCCGTGTCGCAGGCGCCGTTGACGCGGCCGTTGAGGGCGGGCGGCGCGCGGCGCGGCGAGTTCTCCACGCTGCTGCAGCGCGTCTCGAGCACCTCGCGGAACTTCTTGCACTCCTCGGCCGAGATCTCGTTGGCGCCGCGCGCGTCATGGTCGTGCGCCTCCGTCGACGTGAAGCTGTCGTTGCTGTAGTGCAGGTCCTCGCTGCCGCCCAGCTTGCATGCCCCGGGGAACTTGGCCGAGCTGCTCGGGGATGTACACTCGTTCTCCATTATCTCCTGCAACACACACACAATGAGCAACTCATTAGTTAGGCGTAAAATCACCATAAAATCACCGTCATAACATTCAGTAAAACATTGTGACTTTTGATATTACTATACACAACCTACTGTACCTTCGGTTCAATAATAACACCGACCTTAAAAAGATTTGCTGTGTCGGTTGTGTGTGTGTGAATTACAACCTTAATCTATATATATAATGACTAAAACCATCGTATTAGTTTTAATATAATATCAAAGTATCCTCTCATCAGTTATGTATAAAAGTCTTTTCTGCATGGTATAATGGCAGACCGCTTGACATTGTTTCAGGCAAATAATCCCGATAAAAAATATATTTTTAGTTTTTGCAACTGCAACTTTTAAATGAATACATTGCAGACTGCAGTGATGGTGAAGTTCGGAATATATCAACAGGAACAGCTTGACAGTAATGCTGACTGACACTCAACGAGTAATTTACATAATTCTCCGAGCATTTCATGTAATAAAAGCAGCCTACATCTGATATAAGAGAAATTATGCCTTAAATAGTCTCTTGTAGGGAGGCTTCTCTTAAGTCAACCTCACATGCAACATAGCATGCCATCCATAACGGCTATGGAAAATTTAATGATTCCCTTAGAAAGGCGCAGATGTAGACCTTATCAGGAGCCAATCGATAACAGAAATACCTCACTTACTCGCGTATAGAGCTATATTACCACACATGAATACCCCCGGCGGAAAAATAAAAATCGATTATAATCTACTTTGGACTGGTATAGTCAATAGCACCTTTTCCTCGCAGGTCTCCTGGCATTAAACAGAAGGCCCTGGCCACTAACGGGGCACGAGGGACTTGTAGGCTTTGCGGCGGCGACAAGAAGCCATTGATTGGCCCATTTTAGCCTCGGCGACCCCCACGCCCTCTCCCGGCCCGGGGCCACATTTAGCCCCGGGCCGACGGACACGCAATGTTGCGTGTTGTGAGTAATGTCCGACAGGGGGCAGTAGCGACGGTGCCGCCCCCTAGTGGCAAGATTAGACACTGGAGGGGGAGGTTCTATTTTTTGTGTGAGCGAAGGGTGCTGTAGCAAGGGCTGGCACGGAATAGGGTAGGGTGGGGGAGTGGGTGGGATGTGGTTGTTATTGGAGGGTGGCCACCTTTACACATATGCCCTTCACAAGGTCTTACTGTCTCATGCACAAGGTTATTGTTCTCCAAAGCTGCCAATTCAGTTCCGCCATTACTGGCCCTAACGCAGGCGCACTGGAGGCTGGAGAGGGAAGGGTGAGCTAGAGATGGTGGGGCTGGGGGGCGGGGGTGTTGCCTATTTTTATCCCTGTTCATCAGACAATCAATAGCCCTCACGACACATCCCCGCCCCCCGTCCCTGCAGATGAAATGCCGGTTTTCTGTGTTTCTTTTCATGTGATTGGAAAACCCCGGAAACCAGTCCCCAGTGAGCTACACGCGTTAATGGTCGGTGATGACTTTGTGGTGTGACGCTTGTAACTGACGCTTGTATGTGGCGCTTGTAGCTGCCCACACACACAGAGACACAGGGGCCTAATTAAAGTCACAGCGAGCTGCTCACCATTAGTTCAAGCGAGCAGCTCCGAGCACTACAGGGCGTAAACAATACAGACGTCACGATGGCTATAACCGAGAGCTGATATTATCTCACCCCAGGTACAAGTTTGGCCATAGGAATAAAACTAAAAATTTATAAGCAATGATCACCCTCGTAAAGTGACAATACTATGCCATGGTCGTGGCGGAGTGATGTGAGATGATGTCATGAGTGACTGGCCAATCAGCGGCCAGGATTTGAGAAAGTAGACAAGACATCAACATGGAGATTTATACCTTCATGACTGGAATTGTGGAAGTAATTTCAATTATTCTGATATTGTTATGTTCTTCTAATGTCTATAAAAGGGGTGGGGGTAAATCTAGGACCAAACTCATATCAGATAAATATGCAAAACTCAATTAGTTTGGATGCGCTGTAATCATCACTTGGTTTTACCATGATGACGATTATGGTACATCCAAATTCGTGGAGTATTTAGGAGAAAGATGGTTGCATACCTCATAGACATGGCATGAGAAAGTCTGGTCTTTGATATATAGTAAGTCTACCACTTTTGAGGGAGAAAGGTGACTGCACACCACACTACATAGGCATGGTATGAGAAGGACTGACTTTTGATATAGCAATAAATCTACCACCGATGGGGATGAAAGAGAAAGGTGGCTGTAGACCACACAACACCACACCACATAGACATGGTAGGAGGCCGGTTGTTTTTTTGACATAACAATATGTCTACCACTGTTGGGATAAAGGAAAAAGGTGGCTGCAGTGGGATTTAAACCCACAACCTGATGTAAAGTAATATCCGAGCGTATGCGAGGATATTGCTCAGACTCAACTCTGAGGAGCATACAACCGCTTTTATCTGAACCCAGTCTACATTGTATTTATCATACAACTTTTTGACAAGTGGCACATCGATATCAGTTCGTTTTAGTTATACACTATTTTTCCATATGATTCCCCGGAGCATGCAACATATCTGTATGTGCTCTATGTATGTGCATACACACCTCCCTATATGTTTTCTACATACACTTTGTATTAGGTGGATAATAAAAGGTGTTACTGTGATGCTCCAGAGCATACAACATATCTATATGCTCTGGGTATGTAGATACACACTCCCTATGCGTTTTCAACATACACTTTGTATTTGGTGGATAATAAAAGATGTCACAGTGAGACTGACCTGTTCGGAGCTCTCGTCATTTCGCGTGCTCTCGTCGGTGCGCCCTACGCCGCTGTCCTTCTCCTGCTTGTTGGAGGAGTTCTCTGTGGTCGCCGTGTCCGTCGTGCCGCCTTCCTCGTCGTTACCCTGACAACACACAAACAACCACATAGCGGGTCAGTCAGCTGTGGGCTGGAGATGGCGACAGGTGGGGTGCAGGGGTGGGGGTGTGCATGCGAGGAGAAGGGGTGGGTGTGAGGGTAAGATGCCATTTGGTTTATATATGAAGTGTCAGTGAAAATCTTAAGTTAAGATATAACATGAGGATATATATATATATATATATATATATATATATATATATATATATATATATATATATATATATATATATATATATATATAAATATAAAAAGAATATTTACATATCTATACATGTAAATATTCCTAATATATTTTACTATATAAATGCGATGCGGTGATTTTACAATATTAATATGATTATATTCTATAATATAAATACGATGAGTTTATTTATAAGTTATTATGCAATATTATCTTGATATTGTCAAATTTATATCGTAAGAACTTCAATGTATTACATGTTGAAATTACGACGAACTTATCCTACAACGTAAATATGATAAGATAATCACAGAATAAATAGCCTTATCAACAGCATCGGTACCTAAAACAGGATATTTAGGATGTAAACAAGTATCATGTCATGTCTTCATCGTCAAAGATATCCAGATGTAAAATTAACTTTTTAATTTATATTTTTTATCATACATGTATTCTGTACACATTGGCGTTTCTTGGGAAAGTACACAGGGGACGCCTCCTGCTCTCAAACGGGCAGGAAGAATTCCGTCATGGCTGGCTGATCACAGCAGCGATCAAGTCATGCGACTTGTGATGAACAGTTTGGGGGTGAAATGAGGCTCTGTTCCAGACCACAAAGTGCCCTGTTATCTCAACATCCGTGATCAAACGCACCCCCCATACACCCCCTACCCTGCCCCTATTCACCCCACAAGGAACAAGCCTGTAATGTTACACGTAATGATATGTTTTATCATGGCCCGGTCTCAAGTCCATATCATTTAACACATGATGTATGGACAGCGTCCCTTACAATAAGACAATTAGAGACAGGTGTTTACTGAGACATTCGTGTCTGTTTTATCTAATATATACACGTGGGAAAGGCGTGAATGAATACGTATAACATACTGAAAAGGATATATATAATGTATGCTATCAATATGTAGATATATCCCTTATATATATATGTGCAATATCTTTCTCTATCGATTAGGCAGCTGCAGGTTCTAGTATTTCATTAAGAGGTAACAATTGGCGCCCCTTATTTTGAAAATATTAACTAACTGATGCTGGATGTCATTTCTCTATTTGAGCCCGATGCCTCGCTCTGGATTCAAAATGGCGGCGCCCAGTACCTCACAACGACATCTCCTATAGTGGGCAGCGCCTCGGAGAGACCAGAGACCACCGGCTGTGCCCGCGCCGTTACCGGAGTAGGATTCACGGTATCGGCGTGCCCGGGTCACGGTGAATTAGACCGCCTCAAAGAGGGAACCACGCCCATGTGACGGCTGGGGAGGTGGGCAGGAGGGCCGGGGAGGGGAGGCGGGAGGGCCGGGGAGGGGAGGCGGGAGGGCCGGGGTGGGGAGGCGGGAGGGCCGGGAGGCATCGGAGGGCTGGGAGGGTCAGGAAGGGCTGGTAGGTGAAGGGAGAGGAAGAGAGGGCAGGGGAGGTCTGGTGAGAGACAAGGGACACTTAGGAGAGGTGGGGAGAGCAACAGAGGGGCAGGGGAGGGGAGGGGAAGAACAGGAAGGGTCGGGAAGAGGCGGGGAGGGTTAGGGAGGGCTGGAAGAGCTGGTGAGAGACAAGGGGGTGGTATGGGAGGGGTAGAAAGGCAGGGAGGGCAGTGGAGGGGCATGGATGGCTAGCGAGACCTGGGAGGGTAAGTGTGGGTGGGGGGTGCAGGAAGGCTGTGGATGCAGGGAAGGAACAGGGGATGACAGAGAGGGGCAGATGAGCGGTCGGGAAGGCCAGCGAGGGGCAGGTAGAATCGAGGATAGCAGTGGTGGGCAGGTAGGGCCTCTTGTGACCGGCGAAATGACGCCAGCCTCTTACACCATCCCACCACACGAGGCTTGCCGCGGTGGGGCCAGGGCTGAGGGGCTAGGGAGGGGCGGTGACTCGTTGGCAGGTGTGACGAGGCCAGCTGGATCCCGGACAGGTACGTCCCCCGCCTACCCCACCCTGCGGTACTGAATGCCACCCAGACATCAAACGGAGATCAAAGGGCCGGGCTAGATGCCGCCAGGGGACTGCTACCTGACGGGGCCCGCCTCATTAGTGTTGCTCAACTGGGTGTGCCTCAGGTACGGTGCTCACCTGTGTGGCCCGTACGATGTAGGTACCTGTACACCCCATACAGTGTGTGTACCTGTACACCCCATAAAGTATGTTTACCTGTATACCACATACGTGAATGTGTACCTGTATACCCCATACAATGTAGGTACCTGTACACCCCAAACAGTGTGTGTACCTGTATACCCCATAAAGTATGTTTACCTGTATACCACATACGTGAATGTGTACCTGTATACCCCATACAATGTAGGTACCTGTACACCCCATACAGTGTGTTTATCTATAAACCACATACAGTGTGTGTACCTGTACACTCCATACAGTGTGTGTACCTGTACACCCCATAAAGTATGTTTATCTGTATACCACCTACATGCATGTGTACCTGTATACCCCATACAATGTAGGTACTTATATATCCCATAGAGTGTGTGTACCTTTATTATCCATCGCATACAATGACCCTATTGAAAATGTATAGGGACTCAGTAAACCATGACCCATTATATAAAAACTGTCAGATAGCATAACTGCGGTATACAGATTTCAATCTGTGGTATACGCGGCCTCAAATCCATGGTGTACAGGAAAATAGTTCCTTTGTGCTATATGGCAAATAAATAGTCCCTATTACTATATTCGTTGATAAGGTAATTCCTAGGTCTAATTTATTCGATAAGATCGATAATGAATAAAATAAACGATGATTTTGTGGATAGGCGGCTCTGTAAACCAATTGAGGTTGACGTCGCTTGGCGTTACACGGCGAGTCCCAGTGCGACCCTTGAGATGGCGCCACCAGTAACACTCTCTGTGCTATTTCAGCAATTGACAATTCAGAGACAAGCGACAGGGGTGAGCCACATGTTCGGCATCAGGGGCTCATGGCAGCCTACATGATTCAAGGAAGATAGGCTATGTGCCATATAAGTTCTCGACTTTAACTCACTGGACCAAATCCACACCCCGAACTCCAACCATGGTACCACGCCAGTGATATCTGCCTTAGATCTTAGTGGAGACCCCATTCTACTTACTTCACAGTGAAGAATACGGGATAATGTGCAGGAAAAGAGATTGGAACTGAATCGAGATCGGTAGCCACTGGAAATATGCCATGACTTTTGGTTGCAGGATAATCTCAAGAAGCAAAATATGTGTCAGTCCATATATACCCTCATGGTCCCCTGTGACGTTAAATAAACAAACAAACCAAATCAATGACTAAAACTAGAGATACTCACTCTCTCATATCGAGCAACTCATGCCGTGCTCACGGGTGGACTGGTATCCCCTATTGATGGGGCGTAAAAGTCGGTGTCTTTGTCATACATCAAGGATCTACTGTATAAAAATAGTGATTTACACTTCGAGATGCGCCATCACCGCAACCCTAACTCTTACGTCTAAAGTTTCCTCACTCGGGTTCAGGGCCTTTTTAGTACCATGGGGCCATCCATAAAAAAAACTACGCACTGAGGGGTGTGGTAGGTTAAATCATTTTGGAAATCTTTGGTATATTTGGAATTATCTGTATGTCCCTTTTTTGTTCTATTGCGTGCAGGAATGTAAGGGGGTCAAACATATTCGGAAATTTTGCCTGGGTTCTTTAAGGAATAGCCCCAATATTCCGACGGGATAAAACCCCCAGTGCGTGATCGCCGATGGACTAGTCGTATAGTGTTCAGTGTGTGGAGGCTTAAAGCTGGGACTTCTTTACCCAGGCTCAGGGGATTATGTATGATTTATGGGTGTAATATATGAAGCCCCCCACCGTGCTGCCTCCATCATGATCCCTCAGCGCACCCCGTGTATATTGAACCCGGGCACACAGGAGGTGGTGGGTGGTGGTGGGGTAGTGGGGGTGTGGGATCTAAGGCTGAGGCCCAGCACTAAGGCATCACTCAAATACTTGAGGCTGCCTCGTCAATTAGGGTTTCATCCCTCTGGGTGGAGCCTGTTAAAACACACGGTGGGACCTTATACGCCGCTAATGCTTTAACGTTAACGTTGCTGACGTGCTGGGAGGCTTGGACTACCTGTGAGCCCATCAATATTATCTCAACCCTGGTGTTTTTTTCTTATAGACTTAACATAGTCAACTCCCATAGACTTAACATAGGGAACTCCTATTGAAATACTTTGAAGTATTGTAAAAAAAAAAGAAAAAAAAAAGGGCGATGATGTCACAAATATTATACGGAAACAGGGTTACTGTGGCTTTACGTGATAAATACGCGGAAAATTTGACGATAAAACGAACCGATGCCGTTTTATCGTCAATTTTACCAAGTATTTATCAAGTACAACCATAGTATTCCTGTTTTCGTATTATTATATACCTTAAAATATACAATTTTTAACTTGGCTCCTGGGTGAGTTTTTGGATTTCGCCGCCGGACATGCCCCGTACGCCACATACATACCCCGTATGTCACCTAGGTGTCATAAGGATATAAATACGACATGGGTAGGAGCAGGCCGTATGTGTAGAATATACTACCACAAGTATATAGTAATAAAGAAGAAAAAGGCTGTTATAGTCGAAACGTCGGTACTGATAATAAAAGCCATCACTGATTTAAAGATAACTCATGGGGTATTTACTCAACTCTACCTATTAAAGAAGAAACCAACAAGCTTTGGTCAAAGTCGTCGTTCTCCACGAGTTTGATGTGATGTGATATGAACGAGGCAAAAGCCGAGTGAATATCACGTAACATTCAAACGAGTTGGGGAACTAGTCGCGTCCCAGCATACGCTACGTCACGGTAAGGACAGGGACCCGGCTCGCGGTGGCTTATGGGTAGCGGGATTCCTACGTCACCACGTGGTGATGAATCGACCAATGGGGTTACGCGGCTGTGATCACGTGAGCAGACGCTGGCGCATGCGCAGCGTGTTTGGACGACTGATCACCAACATACCCTCGCGCCACCAAGTGGTGAAGTAGGAACCACCAGTTGGAGTGGAGGGTGGCGGTGGGGTACGGTGAGGGTGTAGGGTGTGGGGTGTGGGGTGTGGGGTGTGGGGTGTGGAGTGTGTAGTGTGGAGTGTGGGGTGTGCAGTGTGTAGTGTGGAGTGTGGGGTGTGGGGTGTGGGGTGTGCAGTGTGGGGGTGGGAACTTGGGGTGGGGGAGATAGGGAGGATCGACCATGGAGCAGGTATACTGGAAAACTTGTCTAAGACTAAATTACTGTACTATTAGGAAACGTCCTTACTGTAGACGAAACTATCTTCGTTCTAGGTCAGTCGTGGATTTTATACTGCCTGATGCCGTAGGCGGAAGGTAGTATGCAATCGACGACTGGCCAAGAGCGAGATCCGTTTGTCCAGTCAGGACGTTTGCTTATTATCATATACTTAAAATCGATGAAAAATCTTTATCTTAATGACTTATGAAGGTGGAATCACAGAGGGCACGAACATTAATATTACTGCACTCCTAGCAGCGGGTAGTATTTCATAGACGTTCGTGCATAGGTATATGAGACCTCTGCCATTTTGAAAATGGCGCAGGTTCCGCTGGTGATGATATAGCTCCATCGTTTTCAGGATGGCTCACAATGGACCCCGATCACTGTTAAACCTGAGCAAGCCTCCTAAAAAAACGGAAAAAAAGATAAAAAGAAAAAATAGGGTGTGGCCACCGCCCCTTCCCCGGCCGACCACAAAGCCCTTGTCGGGCTGGCCCTTTACGCCCTCCGTTACGACCTCCGGGGGCCATTGTGTCCCTCCGCGTGGTCCGCCCGCCGCCTGCAACAGGCAGCCACCGGCCGAGAACACATTAATGTTCCTCATTCCGAGGGGATAACATCTGGCGCGACACCGCGATTAGTCCGTTTATGCACGCAGAACCTCTCAATTATCGCCCGGGAGTCCCCGGCCCTCTCCCGCCCGTCTCCCGGCGCCCGTCGGGCTGTCCGTCCGTCCCTCCCTCGGCGGGGCTGGGTTGGGGGTGACTCCGTATCTCCTCCGAGAACACCCCCAGCCCCCACCACCCCAGACCCGGCGATCTAGATCTAATAAATTGCCATTAACGGCTCGCCACCCGAATTTACCCCCCAACAAATGTGCCTTTAAGAAATGGGAGCGACATTCATCAATGGCTGGGCGAGGTAGGGGCGGGGGCAGGGTGGGTGGATATTTGTTTTTTATTTTTTGTGTTTTCTTTTCGGGAAACATGAGGTAATGCCATGCAGATAACACTCGGTCATGTTAAGGGCCTTTATTCCCTGGTGGAGCCACCAGGGAAAGACACCTGCAGCCCCCCTCCACCCGTAAACACTGGAGGAGACCAAGGATCGATCAGTGGAGGCCCTCCATGGTGCTGCAGCCTTGAAACAAGAGCGGGTCCCAGACTCGTACCAAAAGGGTTGGGATACTTGATATTTCCAGAAAATAAAAAAAACATTTTCAAATATTTTTTGTATGTTTTTCACCCCAACCGTTTGCAAAAACCCGGACAAAATCTGGCTTCACCATTTTTCATGATTTCAAGGAGTTTTATTCAAAATGATCCCCTTTTCAAAACTCCTACTTCTACTTGATGTTTGATTTTTGATTTCTTATTTCATCACCCACCAACTCAACACCAGAACGAAATATACCAAAATGCTAGTTTATACATAAACATGGTTGTCACAGTAATATTTCCAACTTAATCATAAAAACTATTTGCTCATCTTTGATATCACACATGGGATACTCTGCACCAAATACACATTTTTTTTTTTACAATTTCACGGATTCCTTCTTTTAAAAACACCTTATTCGTATTTAGCGGGCTCTGAATAACCTCAAAATTGACCCCTTTTCCCGCGAAATTCAGAACAATCACGCGGGCCCATATTAACCACGGATGGGCATGCCACAAAATGGCTGCCATCTCTTCAAAGCCGACCTCTAAGAAGCATCATACTAATCACTGACGTCAAAGTTTTCACGCCAGATGCAAAAGAAAGGAGAAAATCACGGGGCATGTCAGTCTGGATTAATATTGCTGGATCTCATGTCATCTGCATTTCTATCTCCCGACACACCAAGAAGAAATGTATCTAAAATGAATCTAATTTAAGACTATCCTTTACTTATAGGGTCTAAGTAGATGACGTATCACGATACATGAATTGAATTTATATTCCAGCTTCAATCTCTGGTTTAATGCTAATAAACTATCGATATTTCATTGAATTTAAATGTACTGTTGCCTTAACTTATGTCTTCTCCCTCATGTATGTTACAAGAAATAAACACTGATTTGTAAAGAAATATAGATATCGACCAAATTAAGATTATATTTGCTTAAACGAAGCAAATCAATAATATTCATTAACATTTATTAATAAATCTTCACTTTTATCACTTCTAACGTTCTGCATCTACTTGTTATCACTCACATCGTATTTTTCGTATTCTATCTTCATATATAACTCCTCACTTTTTATATGTCAAATCACGTATGTCTATTACACGTGAAATTCTCGTCTCTTATGTTGTTTCTTTATAACTCACAAGGAGAAAGGTCAAATCGTTCAAAAGCAGTATTCATTGCTATGTCGAGGAATGATATAATTAAGTTTACAAAGTTCACTATCGTCTCCCCAGAAACAACCGGTGGAAGACCACTTCATTTCAATAAAAATAAATCCAATGCGTAGTCCTATCAGGGGAAGATCACTCATCTCTTTATCACATGATCACTGGAACAATTAACTTCTAGATGTCCCACACTTTGCTGATGGAGGAGCTTTGCCTAGTACCGGTTTTTAGTCATCAATTAAATATGTTTGATTATAATCACCTTGTAGTCGATCGCAGTAGTAAAAGTGACTTGGCTATAGTCTAATCCAGGTGGCTGATAACGCTAGATGGCGCCACAGTAAAAAAGGACCTAAACGGATGTACTTAAGTGGCCCTGAAGTTATGAGTACGTTTACAAATCAATACCTTTATAGACATCTTAGATTTAAGATTTCAGACACCGCAAACAGGAAACATTCGGCTTTTTAAAAATATTTTTATCTCCTCTCTTCATTCTCCATAACACTAAAAAAATGGATTATAACAGCAGTTGTTCCCCGGATCGAACTTGAACTCGTCTAATATCCTAGCAGCTAGCGGTGGAACTTTGAATAGCTCTGTGCCCTATAGGCAAATACGTGTAATGTAAAGGGAATAATGAACTCCCATATTATCAATATCTACGGATTCTACTTACCCATATCACTAACTGATTGCCTCAAGTTTATGATATCATCACCCATCGAACTTTTCTTTTACAATACTCCATGGCCGTTGAGTATGAGTTCCCAATATCAATTCTATGAGAAAGAAATACCAGGGGTGATATATACACAATATTACCATGATTTCGATCTGAGTGGCCGTATTCTCCGCGTAGTTGATGCGTAGCGTCAATTACAAGGAGAATACGGCCACACAGATCGAAATCATGGTAATGTTGTATTTATTACTCACTTATTTTTAGATTTAAGCAATAAATATGATCGTTAGAAAACTTTTCAACATAGTTAAGAAGTCATGTTTGGGACTACTTTCATCTCAATGGGACTACTTTCATCTCAAAAATCCGTATCCTCCTAGGAGGGTACGCAGCTCCGTATCCTACTCAGTAGCGATCTGTAAGCTACATAGGCTTAGTATGGTGACTCCGTATCAGGTGGGTAATAAAAAACAAGAGGACAACTTTCTGTAGGGGAAAATTGGAGTCCCTCGTTACCCCCTTCCCCTGCACAAGACCCTGGAGGTGGGTCTGTCCTTGGTGTGTGTCACTTACACGTCGGGTACCCCCCCCCCCCTTCCAGGGTCAAGACCATACACTGGAGGAGGGAGACACTCTGGGGTTTCACTGCAGACTCTATGATCAATGCCTAAATCGCCCGCTGCATACAAAAGGGGCGAAATCCAGTGGTGGGGAAGGGTGGCGGGAGCGCCGTATATTGGGCAAGACAGGGGGAGTGGTTTGGAGTACTATATGGAGAGAGAGTGAGGATGCCTCAATAAGATCAGCTCCGAGGTGCGTTTCGACATAAAGATCTAGAGGAACGGAGTACGACTAAACATACTTGAAGAAACAAGAAACATATTTCTTTTGCTCACCCTCATACTATCTCCTTATTTGAATGATTTTTCCCAAAGTTGGTAAAATCAAAAATCCATCTCAATGACCTGAGGACAGGAGACAAATTAATTGATACAATTATGAGATATTTATTTTCACATCCGCAGCGTCACTGTATGCCACGGTTATGACATAAAATATCTATATGCCACAGGTGACAGGGTAGGACCAAATCTAAATGTCACTCAATTTCATATAATTGTTTTCAAGGCGTTCTTTTTCTTCCATTGCAGATATCACTCAGCTACGCTTCGTGAAATCATTCCACAAAGACAACTCACGCCATATAAACAATCATATGAAATTTTGTAATGTTTCTTGATATCATTATATGTGACATTTCGTGACGTTTCTTGATACTCCATCCCACTCTCCCCATATATTCGACCTCTACTCTTTGTCTCCCTCTCACTCCCGTGTGTCTGGCTCCACTTCACTGCCCTCTCGTGGTAACCTCCACCGCTAGAGGCACGGATTACGGAAAGGACCAACCTTGAGTGGCCGGAGGATGAAGGAGGGGGAGGATCTGAGGGCGTGGGGTGGAGTGGGGCACGAGCCCCTCCGTCCCACCCCTTAATACCCATCGCCACCTGAATCAGCTCTCCCAGCAGAGCCTCAGTGGCAGACTCCTACTTTTTCATCATTAGCTGGAGGCTAACAGATGGGCATCAATCAGAGGCAATGGGTGGAGAGCGAGTGGGTATTTATAGCTGAGGCAGACGTCTCTGTTGCAATTGGCGTAAACACAAGCTAGATCTCTCCTCATTTTTCTTCCGATTTTCTTCCCCACCCCCCCATAAAGAAAACCCAAACAAATACACCAGACAATATTCTTGGATGGTGGGGGGGGGGGGGGAGATTTAGCGCAGTGTAGAGCATTTGGTCGTGTATCTGTGGCCAAGGAAGACGTATCACTGGCGGAAATAAAGTGGGTGGGTGGGCAAAAAAGAGCATCGCTGCTTCCCTGCGATTTTCCTCAATTACCTCAGCGTCTACTCAGCGTCCCAACATGATCGTAGGCGCCGTTTCGTTTACCATCCAAAAGGTAGCATTTCCGAATCCGGGTCATTCCGTCCTGATAAACCCACCCGATCCGCCTTTTCCTGCCACCCTCTAGATACTGAAACTTCAATGGCGTCTTTTCCGCTGGTTGCTCTGGTAGCGGCACGCTGCTATTGATTTTATCGTCTGTTTGCTATGGATCCCTGATAACCATAGTCAGATGGACGCATCTTCTCTGAAAAACACATCGCACTCGGCCTGTTTGCTCGATTAGGCGGGGATTAAAGCCATCCATCCCGTGTAATTTTCTGCACGGAGACGCCTCCGGAATCACAAACATAAATTCCGCGCCGATTTGAGATGAGACCCCCGCCGTAAAAATATAATTACCACCAGCGAGAACAATGTGTGGAGAGTGAACGGGTTCACCTCTCTAATAACACCGCACCGTACAGCCTGGCGTGCCCACTGGGTGAGAGTCAATAACGCCAAGGTCGATATATGATAATTATATGTTGATATTGATTAATTATGATAAGTACGGTTTTTTGTAATAAAAGGAAACTAATTTAGGGTGACAGAATTCTGGAGTTTCGAGATCAACGCTTCGGTATACATACATGATATCGACCGAGTTTTCATCCTAATATGGCTAAAGACTTGAAAGGGTATTAGTGTGGTGTATATGTTGTATGGTCTCTTAACACACTGTAACAATAATGAAAAGAAGAAAAAAAATTATATGTTTGGGAATAAATTGAAACCAGCACTTGTGCTGAGTATAACCCAGCTTAAATAAATGTTTAAAACTGTTTTCAGATACTTGTGACCGTAATCTACGAGTGGTTGTCGCGTAGTAATATCCAAGCCAATGCGAGGATATGGCGTAGAGTCAACCCCGAGGAATATATACATATACACATATGCTATGCATATATACCGAGGCCTTGATTTCCCCAGTTCGAGTAGTTGGATAACAAATACAAAAAGGATGGTTCTGTGGACAGGCAGCTCAGTCAACCACCCAAGGTTGAATTCGTAAAACAATCGCTAACGCTCGTGCAATACCACGCATCAACCTCTCGTGGTTCACGGCCGCCTGTCCACAGAACAATGGATTATTGTCAATTTAATGCATGTGTCATCAGTCATCGCCCATCACCCTGCCTGTCAGCGGGGCCACACGTACGGGGGTGGGTGGGTGGGTAAATTCCCAGCAGGGATACGAGGCAGTGTCAGGCGGCACGGCGTATGATCAACATTGCCCCATCTCACTGTCACCCAGTCTCTACAGGCAGGCGCCCGACAGCAGGCCCCAAATTACACCAAACTCCCCGAGTATGTTGTGCATTATAATGACAACACGAGGCTCTGCCTCTTGTTCACAAAAAGAGTCGTTGTACATCATTCTGTAATATCAGAATTTCCAGTTGGAAATTTCACTGAAAGATCCCTCCTATAAAATAACCGCACCTCCGAACTATACAGAGCGGAGATTACGGTAAAGAAATAGTCCACTGCGTACAAAATAGTTCGTGAGAAGATCGGCTGGCATTTTGTACTCTTTTTATAACCTATATTTGCAATGATGAATAGTAGATACAATATCAACTAGCTTTGGATACTTGTGGTCATATTTTTCTTCAGAGTTGACTACGTGATATCCTTCATTATTAAGTGCCAACTCCTCGGGAGAATACGACCACTAGTATCTGGAGCCAGTTATTATCTCACCCCTGGTATTTTTCCTCCATAGGCTTAAAATTGGGAACTCGTCCCCTACGAGTATATTGCAGTCCGTTCTCCATAGTCTATATCCTGTGTGTCGTCCATTCTTTTAGCGTATACAGGGGTGAGATAAATACAGAAAGCAACTCGTTTCAGTCAAAGTTGTTGTTCTCTGACTCTTTTGAATGCTATGTGATATTCACTCGGCTGTTCCCTCATTCTTATCGCTCTGCATCAAACTCGTGGAGAACGACGACTTTGTCCAAAACTTGTTGGGTTCTTTATTGATATTGTGTATATATGCGCAAATGCCACTGTATATGATATTACAAAAAGAAATTATAATGGATATATATATATATATATATATATATATATATATATATATATATATATATATATATATATATATATATATATATATAATACCAACTGTGGTAATTTAGATTATGTCTACTGCACGCGTAGTGCCTAGAGGGGATTAGCAGGCAGCCAGCAGCCAGGCCATGGATTAACGTCAGGACTGGGACTCCCGGTAATCCACAACGCCCTTCACCCTGGAGGGAGGAGTGACCTCGGGTCCAGCGCGTCCTCCAGGGCTGAGGGCCAGGGTTGAGGAGAGCCGTGTCGGAGGGCGGGCAGGACACCTCTCGAGACTTCTGCAAAACCCTGGAGAATCTTTATTTCTTAAATAATTTTATGTATCGGGCAAAACATATGCCTTTATCTCACCCCTGCTATTGGTGTCCCATAGGCTTAACATTGGGAACTCGTTCTCCATGCCCCTATGAGTATTGCAGTCCGTTCTCCATGGTCTATATCCTGTGCATCGTCCATTCTTTAAGTTGTGTACAGTGGTTAGATAAATACAGAAAGCAACTCATTTTGGTCAAAATCGTTGTTCTCGAACTCTTTTGAATGCTATGTGATATTCAATTGGCTGTCGCCTCGTGCATATCACTCTGCATCAAACTCGCAGAGAACGACCGCTTTAACCAAAACTTCTTTGAGATCACGAAATATAGCTTCTAAAATGTATATACCACTAGGTTTCCATTAGCTTGTTTCCATTGAACAATAAAAGTGAAAATATAGGAGGGTTTTTATTTCTTAAAATCCCTAAACGATTTCCTTTTTCATCTCATCTAACTACCATCTACTCCTTTGGGAGTGCTCAATTGAGAATCAGAATTAAATTCAAGAGTAATTTGTGGAGACGAGGCGTTCAGAGTCCGATGTACAACTGCACTCAATATATTTTTCTTTAGAAGACAACACACAAACAGGTCTGGACAACAAAGTCAAGACAAATGGTTCTAAAAATTTGTAAATAATAATTAAACTCAAGAGTAACTTTAGATTTCTGGAATCGTTAGTCGTCAGAAACAACACTTATGTGCTGATATTAGACATGTAAGTGGACATGTGAATCTCCTCTAATACCCCCTTCAATATGGCTCACCTTGTAACATCTCCCCAAGATCGGGGCTCCACAACCCAGGGACATCAATCATGGGACACCCGTTTACAGTGGACACTTGTCAGAGCCACACCTGCTGGGGTCCAGGGCGGGGCCCCTGGTACCAGGCCGTACATATACACTCTACAAGCTGTTGAGATGGGGTACCAGCAGGGAGACCAAGGCGGTGATCCCAGCTCATAAAAGCAAGGATCCAAAAGCGATCAGCGACTGATAATAAGGATTATCTCCTTCATCCCGTCACAGCTGCCATCTCTATCGATCTGGTGGGAGCCAGGCGGGCCGCCACCCATGGGGCTCCCGGGCGGGAGGGAGGGAGGGAGGGCGGGTGGGAGGGAGGGAAAGAGGGAGGGGGTGCAGGGGGAGAGGAGGGTGGGGAGGCGGCTTCATCTCACCCCTGGTATTTTTGTCCCATAGTCTTAACATTGAGAACTTGTTCTCCATACCCCTAAGAGTATTGCAGACCGTTCTCCATGGTCTATATCCTGTGTGTCATCCATTCTTTTAGTGTGTACAAAGGTGAGATAAATACAGAAATTAACTCGCTTTGGTCCAAGTCGTCGGTCTCCAACTGGTTTGAATGCTATGCGATATTCACTCGGCTGTCATATCGTTCATATCACTCTGTTTTAAACTGGTTGAGAACGACAACTTAGACCAAAACTCGTTAGTTTCTTCTTTAGGTCACAATGCATAATACTAATATTCTTCTCTCTCTGTATTCTCTCTGTCTATGATTGTCTCTTTAATATCCCTCTAATACCGGCCTCCCCCTATAAATGTACACAGTTTAGAGATCGACACCGAAGAGATATTGACCTGCTTCTGATACCAATGTTTCTCACTCTCTCTCTCTCTCTCTCTCTCTCTCTCTCTCTATTTCTGTCTTGCTGTCTCTCTCTCTTGTAGAGACTGGAAATACCGATTTTCAGCTCACAATGCGGTGACAGTGAGAACTACACCACTCACTCCGAGCAGCTCACAGTGTTGTAGGTGGCCGCTTGAGGCCGCTTCCGCCGAGAACCAATTGAGTGTGTCAGTGCGGGAGTCCATCTGTAACAATCAACGCCAAACACAAAAGCCCCTTCATGGGGTGGTGTATAGGCCTCACACCCCGTGTACCACACCCCACACCCTGTGTACCACACCCCACACCCCGTGTACCACACCCCACACCCCGTGTACCACATCCCACACCCTGTGTACCACACCTCACACTCTGTGTACCACACCCCACACCCCGTGTACCACACCCCACACCCCGTGTACCACACCCCACACCCCGTGTACCACACCCCACACCCTGTGTACCACACCCCACACCCCGTGTACCACACCCCACACTCTGTGTACCACACCCCACACCCTGTGTACCACACCCCACACCCTGTGTACCACACCCCACACTCTGTGTACCACACCCCACACCCTGTGTACCACACCCCACACCCTGTGTACCACACCCCACACCCTGTGTACCACACCCCACACCCCGTGTACCACACCCAACACCCTGTGTACCACACCCAACTCACACCATGGCCCAGCCGGCTTCCCTCTGCTTCCCGCCAGCCCTCTGAGAAATAACCGGGCCGTGTTGTCCCGCTGTCAACGATAACGAGACTGGGAAATAAGGGCTATCAAAGGAGAGGTCCATGCTGGAGATTGCCGCTGAGTTATTATCACTTAAAACAGGCGCCAATTAGAATGGGAACCTAACGGTGAGGCATCACGCCACTCCGGTGTACTCCGGCGTATTCTGGCGTGCCCCGGCGTATTCTGGCGTACCCCGGCGCACCTCTGTCACACTCCGGCGTACCCCGGCGCACCCCCGCCACACTCCGGCGTGTCCCGGCGCACTACGGTGTACCCCGGCGCACCTCCGCCACACACTCAATGGAATCCGAGCTTTGACCCTAAACTTTCATAAGTTTCCTCTATAGAAATCGTGAAACAGCGATCGTTTGTACGATCCCTACGGATAGATCGTAAAACAGACGAGTTGCTCGTACACGCATGCGCGTGGCAGACAGCGCCCCTGGTGGGCGACGAGCACCTCACACTGAGATATACAAAAACCCAGGACGGGTTTGTTAAATTCCAAAACTGCCACAGGGGACTGCGGGCCCATCGAGGACCCCGAGCACAACAAGTCGTGCTATTTTTGTAACGTATCGACATGCGAGTTTCGATTTCTGCCTTGGGCGGAATCGGCACAGATGAAACGCCAAGACAAAATACAGACCGTATTGTTCTTGCCATGAGACAAATATTTATACTGTTTTTACTTTTTTTTAGAGATACATTTCCAATCCAAAGCAGGTTTTATCTGCGGCAGATGAATAGTAAATGAGAATGGGTAATTTGAGTGAAGGCTGCACAGTGGAGAGGTACGAGGGTGGCTGGGTATGCACACATGCATATAACTGGAGACAGGTGGGGGACAGTGGGTGGCTTAGTATGCACATACACTATCATGAAACGTCACTCAAACTCATGTTTATATGGTGCGAGTTGTCTTCACGGAATTATATCACGAGGCAGAGCTGAGTGATATATGTAGCATCAGAGCAGACATCAAACGCCATGTAAACAATCATATGAAATTGAGTGATGTTTAGATTTTATCCTACCCTGTCACATGTTTTAAACTTCATATGTCACCCATGGCATATAAATATTTTACGGCATAACTATGGCATACAGTCACACTATGTTATGTCTATGGAGATTTATATGAGGGGTAGGATAAAGACAGGTGGGCTGAGGGGGTGGGGTGGCTTAATATGCACACACACATATAGCCGTAGACAGGTGGTTAGGTATGAGCGGCTCCTGTATCGCTGTGTGGCCGATCAGCAGGTCATGAGCAGCTCCCTCGACCTGCCAGGTGATGGACGGCAATGTCAATTGTAGACGAGTGGACGCTGGGAGTGGGAGGACTCCACAATAAGTTGCTACGAGCAACCCCGAGCAGCTCCGATAGGTTCTGAGTGACTCGGAGCCTCTCCGAATCGCTCTGTTAAGTTCCGAGTCTCTCTGAGGAACTCCGAGTCACTACGAGCAGCCCCAGTACCTTCTGAGCCATTCGGAGCAGCTGCGGTATATTCCGGGTCACTCCGAGTCACTCCGAGCAGTTCCGAACTGCTCCGAGTCACTCCGAGAAGCTCCGATACATTCCGAACCGTTCCGAGTCACTCCGAGCAGTTCCGAGCAGTTCCGAGCAGTTCCGAGTCTCTCCGAGCAGTTCCGAGCAGCTTGCAGAACCCACTCTCGCCTCACACAAACTCACGCGTGATCTCGCCAATTCTCGGGCTCCGTCTTCCAGTATCAAACTCCAATCCATCATGGCCGCCCGGCGTTGACCCCGCGAGGTCAACCGCGGCCACCAATCAGACGTCATTATTTTGACTAGGCTGACCCCTGGCGGCAGGCGCTGCGGCGACGTGTTGCGGGGGGCATATTGCTTCCGGAATCAACCCCGGGGAGTTGTCCCGACAGGCGGCGCCACCGTTCAGTGCGCGGCGTATAGAGCGGCGTATGGAACGGCGTACGCCACCATCCTAGCACTTCTGTCAGCCAGCCAGCCCACGGTAAAAAAATAAATAAAAGAAAGAAAAAAGACCCCGGAGACATCAACTAACCCTCCCCGTCCCGTTTGTCAAAATTAATAAGCCCTTCCATCAAACATTGAAATTAATGAAACAAAACATGCACCGGTGGTGATGGGAGACACGGGCGGAGGAATGTTAAATATAAACAAGAGCGCCGACAGAGAATCGTGCAGGGAGTGAGGGCGGCGGCAGCAGTCAGGAATACTGGAGAACTCGCCCCAAGTCGCCCCAGGATATTCTCGCCCCGAAAAGAACTCGCCCCGTTTTGATTTTTCCTGGTATTGTATAAAAGAACAAACAATCCCCATTCATATGCTCTTATGAGGTTTGAAATGTAAATGAAGGGTATCATATAAAAGGTATCTATCTGATCTGTTGCTACACTCTTGCGAATGAATGTTTAATATTGCTTGCTATTGAACAGATAGTTTTCAAGTAACTGTCTAGTGTAGCGGAATACCGGAGAACCCGCCCTAAAACGATATTCTAGCCACTAAACGAAGTCGCCCCGATTGGATTTCTCCTTGCATTTTTAAACGGTTTTATATTTGCTGTGGCTGTGTCTACAGGGTACTGGGGTCCGTTTAATAATCTAGGATCGTACATGTAGACCCTTATCTATATACAATAGACACTCGGAGACGATGTGGGTCAGCTTTATTCAACACTTATGGACGACGGCTAATACTGTCTTAGCGAACGATAACCGTTGTACGAGGTAGAGAAAAGGGTCTTCATGTACTATCCTAGATTATTAAACAGGTCCCTGGTTGACTACTTTAGATTCTACAGCGTTTATAACTCACACCACCTGCGCGGCCACCTCATAATAACTCCATCGTGGGGTTTAAATCACGCCCCACCCCGCCGTCATAAACGTGTGACGATAATTTCCAGCCGGCCGCCCTTCACTTCACACCTGGCTGGCTTCGTTAGGTGGGGGAGTTCGGGAGGTCGCCTCCATTCACACACAGTTAACCTGTGTCGCCCGTGTACACGCAGGGAGCACCGTACCACACACCGCACACTCACTCCACGTATAAATCAGACCGGGAAGCCACCAATATCTCGCCGGGGCGTGGGCGGGCGGGGCCCGGGCTGATTCACGGGGACCCTCCCGTGCACGCTGAGTTATTGGCGGCGGGCATGCAGCGGGTTGGCCTGTGACCCGCTGAGGTCGCCGATAAAAGCTGCGGCTATCTTTTATAGGGTTCAGGGGCGAGGCGCGTGGGACTGCATGCAGCCACGGGCGTCCATTGCACGTGCAGGGGAGCGCTGTGACGTGTGGGGCGACCAGGAAGTGTGCATAAAATACCCTTGTATAAAGATTAGCTTGAGGGAGTGTCATTTGTAGTACTAGCGTTACCGAAGGTTTGGTTTGTTTGTTTATTTAACGTCCCAGGGGACCCTGAGGGGACTAACTCATGGTTCAGCTTTTCTCACTGGTTTTACACCACAAGGGTGGTGATCGAATACATGGGATAAATTCAGGCAGAGGAGGGTATGGTAGAGAAGGAAGGGCAGGGTAGGGCAGGGTAGGGCAGGCTAGGGAAGGGAGGGCAGGGTAGGGCATGGTAGGGCATGGTAGGGCAGGGTAGGGCAGGCTAGGGAAGGCAGGGCAGGGTAGGGCATGGTAGGGCATGGTAGGGCATGGTAGGGCAGGGTAGGGCAGGGTAGGGCTGGCAGTATACTGGGCTGGACAGGGCAGAGTATAACAGGCAAGGGCAGGATATGTATGGTAGGGTAGGCTGGGGCATGTTGGGCAGGGCAGGTAGGGGCATGACAGGCAGGGCAGGTAGGGGCGGGGCAGGGCAGGTAGGGGCGGGGCAGGGCAGGTAGGGGAGGGGCAAGGTCATGGAGGGCAGACAAGGACAGTGCAGGATGGCGGGGTTGAGCTGGACTAAGAGGCTGTACTGTGCCTCTATGTCTATCCTATCCCTGCAGCAGCCATCACCCCCACTTCCCTATACTACTCCCCTCCCACCACACACACACACAACCCACGTTCATCCCGGTGCAGGCTCATTACGTCTCCTACCTGTTGGCATGAAAAATTCACCCGCTGAAGGGAGTGCGGCAGAAGGAGACAGGCATAAAGACCAGGCCGCTGTGTCATGCGATCTGTGGGGTCGTTTGTCTGCAGGTCCCTGCGGATTAGACCTTAGATGATCGACGTTCTACACGCCCACCGTATCTCTTACTGCCCACACTGGCGTCAGCATTAGAGACTGCTGCAGGGATCTGTCATGCAGCCCTCACTATTGTTAATAGCTTCTTATCAGCCAATAGTATAAAATATCAGGTACTGCAAAATGATTTGATACACAATAGCATCATTTTTAACATAGCATTTCATAGGTATGTTCCTCATCATGACATTAGGACATCATAGAAAGTAGCATTGATTCCTGGATTTCTGACGGCGAATGTTTAGATAAAATAAACCCGTTAAATCCCGAATAACAATAATGATGATAATAAGGGATATTTCTATGTTATAAAAATGCTACATTGTATAAGGACTGAGACATATAATCTGAAAGGATAAGATACGAGATTTTTGGCATTGAAGAGTTACATGAAACATTCTGGTAAAATCCCGAATATTTTGTTTATGTTCCCATATATATACACTCACTGCATTCTGACAACTTTACAGCTTTACCTTATTTAGTGTGTACGGACTGGTCTATACAGAGCGGAAGTGGTATAGGGCGGGTTGCCCCGAGCTTCAGATTCAGCATTCTGATTAACCAGGTCGTTGGAACGCGCTGTATATTAAAACAATCCCACAATCCACCGCGAGACGCCCCTGCTGCCACCTATCGCTACAGCAATACACCAGCGGAACGATATGGAATAGCAGTGGCTGCCGTACTGTGAGTGGTAATCTATGAATCATTTTTTACGACAGTGATCCTGGGAATTGCGTGCGTCTGTGGCGAAGTAATTAAAGCCCATATAAGTTAAAATTATACGTCTCATAGCTTGAGCACTGACTAAAATGAACACCGCTGGAACTGTATTTTACATATCCATCCCACTCCTCCATTCCTAATGTATACACCTTGGGAATAATTACTGGGGGCTTAACAGCAATCATATCTACTTGCCTCATATATCACACACTGGATTGATACCCTTAAAAGCTGAGATTTACTTCTAGATCCGGTTTAGTTTCCACCCTGGGAACACTCATGCTCTTGTTACTTCCAGTTCCAGGCCCCAGTGGAACTAATTTGGCGTATTTATATAGAACTGGATCGGGAATCATAAAAATAGACAATACTCCATGAGTTTTGATGTGCTGCAAGCGAAGCCGGAAGACGATTACAGTGCATCCACAAACGAGTGGAGTATTGTTCATTTTATGATTCAAGTATGGTTCTGGATTTATCTCACCCCTTTCATGGACATCACAATCAGAATAATTCCGCAAAACCAATTAGAAACGTATAAATCTCCATTTTGATATCTTGTCTGCTTTCTCACATCCTGGCCGCTGATTGGCCAGTCGCTTATGACATCACATTACTCTGCCATGACCATGGCGGAGTACTTTCCCTTTACGTGGATGGTTGTTGCGTATATTCTTTTAATGTTATTCCTATGGCTAATCTTGTACTGGGGTAAGATAAATATATACACAAATTCCACCCATATTTATTAGAGCGTGCTTGCACGCGCTAAATACATCATTTAGAGGTTAGAGTCAGAGTTAGAGTGGTCACATTGAACTTTCAGTGTGCTTCCAGAAAACTATCCCCTTACTATCTGTATGCTGTTCACGGTGATAGTGAGAACAGAGCAGGGAGCCAGTGTCACAGTCTCTTAGAGGCGTGCCCAGCTGACCATGACCAATCACTCAATACCAAATTATCTCAAGACCCACTAGTGCCTGATTTGATTCGATTCTAGACTCAGGCAGTTGCAGAAATTGCAAGTTGACTGGGTGCAATTGGGTTACAGAAAACTATCCATAGGCTAAATCTAAAATATACCTTTAAATTGTTATTCATTTATAATAGCACGCTCATTCATCTAGGATGAACATACTATTTGCCCCTAGTATATGTATTTTTATACATGCAACTGGCTGTATAGTGAGCGGGAGAGGATGTTGGGGACTCACCTGTGTGAGAAGGTTGGGTGAGAAGTCTGATTGGCAGGCATGCTGCTCTAACATTTCCATAGGTAACTCATCGAGAATATTCTGTTCGTCCATGAACCCATCGTCCATCTGAAAGTACAATGGGAACCTCATTAAAGAGTGAACATAGAGCCTAGGAGTTGAATATTAATATCTACTACAGATGAAAATCAACAAGAGAGCCATTCCATGACCTGAAATTCACAAGGAAGAAGAAAAAGATGGAACTCCGAACCTTTCATCGTAGAAGATCTATATATGACTATATAATAAAAATATGAAGTTTTAAAAATATCAAGGGAAGTCTTCACAGAACCCATGCGATCACATGTATGATTAAATTATGTATATATATATATATATATATATATATATATATATATATATATATATATATATATACACGTGTATCCAAATATATTATATAGATATAGATATATACACATGGATATATACATATATAACATTGTCTATGGATCTCTGGGGTTTTGGTGAATACAAGGCACCTCTCATACCACGCTACACACTTCTTATGATACAGATGGTCATGTACAGAACGGGACACATCTACCTACCCGTCTTATCTCCATTATCCACCAACAGGCACCCCAGCACGAAACACAAGTCATTATGCCACATCCTACACGTCAGGTAGGACTAATCCCACAGCCTCTCTGCCGCCCGTAATAAGCCACAAGAAGCCATCCCTGTACGTGGAGGGACCAGTGTCTCCCCCTGGTGAACGACCTAAGAATTACAATCAAAGGTCGTGTTCTCGCGAGATGTGTACAGCTCACGTGATCCGGCCCACGTGACCGCCCCCGTCCCCTACACGAGCACGGGCTTAGTATCGTGCTGGCCCCACGTAAGGCTCGGTGTCCGGGTCCCTCTGCCCATATCCGCCCGGCCATCCCCACCCCCGCCCCCGCCTAGGCATTTGTTTGTTTGTTTTGGGTAGTTTAGTGTCCAATATGTTAGACTTACTATGGACAGGTGGTGATGGAATGATGAATTTAGGTAGAACTTTTAGTTCTTACTACTATAGTAGAGTAGTACAGTACAGTGGCTGCAGTGGGACTCGAACTCACCATGTAGAACGACTGGGGTTGGATATCGTAGTAAATCTACCACTGCTGGGGATGAATATACCAGGGGTGGGATAAAATAGAGGAAATCTATGAAAGAAATGTAGCCGCACACCACATCACACCACATAGACATGAAATGAGAGTGACTAGCCTTGGATAAACAGTACCCCGCAAAGGCAGACACCGCCCGTTAACGGAGACCTTTTGCTGGGACCAGATATATTAGATGTTTATCTCAACCCCGTGTAAGTGGCATCCTGCATAAGCGGACACTTAGGCCTGGAACGGAGGGTGTCTCCTTACGTGGGGTTCTACTATAGTAGTAAGACTACCACTGCTGGGGAAGAAAGGAGAGGAGTGGCTGCAATGGGACTCGAACCCACAAAGTCCCACAATCATGGGACTACGAGACTGGACAGTGCCTTAACCACTGAGCCAACCCCTTGGGCGCAGCTTGCCTGCACATCCGTGTCCCTTCGCCCATGTCCAACCGGCCCGCCCCCGCCTCCGCCCCGGCGTGTCGACGGGCGGGCGGGCGGTCGTGTCCGGCGGCGCGGGGGCGAGCAGCTCCCGAGCAGCTCACCGAGCTACATCGTCAGCTGGTCACTACCACGGCCGCTATCAGCCAGCCTTATCTGCACCCCCACACGGCTTCCGGATCAACGGGTGCCTACAGCGGCGCGCCTCTTTTACCGTTTTCCTTGCCGGGTTAATTTCCTGTCAGCGCTGACGGCCATCTTTCCGGCCGATCCGTCATTGCTTGGGAATTACATCCATCTCCTCGCTGGGGTAGGGTTGGGAGGAGGGTGCGGGGACCCATCCTTTTACCCCAGTCTCCCCTACTACTACTACTACTCCCCCCCTCCTCCTGCTACTCCTCCTCCTCCTCGGCGCAAAATTAATCTATTCCCCAGATTAAAAAGAGGAGACTGGCGCGAGCCTGCGGAGCTGTATCGACGACCCGCGGCATGCTAGTGCCGACACCAAGCGGCAAGGGTCGGAACCAGCCTCCAATAGTTGCCGTTGTCGCAGGGTGCAGCTGGGAGGTGGGGGAAGAGTATCAAAGGCACAGCAGGGAAAAGGGATGCACTGTTCTTGTCCCCCAAACGGCCTTGGTAAGAAAAGCTAGGTAAATTGAAAGAACAACTAGTCACCAATCAACTCCCTGCTCTGCTAAGAACTTGTTGATTACTGTTATTCGTATGCAAGTTTTCCCTCCTATTAAGAGATGCTTCAAACCCATGCGACTATTCGAGATGAGAATGATTTGTTATTACCTCGGTTATCCATTGAAGATGGCATTAGTTCCGAGCTATGAGAATACAATGCCACACCGGTAAGAACCGATTCCTGGAACGAGCATTCAAAAAGCGAAACCCTATAAGGCTAACCTCCTGTCTGCTATGTCTATGGGAACTACTCATGTGCAGAGAATGGGTGAAAGGACGGGTCTAATGCTAAAACAAACTGGCATTTCTATCCTCACAGCTGTGACTGATGAGTGGCAGGTCCCAGCCATCAAACCCCAACACATAACTCAGCTTGCCACTAACTAGACAAGAGCGACGAGTCAGGGCTAGAACTGCTATACATTCAGCACACAGCCGTCCCGAGCTGCTCGGAGGTGCTCGGAGCTAGTCGGAGGTGCTCGGAGGTACTCGAAACTGGTCGGAGGTTCTCTGAGCTTGTAGCAGGTCGGAGGTGGTCAGAGGTGGTCGGAGGTGGTCGGAGGTGGTCGGAGGTGCTCAGAGGTGCTCGAAGGTACTCGAAACTGTTCGGAGGTTCTCGGAGCTTGTAGCAGGTCGGAGGTGCTCGGAGGAGCTCGGAGGTACTCGGAACTGGCCGGAGGTGCTCGGAGGTACTCGAAACTGGTCGGAGGTACTCGAAACCGGTCGGAGGTTCGAGGTGCTCGGAGCTGGTCGGGGGTGGTCGGAGCTGGTCGGGGGTGCTCGGAGCTGGTCGGAGGTGCTCGGAGCTGCCCGGAGCTGCTCGGACAGGCCTGGGACCCGGAGTGTCGTGTCAGGTGGCTATACGTCAGCTGAGAGAGAAACCTCCCGGCTCTAATGGATGCCGGCGTCTAGTACTGGAGGCAGTGCACACAGGATGACCCCAGCCATGCACTGGATGTCCTCCAGGTTGTAAAGCCTGGGAGCTGCTCATTGTAGACGGCTATAGTCTGTTCCACGCACGTTGGCATATAAAGGTGTATAACTGTAAACTTCCAGGACAGGGGGCTATACTCCATTCCCCACATGATAACCTATACTGGTGTATAACTGTAAACTTCTAGGACAGAGTGAGAGACAGAAAAGAAGAATGAAAAGAGATAGTGGAAGACAGATAAAAGAAAAGAAGGAAACAGAGGGAGGACAGAGAGAGCCAGACAGGCAGCAAGAAAGAGACCGAGAGAGACCGAGAGAGACCGAGAGAGATTGAGGGAGAGAGAGATTGAGGGAGAGAGAGACCGAGAGAGTGAGAGGCAGAGAGGCAGACAGGGAGACAGAGACAGACACAGACACAGAGGCAGATAGAGTGGGAGATACAGAGACAGAGACAGATGCAGAGAGACGGCGAGAGAAGGATAGAGCTTAGTAGTAAACGTTCAGTGACAACTGATCCAGCTATCGCTAGAGAATGAATCAGGAGAACAGACCAGAATGTGTAAACTCGCAGCTGGCAACCCAAGACCACACTGACAGTCTGACACATGGCCCCCATATAAGAAAAAAAAGACCCAACTAAGTGATCTGCGTTTTTACACACGCCGTCGACCCGCAGATAGAATATCAGCACCAGATGCTTATCCATCTCTGTTTGACAAGTATATCTAGTGAGTACATAGCTCTTCTCCTATTCTCATTGATGTTCTATTCCCACCCACCACACGGCTCTACCCCATCACCAGTGCTGTTAGGACCCGGATGATACCGCCTCAGTCACGTGACTGATAAGGCCGATAACGAGGCTGCCACATGGAAGACCTCCATCAGGTACCACCAGGGGGCGGGCGGGTCGGTCGCAGTGCTGCCACCTATGCTCCTCATGTCAACCTGGCTGTGGGGGTAAAGGGCGGGGGTCTCGCTCAATCTTCTCTCTTATGAGAGGTCTTGAGTTATTGCAGGAAATTTCGCTGTACGTTCACACAGTAAAAGATATACTAAGAGGGAACTGCATCGAGATCCGTAGCTGCTGAAAATATGACATATGCTATATGATCTCACTCGGTGTTGCTTCGTGTGATTTCTCCGCAACCAAGGCTTATGTCATATCTTCAACAGCTACGGATCTCGAGGCAATTCCTTTTTGGTATATTTTTTTGCTGTGCCATGGCTAGGCTGTCTTAGTACGTCAAAACACTTGGTAAAATCTTCAATGAGATATATATATATCCCTCTGCCTTCAGCATTGGGATATATACCTCATCAATAATTTTACCGCATATTTTGGACGTACGAAGACAGTAAGCCAGTTTCCGTCAACTACGAGTGATGGGATCCCTGACCTGGAAGCTTCATGCTGTGGTAGCCACATGAATGCCTGGAGGCAACATGCTGCGGTTGAAGGGGTAAATTCCATATATTTTTAACTTTCCATATCAACAGGTACAACACCCATTGACCTTGGTATGAGAGGAGGGACAGAAGGAAACACTCGACGAAAGGAGAAAGAAATTAGTTTTGAGCGATAATAGGGCGATTCGGAGGTCTGCACGAACGTTGCCCATTTGTTCGTGGATTGGATACATCTCCCTGCCCCAAGTCTTGGAATTTAACTGCACGTCAATAGACAATTACCAGGTCAATGCTGCTGCATAAATATTTCCCACGCACCTATTATAAGAGCTTAGCAAAGAGGCTTAAACTGTATATCAATATGCCGTGGTGTTACGATACTGTTAGGTTTGGCCATATCAAAGGCATATCCTACAATCCACAGTGGCGCCCCCTAGTGGTTTTTAAAATATTTGTTATTACCAGTCTAAACTATTTTGTTGTGATATATTCTAATGTCAAATGAGGAAAATATGACACATTTTAATTTACTTGATTTACACAAGAATTGTACTGAAAACATGATTTTCTTGAAAACATGACGAGCCCCATGAGCAGCTCATGCGATACAACATTCCTCTTTCCGGAATGTACATGCTCACAGAAATGACAGTTAACATGGCCCCTCCTCCTCAGCCAGCCAAGATTAGATCATTTTTCTGAGGCTACACACAGACCACTTTGACCCTCTGACCACCGGCCATAGAAAGCCAAGCGGCAGGTCAAACGGCGGGTCGTTTGTCGTGGCCGCTCGTCCGTCTGCCCGCCCGCTCGCTGCCCCGCCCGCCCGCTCGCCAGCTAGCCCCCGCCCGCCCGCTCCCCCGCGATGGGCTCGGCGGAAGGAATCCCAACGCACGGAGGGCTGACCTGGGACATAGGCCGTGTTCATACAGAGCAACGGTTGAGTTGTTTAATGTCCAGTTAACCATTAGAGGTTATTCACAGACTTTCTCAATGTTCTTTTACACCACAAGGGTGGTGATCGAATCTATGATATGAATTTAGGTAGAAATCTCACCCCTCCACATTTACCGAAAAATGATAGTTCTTTTACTTTCTATACCACATAGACATGATATGAGAAGGATTGGCCTTTGCTATTGCAGTAAATCTACCACTGCTAAGAATAAAGGAGTAGAATGGCCGCAGTGGGACTCGAACCCACAAAGTCTGATAACCTTGGAATTACGAGTCCAGAGGACTGACCTGGGGCATAGGACACATACACAAGATGCAACGTTGGTCAGGTTGCAGGGTCGCATCAGATGAAGTAATCGTAAGGAGGGCTGATCGGGGGCATGGACCACGTTCACACGGAGCAACGGTGGAGTCCTGGGGTTGTATCAGTTGAAGGCAATCGCAGGTCGGATTACTTCTGATGAGCTCCAGTCAGATCAATGAATTAAGCCCAGGTTACATTTTATCAGCAGCACGACGCGATCACCAAATCTTGGTCTCACACAGTCGCGCGTGCGAACACAGCCAGAGGCGCGTCAAGCTCCGCGCGGGTCTCAGTGCACCCTGGAGGACGGTGGTGGCCGGTGACGGGGGCACCAGGGCCGGGGATCGCCCTCTGAGTGCCCGCCGACGCCGCCCGTGTTGCCGGGTGGCAGGTGAGATCCGGGCCGGGGGGAGGCCCGCCCCTGAGGTGTCACAGACAAAGCCCTAGACTGGCCTCAGTCTCTAACTCCCCTTCCACTCTACGCCTACCACGGAGCGCCTCCTTTATCTTTATCTCACCCCTGGTATTTTTTTTTTGCCCATAGACTTAATATTGGGAACTCGTACTCAACGCTCATGGAATATGGTAGCAGTATACTCAATGGGGGATGATGAAATGTTGGTCAATTAGTCAGTGATACGGGTGAGATAAAATCTGAACCGCACCCGTTCCGTAGCCACTGTACATCATTCGTTTTGGTTTGCTATGTGTGAACACTAGACTTTGCCTTGTGAGATCACCCCGCAACCAAAAATCGCATATTTTCAATGGCTTCGAGGCAGTCCCTTCCTATTTATAATCCCCTAATGCTCTACCTCAGCCACTGGACACGGGATTCCTGAGTCTAAACTAGAGGAAGAGTATACATATATTTAAATGCATTCCATTGTGATTCACTTCAATTGTTTATTAAATCCTCATACCCAAAGATTTGAGCAAGTCTAACAACGCCCCCTCCCACCCCCGCCCACTGCCCGCCCATCCGCTAGACGTCGCCCTAAGGCCGCTTCATTCGGGCCGCTTTCCATCACTCTCCAACCCTAGCCTCGATTGTCGGGCAGTCGTAAGCTGTAGGGGATATACCGGGGCAAAGGCTCTGCTTGGAGAGTGTAATTCTAAGAAGGGGACCTGTGCTGGGAGCGACTCAGGAGACGGTGGCGACACCCGGCGGAGCTAAGCTGCAACCCCTTCACAAACACCAAAACGAATTATATATATTTATATTATTCAGGGTTCGCCCAAAAAAACTTTAGAACTGCCACTTAACACATGGGAGCGTAGGAGCTTCTAGCTGAATAAATGTACTTGGAAAATATAAGAAGATGACAGCCAAGAATACTTTGACGCAAATTGAAAGCTTTCCAAATACACTCACAACTCAGGCAAATCACATACTATGATAACACACGTAGCTTACATATATATATATATATATGTGTGTATAATGTATATGCATATATATATATATATGTGTGTGTAATGTATATGGATATATATATATATATATATGAATTTCACCATGACATTTCCTAAAGAAATGGGATGAATCCAGGTGGGAGTTCTTTTACTTCCCAAGGAGTGTGAGACCAGACCCAGGACCATGGAGAGGCGCGGGACCCTGGAGGAGGGGGATGATCCCCCTCCCCCTCCTCCAGGAGGCACCAGGCCATGGATCATAATTACGCCCGCGGGTCCTCATCTCCCGCCGTGACGTACAGGGGGCGCTACCGGCTTGTGTGACCTCATCAGGACGTGTGCTGATCGCATGACGTACGACGCGTCGTAACCAGACCCAGTCATGACGTCACACCCCGCCCGTGACGTCATTACATGACGTATCATGACGTGAGCTGTTCTAAGGGATGATGAGGATTGTATCAATGTACACAGTTTTGATTTGGTTTGTTTGTTTGTTTATTTAACGTCCCAGGCGACCCTGAGGGTATATAGTGCTGTCACATTGCAAGCTGCAGGCCCTGAGCAAACTCAGGCGTATCCTACATGAGAGTAAACACCGACGGCCACTCGTGGGGCAATACAATTGGTGAAGCACTGCGGAGAACCTCCTGGGCTTCTGTTACATTACAACAAACATTTCAACACACTATGAAAATCTTAGCATTCCGACACAGCGACAATGCAGTAATTTAGCTTCATACTGACATTTTATAAAAGCGAATTTTTCAACATTCTGACAAGGCTATGATGTGGGAGTTTTGATTCATAGCCATCTCAGAGCCGCAAGCAGTAGGCACCCGCTTTAGTATATCGGAAATAAGGTCACTAGTAGTCACCAATCCGGGGGAAGTTGTCAGATCATAGAAGATCGGCATGTGTAAACATGGCTGACCGATGTTGTAATACGACACACTGATACCCAAACGACGTAGCAGGATATCTATTGGAACCCAGAGATCATGTGACCCACAGACGCTGGTCATGTGACACGCACGGAGCGATGACGTAAATCACGTGATATAGCAATACCGTCACATGACGTAGACCCACACCGGAAGTCAGCCTAGTAACCTCAGCGGATGACGTATGAGGGGACATGACATGACCTCTGACCCTCACGGGGTATACCCAGTCCTCTCACCAATCACCCAATCAGGCGTTTTCTATAAGCCCCGGCCTCACTAACTCCCCGCTTCCGAGCAGCTCCTATATGTGAGCAGCTCCTATGTGTGAGCAGCTCCTATGCGCAGCAGCCCACGCCGCGCCTTCTCAATGAGCAGCCCGGGCTAACGAAATTCTGATTAATCGCCCGGCGGCCCGCCCTAAATCGACGCCTTATAATAGACAGGAGCCATCCATCGGGCGGGCGGGCTTAACAGGCCGCTGTTGATCCCGGCTGAGGAGTAGCAGGCTGCCGGGGGCCCGGGACCCTGCGCCGCCCCCTCCCCGGCCCCCAGCACGATGGAGGAGAGCCTGGAGGAGCTTGACTGCATGTGCTCAAGGCTTGTTTCCTCCAGTAGGCGGGGAAAAGCCTGACGTATGTAGCGTCATGTGGGGATATGGCGTAGGGATTTGAGAGCGGATAGTGTGCAGAATGAGCAGTTACCTCTCGTCCCTGGTGTTTTTTCCCCTATAGATTTAACATGGGGAATTTGTACTCAACGCCCATGGAGTATTGTATAAGATATAATGATATCAGAAACGTTAGCCAATTGATTATTGGGAGCTTGTACTCAACGCTCATGGAGTATTGTAAAAATATACTCAATGGGCCATGACCACAATCCTGAGTATACTATGAACATTTACGGAGTAATAATACCCTTGAGAACAAAATACACCACAGCTTCCGATTTTCCCATTTGTGACTATAGTTGACAGTTGTAACTGGTAGATGGTACAGAGCAGCAGGTGCTCAGTTGGCGGTGTTTCCCCATGTTCGGAGAAGACCCGGATTCCCGCGCTTTATGAGACCATCTCCACCCGAGGCCGCCCGCCAGTCGTAAATCAGCGACCTGCGATGACGCGGCCGGCCGATCGGTCTCCGAGGATCGATGGTCAGCCGGGGAACGCGGGCACCACGGCCGGCGACCTCAATTCTCATTTACCGTTTACGGCCGCCGCCAATCTGCCCTCCTCCCGGCCCTCCAGGCCTCCTGCTCCACCCTCCAGGGCTGGTGGCATTCACTGCTCCCAGTAGCAGCAGGCGTGGCCAGTGCAGGCACCGCATGGCGAGCGGCAGGGACTGCAAATATTTCCTGGATTCTCGTTTCGTATTTCCCGGTTTTTACCAATGCTGTTGTTGTTGTTGTTGTTGTTTGGGTAGTTTAATGTCCAATATGTTCTATTAGACTTGGGTTTAAAGGTGATCCAATCTATGAGATGAATTTTGGTAGAAATCTCACCCCTACACATTTACCGAAGTGAGAGTTCTGTTAGTTCCCACACCACATAGACATGGTATGAGAACGATTGGCCTTGGATATAACAGTAAATCTACCACAGCTAGGGTGAATGAAAAGAGTGGCTGCATTGGGACTCGAACCCACAAAGTTAAACAACCTTGGGGTTACAAGTCTAGTGCTTTAACCACTGGACTAACTCCCGACCCCCCTTTAACTGATGGAATGCGAACGCGAAGGAATATTGAGTCAGAAATAATGCATGGAAGCTGATCTGGTTTTCACACATCAAGGGTCTTTGCTTTAATGGGTGCGCGAGGGGAAAATAATGTAAAATTTATTTTCAATTTCGGAAAAGTAATGAAAAAATTAGTTTCGATTTCAGGCCTTTATTTGGTGATGCCAACTCTGCCCAATCACACCTTTCTCCAACCAATCTGTCGGATAAGTGAGAATCGGTGATATATTTGTTGATGTACGCATTTCACCAGCCTGACCACACTTCCCGTCCAATATTTCGTATTAGACTTACTTTGGGTTTGATGGTGATCGAATCTATGAGATGAATTTCAGGTAGAAATCCCTCCTCTACACATTTACTGAGGTGAGAGTTCTTTTAGTTCCCACACAAAATAGACTTGCTATAAGAAAGATGTCTTGTAGGCTTTAAGGTAATGTTTACCAAATCGCATCGAATAGTGAATACTCCCAGAGAACACAGAGAGCCAGGGAGCCTTCCTTGACCTAAAACCCTAGCAATTTCTTCATGATGGATTTTCTAGTCCCTGCAGGGAAAAAAAGTCATGGGCCCAGTAATGCAATTTCTCGTCCATCGGGAGAAGTAGCACGACAGGTTATATGATCGACAGGAGTGGCCGTTTACGTAACGAGGTATCGTTCAAGGCTCGTTCACATACAGCCAAAAGTGTTTCTAGGACAAATGGCGCCATATCCTGTGACGTTTCACTGACGCGCATTGCGTCCACCAATCAGAACCAAGCTCTCCAAACAATGCGGTACAATGATACACAAAGGCTCCACTTCCGGTTGGGAACACACACACACACTCTCCATACACTACTATGATACATAGACTTCCAAAAGACGGGAAAACTCTGCTGGGAGAGCATGTGAGGGGTTAATCAGGTGACCCTTACCTCACCAATAACACTACCCAGAATGTTGGGGGTTGGCTGGAGTTGGGTGGAGGCATCACCAGCCCTAATTGCGTGCCTATGTGGTGAGGAAGTTATTAGTTTCATCTGAGTTTATCGTCTGCCGAGTAAATAGACGCCGACCTCGCTTCACACATGCGCGTTTCTTCACATGCGCAGTCGCGGTCGTAACTTCCGGTTGCGCCATAAATCCCAGTATTCATGGAAATTAAAGAATACTCCAGAATCCTCCGGGGGGTGATAGCAATATCTGGTGTACGCTTTTGTGTTTTCAAGGACGTGGTACCCGGTGGGCAACTACGTCGTTTCGGCGGAGCCCGGTTTACTCGCCGACATGTTAAAGGTAGTGTTCTTCCACCATTTACTTCTCACAGCTGACTGGCTCTGGCCAATAAAAGCCAGCCCCGCGCAGTATGCTGGCCGCCATTCCACCGGACATAAACCACACGCCGCTCTCTTTTGTTATCGAATTCAGTACTCGTTCATGGGTACGGGTAGACTGGCTCCAGTCCCTGCATGCTTTGGCTACCCCTCCACCTACCTTACCCCTCCTCGCTGGGATCCATAGGCCATTCAGGCAAGGATACGTATTATAATTAACATTATTCAGATTTTCTTCAATCATTTAATGACTATTCATAATCAAAGACTTTAGCGAGTCTTGGGTATGGGACGAATCCTGGTGGTGCTGGTGCACATGGTGACGCACTCTCCCTGCAGATCTTTTGTGGCACAAGGCTTACTTATCTCTGCTCCAACTCAAGTCATATGATGTACCGAAACAAGGGTCTCATTAGTAGTCTATGTATTAGTTTTACGTATGCCATAGTGACCTACGGATGATGTGGGTTAACTTCATTCAACACTTATGGACGACCTTAAGGACGACCTTATGGACAGCTAAGACTGTCTTAGTGAGCAGACTTAAATATTAATAAACGATGACCCTTGTATGAGTTCCAGGAAAAAGGTCTACATGTACGATCCTAGATTATTAAACAGGCCCCTGGAGCCTGGTACTATATTCGGCCATTATTATATTCACAAAAGTGGAACTGTTAAACAGATTGAAAGTATCAAATTATGAACATATTGGAGCACCACAATTACCATCACAACCAGAATTTGAATATTCAGCAGAGAAAGTGATTCTAGTTTGCCCAAAAGAAGTACACTTTTCCATCAAGGGACGTGCGCGATGGTTGAAGGAGAGACTTAAAGCATCACTGTAACCTGTGGATTGCTTTCACAACTGGCACTTGGTGGAAAGATTGATGCAATGTGTTCCCAGAAGAACAACTGTAACTGAAGTAGAAGTATGTGAGTATAGAGATGCATATCGGTGGACTTGTCTCTTAAGCACAGGCAAGCATAACGCGCTGGGGTGAAGAACTCACCCTGGATCCATCAGTGACAAAAGGAGCAGATCCCACCAGCCTTACCCTCGAGTCCCCACATCGCTGAAGTCGAGTCACTCGCTTGAGTTGCTCCTCTCACCCAACCAACACTGTGTTAATGCAATTGATTCAATAGCTCTGAATGTTCGCGAGATCTAATCGCGAATACCTCTGGGAGAGGAAGCCGACATAGGCGGCGGAGAACCCCCACTCACAGAGCTGCTGGGAGCTGCTCAGTGCTGCTCAGTGCTGCTCAGTGCTGCTCAGTGCTGCTCAGTGTTGTTCGGTACTGCTCGGTGCTGCTCAGTGCTGCTCGGTACTGCTCGGTGCTGCTCAGTGCTGCTCGGAGATGCTAGGAGCTGCTCAGTGCTGTTGTTAGCTGCTGGGAGCTGCTCATTTGTGCCCAGTGGTGCTCAGCGATATTGGTAGCTGTTCAGTGGTGCTCAGTGCTGTTGGTAGCGGCTCAGTGCTGCTCGGTGCTGCTCAATGCTGTTGGTAGCTGCTGGTAGCTGTTCATTGGTGCTCAGTGCTATTGATAGCTACTGGGAGCTAGTCAGTGGTGCTCGGAGGTGCTCGGCACTGCTCGGAGATGCACGGATCTACTCGGCAGTTCTCGTTGCTCAGGAATGCACAGAGAAGCACAGAGATGCATGGAGCTGCCCACTGCTGGTCGGAGCTGCTCAGAGCTGCCCAGTGTTACTCAGTGCTGCTCAGCACTGCTTGGAGTTGCTCGGAGATGCATGTAGATGCACGTGGTGCTGCTCAGTGCTGCCCGGAGCTGCCCAGTGCTGCTCATTGGAGCTCAATGCTGTTTTGAGCTGCTCGGAGCAGCTCGGAGCTGCATGGAGCTGCCCAGAGCTGCTCGGAGACACTCTCCCTGCTTCTTTTCTCGTGGGAGCGGCGCCGTTGTCATAATCATGTTTTACTACAGTAGGCAATGATGGATGGATCAAATAGATACGGGTCTAAACGTTTCTGGGGGATGGAGTGGGTGGGTGGTATCCTCTGCAGGGACTGGACGGTAAGTCACTGACGGACGTGGTCAGTTATCGCCGGGGCTCTACCCGAGCACGGCCCGCCGGGGTGTGTGTGAGCAGCTCCGGGGAGGAGAGGCCCTATCGTCGCCATCTCCCCTGCTCGCCCCAGCAGAACAACTGATAAAGCCGCTACCAGCGCTGACATCTGATGTGAGTGGTAATCACTAGTCTCTGCCTGTATGTTCATGTATGTAAGCCCAGAGATGAAAGTCGGGTCAAAGGAAAAAATCGGAAATTAGTAATATAAACACACATGAAGCAGTTGGGGTATTATTTTGGAAGAGAATGGCAATGAATCAATATAATTATAATTAATTCATTACTTTTAGTAGAACTTTTAGTAACACTACAATAAATACCTTTTGATGTAGGAATCAATAGTTGATCCAAACCCACCGGGATGCAAGCCGTTGGAATATTGGAGCATTTTGAATTTTTTATTGAATTTACCAATTAAAATCTAGAAAATTGGGAAATCCGTCATTTGTCGGAAGACTTGCATCCCTGTGAGTGGGTCCCATCACCAAAGACCATTTCAGAATCATAGATGTCATGCAGATGCGTGAGGATCTTTTTAAAATTGTACATCATTCACTTATTAGAAAACATCACTGGATCACCATTATCCAATGAGAGGTCCATTGAGAACATCTCTGTGGTGAATCTATTGAGCAGTCCAATGTATCAATCTACACAGATATAATGACAATTCCCTGTGATATCAGGGATATCAGTTGGGGTCGTGACAAATAGAGGAAATATTGTTCATGTGGAATTCTCTGCCTCCAAGAGACTGAGGAAACAAGGAAAACACATCGTTCTAGGCCATGGAATGAGGGTGGGATGTGTGGGGAGGTTTGAACCACTGCTTCTTGGTGGATGAAGCCCGGTTTATACTTTCATTGTTTTAACAAGAAACAAAAATTAAAAACGAGAATTTCCTTGGAAAAGAGGAAAACTGCCATCTCTGTGATATGTCGTAATCATAACATGACGCCAGAAAGTGACGTTTTGCTACCACGTGACGTATCGTCATGGAAGACACCAACTGGCGACCTCTGGGAGGACCCCAAGGTCAGAGCGAGACGTCTTGAATTCCTGCCAGTCGACGAAACGAAACCACCAGTCGACGCGATCCAATTGGGGTAACTAGGTTGACGGAGACCACGGGGAGATTAATGGCTCAAATTAGTGGTGGCTCCAGCCCCTGGCAGTGAAAGAAGGCAGTGAAAGACCCTGCTCCTATCACTGTGTGCTCGGCGAGGTGGTGGTGTCTGCTGCTGACGGTATACACTGGCCACCAGAGCTAACGCTTGCTACTACACATTAGCTCTGGTGGAGTACTAGGAAGGAACTGTGTCCATAGCTGCTGAAAATATGCCATGAGATTTGGTTGCGGTGTAATCTCAGGAGGCAATGTAGCAACTCAAAATGAGTGGTATATTTTTGGTGGTCACGGATCGAGTGTGGTTCAAATTTATCTCACCCCTATCACTGAATAGTTGGCTAACGTTTATGAAGTCATCACTCATTGGGTATTATTTGCAATACTTCATGGGCGTGGAGTACGAGTTCCCAGTACTAAGTCTATGGGGGGAAAATACTAGGGATGAGATAAAATGCGTGGCCATCCTGACCCACAATTGTACACTCCCTATGCATAGACACAGTGCTGTGCTTGTATATCAAGCGGTACTAAAGATCTGTGGGGAGAGTGACTCTCAAAATCTGAGTGGTAAAGTCCAGGATATCCGCTTGGAGAGTAAGTCATTCATACTCTCGAAACCCCTTTTCTATGTCCTCACTCACTTTAGTGTGTAATTTTAATCAACTGACCATAAAACTAGACCTTTTCCATCAATTTATTAAACTATGAATATATCTTGATAAATATTTCTGCGTTCTTAATCTACACAGAACAAAAGTACTTGGTTTGAGGCAGACACCGCAGATACCGTATGTGGCTGAACCACACTGACATCTTAGATGTGTGGAAACAGAGGTGGCGGACGACCCAGCGATGTTGGTGGTATTCTGTATACCAGAGCGAGGCTGTGAACGACACCGAGGCTGGCCAACCAACACTGTCAGCCTCGTTTTGAGCAGACTCGAGTCAGCGATCGGCCTGCCCTCTACCGGCCGCGACAGGCGGGACACAGGCATGCTCTGCAACATGGCTTCCTGTAGACTGTGGCAAAGTCCTGCATTGCTATTGTTGAAGGAAGTAGGAAGCCAGATTTCTAGGAACGCAAGTTTCCTAGAAGCCACTTATAAGGAAGTTAGGGAGAAAGATTTGTAGTCCCTTTTTAGAACATTAACAAAAAAGTATACATGTGGGGGTGTAAATTCCAGGAAGCCTTTCATGGCACAAGTATCATGAATAGTTCTTTATATTACCCCTGGTATTTCTCCCAGAGACCTAAAATTAGGAACTCGTACTCAATGCCAATATTGTAGAGTACAAGTAGAGTATTGTAAAAGAAAAACCCTCAATGGGCCATGATGTCACAAATACTAGCTGAATATATGTCATTCATTTTAGTTTGCTATGTAATTTCACTCATTGATATCTCATGGGATTACACCACAAAAAGACCCGTGGCATATTTTCAGTAGCTATTTCCTTCCTAATCACATAACTAGCAATCTTGTCCTAGGAAGCAAAGCCTGGTTTGATACGATTTAATTTTAAAGTCAGTCAGTTCTGCTGCTGTGCCACCACTCTCTCCACCCGACCCCTAGTTCCTCTACCAGGATTTGTTGTGTCCTTCTATGCCCAATGACTCCCTTGATAACCCGAGAGAAACCCACTGACTGTTGTTGTCCAATATGTTCTGTTAGACTTACTTTGTATTTGATGGTGATCGAATTTATGAGATGAATTTCAGGTTGAACATCATCCCTACACATTTACCGAGGGGAGAGGTCTTAGACACATGGTATGAGAAGGATTAGCCTTTGATATAGCAGTAAATCTACCACTGTTGGGAAAAAACAACAAAACCCTGACCAATCACAACTTGAAGCTCATGTCACATGATCCAGACCCGGTTCGGCACTCTCTCCCCAGGAGGCGCCACTTTAAAGGTTGTGTCACACGACTATCCTGAACAAAGCCGCAGCTTTCTTCTCATTGCACAGCTCCATCTTTTTTATTGTTATCAAATAAACATGGTGCGGCTCCCGTTTGCCAACAATAAACAGATTTGAGAGGACACCACCACCGTGGGCCACCTCTGGCTGGGCTGGGGAGCAATTCTCCTTGCAAACTGAAGAAAGTTGGTTTCATTTGTCATTCTGAGAAATGAGATGGGTTTGTAATCTCATTTGTTTGCAGTTGAGAAAGGTCAGCGCATTTCCCGATAACACAAGGCTGGGTGGGGAGGGTGTGGGGGTTGGGGGTCACCCCAATGTTCTCAAAGACAAGTGAGTGCAAGTGCAACATGTGGGAAACACACGTACTGAGGCATACAGAAACGGGGGCGTGGTGTCCAATGCACGTAGTCAAGTGTCCGAGACGTCGGGAGAGTTTCTCTGTCGATGTATCATTTTGCGCGCCTCCTGTTTTATTCAAGGGCGGAGAGGGAGAAAAATTGTTCCTTACACTCCAGCAAAAGGCAACTGCAGCCTTTGGCCCAGCCCAGCAGATCAATCAAACGGGGAGGTGGGCTTCGTTAAAGACACCAGTCTGTAATGAACACAGCCTGGATGGTGTAGCAGCAAGGGCTTGAGGATCCCCCACCCCCTGGTCAACCCCCACACCAACCCACCCCACACCACCCACCCACCCACCCACCCAGCCTCTGATGACGAAGATGAAGCACTTGCCGAGAGGTACACAATCGATATCTCGCTATAAAGGTAAGCTAGACTCCCCCGAACCTTCCGCATCTAGGGAGCCGGGGTAAGGATGGCGGGCCCTGTGTTCTCGGCAAACATCGGAGGCGCTCGGGTGGCAGTCTTCGGGGAGCGCCCCCTGCCAGACAGATGTTACAATTTCTGTTCTTGTGCTTCTGACAGATTGGGTGCAGTTCTACTGATCACCACTGAAGAGTGTATCGTGCTTTGTTCTTGTTACTATCATTATTTATCGTTTTTATTCATTAACCACAGAGCCAGTTGTTCTAGCAAGGCCAAATACTTAGGCTGGTGGTGGGTGGGGGTAATCGGCCGAGTATTGAAGCTGGTTACTTACCACTTGTACCAGCGAAATGTGATGTCATTGTTTTCTCACGAGAAAGGTGGATTAGAAAACTACAGTTCTAAATCATGCTTTCAGTATGGCATGAAATAAATCATAAGAATAGAAGTACATCTGTGTAGAGAAAAACAAAAAATAGTAGCAGGATTCAGTTAAGTACTGTACGAGAATCTCACTCTCGTGGCCCTTCAATCTCCAGGCCCAGGTCGGGTTCACTATGTCTCTATGTGCGGGAGCAACTTCAAGCGGATTCGACGAAATTCTACCGTTTTAGATATAGTAGGTAATAATAATAATAATAATAATAATAATAATAATAATAATAATAATAACCATCTTGCCCCCCGACGCCATCCAAAATCCCAGGTGGCGGGACCAATTTTCAGTTGATTTTATTAGAAATATTTATTTTTGACTTGCCATGGAGGAATGTTAGCCTTGTGTCAATATTATCTATGGATTATAGCAACTGATAACAATGGCTACCCCCGACTACCGTGGCGCTGTCTTACAATTTCCTGGCGGATGATGGCAGAACTAGCAATCACTCTGTACCCTATATCAGAGAGGAATTGTACACTATCCGGTGCACTCATATTGAACCTCCCTACAGACACAAGATAAAGTACAGACACTTGCAGACTTAGGATATGCCTTCTGACAGCTCTGGGTTGCATACTGTCAGCATCAACCTTCAAACCACCATCTCGCTCCTATTGATTGTGTGTGTTTTGGATCTCTCCATTTCTTTTGTAGCCGCTCCAAAAAGAGGAAGACACATCGAACGAGAGCGTTGCGTGTCCCGTTAAAGATTCGATCGGAGAATGCGAGGCGAACGCGATATCTAAATCTTCATTTACTGTGCCGACAAGACGGCGATAATAACCCTCAAAAAACACAACACGAAAAGCTCTTCTCAGATGAGAAACGACGGCCGTCTTGTAACGTGTTTACAATTTTTCCTCCTCTCCCCAGCATCCACCACCAGAATAAGCCATGAGAGTCTGTCTCTCCAGGGAGGAGCCTGCGCCGCTGTGGTCAGCGCAGGACACCGGCAATTCTTCGCTCGCGTGTCCGGCTACAGCCCCGACTATTGGCGTGCGAGCAGCTCGCTAGGGGTCGCCACTGGTGGTCCCAGTCTTGACCAATTCTCCTCAGGAGCCTCCAGTCAGCTCCAACTTCTCACCGGCTGATTCGGGAGGAGAGGGGCACACCACTTCCGCCCGGGAGGAGAGGGGCACACCACTTCCGCCCGGGAGGAGAGGGGCACACCACTTCCGCCAACCACAGCGACACCCTCTGGGGGAAAGGCCTTACTAACACCACAGAAACCTGCGTATTCATGGGACACTTTCCTTATGGTTGTACAGGATGATATTGAAGGTGAAGGTCACTCAGTACACTTCCGGTTTTTGTGTAAGAATCATACTGATTGGTTCCCACGGTTCCGGTTTTGTATAAGGATCATGCTAGATTATAGTGGTTGTCCCCCGACTACAATGGCGCTATTTTACAATTTCCTGTTGGATGATGGCGAAACTAGCAATCACTCTGTGCCCTATAATTAGATGGCTTTCTAAGCATAGAGTATGCTGAGCACACTATCAAAGTCCCATCTGGTGTGGAGCTCCCAATGCCGCGGTGCGTGTTCGTTAAACAAGATCTGGGTGTAGTTGTTTGAAAAGGGCAGGTGCCACCCGGAATCCTTTTTTACGTTTCCTCCTGCTGTCTGGTCTCCAAGCGGTTCCGGGGAAATCCCCTTTTTTCGCTCATTCACGTAGTGCAGGTTCGCCGCCTAGCGGTGCACGTATTTCTACACCGGCGGCGGCGGGCGCGGGATATGTTGATGGATGGACGAGGGAGTCGTGGCATCCCCTGACGACTAGCGGAAAGACATTGAGAAATAAACAACTCCCACCCTTCTCCGCTCCCATAGTGTTACCTGTCATGGCCGCCGCCACAGCGTGCCGACATGTTGGAAATCTCCTGCGGGACGTGACTTGGTGAGATTTCATTCATTAGTAAAGGGTTCCCTGCAGCCAGGCAAATCCTGCTGCTATTCATCAACTAGAATCGTTCTGGTACTGAACTACCGTGTAAATATTGAATCAGCAAAGTGCGACAAGCGCAGACTTGCCTCCTTGATTTATTTGACATTCAACTCATTTTCTCATCGCTTGAATCTATTGCTTGCCATCCCGCCCACACTCCATGTCCCCTCTTCAGGACCATTCCCATTCAGCCACCTCCCTCCGTCGTGCTCCTAGGATCCTAAAAATAACGAGGTATTCAAGGAACATTACATCTGCGTGATTCGCCATGAAATATTGACTCCCAAGAATGAGAACCATTCCTGGGGAATCGGCATTAATGCATATCAGAAATCATAGATCACACAATCTTTGATTTCGTGCTGCTCGCGCGATCCCAAAGTCCTACCAGAAATTTCCCACCATTAAAAGTGTCGCCATTTTGTCGTCATGTGACTACCAATTCCCGCCAGGGATCCCGTGACCGGTTGACCTTGGGTGACCTTCACTCATATAGAGGGCACCCGTGCGGGCCTGGGACCGACCTTGATGTGGCTGACCCTGTAAATAGCACAGCGGGTTGAATTTAGATAGAGAGGGGGCGGGGATCAGACCCCAACCGGGCCCCGAGCCACTACACTGAATGGATCTCCTGAGTCGATCACCGAGCAGCTCCGAGCAGCTCAGAGCACAAAGTCCCAGCCCGGCCTGACAAAGGGGAGGCTGATAATGTAGGGAGATGGAGGGACGTCTGGTGGAAGCCTAGGAGTGCGGACAGGCCAGGGTCAACACCCCCAGACCCTGCCACTCCCCTGGATGACTCCTGGGTCTGCCCGGAGTCAGGTGTGGGTCAAATAAGGGGCCCCAGTATACATGGTATACAACTACTGCTCATACTTACGAAAAGGAAAGAGTATCACATCAATGGTAATGTCAGGTACTATGCGGAAACTGGCTTACTGTCTTCGTACGTCAGGTGAGGTGAAAATATTGATCAGATATATATAGCCTGATGACGGTGGCAGATGGATATATCTGATCAATAATTCTGTTTCTGATGTACAAAGACAGCCAGAAAGTCATCACATAACAATAGATCATCCGTCGTATACAAAGTACCCATTGAGAATGTATAGGGACTCAGTATACCACTACCCATTGTTGAAAAACTGCCAGATACTACAACCACGGTATACGGATTAAAATCCATTATATACGGCCTTAAAGTCATTGTACGCGAGAAATAACTTAAATAGTCCCTGACGCTCGTGTATTACTACGCGTCAACAAAACCATCGATTATTGTATCCAATAGCAATTGTGTGTTTTCTACGCTTCTCGAAAGAATCTCAAACCTAAATACCTAGTTGTTAAAGCGTACATACAACCAGATGTGGGTCAAGAAGGGGTATTCAACTACACAGACTCACCAAACATGAGTATCTCACAAATCTAAATATCAGGTATGAGCACTCATTCTCAACATCCTGCTTCACTATGCATGCGTAAGGATAACATGAACATCGTTTTCCAGGAGAGCATAATAACACCAGTTCCTATTCCTCACCAGTCTGGCAGTTTGAATGGCCGGCCGCCTGCCATAGGTGAGCCAGGGGCGGGAGTGGGGCGTCATAATAATAAGTCCTGGCGCATGTCTAGACCCCTGGCCACACACCCATCCTTTATGGGCGTCGTTGATGCCTAACGAGCAGCTCCCAGCAGTCGAGCTTGTACTATCTCAGCGAGCAGCTCATAGCAGTGAGCGGATGCTGCTCTGTGAGCTTCTCTTTGATGTGGGCCCAATGCGCATATGTCAGCGCTTTTGTAAGTCGTTCAAAATAGTGTATGATAATAGTCAGGTTACTTTTGTGTGTGGAGGGATTTTTCCTTCATTAAAGATTGGCATTCATAGAGTACGTACACTCTGAGGGGTGGGGGTGGGGGTTTCAACATTTTCAGAACTTTTGAGTAGTCCTACATACTTTATGGACGGCCCATTTAATGTAGAATAATATACCTGGTTACGTGGTCAACGTTGGTAATAAAACGTCATTCTATGTAGTGAAATGTCGGCCTTTGTAGTTACTACACTCACAGCAAGGGTACGGACCTATAGTGTAATAGGCCATAGATATATAGTACTATGTTACTTTTTTTTCCTATCTGGTTGAGAATGCTAACAATGAGAATTGAAGCTATGTCGGTATCCGCCTCTTACACCATACCAAAGACACGTAAACATCATCTGTGCTAAAGGTCAGGCGAGGGAAGCGTTGAGGGCTCCCTGTCAGGCTGTGAAACATACAGTAAGGCACGAGGCAGGCCATGTGGAGATACGAAAAAAGATATCTCATATCTCGATGTACCTTATGGTGATTTATACATAAACAGCTGGCATTCTGAGGAATCCCTAAGACGGATTCAGTAGAGGAAGTGCGGGTGGGAGTGAGGGGGATCTGATTGGGTGGCCCAATAGTGGGTGGTTGATATATATATATACATATATACACTGTCAGCTGTAGCAATGGACCTGCCACACACTCGGGGAAAGGAAACCTCGACCATGAAATAGAAATGATTTTGTCTGCATATCTATAGGGCAGATAGGTAATGGTCCCTGGGCGCCGCCATTTTGCCCCCGAGTATATGTTTTTTACTCCTGGAGGTGAAAAAAGTAGGTGTTCTTCACTATTGGAGGTGCAAAAGTAAGTAAGTGATAATAGGGAACTGTCACAACTGTCGCCTTTCTCACATATGAGATGTTCATGTGGTTGACTTAATCTGTAACTTGTAAGTCATCCTAGTCTGGAATGGGTGTAGAGAGGCAATGGAACCAGGGTAAAAGTTTGGAAGCCAGTTGAATTTCGTAAGAACAAAGAGCCAGAATACAAGCAGCCCGTTGGTGACTCCTTTATGAACTAACAATGGCTCTGTCCCCTAAATCTATATATAAAGTCAGACGGAGTCGTAGAAGTATCCCCGACACGCGCAATGCCTAATCCGCCATTAGACATATTGACTGGCGCAAGAATTTGTACAAGACGTCGAGAGAACCGCCCCAGAGGAGCGGCACTTCTTCCGCCTGACAACTGCATTATGCAACAGGGGGCGCAGCCAATAAACAGCGCACCCAGCGGCCGTCAAAGAGGGTTCCCCACCACCACCGCTATCTGTGGCAGTTCAAAGAGTTGCCTTTGTCACCCTCCGTCGGCATCGGATGCCAGGAGACGGTGGCGGCCGGGCTGAGGCCGGGCGGAGCGGGCCTTTTGTCCGGGAGGGCCGCGGGTACGGCCGGCGGTCATTTATTAGGTTTGCTCGGGCTGATTTATATCGCCTAATATTGGATCGGGCGGGCGCCATACAAGGGCCCGGCCACGGACCTGTGCTGCCACCACTCGGCACCAGCGCCGAAATAATACATCAAGTAAATTCGATTTGTAAACAGAGTCGGGTTGCATTATATCAAGGGGATTCATTTGTATATATTAATTGTAGCCGGGAGTTGGGTGATCAGACGGGCCGCAAATAGAGTTATAGGGGAAGTGTTGGACAGGTGGGAGTGTGGAGTGGCTGAATAACGAGAGGGTGCCGGGGAGGTGTGGGGGTGGGGGGCGGTGACTATATAGCTACAACCCCCCCCCCCCTCCCTCCCCGATCCTCAGCACTCGACAACGAACATCACAAGAAGTTTACCATGATGCACCTTCCATACTCTACCTCTATAGCCCTTTTCACTCCTGAGAATGCCTGGAGGCATTGCCCTTGTGAACCCTGAGGATGCCTCCTAGGATTCCCCTGGTGAGTCCTGAAGATGCCTCCTAGGATTCCCCTGGTGAGTCCTGAAGATGCCTCCTAGGATTCCCCTGGTGAGTCCTGAAGATGCCTCTTAGGATTCCCCTGGTGAACCCTGAAGATGCCTCCTAGGATTCCCCTGGTGAACCCTGAAGATGCCTCCTAGGATTCCCCTGGTGAGTCCTGAAGATACCTCCAGGAGTTTAATGAAAGGATAATTTGCAAGATTTTTTTTAACATAGAATGATGATTTTAGTATGTTTAAGGATATATAGAAAATGTTATCACTCTAATCAACTGTGGATTAGGACACTGTAACCAATGAAGCCCTGGGAGCGATGGTGATACTTTCTAAGTGTGTATGACATTATCTAGTAGAATACATATTTAAGTACAGGCTTCTAGCAGGTTTCATCAGATCTCTGCTCTGGCTATGAGTGTTTGGTCTGTGTCCCATCGAGTTTGGAGCGCGGAGTAATGTGAACGAGGCGATAACCGAGTGAAGATTCCAAAGCGCTCCAAAGCAGATGGTGAACAGGGACTCAGCCCAAATATGAATATGTTTCTGATTTTATCTTAGCCTGGAAATATTTATCAGTTTATCGCCCTTTCAGTACGAGTTACTATACTCGCAAGCCTGTTGAGTACGAGTTCCTCATGTTAAGCCTATGGACGTTTATACCCGGCTAAGATACACACCCAATCTTCAACCTACCACGTTGAATGTACCCTCCCCACACACTATGCATCCATATGGCACCAGCCTTCCCCCAGGTGACCTCATTGTCACCCCCTTCATTGGGTTTCCCTCTGCTCCGTCCTGAACCAGCATTGCAGCGCACAAAGCATCTGATTCGATAACGACACGAAAGCCACGGAAGCCACTCGCCAGAAGAGGGGAGGCTTCAATAACATTGTGCATCGAGCTGCTCGGTGTTAGGGCCTGTGAGCTGCTCCCACAGTGTCTGCTGCTTCCAGCACCAGGGACTCCCTCGGCAGCTTGCAACCCGCGTACAATAGCCTGGGTGTGCTTTCAACAAGAGCCGCTCCTAAGATACCTGGACACCGGTGGGAACTTGGCCTGAGCTCCTCAGACCTGCTCACATTTACTCCAGGGCAAGAGGGTGGGGAGTGAACTCACTGGTTAAGGCACTAGACTTGTTACCCCAAGGTTGTGGGACTTGGTCGGTTAGAGTCCCACCGAGCTAATAAGAACGATCTGTTTGCTATGTAGAGTGAAAAGAATTATAAAAATAAATGTAAAGTTTCGTATTCAAATTTGCATTTATTTATCATTTGAAATAATCAAAAATGCCTGGAGGCATCTTTAGTCTCTGCATAGCAATGTTTCCAGGTATCATTAGGCCCTACATGGCAATGCCTCCAGGCATCACTACGTGCTACACAGCGATGTCTGAGGGCATCATCTGGCCCTACAAGGCAATGCCTCCAGGCATCATCAGGCCTTACATGACAATGCCTCCAAGTGTTAGAGTCAATCTCAGCAGCTCACGGATCCTCCCCTCCTCCTCAGAGCAGCTCCGAGCAGCTGCTCTCCGCACAGTCTCCAGTTACTCGCGAGCAGTTGGTGGTTATTGGGTTTGCATGCAACGTGCTGTACATAAGCAAATTGTTTCTTTTCGCTGACTTTTCCCCCGCACACTAAGCCTTCGAGAACCCATCAGCATATGAATGTGGCCTTCCCTCCCCATTAGGGTTCGAGGGGTAGGTCGGCACTTTTCCCTCTCTTCTCCACCTTTGCATACAGTGATGGGTCCCACCTCCATAACCCTGCCTTCCTGCCGCACCCTAGATCACTCCTAATCTGTAGTATTGGATCTCACTGCCACACTGTAAAAAGGGTTTCAGGGGAGGCACTCTCGTGAATATCTCCCAGGGCGAGCAGCTCGCAGAGAGCGGTTCATTCCCAGCACGTCTTACTTATACATATAATGTAATTGCGTTTCCGTATGGCTACGTGTCACACGCCGTAAGGACCCGCCGCTAAAAATAGCCGATGAGGTGGGAATATTTTACGACGGCAGTGTGAGATAGTGTTACAGTCGGAAAGAGCCCAACATGTTAAGTCCATCCGGCTGAGAGTGAGCTGAATCAACAAGTCGGGCACGGAGTAGTGACGGGCCGCTCCGAGCAGCTCCGAGCTGCTCCGAGCAGCACTGAGAAGCTCCGAGGAGCTCCTAGCATCTCTGAGCAGTTCCGAGCATCTCCGAAACCCGCTGAGCATCTCCGAGCAGCAAAGAGCATCTCCGAGCAGCAATGAGCAGTTCCTAGCATCTCCGAGCAGTTACGGACAGCACCGAGCATCTCCTAGCAGTACCGAACAGCACCGATCAACTCCGAGATGCTCCGCGCATCTCCGAGAATTTCCGAGCAGTTTCGGGCAGCAGCGAGCAACTCCGAGCCACTCGTCTGTTGTGGCGTACGCCGTACAACATACATCAGTAAATATGTGGCGTACGCCGCACAGTAGGTGGCGTGCGCCGTCCAACACACATCAGTAAACATGTGGCGTACGCCGTTCAGTAGGTGGCGTACGCCGTACGACACACATCAGTAAACATGTGGCGTACGCCGCACAGTAGGTGGCGTGCGCGGACGTACATCGCGCCTCTCTTTAATCCTCCCATATGTCACCGCCCGTCGGCCTGTGATCTCGTCACTCCACCCTCCCCGCCCTGCCCCGGCCCGTGTATGGGCAGCGCACACACCTCCGTGTCGATGCCCGTGACGGCCGCGCGTACACACGTCCTGTGTGCTCACCGTCAAGTGTCGACCGTCATCAGAGGACCCCCACCACCACAGGCCGGGCGGGTCTCAAACACGCCAGCTTCAATAAGCTGCTTCAGCCCCCCACAACCCACCCACATAGCACAGTGTACGATGAGCTGCTCCGAGCAGCTCCGGTCTGTGTGGCCAGTAACCTATACCTGATCACATTCATATCACCATATATACCATACTCGTACACCAGGAGTTGCCCCCCCCCCCCCCCACCAACACATTAGTATAGGGTGTATTATGTAATATATGGAGACATTGTTAGTGTGATTGAATGAAATCTGTTCAGAGTTGTTTGGGACGGAAGTATTCACCAGGTTAGAAGGGGATTAGGGTAGGGGTTGACAGAGGACGGCCATTGGTATTATGAGGAAAGGTAGTTATTGAGCCCACAATGATGGCCGTTAAGACGTCATTCATCCCTTAACTATGGCCAGCTGATGTAGGCGTAGGGCCGTAGTTACGGGATTAATGTCACGCCCATTCAGTGGGCAGTATTTCATAGACATTCGGGCACAGGTATATGATAAATAGACAATAAACGATGGTTTTGTGGACAGGCGGTTGTAAACCACTAGGGGTTGATACTTAGTAATACACAAGCTCTAGCGAGTGTATTACGAGGTCAACTTCGAATGGTTTACAGAGCTGCCTGGTTATATAACCATTGTCTGTTACATTTATTATCCATCTTTTCGAACAAATTAAACCCAGTAACTGCCATTTTAAAGGGTATAACAGTAGGGACTATTTCTTTGCTATATAGCACAAGGGGACTATTTTCCCGTATATCATGGCTTTGAGGCCATATACCATAGATTTGAATCCATATACCACAGTTATGGCATCTGCCAGGTTTTATATAATGGGTCGTGGTTTACTGAGTCCCCATACATTTTCAATGGGGTCTTTGTATACGATGGATGATAATGTGTGGGAATTTTAGCTACAGGTGGAGTGGAGGCCCGCACTGAGGTGGTGGGTGAGGGACGGGGCTGTGATAGGGGCCAGGCGCCATCACCAGCCTTGTAATCACCCTGTGAGGGGCTGTAATGAGGCTCCCAAGGAGCAATGAGAGCCGCATTTAGACGCGTTACAATCACCAAAAAACACCACCAGTATGCAAATACGCCCGCGCCAGCAGACAAATAATTCAACCTAGATCTGATCATAACATTTCTCCCGGATTCCCTCATGGCACGCCGCTCTGTCACCCAATCCCCAATCGAAAACATCTTATAATTCATAATAAGCGATAAAACGGCTTGGCATAAAGTCCGCCTGGGCTTTAAACAAGTCGGCGCCGATGGTTTGAATTGGGAATTTTAGCGGAGGTTTTTTAGTTCATTTCAGTCCGGTGACAAATGGCAGCGATTGCTTTTGGGGGTGTATTGTGGGGAGGAGTGGTGGTGGGAGGGGATGGTCGTCCGTAACCCGTTGTGATTGGTCATAAATAAAGCCGTTCTTAACGACGTGAAGACTGGTGGTGAATTAAGGCCGCTAATAACAGGCCCTGTTGATAGGATCTCCACCAGATGTCGCCAGCAGCAGTTGGGGGCAGAACTTTCCATCAACAAGTTTCCTCTCTCCATCGTTCACTGCCCTCACCTTGTTTAAACCATGTGTACTCTAGTGAAACGTATTCACCCTGTTGGGACGTCGTCACGTACCGCGTTTCTTTCGATAAAAATAATAAACGAGCTCATAGAGTGAGTTGATTATTTTTATTTAACGAAATACGGTACGCGAGGACGTCTGAACAAGCTTGTATTATATATTATATACATACAAATATCGAGTCATTTATTTACAAAAACATGACGACGTCAAACTGGCAGCGAGAGTATTCTGAGAGGACCGAAGCATACTAAAGGCCAAATCAGAATATGTTGTGATTTTTGCATCCCGGCACAGTATGCTGGGATGGATAGAATACCAAAATTGTAAGAGATACTGGTTATATCTAACTGTTCATGAACTGAACTGCATAAAAACATAATTTCATTCTGGCACATAAATACTTTCTCTCCATTAAAATGTCTCTTTAAAATCAGACAAAAACCTGTAAGCGGCTGGCGCAAAGGTGTTGGAATTGGAAAGGTTTGGATGCTGGCTATTCACCCTGCCATATTGATTTCCTGTCGTCCTCATTTTACAGAGACATAACCTCGGCTGTCACTACGGCGTAAAACACCAAACATTAACCAACTAATTCAGAAAGCACCATCACCGCCATCTTTCTTATTAAGTACTGTTTCTTCACCTTACTAAAACATTCAGTTACATTACAAATCTTCTGCCAATCAAACACCATTCAGTGTACATGGCCTGTGCACGTGATTTTCGCCAATTTGGTCAAGGTTAGGATCCTATATAAACTCTATTTTCAGCCGCATATATTGTACTATTGGTGCCACCTGTAAGATCAATTGCTTACCGGGATTACATTTTTGAAAATAAATATTTAGCAAATTCAAACCACTGTTCTTTGGTGTAAGTGAGGCCCAATTTATTCTCTCTTTGCTTTACACAATAATTTTTTTTATTTTATAAACTAAGAATGTAGCACTACTACACATTTACCGAGGTGAGAGATCTTTTACTCCCCCCACCACATAGGACATGGGACATAGGACCACTGCTAGGGACGAAGGAGAAAGCAAAACAAGGATTTCTTTGGAAAAGTGGAACCGTGCCATCTCTCGGATGGTGGTTTGAGTGGTAGACCCTTGGCCAGTCCAGTGGTCAGGCTTAAGGCCCGTTTCCATTGGCTGACGAAAACGGTGTAGATTTTTTTGTGTTCTCCTAATAGCCCATGTCCATTGGCCATCACCAATATACAGTCAGGAACCAACCACCGACGGACCTGTAGCACTGTTGACGCAAAATGTAAGTAGGCTATAAGGAATACACAGAAAATCCACACCGTTTTTTGTCGGCCAATGGAAAGAAGCCTTTATGGTGTGAGTAGTGGGCCACCCTCCCACACACCCATCCACGCCTCCCACACACCCACCCCTGTCTACTCCCGGTATGAGAATCATCTGGCACCCAGACAAATGAGGCGGCGGGCACATAGCAGGCAGAGATGGCCATCAGTAGTCCACCGGTCAGTGGCGGTGATGACCACTGGCAGACGGGGGCGGCCGACCATTATGCCCAGTTGGCACGGGGCTCTGACCAAGGCCCGGCCAGGCATTGTAACTCCACACACTTCTGTAACAACCTGTGGCCTCACGGGCTGCGCCGGGGCCCTGGCTGAGTGCAGCTGGTCATGCCAGGGGTGTGGGAGTAATTGAGGCCTGGTGAGAGGTATACTGCGGCGGGGATCTTGCCTTGGGATGGCCACGAGTGGAGAAGTAGTCTGGGGGCCGTTGAATATACTACGAACGAAAGAACTTATCATAGAATGGTCTTTGGAGCCATAGTGTTGTATGAACTAATATGTTATAAGAAAAAGATGCTTTGACGATAAGAGTAACATTAAATGTGGTTTGCATTGCCTTTCTGTGATGTACATGTCATATACATGTATGTAGTCTCTATTTACAAATGTTTACATTAACACAGGCCTTTTCATGCCTTTAAAACAGCCATAAAGATACAAGCCTAATTCTATGAAAAAAGAATGGAAAAAGAAATCTTAACGGGTACAAACTATGATCATATCATGATGGGATAATAGAAGAACAGAGAGGTAGTTATATCAGGGATGCTATTTGGGGTAAGAAAAGGAAGTGGACATTTTTTTCATTAGGAAAAAAATGTCCATTTCATTAATGCAAAGCTGCCATCTCTATTCTATGTGGGCATCGATGCACAGATACTTCAGTGAGTGTGGTGGATCCTGTATACGTAATAACCGGTACGTGTGTGGGCTAAAATACTCCCCTCCTCCGCCAGTATAATCCCCTGTCTAGGCGACAAGCCAAGTCAATGTGCAGTACCCGGGGAATAATGAGCTGTAAGCGAGCTTCTAACGACCGGACACCTTTCAGACTAGAGCTATCTGCCTCAAAGACACAGAGGACGTTGGGCGAACGAGGCGAGAGGGTAAGGAGTGATGGGAGGGTGGGTGTGGGGAACGCTGGAGAATAGGAGGAGGAGAGGGAGAAGGGTGATGAAAAGATGGATGTGGGGAAGACAGGAGAATAGGAGGAGGAAGAGGAGGAGGAGGAGGAGAGGGAGAAGGGTGATGTAAGGGTGGATGTGGGGAACGCTGGAGAATAGGAGGAGGAGGAGAGGGAGAAGGGTGATGAAAAGGTGGGTGTTGGGATGACAGGAGAATAGGAGGAGAGGGAGAAGGGTGATGGAAGGGTGGGTGTGGGGATGACAGGAGAATAGGAGGAGGGTGGGAGAGGATAAAGGGTGAAGGAAGGATGTATGTGAAGAAGACTGGAGAGTAGGGGGAGGAGGGGGAGGGTTTGGATTGGTTTGGTTTGTTTGTTTATTTATCGACCATGGGGACCCTGAGGGTATATAGGGACTAACCCATGGTTTACCTTTTTCTCGCTGGTTTTCCTCCACAATGGTGAGATGAATTCGGGTAGAAATCTCACCCCAACACATTTACCGAGGTGAGAGTTATTTTACTTCCCACAACACATAAACATGGCATGAGAAGGATTAGCCTTTGATATAGCAGTAAATCTACCACTACTGGGGGGGAGGTGAGGGTATAGAGTGATGGAGGTTAAGACTGGAGAGTGGGAGGAGGAGGAGGGGGTCTGGAGACATATTGGGTATCAGTACTGATGGTGATAGTGACTAAGGTATGGTAATGGTAATGGTGAAGGTGACGCATGGTAATGGTGATGGTGATTGGTCTCTAGGTGGTGTTAGTGGTGGTGCCGGTAGCGGTGCAGGTGGAGGTGGTTGAGGTGGTGGTAATAGTGATGGCTATGACTGTAGTGACTCCCTCCTACTGATGACCACTGATGCTAGAGAGTCTTCTAGTGATGCAAAGGTTTTGTTGAAGGTTTTTATAAATGAGTTTCATTGTGCTGGTACATTAGATATACACGGGAGAATTTATTCTCATATAAAATTTTGATGACTGAATTTAAAAAAAACCAAAAAACAACATCTTGAGTATGTAGCAGCTCTGAGGTCAATCAACAATCTCAGTATAGAAGAATAAAGTGGAGGGATAGAGGAGTACCACAAAAGAGGGTTGGACGAATTAGAAGGAACTGCATCGAGATCCATAGGTGCTGAAAATATGCCATGAGTTTCGGTTGCAGAGTAATCTCACGAGGCAAAGATTCGTGAGATTATGTTGCAAACTAAAATAAATGGTATATTTTCAGTGGCTATGGATCGAGTGGGGTTCAGATTTTATCTTACCCCTATCACTGACCGATTGGCCAATAGTTATGACATCATCCCACATTGAGTATATTTTTTTAACATATACTCAATGGGCATTGAGTACGAGTTCCCATGTTAAACCTATGGGAAAATGTGTTTGTTTTTTTTCGCTCCCGATTTTTTTATCCTCGTTGGAAAAAGACCTATGGGAAAGAAATACCAGGGACAGTAGCTGTGCAAATAGATATGAGGGAAGGGTCCAAAGGAAACCTAGAGAACACATACACACTTCAGGGGAAGGTCAGTTGGGGATGACTGTCAGGATAGCGGGGGATTATTGGAGGGATGATCGGGAAATAATCAGCACACCCGGAGAGAGGCAGACCGCTCTTACCCCCCTCTGTACACCCACCACCCCGTAGCCGTGGGCGAGGATCCAATAAGTGGGGCCGGGAATACCCACAGTTAATCTGTCGTCGGGGCAAGTTGACTGACTGATGCCCTGCCCGCCCCGCCAATCCCACTGCCCGCCACACTGTTGTTGTGGCACCGCTGGCCGCTTGCCCGGCGATATTGACCTACCAGTAGTAGTAGAGGTATATGTACATCAAGAGGCGTGCTTCGCGCTGCATACCAAACTACCCTCCTCCCACCTCCTCCTCTTCCCACCTCCACGCTCGTACATAACTCCACGGTTCCATCCCCACAGACTCGTGGCCCTTGATACAGACGCGTGACATCACACAGGCAGTGGTTACTGGTCACTGGGCCGGCACTGGAATCCCATCACGGTCCAGGGGCCCGTTTAATAATCTAGGGATCGTACATGTAGGCCCTTTTTTTCTGTATGACATAGAGAACCAGGGACGTTGTGGGTCAACTTTATTCAACACTTATGGATGACCTTATGGATGGTTTATACTGGATAATATGTCCTTGTCGGTCATGGCATAGGCCCGAGGGTCTGTGGCAAGGTTCAAACCACTGTTTTAATGGCATAAATGAGGCACAATCAATGTTTTCTTTGTGTGACACAAGGAAAAGCAATTACATATACGGAAAAATGGAAAACTGCCCTCTCTGCGACTAAAGTTGCACTATCTTACAATGTCCAAGCAGATGTAGGCGAAACTAGCGATCACTCTGTGCCCTATAGGCTTAAGGGTGCCGGTATGCTGGCCATCTAAGTCAGGCGCTGCAATAACAATAAAGCCATGGGGGAGGGAGGGAGGGGAGGGAGGGGGGAGGGTGAAGGCGAGACAAGCGACACGAGGCAAATATCTCCCTCATGTCAACAGGGGCCTTTCTTGTAAGCCCCCACAGTGATAATATCATTACAAGCACTTACTGCACGTTTTCCTCTTAGCAGTTAAACGAGAGAAGAAAAAATCGAAAAAAAACGGGGGGAAAAAAGAAATGAGCATTACATTTCAGCGCGTTGGTTTAATCGATCCTGTGCTCGCGTTGGTTATGGGCCAGTGCCACCATGGTCGGAGAGCTTGTAGGTACCAGCACGGTATTGCTCTTTGTATGTACTACTAGTGTACCGCACTGGGTATCTTGTACTATAACACAGTACTATAACCGCGACCTAGATCTAAATGTGACATCGTCTGTATCTAACCGTTAATGGGACCCATTTAGGAACTGCTAGTAATGCATGAAGAAAAGAGTAATCATTGTATGTGCATACATTAGAATACTATTACAGAACACTGAGGGGTCGTAGAGAGCTGTTGCTCCAGTTCTGAAAGGGGTATTTCTATTTATCTCTGACACAACGACCCACCACCCTTATCAGTGTCTACTGCTCATTGACCCACTAAAATACACATTAATTGATCTAGTAATAGTTGAAGTATAAATTAATCATTATATGTGCATGTATTTCTTTAACACTTATGGAGGACTTTATGGACGGTTCTTCTTGGTGAACAGACGATTAGATTATAGCCCTTGTACGAGGTACAGAAAGGGTCTTCATGTAAGATCCTAGATTATTAAACAGGCCCCTGGTGATGGCAATTAGTTCAGCTTTAATCCGTGGCTGGCATGTGTTCTCTGAGCGCTGTGTATTCACGTGACGCCGACTCGACCACCTCCCTCCCTCCCTCCCTCCCTCCTCCCTCCCTCCTCTCTGCCCGCTCTGCCTCGCCCCTCAGACCACAGTTCAGACTGGCCATTAGTGTACAGTGACGGCCGTCTGCATGCACGTCGCTAGACGGCGCCACACACAGCGAGACGCACCGGAAGTCACGTATGCCTGCAGCAAGTCAAGGTTAGGACAATCTCAAGGAGAGAGTCTGTACACAGAGGCAAGGTTGAAGCCGATTCTCCAATCTGAGTCTGGCTGACGGATTTTTTTTTCTTTTTAGATTTTGAACAAAATTCGTCCATACTAGCAGTCTTACATTTTGTTGTACATTCACGTTGTCCCGTAGGAGACTTGCAATTTCATGTTTCATTTGTTGATTTTTTCGGGTGACCCACCCACAACTGGCCTTTGATATAGCAGTAAGTCTCCTACTGCTAGGGAAGAGGAGAAAAGTGACTGAAGTTGGAACTAGAACCCGCAAAGACCAACAACCTTGGGGTTACATGTCTAGCGGTCTGTTTGATAATCTACAAATGATGATCAAGCTGGACGATATCATAGCCCACCAATGAGGTGTCGTGACTTTTATGAAACGACACACAGCCATCGTCCGGCTCCCGTATCCTAAAGGTATCTTGGGTGGCCGATATACACCCTTACTAAACGAAACATGCCCTGAGACCATCTGAAGAATCTCCTTATTATCGTTTGCAGAATATTAAACGCCCTTGGCAGTGTTCTTCACCACTCCGCACACCTAGATCGGTGAGAATCGGGCACTCCATATCCAATAGGACACATAGCTATTGTGCTATGGATGCGGCCATCTTTCCCCCGATGACATCTAAAACACCAGGTGGCGGGACAAATTATCAATGGATTCTATCAAAAATATCTTTTTGGGCATGCCATGCCATTGAGGAATTTTAGCCTAGTCTTGGTATTGGCTATAGATTATAGAAACAGATCATAGGGGTTGCCACCCGACTACAGTGGCGGATGATGGCGGAACTAGCAATCACTCTGTGATCTATAGGCTTAAGACTGACCATCGCAATACACAGTCCAGAACCTATCGCAGACTTTTTTCACTCTCCAAGCTGTCCCCTCCTCCCTCTGGGTTCGAATTCCCCTTATGGTCCCTGGTCATGGTCCGACTGACCATCGTCTGGCGAAGGCTATCCTTCAAGAAGTTAGCAGTCGGAATATGAGCTGGGGATAGGGAGCGAGGAGCAAAAAACTCTTCCCCCACACATATTATAGCGGGAGGAATCACAGGGAGCGTAGACCGGTCCAAGACCCGGCGATTTAAGCGATGTAACGTGATACTAATGGGCTTTCCATGTCTCGGCCCCGGACCGTCCGACCCTGGTGTCCGGCCGCCGTCTAAGGCGACGCGGGGCCCGGGGGAAGGGGGCACACGGGGCGGAATACACCCACCCCACCCCCCTGAAAGACAGAAATATCACCAAGGAATTGATTGCTGGGGCATCAGACAGAATACTGAGGAACTGACCCCGAAACACTCGCTCCGTTTTGAATTTCTCCCTGCTTTGTATCGAAAACAATTGTTATTCTTATGCTCATACAAGGTTTGTATTGTTTGTGTTGTTACACCGTTGCTGCCAGAGGATCTGAATATGGCCTGAAAGTGAATATGTATTCATCTCACCCCTGATATTTTTCTTCCATAGGCTTAACATTGGAAACCCGTTCTCCATGCTCCCACGAGTATTGCAGTCCGTTCTCCATGGTCAATAAGCCTGTGTGTCGTCCATTCTTTTAGTGTGTACAGGGGTGAGATAAATACAGAAAGCAACTCGTTTTGGTCAAAGAAGTTCTTCTCCAACTCGTTTGAATGCTATGTGATATTCACTCGACTGTTGCCTCGTTTACATCACACCGCATCAAACCCATGGAGACACTTTGACCAAAACGTATTGGTTTCTTCTTTAATTCAAGGCCCAGTGTGTTTTCTCCAAAATAGGTTGAGTTTTCCAGTAACCATCATCCGGAGACCACAAAATACATCTGTGAGTACGCTCAGGCGCAAGAGGTACTTTTATGATAATTATATTTTTTTGGGTATATTTTCTGGTGGGGAAATGCTGCAGGACTGGCTCAGAGAGGCTGGAGCAGGCCGAGTGGTGGTTAGCGTGCTGTGAGCCATCACAACGTCCACCCCTAATGACCCTGACAGCCGACAGCCACTGGCCGCTTCCCACCATATCACAGTTCTCAGGGCAGGGAGAAAAAATACACAAAATATCTCTTGTGTCTGTGCTACCACTTGTCTGCTTCTGAAACACTCACGCTGACCCTCCTACTAATGCCTCCATCCTCGCTAGGATACTATAGAGGAAACCTATGAAAGTTTATGGTCAGAGCTGATATCCCATCAAGTTTCAACAGCGGAGTAATTCACAAGGCGAAGCCGCTTGAATTACGTAGTGATTAGAACAAGATGCGATCTAGCTCTGACCGTAAACTTGAATAGATTTCTGAATCTATCCCACTGCTCACATTGACTAATAGGCTAACATTTGTGACATATCCCCCATTGAGTACCTTTTTTCTAAATATTCAATGGGCGTAGAGTGCGAGTTCCCAATGTTATGTCTGTGGGGAAGAATGCCAGGGGTAAGATACATACTCAATGCTATATTAATATTCCGCCCTTTCTGTCTCTCTTTGACTAGTTCTCTCTTCCCTCTCTCACCCTATCAACCTGTCTTGTCTCTGTCTGTCTGTCTCTCTCTCTATCCCTCTCTCGCTCTCTCTCAATCTTTCTCTGTACTTTTGTTCTAAAACCGGGTCTCTCTCTGTCCCTGTCTCTCTCTCTCTATCCCTCCCTCTCAATCTTTCTCTTTATTTTTGTTCTATAACCGGCTATTAAATTCTACCCCACATTGAGGCCAGTGACTGTCCTAATGCTGCTTTTATGTCCGAGTGATGGATAAGGTTAATCATGCCCAGTAATAAAGCCCGCTCCTCCAGTGGCCAGGCATAGCTTGCTCATTAACTAACCCAGCTCTTATATAGCCTTCATCCATCAGCCAACCTCCACCGCCGCTATACACTCCACCAGGGGGCGCTAAAAGCCCCAGCATGCCTTGCGCCAACTCTGTACCACTTCCGGCTATACCTGTCCTTGGGGCTACAACTTCCGGTGACGTCATAGAGTCGATATGGCATCCCTGATCCGCCCCTGTTTGGTGTGGCTAGAAACAGAGGGGGTACTGTGGAATTGTGGGTAGGTTTTCAGAGACGCCCACTCTCCCTGCAGATCTTTTGTGGTGGTCGGCTTACTAATCTCTGCTCCAACTCAGTCATGTGATATAGCGAAATAGGAGCCTGATGCTACATTCGGGAATCACAACAGTGGAACTGTCAAACAGATTGAAAGCCAAATTATGAACATAGTGGAGAATATCAGTGTTAAATGAGCTTCACTGATACTCCACTCGTATCTCCTTAATTACATAAACAATAATGATTGGTTTTGTGTACGAGTGGCCGTAATCCCCATAAGAAAGTAGTCCCGGAGACTATGCCTGATCTGACACCTCACACAATAGGAATAAGTGTATCAGGTTTACTCTGCGATATGTCTCTCTGCGATATATCTCTCTCTCCCATATATCTATCTGCGATATATCTCTCGTACTTTTCAAATTGCTCAAAAATGAGGATATAAGAAATATTGGCGTGTGGGGCAGACCTTGCCAAAAACAGGGAGGACGGCCCAGAGATACACGCAGGGACCCGAACCTATGGCTGGAGAGTGAGAAACGCCATGACGTCACGTGCGTCTCTTCGTGCCAACCTGCCCAGTGTCAGACGAAAACACCGCGACAGGAAGCGAGAGGAGCCTGGCAGATCCTGCTGTCAGTGACGGCTTTTACTGGCGGTACTCTTTGTGTTTTTGCCCTTTGGAAGTCTCAGGTAAAGGGAATAATAGGGTATCCCTCCGCAGACAAGAAATACGACGTAATTGATACCTAGAAATAGCACATATACGTGCCTGACTCTAGCCATACTCCAGACAGGTGAGACTGCCAGGTGTGACTTCACTATACGGCCTATAAGAGCAGGGCTGGAGAAAGAGGCACAGAAATAATATAACCTTGAGACAGACACCGTCATATCTCATCGCCACTGAAGGGCACAGTGCCGCCTGGTACCCCAGCCCGGCTCTGATCTTGTTAATGCAGACGGGTATTCACAGAGGGCGCCCCGGCCTATAATTCAGCCCCAGTGTGGTGGCAGTGGGACCCGCTGATTATCCGGGACCTATGAGGGGAGGGGATCTCTGACCATACCCCTCAGTCTCTCCCCATCTCCTCTGGAGTGTCTATAAGTAGGAACCACCTACTGGGCAAGACCCATACAGAGTAAGGCTAACTTGCCCTAACCCGCCACCCCGATCCGGTATCCCGCGCTCCTACACCTGTCTACCTGCTGAGCACCTTTGATCTTCGCGTGGCCTTTGATGTTGCCGCCTCCTGTCGATCCCCTCTACCGCCGCTGCTGCTGCTGCTCAGAAGCTAGCGCAGTTACTGGAGGAGGGGAGGAAGGAACAGGAGGAGGATTCCGTGTGATACTAGGAGCATTAAGGGGTGGTGAAGGGGGTGGAGAGGGCGCCTCGTGGGGGTCCATTCATCCCTACTCCTATCACCTAGATGCAAGGGCGTATAATCTACCCCCCTCACTCCACACACACGGGTTTTATCAATAGGACCCTCCCTTAAAGCCCTGACGTCTACAGGGAGTCACCAGGTACAAGACACTCCCGTTAGCAGTACATAACCCCAGCCCCTCCTCCAGCCACCTTAATCACCCTAATGGCGCTTACGTTGCCGGGTATAAATATATATACCAATATATATCCATACAGGGGATTGCCTATTTAAAACACCGTCTGTGGGGGGGGGGGGGGGTGTTCTATAAGGGATCCATCCACTGTATGTGGGGGGAGAGTGTAGAAGAGCTCGCCAAGCAGCAGCCTCATATTCACTTACTGATCCAGCGCCATATTGAAATGACTTTTATGGAATGAGGCCCCTGTATACTACCTCCTATAGAGATTTATCAGTCTTATATGCTCATAAGGGGATCCATATACCTCATATAAACTACCAGTAAAAATAACCTTAAGTCGGGCCAAGTTCTTTAGAGAAACCTTTATAAATCTATATTTGTGTTCATATTTACTTCTATTGTTGTTGATCTTGGGCCTCGATTTCGCATGGACAATTTTGTTTATTTGTTTATTTTGGTGGTTTAACGTCTAATATGTCCTATTACTAATTCTGGTCTGATAGTGATCGAATCTATGAGATGAATTTAGGTAGAACTCTCAGCTCTACACATTTACAGAGGTGAGAGTTCTTTTACTTCCTACACCACATGGTGAAAATGACTGGCCCTTGATATAGCAGCACATGTACCACTGCTGGGGGGTGTAGGGGAAATGTGGCTGCAGTGGGACTCGAAGCCACAAAGTCCTACAACATTGGGGTTAAAAGTCCAGTGCCTGAATAGGTAATTATCAGATTGCTTACCTTGCTAAAAGTATGAAGGAGAATTAAGGTCAAGCCATCACAGCTCTGTCCCTAGATAAACTTACTTACACAGAGAAAGGTCAGGCAAGGTTCATACTTCCAGGGCCAAGCCCCTCTGCCTTCATAAACAATTATTGGCTCCTGTTCATACACAGAAAGTATCTATTTTAATTCTCCAGGGAGCTATATATATATATATATATATATATATATATATATATATATATATATATATAAACCAGGCCGGATGGGGAAGATTCGCTCACAGTGTATTGTCTCAGAGGTAGCCGGGTATCGGGGTCACGTGACAATAAAGGCATAATTCGTATCTCTCCAGCAAACAGCACCGCCACGCCCTCTATGGGCCACGCGACACATGTGGATGCACTTTAACATGTCGTGTTTCCCTTTAAGGAACACGGTCCTGCTTTCACCCCCGCCTCCATGGTCGTTAAGGGCGACCTGCTAATGGCGCCACCTACCACCTCTCCACCCCCCTACTTTCCGCCCGCCCCAACCCCCGTACAGACCTACTAATTAAACGGTTAAATGTCAGACGTTCACCAGAGCAGGAAGGTGGCCCGGGGTCCCCATTACCATGACCTTCATTGCCGGAGTCCTGCCGGGCGATAAAAGGGAATATAATATACCCCAAAGGGTAAAAGGCCATAGGCAGCGCCACTCCGCCGTGAACCTTGCTCCTTTAATACCCAGGGTTATGCTCTGTATGGGAACAGAAGGTGGTTCCTCGAGTTAACTACATGTGGGGGCCATATTTTTGGGTCACCAATGAGGCCTCGCTCATTCAAAGTCAGGTTTCTTTTCGCGAGACTTTGTTTTGCTTTAGAGATTGAAGTAAATAATAAATATCTCGTACATTTAGTGACATATCAGAACACAAAAATGAAATATCGAAAATTTGTATCTTTTTTGGAATACCCATTCTTCTTGTATATACTACACGTAGAAATAACAATAACAAGGAATATTCTGAAGTATTACGTTCATATCTGATATAATAAATTTTTAGATGGATAATGCAAGCCAGGTATCATTCTACCTGAGCTCATATCTAAAAATACTTTACTGCTTTTGTTCATCTGTTCCAAATATCTGCCTCTTTTCAGCATTATACACCATAGTACCCGCTAAAACTAGAAATAAATGCCAACCCAACACTCTATGTTTTTATAACCACGGAGCAGAACCCCATACTAGTTGTTGCCACCCTTATGGTTGCTGCAGCAAAAGCGGCGGTGTTTAGTATTTATCACCGTCGGTCCATTGGCAGCTGTGTGGGTTAAGGCGGCAAATGAGGATCGATCGTAGTGTCAGGGGAGCGGCAGCTACTATACGACGCTCAGATAGCAAATGAAAACGGCTAATGTAGCGGCAGCCTTGACCAGCCGTTGACCCTGGGCGTCGTCGATATGGGCGTATTGTGTGACACCTTGGATTTCATTAGACGCCTACATTGGCTCACGTAAGGGGTATTGTGGTGAACAGACTGCCAATCTCTTCTCACGTCTACTTACAAGTATCACTGGCATTTACCGCCGACTAAAAGTCGTCTGCTTTAGTTTCCGCCGTTATTATGGGAATTGTGTGCTATATTCAACTGCCATAGAGGGCTTATGAGTGTGTCTGGACTATATGCCTATTGTTCTCCATGAGTTTGATGCGGAGTGATGTGAACGAGGTGACAGCTGAGGGAATATCATAGAGCGTTCAAATGAGTAGGAGAACAACAACTTTGATTAAAATAAGTTGTTTTCTATATCTATCTTACCCCTGTATACACTAAAAGAATGGACGACACACAGGATGTAAATCAAGGAGAACGGACTGCAATACTCGTAGGGGCATGGAGAACGAAGGTATCACACCGGCTTTTTTTAAACTAGGAATGATTATTCCATTACACGCATCTATAAGAAACCTGAACAATACACTACTTTGTAAGTGCATGGTCAAAGTCCCATCATGTCATAAAAATATACAATAGAGGTTTGAGAAAGAGGTCCTGTATGCAGTCCCGCGGTTCATCCCTTTAGTGCCTTGCCGTATTCATGTATGACTGCAAACCGCTTCTAATATATTGCCGTATCCAACAGAACCACCCAGCTTGGATACCAACAGACCCGAGCCTGTATGTATACACAGATCTAAACCGAGTGGACCACCACAGCCCGGCTTCCTTACCGAGTTCTCAATCCGCTTCATTTACCAAGATGAAACGGGAAATGGAATTTTCTCCGGAATCGTTGGGGCTCCAGCCCCGGCACGCCTTATAAGGGGAGGCTGGGCACCAGGGCTCTGAGCCAGGGCAGCTTACGGGAGGCCGATCACTTCAATTGATCAGCTGATCGACCGGCCCTCACCCCCGCGGCCCCCGGGCTGGTGTGGGGCCGGGTCAGCGACACTTGATCTGACGGGAGGTCCTCGGAGGGGGGCCGGGGAGACCAGGGAGGGTGGCCGGGGTTTTGGGAGCAGCTCGGGCTTTTAGCAGTGAGCTGCTCGGGGTGTGTAGAAGAGGCAGCTGGACGGTGAGCTCCTCTGAGCAGATCACGTCCTCAGTACGGAATGTGAGACTCGTATGGGGCCATCCTGAGTTCATTCAGTCCTCCACCCCAGCAGTTGCATCACGCACTCACCTTAAGCATTTCGAAGTGACCCCCCTAGAGTCCTGAACCTATATGCACTGATGTTTTTTCGTTTTTTTTTGTTTTTTTTTTAAAAGCAATTTTTAAGGGGATATTGTGTTACAACACAATCACCGAATTCGGCTATATAGCTGTTCTTCCACTCGGGCCCTAGACCCCTACTCCTCGTTCTAATGGCGGGTGTTAGCCGAATGGGCAGTGGGTACCATTTTTGTGTAAGTCTTTGGTATGACCCGACCAGGGTTTGAAACCTCGACCTCCCATGCTCGAGGCGAACACTCTGACCACTTGGCCACCGAGCTTGGAAATGTCACAAATTTTACCAGGATAATAATGGGAAGAAAGATGTCATTGTTTACAATAGTCCAAATTTGAATGACGATATCGACTTATACATATACAGTCTAAGAATCGTAAAAATATATCGATTCTTATCTAAATTTCCAGTTGGTTATTATTTGAGACAATACGTAAACAATACCAGAAGGTATCTTCAAGTCCTACACGGAAATGCCTGAAGGCATTTTTCAGGCCCAATGTAGACCCTTTTCTGTACGTCATAGAGATCCAGGGACGGTGCGGGTCAAATTTATTTAACACTTATGAACGGGCCCCTGGGATCTATCTGACTGGGTACATTCATATCCACCTGTCTATTACGTATCCTATCCACATCTCTATCAATAATTCCACCACCAGCTATTTCATTTAGCTGTTGCGTGTGAGCTCCAACAACAAAAGAGACGCACACTTGTGCTGGAGGAAATACCTGTAATTGAACTGCTCATTTATAGATAACTGGCCTCAGCCTACATATCTGTTGTTACCCTAAACACCGTAGAAACAAGTCGGCACTATGGGAGGAAAAGAACATATTATATATATATATAAATATATATATATATGTATATATATCTCATCCCAGGAATATTTTCGCATAGACTAATCGTTGGGAACTAGTACTCCGTGCCCATGGAGTATTGAACACTAATACTCGAAGTGGATTATTTGTACGCGAAGCGATCCAAGAAGAATAAGAAGACAAACAAAAGACCCCCAAAAAGACCCCAAAAAATGATGTAGGTAAAGTGAAAATACGGGTTTCTAAGGAAAGTATAAATCCGTCCTCTCTGATCCTCTCCACGTAAATCCTGCTGGAGGGCGAGGACGGCTCTGGAGGAGGCGCGGACAGAACGATGAGCAGGTCCTCCAGACCCGCGAGCAGCTCTGAGCAGATCCTGGAGTGGCCGGACACTGACTGTGGTCAGCGCCGCCGTCACGAGTGTGCCCCTCGCCTATTGTCCTGGCCCTGCTGTTTGCACAACCCCCCACCGAGCAGCCCCGAGCAGCCCCGAGCAGCTCCGAGCAGCTCCGAGCAGCACCTCCGAGCTCAGGTGGCCGCAGCCCAGCCCCAGCCTCAGCTGCTCTCATTTGCTGGCCACGAGCGAGGAAATTGGAAATGTGGAGTGGCGATTGGGGCGGGAGATGTGTATCGCGGTGCCCGAGACTGTGGACACGTGTCGGTCCACTCTCCGCCCACAGTCTCCACTCACACTCCTCATGCATGGAGAGTGTAGCTCGAGTAGTGGATGAAATGAGACCTGGGAGGTGTAAGGAGGTGTCTTGATATATATATGGAGCAGATCTTACTAGCAGAGTGCAAACCTGCACACATAGTAATTGTAGATCTCTGATTGATTTACAAACTACGATGAGATGGAGAACGACCATGAGGTGTACTACGCTAACGGGTCAGTCTGTATACATATTTATCCTACCCCTCATATTAATCTCTTTAGACTTAACATGAGGAGACTGTATGACAAAGTCTAATTGAACAAATTGGACGTTAAACTACCCGAACAAACAAACTGTATGCCATCGTTATGCCATAAATATGTATATGCCATGGGTGACATATGCAATTAAAACCACGTGACCGGGTAGGATAAAATCTAAACGTCACTCAATTTCATATAATTGTTTACATGGCGTTCGTTGTCTTCTGCTACAGATATCACTCACCTCTGCTTCGTGATATCATTTCGCGAAGACAACTCACTCCATATAAACAATCATATGAAATTTCGTGACGTTTCTTGATATCATCATACACTTATGCATGTCAGTGTTATGCTTACCTATGCTCAGTATACCCTAAGTAAATCATAGATTACACTGGTAAGAAATATGATGTACTGCCCAGTGTGGCATGTACAGCCCACTTTGTCACTTTAATCATATGGAGACTTATCATCATTGACGGACCAGGTTTGTGTGCCCAAATTGGGCTTTGAATTGCGGCTACAGGTAATTACTTATTAATTCAAAACAGTTGAAGGTGTGTAATAAAAGGAAACCCGACCAGCCGTTAATTCTGAGTATTGTCTCAAATGAAACCCAGTTTTCCTACTATACGGATATGTGGACTAGTAGTGTCCGCACCTGCTGATACTAAGAGGTAAACACCTCAGTTCCTACCTATTCCAGGATGACATTGCGAGTGACTGTCCTACTACAGAGCATAATTCGGACTTACTCAAACTACACTGAATATTCGTATTGTGCAGTACAACAATGCATATGTGTACTGCTGACGCGACCATTATTGTTTTGTATGAATAAATTCAAGGTGTACGACCCAAATCATCACCATATTTACTGCCAACGGTAGTACCATAATAGGATACAATTATCTTCTCATAACATGACATATATGATATATTCTCCATATTCCCATCATACAGAACACATTGCTCATCATATAATACAGCGCCTATTCTCACTCATACAATACAGGGCATATACCTGTACTATATCCTGATGAGAAGTGTAACACTGTACACTACAGATGCCTCACAATATCACCCATAACAGGTATGGCCACGCTGTCCTGGGCAGGGCGGATATAGACACACTGTTGTCATACGGTGAGGGAGGTGGCTGTATAGAGTATAACACGGTTCTGTTCAAACAGGTGGCAGTGCCAGGTCCCCACTCCACTCTGTATATCACACCCACCCACAGCACACAGCACACATCCACATCCAATCACATACTACACCACCAACCCAACGCCACTGGATGTGAGTAATGGTCTGCTTCCAAAGCCGATAATTACACGTAGAAAAAGCAGGAAGAGAGAGAAATGGAGAGAGAGAGAGATGGAGAGAGAGAGAGAGAGGGGGAGGGCTGGCAGGAGAGAGAATTCATCTCAGCAACAAAAGCCAGACCGTTTCGGCCGCTGACATGAATAAAGGTTTTGATATAATTACAGACCCTATCTATCAATGCTGCATAGAGGGGCTATTCACAGTAGTCAGCTTGTGTCCTCCTGAAAGGGAACTGCAGGTGGGTGGATCGGGGGGCAGGCATCCATCATGAATCACACACATTCACACTCATATATACATCAGAGGATTACAATAGTAATACGCGGGTAGCTTCTCTTGTCCGTGTGAGCCTTAACAAAGCATCCTCATGGGAGCAGCTCGCCCGCCCGTCCGCGGAGAGAGATGCGGCTCACAGAGCAGCTCACTGTGTATGGAGATAGAAGGAGGAAAACACTTACCTGGACGAGTTGGGGCCTCGACAGGAGCAGCGAGAGGTCGGTGCGGTTCTCGGCGAACAGCCGGATGGCCTGCTCGCGACTGTGTACATCCACGCCATTAATCTGCAGCCAACAACACACAGGGATTAGAGACCCGATATAACAACACTGACCGGCATAAGCCAGTCCCCTCCCGGCAGGCCTGGAGTGAGGGAGCGGAGTGGAGTGGAGTGGAGGCGGTGGCGGCCGCCTGGGAGACTGGGTCTGAGGAGGAGGAGGAGGAGGAGTAGCAGGAGGAGGAGATGGAGCTGGAGCAGGTCCGTGAAGCAACAGCGTGCTCACACCGGATGAGCCGGTGGTGCTGAGAGCGGTCGGCAGTGTCCGTGGTGGCGGCGGTGGCGGCGGCGGTGCTGCTGCCACTGCTGCTGCCGTTCCTCCTGCTGCTCTGGCAGGCGTTGGAGGCAGACAGGTAGGACCAGCAACCACTGCTGCCTGCCTGCCTGCCTGTAAGACCAGCTGCTACCAGCTGCCATTGGCACCACACCACACCATACCATCAACGCCACCACCACCACCGGCACAGACCACACACCACGCCCCCCCCCCACCCTGACTCCCACAACGTCCCCACTGACCAGCGACAGGCAGACAGGCTATAAGCACCACCACATCCAGGTGGGCAGAGTAATCACAGACATAGTTAGCCACCCTCGGTCTAATACTACCAGTACCTGAACGGCCAGATTCTACCTGGAGTCCAGGTCAAGGTATCCCGGTAGCAGTGCTGACAGGTAGCAGGACCACCTCCGGTCAGTGAATAGCAATCAGGAAACGCCCTATACAGGTGTTAGGTAGAGCTGAGCAACTCAGCACAGGTATGAGCAGTTGTGAAAGATAAAAAGGAAGTATATAATAAATAAAATTTATATAGTATGTGTTATATATATATATACATATATATATATATATATATATATATATATATATATATATATATATATATCAAGGGGAAATCATAAACATATTGATGTGTTATCATTTTTCTTTCTGCATCAGATTAGACTGTAATGTGAACCAAAACATCTCATACAAGCCAAGGTCCAGCACTGCAGTCTGGTCTCCCACCAGAAAAATGGCCAGGTTTGTTTATACAGAGTCCAGTACCGGTGACACTTTATCATACAGAGTCCAGGGCCAGCCGGCGCAAAGCTCAGGAGTTGGGAGATGACGGCGGCGGGTGGTAAAGGTGGGGGACGGGGTGGAGGGGGCAGTTCGGGGAGTTGCTCGGGAGCTGCTCCGTCGCGGGGCATTCAACCCCCACACATCACCTGCCAGACGGCGGCGCTTGCTCCAGCCATGCTAGATTAAACCGCCATCTATGCGCATGCCGCATGGGAATGCTGCATAGAAAGCTAGAGGTGGGGCGGGTGTGTGTGAGTGTGTGTGTGTGGTAGCGAGCTAGAATACTGGAGAACTCGACCCGTAAAAAACTCGACCCGTAAAAAACTCGACCCGTAACGAACTCGACCCGTAACGAACTTGACCCGTAATGAACTCGACCCGTAATGAACTCGACCCGTTGGAGGAACTCCGACTCGTAATGAACACGACCCATGTTAAATCTTCCCAACTCAAGTATAAATTACAACTGTGAATAAATACTATATATAGTAGTATGGTATCTTAGCCTCAAATTTGGTCTTTTCTCCGGAAGAAAGCGAACAGAAAATCCTACCCTTAACCCTTTCCCTAACCCTATCCCTAAACCTAGCCCTAACCCTAGCACTAATCCTAACCTTATCCCTAACCCTAACCCTACACATAATTGGACTTATTTCCTATATCCACTGGTTTATTTGTCTAAAAGCTAACTAGTCAGACATATACTTCTATATGAAACTGTCTTATCTACAACGAGTCGAGTCCTCCAATCGAATTTTCCAAAATGGGTTCTCCTGACAACTACGGGTCGAGTTCGTTTCGGGTCGAGTTCTCCAGTAACCACGAGCTACAGCCCCACCTTAGCAGGCATGGGGCGGGGGCGGGGGCAGGGGTAGTAGGTAGGGGTGGTAGGTAAAAGGGCGGGGGTACATAGGGGAAGGCGGGCCCGGCCAGTGTTGACGTCAAGATAGCAGCTCCCACAAGACACGCTCCATTATTATCTGCCAGGCCTCTCCGCACGGCCGACTAGCGGCGATCAATCAGGGGGATGCCCGGTGGCCGCTGACCGGTGTCTGGTAGCGCCAGGCCCCGGTACCCACCCCGACCCCCGCCCCGGTCCCCGCCCTGCCCTGCCCCGGCTCAGCCCCCCACACATAGCCATACAGGCGAATCGATATCGTATCAAACGTCCTGATTGCAGAAGGTGTCTGGGTTAAATTGTGGCTCAAGTGGGCCTGGGTTACAAAACGCTGCCTGGTCCCTAAGGAGGCTGCCTGTGGGGGCCTTCCTTGGCTTTCAGCACACTTCTGAAAACCTCGCATGAAGGGCAGGCTGAGGTTGGGGATAGTAACTTTGTGGTGCAGTTCTCGATTCACGTTTGACGGGCTGTTCTGCGATATGGATATGTAGTGTCAGTCCCTCCGAAGACATCAATGATTATTCTTTAAATTTCTCCTTAAATTTCCTTCTGGTCTAATATAGCAATGACTGGGCTGGAACTGTGTTACATTATTAAAGATTTCAGGAGATCATCATCAATATGTTCCTAATATTCAACTTTCCATAGATATTCTCAATCTCCCGAGTGACCAACAATTTAAGATTAATATTTCCTTTATGACATAATGTAAGATATATCGCCTTGGGTGAAATTATGGAGGCATTATAGTTATAATTAGAAAACTAAGGAATCAAGACTGCTTCTCCAATAGAGCTATTTGTAGCAGATTGAACAGGTTAACCAGATATGAAACATCCCTTCATCTCACCCCTGGTATTTTGTCCCAATAGACTTAACATTGGGAACTCGAACTCAAAGCCCATGATGTATATATAGAGAGAAAATACTCAATGGGGATTATGTCACAAATGTTAACCAATTTAATGGCACCATTCCCCTGCACGGATCACCTGAGCCCCGAGCATCTCCGAGTGGCTCCGAGCATCTCCGAGTGGCTCCGAGCATCTCCGAGAAAATCCGAGTGGCTCCGAGCATCTTCTAGTCATTCCGATCATCTCCGAGTGGCTCCGAGTCACTTCGAGCATCTCCGAGTGGCTCCGAGCATCTCCGAGTGGCTCCGAGCATCTCCGAGTCATTCCTATCATCTCCGAGTGGCTCCGAGTCACTTCGAGCATCTCTGAGTGGCTCCGAGCATCTCCGAGTCATTCCGAGTATCTCCGAATTACTCCGAGTCGCTCCGAGCATCTCCGAGCATCTCCGAGCACCCCTGGTCGCTCCTGGCACCGTGTCACATCGCCGAGCAGCTCGACTCGATCACAACTCGCGCTCATTGATCACAACGTCGTATGAAACTTTCATGGCTGCGGCCTCGCATCAGGTACAGCGAGCGGGCGAGACCGAGCGGGGCAAAAAAAGAGTCACACGGCGGCAGTTGGCGGGGCTCAGCTGCCGACTCCAGCCACAGTCTGAATTAAAGATGCCCCGCACACTTGACAGGCTGCTTCCGACCGCTGGTACCCGGGATGTGCAGGTAGACGGCAGCCATGTACGCCGGGAACATTCCTACCACAGATTGCTCAGTGAACGGCTGTTATCAGTTCTGATAATCCTTTTATTATCATGAGATGAGATTAAAACCCAAAATTTGTTTTCCGATAACCGGAGTTGGACATTGTCTACCTTCAGTTAAACGAAGAAATGCCAACCTGAAACCCAACTATTTCTAGCAGAAAGAATTCTTTTCTAAAAATTCATTGATAACTACAACCGCCCCCAGCTGTTTTGTTTGGCCACACAATGGCTATCTGCCCTCTAGGGCACATAGCCATTGTATTATGGAGGCGGCCATCTTGCTTCCAACACCAAAGAAAACATCCGGTGGCTGGTCCAGTTATCGATGGATCATATTTGAAAAATCTTCTTGCTGGCCTTTTTAGCCCCTTAACAAGAGTTGTGGTTGTCCCCCAACTACAGTGGCGCTATCTTATAATATCCTGGCGGATGATGACAGAAATACCAATCACTATGTGCCCTACATTCATGTACTATGAGTAGCTCGGGTAGATTACTACACAGCAGAGAGCTGGTGCTATGGAGGCGGCCATCTTCGCTTGCCCTCCATCTACTCCCGTCTTGTTTCTCTTCATCCTGCCTCCCTTCCTCCTTCCCCAATCTCCTCTCAATCCACCCGCCCCATGACCGTATACACCGCTAAAACCACTGAGCAGCTCACACTCCTGACATAATAACAGTACACAGCACGTCAAAGCAGGAATACAGGAGCCAAACCTGATGAACCTGCCTTAGAAATATGAGCGGCTACATTGGATGGACATCTGACATGTGATGAAAACATCTCTGTACACAGCAGCTAGCTCGTTAATCCACGAGGGTGGCCGTGATACTGTCCTCATACCTGCCCAGGTTCAGCTCAGCTCTCATACAGCGCCGAGCTGCTATGGAGCTGCTCATTTAAGCCTTTATCTCACCCCTAGTATTTTGTCCCTAGGCTTAACATGGAGTCTGTTCTCCATGGTCTATATCCTTTGTGTTGTCCATTCTTTTAGTGTGTACAGGCGTGAGCTGAATACAGAACTCGTTTTGGTCAAAGTTGTTGTTCTCCAACTTGTTTGAATGCTACGTGATATTCACTTGGCTTCGCCTCGTTCATATCGCTCCGCATCAAACTCGTAGAGAACTACGACTTTGACCAAAACTCTTTAACACCTCTATTGCAAGGTCTCTATTGCACTGATCAATAGTAAAGCTACCCATTAATCTTTTCTATGTTAACACCATGTGGGGAAGGATGTGATTGACATCTAGATAAATTATTTTAACATTCTTCCCCTGACTACACCTTCTTCTAAGGGCAATGCTCATTATTTCCCTACAAGATTCTCAATTTAGAGGGGCCAAGAGGCCAACTTGCAAACTGAATCATGCATGACAGAAACGTTGCTTGATTTGAAATAATCCTGTATAGTGGCGTACTACATCGCATTTGATACCATTTTTAATCGCAATAACTGTGCGATGAGGTAATGCATCCACACTGAGATCTCAATAAACGAGTTTGTATAATAGCTATATGGAATATAATCACGACATCATAGTTCGCTTAATGCACTCGAGTCAGCGGCAATAACTATTTGATATACGCGGACGCTTCAATGCGCTCCATTACTTATAGCAGACTCGATATTTTGGTATTTTATAGCTTCACTCCCTCATATGAAGGGCATTAACTTCTTTGAGGGTTAGAATGTTGAAAAAGCGAAGGTAGATAAATCATAGAGCGTACACTTTAACAGGCTGAGGTCATGGTTGGTCGGGCACCGATACACCGGGGAAATAGGAGTAACCAGGTCATTAAGACTATGATAGATGAAAGGCAGTGAGCGTTTAACCCTTTACAGGCGGGAGTCTGTGGCAGGCCTATATGCATCAGGACGGGTGCTAGCACCATGGAGTTGTCCCATTACACTAATTCCATATAAGGAATAGCCAATGACTGCATTCGCAGCAAACCCCGACCTTCACCCTGACCTCCTTACATGATATTTTTTCGGGCCGTGGGACGGTTCTTCAGTCAAGAGTTGAGCTACAATCTAATGGGCCACAACCACCCTCCTAGTGTCTGTGGCTACCACAAGCGGACGAGTATATTGTAGTATGAATTTGATAATTTCGTGACGTGATATGATATGCCATCCTTATTAATACCAATATCTTTATTTCTTAAAGTATACGATATTATCCAACCTGTGAACATTTTATGTTTATTTATCTATCATTTCCTTCGTTTATCAAAAACAAATTATTATTAAGAAATGATACATCCAGGCATCATTCAGCCTGGGCCGGTTGATGCCTCAAGGCATCATTCGTCCTTAAAGGGCTAGAAATCAAGCGTGACATGCATGTGTACATAACGGAGCGACTGCAACGCCACTGCCGACCCTGGCGGGCATAGTACACAGCCTGACCCGTACGCGTACGTACGTAACTCCCTCTCGCTCCCCTCTCCAGCTCTTACCCCTTGGAGTGTGACTAAGGAGGCAGAACGGCGACTGAGGCGCGCCCCTCCACGCTGGGCATTAAGCCTGAGCTATGGGGACCGCGGCTTCTTATAAATTCTCTGTAGATATGAAGGGGAGGTGACGTTTAAAACCCGCGCCGGGGATCTATGGGCGCCCGGCCCCTCTTGTCAGGCTTCCCCGGACTCCCCGCCGTAAAGTCCGGCGGGGCCCCTGCGGGACCACTCAACCCGTCTGCCGGCCCAGCCCAAGTAGTATAGTGTAAGTAGTATACGCGAAATGGCGATTTGAATATGGCGACGGCGACTGAAATATGATCTATGGCTTTGGTTATCATCACGTTATATGGCGTCAGTGTAAGGGTATCAGGGTATTGCAGCCTGACTCCCGTAGTATAGTGCAAGTAGTGTGTGACATGGTGATTTGAACATGGCGACTAAGACCGAAATATGACTTTGATAACGGTTTCCTTATAAATATAGGACGTAAGTCGAGGTGAGTCTAAATAACCATATCAAACATGGTGAACTTTACCAGGAAGCCCGATCTAACTAATTCTCACATTTCTCACATTAGTGTACATACCTCTGCATGAAATTCCATGAAATACCGCCGGCTGCTGGGCCTGACTTTTTTGGGGCCACTGTCAGGCTGCGTGTAAAATCCAATTTTTTTTCGTGATTTTCAGATACACATCAATGAGGAAACACAATTATTGAGCCTGTAGCGATATCTGTCTTTGGCCTTTGTCAAGTAACTGAGGACCTTCGCCTACTACATCGGGCCGTAGTTCCGGGATGAAAGACCTCAAACAACCACCACAACGGACTTAGTAACTATGTTTCCTCATATCTCATTTTTTATTTATCTGCTTGATTTTGATATTTTTTTTAGAAGAAAAAAAATCCTGTTTGGAGTTTATTTTTCGTCTACCATGCTTGTGATATTGCCCAGAACCTGTGTGTGTGGGTGCGGTGGGGGACGGGGGAAGGTGTAGGTGGTGATTACCTGTAGCCCGACACCATCATCCATCGTCCCCCCTCCCGAAGCAGTGTGCCATCATCACGTGATGGAGTGTCCCTGCTGCAGGCCACGCCCCTTCGGCACCCCTACACCTGTCAATCATAGAGGTGGGATATATGTCCACGCCCCCAACCCAAGGTGTAGGGGATTGCAGAGTGCATGTCTAGTATATGGTATTTTGTATGGTGCCATCTGTATCATCCTAGTGTCGTATGGACGTTTTTCAATATTTACTTCATGATTCCATATCAGAATTGAACAAAATATTCTACACAGGAAGACAGAAGAATTCACGATAGGAATGTGAGGCACTCCCTGGAAATACGTTGACACCATATTTTTAGAATTTATATTGAATTTATCAGCATCATATTTTCATAAATTGTTCCTGTCCCTCTCTCTCTGTCCCCCTCTCTCCTGTTCCTCTCTCCTTTCTCTCTGTGTCTCTCTCTCCCTCTCTCTCTCTCTCTCTCTCTCTCTGAGGTTTTCCTCTCAAGACTTGACGCATCAGTACGACCGGAAATGAACATGTACATGGCGGGTGGCACATCGAAGCCCTACATTATAGGATCAAAATTTTTATTTTTCAAACTCAACGATAAAATTATCCAGACTGTAAACATTCTAAGCTGGTTAAACAGTTTAAATAAATTTTATAATTCTATTTCAAGCATTTAGCTGGAGGTAGACATAATACAGCCTTCCCCTTCTATTGCTGGAGGTAGACATGATACAGTATTTTTCTATTTTTTTATTACACTTTTATTTGGGTAATGGTGTTTTCTTATACGTAGCATATAAATTCTGTAATCTGTATAGACGTTCAATGCCAATAGTACAATGAGAATTGTCTGAGCTACTATGATAGAAGGATCATTTAAATTACTTAGAATCTCCATGTAGTAGTGCCAAATACAAGAACTCCGAAGAAGGTAACTGTCCGCTGAGTATTATTACCATTGCCTCAGTTGGAGTTACTTACATACGCCCTCTCTTTTAACGTCTTTCACCGTCGTCCATTGACTCTATTGACCTGGGTTTTCCCCATCAGAAACCACCCCTACTCTACGACCGACGGGCTTTTAGTTTCAGTCCCTTACTCCACCCAACACCCCGGCCACTGGCCACCCCTGCTCTGCCCCCACGCACCCCTCTCTCCACCCCTCTGTCCACCCCCCTCTCTACCCCTCCCTCCACCCCTCTCTCCACCCCTCTCTCCACCCCTCTCTCCACCCCTCTCCTCACCCCTCTCTCCACCCCATCCTCCACCCCTCCCTCTGTCTAACGTCCGGGAGCCCTCTCTCATTATGCACCCACGGCCAAGGCCCACTCGGTGAATGTAAAAGGGGGTCCGTGGAAACGGAATACTTATAAATCACGTCCCACCGCCCACAGTTGATACCTCTCATATGATCGCCGCCCCCTTTTGCCTAAGATGCCCGCCTGCCTACCGCGCATAAATCGCCCGGCCGGGGAAGGCTATAATGCGGGCGGCCAGCTTTAACCCTTGTTCCCCGGGAGGAGGAGGGGGTGGAGAGGTGCCCGGGGGTGCCGGGTGATGAAGGGTGTCTGCCCTCTGCAGGGTAAGACTCGGAGAGAGCTATCTGTATACAACGTTGCCAAGTGTCCTTTATGAAGAAAAAAACCGATTTTTTCTCCATCTAAATTTGTTCAGGCCTTGTTTGGACATATATATGTCATTGCTGGTATTTAACAAACAAAATAATGTATATGTTATGTTGACTGTAGGATATAGCGAGCATGTAAAATACAACTATTGGTGTCTGTAAGGAGCGGTGCAAATATCAGTATGAAATGAAATGCCATTTTCCAACGTATATCAGTGAAAAAAACGATGCCGACAAACATATGACAGTGCTCGCGGTGGTGGTCGCAGACATTCTGAGCTCTCCAAGCAGACAGCATGTATTTGAAGTACTGATGTGCTTGGTGAGTGACTCGGTGGGGATGCAAACTGTTCGGTGGGCAGATTCAGGAGATACGCCTCGTGTCGCTCACTACGCCACAGGTCGAACTGCTAATAGATAACAACTTGTAAACCCTTCTTTGACATCCTGGTTATCTTTTCTTCATTCAAATAGAGATAGACTCCGTCCACCTCCAGTTGTTGGAAAACATTTCCTTCTTTGACTTCCCCCGTAGGCCCGAGGTATTGGTTTGGGTAGTTTAATGTCCAGTATGTTCTATTAGACTTGATGTCAGGTATTTCTATTGATTAATCCAGCTTTCAAGATATTGCCAAATCTGTTATCAGCTATCATAATTCATTGAGAATTATTATGAGACGAGGCTAGAACCTCTCTATGGCAAGCCGACCCCCCCCCCCCCCCAAAGAAAAAAAGAAAACATTAAAAAAAGACACCCCGCCAGAAAAACCCTCAATCGCAACAACCGAAAACAATCCATTGATAACTGCCCCTGCTACCTGATTTTTTTCGTATGGGGTGGTTGGGTGGGATGGCTGCCCCCATAATATAATAGTTATCTGCCCTGAACCACTACTGCCACCCCGCACCCCCGATCTGGGAGTGGTCACACGAGCCGTTCCCGGAGCAGCTCAGTGGCTGAGGCGATATGGTGAGCTGCTCACTAGAGTGTCTAGAGTATGGTCAACGGACGTCTTATTTTCCGCCGGGCGTACATCACGTTTAGCGCTGTGGTCCGCCTACTAAAAGCGGGCATTTGCCGCGGCCCTGCCTTGATCTGCCCGGCGGAGGGCCGGGGGCGGGCGGCCGGGGGGGCCGGGGGGCCGGGGGCGGGGCTCTATAGGAGGCCCAGGCATCAATAGCGCCCACCAGGTCCACTAGACCTTTTACTTAGACGGCAGGCGCGTCCATCCGTCATTTACCCGCAACCCGAGCGGGCGGCTGTGGTCTATGGCAAGCCGTTGACATTCTCCAGGCCCCGCGCGTCGTATTTCACAGTGCGATTCTCCGGGCGCCGGCCTGCCATAGCTCAGCTCACCCGAGCAGCTCGCTCGGCCGAGAAGAGCCCGAGCCCAGCGCGCTCTTTCCCAGACATAAAGTATTCATCCGGGGAGAGGATAATGCCGCCAATTTGACCGCTGCTACACTACTCACCGCCGACTGGGCCGCGAGTAGCTGGCGAGTAGCTCGGACCTTCTGTGAGCAGCTCCTAGACGTGTCGCGTCTTTTAGTGCCTACTTCCACCTCCATTCCTCAGGGCTGCATGGATTCCTCCCCATCCTCCTTCTCCACCTCCTCCAGCACCTTACCGCCTTCCTCCAGTACCTCCACGCGGCCCCTGTCGCAATTGGCTGACGCCTCCCCTGCATTATAACCGTTATCGGGCCACCCAAGATAGCAGTAATCCCGTCCAGTCGCATCGTAATTAGGCCGACCCCTAAGGAGGGGTAAATATGGAGCCTGGCATTTTATGGAGCGGCTCCCGTACTGCTCTCTATACGTCCCTCCCGCCGGTGGCGCCCTGCAGCGGCGAGGTGACGAGTCTAGACGGGGGATCTATGAGGCTGAGATGTGCCTAAAAGGAGGGTGTGGGTGGTTAGTGGGAATGAGGAGGGTGGGAGGGGGATAGGACCGTTACTGGTAGTAGCTCCCAGGTTCAAGGGAAACATTTGTTTCTACCACACTGAACACTGCCCTTTCTGTCCCACACTAAAAAAAACAACCTGTGGGTCACGTGAGGGGCATGCCGGGTCACGTGAGCCAGAGGGCGTTGAATACCCATGAAGGACATCTGAGGGCGGGAGTGGGGCCCGTGCATGGCGGGGGAGGGGGGGGGGGGGCTGGGGGCAGGCGGCCCCTATCGGACCGGGACCAGGGCAGATTAAAGAGGGCTTTACTACGCATTACCCTCCCACAGACGAATGGACTTTACTGATACGCAAATGTAATGCGTCTCGTCCAGATACGCCAGAACAATGTAGAGCAGGTAAGCGCCTGCTCGTCAAGGGCTGGTAGGGTGGGGGTAGGGCAGTGGCGATAGGTATGGGGTGCGGGTGGGGTTGGGGATAGTATAGCACGGGTAGGTATGGACTGGGGGTTGGGGATAGGGTAGTAGTTGGAAGGTATAAGGTGGGGTGGAGGGTAGGATAGTAGGGGTAGATAGAGGCTTGTGTGTAGGGTAGTGTGACATGGTTAGCTATGGCTGGGGATGGGTGGTAGGGTAGTCGGGGTAGATATGGGCTGGGGGTGGGGGATAGGGTAGTAGGGGTAGATATGGGCTGTGTGTGTGTGGGGGGGGTAGAGTAATATTGGTAGATATGGCTGGGGGTGGGTGGTAGGGTAGTAAGGGTATGTGGGGGGATGAGGGAGACGGGGTAGATATGGGTTGGGTGTGGGGATGGCTGATAGGGTAATATTGGTAGATATGGCTGGGGGTGGGTAGTAGGGTCATAGGGTAGTATTAGTAAGTATGGGCTTGACGTGGGGGTAGCTGGTAGGGTAGTCGGGGTAGGTATGGGCTATAAATGGGGGTGGGTGATAAGGGAGTAGGGGTAGGTATGTGCTAGGGGTGGGGGGTAGGTATGGGTCGGGTGTGGAGGTGATGGATAGGGTAGTAGGAGTAGGTATGGGGCTGGGGTGGTTGGTAGGGTAGTAACGGTAGATGTGGTGGTAGCTGGTATGGGAGATGGGGCAGTTATGGAGTAGGTTGGCTGGTAGCGTAGTAGTGGTAAGTATGGGGTGGGGGTGGGGGAGGGGGATAGGGTACTTGGGGTAGGTATGGAATCTGGGCGGAGGGAGGGAGGGAAAGAGGGAGGGAGGGTGGACCCTCCTGGTCATTTCCCATGAGATAGGGTAATAGAGGTAGGTATGGGGGGGGGGGGGGGTGTCTGGTAGTGTAGTAGTCGTATGTAGTGGTGTAGTAGGGGTAGGTATAGAGTCTGGGCAGAGGGAGGGAGGGAGGGAGCGAGGGAGGGTGCAGCCTCCTGGTCATTTCCCACGGCCCTGCCCGCGTTGACGAGGACATGAGTATGGCCGGGCCGTCGCCCCGGACAATAGGAGGCTTAGCTGTGATCAATGCCGGATGACCAGTGGTCAGTGGCGGCCTGGATGGCGGGGTGCCGTGTGATGAGCAGCTCAGTGGGCGGGCGGGGCCTGGGAACGAGCAGGTGGGCAACTGCTCAACCTCCGCCTGGGTCACTACCTCCAGGGTGGGCGCGGTGGAGTGAGACCCAGGAGGCCCTGCATCCCACTAACGTCAAGCAGAATCTCAAGGTCCTCGTTTCTACCTTCAGTTTCTCAATGATGAAGGGGGAGTCCATTAAGTATATACGCAAAGTTTCTGAAAATGTTTAATCCCAACCCCTGTCAATCTCGTACGCAGTAGAACAAAGAAGGAGCATACACAAAATTATCTAAATTTCTTAACCCCCCCCCCCCTTAGTGCGTACGTACTTTATGGATGGCCCCCTTCACTTTCTGAATGACGAAAGGGGCATCATTATAATACACTCACAAAATTTCTGAAATATGTGACCCACCAAAACCCCCATCTTAATCCTATATGCAATAGGTTAAAGAAGTGACCTACGCACAATTTCCAAAGTTTTCATAACCCAACTAACTGGGCGTATATCCTATGGATATCTCCGAACATATTAACGAGCCAGAGATGCCTGGGGACTGAATATCCTCTGCTTACTCTTTTAAAAAAAACGGTTTCGTGGTAATTTAATTTCCATCGTTATCCATCAGGAAAAGAGATAAACGTAGTGCATTAGTATCCCGATATAAGGCAATCTCGTCTTGCAAAAAGGGACCCGCTCTGGAAGTCTTTGGTTTCTTTCCTGAGGGCTAAGTGATTACATCAAGCTATTTCCCAGGCAAGTCTTGGGGCGGGGCCCAACGATATCCCACTTAATCTACTTACGGATATATAGATCAGCACACAGTTGACATATGTAGGACGGGGTCTATCTGGTCCAACCTTAAATAATCACATAATACTGCCCACCTATACACACGTCCACTGGGGGCTTTGGACATCCTCCTGTCCAACATGGCTGCCGCTGGAGGCGCCACTGGGCCGTGTTTTAATACCTGTCACTGAAACAGGTCGTTTTTCTATTTGATGAGGTCGTGTTAGAAGCTTTCATACTCCACCCGCGATGACAATACAAAGAGATATGCCTTTGACGTAAAACGTACACCTTTAGAAGCTGTACTTTCATCACAAAAGGTTTACACTACACTCTACGTATCTCCAATTACTCTCACGCATCTCGGAGTGTGCCTCACCTATAACATATCCGCAGTTATTTATATATCTCCACGCTGGTTCGGATGTGTAATATAAGTAAACTAGTGTAGGTGAATGGAATCTGTTCCGACAAAAAATACAACAAGGAACGGATGTAATTCAGACACACTCTCCATGTCTCTTTATGATTATTATATACCCGGATATTACCAGAAACGCCATTTTATAACAAGTCACGTGGTACGGAATGCAGGAATTATTAGTTCGTGCATAGCATGCACGAACAGAATCCGTACAGCTGCCCAGTAAGCGTGAGGCATTCGTGCACAGGTATATAATAATATGGAGATAAAAGCAGGCTACAGTAACACCATATAACGCTATGCAGAAATAATTAGTTCGTATACAGTGTGCACGAACAGAATCCGTACAGCTAACCAGTAAGCGTGAGGCATTCGTGCACAGGTACATAATAATGCTGAGATAAAAACAGGCCATAGTAACACCATATAACGTAAAGGACGGCTGTATCAGTGAGCTACTCTGTATATATGTGGCCGGCCAGTACCGCCACCCTTTGTTGAGCCTTCTTTACGATGTACCCAATATGTAAGTAGGCCGTAGCGTGTCAGAGCTCCGTCTAGCGGCACTGCCACGGGACGTATATAGCCCCCAGGACGGCATGCTGTGAACGGTGCGCGTGGTGGGTGGGAGGGCGCGGGGGGGGGGGGGGGGGGGCACATGCTGAAAAATGCATAGATATGATGGATCTTTCACAAGATGAGCCATAGTCTACCGGGGTCTAGGATCCACGTGGATGGGGAGGGTGGGTGAGGGTGGGGAAGAGTGTGATGATATGGAAGGTGGGCATTCAGAAGGGTCCCTAAAAGCAGGATGAGAGATCATGTAGTGAGTGATGGGGACCACATATGAACATATATGTATAATCCACCTCTTATATATAAGATGAATGTATATAATATATATATAATCCACCTAATACAAAGTGTTCACAGTAAAACTATAGGAACTCTGTATGGATATACCCGGAATACCGATATGTTGTATGCTCCAGGCTGCAAAAACGGCGCATACGGAGAAATAGTGCCTATGCAAAATAGTGCATACTAAAATCGGCACGACACCAGTTGGATGAAGGTGGATGATGAATACAATATAATTTGTTTTCTTGAACTAAAGAAATGCCATTCTTTTAGTGTAGACCGAAAATACCCGCGGTATTTAGGAAAAACAGCGATGTTTACGATATGAGAAGCAAAGATCAGTGAGCATAAGAATGATGTGCAAAGTTGTAAAATTAAATAAAATCTAGTTGAAGGGAACTCAAAATGGTGTTGAGCAGATTTCCGCAGTCGCCCCTAACTTAGAGCAGGTAACTTTGAAAGGAGATTCCTAAGTTTCTCTGCATTCCTCAGCAACTCTTTGTGGCCTACTAAACCGGTGCGAGCAGTTTGCAGCTCCCAGTGGCAGGTACCCGAGCAGCTCATTGGAGGCCGACTGATTGTTGTACTTCACCGTACCGCGCACGGTGTACGCCCGGGCCTGCCTCCCCGCGGCGGCCGTCCAGGCAGGGTGCCCGGCCACTCATTACCATAGCACGGGGGGCAAGGTCTGCCCCGCGAGCAGATCCATCTCGTCGTGAGCTGCTCAGCGAACAAAACCAGCCACAAACGTCGCCCACCATACACTGCCCCGAAATAATTAAATATTGATGAAGAACCAAGTGGGCTCTTTATGGTTCTAACCAGAGGGCGTTAAGCAGTGGCTCCCCCATACGGTGGGGGTGTGTAATTAACATAGCAGGCGAGCTGCTCCCCAGAATCCCGACGTGTTTAGGAGCAGCTTATAGCGTTGTTAAAGGCAGGGGGTTGGGTGGATGGGGTTATAATGTGCATCGCAAACCATATGCACGATGATTCAAGCATGACCCATGTGTTAAGTTTCATAATTCATCAACACTTTGCAAATAGAGGCGTGGGGAATATTTTACCGCTATAACAACCGGGTTTGGCTTCGGACCCGAGGCTTTTCGGCCGCTATGAATGATGGAGTTTATTGATGTAGGGCAATGCATGCATGGAGCTGAGGGAGAGGGGAGTGAGGGAGGACTGGGTATACGCCATTATAAACGTCGTAAACTGGACTCTCCCCTTCGTTAAAGTGAAGTTGAGAGACGGTCGACTGAACAGTTCTGATCAGGGAAAACTTTTATCTTCAACCCCTGCACCTATTAACTGGGACTTTGAGCTGGATATTTTATGTCAGGTTCTTTCCCATTCCTAATAGTGGCCACCCATAAAATACGTACGCAAAATGTCTGAAAATGTTGACCCCACCCCCAAGTTCATTCCTGTACGCAATAGTATAAAGATGTGACTTCAGTCAATTTAGTTACCTTGTGATGACCTTACTTCCCAAGTTTTCTTCGATAAAAATATTCAATAAGCTCTTAGAACCGGAGAGTGTTGGGAGGGCTGATACATGTTGGGAATTTTTCATACCGGCAGAGTATGCTAGGATGGATGAAATACCAAATATATAACAGGGTTTGTATATGTGTGATCTTTCTGGCATAGGTAATGCTTGCTAGGTTAGGAAGAGGTTATTTTAATTTTAATTTGTTATTTTCTAAGTAAAGTTCCATCCTCATTCATCAATGATGAACATGTCATTTGCTCCTAGTTATAGTGGTTGTTGTGGAGATGGAATGTGAATAAAATACAAAACACCAAGATGGTCAGTGAGGCGAATGGCATCCTCCCATTATATCTCATGGTCTTCTTGCGGAGCAAACGATGCAAATTGAATGGGTACCTCGTCTCCGATTCCAGCCCGCCAAATGAGCAAATACACAAAAGATAGTTTTTAATCCCATCTACAGCTGGGGCGAGCTACTCCTAACGTCAGGAATTGTGCCCTATGTAAACCAAGCATCTCCCCGAACACAATTACAGTCTGTATGAGGGCCGCCCCAATGCAAATGTTGTATTTACATGGTCGATCTGAATTAGTCTAAACAAGTTAACATTAGACGTCTCCCTCATTAGCCATTAATGAACACCACTCATATTTCATAGGGTAAGCCTGCTTTTTCCCCACATCAAATATCCCTGCAGAGTTCTCCTGGTGGTTGATGGTTACTGTCCTTACAGAAGCACAATTATTGGTATTAGATTGTGAGTTTGTGAGAGCAACAGGTTCCTACAAAGTGAGTTGGATATGAATGGAAACGTAATACATCTTTACACAACAGGCCCTCTGGGGGAGAAAGGAGAAAGATTGGAATAGATCTGGAAGTTCCGGGGCATTACCTTCAATTAAAACTCTTTAAAAACGAAGCTGACAAGTGGAGGGAAGATTACATGGTGCGAGGATAATGACATTTTTATTCAGTCTAGCGTTACTTCCCTTCCGTGTAAACCCCCACCTCCGATCCTAACTCTGAATATTTCCTGCACACCTCCCCATCTGGCCCCATTTGGGATTCACACTCCAACACTGAAAGCCCCGTATCGGCTTTCAGTTTGAACTTTGGGCGAAGCAATCTCTTATCGCTTGTAAATGTCATTTGATAGCTGCAGTTACACTTCAATAACACTGGAGTAAAACGGAAAAGGTCGCATATTCAATACCATTATTTCCACCATAGTAATATCTGGATCGTAATACATGTACTTATATCTATCATTCAGAAACTAATACACGTATTTTTGAAATTCATATTTTTGATCCATACTGTCCTATAGACAGACTGATGTTACCAAATCAAATTGCAATTGAATCGTATGATTTTTTTCCACCATAGAAAATGTCAAGCTATATTTTGCAACTGTTTATGATCTCAGTGGCTCATAGTTGGAGTTTGAGATAAACAGGTCGGTACTAGCTATAGGAAGGTATTAAAATCCATAGCTGCTGAAAATATTCCATGCGTTTTGGTTGTGGTAAAGCTAAGTGAGATTACATAGCAAACCAAAACGCATGGAATATTTATAGTGGCTAAGGATCGAGAGCAGTACAGATTTTATATCACACCTATCACTTATTGGTTGGCTTATATTTGTGATGACATCGTCCATTGAGAACTTTCTGTACAACACTCCATGAGCATTGAGTATCAGTTCACAATGTTAACTCTATGGGGAAACAATACCAGTGATTGAGATACACACAAGTATTAATAGCTGGTGGGAGGATTACCCAGCCAATGAGCAGCTCATTGAGGTGTATTACGAAAAGCCGAGCAGCTCACCTGAAGAATCTGGTCTCCCTCGTGGATATGTCCGCTCCGGCCTGCCACTCCATTCGGCTCGATCTGCAAAACAAACAAAAAACACACACCATCACCTTGGCATTCAACCCCAGCGCTCACACCACTGACATATTCACAACACATGGGGACCAGGCAGCGGTGGCGGCGGCAGACACAAAAACCCCTGACAGGCGGCCGTCAGCAGCACGGCCCGAGTTGCTCGCGAGGCCCTCAAGGGCGCCTGGTTTTATGGTGTACGCTGTTAGTGCTCTCGGGTAAGGATTACATGTTGTAAGATCACCTACAGAATAGTTGGCTTTTTTGTTGTTGGTTGGTCTACTCTTCTCTATTCCTGAAATGTGGTAACGACGTGTATATTGGAGTGAACTGAGGCGGTACTGTTGCTCATAGGCTTAGCTTTACGTTTGGTTGCCCCGATTTTTGTCATCCATCGTATACAAAGTCCCCGTTAAATGTATGGAGACTCAGTAGACCACTCACTACCCATTCTTTAAAAACTGTAAGATACCATAAGAATGGTATACGGATTCAAATCCATTGTATACGGACTAAAATCCATGGTACACGGGAAAATAGTCCCCCTTTGTGCTATAGAGCAAAAAAATTCCCTATTGATATACCCTTAGTATGGAAAGTATTTGAGAAGATGGATAATAAATACAATTAATGATGGTTTTGTGGGCAGGCGGCCGCAAACCAAGAGAGGCTGATGCGTAATAATACACGAGCGTAATTTTCTATGTATACAATAACAAATAGTGTCATATACAAGCATTCAATAAAGATAATATCTTGAGAGGTAGTACAAAGATAATAAAGCTTCTATTAAAAAAACCAAACAAAAAATCCCCACAAAGCTTATATTACCACGCAATGTGTGGCACGTGTATCAAAATAAATACCACGTCAGATCCTATTAAAGATGGTAATATCGCCCGCTGGACGTATAGGGTTGGATATCAACCTTGAGGTCGTATCACACGCGCGGGTGATACCGTGATTAACCCTCCTCACTCAGACAATCACCCAGTCGCGCTAGGGTACACCTCCAGCATCCCGGACCCACCTCCAGGGCGCCTGTGGAGACTCACCTTGGTGGCCGAGCATATACAGGTGTGCTGTGCCTCTACCGCTGTGCTGGCCGAGCCACAGGACAGCACTGTGCCCATGGCTTCCTATGCCTCCAGGCGCCGCTAAGCCAGGGCCGGGGCCGAGACGGCGGCGGCGGCGGCGGGCGGCGGACGAGGAGGGCCCGTCCGCGCCCGGCTCGTACCTCCTCCTGCTCCTCCAGCTCCTGCTAGCGCCTCCTGCACCTCCTGCTCCTGCTCCTGCTGCTGCTGCCTGCTCCTCCTGGTCTTCACAGCGGTCATTTAGCCCCACACCGGGCCCGGGCGCCGGACACGGTCCCGGAAGCCACACGCCATGAGGCCGGGGCCGACAGCGCTGCTGACACACCTACTGAGCAGCTCACTGGGCGAGTGGGTCTCAGGCCGCGCGATGAATATTTCAGCCCCGTGGCTGGTGCTCGTACTCTCACGGTGGCGGCGGGTCCGACGACGTCCCGTTACGTACTCCAGGGTCTCGGTAAACGTGCGGCGGGGTCCACTCCACTCCTGTGTCCCTCCTGGAGGCGAGCTGCTCGTACAGGAGCAGGCGGCGGACACTGGTGAGTTAGTGGTCAGTGTAGACAGCGCTCCGTGTACATAGCGGGCGGGCGGGCGGGTTGGCGGCGGGCGGGGGGCTGTTTGCATCCACCTCCAGTGTAACAGGCCCAGGTCCTGTGAGCTGTACAGGAGGTGCGGTGGTGGTAGTACTCAGAGCCCAATCTCCGCTATGGCTACCTTCAGTGAGCTGCTCTTATAGTTACTATGGCCGGTGGACGGACCGCAGAAACCTACCTCAACCGCCAACAACAAGAACAACGTAAAACCCCTCCCTCCTCTTCTTCATCCCACTCTCCTGGGGGGTTCTACCGGCCCCTGCTGCCCCTCCCACGGTCACACTCCTCCTGCGGGCGCCCGGAGGACCTGCCCTGAGCCCCACCTGGATGAGAACCTGCTCCAGTGGGCTGCACCACCGCTCCAACCCGTCCCTCCCCAATACCTTACACAGTGCGTGTTCCCCAGCCTAGAATGCGCTGCAAGCAGTCCAGCAATGCTCCATCTTACCTTAAACTCCCCACCCTTCTACCACTCATACTAATGTGTGTAAGATGGAGGTGGGGTGGTAGTATCCTCCTGTGCCTGCTCCTATTCCTCCAGGGTCAGTACTATGGGTCATTATCATCACTCACCCTCTCTCCTCTTAACCACGCCACTCAACCCATGTGTGGCCCACACCCACCTGTTGCATAGAGACTTTAGAGGATGATCATCTCCGGGCCAGTCTTACTATCCCTACCTCCAGGGTGGCCCCCTTGCATCCCTCCTGCCTATAGAGGTGGATGGGTTGGAGTTAGGGAAAGACCCCCATCAATCTAGACTAATACCAAAATCTGCCTTCACCGCTACTCAGCCAACCTCTCTTACAAGGCACATTTCCCCCTCCCCCTTCTCTCTTCCCCCTTGGTCGATCCGTCCCCTTGCTTTCCCGTCCCGCGGTAGACACTGCTGTATACGCCGTGTGGTCCGGAATGAACGAGCAGTGGTCGCACTAAAAGCCCCCCCTCCCTCCCCCCTCTCTCCAGCCGCGGCCAGCCTCAAATGGCCGTCTACGAAATTGTTATGTTCACTGGCACAAAGTAGCCCGGCTCTCGTACATAATTCATCTTTTTTAAAAACGGCCGCTGGTTAAATGGGCGCAGTGACGTGTTGCTTCAACGATTAGCGCTGATGTACATAGTGCATTATTACATGGGGAAAAGGGGGAAGGACATATATGGGATTGGGTACCATGGGCGCAGGGTTTACAGTTGTAGTGGGCAATAACGGAGAAATGAGAGAGAAGGGCGGGGCTGGAGGGGAGTGAGGGAGGGAGGGAGGGAGGTGGATAGGGGGTAGGGATAGAGCTAGATGTGGGGGAGAGGGAGGGAAAGGAAGGGTGGAGGGTGAGACAAATAAAGGTTGATAGAGGGAGGGAGAGAGACGAAAAAAGGGAAGGAGAGGGTAAGAGGGAGAGAGAGAAGGAGAGAGAGAAAGAGGAAGAATGTGGATGAGATGTTACCTTCAATGGGACAGTATAGAGTTCTGTGGAATAATGAGGAGTAGACAGAAGGAGAGAGAGAGAGAAAGATGAAGAGAGTAGGAGCAGAAGAGAGGTAGAAAAGGAGGTAGTGAGATGGCGAGGGGAAGGTGAGGGAGAGAAAGGGAAAATAGATGGAGGGAGAAATGGAGGAAGGTAGAGGGGAGATAGTGTATGTGACAGATGTTAGCCGTAATTAAGAGCTGAAGGGGGCAGTAAGAGCGGAAGGCGTGTGAAAGCCACCGAAAATATGTGGAGTAATCTCACTTGGCTTTGCCTTCTGTGATTACGTAACAAACCAAAACAAATGGCATATTTTCAGTGACTACGAATCAACGGCGGTTGAGATTCTATCTCACCAATTCACTGACTGATTAGCTAATGTTTGTGACATCATCGGTCATTGAGTTGTTGTCTTTTTTTTTTACAATACTCCATGTGCGTTGAGTATGACTTCCCAATGCTAAGTCTATGGGTAAAAACACCAGCCGGGGTGAGATATATCGACATACTTCACAGGAGATAACACCACACCTGCATTAAGTCTCCCTCCACTGTCTGGACAGTTATGAGCCGACGTCTGGGGCCCTCAAGGAGAGTGGGGCCGACTTAGGCGGCGATTCTAGACTGTGAGATTACAGGCCTAATGAGGACCGCCCCACTTCATCACGCCCGCCGTTACGCCTGCGCACTGCCTCATTTGGCGTTCACTCGGCCGACGGTGGCGCCACCAGGCGATGATGAATGTGTTCGTCCCTGATGTAAGTAAATCATGCGGCGGTGGCTATATGTATGTGGCCCGGTGGAAATAATAGCTCTCCCCTCCTTAGATCGCCGCCGCCAAGAAAAGTTAGCTTGGAGAGTGGGTGGGAGAAAATACAGCTATTTATCTATTGCATGGCTCATGCGATATGGCTCTGATGGTTGGAGTGACAAAAATCATACACATCGAATATTCTAGCTTTATATGTGTTTGCCCCAAGATATATCTTTGGTTATCGTAACAATAAACACTCATTTGTTGTATACAAGTAGGAGGAATATGTGATGTTGCGCTCGTAAAAAGGCTGATGTTCTAATTGAAATAAATATACTTGCAAATTAGAAATTGCCACTATTTTGTGAACCAACAATCTCAGGTTTTAACAAAACCTTCAACATAAAGATTTCAGCTATGTTTCTTGTGAATTGGCATTTGGCCCATCACATAACCTAAGTTTGGGAGCCATGTGGTGCGTTATGTAGTGTATCCTTCACTCTCCCTTCACTCTCCAAGCATATAGCATGGTGTTCATTATAGTATGCAACACCTAGACCTCTGCATGGGGAATGCACTTACTCTGGAGCGCGGGTGGGGTGGGGGTGGGTAGAGTTTGTTAACAAGGCTGGGGATCGGGTAGACTTGCTCAAGTCTTTGATTTTGAACATTCATGAAATAATTCAACAATATTAGGATAAAGTCAGGGATGTCAGTTTGAGGTCACGAGAAAAAGGAGTTTGGTGCATTAGAGAGACTGAACAAATGTGGGAAACTCATCAATGTAGGTCACAGAATAGGAATGAGGGTCTGTGGGGAGGTTGAAATCACTGTTTCATTGGCATGAATGGGGCTCAATTTAACCTTCTTAATAAAAGAAAAATAAGTTGATAAACTGGAAATGAAAACAAGGATGTCCATGAAAAGACAAAAAACAAATTGCCATCCCTGTAAAGTACATTACAGTATGCAACTTTCCCCTGACCGGTCTCTTTTTTTTCTTCTTTTTTTTTACAAATTTATTTTCGACTATTATCAGCCCATCTCTAGAGACATGTTTTACAACGACAAAGAGGCAGGACTCAGCCCAGGACTGAGGCCAGTCTAGGGATCTGGCTGGCTGAAGGTCTACACGGGTTGCATTCCACAGGTGGTGTGTGGGAGTGGGCTGAGGCGCTGTCGGTCAGAGGTCAGGCTCTGGTCTACGTCAGGCTATGAGCAGCTCACACGAGCAGCTCTGGATCCTTATCGCCTGTTTTATCGCGGGCCGGGCGCTGGGCAGGCCGCTGACCGATCACTTGACCATCCCCGGCCCGGCCTGACCTCCCCCTCTCCCCGCCTCCCATGGCAAATCAGGACGAGCTGCTCCGTGCACAGTAGCGCCGAGCAGATCCGCACCTGCTCAGTGAATCTGCCCACAGCACTGCTCACAATGCGGTACCTCCTCCACATGAAACACCCAGTTTATTATCCGTCCGTTACAAAGTTCCTCTTTGAAATATATAGGGTCGCAGCAACGAACGAGTATAGAGACTCTTAGGTCATAGTAAACCACTAACTAATGTTTCTTTGTTGTCAGAAACTAGAACCATTGATTACCGATTTGATACGCATTAATGGCAGGGTCAAAGCCATTGATTATGGGAAAATAGTCCTGGAGAGCAAAAATGTAGGCCCCAATAATATACCCTATAAAAATATGGTGATGCAATGGATTGTATATGCAGTGGTATAAACAGCGAAAATATCACTTTTATTGCGTATGCTTTGGTTTCATTAGGTACCGTAATGCTCTCAACCAATGAGATTCCGATATATTTCCACGTGACTGGCACGTGTCAGCCGATGAGCAGCGATGCTATTTACAACACAAACAACACTGATCGGAGAGCCAGCCTCTTTGTTTTTTGTTTGATTTAACGTTGAGTCAAGAATTACAGGTCCTTTCCAGAGTTTCTAAAATATAAGCTTTTCTCGTTGATCTTACACCACAAGGGAGATCGAATCTACGAGATCTCATCCCTACACATTTACAAATGTGAACACGAACTCACAACCTTGAGATTATAATTCTAGTGCTCCTAATCACTGAGCTAACTAACCAACTCCATGACAGCCTAATAATGCAGAGCATATATTTCTAATTCTCTCCCATGGCCTCCTCTGGCCTGCTGCTCTCTCACGTGTTGCTCAGATGATGCTCACTTGTATATCTCTATGCGCGGCCCCCGTAATAACCCACAAAACGAGGGGCCCCTCACTGGGACCTGCACCAATGGCCGGGTTACGCGTCCTATAACTCAATACAAGCCTCCAGCGGCCGCCAGTTACAAGGCTGTCATAAATTAATGAGCTGCTCTCTCCGTAGAGACATACCCATGACAGTTGCCCCGAGGGTTTCCGCCGGGCTGCCCAAGGATTCTAATTAGGGCTAATTTGCTGCAGGTGTGACGGAATATCCCACCCGGTGAAAGGTGCCCCTACTGGTGGGTAGAGTGGAGGGGTTGTGGACTTTTTTGGTTGCTTTGTTTGTTTGATTTAACGTCCACTTAACCATTACAGGTTCTTACCAGACTTTCTCATGGTTTTCTTTACACCATAAGGTTAGTGATCAAATCTATATAATGAATTAAAAAATCTCATCCTACACATTTACCGAGGTCAGAGTTCTTTTACTTCCCACACCACATAGATGTGGTATGAGAAGGATTGACCTTTGATATAGCAGTAAAAATCTACCACTACCGGGGATGATGGAGGAGAGTGGCTGCAATGGGACTCGAACCCACAATCTTGGGATTACAAGTTCAGTGCCTTAACCACTGTGCTAACTCCCCACCCCCCCCCCCCTACTGGTGGGTATAGAGTGGGAGGGCTGTGGACTGGCTGGAGGGTGAGTGGGAGGGTAAGTAGGGGCAGGTAAGGTGTGAGGTGTCTGTATTGGTGAACGTCGGCTCGCCGTGACTCGCGTTGTAACGGGTAACGCATGGGAGATCAAAAGAGATCGGGTGTGATGGTTGATGTCCGGTTGTGACGTCATTGACGGGGTGTGACCTGACATGCGTGTGGCGCATTCTAGCGAAGAGTAAAGAAGACAGAGAGATAGAGATAGAAACCCAGTCCTTTGTATCCTGATAGAATAGGAGCTTAGTTTAGTGTTAGTTTGGTTGATTTAACGTCCAATAATAGCAATTAAGACTTACTAGACCTTCTAGCTATACCCTGTGGAGGTCAGGGTATTACCTGAAGATCTCGTCCAATAAATTAAACCCAGGAATTTCCAGTTTAAAGGTTATAGCAATAGGGACTATTTCTTTGCTCTTTATTACAAAGGGACTATTTTTCTGTATACAATAGCTTTGAGGCCGGGTACCACAGATTTGAATCCCTATACCATGGTTATGGTATGGTACAGTTTTTAAACAATGGGTAGAGGTTTACTGAGTCCCCATACATTCTCAATTGGTACTTTGTATACCATGGATAATAAAAGGGCCTGAAACCAGTCTAGAAGGGGGAGAGTCGGTTGTCGGGCGGTGTGGCGGCTACCTGATGCTGTACACGGGCTCCTGCCGGAGTCGATGGCGAGTTGCTCGAGCCTGATTCGTACTGACAGGCCTGATGGTCCCAACCAAACGTCCCGTGAAATCAACTGGGCGAGCGCGGCGCGCCTGGCTGCCTTGTTTACACCACACAACTGGACAAATTTGATCAAAATTGAAATCAGATTTTTCAATCAGATTGTTTGTGTGCGCTTACTGTGGGTAGGGGGCGACACTGTGTGAGCAGTTCCGTGCGCGCACCTCCCACTGCGCACCTCCCAGTGCGCATGCGCTTTGTCAACACCACAGGCCAAGGTAAATCACACTTCCGGCCATTTAGCCCGCGCCATGCATCACGGGAATGGTGGCGTAAACTCTCGCGAGGTGTCGCTAGTCTTTGTCAGGCAAACAGAGTTGGCTTCTTTTTGCCAGTCTTTCCCTTCGCCTCTCTCCTCCCTCCTGCTCTATTTGTATTCTGCCGACGGCACGTTCCTTTCAGTCACCACACGGCTCAGCCTAGGATATCTTAATACAAGATTAATTAAAGTGCTTTTTAACCCCTAGCAACCAAGTAGCAACAGAATAGAGAGCCAGATTCCATCCTTATATTTCTTTTTTATAACCCTATTCTTTGGGGAATTTTCAAGAAAAAGGGACAAACAAAAACAGGCTACTTTGTCTCAAGGCGTGATGACCAATCTCGTGTGTGGGGGCTTTTTTTGTCATATTTTTTTTTACCATTCATAATCCTAATTCTGCGCGGGCTGTTTGGAGTCAGCTGTGGTTGACGGGACGGTGTGTGCATCTGACATGGACCGCCGAGAAGCTCAAGAGGGGCTCGGAGCACCTCAGAAAGCTCCTGGTACTGGTGTGTGTGTGTGAGAGATAGAGAGAGAACGGGCGGGGGTTGATAACGAAACAAGAAAGCTGCTCGCGAAAATGGGAGCTGCTCATCAAGTTAAGAGCTGGCCGCTAAAAAAAAGACAAGGACGTAAAAGAGCGGTGGCTCGAGGCAGAGAGGGACAGAAGCTAGTTTTATAGGCTGGAGGAGTCGCTCGCTGCTCCCGTCCTACACCATTAGGAGCAGCTCAGGTCTATGTCTATTCTCACCGGTACAAATTAGCCCCCGGTCAACAGGTCTGCACGAGATACAGCTTGAGTTACTCCGAGCTGCTCACTGAGTGTACGCGGTGTTATTACCTACAATATATACTCCTCATTCAGGGTGTGAGTACAGCCTACGGAGATTTATCTCACCCCTGGAGTTTCTGTCTCATAGGCTTAACATTGGGAACTCATTCTCCATGCCTCTACAAGTATTACCGTCCGCTCCTCATGGTTTATATCCTGTGCATCGTACATTGTCTAATTGTCTAGGGGTGAGATAAACATAGAAAGCAACTTGTTTTAGTTAAAGTCATCTTTCTCCAACTCGTTTGAATGCTATGTGATGTTCACTCGGCCATCGCCTCGTTCATATCACTCCACATCAAACTCCTGCGGAACGACGACATTGACCAAAACTTGTTGGTTTCTTTTTTAATAACACTGTGTGGGATAGGTATTATTAAGCGAAAATACGTTTCCTTGTTATCATATACCTAAAAAGTACGAAAGAGCGCGCATTCTTAGCTTAATATCACTTGGAGATCTATATCACATGTGCAAGTAATATGTATAAGTATCCTGTGTGTAATCTCACGATGACTCTGCCTATGACCGCAGGCGAACCTCCACGGAACCCATTTTCATGCAGTATTTTATGTTGACGGCCAGTGTTCGAAGTCTCGTATTACGACTGCAATCAAGGTGATGGAGACTGGGATTATGACGGGGGCGGTCGGAGGGCGAGTCGGGGCGGGGCGGGCGGAGGGTGGGGGGCTCCCGGCGGCAGTTGGAGCAGTCGCAGCGGCAACAGGTGACAGGGGAGGTGAGGTGGGTCCAGCCAATCTTTAAAGCCACCTCCTGAGTGGTTGATAGCAGCCCGACTTAATCCAATCTGTATTACACGGTCAGATTATGATAAACAACAAACCAGCTGTGTGTTTGGGAGTGCGGGGAGAGCTTGGAAAGGTAAGTGGGTGGATTTGGGGGTTGGGATGATGGGTGGTGGGTGGTGGGTATTACGTATTGTGACAATGTTTGAAGCCGATGTAATTAAAATTGCACAATCGCATAGTCGGGTGCGGAAAGGGGAGATGGGATGAGGGAGGGAGGTGAGTTGAGAGAGATGGGGAGGAAGGGGAGGGAGGGAGGGAGTGGAGGGAGGGAGGGAGGGAGGGAGTGGAGGGAGGGAGGGAGGGAGGGAGGGAGGGAGTTGAGGGAGGGAGGGAGTGGAGGGAGGGGGGACGGACGGACAGAGGGACGGAGGGAGGGAGGGAGAGACTAGGATGGAGAAAAGAAGGGAGAAAAAGGAAAGAAGCAGGGTGTGATGGAGAGAAGGATGGTGAGAAATTGGGGAGGGCAGAAACTAGTAGGAAATGAAGGTGTGACAATAGGAGGCTTGAAGCTGTGAGAAAGCGAAATGAAACTAGGAAGCAAGGAAATCAAACTGGGAGGGAACTGGAGAGGGAGGGAAGGAGGGATTCCTTTCCCAAGTGTCGGTGTTTGCCATCTCCGCCGATCGTCATGAATGTTTCATGTCGACATAAACACAAATTTCATTGCAGAGGACGTCCAACGTTGCGGGTTGGCTGGCTGGTGGGTGAGTGGGCGGGCGAGCGGTTGGACGGACGGGCGGGCGAGTGCACAGGGCGAGCGGGCGGGCGGGCGGGCGGGCGGACGGCCGATAAGCCCCTGTCCTGATCACCCTCGTCATACCCGACTTATCTGTGAATTTCGGGCTCCCTGCTCACCCGGCTTCCCCAGTTGATTGGCCCCCGAACCCTCGGTTGTGTCGGCCGTTCTGATTGGCCGCTGGCAGGCTCACTCTCGCCCCCTGGTGAGGGTGAGTGACACCGACTCATGACGGGACATATTGGCGGGGATCAGGGTCGGGATGGCCGGCATTATGGTGGGATCGTGTACGGCCTGGGTGGGATCTCCCCTCCATCCTGCCCCCTCCCTCCTCCGCCACCCCCACCACCCATTACACCATGTCATGTACCTTTTACAGCACCCAACTACACACAATCTGTCAGGAAGCCTCCTCCATAGCATCTACCCTCCCATCCCGATAGGGGCCATTCATGAAGTATATACATGTACACCCTAAAAGAGTGGGGGTGTAGGAGTAGGGTCAAACATTTTTAAGTTTTGCTTATGCCCCGTCTTTGTTCTATTGCATACAAGATTGAGAGTGGGTGGGAGATAAAAAAAGAATCAGAAAATTTGCGTACGTACTATATAAATGGCCCCATATCAAATGAAATATATTTAGCAAGGCTTAAACTTGCCAAATTGGAATTCCAACCACATCCATCGTATCTCTTCCGATATTTTATCTCCTCCGATATTTTCTTTTTATGTGCTCTCAAGATTCAAGTCTGAGGTGTTAGAATTCCACGCTATGGACAACAACACTAAAGATGGACTCTAAAGATGGACTCGCCTATGAAACGAGATGATTATAAAGAGGAATTCCTTTTTTCAAATAATATAATATCCATAATTCCATAGACCAACCACCAACAAGAATAAACATTCTAAGTAGGTCTTTTTCCATACCATTAAAAAGAAAGCAATATATAGGTTATACATTTATATATTTTACACGGCTTCACCTTGTGAATTACTACGCGATTCAAACGAGATGGGATACGAGATCTAACCCTAAACCTTCATAGGTTTCCTCAAAGATATACTGTATATACATGTACTACATCAATAAGCTGAGAGCAAGCATACCTCCGATACGAAGACGTCTGTAATATCTGCCACTGCAGAGCCGTAACACAAGGTGAGGCCAATCTTCTCGGACGGATGCCTGCGTGTCAACGTCACTTCCTGTGGAGACAAAAAAGCGCGGGAATATTAGTTAGAATCAGAACAAATAACCAAACATATCAGATATGAATGGAACCTTCCATAATACAATCCCAACCATCAATAATGATGAGATTGTGAAGCAGCAGACGTATCAATTGTGATACGTTGATACTGGCAGGTGGTGGGAATTTTAGATCAGCAACCATCACCACTCAGAGATGCTTGATGGTAAAATGAGCGGGCATTTGCCATGACACAATCCGTATTTATGGAGGGTCTGTATGGGGAACTCCAGCCAGTAAAGGCGATGCAGCCGACAATCTAAACCCCCTCTCCCACCACTTGCATTCCGACAATGATAGGTATTACTTCTCGTCTGAATGCTCAATTGAGGCGCTCCGCTCGTCCTCTGGGATCTGTGGTTATTCGCCATAAACTGACAATGAGCAGCTCGTAGTACGCCGCACCAACTGCTCACTCTTCACATGATCTGCTCACTGTTGTAAGTATAATACATTGAGCTGAAGGAGATGCCCCCCGGGGTCTGATTCTTCATGGCGGGACTATGGATATATAAAGCCGGGCCCCCACCTACCACGATGGTCTACGACATACTCCCCGATGGCTACCATTTAAAATGCCCAAATCGTAGCCTATCGGAAGGTCCCAGAATCGTAGACCTATGTCGCGATCCAATCTGTGAATTATACTCGACGACCACAATATCTTTCCGATAGGCTACGATACCCTATTACAGGCTACGAAAAATGTTGGATTTTATCGAGACCTCTACGATTGGCGTTTTCAATCGCAGCCTATCGCAGCCAATCGCAGAAACCTGGTCCACCTACCACGATTTTTACTGACCTCACGCTAGAATTGGTATGGTATCGGGAAGGCAGTCGTAGTGCCCATCGGGCGCAGAATCGTGGTAGGTGGGAGCCTAGCTTTACTGTCAACCGTGTAGCATCGAATAGCCCGCAAGATCATAGGTGGGTCACCATAGGGGAGGAAGAGGATGAGTGGGTGATAATAGGGAGATAGGTGTGGATAGGTGGGTGATAATAGGGAAGGAAGGTGAGGATAATTAGGTGATTACCAGGAAAAATGCGAGGATAGGTTGGTGATGATGGGACCCATCCATACGAAAAATGTGAGACCCATCCACACTCTCAATCTTGTTTGCTGATGATAGTCATGCGAAAATAGGAAAGAAATGTGAAGATAGGTGGGTGATAATAGGTGGAAGAGCTGAAGATAGGTGGGTAAAAATAGGGAATATGGGTGATGATAGATTGTTCGTAACAGGAGATATAGATGATTATAGGGGAGGTGATAATAAGGAAAATAGGTAAAAATAAGTGGATGATAATAGGGGAGATAGGTGGGCAGTAATAGTTGAAGATAGGTGGGTGATAATAGGGGACTGGTTCTACACACCACACACACGAGGATTAGTTTTAAAGCCTACAGGGGTATAATGGTAAAGCCTAGAGGACCTGTCACGGAGAGGACATTTAAGCTAGTTAGAATTCTCGTAGTTTCACTCGGCAGACGGCTGCCTTCTGTTTATCGCACCATGGTTGACCATAAAGGCGCATTTAGCCCCTGATGCATGGTGTGAATAATGCTCCTGGAGTGCGCGATGCTGACGGCTCCAGTACTTCTCTGAAGTCGCTCCTCCCGGATCTTCACCAAGGAGGCGAGTTTATCCCACCCCTGGTATTTTTGTCCCAAGGGCTTAACACTGGGAACTCGTTCTCCATTCCCCTATAAGTATTGCAGTTCATTCTCTATGGTTGATATTCTGTGTGTTGTCCATTCTTTTAGTGTGTACATGGGTGAGATAAATACAGAAAGCAACTCGTTTTGGTCAAAGAAGTTTTAATGCTGCGTGATATTCAATCGGTTCATTCACACACTCCGCATCAAACTCGTGGAGAACAACGATTTTGACCAAAATTTGTTGGTTTCTTCTTAAATACTCTATAAACTACGACCGTAAAATTTACCACTACCAACAAAACCTCTTAGAATTACCAAAAATCTAAATTAACCATGAGGTAATATTGTCCATTATAGAGTATGGTTCTGCTGATACAACCTACTTTGAAAGATTTCTCACGAGACCCAAAGACAAGATTTGTTTTACTTGTCCTACGTATGCGAGCGGCACTCGGGACACAGACCCTAATATATGGCTTTTCTGTGTGTATATATTGAAGTCCATTAATAACTTTCCACTCGTCCTCCTACCAACCAGCAGGCCGGAAGTATGGCGCTTTGGCTGCGTGCCCACGCCCTTTCTCGCGAGAGAGAGCGAGTGGGAAAGGGGGTGTATATGGGCCGAGGTTCCCAGACCCACACATGCAGCTCGGGTATAGCCGGCCTGCCCACTAATCCTTACCCTACCCCCCCGTAACAGCGGCCGGCGCACAATTTCTGGCCCGTTATGAATTGTCGCGTAGCTATGCCAGAAATGGCCCCATCAGTCTTTGCCGCCCCACTGAATAATGGCCAGGCTGCTAGTGGTGGTGGTAGTGGTATGGTGGCGGTGGCGCTATTGGTATGCTGTTGCACAGGGGTGATGATGGGGTGTGTATATATATATAGGTGGAAATGTTGGTATTGAGACTTGGCCGTAAGTGTGGCGCATAAAGCTAGAGTGGTTAGTGTAGAAGTGTGGTTGATATTATTCCATGTACTGGTATCGAAATCTGTTGGGCAGACTTTATGGTTGGTGAACATGGTATATATGTTTAAGTGAGTAACGGTTAGTATTAAGGACAACTGATGGTAGTACAAAAGAGAGTTGATGGTAAGTATGTTGGGATGGTAGCAAAAACAAATAGTGGTTATTTAGGGCTAGAAATAGAGGGGTGGTTGATGTAGTGTATTGTATAAGGGGTGCTGATCGTAGTGCAGAGGAGCATATCTAGTTTAAGGGGCGTTGATAGTACTGTAGATGGTAATAACTAGTGCTGCATGATGTGAGGGATAGTGTAGAGGGTAACAGCTAGTGTCAATTGATGTTGATGGTAGTGTAGAGGGTAACAGCTAATGCTAAAGGATGTTGATGGTAGTGTAGAGGGCAACAGCTAGTGCTAAAGGATGTTGATGGTAGTGTATATGGTAATAGCTAGTGCTAAAGGATGTTGATGGTAGTGTAGAGGGTAATAGCTAGTGCTAAAGGATGCTGATATCAGTGTAGACGATAAATCATAGTCTTGAAGACGATGGCGTTACGTCGAGAATGGGAGTAAAGTACACCAGGACCTGCTTTGACTTTCAGCATTCTTGTTACACCACTCTGCCCACCTCCCTGCAGCCTTTTATGGGGTCGCAGCCTTCTCCTCGCAATCGGCGTATAGAAATATGAGAGCGGCCCACAGAGCGATCATGTTTCTACTATACGTTATAAACGTGATAAACTCGGTACGTGTGGAGAATGCCTGCTGAGACCTCACAAAGCCACCCTATCACCTCCAGCAGTGCTTTATATCACGTGCGGACCGAGAGATATATAGATATATATCCCAGGGCTGAACGGGGTTAAAACAGGCGCCAAGCAACCTTTATTATTATATACCTATGCACGAACTTCCATGAAATACTACCCGCTGCTAGGGGTGTAGTATTAATAATGTTCAGGCGCACTGTGCATGTAGTGAATGTTCGGGCGCACTGTGCCCGTAGTGAATGCCTTCGATCAACAGGCCATGAATCAATGACTTTGTAAGTACATAAAATGACGTTTTTTTCATGATATTTAGGTATATGATGATAAGGAGAGGTAATGATGCAGCCATTTGATGCAGGTTATTTCCTATCAATTCAAAACATTGAAGGTGGATACCTCCACACCGCATGGTATTTTTCATAAGCTGGAAGTTTGAAGCTACTCTGTATGTGTGATTCCAACAGAGATAAAACCATATGCTGGCGGGTAGCCCCGAGCAGCTCCGAACAGCTCCGAGCAGTTCCGAGCAGTTCCGAGCGGTTCCGTCCACTAGAGGTATAGTAATCCGGTATAGCTGGCCATGGCTCGGCATTCAGCTGCCAAACCGAGATCTAATTTGGATGGGAGACTCGGCGCACCCAACGCCGGTGTAACGGGTTGGGTTTCACTACACACGCCATCATTTTGTCATTGCAGTCGTTCACTTCCGGCGCCCAGCCAGCTAACGTTACACGCGGCGCGGAGAGGGAGCATCACCAAACAGACAGTTGGCTTTTATTCCTCCGGGCCAAAACAGAATTTACAGGAAATAGAAGTATTCTCCATTATGGAACCAATCTGGCTTATACCCATAGAATGAGCAGGAGGGACTTAGCTGCCTTTTAATATGATTGCATGGCCCTGCGTGAGGATTCCCCACTTTTCCTGGTCTGAAATATGATTGCTGTTTCCCCACATACAGCCCCCTCATTAATCCTGCTAAAATATTCATGGCTTAATCACTCATATAAAAATCTCATCAATTCTGCCTTGCATTCAATTAAAACAAGTCTTCCTTTTCAGGCACGTCTAGCTTGGGATGGAGTCGGGCGTCTTGGCAATGGTGATTAATTCGTGGGAAATCCAAGCAAAAACACTGTGGAAATTATAGAGGAAACCTATGATAGTCTAGGGTCGGAGCTTGTATCCCATAAAGTTTGAATTGCGTAGTAATTCACAAGGCGAAGCGATTCAAACGAGATGGGATCGAGCTCTGACCCTGCACTTGAATGGGTTTCTGAATTTATCTCAGCTTTCACATTGACTAATGGGCTAACATTTATGACATAATCCCCCATTTCATATTTTTCCTAAATATCTCATGGGCGTTGGATACGAGTTCCTCATGATACCATACAATGATACGAGTAACCCTATGGAGAATAAAAACACCAGGGGTGAGATAAAGGCTCTTTATCTCACCCTAGATATTTTTTCTCCATAGACTTAACATTGGAAACTCGTATCTAACACCCATTAGATATTTAGGAGATATATCCAATGGGGGATAATGTCACAAGTATAAGCCCATTAGTCAATATTAAGGGTGAGATAAATTCAGAAACCCATTCAAATTTAGGGTCAGAGCTCGATCCCATCTCATTTGAATCACATAGCAATTCACGCGGCTTCGCCTTGTGAATTACTACGTGATTCAAACTCGATGGGATACGAGCTCAGACCCTAAACTTTCATGGGTTTCCTCTATAATATAGCAGCGGGTGGTGATGTATGGGGGTGTATGTAAGCAGGCCGTACCCGTATACAGCACACCCACCCGCTGAGCAGCTCGCCCTCATTAAACATACATCCCCGAGCTGCTCGTGACCTGGCCGGGTCCTGACCCGCCCGAGGTGGCAGCAGCTCGGCAGAAATCTACGTTAGATTCTGCCTCTCCTCACTCAAGCTTTCCCTGTAAGGAGGGCAAGGGTGCAACTACAGGCGTTAATGTGTGGCATTGGATGGACTTTTTATTAGAGAAAATAGTTATGGGGCCATACATAAAGCACGTACTCACTGAGGGGGGAGGTAATTTCTTTCTTGAATTTTGCGTATGCTTATTATCTATTCTGTTGCGTACAAGATTGAAGTAGGGTGTCAACATTTTCAGAAAATTTGCGTATATGTACTATATGGATGATCCCCAATTATAACCATATATTCATGCTTTTTCAACATGATAGTCAATGTGAAATATTCTGATCCTGCAACTTTAGCATCCTTTATCAAAGCTTATTGAGATTTGAGGTTTGCTTGGAAATAGAATCATGCTGAAGCACAGTAAAACAACAAGAAATGATACCCTTCGTTATTAATCTATATTTGATTTTATACGCCGCAGTGACATTCAGTGATACATCCTGTTGGGTCTCAGTAACACGAAGGACAGCGCCTTGGGAATAACATCCAGTGATGAAGTCACTAGTCTCCATCTTGGTGTGACACTTTTATATGAGTGTGGACCCTCAGTGCAACCCTTAATAACACCCAATTGCCTCACGCCCTATCCTTACACCTCCCAGTTTACGATCCCACGCCTTATGAGTACAGGTATTGAGACCATTGTCTCATGCACTATGCATTGGTGACCTCGGGAGCGTGCACGGGGCCACCCGGCACCCCGCTGCCGGCCGCTGCACGCCCTCAGTCCGTCAGAATAACGCAGAGTTACGAGCCACATCGCACCCCGCGACACAATCGAGAAGCGCCCGTTACCGATATTAATCAGAGAGGATTAATATTGAATACAAGGCCGCCGCCGATACGCAGCGGGTGCGTGTGGGGGTGCGTGAGTGCGTGCATGCGTATGCGCGTGTGTGTGTGTCTGTGTGTGGTATGAGTTTGATAAATACGCAATATCATAGAGGAAACCTATGAGAGTTTAGGGTCAAAGCTTGTATCCCATGGAATTTGAATCGCGTTGACTAATGGGCTACTAATTGTGACATAATCCCCCTTTGGATATTTTTCCTAAATATCTCATGGGCGTTGGATACAAGTTCCCAGTGTTAAGTCTATGGATAAAAAATACCAGGGGTGAGTTAACAAACTGTTTCTGATACTACTGCGCGTATCATCCATATAGTTGGCACGGAGTAATATTCGGATACTGCATACTACTTTGCATGTGAAGAACTCTTTTTTCCGTAATCTTCGCCCAGTGAACTACATACCTTCTGTAGGTTTTCTATGGAGGCCTCGTATGCGGAGACTTGCTATCAGGCTGATTAAATACGTCTCTGAGAGACTGACTGTTGTTGTTTGTTTCTATGTCCTGTTATCAGTATACGCATTCTCTATAAACATTTTTAATATCCACTATTCATCTGTACTTTTTTTAAAGTTTCTTTATTATATCTCTCATAAGCATGCGGGTTTTTTTCAGAAATAACTCATGCATACATAACTTATAAAAAAAACATTACATTTCTTCAGTCAAGTACACCCTAGCAAAACCCAGAAACGACCGGAAAACTGACACCTCTGCTTGAATGAGAGAATAAACTCGCTGTGTTATTCATTTTGACCGGTGAGCACATAAAAATAGCACAGATTCACGGTTGCTTCTATAAACAGAGATGGCAGTCGTGAGCCAAAAAATACGAGCAGAAGAGAAGCTGTAGAAGAGGTCTGCGGTCCGTTCAGGTGAGTTGCTCCGAGCAGGTCTGAGCCGGTAACTCGTAGAGACGTGAAGCGAGTCAGTGTCTGGTATCGACTGGCACGTCTCTGATACGACCACACGGGGACCACACACCCACACCGCCCGATACCGTGTCCCCCGGGCCGCCCGCCCGCCCGTCCCGACCCACAGCGACGTCCGGGACCGTGTGTGTATGTACCGGAACAGGCAAAGAAGGGATGCCGAAACGGATAGAAAAAATGTATTAAAATAAATTATAAAAAATTGAAAGGTCATCAGTGTGGGACGTACGAGAGAAGGCTTGGTATTGAGTAGTGATATGGGAAATATTGCAAAAAGAAAATGAATTTTAAAGGGCAGTGTATTATTGGAGAATAAGGCATCTTGTGCAGTAGTGATAGGGCAAATAATGCAAATCACGGTATCTAGTGGTTCTATTACCAGTTGCCTTGCTGCATCACGTATCTTTCTTATCAGCCTTATCTTGATCTCCTTATCATATGACCCTGACAGTTGATAGTGCGCACAAAACCAAGACACAATGAAGCCATCAGCAATGGCGGACAAGAGAGCGGAAGGAACAGACAATGCGTGTTGGTTTGTCCTGTCATTCTATAGCCGTCCAGGTTGTCCACTTTCTGTATACTACTAAGACGTCGCACTGCAGAGGCAGCAGTGGATGGATTGAGGTCAGGGGCGGGATTTCTCATATTTCACAGGAGATGTGACAATGAAAACACCACTTTCAGGCATATCCAACATTACATAGTGGTGCCACTTAGTGATTTTCTAATACTGATGAGTATCAATGCAAACTGGTTTCCTGTTACTAATTCTAATCCAAAATGAGTGAAATATAATGATTTTTCGAGTTGGATCTAACCCAGATTCAGATTCCTGAGGTCATAGGTGACCAACATGGCAAGTTTCATGGAGTAGACTCTCGCCGAATCAAACACCCCTTCTTTAAGCGTATTTTTGACACTTTCCTCTCCTACTTTTACTGCCCGGTGGCGGCCCACTCAGCTCCAGGCTGGGGATTAAAGAAGAAACCAACAAGTTTTTGTCGTCGTTCTCTACGAGTTTGATGGGAGTGATATGAACAAGGCGACAACCGAGTGAATATCACATAGCGTTCAAATGAGTTGGAAAATGATGACTTTGACCAAATAAGTCTGTATTTTTATCTTACCCCTAATAAAAAACCGTCATAGACTTAACATATGGAAATTTTATGTGGCAGGCCGTGACATAAAGTGTTTTTTTATGCCACTAGAGTAAAACAATATTGACCAATCAGAGAGCAGGATGTCAGCTACTATGAAAAAAAGTTCTGTTGGTCATCGACTCAATATTTATCTTATAGTAATACAAAAGCATAGACGAGGTAGGATAAATACGAAAATTACCAGAGATAAAACCAGGGGTGAGATAAAACCAGGTCCCTCCAGCCCCATCTGCCCGCTGGAGTCCCCTCCTCCAGTGCCTGGACCCCTCTCAGCCCCCCCCCCCCCCACCCCCTCCCTCACCGCCTCCAGCACATTGTTATTCTCACGGCGCCCCTGTCCACGTGTCTACGCCAATCCCCTTTGTCGGCTGATAAGATCCACCGACAGTGCTGATAAGGGACCGGGGCACGACATCGCTACACGCGGGGTCGGGTACAGGGGGGAGGGTGTAGAGAAGGGAGGGTGGAGGGGGTTAGGGAGCATAGGGGATAAGAGGTGGCCCACGCAACGGGACAGCCTGTGAGGTTGGGTTTAAAAAAAAGAGATCTATTGAGGATTAATAAGGAACTGCATCGGGATCCATAGCCACTGACAATATTCCATGAGTTTTGGGTGTGGGGTAATCTCACGAGGCATCGAGTGCGGTTCAAAATTAAAGAGATGAATTCAATAGGACAACAGAATATACATGTGTCGTGTGGGATATACGAGTATGATATGATATTTGCGCTTCACGTAATCGTCATGCACTTGTGTATCCCGAGGTTGTGTTTCTGTGCATCTTCAGACGTCAGAGTATCTATAGATGACTGTGTTGATTACCAACCAATTCGTTGTGTTTGCTAATTTTATCACTTTGTATATTCACCTTTTGCAAATCATATTTCCATGCATTAAATACTATGTTGATCTATATAGTGTTTGAATCATCCTCACTAACGCACGGGAACAAAGGAAGACGAAGTTAAGACAGTTGTCTTTTTCCTCTTAAAGATAATGTCATATATCACCTGTGGCAATATTCAATGAGAGATTTTTTACCTACTATATTTAAAACGGTAGAATTCCGTCGAATCCGCTTGAAGTGGCTCCCGCACATAGAGACATAGTGAACCAGACCTAGGCGTGGAGATTGAAGAGCCACGAGAGTGAGAATCTCGTGGATGGAAAAACTAGAATCTGTTCTTCTTTTTTGTAGATCTATTGGCAGAAATACCTTTTCTCTTATGATTTATTTAGAGCCATGCCGAAATCAAAGTTTAGTAATGTAGTTTTTCTGATCTGCTAATCTCGAGATAAAGTAATGAGACCACTACGCTGGTAGTCGGTAAAATCGGTGTCACATGAAATGATGCTTGGGATCGTTGATAGTTTCCGGTATCAATAATAGGGGGTGCCACTAAGCCCTCACCCTATCAAATACGATGCGACGAAGTCGCTAGTTCTTGTAAAAAAAGTGACCCGCAATAAACTTCTAAATTCCAGGTTGAAATCAGAAACACATGATATCTATGGTGTGAGGTGTTGGTTAAATTCAGTTGTATTTCTCTTTTTCTTATTTCGTAATTCATGGAGATATAGTGGGACTGGAATTGGAATTGTGGTTGGTCTCAGGAGGTGCCCTATGGTGGGGGGCACTGACAATGAAGGCATAGGGGAACACCATCTACCATCTACACAATGAGCCCTAGGATTAAGGTGTTGCACTTGGGTTGACCCGATCCGGTCACAGAAACGGCCATGTGGTGGAGATTGCTCAGTGAGGCTCTTTGGGGACTGTGGGGGGAGATTGGTACCACCGCTGGGACCTAGCATGATGGATGAAGTGGTCTGTCATCAGGGTGTGCTCCTGTGGGGAACCAGCCATATTTGGATCGGATTAGGCGGGGTATAGGCCGAATTTAGTCCCGTATGTTGACTTAGAGAGGTCTACCGCGCCAATGACCTGAAATAACCCTCGGCGTTTTTATGCAACTTACCCCACCACATCCCCCATCTACATCACTGGGGGAATTTTATAGATGATTATTGTAGTTCCTCAGAGTAAAAACCACTTTCCTTTTATAGGCACGTTGCCCGTATCATAAGGATATAAAAGTTGTTCATATCATAGTGCCGATAAAACCTTGTTTCCCATTATAATCGCATTGTTTTTTAGTCAAGTCTATTCGAAAAACACGATGATTAGTCCTAAACCCCGAAGAGAAATTCCCACTCTCATTCACCAATTTCCCGAACATGAGCGTTACCACGTGTGACGATCTAGTAATTACGTCCCGTGCCTAAAAAATGAACACCGTCACCAATCTAACATGGATCTTTTTGTATTCGGGTTAATAAACATCATAATTATATATGTGTTCGCTACAGGGGTTTAAGCCAACTTTATTAATGGCAGACCAGATCTATGGCTTTCCGCGTCCTATCAATCGCGCTCAAGTCGCGAGGATTAGACGTGTGTTGGAAGTCTGGCATGATGCGCGCCTGATAATTCGTCAGTCTAATTAATCCAAAACACTTCCCGTCGAATGGCTTTCAATCATCGGGCCAATTCTACTGACCTAATTTGTGGGGCAAACAATGCTGCCATCACTACCCATGCGCCAGAAACAACTTCCGGAAGTCAGACACTTCCGGTTCCGGTCGGTGTGGCGCCCCCTACCGTCTCTCATAGGAGTGATGGCGCGGCATGGCTATTGTTCTTTCCTGGGTTGTCATCCATGATTTTTTTTTCAAAATTCATTGCCGCGTTGGGTGATCCTATTGTCAGCTTAGTCAAGCATCTAATCAGCATCGATTTTTAGATTGTCGCATATTTCAGATTTAATGCGGCGTGGTGCGGCCGCCGCTCACAGCTGTGATATATGAGGCCGCAATGAAAGCAGGGGGCGGGCGCCCTGCCACCTAGCGGCCTATTCATGTAGCTCTACGTCAGACCGGAAGAACGTCACCAGCGTAAATGACATCTGCTGACGTACATATAGCGGAAAAACACCAATACTTCCACCGGGACATACACAGATATGAGCAAGGGCTAAGAATAACTTCAGCAGGAATCAATAGCCGGTAGATGTAATATTCTCCTCCCTTTGTTAGGAAACAAAATCTGCATGGTAGAGGGCACAGCGACCGTATAGTGACGCTATAGTAGGGCGCTCCGTATTATATATATGTGGATAAGTCTATCAATATATTGAGGTAAATCATAGTTTCTATATGTCAGATGCAGGTGCTACGAGATAGTTAATATCAGACGCTCACCGGAAGACCTCATCCTCCCACCAAGCAAAAAAAAAATCTCCCCGTTTACTTTAGACGCAGTATCTCAGACTGGTGCCCATTCGTGTCTGCGCTTGCTGGAATTTATGCCGCTCCTATTTAATACGGAGTAATGAAATTCAAAAGATCACCCGCCCGCCGTCGCGCTGCCTCCGATTCAAAATGGCCTGTCAGAGAGGGCGCTGGTATTTAAACATTCATTAGACTGTCGAAAGCCAATCAACGACAGCCTCTCCAACAACCAGCGCCAGTTTCCCCGCCAAACGCTAGTTTTGGGTGAATGTCGTAAAAGTGTCGTAAAAGCGCCGATTGGCGGCACCCAAAAGTCGTCTGCTCTTTAAGGAGGAGATTATTGCAGGGGCTATGTTAAATCAATCTTTTGTTTACCGTGTCGAGGCTCGTCAGTTATGAATTGCAGCTTCAGGGACGGGCGGGTGTGTGTGTGTGTGTGTGTGTTGGGAGATGTGTGTGTGTTGGGGAGGTGTGTATGTGTGTGGGGAGGGGGAGTTGGTGTTTAATTGTTGGTGTCGTAAAAGATGTAGTGAGGAGTGTGTGAATGCGTGGGGGCGGTGCCGATTCCGCGGTACTGCTGGGACGTAATGGCCGCCGCCGAGAATAGCGATGAATGCACTAGTAAATAAGGCTTGAGCATGAAACTTCATTTATCGTAACGAGAGCTAATGTCTTCAAGTTGACAAGTAAATTGATAATGCATGCCTCGGTTTCAAGAAGGCTAAAAACCAACAGGATCACATTATGGCCGATTGCTATCAAGTCTCAGGCAACTTGGCTGTGGTTTTTAGCGCTCTCTCACTGAGCCTGAGCTTGTTCTATATACCTACCAGGAGTAGATAAAACTGCATTGTTATTATCAGTAAAAGCTAGGATGAGTCTTACAGAGGGAGATATCTGGATGTATATATGATACATCACATTGCTCGAAGCCCTTGATTACCTACTATATATAAAAAGGCACACTTTCGACAGGATCTGCTTGGAGTTGCTCCTTCACATATGGACAGACAGAAACAAACCTGTCCATGGAGACTGAGATTACATAGCAGATCAAAATCAATGGTGTATTTTCAGTGACTATGGATCGAGTGCGGTTTCGATTTGATCCCACCCCTATCACTGACAGATTGGCTAATGGATGTGACATTATTGCCTATAGAGCATCTTTTTATAATACTCCATGGGTATTGAGTATGAGAACCCAATGTTAAGTCTATGAAGCGTGGTTTTGGCCCACCAGATTCAGGTGTGAAGTATTTCTCAATATTCTTTGACACCAGAAGGATGGTAATCGAATCTATGTGGTGAATTCAGCCTTACACATTAACCAAAGTCAGAGTCCTCTCATATCTACCAGTGCTGGGGATGAGTGGGGGAGAAAAGTCACTGAAGCCACAAAGTCCCACAACCTTGCGGTTAGAAGTCCAGCTCTCTTAACCACTAACCCCCACCCTAGTTCCATTCGTCGCCCTACCCGCGCATACACATACCAGTGGACAATGGCAGTGTCCGCCTTTTCTCGCATGGACAGCGGGCACAGGGGTCAATCAATCCCCGGTCGCTCTGGTCAGTTCGTGTTAGCGGGTCTGCCCTAACCCCAGCCGGGCCGTACCGGGAGGGGGGCCGTCAGAGGGGGCGGGGTGTACCGGGACACGGGGCGGTACCCTCCGTGTCGCGGTGAGGCTACCACGGGGAGTGATTGCTGTGAGTAGTATAGAGGAATGGGGGCGTTGACTGGGGCACCGCACGCACAGGGGCCCAGCATTGCGTGTTAATGCTACAGCTACTTGTGGCTTCAAATGAGATACAGAATACAGTGTGGCCTATGAAGCAATTACATTATACGTGGACACAATCCCAGTCTCCATAAATAAGTTCGGGTAGTGGGGGAAATAAACTCGGGTAATATACACCTGACATTAAGATTCTTTATTGTGCACGTAAATCGGCGGAGAACAGTATTACCACGGATCGTCCTGGGCTCCGGGACTACCGGCTATAAAACTGGTCCCCTGTAAAGTGTGTTTCACTGAAACATAAATAGGTGATAAAGAGACTGTCCCCAACCCCCTGCAGGATCCCCCGATGGGTAGCGCCGGAGGGGGTGCTAGGGAGAAAGGGGTATACAGCCGGGTTGGGGTTGGGTTGGGGGGTGATACAGAGGGTGATAAACGTTTGGAGGACGGAGAGGGGTACGTGAAGGTCGTATGTGATATCATAGAGATAATGGATGCACCACACGCCATCTACTGACAGCCAACCCACCGCCTACCGCCCGCCTCCCACCTCTTGCCGCCCACTGCGCACCTATTACTGCCCTAATACTACAACTCACTGCTTGTACTGCCCCCTCCTACTGCCCTAAGCCTACAGCCCACTGCCTGTACTTATAGAGAACGTCCTGACCATGCTGTACAAGTAACAGAACGAGATGGTAATTTACGGTTTGTACGGAAAGAGGCATTTATGAAAAGAAATTATGAAAAAAATCATTAATTTAATTTTTAACAACCGATATGTTAATAAACGTGTATGGCAAGGTGGTCAGTATTTTAGTGTACGGACCAGCGGTTCGTACAGTATTATTACGTCATATGCCGAAACGGTGCGTATTTACAGTATATACGGCATGGGTATATAGTAATGTCCCCTCCTAAGCCTATAGCCCACTGCCTGTACTGCCCTCTCCTACTCCATTAGGCCTATAGCCCACTGCATGTACTGCCTCCTCTTACTGCCCTCAGAACTTATTACCCAACTAATACGAAAACTCCATATCGAACCTATAGAGCTAACAGATCGTTGGTGAGTAGCATATGGAAAGCTGTATTCTTCTAGGAGAATACGGATAAGAAGTCCCTCGCGTGCAAAGTAGATATCATTTCAGGTAAACTATGCGGAGAATACGACCATGCAGATAAAAATCATGGTATTATGATATGTCCGTGCGCGAAGGTCTCATTGCTATACATTAACGGTATCGATTTCATTCGTCCACGCAGTGGCGTACTATAAATAAAACTACCTTCCTTACAACGTTACTTGTTAATACTCGCAACAGAGCGGCAGAGATTGACATTTGTGGAATGATGTGTCACTTCGATAGTCTAAAGTAAATGAAATCGCAAGGACAAGATCTTGTTATATGATGATAAGGAGGCATGGTGAGTGTAACTGAATTCTATCTGTTTTGGTAAAAAAAAATACCCGTCTCGTTCTTCGAACTCAGTGAGTATTTCAAACAAAAATATCTCTGAAACAGATTCAATTCAAGTACACTAACCATGTTTCCTAATAATATTATGTATATATTGGACGTAAAACTACCAAAACAAACAATCAGCCAACGGATACCAACCCGCTACCACGCTATGCTCCCACGGGGCCGCCCATCCTCTACACCCACCGTGAGAATCCACAAAGCCCCCCACACGCTCCCCGTACACCCTGGAGGAAGCCGGGGGTGATATACTGGAGGTGCGCCAGGTGAGGGTCGGGCCAGGGGGTGTAATGGTGATTGGCGATTTATGCCTGGACGGTTGGCGCCGGGCAGGCCGAGGGGCAGTGTGGGTTCGTCTGGTGGAGCGGAGACATACTGTTACAGTCAGGGGGTTAATGTGACTGCCGGCCCTATATAGGTATACAGTCCCCGCCGTACGAGTTATGTCATGCTATGTACCTGGTTGCAATTTCTACGTCAACAACTCTTTATCATGACACATTTTATCATTTTAGGTATAGGGGTCGTTTTTCAGAACCTGATTTAACCCCATCGGAACCCCAAAATTACCTGAAAATAAAAAGTCAATAATAAAATACAGCTTCATATTTTTCTATTGATAACAGATTTTTGGCTCTCATGGACACTTTATCCCAATACGTTATGACCTGATTTTTCTTATTTCATGATGAGATGAAGAGGAACCATGTATCGTCCAATACCCCTACAGTTATTGCAGTAAATTGAATTCCTAAAGTAACAACAGCAGCAATTGGATGAACCTATACCAAAACTGATACTGAAAACCTTTGAGCATTATAAACATTTGATAACAAAAACGTTAATTAGAAATATCACTCGAACCTTTGTCTCTGGTATTACAGAATTATAACAACACAGTTATATATCCATCTCGTGCTAACTTGATGGATGATCCCTTGTGCAGTTACTTAATACACATAGTCATATTCATAGTATATATATATATATATATATATATATATATATATATACAGCTACTAATATCAGTGGTTAAAAAAGCAGCTGTATTGTCTTTACGGTTGCTGTGGCTGAGGATGCAATATCAACCCATCCAGGCAAACCCAGGAAGCTTACTTGTGTATATAAAGAAGTCTGCAGAGGGCTTTCTGCCTAAGTAAACAACAGGTCCTATTCACCCCTCAAAGCCTTGCCCACCCCGTGCACGCAGGCAGCATGCAGATGGGGAGACCTTCCTTGATCACCATGCACATATTTAGCCGGTTCACTTGGCGGGCGCGCGATGGGCCAACTTCTAGCCCCATTACCATTGTGAGAGTATGTGCGGGGCTGGGTGGGGCATAGCGGGCCATGGGATTGCCTGATGGGGCCTGCAGGGGTAAGGCAGGGAATGGCAGGCCTGGTGGGGGCTGGCGGGGCAAGGAGGGGGCCTGGTTGGGCCTGGCCGAGCCTGGCATGACTTAGCGGGGCAAGGCGGGGCATGAGCGATGGAGGCCTTGATTGGGCTGGGTAAGGCTGGGCGAGAACAATCGGCCGAAGAAATAAACAGCAATAGACCAGGCCAGATGGGCCAGGCAGGGATTGATGTAGCAACATGCAGCAGGGTTGAGGTTGGGGTGGGCTCGATTGGGCTGGGGTGTTCTGGGGTGGGCTGGAGTGGGTTAGGGCGGGCTGGGGTGGGGTGGGCTGGGGTGGGGTGGTCTGGGTGGGCTTGGCTTGGCTTGGCTTGGCTTGGCTTGGCTGGGGTGGGCTTGGGTGGGCTTGGTATGGTAGGACTGGGCAGGACTGGGCTGGGCTGGGCGGGATTGGGCTGGATCTGGCATGACTGGAAAGGGCTAGTCAGGGCAGGGCGGGGCAGGGCGGGGCAGGGCAGGGCGGGGCAGGGCGGGGCAGGGCGGGGCAGGGCGGGGCAGGGCGGGGCAGGGCGGGGCAGGGCGGGGCAGGGCGGGGCAGGGCGGGACAGGGCGGGGCAGGGCGAGACCCAGCGTTGTCGGGCGGGACCTAACTGGTCGCCCATCGTGCTGATTGCAGCCATCCCCCGCCGTCGGTAAATCGAGCCCGACCAAAGCCCGGGCGAGCCGTAAAGCTTGCCGGCGTGGACGGCCGCTGTGTCCGGCACGGCCCACCTCACAAAGCCGGTCAGTTCATTGGGAATTCAGATACGCCACCTGCAACCCGCATCCAACCCGCTTTACAAAATAACCCACCCGGAACCCCGCCACCCCTCCCAGTACCCCTCCCTCTGGTGTGTGGCCAGGTTCGCCTTACTACATTCCACTGGTCCCCATCTGACCATTGGTCAAGGACAAAGAGCCGAGGTAGAGTGCAGGAGTGGGTGAGTTGGGGGTTAAAGGTTTAATGCCCACCCTCTTCCACCCCTGCCGGCCCAATACCCCAAGGACGGTATATATAAATATATATATATATATATTTATATATATATATATATATATATATATATATATATATATATATATATATATATATATATATATACAGAGCAGGGGCTTTACCGTGTGGAACAATTTACATGTACTCCTGTGACCTAGAGTGACATGTATACGACGTAATGTGCGTCTATAGAGTCCTCAGAGCTGCCAGCGACGTTTAGAAAAAACCGGAAAATTTCCTGATTATATATTGACTATTCATCTGTAGCATGATCGATACTTAGTACACTAGCGGAACCCGGAACCTCAGAATGCCGGAAATAACTGGATAACTGGCATCTATGGGTCCTCTATGATGGGTTGTGTAGTACGGTACTGAGAGAGTTAACTGTTGAGAGGGTGCAGGAGGGTTAAAAGGGTGGGGTTGATTAAGACGGAGATCACTGGGGAAAGCCCTTAGTGAACCTCATTTTCATGCGAGGGTGTAACCTTTCTTTGGTTTATTGACTTGATTTGATTTACGTCCTGCTGATCATTACAAATCTTTCCTAGACTTCCTCAAAGCTCAGCTTTTCTCACTGGTACTGAATTCAGGTAGAAATCTGATCCCAACACATGTATCGGGTGAGAGTTCTTTTTCTTCCTTTGCCATGTAGTCAAGGGAGGGATTGACCTATATAGCAGTAAATCTACCATTGAATCAGTATGGTTCAGAGTCTTTCACACCTTTGTAACTGACCGATTGGCTAACGGTTGTGGAAACATTACCCATTGAGTATTCTCACACAATACTCCATAGGCGTTGAATACGAGTTCCTAATGTTAAGTCTATGGGTAAAAATATCAGGATTGAGATAAAGATTATGGACACACCATCGGCGATAAAGCATCGCATCAGTAAAGAGAACCAAGGCCCCAAGGAACCCCTGAGAGACCAACTCGGGGTTAAAACCCGGGAGCGCCGACTCAAAACAATCCTCTGTGAAATTTGTGACCCAGAGCGCGTTCCCACGCCCCAATGGACGCCGCGTCTCCCCAGGGACGCCGACACGCCCCCTGGTGAGACGCCACGCCCGGCGACATGATCAAACAAACACCGCTCTGCTGTGATCGTAAGGACCCCCAGACGGGCCGACCTTTCGCCATTTATGGGGCCTCCCATGTGGGTATTGCCGATTGCGCCTCGCTCTGTGAGTCTGGTTCTTGTGTGTCTGTGTGTTTTATTTACCATTTTCTAAGACAGGGATGTAAGTCTGGTATCATGAGCAATAGTATGGATTATTTTATCAATGTGGAATTTAAAAACTAAAAGAGACTGAGAACCCATGGAAAACCCATCGGTATTGCCCATGAAATGAAGCTAGGCTATGTGGGGTGGATTAAACCACTGATTATTGGCCAAAATGAGGTTCAAATTATTCTCTACTTACTTTACGTATGAAAAAATAATTTCAAAAACTGAAAATAAAAATACTAAGATTTCCTTTGAAAATAGGAAAACTGCCACCTCTGCTGAAAGGATTTAAGTGTGACGTCAGCACCTGAGTATGAAATCCATACTCCATGGGTGATGACGTCACTCAGTAGGATTGGCGTCATACTAAACACTACGTCAACCCCCGGACGTTCGTATGGTTAGAGGTATCTGCCCTCCTCAATGATTGCCCTGAGCTGCGCCGAGGATGGCTATTTTTGCTCTACCTAAGAAATAGAAGCACCGAGAAGGTAGTTTGATCTTTTTGGATTAAATGGACACCGTACCTATCTCATCTACTTAAATCTATTTTTGGAACAGCCTTTCATCGTCTTACCTGACTCTGTTTAAAGAAATATGTCGGCAAGATCCTTCTCGGCATATCAGGAAATTGAGCTGGGCTTGGGAGGATTTCTTTATACAATCAACTCCAATGATGATACGACCACAAATATCCGAATCCAATTAATAATGCATTTATCATTCAGCATTGGAAATCTAAGTTATCAAAGGAGAGGCCAAATGACCGCCAATCTTCTCATGAGCTACATGGGACTCCCAGACGGGGGACTCTTTTTCCGGAATCTCCGCTTTGTGTAGGGTGGAGCATACGCCCACCTTGTAATCTCCGCCCTGTGAATTACACACTCCCTATAGGTTTTCTAAGGAGGCTCCGTCTTAGGCGGATTATAACGATATAGGGTCAGGACCATCAGCGCGACAGGTGAGTTAATACAGACTAGCGCGGAGCTGCTCCACCATTCAGCTCTCCGGCCGAGGTCGGGCATGGCTTTCATCAGGCTAAGTAACATGCCGTAGATATCTCAGCGCCGGGCGCGTACATTTAACTTTAATTTCCCGTGGGGTATATCCACCCCCTCCCCATCCCGCTGTATCGCGGTCCACCCACCACTGTCGCCTCCCACCTCCATCACGCCCCCCCCCCCCCTCCTCCCGTACTGCCTGCTAGTTCCCCCCCCACCCTCCTCCACAGATCCAGCCTCGTTCTCATTACTCCAGCCTACATCCTACACCTGCCGCCATCCTTCTCTCGATGTGCTGCCACCATCACTATCCACGCCTTCACCACCGCTTACTAGCCTTTATTATCGCCAACTAGACTTTATTATCGCCCACTAGACTTTATTATCGCCCACTGACCCTTATTTTCGCCCACTAGTCTCTATTATCGCCCACTTGCCTTTATTATCGTCTACTTGCCTCTTTTATCGCCCACTAGCCTGTATTATCGCCCACTGTCCCCCATTGTCGCTCATCTTCCTCTATAATAGCCTACTGCTGGAGTCCCCTTTTCCACAAACCCAAGTACCCATGGAATGGGGCTGGTATGGTTGGAACCTCTGTTTATTGATGTAAATGAGGCCAAAGTTATTCTCTCTTTGTGTTACACAAGAAACAAGTTTTACTCCTACCTTTACGGTAATTCTGCTCCGTAAGGCGAGCGCCGTTACCCGATAATATACGGCCTGAATGAAAGCCCACCAGGAGACAGCAGCCTAGGGGGCTGGATGATATCCACTTTCGGTGGAGACATGTATGTTTTACATATATTACCTCGTAAGGTAAACGTCGGCAGCATGGCAACTGGTCGATTGGCGGTGGGGGCTATATATATATATATATATATATATATATATATATATATATATATATGTATATATATATATATGTATATATATAGGGGTAGAGGGTTTATATAGATATATATATATAGGGGTATATATATATATGGGGTTCAGAGATCATAGTGTTTGATATGGAGAGGCTGAACGTACTGCGACCAGATATCGGAAGTTAATACCACCATACAGTGAATCAAGCCCCGGATGGTAATCTGGCACTCAGTTTGAATGATAAACAGGACGACCAATAGCATCAACCCATTTCTGAAGTGCCGGGTGGAGAAGTCAATCGGCGAAAAAGGCCAAGACCACAGAGGACCCCTCGGCACACAGCTGTACGTGACCTGAGTTACAGAGGAACACAACAAGGAGACGTACAGTGAAGAGAGAGTGGCAAGCCGCGGAGTTCATTTAGAGGAAAATAAGATGAAATATCTGCTATCTTTATTTGTTTGTGTAGTTTAAGGTCCAATATGTTTTATTTGACTTATTTTGGTCAGGTGGTAATTGAATATATCTGAGTTGAATTTAGGTGGAAATCTCACCCTTACATATTTACCGAGGTGAGAGTTCTTTTGCTTCCTACACCACACAGATATGGTAGGAGAATGAATGATCTTTCATATAGCAGTGAATCTACCACTGATAAAAGAGGCAGCAGCGGGACTCGACCCATCAGATGCGAACAACCTTCGGGTTATGAGTCCATACATTAACCACTGAGTTAACCTTCTCTCCACTCCCCAACCTTTATTTCGAACATGTAGTGAATCAGGAAAACCCAGAAAAACTCAGGAATTGGTTCAAAAGAGTTAACTTGTGGGAAATGTCAGTGTCTTTGTATGTACACAACTTGTACCAAGGATGGTGGGGCCAATATATCCATCTACCAGCTGGCATCACACCAATGGAACTGGTGGGTTAGAACAGGACTGCAGCCGAAGCACAGGCAATCAATCTCCAAACAGAACCCAGAAGCAATTGACCCGGTGGCACCTCTTTAGAAGTAACAACTGGCCACCCACTACAATCCCGATATAGTATTTATGGGTGTTCTCCTAGTGCTCACACCTCGACACCACACGTCCCACCCAGCAGTAGCTGCGCTTATATGTCTCACTCCATTCTCTCCACATTACATGAACCAGCTAAACAACCTTATTGACCCATGCTGTGCTGGATCAAGAGGACTTGGCCTGTATTACCTCCAACAATGTGGGCCTTGTAATTGGCAATTTAACTCCTCAGAGCAGTTGGAAACAGAAAAAAAACACTCCCTGGAGCAAGCAGTGACGACTATCAAGTGAATCGTATCATCTGACCTCAGGTATTTCCCCCCATTGACTAATGGGGAATTAAATTATAAACGTAAGCCAATCAGTCAGTCATAGAGGTGAGATAAGATCCGAACCACACTCGATCTGTAGTAACTGAAAAAAAGCCATTTATTTTGGTTTGCTACATAATCTCACTGGGCTTTACCTCATGAGATTACTCCGCAACCAGAACTCATGGCATATTTTCAGCAAAACAGATCTCAATGCAGTTCCTTCTTATTTTCATACAATTTCTCATACTGTGAATCTACCTGTAGGTGTAATCAACACACCCTAACCTCCACTAGTGTCACTATGTCCCCCCCCCCCGGGTACATACACACATGGAGGAGTTCCTTAAGTCAACAATCAATATCATTTCCGCCTCGAGTTTTTTTGGGGTCATTCTGTCCCTTTGGAGAACACTCAGTGGTTTTGCCTCAGGCCTCACCCATCCACACCCCATCCACACCCCACCAAGTGGCCTTCTTATAGGTGCCGAGACCCCATCCACAATCTATACCATTTACCCGCGACCCTCGCCTACCACCCCCCCTCCTCCAACCCCCATACAACCCGATGCGCAGCCGCGGTCGCCGACTTCCGCTTCCTGTCCTTTCCCGCGGGGCATTCTGGGCGGATATTGAAGTCAAATAATCTAGTGGCGTCTTCCCTAGTTCGTTTTGACGCCGACAGAGGGCGCAGTGGGCGCTGCAGGAGTGGGGGTTGGGTGATGGTTGTTGGGTATGGGGTCTGCCTGGTGCCGCCATCCCTCTGGGTAGGGAGATATCCGGACATATTTGATTGTCATTCCGGTCTTGCCTGGTCGAACTCTGCTTTTGCAGGCCCGCCGGAAATAGAAAAATCAAATAAGACTCCGGCCGCTTGCAAGAGTAGACCGGAATCCATGGCGGGTTTCCGGAGGTGGGGTGAGGACTGGCGGGACAGCAGGAGCGAACCGGAACTAGGGTTTCTGGGTCACCAGTTAATCTGGTCTTATTAACGAGACCTGGATTATTTGACCCACTAGGTATAAACGATTTGCCAGGATCTGAATGGGTTCATCTAAACCATGTGCTAATGGTAGTACAACCTCTTTAGAGATGAGTCCCTACACATGTATTGAATAAATGCAGGTGACCTAACATCATCATGTAAACTAAATCTAAGACCAAGTGAGAAATGCGGCAAATTAGAATCCCGGTATTTTAGCGAAATGTGTTCAACATCATTGTTGGGATGTTCTCATGGACCGCGTTTCCTTCGATGAAAATAATCAACTCCCTCTTCAAGCTCCTAAATTGATTTTATCAACAGAAACACAGTACTTAGGTATGTCCGCACAAGGTAAATACATTTTATTTGTATTATATACCTAGAAATGTCAATAATCAATTAAATATCTACAAAAACATGATAACGTCAAACCAGTATTCAGAGTGCGCTAGGAGGGCTGAGGCATACTATAGGCAAGATGAAAGTATGTTGGGATTTTCCCATCCTGGCACAGTATGCTGGGATGGATAAAATACCAAAACTATAGCAGAGGTTGGTATCTGTGGGATTTCTCAGTATAGGTATTTATAGAGGAAACCCATGAACATTTGCGGTCAGAGCGTGTATCCCATCGAACTTGAATAGTGTAGTAATCCACAAGGTGAAGCCGCATAAATAACGTAGCGATTCAAACGAGATGGGATCGAGCTCTGACCGTAAACCCTAAATAGGTTTCTGAATTCATCTCACCCCTCACATTAACTAATTAGCTAACCTTGGTGACATAATCCCCTATTGAGTATTTTCTTCTAAATACACCACTGGAATTGAGTACAAGTTTCCAATGTTAAGTCTATGGAGAAAAAATACCAGGGGTGAAAAAAAACCCACACGGTACTAACAGAGAGTGTTGTGATGGTAGGCGATAAAATGTGGTGTCTGTGTCAGAGTGTCTTGGCCCACACCTGAGGCTATCTCCCTTTGTCAACAGGTGAGATGCGAGCGACATTACTGTTCCTGACATTTCTCGGGTATTTTTAAACCATTCCCCCCATCTTAACACCATTTACCAGGCACTTGGCACTTCAATGCGGAGATCAAGTTGCTGCACACCAAACATTGCCATTCATGTTTTCTGATCTTTCGCCTCTTAACTAAACACGGCCCGCTACTCTTCACAAATATCAGGGAGAAAAACCACGAGAGAGCAACGGTGGTAGGGAGAGAAATTAGCTCGGCTTAAATGAAGGTCAGCCGCCTGATGATTAAGCACGCTTATCAGGTGGTCTAAGCTCCCCTTTATCACCACCACCCTGGTATCATATCACAAATGTCATTCTGTGAGGACGGTCTCTGGTGGCTTCCACCACTAACGCAGCGGTTTAGTGGCCATCTCTCTGTGGTCTCTTTAATTAAGGGCTCTATTTCAGATATGCCTAGTTCGTGATTGGCTTTGTTTGCTTCCACCATCCCCCACTCCCCATCCTCTCTCTCGCTCTCCTTCTCTCTCTCTCTCTCTCTCTCTCTCTCTCTCTCTCTCTCTCTATTTCTCTCTTTCTTTCTCTCTCTCGCTCCTTCTGTCTCTCCCTCCACACCCCTGCCTCCCTGTCTACCTATCTCTCTCTCTATCCCTCCCTGCCTGCCTGTCTACCATCTCCCCGTCTCTGTCTCTCTCACTCTGTCTCTCCCTCTTTCTCTGTCTCTCGCTCTCTCTCTGTCTCTCTCCCTCTTTCTCTATCTCTGCCTCTCTCCCTATCGTTCTCTCTATATCCCTCTCCCTTTCTCTGTGTCTCTGTGTCTCTCCCTATCTCTGCCTCTCTCTCTCTCTCTCTCTCTCTCTCTCTCTCTCTCTCTCGCTCTCTCCCCATCTCTCTATCTCTACTGAGAGAGACCACGCTTTGCTGTGAATATTGCGGATGTTATCTGACCAGAAGTGGCTCCCCTGGATCTCATGTAGAGATATATATACTGGGCAAACAGTGTATGGCGTGTGGAGGCTGGTCATTAGCCCACTAAACAACCACATATATCGTGAGTGGAGCCATCAGTGAGCCACTGTTTACACTGCAGGGGACCATGTTGTGCTATCTTCTACATGTATATATGGACAGAGCCACTCCCATTTTATTCTACTGCTGCCGACATTCCAGATAAAAAAAATCATGTAAATGGTAAAACTTTGTGCTTATGTGCTATTTAGGCAATGAACTTCGTGGAAAACTAGTGTGCTTATAAAGTCCTAAAACATAACTCTTTTTAGTAGACAATTTCGCTTTAATATTGAAGCGTCCCACAATACCGTACAGAAATATCTTCCTATTGTTGGTCTATAAATGTCACCTTTACCTTCCTTGCCATATGTATTATTTTTATTGCTTATACAATGGCGAGGCTGTTTCGGAAACAATGTACTCAAACATTATCAGATTCTCCTATGCAAGTTGATTTTACTACACCATCCACAGACACACATATAGTACCACCCGTTCCACATAACCTAATTGCCGCATTTTCCCTGTTAACTGTACACGAATGCCACGATTTCAGCACTAGCATACCTGCGGAGATGCCAATACAATACCCATACCAGCTGTTGGTATTTTCTAATTTTCTCGCCGACAAAAGAAGTCGTCTCCCGGAGGCAGGGAGCAGACAGGGCCTTTATTCATCTCATATTCCTGCATCGTTTGGTGCTAAGACCTCGCCGACTCGGGAGCGCCCAATGACTGCGCCAGTGAATTTAGATTACCCCGGGCAGGGCGGCCCAGATGAGCGCCACATCTGAATGAGTTGCTCAGGACACTATACGTCATTCCCACACCATCGCGCCGCCATACACTGAGGTCGGCTGAGGGCCCTCTCCTTTTTCTTATTCCGGTATACTCTGTTTCATGCACAGTTGGCTCTTGCAGAGAACAGGGTTACTATCTATGGTAAAGTTGGTATAAGCAGATATATTTTGTCACGGGGCTTTGCTGTAAGTTCGAGCTCCTTCCCCACCACGTAGCGACCACGGAGATATAGTTGCCTGAATTTGTTTCTTTGGGTAGTTTAACGTCCAATATGTTCTATTAGACTTATATATTTGGGTCTGACCGAATTTATAAGATGAATTCGGGTAGAAATCTCACCCCTACACATTTACTGAAGGGAGAATTATTTTACTTCCCACACCACATAGACATGGTATAAGAAGGATTGGCCTTTGATATAGCAGTAAATCTACCACTGCTGAGGGTGAAGGAGTAATCTGAATGAAAAAACAGCAAGCTGGAATTCTCTTCACATGGTAAATTGTTGATCGTCTGACAGCTGTGGACTTACTGGCTATACATCAAGATACTGCACTGTATACTACTCGCCTTGTTGAGGGTGGAGCGGAGACCAGGCTGTTGCGTCATTAAGGTTTCCCTCCCACTGGAGGATCAACATGGAGTTAGCCGGTCAGTCAGACAGGGTGGAGGTGCACACCCACCTCTCAACAGAAAAGTTGGAGTGTGACACAGTTCACCAATGCCGCTTTCCAATTCTCTTCCAGAGCTCCTTTCTCATATGACTTTCCAATCTCATAAAGGAGATCCCAAATGGATGCTAATTGATAATTGCTAAATTACTGGCTATAATCTAACACTCTCCTCTTAGTGTTATACAATCCCAGCCAACTTGTATGAAACGGACTATAATGTGGTTTAGGACGTGTCTATGCTGTAAAGTCTGAATAAGGACCTAAATAAATACAGAATAAGCCGTGGTGAAGTTGACTTGCTTCTGAAGGCTTAGCGGCGGGACTAACTAAATACAGCACAGAATAAAATGGAGCTTATCTCAGAGAGGAAGTTGTCGTTCTTGTGAAGGGGGGGATGAGCCTGTAGATAACTGGGCACAGTTAAATAGCTGACTCAGCTCGAGGTACGTAGTTGAAGGCCGATCGTTATCTTATCACATTGATCCTTGGGAACGAACTCATTGTTACAAACAGATTTATAAACATCACTATCAGCAAAGGCTAGTCCTGATTGGCCATCAACACTCTATTATCAAATGGAAAATATCGTATCTGTATGTTATCTTATCTGCAATTATTTTCTTCTATTTTTTTTCACTTTTTCTTCTGATTCTTTTAAACTTTTTCTTAGAAACACTAGGATATCACGCAAAGGGAACCTTCGGGTGTTTACAACATATCTGGTTTGCTCCTGTTTTCATGGATAATATCTGAAGGCCATATCTCTTTTTAAATCTTCTTAGAGGAATCATGAAATATGTCGGCTCAGGATATGCACTGTTTTCAAGTTATATAATACTAATATTATGAACGTTGTGGTGAGTATATAACCGACATGTCCGTATACTACTCACACAACGCTATATCTCTCCGCTCCTGTCAAGTGCACGTGCATACATACTCCTCCATCTGCAGGCCTGCCTTCAGCAATATGCAAATTGTGCCTGCATTCTGATCTAATCGCTCGTTAATAACCGACCCCGTCCATAATAAGGCCACCAGTAAAGTCTCGTTTAGGAATTAACATTTTTGCGTGCGGCGAGCAGGTGCTAACCGAGCATAATGTCCGAACGGCTACGTATGGACGCCTGCTGACAGATCGCGACAAAACGCCCATTTCTCATACTCATACAAAAGTAGATTACGTCGCTCGAGCACCTGTGCCGTAGTGGGCCCCGCCACTCCTGACGTTTGTAACCCATCTACCTCTCTGCCCACCTCTCTGCCCACCTCTCTGCCCACCTCTCTGCCCACCTCTCTGCCCATCTATCTGCCCACCACTCTGCCCATCTATCTGCCCATCTATCTGCCAACCCGTCTGCTAAACTATCTGCCCACTTCTCCGACCACCTATCTACCCACCCATCTGCCCACCTCTCTGCCCACTTCTCCAACCACCTCTCCGACCAACCTCTCGGCCCACCTCTTTGCCCACCTCTATGCCCACCATTTCTCTGATGAGTTTCTCCTTTCTCATTTCTCTGCTCATTGCTCCGCCCATCTGCCTACCTGCCGACACACCTACCTGCCCATCTGCCTCCCTGTCCATCCGTCTACCTGCCCACACACCTGTCTACCCATCTACCTACCTGCCGACACACCTACCTGCCCATCTGTCTCCCTGTCCATCCGTCTACCTGCCCGCACACCTGTCTACCCATCTGCCTACCTGCCGACACACCTACCTGCCCATCTGTCTCCCTGTCCATCCGTCTACCTGCCCGCACACCTGTCTACCCATCTGCCTACCTGCCGACACACCTACCTGCCCATCTGTCTCCCTGTCCATCCGTCTACCTGCCCACATACCTGTCTACCCATCTGCCTACCTGCCGACACACCTACCTGCCCATCTGCCTCCCTGTCCATCCGTCTACCTGCCCGCACACCTGTCTACCCATCTGCCTACCTGTCCACACACCTGCCTGTCCATCTGCCTACCTGTCCATCCGTCTACCTGCCCGCACACCTGTCTACCCATCTGCCTACCTGCCGACACACCTGCCTGTCCATCTGCCTACCTACCCCCACACCGGCCCACCCATCCATCTACTAGCCCACACAGCTGCCCGCCCATCCACCTACCTGCCCACACACCTTCTCACCTGTCAGTGTAGATGTAGCAGACTGACAGTCGCCGGACCAATACGACATCGTCGGTTTCGTTTAGTGGTCTACAACTACCTAATTACTGCGCATCCCGACGAGACATTAATAACTGATGCTGGATTGTCTTGAGCAATATCTCGCTCACGGTAATACCCCGTCCTGCAGTCCACACTCGAGGCTGTTTACCAGCTCTAGGTCGGGGTACACTTTGAGGTTAGTGCTCCACTCTGAGTGGAGAGTTCTTTTACTTCCCCACCACATAGACATGGTATGAGAACGACTAGCCTTTGATAGAGCAGTAAATCTACCACTTATGAGGATGAGAGTGAAGGAGAAAGGTGGCTTCATTGGGACTGAACTCATAAAGTCCCACAACCTTAGGGGTAACTAGCTTAGTGCCTTAACTACAGGGCTAACTCTCCACCCCTATCTGGAAATGTAAATGTAAGGTTTTTCTATTAGTTACTCCTTTATCTACTCCTTGATAAAACCAACTTTCCACCCAGCCTCAGCCTGGTATATATAGCAAAAGCTTGCAGTGCTAGCCACACTAACCCCCGTCTCAATTGTCAACTGGTTTTCAAACCCCCACCCCACCCCACACCCCGTCCCTCTGCGCAACAACAGAACCCTGCGGAATTCAATAGAACTAAAAATCTAATTAGCATATCAGCCAGCAGTATGCCCGACTAACGCCAGGCGGCGGTAGTGGTGATCAATAGTAATAACGGCAAAAAGACTGCGACGAGCGGGCGATCGGTCCTGACGGCCGCGCCGCAATCAATGGGCGGGGGTAATTGGTGCGTTGCTATGCAGGCCTATTGTTCTATTGCCTGTGACATAGTGAGATCTGCTGCGGCGAGTTATTGTACACAGGAGCGTGGGTGACAAGGAGACCAGCCGGCAAGTCACTCGTTAACTGGCCCCCCGTCAACAGTCTACTTTTATCAAGCACCCTTTAACATGCTCTCGAGTGTTTGGAGCTGCTCAGAGCTGCTCAGAGCTGCTCAGTGTTGCTCACACCATTGGCGTTAATACAGGGGGTCCTTGGAGGATAAAAACCATGCCTCCTTTTTCGTTTATCACTGAGGGAAGTTGATCCACAATCCTATGTTAATTGGGAATGTAATTAAGGAGCTGCATGTAGGGAGTCAAGTTTACTTATGCAGCAATCTGTTGAGGTTTACGGGCAAACAGTGTGCAGTCCACTGCTCTTAATGAAACTGATTAATTTTGTAATAAGGCTACAGCGTACCACTGCAAATGCTGCACCTGTATTCCATTCTTATTTAGAAAATGATTAAAATACATGTATTGGTAATTTCATATCTTATCCTACCCATCATATAAATCTCCATAGACTTCACATGTTACTTCACGTGTGACTGTATGCCAGTGTTATGCTATAAAATATGCATGTGCCATAAGATATTTATATGCCACGTATGACATTTGACGTATGTTAAAAGCACATGACAGGATGGGACAAATTCTAAACGTCATTACATTTCATATAATTGCTTACATGCTACTTATTGTCTTCTGCTACAGATATCACTCAGCTCGGCTTCGTGATACCATTCTGTGATATCAATTCACGCCATGTAAACAATCCTATTTCATGATATTTCTTGATAATATTCTTCTTCTATAGGACAATACCAGAAACAATATTTGATACAGAATATACAGAATCCATAGATACCAAACAGGTATTCAACCTTAAAACTTTATAGAGTAAATACCACTCATAAATCCCTGATGTCTTTTCCATATCAGCCCTTCATCTATGGCAGTTTAAAAATGTACGTTTATTTCTCATAATAACGTCAGACAAACGTTTAAAACGACCGGATAACGATGACAACTGTTCCCACTCCACCATGACAGGAAACTGGTCCCCGCTGAGACCGGCCCAGCATGCACCGCGCCGTGTGTGCATAGTTCGCGGATCCTCCACCAGGGACCAGCTGGCCAAATGTAGAAATAAATAAGTGTAGTCTGGTGTGTAACTGGGTCGGAGCCCTGGGACACACCTCTGAGTGGGGACAAACATCTAAGCTCCGTTCACACAGGGAGAACATGGCTATTTCGGTGCATATTGCGCACTACGCAATTGCGTACTGCCCAATATGACTGTTAATATAACCCAATCATTATCTCAGCCCTGGTTTTATCCCCCAAAAGGCTTTTGGGAACTCGTACTCAATGCCCATGGAGTATTGTAAAAAGAAACTCAATAGGGGATGGCATCACAAGTTTTAACCAATCAGTCAGTGATAGGGCACTCAATCTGTAGCCACTGAAAAACTCTGCAACCAAAACCCATATTTTCAGCCCCTACGATTCCAATTCTATAGGAAGTTCCTTATTAGTACCCTGTAGATATCAAAGAAGAAACCAACATGTTTTGGTCAAAATCATCTTTCTCCACGATCGGAGCAATATGACTGAGGCGAAGCCGAGTGAATATCGCGTAAAATTCAAACAACTTGGAGAATAACAACTTTGACCAAACCGAGTTGCTTTCTGCATTCATTTCACCCTTGTATACATTAAATAACGGAGGACGCACTGGATATGTGACATTATAGACCATGGAGAATGAACTATAATACTCATACGGGCAAGGAGAACGAATTACCAATGTTAAGCCTATAGGACAAAAATACCAGTGGTGAGATAAAGCTATAAATACCAGGGGTGAGATAAAGCTATAGACCCATATGGACTTTGTTACCTTTATAGGCGAGAGCCAGACACAGGCTCTCACTGCGTGTGTGTGTGTGAGTGCGAGAAGTATATTGAGAGCAGAATCTAATCGCCACAATATGATCAGCGGGGGCGGCCGACGTATTCACACTGAGAGCAGCTCCCAGCCTGACGACCCCACGAGCGGCTCAGCCTAGCCCCGCGCCTACAACACTCTCTCAACAACACCCTAACTGGATTAAGGCCATCACAGGCGCCCGCCGTCCCCTCTCTGCCGTCAGACAGCTGGGTACGGGATTGCCAGAGAAGACGGTTCATTCAGTTCACACGCCGAGGCTACTGCATACTGGTTTTCGTATGTCGGGATAGGATTAGAATCTAGGAGTAATATCTAGATGATTTCTGATATAATGGAAGTATTATGAAAAGCATTTTGTATGTATATTTGATATGGGATTTTATTTTTATACGTTGGTGATGGAGTGGAGAATGGTAGGATCTGGTGGATAGATCACTCTAAAGCGTGGATGCCAAGTGCGACATGTTACTTGCAACTATTTCCAACCATATATGCCATGTACAAAATTGGGAACTTGTATTCAATGCCCATTCAGTATTGTAAAATAAAACCCAGAAAAAAGACACAGTGTGTATGCTGGGTAGGACTTGATGCCTGCAAGTGTCCCATAATGTATATGATGAGTAGTACTTGATAATTGCAACTATCCCATAGCGTATATGAAAGGTAGGACTTGGCACCTGCAACTAGTCCATATTGTGTATCGCAGGTAGGACTCGATGCATGTAACTATCCCATAGCTTACATGCAAGATAGGACGTGACGCTTGCAACTAGTCGATAGCGTGTAAGCCAGGTAGGACTTGATGCCTGCAACTGCTGCATATCGAGTATGCCCATTCGGACATGATGCCTGCTCGTATACAGGAGAAGCGTGGACAGGAAGCACTGAGCTCCTCAGATAAGCGCTCCCGGCACTAAACTGCAGACATTTACGAAGCTGACCTCCCAGACTCTTCAGGCTAATGAAACCCACACTGCCGTGTCCCCAGCAACCGACCTGATGTCAGAGGGCACACCGACAGAACACAAGAGAGCGCCCGCGGTCCTTCCCTCCCTGAGATCCCCCTGCATCATTTTAAAGTCTAACATCAAATCGTAATTTCGGTTTTCCCGTGCTCAAAGACACGGTAAGATTGGGAGGCCAGGACCTCTGGCCTGGATAGAGATGTACACAAAGACAAAGAAACCGTCCTTTTTGTGGACCTTGATTCCCGACGGCGATTCGGGAACGGATCGATGGCATCTTCCCCATGTTCCAAGGTGTTTCCTCCAGCGAGCTACTCAAGACACCACCCCCCGCCCACCCACCCTCCCTGCCTCCCTGCCTCCCTCCCACCCTCAAGCTCTGATCTCGGTGGTCACGTGGGTGTCAACACGAGACAACACGAGAATACCATAAGAGGCAGCCTCGTTTTGATCAATCAACCCCACCGTGCTCTGAACCAACTGCTTCGAGGCTATATCTGCCCTAGTGCACCACAGCTGTAGAGCACCCCCAAGGCGATTCGCTTCGAGGCTATGGATTTCGCCTGCGGGTGGGATCCCTGCCACCGAGGGTATTTTTTTGGTGGTTCTTTTCACTGGTGGAGAACCTCACACTCTGTAGCTGGTTCCCCGCGGGTGGCAGGTGTCATGGCTTAGAGGGAGCTGCTGATCCCTTCTGATCCCGAGGCCTCCAGCCAGGTGGCGCTTATCTTCATGTTAGAGCAGCGCCACTCGACGACCACCACCGGAACCCTAGCCTCGAAGCCTGGTCTTTAGTATGAACAAATACCAGGCCCGGTACTGGCCACCATTTTGTCTTAGCTGGCGCCCCGCCTCAGACTAGCGAATCACTGGGGAACTCGTGCACATTATGGCAGGTGCACTGTGTGTGTACTGCGAAGTTCAAGGTCATAGGTGGTACCCGGTACCGATCCTAATGTTAATTTGGACAAGTGTCAAGTCTTCCGGCCACCTTCCATTCCCCCATAGCTTCCCTATCTTCCAAGCCTTTTTCTTTAGAAATACTCAACCGTTTCAACAGATTTCTTATTATCTATGGCATAGTTCCTGTGAGAGAATAAGGCTGTATGCTAGTACCAAGCACCTCACTACATTGCGCACTATACATATATACATACATTGCATTATGCTAACAATACAGATGGCCCAGCTATGCCATTTCGTTGTTGGATGAGGAGCGGGGATTGTGTCTACGGTCACTGTTGGTACCAACAGGTCATGTCCGTCCTAACCCTAATACCAGCCCCCGTCCCCCCTGTGTGCATGCTGGCCGCGTTACAGATAGGTCCCGGTAGGCGGCATGGCAGCAGCACGTCGGGCTGGCAGCCTCATGCATCTCCCGCCACCCTGGAGTAGGCTGCAGGCCCGCAGGAGCATCATGAATGCGGTATTACCTATATTACCGCCCACCGGAGGACTCCCCGGGGTCCCCTGGTGGTGGTGGTGGTGGAGGTGGTGGTGGTAGTGGTGGTGGGAGGGGGACAGAAAATGCAGCCTGACTAGGGAGCGGTCAGGGTGAAGGGAGCGGTCAGTGTGGCAGACTGGTTCCCTGCCCCAATATACAATGGGACAGGTAACGCCTTATGCTGGTCCCCTGGCCATTCGCAGCAGAGTTAAGAGCCAGCACAACCTCTCTCCATCACAAGATTCCCCAAATAACTTCTTTACACTTCTTTATAATGAATGACAATACAAAATAAAGTAATGATAACGTTTCTATAGATCAAAGATAACTTATTAAAATATTTCTCTAAAAACTTGCCAGCTGAATGCAATCCCGCAATGCACCACAAAAATGGAGGTAGTTACCTGGCCTAATGCGAGTGCACAGGTTTCGAGGCTATCAGTGCAGAGGGAGCGGTCAGTGCGGAGAGAGCGGTCAGTGTGGAGGGAGCGGTCATTGTGGAGGGAGCGGTCAGTGTAGAGGGAGCGGTCAGTGCGGAGAAAGCGGACAGTGTGGAGGGAGTGGTCAGTGCGGAGAAAGCGGACAGTGTGGAGGGAGCGGTCAGTGTGGAGGGAGCGGTCAGTGTGGAGGGAGCGGTCAGTGTGGAGGGAGCGGTCAGTGTGGACAAAGCGGACAGTGCAGAGGGAGCGGTCAGTGTGGAGAAAGCGGACAGTGCAGAGGGAGCGGTCAGTGTGGAGGGAGCAGTCAGTGTGGAAGGAGCGGTCAGTGTGGAGGGAGCAGTCAGTGCGGAGAAAGCGGACAGTGCAGAGGGAGCGGTCAGTTTTGAGGGAGCGGTCAGTGTGGAGGGAGCGGTCAGTGTGGAGGGAGCGGTCAGTGCGGAGAAAGCGGACAGTGTGGAGGGAGCGGTCAGTGTGGAGGGAGAGGTCAGTGTGGAGGGAGCGGTCAGTGCGGAGAAAGCGGACAGTGCAGAGGGAGCGGTCAGTGTGGAGGGAGCAGTCATTGTGGAGAAATTGGACAGTGCAGAGGGAGCGGTCAGTGCGGAGAAAGCGGACAGTGCAGAGAAAGCGGACAGTGCAGAGGGAGCGGTCAGTGTGGAGAAAGCGGACAGTGCAGAGGGAGCGGTCAGTGGGGAGGGAGTGGTCAGTGTGGAGGGAGCGGTCAGTGTGGAGGGAGCAGTCAGTGCGGAGAAAGCGGACAGTGCAGAGGGAGCGGTCAGTGTGGAGGGAGCAGTCAGTGGGAAGGAAGCGGTCGGTGTGGACGGAACGGTCAGTGCTGAGGGAGCTGTTATTCAAAACTCCACGAGCAAATGAAATTGAAAAACTTTCCAGACTTCAGATTTTTAATGTGTTTTCCAGGACTAAAAATCCTCTAGGTGATTTTACTTCTCATGCATATCATTTCCAATTAATTCCGTTTTCCAATTAAGGGCAGTAGTTGGTTTCGCGTCTTATTTCATGAAAACAGATTGATATCAAAGAGAGGCCGGAAGGAGAGGACAAAAATAGAGAAAAGAAATAAATGAGAGAGGGGAGAGTGTTTGCTGGGTAACATAGGACTCCACTTGAAGGGAACATTTTTCAGAAAAAATATAACCTTTCAGCGGAACCACCAGAAATGCACCTGTGACATGGTAATGTATGGCTCATTCTGAGACCTGTGACCTTTCATATGATATTCATACTGGTGTGGCCTAAGGATTATGGTTTATTTTAAACATGAGTTGTAGGAGCAATTTTTACAACAGTCTACTTGGTGAAATAAACATGTGGAGAAGCCAGCATTAATTAGGAGAAGCCAATTACACTCCTTTGATGTGACCTGTGTTTTATCATTCGCTTTCAGCCCCGAAATGATCAGAAATCAGCCTGCGACCTGATAATAACCGTAGTGGCTAATATGACCTGGCAATGACCGGAAGTCGCTAATATGACCTGAAAATCACCGGAAGTCGCTAATATGACCTGGCAATAACCGGAAGTCGCTAATATGACCTGAAAATCACCGGAAGTTGCTAATATGACCTGGTAATCACCGGAAATCAGCCATATCACCTAACAATCTCCGGAAGTCAGAGTAAATGATTTGGCAATGAGCGGAAGTTGACAATGTAACCTGTTGTCAACCGGAAGTCACAAACATCAACCGGAAGTCCTCCCTGTGACCTGTCGTCGACCGGATGAGCTTTGCGACAAGCCAGCAGCTGGTGGTGACAGAATGTCAGACGTGAACCCCAGCACGGCGTGGGGCGGCGGGCTGGCACGCTGCTGCTGTGTGATGATTTCAGTTTATAGAGGACACCGGAAGGTCACGCGCGGCTGAGGGTACGTGGCGCTCCTCCTGTGGGGCGGGGCGGGGCGGGGTGGGGCTAACGAGCACCTCCAGGGTGCGTAATGAGCTATGATGAATTTTGAATAGAGGTGGCTTTGATGGGTGCTTCTGGAGGCGCTACTCTGGCGCAGCGGGGTGTGGGGAAGTGGGAAGGGAGGCTCACCTGACCGCCAGGGCACATCACTTATTGACCAGCCGGACCCGGGAATGCGGTCCCCCGGGGGGAGGGGCCGCAGTGACCGGTGTGCCTCCGTTATGCTACTCTCGTGTATTACATATACGTACAGGCACACATTATTAAAATCACACGGAGAATATCAAATGGTGCCTCATGTTAAAGCTTAAAGCTGCTCTTCCCAATCCAATTTATTTGTCTGGATACGGACGAATATCATCGGGAAATTCAACTCGTTTTCCAAGTGTTATAGGAGTACTTATTGCCGAGGGAGTTGCGCTGCCATTAGTGCGTCTATTGCAGGCGAAACACCATCCGTCCATATCAGAATTCTCCCGCCCCAAAAAACACGGCGCAATGTCGTCTGGTGAAGAGAAGCGAGTTAAAAATGTCGTCTGCCTGACGCCTGCGTTCCCGCCTGACCCGGTGCGCATGCGCATGGCCGGCACTTGTCGAGGCTCAGTCGGCGTGACACCAGTCAGCTCCAGAGGCACTCAGCTCTGACAGCTTACAGGTATTTAATACGGCGCCCAGCTGACAGATCCCCCTCCCCCACCACCACCTCTCACTCTCCGTGCACAGGCTTCGACTGTCTGTCATTGTTCGGGCGGGAAAACGCCGATATCTGTGACGCCTGACAGCACGACACGTGACAGTGGCTTCCTGGTGGGTGGGTTGTGGCTTCCCACGTCCGGCCGGGGAAGCCACCAGGCTGTGGGCGGACCCTGGAGGAAGCGGGGTTAATGGGGGTATCCAATGGCCGTCTTGTTGTCAGTCATCCGTGGAGATCTCACTGGGCCGTGTCCTATCCCCAGTATTTGAGTGCTGATTGCATGACACGTCAGATCCTTTGGAAATGAGTTGTTTTCGCTTCGGTTTCTATGGTCCAGGGTTGTACTCTTGTTTCGCATGTACACGATGTATGAATAGCAATGTAAGTTGAGTTTAGGATGGTTGGTTTGATGTAATTCCCAGTTAACCATTACAGATCATTACCAGACTTTCTCGTGGTTCTTTTACTCCACAAGGGTGGTGATCGAATATATGTAGTGAATTCAGGTCGAACTTCACATTTACTGAGGTGTGAGTTCCTTTACATCCCACACCACATAGACATGGTATGAGAAGGATTGGCCTTTGATATAGCAGTAAATCTACCAATGTTGGGAATGAAGGGGAAAAGTGGCTACAGAGGGACCTGAACCTACAACCTTGATAACACAAGTCCAGTGCCCAACTCCACTGAGCTAGCTCTCCACCCCACAATGTGAGCGGGTGGAAATGATTATGGTTTATTGCTAAAATGGAGAGTTTTGTTAAAATACGCGATTGGCAATGGCAAACACCTTCCTCAAAGATTCTCGATTTAATATTAATATCAATCATGATTTCCATCATATATACATATCATGTATCACAATATACCTTCGCACGATTGCCTCACATTTACTGGCCAGCTGTGCGGATTTCGTTCTGCACACTGTGCACGATCTAAAAGTTGTTGCACTCAATACCACGTGACTTGTAAATGATTAGGGGAGGAGGCGACTGGCATCTGTTCCATGTTCAACTCTTTCTTCCAACTCGGTGAATATTTCTGAGACAAAACAACTCGGAACAAATTCCGTTCAGCCACACCAACTACGACTCCATATAATATCTATTAAATCGATTAATAGATAACCTTAACTCTAGTGAAAACCATAGACTATCATCTGAGATGAAGTAGGGTTTACATATATATGTAAAAGACACCGACTTGTGTGCAGTTATATAAAACCCTACAGGTCTATAGATCTGTGAATGGTAGCTCCCAGACTCTAGGAGGACCACCCAAACGGCTTGTCATAACAAAGCGTAGGGCTCTCTCGCTGGTAAAACAGAGACAAGAAGACAAAAATACCAGCCATCGATCAGAAATAAAAGCTGACAGAGAGACGGACGCCGCGTACCAGCGGAGGTGAGCGACGCCGCGCTGGTTCCGACGACAGGGTCGAGCCACGTATCGATCCTGCCGGGATACAGCGCCAGGCTGCGCAACGGTGCTGACACCTGGTGTCAAACGCCTGAACGAGGAGTTGAAGGCCGAGGCATGATGGTCCCGTGTATGGTTCAGAGTGCTCTGGGACGGGATTCAGTGTAGTTAAAGTGTTCACTCCACGGAGCGTTGAAGTCAGCAGTGGGGACGTTATGGCTGGTCTACTCTATCAGTTCGACAGTGGGGAGCGTGTATTGGACTTGTGCTATTTATCATACTCCGCGAAATATTCTTTATCCTACCCCTAATATAAAATCCCATAGGCTTAACATTGAGTTTCCGTATGCCACGCTGACTGGCATACGGAGTTTTGTATGCCACTAGTGGCATACAGAATTGTTATCACGTAATATTCCAAAATCTAGGAGATGGGGTAGGATAAAATCAAAACCTGATTCATTTTAATCTTAGCCACCGCATGGCACTCCTGGAGTTTTGGCTCCAGACCTCTCGGCTTCGCCTCATGAAGTCACTATGCCAAACTCCAGTCATGGCATACGGTGGCCAAGATTAAAACTCATCCAGTTTTACGATAGTATTCTAAATTTTCTCACGTATGACTGTACTACTATATATGAAACAGAAGCATAACGATAGTTTTAAGTATAGATATGAAGTACATTTAACCCACATCCCAAACTGAGAAGGAAAAGCCTGCTAAAAAAGAAGGATAACTATTCGTGAAAATGAAACGGTTTGCACTTTACAACTATATAGACGACACACGTACTCACAAACAAGAATCCGTTTTCTTAATAAATCACTAATTTTTATATTTACACGGTAACTACTGTGTGGTACGGATAAGGGCGAATAGAAAACGGGAAAACTCAAACTAGATATATAATTGTGCATCGATGGATTGTTCATATTTTAATACAGGTTAAACGAGTTAATAGTTCGACTATGTATCATTATCAGATTAATAGATGGAGTTCAGCTCTTTGAAAAAAAACCACACACAAAAAAAAAACCACGGGAAAACTAAACTAACATATGAGTCAGCGGTAGTTTTAATGTGACTTTCCGGGGATACAAGCCCTTCATTCCGTCAAGGTCTGACCGGTCTCCACGTGCCGTATCAGTCCATGTACGGAGGGGTGGAGAACGGGGGGGGGGGGGGCTGGTGACCAGAGCCCCCCCCCCCCCCTCGGGGCCGTTCCTCGTCCTCGGCTTTCACCATCAGATAATGGAGCCCGCGCCTTGATCAGTTGATCCCCGGCCGCCGTGTGGGGCTCAGTCCGTCCCGGGTGCCTGCCACTGGATCTCTGCCCCCCTCCCCCCCCCCCCCCGCCCGACAAGGGGCACTCCCCCCGCCCCCTCACCTGCCCCACCCCTCACACACCCTGCCACTGGATCTCTGCCCCCCTCCCCCCCCCGCCAAACAAGGGGCATTCCCCCGCCCCCTCACCTGCCCCACCCCTCACACACCCTGCCACTGGATCTCTGCCCCCTCCCCCCGACAAGGGGCACACCCCCTCCCCCACATACACACTGCAACTGGATCTATGCACCCCTCTTTTACCTAACACCCCCCTCCCCCCCCCCCCCCCCACACACACATACAGACTGCCACTGAATCTCTGGTCCCCCTTGACAAGGGGCAACCCCTCCCTCTTTACCCCTCCCCCAAGACACACTCCCATGCTCTCCCAGTGTCACTCCTGTGAGGCTCACCTGCCCCCCCCCCCCCCCTTTACCTTCCTCTCCCGGTGTCCCTCCTGTGGGGCTCACCTCCCCCCCAACTTCCCCCCTCTCCTGGTGCCCCTCCCGTTTGCTTCTCCTCCCTCGAACCCCGCCCCCCCCCCCCAAACCCACCACCACCACCTCCTCCCACGAGATGCAATCAAGCCCCACCGCGACGACAGCGCCATCTCGCGACATGTCCTGCGACAGTGGCGCCCCCTACCCCCGGAGAGCAGCGTCCCTCCAGGGGGCGCCAGCGGGGCCCGGACGCTGGCTCTTTTCGGCCTCACTTATCGGAGAGTTGCAGACGCGCGCCGTCTAATTGGGACCCGGGGCCCGGTGACAGGGCGCGGAAATGGACGCCCGATCGCCGGGTCACGTGGGCAGGCGCCCGCCGCTCACGTGATGTAAACGGCGGTCAGTGATTGGTCAAGCGGGCGGGTCGGTTAGTGACACTGCGCAGATGCGTGGCCGGGCTGGGGATGCCTTTCACTGGCTAATTACATTCCATAAATAGGGTGCGAGAGGCAGTGTGGGGCAGGCTTCGTCCATCAAGGGATTCCACCGTTACCAGGTTGTGCGAGGTACACTGGACGCATGGTTAGACCTAGAGTCCTATATAGGCTCAGTTTCCACCCTGCTTATTATTATATACCTGTGTCTGTATGAACTACGTATACTACCCGCTCCTACCCATGGCGTATTTATACCCGTACGCCACACTGTGATGTACGGGGTATGTGATCATGTGACTAGATGAAATATCGCTATTTTTAGGTATATAATAATACAAAAACAGGCGGACTGTCTTCGTACGTCAAAATACTTGGCAAAATTATTGATCACATACATCCCTCTGCACACGGCATCGGGATGTATGTGATCAATAATTTCACCGCGTATTTTTGACGTACGAAGACAGTAAGCCAGTTTCTGTATAATACAGGAAACAGGGTTTCATTTTTTGGGAGTATATACAAACTGGTTGTGGAAGTATATCTGTTAAAAAAATACACATTCGCTAACGCTGCACTGCATCTAATGCCACACTGCAGCCCGCAGCCAGCAGCATTGCATAGCGATTCAAACAAGATGGGATCAAGCTCTGGCCATAAACTTGAACAGGTTTCTGAATTTATCTCACCCCTCACATTGACTAATGGGCTAACATTTGTGACATGATCCCCCATTGGGTATTTTATCTAAATACTCCATGGGCATTGAGTACGAGTTAAACTGTTAAAAAAAACCTTAACCATTGTGTGCTTGCCCTCGAAGCTAAAGTGGTACCTAAAACAACACTGTTTCTGTGTACAATGCATCCATAGTCTAAATCAGTAATCACATTGTAATTGTAAACAGCACGCCATATTGCCTTTTGATTCGCCTTGAACACTTCTGGAATTCAGGAAAGTTCAATAAAACAAAATAAATTTTGGTCATGAATAACAAACTTTTTATTGTGGTGCTTCGATCCTGCAGATATTCATCACAGGTCAACGCTTTCAATAATCAATACCCGACAGCAAAAAAATCAATCCTTCATTTCTTACACACTAAGAAAAGAGGGAGACTGTGGAGAAAGAGGCGAGTGTTTGAAGTGAGTAGATCTTAGTGAGCCAACACTAAGTTAAAAAGATAACCGTAGATGGTATCTACACAGCATGCGAATCCGGTATGTCTCAGTTGAAGATCTATATACATGTACACCTTGCCTCGAGGCAGATGTCTATAAAATAGAGATAAAGTAAATGCGCATCTGGATAGGAGGCCATGCCTGCCTGCTCAGCCTGGTAGGGAGCAGAGGAACTGATGTGGTGTAAAACAACGCTAAAATATCCATCTGTGGTGTGCATAGCAGGCATCCCTGGGGAGCCCACCAGACATTATTTCCATCCCACCGCCTGCCGGCCCCACCCAGCCACACAACGGAGTCTCCCCGCCAGCTTCAAAGACGGGGAAAAAGATCGGCTTCAAGCAAGCGCGAATCCCCGGGGTTTAGGACGGCAATGCCTCCAGCCTGGGTCTAACTACATAGGAACGAGCCGCGGTCTGTAGGGATCCAACGTTGGGGATCGGAATGGGGATCCCTGGCGCTGTCACACGCCATAACATCAAAGTGAAGGCGGTGCTGGTGATGTTTTTCTTTTTTCATTTTTTTTCTCTCTCCCGACAGCGACAGTTCATGGCAGCCAATCAGAATGGGGCCTGTCTGGGACTTTGCACATCGGCCTCACTAGGCCCACGCTAGGCTGATGATGCTAGGCTCACCCCCCTCGCCTGATGCTGGGCATTTGCTTTCATTGTCAAGCGAGACGGGAGAGGGATAATTCCTTGGTCTGTGTAAACAATCCATCGCCGGGGCGGAGAGAAATTATACGCGATAAATATCGCATCTACGTCGATTCCCAGATGTGCATTGCATTACAACCCCCTCCAACCAGCCCACAGCGAAACATCCTTCTAATTTTCTCCCACCGATATGTTTTATGTGATATGCTATTTCTTAGCAGTAGTAGTAATACACTGAGTGCTTAAGCGCCTTGCGGAATAATTAACTGATTAATCAGCAGATCAATATCGTAGTAATGAATTATAGGCCATTACACTCAGATCCAAGCAGTGCTGAAGCACGGACATTTTTACCCCTACCACTGCAGCGCGATGCTATCTATTTCCATGCTAAAGACCGGGCTAATTGGAGAACTATGATGAAATGGTAGTTTCAGCGCACAACAAACAGATGCCTAATTGAACGGCACCCGAAGTAGAGCCATAATTAAGAAACAAGATGGAGCTCCCAATACGCTCTACTATGAGGCGAAGATGTCGAACATGAATAAATAGGCAGGAGGATTGTCGCGGATATTTGTTCTCTTAGCGACCAGATAGTGCGGCGAGGCGAAATGGACTTTGATTTTATTTCCGCCGTCGGTGTTCGTGTCTAATAGAGCGGCAATATTCCCATGTGCCGCCATGTTTTTTTAAGGAGAGCTCACGACGACGCACAGACAGACGTCAGACAGGAGTCGCCGTCACTGAAAGGGTCCCCATTTCCGGGTGGTGCACTAATCAAAACCCAGCGGTAATTACTGCATTAGATTATCGCTCTGATCCCTATACCCCCTCCCCTGTACCACCACCACCACACTAATCCCCCACCCCTCCATCTCCCTCACTAATCTTTTCATCTCCATGCCTGGCCTTATACACCGCGCTATTTATCCATATTCCAGCAGACGTCTCGGCTTGGAGATCAGCATTTCTGCGCATGCTCACCAAACACCGCTCCAAATAAGGACGGTAAACACAATATCACACATTTGCATAGATATTAGGGTGCGTACGCAACGTCAGTGCCTCGGACAGCGTCAGACGTCAACGCAACCGTAAACGTAGTGTAATCTTACTGATAACATGATTTCTTACGTTATTGGTGGAACATGTCACGGCCATAAAACAATAAGCGATCTGAGCGTCTGACGTGTGATGACAACTGCTGACGTCATGTCATGCCATACGCATGCCCGCGATTTAAGCTCTCCAATCTCCAAGCACAGCCCCTCCAACAAACACCACTGCCTCGCTATCGCATGGCACCAATCGCAGGCGCCGAATTCGCGCACGCTTTGATTTCCTCCTAATTATCATGAACACCAGCGGCCATAAACGCGGCGTTTTAAAGACGTTGGAGGCAGACGACATTTGATGTGGTGTCGCGCGGGAAGGGAACGCTCAGTATCGGGCATTATCTCACCCTTGGTATTTTTTCTCCATAGACTTAACATTGGGAACACGTATCCAACGTCCATGAGATATTTAGGAAAAATATTTCATGGGAGGCTATATACAGATATGTAAAATAAAGGCTAGATTAGTGACAGTGACCTATTATCACTCACTTACTTTCACACCTCAATTAGTGAAGTGCACCTACTTTTTCACCTCTAGTAGTGAAAAGCACCTACTTGGGGCAAAATGGCATGACCTATAAGAAGGATAGAGGGCAGATATGTTGTTGGGGTGATAAATAGTCTAAAAAATACGTTGGAATGAAAGAAACAGCTGCCTTACCTCGTACTCCATTTCGTCGATGTACTGGTCATCGTAGTCCAGTCCGTTGGCCATTTCGATATCCGTGAGCCCAAGGTCGACACTAGGTGAGAAGGCAACGGCCTGGCGGGAAGCGGGATTGACCAGGGACCTGCATCAACAACAACAAAGAACCACGTTTTAGACCAAGTATCGATTAACATTGTAGCCATACATGGAGAGTCTGACTGCAAGCAGAGACCTGGGGAATGGGAGGAGGATGGGGGGTCGGGAAAATCAATCGATATTCAGTATACTATCAAATAACACCAGCGACTGGTATCGACAGTGGATTATTTATTTACCGGATTCAAGCACAGTGAAGGGGGATGCATGGTGTGTGGTATTAGCAAGGAGATTGAAAAATTAGACCTGCTAATAACACTGTAGGCAGATCGAACCTCAATAAGCTTAACAATAATATAGGATCAAATACACGCTTACTAACACTATACATAATAAGAAGGAACTGCATCGAGATCTGTAGCCACTGAAAATACGGCATGAGTTTTGGTTGCGGAGTAATCTTACGAAGTAAAGCCAAATGAGATTTATAGGGTACCAAAATGAATGACGTATTTTCAGGAGCTACAGACCTTGTGTGGTTCAGATTTTATGTCGCCCTTATCAAGGACTGATTGGCTAACCTTTGTGACCTCATCACCCATTTAGTTTAATACTCTATGGGCATTGAGTACCAGTTCCTTATGTTAAATCTATGGGAGAAAAAAATACCAGGGGTGGGATAAATAGGCACACTTTCCCTGTATGCCTTATCGATTCACAGAGTTGAAGCCACTGACTAGACATGTGAAAGTGGTGACCTAAATCAGCTCTCCTGATGCCTTGGGTAGAGAACACATGGAGTGGGTTGGGCGGTGAGGGTAAGAACGGGGGCTGGGGGCTGTAAACGGGGCAGCCCTTCTTCAGTATGTCTTTACTGGGTTTGGGGCGCGCCCGCTGAGAGGGAGCCACCTGTGTCCCTCCTGTAAGCCTGAAAACACGACCGGTGTAGGGGGGAGGGGTGTGCTAGGATGTAGGTGCAGGAAGAGGAAGCCATCACAGCCTCTATAGCACTGCTTCCGGACATGTCAACATTTTTTGGTTTTCTAGATGTAATGAATGTAAAAACATAAGGCACTATACATATATTCCCTACCCCGCCTCACTCGCTCCGCCTTCCCTGATGGAAAATACTGAGATGAAAAATCAAATAAGATTCTTCCATACTAAGCCATTGAACATAAGTAAAGCCGGAGATATACGTGATGTTACGGCTGTAATTTTCGTTATTTTAACTGACCTTTGTTAGTATTTAATGTAATTTGTCGCTAAAATGAGTATATCCAGACAAACATAGATCCTGCTGATAAGCCTGTAGAATATCGGAAATTACGAAGACATGAATCGAAATTCATGAAAAAAACACATCGGGATTTCAATATAGAAATAAGTATTATAGAGAGACATAGTTAGTGCGGCTGAATGAAATCTGTTCTGTGTTGTTTTCTCTCGGAAATATTCACTGAGTTCCAAGAACAAGGTGATTTTATCCGCCTAATACAACAAGAAACAGATGCAATTCACACACACTCAGTATCTTCTTCTCATTATACATCTGGAAATTATTAAAAATGCTGTTTCACTACTCGATTTTCCATCGTCGCAACGAATCACATGGTACGGAGGGTAGTATTATTCATTGTTCATATACTGTGACGAACAGAATCCATACAACTGGCCAGTAAGTGTGAAACGTTCGTGCCCAGGTATATATTAATACTTAGTTACCAAATGCAGTACGGACGTCCATCCGAGTTCCTTTATAATACGCCCCACAATGGAGCTACAGCGACGCGCTGTCATGGCTGGTAGAACCCTCATGTTACAGAAGACCAGGACCAAGACACCTACAAGGCGAGGCTAATGTCATCGACCTGTTTCCTGCAAACCTGATTTCCTTCTGGAATGGGGCAAACAATATCTGACACATAAATACTGCATAGCTACAGGCGACTCCCGGCTTATTGACAGCGACAGAAAGGGGCTGATTCTTATGAAGCAATTGCCTGCACCGCCAAGGGACTGCTATTGACGTTCCGTGCCTGAGCTCAAGGCGATGAGAACCAAGTAGAGAGCCAGAAAAAAGCAGCTCACAATGTCCACAGTCTCTGGATTGTCACTTTAAAATGAGTAAAATATTAAAGCCACATTTCTGGTTTAACATGAAATGCTAGCGTTACCGTCCTTCATGAATTGTATTAGATTTATGGAGAGTAATCTACGGAGGCAGAAGAGTGTGGGTTTAAGTGTAAGACTTATATGATTCTCACTTTAAGCGTGGATGCTATATATGGTCATCGTATATAAAACACCTGTACGAGTTCCCTGAATAATAAAAGGAAATCTTGATTTCAAAAGTACAAACACCTGCCATGAGATTTTTCTGTGAGGTGGCTAATTCTCCCTAGTTCACGATACTTACTCACAAGATATTTTTGGCTTTTGCGAAATGGTAAAATTTAATTTCCACGAAATATAATGAAGGTGCAGGCTAAGATGAAGGCCAGCACAATTCCACATCTGACTTCCTCGGAATATCTTATCGTGTTGTACTTCCACTGTAAAACCTGGTGATATATTTACATTCTGACACACACTTCATCACCGGTTCCTTGCGATAAAAACACAAGTTCGTTTATTTCTCTCACTGGTAGTTTGGAGTAACATAGTGAACCCTGGTTAAGCCTCTGATATAGCTGAAAGGTTACCAAACTATGTGTATCCGTAGTGGAGCTGTCCGTACGTTACCTCTAACCCCGGCTGAGTGTAGGATGTGGAGGTATGCAGTGAGATTATCTGTTGCGGGGCACTGCGCCCTCTTACAGCGTATCTGCCCCTCGGGGTGCGAACACATCGCCCCCTGTTGACAAACCCCGTTCACCTTACGCACCGCGCCGCCGTTTATTTCTGTTAGAGGGCGGCGAGCAACTCGGCCCGGAAACCAAACACACAACGCGTGTAGGAGCAGCCCACGGTGTGTGAGTCTCATGTCGCGGGGAGCCGGGAATCACGCGGGCGTAGGGGCTTTTATCCTACCTCTAATAAAAAACTCCATAGGCTTAACATTGGGTCACTGTATTCGGTCTGGAGTTCAGAAAAATAAAAGATATTGCTCTAGTGGGATACACTTGACAAATGACGTCATTTGTTAATGTAGAAGTAATTTAGACGGGCGGGGTAGGATAAATTCTAAACCAAAATCGAGTTAGTCGTGTTATTGTTGATTGCACCCCGGCAAGATCACATATTACTACTCTCGGCTTCGCCTAGCGCAGTAATACGCGTTCTTGCCGTCCTGCGATAAACAACAACACAACTAACTCTTGTTTGGTTTCTCCATATTATCTCACCCCTTTCATTTTTTCTCCATAGAGTTAACATTGGGAACTGGTATCTAATGCCCATTAGATATTTAGGGAAAATAGCCAATGGGGGATTATGTCACAAATGTTGGCCCATTAGTCGATGTGAAGGGTGAGATAAATTCAGAAAGCCATTCAAGTTTAAGGTCAGAGCTTGATCCCATCTCCTTTGAATTGCTACATAATTCATGCAGCTTCGCATTGTGAATTACTACGCGATTCAAATTCGATGGGATACAAGCTCAGACCCTACACTTTCATAGGTTTACTCTATATCATCCGACCCCTCATATTAACCTCCATAGACTTAACATGGTGTGACTGTATGCCAGGGTTACGCCATGAAATAATTATATGCCACTAGTGACATATGAATAATGAAGTTAAAAACTTGTGACGGGGTAGGATAAAATCTAAACATCACTCAATTTCATATGATTGTTTACATGGCATTCATTGTCTTCCGCTACAGATATCACTCAGCCCCGCTTCATTCCGGAAAGAGATTGAGTACACATCTCGGTTATTTCGGTTAAACGATTTCACAATATGGAATTGAACAAGAATGGTACTTCTATGAAGTGAAAGCTTGGTGTGGACCATACCTCTGCTGAGGTGCTAGTACTGGACATAAAAGTTGTGTATTTAGCCACTGGTTGTAGCGATACAAATTACTGGGGTTTATTTGGTCAGGACACCTGTCCCCACACAGTAATAACCCCAACGACATACACAAAGACGAACAACTCCACGTGAACCCCATCTCACCCCGAGCAGCTCCCACTACCACCCCGAGCAACTCCAACCAGCTCCAAGCTGCTCCAAGCATCTTATTCCCATCGGTATCAATCATTCCACTCTCCAGGCCGATTCTCCTCGGATAATCTAACGCAGGGTGTTATATATAGACCTGCTTGGAGAGTGAGGGAGCACCTTCTATGAGCAGCTCTCAGCCATTTCCCGGCTCACAGCAACCGGGTTCTCCACTGCTACATCAAGGCTCTTTCTGGGTCATTAATTCAGCATAATTACATGATCCAAGATGAAATTTATCACTCTTTGTCAATTAGCCGGGTAATTAATCAGGAGACACGTGGTTATGGCGGCCGTGGGCCTTGCCGGTGTCGGTGGAGCCAACTTGGGGGCGTTTAATTAAAGCGAAACATGGCCTGTGTGCCCAGGCCCGCTGGGGTACAGACTTCTTCTGCCTTCACACCCCCACGACACCCCCATAGACCCCCCCTCACACCCTTCCCCCCTCACACCCTCCCCCTTCCCCCCTTCCATCCTCTCCGAATACTGGAGAACTCTCTGCGAAACGAAGTCGCCCCAGGATTTTCTGGCCCCCAAACAAACTCGCCCTATTTCGATTTCTCCGTGACTATATTGCATTGTATAAGAAACGATAGCTATTCATCTGCTTATGTGAGGCTCATAGCGTAAACCAGGGAAATTATGTGCAATATATTTGTTTGATTTGTTGGTATGCTATTGATATAAGAGGATGTTAATATTGCCTGCTGAAGGGAACATAAATATTCAAAGGATAAGACTAAATAACTGTACAACTCCTCCAGAATGAGAGGAGCTTTCCTTCAAATTACGAGGCGAAGAGGAAGGAGAAACCTGTGAAACCACATCTTATTTTATCAGTTTCCGTGCCCTTCAATACTAGAGCCTAGAAGCATACCACCACATCGTCGAAAAAAACACTCCAGTACAATCACAGACTCCATATACAGACCGCCTCACACTTCAATATTCACTCACACCACTAGATGTGTACCCAGATGACCCCCAGGCTTATCAAGCACGTGGCGGGGCATAGAGAGGGAGACAGAGGGAGGTGTGGAGCCACGGCCAATATCTATCGATAGTGGGATACCACCATGGAAATAACCGTGGGAAAAACCTGTGACAAGACACTTCAATTTCACACGATGCGTTCTGTTATTTATCACCCCAGCAAAAAAATACGAAAGATGGGAGGTGATTGTGCAATTGGCTAATCTGATTTCACTGTGCCTCAGTCCTGGTATCACTCAGTGTTAGTTTTTATTTTTGTTTCATACTGAAGAATGTTATAATGAAAACATAAGTGATTTTTTTTTGAATTGCTGATTTAATCATGAGGAGATCACCAGTTGGGGGATGAAACTGGCAATAGTCAAATGTCAGTGTTGTGGGTGTGAGCGGGCCGTGAAGGAACAGTGAGTGAACAGTGAACAACCAGTGAGCGAGCATTGAACGAGAACTGAGCGACCAGTGAGTGACCATTGAGAGAGACCAGTGGGCGAGCGATCGGTGAGCGAGCTCTGGGCAGGTAGTGGGCGAGCCAGAAGTGAACAACCAATAAGTAACGAGTGAACGAGCATTGAACAAGCAGGCGGAGAGCAAGAACTGGGTGACCAGTGGGCGAGTGGTTGGGCGAGCAGTGTGCGACCTTTAAGCGAGCACTGAGCGACTCGTCAGGGAGCGAGAGGAGCAGCTCACACAGAACACTGCCCCGCTCGACCCCAGAACCCTTCACGGTGTGATCCATGACTCACAAAGACCCCTCCCAACACAGGGAGGCCACCAAGTGGGGACCCCACCCCCCCTCCCGATCACACATGATTGACACATCAGTGTTGGATCCAGGGCACCCACCCCAATCCCCCCTAACCCCTCCCCTCTCAACCCCCGCCCTACCGCCACCGAGGCGTCACCGTCGCCGGCACCACTGTCGGCCTTCAGTGTTGGCTTTCTCACATCAAAGTCCCCTAGTTCATCCTGGGTGGGCCCTGGAGGCCACGGAAGCCACCCCGATGTGTTCCGTGAGAAGCCCCTGCCCCTGACAGAGATGGCCCTTATTGACATTGGCTTCGCGTTGACAGACACCCAGCTCCACACGCTGGGCACGGGTATATATGTAGGAGAGGGCGGAGGGCTCCTGGATAAAGGCTATGTCCTTACTGCCCTTACATGTTGATACACCCGGACTCCCAGGGTCAACATGAGCGAGGCGGGAGGAGAAGGGGGCGGCACGGGGTGGGGCGGTTCTCCACCAGTGATACGAACCAGGCTTCAGGGATCAATCGCAGACAGGAAATGAATCTATTACGGAGCGCAGGGGTGTTTCTTTTATGTGACTACTGTGTCTATATGGCGTGGCCACCCTGGTCTGACAACAGGGGGCGTACATGTATCGTCCAGTCTGGACGTGTGATACCACGCGCCATATACACTGGGTGGTCGTGTATATCATCCATACCACTCTATGTCGCCGACTTAGGGATAAGCTAGGTCACAGATATCCATGATATTAGGGGGACTAGATGCGCCACTAAGACAATACCTAATAGCTTGGGTCTCAGTTATCCTTCATGTCTATGTATATATGTATGTATGTATGTATGTATGTATGTATGTATGTATGCATGCATGCATGCATGTATGTGTATGTATGTATGCATGTATGTATGTATATGTATGTATGTATGTATGTATGTATGTATGTCTATATACTTAGATATATTATGTAGCTGAATGATGTATGTTCCAAGTTGTTTTAGCGTGCTTAGGTGTACTGAGTTCGTAGAGTGAGGTGTGGCTAAGCACACAAAAACACTGAGGAACACATTTAAATCAAGCACCCTTACACTTCCTCCTTATTACCATATACCTAAATACCCATAAGGTTTGAATTACAGAAATTTCATAAAATCAGTCCTAATTCAGTAAAATTTGAGGTCTGTAGACTAGCCCCACCTAGCGTTAACCCCTCTCGGAATCACGGAATATCGTAGTGAGCAAAGGGCATCAGTATTCACACTCTCAGTTACAAACATGCACCATAATAAAGAGCAGGATGTAAATCCCCCACCAAGCAAGCAATGCAAGTTAAAAAAGGTGCCTATCAATATACAGACAAGCTGCTGTCAGGCCTCCATCTCCCAGCCCGCTGTTATCACTGTGATATACCACCCGCACCTCCTGATGTCAAGTCAGCAAGATTGCCTCTCAGGCTGCACCTCATCTCTCTCCGCTAGCCGTATTATCTCAGTCCTATCTGGTGTTATCATCCAACATTCATATCATAACACACACGGGTGGTCTGGCCCTGTACGCCCGGCGGTAGGGGAGGGGGGAGGGGGTGGGTGGTGAGAGAGCATGGCTTAACATGAGGTGCAGCCATACCCACCGTTTGAAACGTGTTCTTTCAGATTTGTTTGTTTGTTGGTTTGATTTAGCGTCCAGTTAACCATTGCAGGTTCTTACCAGACTTTCTCAAGGTTCTTTTACACCAGAGGGTGGTGATCGAATCGATGTAATGAATTTAGGTAGAAATCTCACCCCTACACATTCACCAAGGTGAGAGTTCTTTTACTTCCCATACCACATGGGCATGGTATGAGAAGGATGGCCTTTGATATAGCAGTAAATCTACCACTGCTGGGGGTGGGACTCGAACCCACAATGTCCTACAACCTTCAGAAAAAGGTACGTTTTGTGGATAGGAGGTTGGGGGGGGGCATAGCTTTTATTTGCCATCGATAGTACACCATCGCTCTTACAGTGTTGTACGTATGTTAACTACAATGGTTTGACAGCTATCCTCTTATCCTTCTAAGTACTCATATTATGATTTATCAGTCTGATGATAAATAGTTCTGATTATTTTAAAAAAGACATAAGAGACGATATGTTTCATGGTGATTCCTGGATGGTACATATGTACAAGTCCACAGTTTGCCAGTCTTTTATATTGGTCTTTATCGGTGGGTCGTAATGACGATTATACAACCGTATTCTCTATTTCTTTGACTCAAGGAACCATTACCATGATCCTATACGAATGAATCCAGAAGGTAGACTGGGTGTGTCCCATAAAGAAGAGACTAAAAATCCCAAACACACCCAGAGGTTAGGCGCTTCATTCTTTTAGCACCAATGGGCTACTTTTAGTCTGGGGATTTCACGTAAGGTCAGGTTGTATGACCGAAGGAAAATATACAATGTTATAGTTTTATTTCTATCAATTTAAGATATGGAAAGCAATTTTTTAATCTCATCTACACGGCTGTGACCCTGAATGGCATCGGTATACTAAACAAATCTATCGGTGGTTCCCGACTGTAGATTGGCACCAAATAAGGCCCATTTCCATTGGCCGACGAAAACGGTATAGATTTTGTAGTTCCCTTAAAAGCCCGTTTCCATTGGCCGTAGTCGATCTACAGACTTCATACAGGTACAGGGCTCAGATGAGTGGACCATTAGCACTGCTGATGCAATATGTAAATGGGCTATCAGGAGAACTAAAAAGATCTACACCGACTGCCAATGGAAACGGGCCTCTAGTCCACCAATGTAAACGAGGTTTAACCTGGGGGTACTGTGGGGCTATGGGAGCAGTGGGAGACAGTCAGCTGGGGCCTGTTGTGTCTATTACTCCTGTGTCCGGGTGTTGTGTTGCGTAAGTGTCCGTCGGCCGCCGTTTAGTTAGCGCAGACCGTCAGGGGGCATGGATCCTCCGACGTAAGGCCCCCCGAGACATCAATAACAAACACGGGGAGCGTAGCCAGTACGTGTACACTGTGAGGGTATGGGTGTGTGAACCAGGTGCAAATTTAGTGCATCGCCGCTACCAAATAGTCGGGAGGGAAGGAGAGGAAGAAAATATACTGTGTTGGAATGCTTAAAGCACAGATAATTCCCTATCTCAGAAATGTAGTAGAATTCCGCTTCCAAATAGTCTATCTCTATCTTGGAGGAAAATAGGTTCTATTTGAATGTTTATAGGACAGAAAAGTCCATATCTCTCAGTCATCTTCACTGCTGGGGAAGAAGGAGAAAGGTGGATGTACACCACACCACACGGGCATAGTATGGGAAGGGCTGGACTTTGTAATAGCAGTAAGCCTACCACTACTGGGGAAGAAGAAGGAAGTTGATGTACACCACACCACATAGACATGGCATGAGAAGAATTAGCCTTTGATGTAGCAGTAAATCTACCACTGCTGGGGATCAATGGTGACTTGTAGCAGTAAGTCTACCACTGCTGGGATCAATATTCACTGTCAAAAACTTGAAAATCTGCTAGATATAAAACAGGGCCTCTCTATACTCTATGGTCTCTTTAGACTGAATGGCCCTTGTGTGCAGAGCGATGTCTCTCACTTACAGTCATACTTGTACCTGATACGCCTCCGGTCACATGAGCATCTCCCGGCCACAGTTGTTGGTCCACAGTGGAGCAGCTCGCAGCCCCAGCCCGCTGTTCACATTGTCTCAGACACGCATCCATCATTTCCAGCCCATAAGATAGCGGGAAAAGGCCTTTCTAAAGATGGCCGTGCGCTGTGGTGAGCAGAGTCAATGAGGCGGCCGTGCTATCTGCGGCCGACCACTCGGCAGACGTTCTGCCTGCCTGAAGCCGACCTGCGGATATCTCCACTGGGGACTTGAAGGACTCAAGGGCCGAGCTGCCATGAGCTGCTCAGACTATACTGTGTCTACAGGGACATGGACCAAGTGATAAGAATATACTGTGTCTATTGGCACATGGACCCGGTGACTATACGGTGTCCACAGGGACCCAGTAAAAACTATATTGTATCTACAGGGCCATGGACCCAGTGATAAGACTATACTGTGTTTACAGGGACATGGGCCCAGTGAAAACTATACAGTGTCTACAGGGAATTGGACCCAGTGAAAACTGTACTGTGTCTACAGGGATATGGACCCAATGATGAGACTATACTGTATCTACAGGGACATAGACCCAGTGATAAGACTATACTGTGTTTACAGGGACATGGACCCAGTGATAAGACTATACTGTATCTATGGCCATATGGACCCGTTGATGAGACTATACGGTGTCTACAGGGACCCAGTAAAAAATACACAGTATCAGCAGGGACATGGACCCGGTAATGAGACTATACAGTGTCTGCAGGGAATTGGACCCAGTGAAAACTATACTGTGTCTACAGGGATATGGACCCAGAGATGAGACTATACTGTATCTACAGGGACATAGACCCAGGGATAAGACTTTTTCTCACCCCTTGTATTTTTCTCCCATAGGCTTAACATTGGGAAGTTGTTCCCCATGCCCCTACAAGGATTGCAGTCCGTTCTCCATGGTCCATATCATGTGTGTTGCTCATTCTGTTTGTGTGTACAGGGGTGAGATAAATACAGAAAGCAACTCATTTTGGTCAAAGATGTCATTCTCCAACTCGTTTCAACGCTACTTGATATTTATTCGGCTGTCTCCTTGTTCATATCACTCCGCATCAACTCATAGAGAACGACCACTTTGACCAAAACTTGTTGGTTTCTTCTTTATCACCCACCACCCCTCCGCCTGTCCCCTTCACGGCCCAGCGGCCCCGTAGGTTCCGCCTGAGTGCGCACATGGCCGCCGACACGCGGATCACGTGTACGCGTGTGCAGCAGCCACGCCGCCTGGTGGCAAACAGCCACCGCCTCTGTTTATCAACTGATAAACAGTCGGCATGAAATTCCTAATTGCATTCTGGTGTTTTTTGCCGGTGCTGGTGGCCGGGACGTTTACCGCTCTGCTGCGTCCAGCCGGCGGGCGGTGGATCAGGGCGGGCGGGGCTTCTCATGATCCCCCGGTCCCCCGCTCTCCTCCCACGCCCCTTTCTACAACATCCTCAAATTGGCAAAACATAGTGGCGACATCTGACAGCTCAAAGAGGGGGCCATTTCAATAGGGGGCGGTGATAAGATTACACAGGGCTTGGTTAACACGGTGATCAGCGCGAAGATTACACCGAGCTCTCTTGTCTTTTATTCCCATGGGCGGTGTGGTGTATTGATACAGCGCTGGAATGTGGAGCACGGGACGATATGGTTCATTATCATTCCATATATACTATCAAGAAACGTATGGTAGACGCTTGAGCTACTGCTGGTATGTCCAAAAATTGTTCCCCCAAAAATCGCCCCTCACACCTCCACGAGGAAGTGAACAGTGACTAATGGTGAAAACGTTTTTCCACAATACTATCAAGAAACGTCACGAAATTTCTTATGATTGTATATATGGTGTGAGTTATCTATGCGAAAGAAAAGTAAAGTAAAGAATGTAAAGAATCATATCTGTAATCTGTAAAGAATCATATGAAAATGATTGACGTTTAGATTTTATCTTACCCCGTCACATGTTTTTAACTTTATATGTGGTCCATGGCATTTATCTTTTCTATGGCATAACCGTGGCATACCGTCACACCATGTTAAGTCTATGGAGATTCATATGAAGAGTAGGATAAATAGGCTTACACAATATTAACTGCTTTCAGATAAAAGCGGCAGTATTCTCCGATGACAAGACACGTAGTAATATACGAGTGTACGAGAATATTACGTAGAGTTTGGAATGAGGAGACTACGACCGCTTTTATCTGAAACCAATTAGTATTGTATTAATCATTGTATTAATCATGGTATTAATCAACCAACGTTCGTAGCTAATAATTGTAGCGTTGTGAAATCCTGTTATAACTAACTTTATTTTTGCAACGAGGTAATTCTCCCATGCACTGTAACATTGATATAACGACGGTTTACTTATTAGCATTACTAATATGTGAACATCATCAAAGTTATATCACCTTGGTGATTGCTAAGGGGTGAGTACCATCAGTAAGCTGAGACTATGTGAGAGTTATGGAGAAGCCACATCATGGCTTCCCCTCCTCACTATTATCCACACCTCCCCCTCCACCCACCCCTACCTGCCTCAGTTAGGCTTCCCTGGTGCAGACAGAGGGGCCTATCGGTTGAGAATACCGTACGTTCCCGGCGGGTTAGACCGAGATATGGGCGTGGAGAAGGCCAAAGACCTTCACAAATTGGATGCGTCCAGCCTGTCTCACATCTAATTAGACGCGATTGTGGCGCCTTTTTAAACGCGTGGGTTTTTATGCTCCTCATGGCTTGGGGCGACGGACTGACGGCAGTATTTTGTCGGCTGATCAGAACCAGGTTCGCCTGGGGCCCGCCCGCCCGCCCGCCCGCCGCCCGACGGTGTGAACCCCGCCAAGGTTCATCTGCTGTTAGATCTATAACCACACCCCCGATCTACCGCCCAACCGCCCCTCCGCCCGCCCGACCGCTGCCCGCCCGCCGCCCACCCGTCTCCACCCGCCCATCTCCGCCCTCCGCCCGCCGCCGCCGCCACCCGCCCGCCGCCGCCCGCCCGTCTCCACCCGCCCGTCTCCGCCCGTCTCCGCCCGCCCACCGCCGCCCGCCCGCCGCCGCCCGCCCGCCCGCCACCGCCCGCCACCGCCCGCCACCGCCCGCCACCGCCCGCCTCCCCGAGGCCAGGGATGCCTTTTTAATGAACTAATTGTCTGCTATATGGCATGGGAAATACGACCGGAGACCATCGCCCCACAGCCTTGCACCACCTGGGCCGGGATGGAGGTGAATGGGACGGGGCCAATGGATAATGCAGGAGGAATTCGGTGCGGGGTAGCCCTCTCTTGACTGCGGGATTGGTAATGGCGGCTGACATGGGGGGCCGCCATGGCTGCTGCCAGCAGGCGTCTTGGTGCATCCACATGAGTGACTCGGCATGAATACCACCCACGTTCCCCATGTAAACCCCTCACCTCCACACACGCCTCCACACCGTCTCCTCACCGTCCAGGGCGCCAGCTGGGTTATAACGCCCGACCCTGGAGGTGGTTCTCCGCCGCCTCCCCCGGCCCACCTGCCGGGAGGAGGGCGACGTGGCTCCGGGAGGACCGGGAGGCGCCGCCGTAACCATCGCCACCTCACAACGTTATCATTTATCCAAACCCCCGCACGTGTAACGTGTTAAACCTTAATACACCTCAAACCTGACAATCCTCACCTAGCGCGGCCCATAGAATATAACTGAAAGGCCCCTGTTTTCATGAAATGGAAAAGAAGTTCACCTCCTATAAAGACATGTGAGATGCCCCAGGAAGCCTGAAACCATTCTGAATTGGCGCGAGAAAAAAAAACAGTTAAAAAAAAATGAACCGGTAGATGGCGCCACTTGGTGGCCCTCTGTCGGCAGTTTGAGGTACCACGCCCAGAAGCCCTTCGCTAACTGCTGGAGTTTGGGGTGAGTGTGTTAGGGTGCTCGTTTGTTTTATGTGACAAGGACAGGAAACCTACTTTGTCTCCATCATGTAAGCTGTAATATGCACCATAAGTCCCTGTTCATCATATTTGACTTAAAGTCTAGCCAGAGATCCTAGGCCTAAAGACTCATAAAAGTAAGACATTGCATAATACATGCTATTTTCTATTCCCTATACGATGAAACTACAGTTTATTGAGTGAAAACCATCAGTCTCAAAACTAAGGATGCCATCGAAAGCAACCAACAGTGGATACTGCCACCGGGTGACAGCAGCGCATGTGACTATTGCCATGCAATAGTGTTCTGATTGACGTCTCTGTACCAAACGATCATTCATAGGGGTAGCGTGGTGCAACAGTCATATCGTTCGCTAGTGCTGTCCAAAATCGACCAAAATCACCCCACCCCAACCCCCAGTGCACATGTACGTTATGGATGACCCTAAAATGGAATATCATCTTGTAACATAGATGAATGTTTGATATCAATAAACTCGCCCATTTACGAAATAAAAGAAGACAAATACCACATTGTGAAATTGAACAACTGAGCGTTTCTCAGAATTTCATACAAAACATCCAATAAAACATCATGGGATCAGTAAGATTAGGAGATAGTGTCGATGCCTTCTCGGCTTAACACATATCACAGTCCCGACCCATTCCTGGGGAAACACCAGCCAGAAGTGCGTGTTTTCTTGTCTGCGTGACAACAGAGAAAGGAAATCGGGGAAACGCGTCTGCATCCCCACAGGACCTCTCGGGTGAAAACACGCCAAATTAGTAATCAACGTCCGCGCCGTCCCTCCCACCCGTCCTTCACTTTCATGAATTTGGAAAATTGTTTACGACTTTGGGAATATAAAAAGCACTGGGAGGCACCTCTGGCCGTGTTAGATGGCCTGTCTAGGCGATGGGGAATGTTGTGTGGTTTGGGAAGCCCTCCAGTAACACCAGGAGAAGCCCTGGTTGTGTGCTTCCCGGGGCATGAGGTCGGAGACACCCCGCCCCCTCCTCCACACACCATCCATTAACCTGTCTGACAGTACGGGGCTCATCAGCCATCCGACACCCGTCCAAGCTCCGGTTGAAACCACCCGGCACCCGTCTGACCCTGCCCGATTACATCCGATCCAACATATCCCTCCCGATCCCCATTTGAATAAGTCACTACCTCCCGATCCCAGCCAACACCCGTCTGACATCCGTTTGAAACAAATTGACACCCGTCCGATCCTGCCCGATTATATCCGATCCAACATATCCCTCCCGATCCCCATTTGAATAAGTCACTACCTCCCAATCCCAGCCGACACCCGTCTGAGCTCTGTTTGAAACCAAACGACACTAGTCTGACCCTGCCCGATTACATCCGATCCAACATATCCCTCCCGATCCCCTATCCCAGCCAACACCCGTCTGAGATCCGGTTGAAACCACCTGACACTAGTCCGACCCTGCCCGATTACATCTGATCTAATATATCCTTCCCGATCTCCTTTCGACCACCCGATTCCAATACCAGCCAACACCGTCCGACATCCGTTTGAAACAAACTGACACCCGTCCGACCCTGCCCGATTACATCCGGTCAAATATATCCCTCCCGATCCCCGTCTGATCCATATCTCAGCCAACACCATCCCACCTCTATTTGAAACCTCTATTTGTACTCGGTGCCCCCCGAGCCCATCCGATCACCACTGGACCATGCCAGAACCCCACCTGACCTCCACTGGACTTCGCCCTGATCCCCGCCTTATAACCACCCGACTCCTAGGAGAATCTGGCCAGGTGCCCTGTCCGATAACCACCCGATCCCACACGCCCCCAGCAGTAACCTTGATCCTCACCTCGCTCACCCCCCTGAGGTTTGTTGCTCTTAGAAATGTGGGGAAAGCGTTACTCCAGTAATATCGGATCATGTTGTGTGGTATCTTTCTTTTCACATTGTAAAGAATCTGGAGCAACAGTCCCGACCTCAGGTCGCCATTCTGTGATCCAAAAAAAACGTGGAGCAATGCTCCCCTAGGCAGCTTCATGGTAACTTGTTCCCTTTCACGCCCTCAGCGCTTCATTTGCGAAATCCTCCTTGGCATTTGGACGTTGGGGCGCGGCGGGGGTCACGGGAGGCAGGCGGCGGGCATCGGGCGGTCAGTACCGGGAGAAGGGCAACAGCAGCCCGTACTCCCTGCATGCTGATTGGTGCAAATCCCTAACACATGAAATCATCTGATGATCCCTTCCTGAAAACTCCACAAAACCTGTATAAACACCCAAGAGGATTACAAAACTAACAGAACGTGAAAAGGTCAAATCCAAAGCGGAGGATGTTGAGGGCATGGAAGAGGTTTCCGACAGGTGGAGCCACCTGGTGAGAGGCTGTCCCGGTAGTGGAAGGGGGGGCGGCGGTCCAAACAAGCCCTGATCCAATAAGGCCAGTGAATTATGCACGCCCTCATAGGTCAAGGTGGCAAACGGCGCCGAGCAGCCTGCGGCGGCGGCATCGTGGGGCCCCTGAGCGGGCACTCTACAAGTCAGGGATCATGTGGCCGCATAGCTCCCTGACAAAAGCAGCGGGGCCATGTATTTGTGATTTAAGACGTGGTAGGGGGCGGAGTGGCCCTCCCGCCGGTCCGTACCGTGCCGTACACGCACACCTCGCCGCGTGAGAAACCCCCAGGAGGAGGAGGAGGAGGAGGAGAAGCAGGAGCAGGAGGAAAGATGCCAGCTCATGCAAGATTAAGGAGGACCTGCATCGAGATCTGTAGCTGGTGAAAATACGCCATGAGTTTCGGTTGCGGAGTGATTTCATGAGGCAAAGACGACGGCTATTTTGTAGCAAACCTAAACGAATTGTGGTTTTTTTCAGCAGATATGGATTAAGTGCGGTTCAGATTTCATCTTAATGCTATCACTGACTGAGTGGCTAACTTTCATGGCAGTATAACCCATTCAGTTTTTTTTGTACAATACTCCATGGGTGTTGCGTACGAGTTCCCACTGCTATCTCTACGGAAAATAAAACAAGGAATGATATAAAGATGCTTCCCCCAGAAACTTCTCTTTCGGCTCAATCTTACGTTTTTGTTGTATGTTTACAATACCCCATGGGCGTTGAGTATGAAAAACCTCAAGTCAAGCTGGGCAGACAGCGGTCATTCTGCGCATGCGTGCGGGTCCGGCGTTCCCGTGGCTGCGCGCGCATGTTTCTTCACGCGAACACCCGTTCTTGTCGTTCGCTGTGTTATTCGTTCGCTGTGTTATTCATGAAATGCCGCTCTTTTACAGCCCGCTGTTGGTCATCGGACCCGCCCGCGGGGACCCTGCTTCAATCACAATTAACTGAAATCGGGCTTTAAAGGCTGGCCAAATACCGGCTTCATTTGAATTCATCACAACAATGCGTCCACGCGTCGCCAAAACAAATGTTGAAACTGTGTTATGAGCTACAAAAAAAAGACACATCAGATCTGCAGCTATTGTTTTCCACGTAAGGAAGTATTAATGCACTATACATAATAAACGAATGGTTCATTTTGTTAATAATAAATGAATAAACTGTTTACATTTAGATTTATTTTCAACTTTCTAAAGATTCTCAATCGATTCACACAGCTGTGGTTACTCGTAGATATGTAGGATCTATTTGAATGTAGTGATCTTCAATGACTTTATAAATAGTGCCATAATTAATTCGTTTATTCAATGCTGGTTATCATTATCCATCGTATACAAAGTGTGGAATTTAATGCCTCAGAGAGACTAGGAAAAGATGGAAAACATATCAGTGTTGGCCACGGAAACGGGCCGAGGGTTGTTGGGGAAGTTAAAAACACCGTTTTATTACCGTGAATTAGGTTTAAAATAGACAATTCTTGTTTTATACATGAAAAATAATTCTATAAACTGGAAATGCAACGGAAGGATTTCCATGGGGAAGCTTAAAACTACCATCTCCGAGTTTATATAGTACAGTAAAGTAAATCAGTACAGTCTAAATCCTGGAGAAGGTCACATCTTAAGAGGCCAAAACGTTGACATTAACTTGACTTACTCATAACAAAATGGTATGTTGTATAAAAGGTATACAGAATTGAAGAATCATCAATAACAAAAAAACTCCACTGTTTTGTGGTTCGTGGTCAGGACCCAAAGATTTATATAGTAGAGATAGTTGCCCCAGGAAAATAATAAGTCGGCACCTTACTGGAGGGGGTGGGACCAGGCCCAGCAGCCGGTGCTGAGCGGTCAGCTGCTGGAGGAGATTAATGGGGGACTCCAGGCCGCAGACCCCGCCTGTTGCCTCCAGGGTTGGCGGTAACTGACCACTGCTGACCAAGGCACACTCCTACCACCCGCCCACCACCTTCCCTACACAAACCCCGCTAACTAGTTGATGCCTGCCAGGCCGCCCCCTCACCTTGACCCCCGGTATATGGGTCAGGGCGAGGCGTATATCACCTGGAGGTGGAGGTAAGGAGGTCGTGCCTCCTCCAGTGTATGGTCTGGAGGAAGGGGTGCCGAGGGAAAGCCTGGGTCACGGAGGGGGAGAATGGATGGACGGCCCGAGTGGTCCTGACACGGGGTAACTTGGTTTGGCGCCCAATTTGCCACAAGGATCCAACTGGGGCCAGGGCATGATCGGATCTTCACATGATGCCTCTGGTAACCATGGCGACTTACTGGACTCACCGGCGATTGCCTTTCAGGGAGGGTCACCAGGTGAAGGGTTTTCTGAATAAGTGCTGGGAGAGTGTGCACGTAGGAGTGGCGCTACTGTCATAGCTGCCCTGACACCTAGCGGGCAGGTGAGGTATCGATGTGGGATGGTAGGAGGGGGCGTGGGAACGGACCAGGTAACAGGATCCAGGTGAGGTGAAGCTTCCCTCATTTAACACCGACTAACCGATCAGTTAACTGGAGAAAGGATCGCCAATGTGTGGCTACTTTAAGCGTGATGGGTTTCTCCTGCCATACTTATCTACAGCGGAGTCCATTCACAGAGAGTAGGCAGTATGTAAACAACAGCATGGGGGAGAGGATATTTTTTAAGTTGCTAAATTGTTCTAGATATGTGGGTACGTTCCTCTGATGTATGTATACGCTGTTATAAAATATAACACCCATAAATGCATGTGATATTAAGCTATGTATGTGTTAATATGTCTACACATACAGACGAACTTAAAATGATTAAAACTATTCCCTTTTAATGAATTTTCTTAAGGATGAAGTATCTAATACTCTGCGAATTATGCTCTTTTTATGTAAACCATGACCAGGAAAGGGAAAAATACCACAAATATACGAAGAGGTTGCCATATGGTCAAAGGACAACGAAATACAAAATGATTATATACATGTTTATATAAATTGATGTCGGAAATGAACATATTTGTCTAAAAAAAGGTTGAATTTTCAGATAATTCCCTATGGCAGGATCGCCTGATGAATAAACAATTGATGTATGCCCGGAATAGACTAAAACACAATGTTCGTGCTATCTCCCTGCAAACAGAAACCCACATGCCGTAGATCTATACTGCAGATAATGATGGTCAATGAGTTTGTTGGTCGTAGTTTAATTTGCTGACTCAGCGAAGTAGGAACATCACGCCCACACGATAGACGCACTTCCATGTAGCTACGTATTAACTTTCCTGAATCAGACACCCTAAACTGAATGGGACACCCATCATAAGGGACACCCATTTAAATGGGACACCCACAATGATAATTTTGGTGGAATACATTATAAATGGCACTGGTCCATCTAGTCCAGTCGAGGTCTAGATGCCAACACCCTCCCTCCAAACAGCCCGATACCTCAGCCCCCAGACACAGTCATATCCCCCGGTAACTAACCCTTCAATCACCTCCCCCAGCACCATACTTAATAACCTCTTCCGCGCGCGCCAAAGCAATTCACTTCCAAAAGCGGCTTAATTTCTGAATGCATTAAGCAAACCGTTCACAAATCACACTCCAAGTCCTCCTGCCTTCAGTCCCTACCGAGTTTCCTCACTTCTGAAAGGTTAAGGAGACATTTTGACGAGCGACGACAGAAATGTGAAAATTCCCGGCGCTAACCCTGACCAGACCTAAACCCCGATCCCCTGCCTGCCGCACCATCCCGTCCTCCCCCTACTTTGATGTGGGCTTAGGGCTGATCCTTTGATGAGGCCGGGGTGGCCCGGGGGGCAGGGTGGCGCTAGGCTGGTGGGGTTAGGCTGGTGGGGGTGGGGGTGGTGGGGCTTGGGGTGGGGGGTAAGAACATTAACGTGTTGGGTCCGTCTGGCCCGGGATCTAAACCAGAACCCCCGTGTTGAGGATCGAAGCTGAGCCGGCTTCTCTTGCCCCGCCTGGCTAGGCACTGCCTAGATGGGGGGTGCCTGGCATGTGCATTGGCATGAGGTGGGGGGGGGGGGTTGATGTAGACTTGTTCAAGTCATTGATTATTGACAATAATAGTCAACAGAAATGCCCGTGTGGTCTGGCAAAAAAAGCCGGAAAATATCCGAATCATGTTTGTATCCGCTATCCATCCTTTAAGTGGAATTCACACGGTGGGATTCATGTGCTTCATAGGGTTCAAAATCTCATGAGCTTCTGTCCATTTTAAAGGGTGAATTTATGTCGCCAACAATATCAGGGGAAAACATGTCTTAGGGTATATGGAACCCTACAATCTAGACGAAGAAATTGTGTTCGCGGACAGAATCCCCTCGGAGCATACACACGCCTGTATCTGAAACCAGTCAATATTATGTATGTATCCTAGGACGATATACCAATGTCGTATCCTCCGTCGATAGGGATACAAACTCCCTGTATGTTTAAGGGAGGCGACTCCGCAGTATTAATAGAGTGGAGGAGGTCGGACACAGGGACTGAGGCCAGTCTAGGGGTTAAGGCATAGAGCTCTGGTCTGTGTTAAAGCGTGAATCATACAAGACTATAATCCATCGACCATGACCGTGTATCCCGCGCGACACACACGATAATGACGTTGTCAATTGTCATACGATAAACGACAAATTCTCTAATTGATTCCAGCTCTGGATAATGTCACACAATGGAGATACCGCCGCAATCTTGTTATCGTTCCGAGGCGCTTAGAGAAAACTCTATCACGTGAAGCTAATCTCCTACGTAGTTATGCCAGTGACGCTGTGCATGCTCCATTCAAATTGATAAATACAATAAAATAATAATAATTATTAAAAAGAGAAAAAAACAGAAAAAAACACTTTAACATGATTGAATAAAATATAATTGTACATGACACAGAGACTGCCACCAGGAGTATCCCGACATGCTCGGGGGGAGGAGGGGGGGTAGATGACACTGGGCACCCCCCCCCCCCCCTGCCCCCCCTGACATGCCCCCCCCCCTCCCCCCAGTGAGTCCTGCCGCGGCCATTGGATCCCCATCAACTTTGATGCCGACATACTTATGAGAGGCCGGCGCGTGATGAAATATATCGCAGTTATAATTGGTAGCGCGGACCGTCGTCCTCGGCACAGCCCACAACCGTCACCCGGGCAACGGTTCCATTTCCAATTTGGTAAATTGGGGAGAAAAATGTAATATCATCCAACAGTGCGTGATGTGTGGTGAAGGGTGGGGACGGGGCGAGTACGGGCGCCAAGTACTATTCCCACTACGCTCCTCTATAAATATTCACCACGACTAGAAATATCTAAAAAAAAAAAAAATTAAGAAGAAAAAGGCGTTCCATAGTCAACTGAATGAGTACGGACTATTTACACCTATATAGATGCAAACATTGCTTTCACTCTGCTTCAAACCCAGAAGAGAGTGGGAAAAGTAATCCCGAACAAAACGGAGGATGAGAACGAGGCTCGACGTCAGAGGGCGGAAGTGACGTCAGTTTTGGCGCGTGCGCGGTGGGGATATTTCACAAGTCGTTAGGGATTGCCACTCCTGTCAGGGGCAAGCAGTGGTGGAGCTGTCAGGCGGTGTAAGTGGATTCGCCTGACGGGGGAGACTCTCCGTCCCTCCCGCTGCCAATCCTCTCAGCCACCCCTCCCATCCTACTCACCCCGTGGGCTGGTGGCCCCGGCCCTCCTCCTCCTCCTCCTGGCGGCCAAAATGGCTTCCACAACACGCTGGGAATATGGCGGATGGTTGGAGACACACGTCGGCGCTAGGACTCTATCGCATCATGGTGTACTCATGAGGGTTCTTCTCTTAATACACAACGCTGCTATTGCATGGTGGGGAATATGAATTTCCTCTCCGACCGGGGTGGGGAGTTGAGTTTAGTGGTTAAAATGCTGGACTTGTAATCCAAAGGCAGTGGGTTCGAGTCCTATTGCATCCCAGTCCCTCTTTCATACCCAGCAGTTGTACACTTACTGTTATATTAATGGCCAGTCCTTCTCATACCATGTCGACAGGGTGTAGTGTGCAGCCACCTTTCCCCTTCATCCCCAGCAGTGGTACACTTATTGCTGTATCAATGGCTAATCCCTCTTATACCATGTCAATGAGGTGTGTGGGAACTATAAGAATTTCCATCTCGGTAAATGTGCAGGGATGAAGTTTCTACCTAAATCCTTCTCATAGATCACATCGCTACCATTGTGGTATAAAAATAGCCAGAAAATCTTAACCTTGGGGAAGTCTGTACAGGGCCTGCAATGGTTGACCATAAAATCAAAAGAAACCAACAAAAATCCCCTCCAACCTCCTCCAACCCACCCACTCTGGCCCACCACTGTCATTGAACAGCATGCAAATATCTGTATCTGTATGTACCAAACTTGGCATAGAACCAGCTCTAGGGCGGGTGAAAACGTGGGCATACATGAAAGGCGAGACGAGTTTAAAGATTGAAAACATGCAAATATTTGAATGCTTCTCTATAATGTCATCTATATGAGATCTTGGCCAACAAAATCCAGCCAACATCTTTCCTAAATAACCCAACCCCTCCTAACCACGGCTCTCAAACAAACCCAGCCCACTCAAAGTTAGTTCTCCATTTTGAAAAGTTATCTTCAATCATTTTTTAATCCCCTCAACTGCCCTTGGAAATATAACGAGCTGCAGGTATTTTTTTTTACCGGAAGGGAAAACAGAATGTTTGTTTGTGTCTGTATCCAATTCCCAGTGAAATTCCCGCAGTGAATGCAGCCAGCTAACGCCAAACAGCAGAAATTGATTCGGCTTTTGTGGCTGGGGCAGACGCGGTGGCGGGACGCACGCGGTGGACGTTGTGTTTTCCTGTGTACTCAGATCAGGTAGTCGGCGATTCTGTTTGTCTTATAGGGAAAAAGGCCGAGTTTGGGGGGGAACGAAACGTCGTCTGACGAAATGTCGGCTGCTGCTGGTGGCATTTTTTTATGGCGGGAAAAAAAAGCGCGGGAAATGACTGATTGGCGACAAGTTGTCTGCAGACGACATTTAGGTCGGGGAAGCGTATAGGGGGCGCCACTGGTTCTTGGTGCAGGTACCGTTATGGCTACAACAGGTATTGTCACCCCAGTCCAGATCATGTTCGCTTTGAATAGAAACAAGATTACCATACAGACTATTGTGTTCCCTCCCTCCCCCTTGACAACCAACCGTCTGAGGGAATTCAGGCTAAACCCCATACAGTACGAGGGTGTATCAGTCCTTATAAACTCCTCAGTTTTGACATCAAATGTAAACCCTATCATTAGATCACCGCAATATAACTATCCATTGTATACACAGTACCCATTGGAATTATATGGGGACTGAGTAAAATACTACCCTTTGTATAAAAAAAGATGTCAGATACCATAACCATTGTATAAAGATTAGAAATCCGTTGTATACGGCCTGAAGATAGTCACTTTGTGCAATCCCTTTGGAAAATGGCAATTATGATGACTGTAATGTGTGAGGGGACCGACAAACTAAGTGTATATACTATAAGCGTAGACCAGAACTGTTTGTATGGAGATTTATTTGCAAACCTATATGATGCAACTATCTAAAGTTATGAAAACCTATTTCTACAACACAGATGAGAAATATGGGAATCTTTCAAACTGAACACAACATGACCTTGCGACCTTCGCCGTGACCTGACGGATCATGACGCATGCGTGGCGCCTGCATGTCGGGTGCTTTATACAGAGTTGGGGCCCTGTCGTTCGATGCCAAATGTCGTCTGCCACTTGGTACTCACGACCGTGGACCGCGACACAAAGAGAAAACCACAAAACCTGCTCAATAGTGATGATTTGTCTCAAGGAGGTGTTTGGTTATGATGGATTTGTGAAATACATGTCATGACCTTGGAGATATGTCAATGGTAGAACAACAATAAGACCTCATCCTTCACCTGAGGTGCTTTCAATATGCACGAAGTACGACAGTAACTCTCTCAGTAACGCACGTATCTCCCTCTTCGATCTTAAGCTGGGAAATGGTTGATAGTGCCATCAAATATCAATACGTGAATACAAATCAACGTTCCCTTGAAACTGGATACAAGGCTGCACTCATCATGGTAAATGAGCGACAGAAGTAGAAGTCCTGAATGTGGAGCAGGGGGTCGGGCCAGGTCGACATGCATTAAACTTGTCGCCGCCAATACACTGCTCTTACTCACGGCCGCCGGGAGGATTTGTCGCCGGGAATTTCATCCGCCTCCAGTGCGTGTATGGAGCTGGGGGGTGGGGGGGGGGGGGTGGATACTCCCCGACGTACAGTCTGCCAGCAGCGTGACCTCGGAAGCCTTTTACCGGTTCCTACCCCGCCTCCCTCCCGCCCGCGACGGCTTATAAAGACGCTCCCCCCCCTCCGGTGAACCCCCCTTCCACCCCCCCCCCCCCCACCGACTTCCTCTCGGTGTTGACGCCCTTCCAGGTGACACGGTGACTCATCCCCCCACCCCCACCCCCCCGAAGACGCCAGCACACCTGAGATGCCCCACCCTCCTCCTCCCTCAACTCCTTGCCTCGTGACACACAGGTACGGGCGCAGCAGCACCTTATTTTCCCTATTATCGTCCACCCCCTCCCCCTATTATCGCCCACCCCATCCCCCCTATTATCGCCCACACCCAATCCCCTTAATATCGCTCAATCCTTGTTGAACTTATCAACCTGCACTCCCCCCCCCCCCCCATCCTCCATCCATTCTCAGTCCCACTGCCAGCTGCAGGTATTGAATAATATTGGAGCCTATCCGTTTTCATAAGGTCTAAATCTTTTTTCATATTTCAAGTTACATTTTTGGTGCAGATTACAGGCTCGGCAGGACGTCACCTAGGTCACGTGATAGTTGGCATCGGGAGGTGTTGTTGGGAGTCGGGTGCGAGCAAAGTGCGGAGGCCCAATTAATTGGTTATAATTCCGGATAATTCGCCGTGATTTTCAGGTACCTGGGGGGTTGCATGACCTTCATGAGTCACTCGGCGTAGGTAACCCGATGCCGATGGTGTCTCTATGCGAGCAACTCACAGTCACACGCACGAGCAGCTCGCCTGTATCTACCTGAGTGGTGCATAATAATAATAATGATAATATAAGGAACTGCATCGAGATCCATAGCCACTGGAAATATGCTATGAGTTTTGGTTGTGGAGTAATGAACTATATATATATATATATATATATATATATATATATATATATATATATATATATATATATATATATATATATGTATATTGACTTATTTCTTAGGAGACCAACAATAATTGGAGATACAGCAAGGAATAATCGATAACTGGAGGGGACACAAATTGTAATGGAGGCGCTACCTTGAGTTCCAGTAGCGTACCAGGATCATGTATTTCAGGCAGACTTTAACCGTTTGAGCCGACTCCTTGGTGGACCTGGGAGCACAACTTGCAGCGCAATGAATGTCACTGGTGGGTGATAAAGTAACCGAGAATCAGGTGTGGGCAGGTGTTGCCGCTATCAGCTACCCTCTTCCGCTTATCAGCAAGCCTCCACGCATTTATCTTCCACGGGTTGTTTCCGTCGGCCGACCTAGCCCCCCGACTGACCCAGCCACCGTTCCCAATTAGTCCAGGTGTTAGGTGTGCACTCATCATTAGCAGCAGTTGGAGGTCAAATGTCACACCTCCGGGTGACTAGGGGTGTGAATTCCGGAATCTTCCGAGTCGAAGGTCATGCCAGGGACGCGTTGCCATAGTGACAGCGTCAGCGTCGTCATAGCAACAGCCCGATGAAGACGTCACGTCCCAACCACAACCTCCGCACTCTCCCATCTTGTGGTCGCGGATGAGTAGAACGGGTGGCGTTTTGTAACAACGCTTTTGATTGGTCCACCGCTGATGGATCTGACCAATTAGGCGGCGATATTTTCAGGGCTGCGCGGCATTCATCATGGCGGCGATGACGGCGCGTTGTTTGCAGGGCAGAATGTCGTCTGCTTCCCAGCGTCCCAGCTTCGCGGAATGAAGGAGCCTCGCTTTGGGCCAGGAGCGATGCGTTCCCTATAAGATAGATGTGGGGCTGGAGCTGGTGCCCGTGTGTACACAGGTCTGTATCATCTATCACCGCCTGGCAGCCAGCAACTGGTGCGGGACATTGCCCTGCGCGCGCACCCATTACCCACCATCCTTAGCGCCCTATCCCGGCGTCCTTAGCCGCCGGAAGTGGTCGGGGTTACATACCCGGGCGGTCCTCCATCATCAACCTGCTCGCCACCAGTCGGCGCTGCAGGCAGTGGCCGCTGATGTCCGGCGATTCCTGATACTAGTATTATATATAGGCGGACCCAGTAACTACTTCCGGTAGGTGCCTGAGTGGTGCAGTGACATATATCTTAGAATAATACGTATAATATATTCATATTTTACTCGTACATAGAATAAATGTTACATATAATGATTAAGAAATGCGATACTATTTGCTAGTTTTGATGATCTCTTTTACATCGTTCTAGATATACCTTACATATTTATATATTACATACATACATAATACATTACATAGATATACCTCACATATACCTTACATATTCGTCCAATATCTTCTGCGGGGTACGATTACACGAATCATCCAAAAACCAGGAAACTATATTCTCATGATTCTGTAGGCGTGAAAAACATTATAAATTGCTAAAATGAGCATTACATCTCAGATCACTAACAGACATCTTCACAGAACGGATAATTTTGTCTTGTAAAGTGCGTCTACAAGCTCATATTGTTTGTACAAAGTACACAATATTGACGTTCATCCCAGCAACTAGACAGTTACTAACACAACCGTGAAAGTCCTAGACCTCCCAGGCCAGCTCACTCCGGTAGGCAGGCAGCTCCAGCGGCGGTCTTAAAGAATTCATATGGACACAGGCAATGATTGTCCGGCCGAGGTCCGGAGCTGGGCCATGGGTTAGGTAATGATATAGGCCATGAGCTGAGCTATAAGCTGAACAATACGCTTGGCTATAAGCTGAGCCATAAACTGGGCTATTAGTTGGGCCATGAGTTAGGCTATGAGCTGGGTCATGTGCTAGGCCATAAGCCGGGAAATATGCTTGGCCATAAGCTGGGTCATAAGCTGTGACTTGAGCTAAGCCATGAGTTGAGCTATTAGTTGGGCCTTAAGCTAGGCTATGGGTTTAGCCATAAAAAGGGACATAAGCTGAGAAATACACTTGGCTATACACTGGTCTATGAGCTGGGCATGAACTTGGGCCATGAGTTGGACCATGAGCTTGGCCATGGACTGGACCATGGGTTTGGTCATGGGTTTAACCTTAAGCTGGGCCATAACCTGGTCCATGAGTTACATGAGTAACAATACATGAATGGGACAATGTGTTGGGCCATGAGCTGGGCCATGAGATGGGCCATGAATGGGGCCATGAGCTGGGCCATGGGGTGATGAGCTGAGCCATAAACTGGACTTGTACGGCCCAGGGCACTGCATTCATTTCCTATTGGGATGACGATAGAAACCTCCCCGCCACACACAAACACACCCCTCTAAGTAAAAAGACGCCGACAGTTTACCTGTGCCCAAAACATGCAGCCCTTCAATTTGAACGGCAAACTTCCCCTTCCCGGCTGTCACATGAGCCCGCATGCGTCTGTGTCCAGGCCTGCTGTTGTGTTTTGTGAAATTTGATTTTCACTCACAAAACATGAACTGATTTAATACGCCTTGTCCCGTCCGCCTGAGCACTCACAGACTGTATGCAGTACATCCCGAACGGAATCTGACAATATTTTGTAGCCAACCCTTGCAATATGAGAAACTCATGGTGTAGTTTTTTTAACCTCGATTCCATTTTGTAATTCAACTTGTATTTTCTCACAGATAAAACAGGTTCTACATTGCCTTCCCTTGATGCGCCGGAATGAGGCCATGCATGAGCTGCTGTTGTAAAATGCAGAGTGTGAATCGTTGAGGAGCAGTTGTGAGCAGTAGGCCTGAGGGTGATGAGCAACTCGCACGAGACACTCCACCTCCCCACACACTGCGTGCAGATACCCCCGGGCAATCATGTAACCCCCTGTCGGATATACCCACACACGGACGTACCCCACACCCTTGTCACCATGCCACGTCTCGTTAAAGGCATATTCGACAATTCGGCAGTAGCTCAAACTATCCGCGTCAAACCCGAGCATATCACACACAAAATTCTCATACGAAAAATCTATCTTTCACCAATAAATCTCCAGGGGAATGTGAGGTGATACGGGTAGAATGAGAGATAGAAATATAAAACATATCCAACAATTCACCTTGAAAAGTTAAACCCGTGGCACTTTCTTGGAATTTGAAAATTATGATCACTACATATCATGCCCTGGCCGAGCATGAATACCAGCTTTACTAAAAGCTGAGCTTTTCCAGTATAGATAAAGAGATTAAAAAAAAATAATTATAGAACAGAATGCTTATTAAAAGATTTGGGATGACAGTGCTAGTTTCTGATTTAGAGATGAATATTATGATAATATTATAATAGAATATATTTCAATTCTAAGAGGTTGGATTATATATAGTAAAGCCATGTCATTTTCATCAAACTTTCACAGAATATAGCAAATGTATAGAACGATACATTTAGGTTTTAAACATCATAAGTGCTCCTTGGTTTCGAAAGAATTGAGGAATCTATATTTTTCAGTACAATTCCTTTTTAGATCAGTCAAATGTAAATTGGCTTAATCTCCCTATTGGTTTAGATCAATGATAATTCAGATTTCACTCACTTGGGATTAGACTAAGGCAAAGGAACCGGTTTTAATTGATAATTATCAGTATTTGAAAACAACCAGGTGGCGCCACTATGTACCATAGGGTATGCCTTTAAAACTTACAGCTTCTCCTATGTCAGCTCCTAGTGTCAAAGCCCCACTTACTATGCTGTATGAGACAGAAAAGCAGCGCCCATTATAAATTGCCTTCCGCCTGACCTACATTATCCCGAGAACACATTTTGTTCAATGACCTGCAGGAACATGTTAAACGTCAGTGGCGCTGGAAAAGAGGAAATGGTCCGAGGTGTTTCTATCTTTTTTTATCCAAGAGCTGTTAACGTTGTTGTTGTGAACGCAATGCTTCAATCATTAACACAGCCAGAGTGTTGGTATTTCACAAAAGGCTCTGCACCGAAGCACCTCAGGGCTAGTAGAATGCATGGGGCTGCCAATAAGGGGCAAGGTATGCGGAGGGAATATAACTCCTCTCCACACACTCAGTGTAGATAAGAGGTTAGACTGGGTGCGACACGGGCGATGCAATGTAAACCCCATCCATTAGTCTGGTCCCTCCGCCACTGCCTCTCAACACATCTCTACCTCTTGAGTGATGACTCCATCTGGCAGTATTAAGGTCACGCGCCAGCCATCTGAAAATTATTGCTAATTGCTAAATGGAAATTAAATGAAATTAAAAGCCTCCTTTTTTCCTCGTTCTGCGAGAGTTTGATTCCAGCGTCGACGCATGCGCATTGACGGATGGCGTCGCGATGCCTAATGACGCCAACGCCACCTAGCGTCAGCTAGATGAACGATGGGCGCCATTTGTAATTATTCTCGTTATTTCAATCAATCACCACCTACTTTTATCGGGGCGTCAATGCCTGTCTAACATGCTCCGCTATTCAAAGCTCCACATACACACACACACACACAGATAGATAGCCTATTAGATCCCTACATAAGGTGCGGGTGTTGTTGTTGTTTTTTTACAGTAAATTTGAAGTCAGAAAACGAAAGCCAGCGGCAGGGAGTCAGGCAGTGGCGATGAAATATTTACCGGCGAGTTTGCCGCCGCTGATATGTCTGATTATCCGTGTGGCTGGCTGTCAATGGTGGCGAGCGCCGAGATGGATCTGGCCATCCCGATCGTGAAGGTCGTCAGGTACAAAACTGCGCTTTGATCCTCCCAGGATCGATAACGTCTGGGCGCGTTCGTAAAGTCGACACTCGGCTACCTGGGAGATGGCCCGGGGAGATCTATGCATATCATCCTAACCCTGATGTTAATCTCCATAGACTTAACATGGTGTGAATGTGTGCCACGGTTATGCCATAAAATATTGCTATGCCACGCTTGATTTTTTATCCTACCACTCATAGAAATCGCCATAGACTTAGCATGGTGTGAATGTATGCCACACTTATGCCATAAAATATTTCTATGCCACTTATGAAGTTAAAAACATGTGACAGGGTAGGATAAAATCTAAACATCACTCAATTTCATATAATTGTTTACATGCTATTCGTTGTCTTCCGCTACAGATATCACTCAGCTCTGCTTCGTGATATCATTTTGTGAAGACAACTCATGCCATATAAACAATCGTATGAAATTTCGTGATGCTTCATGATAATATTACCATGATTTTTATCTGATTGGTCGTATTCTCCACGAACTTGACCAACAGAAATATCCGAGGTAACGTGAGGATATTGCATACTGCTTCCGTCAGTATGCTAATCATTTATTCATCTCGTTATAGATATTAATCTCACCCCTACACTTTTACCGAGATGAAAGTTCACCACATAGACATGGTATAAGAAGGACTTAACTTTGACACTGAAGCAGATCTTCCACTGCCGGGAATGAAGGAGAAAGGTGGCTATAGTGGGACTCAAACCCACAAAGTCTCACAGTCTTGGGGTTTCGAGTCCAGTCTTTTTACCACCGAGCTAACGGTACTGCTTGGTCTATGCTACGATTTCTAAAGTATCCGAACACCCCCAGTGAGTAGAGGGCATTCGGGAACGTGTCCCTTACCACAGCTGACCGCACACGGCAGACAGTGGCAGTGAGAGAGATGCACCTTATATGGTGAATCACCCCCATCTCAACAACCCCATCCCGAGACCATCTCACCTTCAGTGCAATTCCCCACAACACCAACAACATTAAGGTCTGCATTCCAACAGGGCTATAGGCCCGTTTCTATTGGCCGACAAAAACGGTGTAATTTTTTGTGTTCTCCTAATAGTCTATTTTCATTGGCCATCACCGATATACAGTCAGGAACCACCGACAGACTTTCACCACTGCTGACACAAAATGTAAATAAGCTATTAGGAGAACACAGAAAATCTACACCGTTTTTGTCGGCCAATGGAAATGGGCCTTACGCTTATATCTTAGCCTGGTATGAACGTCCATAGGCTTGGCATTAGGTACTCGTACTCAACAGGCTTGCGAGTACGGTACATCATACTCTATGGGCAATGAACAGATAGATATTTGCAGGTTAAGATAAAATCAGAAACATATTTGTGTTTGGTCTGAGCCCCCATTCACCGTCTCGTTTCGAAATATTCACTTGGCTATCGCCTCGTTCCTATTACTCCACGCTCTAAACTCGATGGCGAACGGGGACACAGACCAAACACTCACCCATTTCCTCCTTAGTTCTATCTGCATTATTGCTATTGGCAGCCGTTCCTAAAAATGTCGAAGCCCACATCTAGGTGTTGCCAACCATCACTTGATATCTATTATCAACTGCATCACTTCAACCAATTACACTACTTAGCCAACGGACGTTGAAATCGGCTGTAAATATCACAGATATATACATACACAATCATGTGCTCCATAGATACTCATCAGGCAGTTTATTAATTGCTGGCAGAGGCGTTGTCAGGCACTGATAGAGGGAGACTTATCTACACCTCGTTGCCATTGGTCCATACCTCCTGTATCGCGTCTGGTGCTATCACTACTCCGCTGGGTGAGTGGAGAGATCACTCTCCAGCAGATTCTGTCAAGCACGGGAATTATAAAAGTAATCATAAATCAGTGATCCTATGTGTTCGACATGTAAAGAGATTAAGAAGGAACTGCATCGAGATGCATAGCCAGTGAGAATATGCCATGAGTTTTGTTTTCAGAGTAATCACGAGGTAAAGCTGAGTGAGATTACGTCGCAGACCAAAATGAATGGCGTATTTCCACTAGCTATGGCTCACGTGCAGTTCCAATCTTATGTCACCCCTATCACTGACTAATTGGCTTAATATTGGCATAATCCCCCTTTGAGTATCTGTTAGTACAATACTCCATGGGCGTTGAGTACAAGGTTCTAATATTGAATCTATGGGAAAAAAATACCACGGGTGAGAGAATTCCCTTCACAGATGCCTTAGCAAGCATTTCCTTCCGTTCCTTCTCACCTAGACCCCTCCTATACTATCACCACGGCCACATGCCTTGTGCCAATTCACCTTCCATCGTCGAATCAACTAATTTCTGGTGTGGAGGCATCGTGGTAATACCCTTACCCAGTTGAAAATTTTATCATTTTTTCCCCGTACCAACAACAACTGATGTTGGACGTGGATAAACGATGCTAATTTATTGAAACTACACCAGAGGGCGTTGCCTCCCTGTCAGCCTCGTTCTCATGGAAACGGAGACGCTACCCCCTCCCCCATACACACCTCACGTGATGTTCCCTTAGAAGAGAGAGGAGGGAGGGAGGGTGGGTGGGTGGGTGGGTGGGTGGTGGGGCCCTGCTACCACTCCCAAGTCCTTCTCTCTACCCTCCCTTGCGCCCCTCTGTCACAGCACACCCCGCACACACACACACCCATAGGGCCGGGTCTGTCTCTGCATTACGCCCGGGCAGATGATCCAAGAAAACACGGCGGCTGGAAGCAGATCAAAGGTGCGCGGGGCGGGAAAAAGAGGCGGGGAGGAGGCTCGCCGACGCGCTGCCAATTATCGGCGAGTGTGCCGCCCGCCGTCTTATTGCATTAGCGCCGAGGACGAGCCCGTAACAGAGTCTCCCTCCGAGCTGCTCCGAGCCGCTCCGAACCGGTCTCAAATGGTAGGAGATGCTCGGAAATTGTCGGAGATGGTCGGATCTGCTCGGAACTGCTCTTAGATGGTCGGAGCCGGTCGGGACTGCTCGGCCATGGTCGGAGATTTTTTTGAGCGGATCGGATACGCTCGGATACGCTCGGAGCAGCTCGGAGCTTCTCGGGGATCCTCGGGGCTGCTCGGAGCTTCTCGGGGCTGCTCGGAGCTTTTCGGGGCTGCTCGGGACTGCTCGGAGCTGTTCGGGGCTGCTCGGAGCTTCTCGGGGATGCTCGGAGATGCTCGGAGCTGTTCGGGGCTGCTCGGAGCTTCTCGGGGCTGCTCGGAGCTGTTCGGGGATGCTCGGAGCTTCTCGGGGATCCTCGGAGCTGCTCGGGGGTACTCGGAGCAGCTCACATGCGCGGCTCTTACCCTATCTATCACCGGTGTCTGTGTGAGTCAGGGTGCTCGTGATTGAGCATGTATAGTGTATGATTTCCGTTGGGGAAAAAATGAATATGACGCTGTAGCTATCATGTCTGAGTTCATGGTGAAATATTCGATACATTAATACGAGTAGGGATTTTCATCCATTACAACCTATTATCCACTATGATATACCACAACTGTTCATTTTCACTGTTTTCCTCATTCCGTATCTTTTTCCAGTAACTCCCGGATGCCTTGCTGCTGAAGATCCAACACATTTATAATACATCTAATGTCTGATATATATAAAAAACTCACATATATTTATATACATATCATACATATAATACATATATAATATATATATACATATATATATATGTGTGCTCATACAAAACTTAAAGTGGACTTGTGTGAATAAGTTGGCGGGTGGTTGAAGAGGGTTTAGCGGCGGAACACAGCATGGCATGTAAAAATAGCGTGTAAAAAGCCTGCTTTATCCGTACTTTATTACAGACGGATGCGTGTCCTACGTCCCTCCAGTGACATACATGACATATACAGCCCTCCGGGGATACCCTCATGCCAGATGTCATGGGAGCAGTCCCAAATGTAGCGAGACACGACATGGCAAACCTCGACATCACAGGCTCAAATCTAGCGTGGCAGGAGCGCGCCAATGCACAGGAGATGGTAATTTTCCACTTCGCCATCGCACTCAGCCGTACGTAATGTATATACGTACAAGCCATAGAGGCGCTATACACAGGGATGTGAGTTATTACTACGAGCAGGAGGATTTAATCGCGAATGAACCAGTCATCCCTGCAATGACGCCCACCATCAGGGTACCCTGCTGCGGCAGTGCTGGGAATATATGTGATCGTAAAAAGCGACACGAGGCTGTAGAAAGTCCCAGGTTTATCGGGTGCCTCCTGGTAGCTTCCCAGGCCGCCTTCCCCATAGTGAGCAGCTCCTGGGTGTTTCCTGGAGGAGGGGCCTCTTATCAGCCACTCCAATCAATGCCCGACAAGCAGACACGGCCCACAAAGGGGTGTCGTGTATGGGGTGTGTAACGACGGGGTAAAAGGAGGTAAGGGAAGCTCCCGAAAAGGGTTCCTGAAGGGGGAATGTCTAGGAGGCTTTGTTGAGCTGTAAGGAAGGTGGAAATGATAGGAGCTGGAGTCTAAATGCCGTGGGTGCTGCTGTGTTTGCTGCTTATTTGTCATTCTCGTTTCCGTTCAGTTTTATTACCCTAGGTGTTGCTGCAGCGTACAAGAACATCAACCAACATCATGCAAGAACCAAGATTCCAGTGAGGAAAAAACTTGGAAAATATCCGAATCCTGATTATATCCACTATTTATCACTAATATGATCGTGGCTTAGCACACTAGCAACACCCGGAAAACGGAAATAACTGAAAACCTGACATCTCTGAAACAGAGCTACACCAAGGGAGATGAATATACAGCTGCTCACTTGTCCAAGTGAGCAGTTCAAGCCACTCCCCAATTCCCCATGCCCTAGTATTAAACGAGTGACTCCAGTCCCAACTCCCCCACTACTCAGCCCTCAACTTCCGCTGGCCTGATTGCCCATCAAACGGGCGCGTTTCTTGTCCGCTCGGAAGGCGGCTTTTTGTTCTGGCCTGATTGTTTCCTGTCATTATTGACAACTGGCACGACAGCTACAGAACGGCAACATCTGTAATTATCGTTAGATGGGGCTGGGAGCTGCTCGTTACGGGCGGGGTGAGTATCTGTGAGCAGTTCGTTAAGGCCGCAGGTATGGCAGCACGCCGCACGCTCCGACGGCTCATCTGTCTTCCCGCTCTGACAGGCAGAGCACCGCCTGCCAGCTCCCTTGTATCTGCGCGGCTGTAATTTTCATGACTCGCCAAGTCATCTTAATGGAATCCATCATATATACATCATGAAATATAGACGGCCAAGTGCGATGCGTGCAACGTATGGAGGCTTCATTAAAAACAATCCAAAGTTTTCCCTATAGCAATCTGAGAGGGACAGGGAGAGAGCGGGAGGGAGTGAGGGAGGGAGGGAGGGAGAGAGAGGGAGGGAGGGAGGAAAAGGGAGAGAGGGAGAGAGAGAGAGGGAGAGAGAGCGCGGAGGGAGGGGGGAGGGAGACAGAGAAAGAGAGGGAAGGAAGAGAGGGAGGAGGGGGGGAAACGAAGGGGGTAGGGAGGGAAGAGGAAGGAGAAGGAGAGAACCAGGGAGAGAGAGTGAGGGAGAGAAGGAGGAGGGAGAAGGAAGTAGAGAGAGGGAGAGAAGGAGAGGAAGGACAGAAGGGAGGGAGGGAGACAGACAGAGAGAGGAGGGAGGGGGAGGGGAGGAGGGAAGGAGATGGATAGAGAGGGAGGGAGATGGAGAGAGAGCGAGAGAGAGAGGGGAAAAGGGAGAGAGAGAGAGAGAGAGAGAGAGAGACAGAGAAAGACAGACAGAGAGACAGAGAGAGAGACAGAGGGAGGCAGGGAGAGATAGAGAGAGAGAATATGAGATGAAAAGAAAACTTTTCTCGATTGAACTTGGACCGCGTCCTTCTTCATTTCCAGAAATACCCGGTGAAATCCTTAGCTTCATGCAGACATGAACCCAGTTGACATGTGAAAACATCACTCCGTGGGGTTTCTCTTCTGCCAGATCAGAGGTGCATCTTGCAGAGCTCCTTATCTGAAGACACGCCATTCACCAATCACCCTTCAAAAGTCATGTGAAGTGCTGCCAGACCAGGTAACATCGTCATCGTCAGACAACAGGTAGAACCGCCACAGTGCACCCATCAGGACCACAACCCACACCCCCCCCCCCCTCTCTCTATCTCCATCCACCATCACCACACCTAAGTGTCAGACTAAGATTGATGCACATTATTCACCTGTCAGCAACCAGCAGAACTTCCTTGGGGGAGTTTTAATTCCAATTCAAGGAGGTTTTTTTTGTACTTTCATAGTCTTATCTTCTCAGTCGATCAAAGAAGGGACAAAATGGAAGATTTCGCTTTTTAATCGCTCCTCGTGTAATCACAACGTGAAGGTGTCTCCAAAAGGGATTGTTGTCACGAGTTTGACCGAGAAGAGTGGGGAGTGGGGCGTGAGAGGGCCGCCGAGTGTTGTGTAAACGCACGTGTTTGGCCACCATCCATTGCACCCCGAAATCAATTTCAAATTCGAAACGATTTAGCCAAAACGTTACACTCCACCAGCCATTTCCTCCTTGAAATTCCCGCCCGCCATGATTGATGATTAAGCCCCAACAAAAGAGTGTTTTCCAACCCACCGTTCGCTGAATGACGTTTTCGGGGGGGAAAGGGAGAACGTTTCTCTCCCAAGACGATCTCCGCGTGGAGACTAACTGCTGAGCGATAATAAGGGGTTTTGCTAATCAGAGTTTGGTTGTCACGGTGCGTCGACTTCAGGTCTCACAGCACTGAATGATGGATGGAGCCTCGTCTTGAGCTGAGGGGGACGTTGACACGAGACGACGACAGGGGGCGCCATTGTCGCTGTACCACGTGATCGGCTGAAATGTTTACCCACGTAAAGCATCAATTAAAATGATAGATCACCACAAGCAACAGCTCGTGCCAGGAAATTAACCACCGCCTTCCTCCAGCGTGTAACATGCTCAGACTTCCCCTCCTATATGCCATGTAAGACGTATCAATCTGGTTTCATCTGCTGTACGGGAAATAAAACTTCACTCATATAGATGTTGACTGCCAAATTGACATGTGTGTAGAATAACTACGCCCTGGGTATTTTTTCCACATGGAACCCGTACTCAACGCCCATGGCGTATTGCACGCACAAAAAAAGAAATGGGCGATGGCATCACAAACATTAGGCAATCAGTCGGAGATAGAGGTTAGATGAAATCTGAACCGCATCCGATCCGATGGTGAATATATGCCATTCGTTTTGGTCATGTGAACACAAATAAATCTGCATCAAATCAAGTTTGTACGTGGAAACTGACCATCCTAATACACGCGTACGTATTTCACATAACATGCAAGAGTATTATACGAACAGAAATCTGGGAGAAATCCCACCTCCTGAGCCACAGAGAAGTGTGGGGCATTTTGTAGAGTTATCTAATTATTGACACGGGAAACTGTCCATTAATAAGATTTGTAATTAAGATGCAAACATCACAGCAAGAGGAGCTGGTCTTCCCGGCCTCTCCAGTTTCTCACAAGAGCACTACAGCCTTCCATTACAGTGATTAAAATCACGGTGAGTATTTTTCTTTGTTCGTTTGTCCCTGTCTGCTGACGCGCCACAGAGGCAAGGACAGAGGCCTCGGACAGAGGCCAGACAGAGAGACAGACAGGAGGGACGATGCAGAACTCTCTGCTGGGAGAAGATAAACCAGCACCAGTTGTCTTCAGACCCTCTTGGGGCTATGAGGAATCAGGCTAATTTCATAAGTTTACCGCCAAGAGTTGGCTAATGTTTGGGCCGTGGCTGCTAATCCAATCGGGGCTATTACGCCGGCCACCTCTGGCCTCTGCGTTCCTTGGGGACAGGCAGGCACGCGGATAGGAGACGTCCAACAACTGGGATTGTATGGGCACGGGAGGCCCCCAAGGGAAGGCTCAGACAACCGTGCCTACCACTGATAACAATAGCATACAGAGGCTCAGAGATAGCACCCCTCCTCCTGTACTTCAGTGGGTGGGGTTTAAGGGGGTGGGAGGCCCCCTGGAGACATCCTGTGTGTAAGGGAGAGGGGGAGGAGGGAGAGTATCCACTTGGGAATTAACGGTAGGAAGCGTTGTGATCCAGCGTTAAGTTCTGAGAGAGTCCCGGTAAAAATCTAAAAGCTATATCATCAGGCTAGAGACAATACACAACAGATTGCTTGTCAGCGAGCCTCTTGCTTATACAACGACCCCCTGATAGCTGCGAGCTGCTCATCATGGGGCCGGGGCGCGCTGGGGAGCAGCTCGGCCCGGGATTATTAGGGTTCAATGCGGCGGGGCGAGATGGGGTTACGGGCCCAACCGTTGACGGGACGTAATGCCGCATGAAACCCGATGAGGTGCACCAAACATGTCATATCCCCGCCGCCCGCCAGCCGCAAACGTGCTCAAGCAATGCTGAGGACACAAGAGCCACAGCAAATAATGGCACCGTAAAAACCTGTGACAGATGAGCTTGGCGCCAACCAAGACGAAGCCACTTTAGGCGAAGCAGAAATACAACATCCATGTATGTTCTACTTTGGTGTTTATATACACACAAGCCAAGACTGAATGGTCATCTTCTAGTTTGATATCTCTTTTGGATATGCCAGTTCTGTTTAGGTGTTAAATCACATCTAACTGTAGCTATTTGTGAGTGCATCAATTGAGTGAGGTTTCTCTATATACAACTATGACAACATAATAAGCTTTTGCCAAAAGATGCATTTAAGTCCACGTGTTACCACACTGAATCAACATAACTCCAGTATCACAACTAACAGTTTACTGACAATTTCTACGTGCTATATGGATTACCCTGATCCCAATACCATTACCTCCCTTCCATATATATACACATATAACTTCTGTATCCTGCTATATCGGCAGACTAAACCCTGCACCACATAGGTCTTAATTCAGCGCCCGCCCTTTGCCACCCCACGTAATCACCATGTTGACTTTGGGATCGTAGCAGCGACCTTTCTTCTTTATCTTCATCTGGTCACATGAGGATGTATAGCCTGGCGCTGCCACCGGCCCCGACCTGCCCACACCCTCTGGCGGCTACTATATAGCCGGGCCACATTAAAGCCACATAGATCCTCATGTAGCGTGGCCGGCGACTGCGGCCAGGAAGCCCGCCAGTCGGTAACTCCCCACTACCATCATCAGGCCCCATCCCACGCGCCATCGTTTGCGCCTAATTTGTTGCCCCCCTCTAAAAGTCACCTAGCGGCGTCGAGCTGTACTACTACTATTCTCCACCGCGCATGCGACACTGGGTATATCCGGTTTCGAAGTAGCGTCTAGCTAGAGTCTGTTTGTATGGTCTCTAATATGTAGTATTAGAGTTCCTTTGGTTGGTGATCGAATCTAGGAGGTGAGTGTTGGTGGAATTTTACAGCTAAGTTCCAACACAACAAAAACATGGTATTAGAAGGACTGGTCTTTGATATAGCAGTATGTCTACTACTGCTAGGGATGAAGAGAAAAGTGGCTGCATACCACACTACATAGACATGGTATGAGAAGGACTGGCCTTTGATATAGCAGTAACTCTACCACCGCTGATGATGAAGTGAAAAGTAGCTAGAGTGGGACTCAAAACCACAAAGTCCCAAAACCTTGGAATTACGAAATAATTAAAATGAACTTTGACTGATCATTGACAATATCTAAAATTCACCATGTGGCGCCACCGTGAATAAAGTATATATATATATATATATATATATATATATATATATATATATATATATATATATATGCCTTTAACCACTAAGCTAACTCCCCAAGCCCCTGGTGATGTTTGACGTCGTGGTAACAACCAGAGTTATTTTTCACGGTGAGAGATGAGGAAGACAGACAAGTAGGAATCACAGCGGCCTCTCGCCCCGTCCTGACGGTGGCGGTTTTGATGCTGGTGATTGTAGTAGTGGATATCAGTGCGCTACTTCTACCGCTACTTCTCTGATGAGTAATGCCATGAGGAGAGGAGAAAAGTAAGGGTGGGGCGGGGGTTGGATATGAGACTGACATTTTTCCTCAGAAAAGAAAAAAAATCTGAAGGAAACCAAAAGCATCATCTCCCACGTGGGACGACCACTGCGGCCCACGCTTTATCCCGGCACTCAGGTCGCTTCGTTAGCGGCCAATGGCAGCGGGGCGAGCGGCTCGGGAGCTGCTCGGGGGTTAATGGACCTCGGACCGGTCAAATGGAGCTCACTCGGCCGCCGCAAATGGCAAAGGGCCGGTCGGCATGTTGCGGCTATCCCGGGCTCCGCCAAATGTCAATCTGAAATAAATGGATCTGAGCAGGAGCTCGGGGAGCATGTCAGGCCGGGGTCTTGGGAGTGGTCCCGCGGCGCGGCCCCTTGGGGAGCAGCTCACTGGGAAGGGGCGCAGTAAATATCGGCCTCGTCCGAGCACTCCCTCATCCCGCCACCGGCCGCTGGGAGCGCTCGGGGATGAAACGGAGGCTTACATTTGGAGATCAAGAAGATGGGCAAGACCGCGGGCAACTGTCCATCACTGAGTGGGCTGGTGGCGGCGCGAGCAGCTCCGAGCAACTCCGAGTAGCTCCGAGTAGCTCCGCGCTGGTTATTGTGTTTATAAACACAGACGTGAGGCCCGCGGGTCCTGCTTTCTGGGGAAGAGTGGTGGCCAACAAGGGAGGTAACCCATCTTCCATTGCCTCGAGGTGTGGACCTACATACCTTGAACATATACCACATGAAAATCAACATGGAAAATATTTCATCTTCAAATTGTCTTCAGGAGATGTCATGGTGAAATATAGATGTACATACATTATATATGGAGAGCCGAGAAGATAGGAAATTTTCATTTATTTCCTACGGCATACCTCCAGGATGAATAAAAGCATTAGAAAAATATATATACATTACGTACAAATGTATCTTTTTACATATATAAACGGATGTGTATGTGTGTGTGTTTCCTCAGGAAATGTCATGATGAAATACATATACATTATACACATATATACTTATACATATAACATATGAGTGTGTGTAACCGTGAATATGTGTGTACCTGTATGTCTTATGTGTGTACCTGTATGTCTATGTGATGGCTTACATCGTGGTTGGTATCCTTGTGCTAATTACTATTATGAGACAACTCCACCTTGTGGAAACGCCCGTTTTCTCAGGTGCATGGTTCAGCCTAGGAAGCCACATCTGAAGCCAACCACCAGCCACGAATGTCAGATCTCTCCCAGCCAGCCCCCACAGTCCTCCGACTGTCCCGCTAATCTGACTCGTGTAGATTATCTGCTGATTCATGACATCCCTTGCTTATCTACTCGCCCCTTCTCTAACCACACCCCCTCCTCCCCCACCCACGTCCACCTTATCTCTCCGCACTGCACTGCGCACGACATGGCTTCCCGTCGGGCTGGACTCATTGACAGACCTGGGCGTTGTGGAACTGCTGCCCAATCTGTAGCCACGTCGGCCACCCAACTGCAATCCTGATTAATTACCCGGGCTGCTACCCAATCTGCTACCTGAGACACAAGCTCACCTAGCCACCTGACCACCCAACACTGCCTCGGGAAGCTGTGCTATCCGCCATTGCTTTTATCTGCAGGAATCACGTATTCTTGGCATCCTGGCTTCCCTTCCTGAGCACTTCCTGACTTACATCCCCTTCCACCACCTTTTCTAAATTTAAGACCCTCATTGTACCATTTCTTTGACAAACAGTACTTCCTCAATGTCGAACCATTACTTTAATTATTTGTGCATACTTATCAAAGAGCATAGTGGATTGAATTAATTAAAGTCCCTGTTCGCTTTACAAGCTTTATTGCTGATGCTACTGCAATTATGGTTAGCTGCAGACTGCTTACAGACACAAGTTGTAACACTATATATCTACCTCTATTGTGAATGGGGGCTTACCTGATGATTGCTATTAAGGTCTGCCTCCTCTGGAATATTAGCTCCAGCAAACTTGACCAGTTAGGTTAAGGGAAGGCGAACACTCGTTTCTCAATAGAGAATTTGGAGTGTGGCAGTACCCTGCCTGCTAACTGACCTAAATTGATCCTTGCGTACTTCTTAACTTACTTCTCTGCACACCTACAGATAAACCCCATGTTGCTTTCCGGGCCCGTTAGGCGGAGTTTTACTGTATAAAGTGCGATAACCTTCTGCCTGTTTCCTGACCTATCCTGACTCCCAACACTCCTGCCTGGTCTACAGCGGACATCCGGACCCCCACCCCTGGTCACGACGACACGTATTAAGTCACCATTAAGCGCCCATCCACCATGAAAAATAAATTTGCACGGGCCGCCAAGCACCGTCTTGTCGGCGGGCCCGAGGCACGGACCACTCTACCAGAAGCAGATCCCAATGCTACAAATGGATGCCTTTGTGTGTTGGAGGGTGGGATGGTGTGAAGGGAAGCCCGCTTGTAGTGTGACGACGGGAGGGTGGGGTGGGGAGGTGGTGTGAGAGGGAAGCCACTCTAATGGCTTCCCTATCAATACCCGCGGTGAGGGGTACTGTACGGCGGCCGCCTCCGCCTACCTCCACGCCCGACCCCTGACAGGCCACCTAGCGGTGACCTATGTCCGGCAGGGGGTCAGTCTGTAGAAGCCTCGTAGGAGCAGCTCCGTCTAGGGACCGAGAGAACGAGGGGGAGCAGGCGAGGAGGTGTACACCACATGAGGTGGAGAGAGAGTGGGGGAAGCCATGGTTGAAGCCACTGCTTTTTGCGGTGCCGGGTCCGTTCGCTCGCCTGAAGCCGACGAGAGATGCCGCCCGGCGGGGAGTGCACTCGAGGTGGCGTCAATTTGTGAGCAGGAGCCGAGCTGGTTGTCCACGTGTAAGCGAGCCACTCAGTCAGAAAACACAACCAGACGGCGAGCTGCTCCTCATCCCCCGGGCATCAGCCACCAGCCTGCAGCTGTCACCACAGCCGTTACCGTCACCACAGCCGTTACCGTCACCACAGCCATGACTGTCACTGTAGCCGATACCATCACCACAGCCGTTAATGTCACTGTAGCCACAGCTGCTACTGTCACCACAGCTGTTACGGCTGTTATGATTACCACAGCCGTTACCTTCACCACAGCCATTACTGTCACTGTAGCCGTTACCGTCACCACAGCCGTTACCGTCACCACAGCCATTACCGTCACCGCAGCCGCTACCATCACCACAGCCGTTACCGTCACCACAGCCGTTACCGTCACCACAGCCATTACTGTCACTGTAGCCGTTACCATCACCACAGCCATTACTGTCACTGTAGCCGTTACCATCACCACAGCCGTTACTGTCACTGTAGCCGTTACCATTACCACAGCCATTACCATCACCACAGCCATTACTGTCAGCACAGCCGCAATTGCCGGTACTGTCACCATGGCAGTTACCATCATCACAGTTGTTTTGGCTGATACCATCACCATGGCCGTTACTGACACCATAGCCATTATCGAGACCACAGCTTCTATGGCCAATACCGTCACCAGAACTGTTACCTTCACCATAGCCGTTAAAGACCTAACTGTCACCATGGTCATTACCATCACCATAACTGTTACCATCAGCAGAGCCATTACCCTGGCTGTTACCGACTCCATAGCCATTACTATCAGCACAGCCTTTCCACTTTCCAGCAGTTACCATCACAATGGCCGTTACTGTCCCCATGGCCGTTACTGTCACCATGGCCGTTACTGTCACCATTGCCCTTACCACCATTACTGTCACCATAGCCCTTGCTGTCACTATGGTTGTCAGTGTCACTGTGGCCATTACCCTCACCATGGCCATAACCCTCACCATGGCCATTACCATCACTGTCACCATTACTGTCATCATTACCATTACCCTCACCACCATTACTCTCAACACAGCCATTATGGCTACTACTGCTATACCCCTATTCATGTCCATCACTATTGTCATTATCCTCACGTTACCATCACTGCCTTTACCCTCATCACCACCATTACCGTTACTGTCACCCCAGTTACCGTCACCTACACTGTCACCAACCATCCTTACTGTCACCACCGCTATCGTCACCCCCGCCGCTACTCCCACCCCACCATCCCCGCCTCTCTCTCTGTCTGTTCATGCTTGGGGCAGATGCCTTAAGAAAATATGCCGCCTAAAAACCTTATCAGGGACCCCGGAGATAAAAGGGAGCTTTTTTCATCAGATAAAAGCATGGCCCGAGGCGTGCGGTGGCCGTGCTAAGGAGCCTGTTGTGGGTATAAGGAATTAAACATGGTTGAGGGTGGGGGAAGCTCCATAAAAATGCCGGGGAAATCCCCCTGCCCCAGACCTTCCCCCTACCTGCTTTATTTCCGATTAGCATAGGTTGTGTACGAGGAATGGGCAAAACACGGATCGTATCAAGGTAATGATAACAAATAAGCGCCTGGGGACAAAAAGGATGTGGGTGTGGCTTTGGACTGAACACCCATAGCCAATGCTAAATCTCCCTTTAATTCCAGGGCTATAGGTGAATATATACGCGGCGTAGTTGCCACTTGTAAATCATCATGCCCATCCAATCTTTACACACACAGAGGGACAAGTGAAAACGTCCAGCATTTGAATACCATTGGCAACAATAGAAATCAATGTGGTGCCGGGCGTAATCGCCTTAGCATGAGAAAGGTACCACTTGCGACGAGAGAGGAACAGAGGGGGGAAAGAAAAGCCCGGTCTTCAGAGGCACAATCAATGGTAGCGCCAACCTCTCATTCGGCGCACGCATTTCATCGCGTGGGAAAAAGGCGTATCATGGCCGGATCCCAGAGACACTGCCTGTAATGGCCGCCTGTGAAGTGCGCAAAATCGATGTGCTGGTGCCTTCTCCCTGGGATTTTTTTTCTGTCATTTGTTTTCACGGACATATCCTATACAACCAGCAACATGGGTGGGCGGGATGGGGGTGGGGGGGGGGGGGGCAATCGCTTTGAGGCGATTTTAAGGGGCCATCCCTAAGCATTCGCTCACACCGCCACCGCCATGCATACACTCACACATCCTAAGGTTGCCATTAGCAACGCATCATCCCCAGCTCCCACACAAACTCACCCGCCAGGGGGATCCACCGACCGGATGGGGATTGGACCCACTTCCGGTCTTAGGAAGATTAGCCTGGGCCACGTGACACACTTTGGAGCCTCCGCCATCCAGAGGAGAGGTAGAATCATGCGATTTGGGGCTCGGCGAGAAATTCCCGGCTTGGCTGCCATGAAAGCCCCCAGACCAGCAGTCTCTGAGTATTGACATGGTATTTCTGCATGGCACCAAGGAACATTGATTGGTAATCTAGCGCTGGAGTCATTGCAGATGGCTGCACCACGGATGCATGCGAAATGCAGCACGTGGTGTGAACCTCCTTCCTCCAGGCAGGATTAGGGTTCAAAGGCCCGCCTCCCGTCCCCCCACACACCCCTGGGGCCCTCTCCTAGAGGCAGGTAGGGCGGCTTAGGGGAAATCTGACGTCCTCTCAAGCCCTCAGCATCTCTGAAAAGATTTCCTCTTCCTTTCATTCGTCTGACTCGGAGAAAAAATGAAAAGAAATCTGACAGCGTTCCACATCCTTTGATTTCGCACTTTCGGAAAAAACAACTTTATATTCGTCATAAATTTGACGCTGCATTTGGTTTTCATTCCTTAAGGCTCCACATTACAGGTCCTGCATTGTGCAAATAATACGAGTACATATATGGAGAAAGTGTAGCATCGGAGTATCATGCTGAAATCTTATTGTCCTATAATAATTTTATATTATATCATGATTTCATTATATCATCATTGGAAGAACAGTGTAATCCATATTGAAACAAATATACGATCATTAAAAGAGAATCTCATATTAACCACCTTTGCGGTACATAGTTATAACCATTCCAAGGGCATTAACCATTAAAAGACACAATCAGCCATCCTTTTCCCACCATTTAAATCTTACCTGTATAGGACACAAATGTGTGACGTTAGTCAATGATAAGGGCAGTGCGTGCTAAGCATTCTCCATAATCCACCCAAGCATCCAGTGTGTTTGTCCACGGTGAGAACCCCCTGTATCAACAGGACGCCGTTGCTATAGTGTTCTACGATGAAGGCCCTTTCCTGACTGTGTGTTTTATGCTTTCAGCGCCCACTAGCGGGCTGGGGGGCGGCGTGGTGGCGGGGTTCCCATGGCGACTTGACGGACACCGCGTGATGGGGGCATTGCGTGCTTCCCACCACGTGCGTACGGCGCTGATGGGTATAACACCCGCGGTGGATACGGCCCACACCTCCGCAGAGAAGTGCTGGCATACCGGAACCACCCGTAATCGTTACGCACACTGCCGTTTGGCGGCGCGGTAGTGGGATGTGCGTACCTGAAGGGGTGAGTGAGTGAGTGAGGGGTATGAGTGAGGGGTGTGAGTGGGGGGTGTGAGGGGTGGCACAGTGGGTGTGGTACATACTCCAGGGGGTACATCTGGGGTTGTCAGGGTAAGGTGTCATCCCCCATTGAACGCGCATGCGCGGAAAAATAAGATGGATGGGAGGAGAAATTGTGAATAAAATCAGCATTTGAAATTTTCATTGGTTTAACGCATGGGAGTTTGAATAAAGAATGCTGGTCATGTGGGCTTTGCCTTGGTAGCCGGCGCCACAGGTGTCAGTATGGGTGTGGTGAGGAGGGAGGGGGTGGTGAGGAGGGAGGGGTGGTGAGGAGGGAGGGGGTGGTGGGAGCTGGAGGAGGTGGGGTGAGAAGAGGGGATACATGAGGCGTCTGGCGGCTACCTGCCTGCCAGCCGTCACCATGGACACAGCCCATACCCTCATCCATCTTCTCCAGGTAGGGAGGAGGTTACCAGTGTACGCGGAGAGGAGAGGGGCGGGGAGTGGGTCAGGCCACAGGTCAGGTGGGGCCATCCCAGTCCACACCTCCGACATGCCAAGGCAACGTGGACAAACACGGAGAACTGATGAGGGGCGAGCCGCCATACTATGGAGGCCTAGGCTGGGACTTGTAACCAGGAGTAGGAGTTGGTTGGTTTGATTTAACGTTCAAGTTAACCATTGCAGGTTCTTGGCAGACTTTCACAAGGTTGTTTTACACCACAAGGGTGGTGATCGAATCTGTGTGATGAATTTAGGTAGAAATCTCACCCGTACACATTTACCGAGGTGAGAGTTCTTTTACTACCCAAACCACATAGACTTGGTATGAGAAGATTGGCCTTTGATATAACAGTAAATCTACCACTGCTGGGGTTGAAGGCGAAGAGTGGCTGCAGTAAGACTCGAACCCACATCCTTGGGATTACAAGTCCAGGGAGTAGGAATAACCAACCTCGACCCCTACCTACATCCTCCCTTGAGTTTGCAGTGATTCAGTTAAACAATCTCTGTTTTAACTCCACCGTTCATGGAACATTGGTTACTAGGAGACCACATAGCAACTGGTTTGGATCTGAAAGGAAACTCTCATTTTTGAGGTAGCATCCCTTTGATAAGAGTGTAGTGTTGCCACGTTGCAAAAATGTCAGTTAGAATTAATTACACGTACTATAGGAAAACTGACTTTGTGTACTGGGACGAAGGACCATACCGCGGTTTTTTGTGCAATATTTACTAAGTGAGCTAGCTCACAGGTTATTCATTTAGTAAGACTCATGATATATACCCAGGATAAAGCTTTGTTCATGCATAAAACAAGGCTTCCTATAGGTCATTATTACATTGCGGATTGAGATTATTAAACTAGGTGATGCCTTTCACAGGTATCAAATAGCCGTGTATAGAAAAAAACCCATCCCAGGCCCAACATGAAATTGCAAAGAAAAAAAGTAATGAGGAACCTGTATTAGAAATAACAAAGGCTTCTCAGGTGTATCAACTTTCCGCAATTTCCAATTATCTCCAGGTTCCGGGGCCGCGCCGCTGTGAGCAGCTCAGGGAGGCGGCCCCGGAACGAGCATGGTGATTGCAGCGGGCCCGGCCACTTGTGACCTGCTCACGAGTAGACGTGAGTCGGTGGGTGTCGCATTACGAGCTACTCCTGTTACTGCACCCAGCCATAATGACAACATGAGCGGATCCTTTCATAGCGGGCACCGGCCTGTCACGGGGTGGGTGGGGGCGGCTAACCACCTGCCAGGTGAGAGGCGCACCAGGGAACAATGGTCCTACAGGCCAGGGTGTCAGGTGGAGTGGAAATTGCATCCGCTCACGAATTTTCATCTTCTTTTTTTCAATCTCGGTTGAAACCATTCAGTTCAGAACCCAAGAGTGTGATATTCCAGAATTGAATTTTGTTTTCGGCATAGCGAGATATAAATGATATGAAAATTTGAGCACCTGAGAATAAACCTACAAAAAATAATAATAGCAGGATCAAGATTTTCTTAACAGGGGAAACTCCAAGCCTAGACCTAGTTAACTCTGTCTCTTTGTGCGAGAGAAATTCAAAATCTAGTTTATTATATTTGGAAGTAATTAGAAATACACCTACAATTGAAGCTGTCCAGATTGCTTATGGATATATCACTGAGTCACTGAGGAAAGAATACTCACTGCACAGCGAATCGGCTTATAACAGGGATGTCCGTTGGGGTCAGAGGAAAAAGTGGAAATATTTTTCATGTGGAATTTTCTGTCTCAGAGAGACCAGGAAAATAACTTGGATAATATGTTCTTGTCGGCCATGGCATGGGTCTAAGGGTCTGTGTTTTTGACACAAGGACAAGCAATTACATATACTGAATATGAAAAAGTGGATTTCCACGGGAAAAACTGGAAAAACTGGCAATTCTGAACTATTGGGGGAAATATTAAGTACTGTTTCGTGAGAAGAAATACGCACAGGATGGTGCACTGGGAGAAAGCATCCCACCCTCTCTGGAGACAGAGAACCAGCTCACACCGACAGGAGACCACGACCCGCCGCCAGAACAACTCCTCCTCCTCCTACCCCTGAGACCCCGACCCACCTCCCACCCCCCGGCCCTACACCCAGGAGGACTGTGATCAAACATCGCCTGGCCCCAGTCATCACCCAGGAGAGCGGTGATCCAACACCACGATGCAGCATCCAGGGGTTGGACCGTGTCTCGTATCTGAAACCTTTATTCTCATCCTTAAAACCCTATTCCGGAGAGCCACTATTATAACATGGTAATTGCCCATGGGTTCTTTCCGAAATATAATACAGGGGGAAGATTTTATAGCAAAGTTTACAGAGCCTGGAATGGTCAAAAGCCGCGCCCGAAAGGACTCAGGGTGAATGCTTGTTCCCCTATCATCAGCCTTGAGAATCCACTGGCACACAGTATTCCCGCTAGGTGGCATCATTAAGATTATAGGAATCTTTGGCTTGGCTTGATGTGCATCTTTAGCACGGGAGGCAGGCCAGTATATTCTCAAGGCTCTAAGCCTAGTTCGTTAAGAATTATTCTCCCATAGAGCGTAGTGAAAGTACAGAATACCACTTAGAGAGTGTGAGGTCCAAGGATAATCCACCAATGTCCGTATTTTCAATGTGGTCTTCCCCTAACAGTTACTCCAGTTAAAATAAAAGTTGAAAAAAAAAAAAAAAAGATGAGCAGCTCACCCGTTGCCGTTGAATGCGTAGATCTCGGCCTCGGGCTCCTCCTCGTCGCCGTAGAAGCCGTAGTAGGCCATGTCGTCGAGGTAGTCGTCCGTCTGCGAGGCCGTCGACACCATGGGCACGGCGGGCGGCGCCGTCTGCTGCTTCATCTTGGAGGCCGTCGTTGTCGGGGCTGAGCTGCTCTTGGAGACCCTGCGTAAAACCTCCACGACGATGGGCTCCTTGGCGGTGCGGAACGCCTCTACTGCCTCGTCATGGCTCGACTGGGAGAGATCCTGACCATTCACCTGTGAGGGAGACAAGCGGAGACATGCCGTTAGTATATGTGAGGAGTGTAGATCAATTTTCTTATTTTTTCAATGATTATTTTTCAGATTTATTTTTGATAATTATTTTTCAGATTTATTTATAAATTGCGTTTATAGAATTGATGTGAACATTGGTAAGTGTGCATTCTGTCCTGACTATTCAGCTATATAAGGGATACAAGAGACTAAAGAAGAAACCAACAAGCTTTGTTCAAAGTCGTTGTTCTCCACGAGTTTGATGCGGAGTGATATGAATGAGGCGACAGCCGAGTGAATATCACGAAGCATTCAAAAGAGTTGGACTATGACTAAAAGGAGTTCCTTTCTGTGTTTATCTCATCCCTGACTCACTAAAAGAATGGGCGACACACAGAATATAGACCATGGAGAATGCACTGCAATACTTTAGGGGCATGGAGAACGAGCTCCCAATGCTAAGCCTATGGTATGAAAATACCAGGCGTGAGATATTTATCTGTGCAATGCATTTGTAAATTGATGTGGACATTAGTACGTGTAAATTCTGTCATGACTATTCAGCTATAAGGGATACAAGCAGAGACATATCAAGAATACATGGTTTTCCCCCTATCATTCATCATTGATCGTATGTTATTTCTCCCTGCTTTTGTTACTCTTCCACACAAATATACGGGAAGAAAACAAAGCTTTCATGTAATTTTCTTTTTGACAGATAATGTAAGCTATGTAAAGGTTAATCAACCATACGCAATAGAGTTTGTCACATCTTGAATTCTACTAAAAGTATTGCCCAGACATGCATAATATGCAACTCTGTAAATGATATGTACAAACTGAGAGAGAAAGCCAAGACCACATGACATCCGCTGTACGAGGCAAAAGGTCCTTCTTTCTCAGCTGATATGTCAAATCTGAGAACATATAAGCCGCCCTATAATTGTGATGTAATGCTTCCCACCGAGAAATTGCTGCACAATGCATATAGCAGTAACATAGCCTCCTTTGGTAAAAATCTAGATCTGGGCTAAATGAAAAAAAAATCGGCTGATCGGTGCAATCGGCGGAAATCGGGGGCCCGATTTTATCCACCGGAAGAGTTTTTTTTTACAACTAAATGAGAATGCTTACCAGACAACTGCAGACAGGCACCTAGTCTTACCTGATTCTCTGATTGCTCGCGGACTACTGATGGATACCCCAACACCTGAGTACAGCAACCTGTGGCAGACAGGTGATGTGCGACCGCTCACACCCAGTCCTACCTGTGACCGGTTCACCACTTACCGACTTGCGTAACAATCCCCACTGCCTCAGCTAAAAGCCCCGACCACCCGGCACGGCAGGGTACCCATTGACACCTCCCGTGACCGCCCTCCTGGTCTTATCTCCCGATAACACTATCAGTACTTAGCGGGAAACGGCTCCTCGAGTACGTGGGGTCCAGACAGTGGGCACACACGGCCTGGAGGGGCACCCTGGAGAGATCTGCAATCCACTGGAGCAGCCAACGCCACTGACGCCATTTGTCCAGCCCTCAGCAGCTCTTCCTGCTGCTTCTCCACGGCGGCTCCGGGGCCTCTGCCTCCCTCCCTCCCCGCCCGCCCTCGCCCACACGCCGCCGGGAGGACATTTGTCCGGGCGGACGATCACCGATGAGCCTACCTATTGACTCACACCTGCAGGGGGTGGGTGGGGGTGGGGTAGTGTCCATACTTCCATACGTCCACACCTACATGCCTGGAGGTGTGGAGATGTGGAGGACATGGAGAATGGGCCCCCGTGCGCGTACTAGGAGTCTACCTGATGTTGGGGATAGGCAGAGATGTTATCACCGCCTTGAAAGGCATTGATGGAGGCTATAAGGCACATAGCTCTTGCGTTATGGATACGGCCATCTTGCCCCCGCCCCCACGCGAAACAAAACACCAGGTTGCAGGTCAAGTTACGATGGATTTTATCAAAAATATTCTTTAGGCTTTACCATATGAGGGTTTTAGCCGCAAGTATCTCCTGATCATCTATATTTTATGTTAGCAGAAACCAGTGGTCTCTCCCTGCTATAGTGGCGCTATATTAGAATTTCCTTGCGGATGGTGGCGGACTAGCAATCACTCGGTGTCCTATACAGAGGTAGCGATCTTCACTTTTTCCTGTAAAAGTGAGTTTTTGTTTACTTGTGCAATAAGTGAGCTTCTGTTGTGCAGAGACCTACCCCCGCACCATTCACGCCATGTCTGAGTCCCGCTGACTGATTCTATATTGACGGGATTACCATGGCCCTCCTCCCGCCCGCCCACACCCCCGCCCGCCCGCCCGTCCCCGCGTGGGTCCGCGTGTACCTGTACTCGTCTGACTGTTGGCTGGATTGATCCGCCAGTTAGAACGGTAAACACTACGTGTATCGGCTGCACCAATGTTGTACCCGGACCAACAGAGAGGGCGCCCGGCAGTAGCTCGGAGCTGCTCGGGACTGCTCGAAATGCTCGGAGTTGCTCGGTGCTGCTCGGAGCTACTGGGAACTGCTCGTAACTGCTCGGAGCTCCTCGGAACTGTTCGGAGCTCCTCGGAACTGTTCGGGCGCAGTCGGAGAAGCATAAGTTGATATATATATATATATATATATATATATATATATATATATATTATGTGAAGGAAAGGTGGGCCCTACCGTTTGATACATGGCTTATTAGTAAAAGTTACTTCTAATTTTTTTTAATTTTTTTTATAAAGGTCATTGTAGTAAATGTTGATTATGGATTCAAACCACAAGACATATCAACAATTCAGCGGAATAGGCCGCAGGTGTGCTAGATATGCAATGGTAGGCAGAGAAGAATACATATACACAAGTATAGATATAGAAACTGTGGGCAATATTTCAACAGATTCTCCAGCCTACAGCATCAAGTGCGGACTTAAGAGGGTGTGTTGACACCGCTGGGCCATGGCAGTGATGTATGTAGAGGTCTTAGCGACGTCCACTTGGAGCTGGCTCCCGCTGAGCTCTTGTGAGCAGTTTAGGAGCAGTTGGGGGCCGCTCGCCCGGGGAGGGTGTGAGTGGGCGGCGGGCGTCATCGACGGGGCGATCCGTCAACGGGGGTGACAGCCGGCCTGGTGCTGGGGCGAGCTGATAGGCCCAGTCTCCAGATCACCAAACTACACACTGCGACTTACCCACCCACCCCCAACCCTGCCCGCTCACCCAAACATATGGCGAAAAGTTCCCTGATGATTAAAAACCTATTTGAATCAATCTGTAGCACACTGAGGGTTTCGCTGTTGCTTGCGCCGAGCTGTTCTGTGAGTTACTCCGCGGGTGAGGCTGGGAGAGATTCATCACCTGCATAAATGAAATATAGACGACGCTTTGGGAAGCCGCCTAATTGTAGAAGCAATCTTGTGAGGCCGTAGCAATGAGTTGTTTGTGCAGCCTGCCATAACTTACCGTCGGTGTATTGTGAGTTCCTAAGGCACAGAACAGAGAAAATCCAACCTCTTCAAGGATGCCTCCTCTATCCATAAATACTTCACAAGTTGTCTCCCTTTCTTCCCATGTATTGACATAACCTCAAGTGTGGATATGTGGAGTAAATATTTATATAGATATCAACCTGGGAGGGGGCCATTGCATGAATACAAAACTAAGATCCGTTGATAAGTGATCAGATTTGCAGGTAGCTGGGCGTTTGTGTACATATACTTACAGTGCCAACATGTATTCAGAAAGCACTTAGGCATCTCACCCCTGCACACACCACCACCCCTCTCCTCCCCTGTACAAGGCAAACACTCGATCAATAGCCGTCAATAAACACCTTGTTACAGCGCTACCTGCATGACCTTGACGCACCTGTCACTCGGTGCCCTGTGACCCCTCCACCCTCTCCATCTTCCCGTCAAAGTGCCTATATATAACTCCAGCAACGCTCTATCCTCCTCTAGGAACTCTACAAGAAGTGCCTAGAAAGACACACTGGTTCCTAGACGTTAAACGTATTAGAAATACGGCCTCTGAATGGATGCATTGTGCCTGGAGTTGGCTCAATAGGTTTAAGACATATATAACTCTAGCAACGCTCTATCCTCCTCTAGGAATTCTCCTAGAAGTGCAAAGAAAGACACACTGGTTCCTAGACGTTAAACGTATTACAGCTATGGCTTCTGAATGGATGCATTGTGCCTGTAGATGGCTCAGTAGGTTTAAGATATGGACACCTAAATATAACCCTAAAACTCTCTAACTTCATCTCGGAATTCTCCCAGAAAGTGACTAGAAATGCACGCTGGTGCCTAGATATTAAGTACATGTATATATAGGAGATATGGCTTCTTAATCCATATTGGATCAATATGCCTTAGATGGTTTAAGACATAGACACCTATAACATCAGCAACATTCTATTCTCATCTACGAATTCTCCAAGAAGAGCCGAGAAAATACGCCCTGGTGCATAGACGTGAAATGTATAAAAGATGTGGCTTCGGAATCCATATAACATATGATTAGTAACAGGCAGGCATTGTCCATGGAACTGGATCAGTATGTCTAGGACATAGACACCCATAAATAACCCTAGCCAGACTCTTTCCTCATCCAGGAATTCTCCAAGAAGAGTCTATAGAAATACACCCTGATACCTCGACGATGAACGTGCAGATCTGACATGGACTTTGATCAATATGTCTAAGACACAGACACTGATTCCTGCAATGAATGCCCACAATCTCCCCACCAGCCAGTGTTACCACTCCATCCGCCAGCCCTCCCGATGGTGTATAACAATACGCCCGCTGCCTGGATCCGATTAGAGGTCTTATCAGTAGCCGTCTGACATGTTACATAAGGAGCCCCTATTCTCCTGTATCGGGTCGATCCCGTGTTAGTCGGGGGGTAATAACCGTTAAGCTATGGCAATCACACCCACCCGCCGTATGGATTATCAATACCCAACTGCTATATGTAGAGGTGGCCCTTTTAACACAAGCCAAAGTGGGGATGATATCTGAGGGAGGCTTTATTATACACATTCCCGGACTTGATTGTCATATGCAATTCAAAGTTACCTTATTCATTGTGTAACTTACCCCTCCTTGTCTGATGCTAATCAGATGTTATGTATTCCATTTGTCCATTGATGAAGCACTTTCTTGTGACTATTGAATTTAATATTAGGCAATGACAGAGACTCGTATCGTATGTAGTTCATCCGTGTACTAATGGTTACCACCTTGCTTCTCATGAAAGCCTATGGAGATTTAAATGTTCGTATCTCGTTTGGATGTTTCGTGATCGTCATTCGGCTTTGCCACGATGGCGATCGCAACGCATCAGAACTCGTGGAGTATTGTGTATTTATAAGATTCTCCATCAAGATCTATATAAATCCCCTTCATCTGCAGCTCTGTAGACCTACTGGAGGCCCACTTACTCACCTCCTCCTGTGTCCTTCAGGAGATGGTCTCAGCTTACTGTGCGGGTGGCCGGCCACTCGGTGAAATCTTTATTAGATATACAGTGTGCATGGCACATTCGGGCATATATGTCTGGGCGACAACATGTGCTGAGCTGATACCTCGTGTTGGGTGTGAAATTGGCAATTGATGATGAGAAAAATAGACAAGATTCGTCGCAGGATGTGCGAGAAGGCTAACCCATACTTGTTCATTCATTTCAGAAATTGCGAAAACCAGTTCATATTTACGTAGGGATATCTATATAATCTAATTAAAATAGACAAATGAAACTAATAAAATAATCCATAATGAATATATATATATATATATATATATATATATATATATATATATATATATATATATATATACATGGAGATATATTCTATTATAAGAAAACATATATACATAAAAATATGTATATGTTCCAACTGATACACTACAGACGAAAGGTGGACAGTAAACCGATAGAAATGAATACTCTCCTAGAATGCGAGATCTTGCTACAGATCTACTGATATTAGTATTCGTATTATGAAGCTGAGAGAGGACATTATTGTGACCTTTTCAACGTAGTCGCTAGCTATGCAACTGCCCGTATGCAATTGTGGCCAGTTGTCGAGAAGGGGAGTCTGCTTTCTCTGATAGATCCAGCGAGAAGGCCACGGTATCACCGGCGATGTGTGAGCTGCCCCTAACTGCTCGGAGCTGCTCATAACAGCCCAGAGCTATTCAGAGCTGTTCAATACTTCTCAGAGCATGAAAAGGTGGATTTATATCAGAGATGTTTATGTGTGCTCATAGCTGTTGAGTGCTGCTCGGAGCTGTTCAAAGCTGTTCAGGCTTCTGTTCTCAACCGATGCTACCTTGAAAAAAATATAAAAATTCAAAAGCTGGTCAGTGCTGTTCAGAGCTGCACAGAACTCAGAGAATGTCACCGATGACACACAGAACTGTTCAGAGCTGTTCAGAGCTGTTAAGGCCTGCTCTGGGGTGTCCAAAACTGTTCAGACTTGTACTTTAAACCGTTGCTACCTTGAAAAAATATAAACATTCAAAAGCTGTTCAGTGCTGTTTAGAGCTGTTCAGAGCAGCACAGTGCTGTTCACAGTTGCTCTTAGCTGCTCAGAGCTGCTCAGAGCTGTTCAGAGCTGCTCAGAGCTGTTCAGAGCTGCTCAGAGCTGTTCAAAACTGCTCAGATCTGCTCCACGTAAGCTCAACATGTTCACGCTTCTCCCTGCTATTTATCCACCCAGGACAGGGAGTCTGGATAACGCCAACTGGTTTACTAGGGCGCGTCAATATATGCTGCTAATTGGCAAGCCTGGCCCTGGCCTATATCAACGCTGTTATTGTTGGAGCAGCTCATGGTAGATCGATGCCATAACCTACCTTATTGATTTCCTTTCATCATCTGATGCCATGCCAATGCCCGCTGGCTGTTTACCTTCATTATTATACCAAACATATTAAAACAGTCAATAAATATCCGATGTGACTGGTGATGACTGCAGCAGTTGTCTGTGATATGGGATTGTGTTTGGAGAGGGAGGTTGAGTTTCATTATTGTTTTCTGGCTGGGATTTGTAGTGACATTCTCTGAGTCAATCTGATTAAATCATGAGAACATTTACATCACAAAACATGCATAACCGGCCCATTGAGACCACACAAAAAGCAGCATGTCGCGCGCCCTGTGCTCAAACATCATTTACAAGTCAAATGACCCCTGGTTTCACCAGAGCTGCTGTCCCTTCTGACAGCACTCGTTTGCGGCCCTACTCCACCCCCGCAGACCCTTCCCCTGCCCCCGGGACTTCCCTCGCCCCCTCCCGGGTTCCCGCCAACACCCAGTTGCATATCGTAGATAGGAAGGTTAACATGTAAACCAGTGTACAACAACCAACCATGTCTGGGCATCAGTATCCATGCTGCTGTAGAGATCTCAGATAGGGGGGAAAAAAAGCCATGGATTTGCATTCAATTTCCTACCTGACTGAATATTAATTTGGATAGAAATGATTTTTCCAGCAGTTGGATACTCCATGGCAGCTGAATGCTGAGAGACCTTATCTGATAGATAATCTGTCATGTCTTGTTCCTGGGATATATCAGGGTGATGGGTGAGGATCTTATGACAGGATATTTTGGTCTGATTTGTGTCTGCGCCATGGAGTTGCTTCATAATACCAGGGGCCTGTTTCCAAACTACAATCTATGAGAATCTTCTCCTTGCTGAATGAAACCTGACACCGTACTTTGAGATTACTGAATTATTTGAGTTTACAATGCGATTTGAGACTATTGAGGCCAATTTCACCAATAAATGAGTATGAAGCTAAGCGGTGGTTATTCAACACACCACGGATTTATTCAGTTCAATTTTAGGACAAAATATCCCAGATACGAGATTATACGGCAAAGTGAAATATAGCCGCAACACCGGCGGCCGACAAAGCCTGAGGCCGTGCATGGAGATAAATGCATCCTCTCCCCGCCCTTAATTATCTCCCTAGAGTGGGCTTTTTACTTATGGAAATTGGCCACTTTTGCTTTGATTTTCCCATCAAAATGGTGGTTAATTACAGGCAGTTGGTGGTCGATTCCGACTGGGCTGAGGCTGGCTTTCATGTCGAGCGTGTCAGTTGGAGGAGGATTCACTGATCTAGTTGGCGTCCTAATGTCTGCCTTCACGCACGCCGCGCGCCGGGTTTGTGAGCTGCTCTGTGAGCTGCTCTGTGAGCTGCACTGTGAGCCGCTCTGTGAGCCGCTCTGTGAGCTGCACTGTGAGCTGCTCTGTGAGCTGCTCTGTGAGCTGCTCTGTGAGCTGCACTGTGAGCTGCTCTGTGAGCTGCTCTGTGAGCTGCTCTGTGAGCTGCTCTGTGAGCTACTCTGTGAGCTGCTCTGTGAACTGCTTTGAGGTGTACTGTGGGTTGTTCTGTGAACTGCTCTGTGAGCTGCTCTGTGAACTGCTCGTTAATTGCTCTGTGAGCTGCTCTGTGAACTGCTCTGTGAACTGCTGTTAGAGCTGTACTGTGAGCTGTGCTGTGAAATGATCTGTGAACTGCTTTGTGAGATGTTCTGTAGTTTGTTCTGTGACGTCTCCTGTGAGTTGTTCTGTGACGTCCCCTGTGAGGTGTTCTGTGAGATGTTCTGTGAGGTGTTCTGTGAGGTGTACAATCAGAGCAGTACATTGGGTCACTCAAGGAGCAGCTCACAGAGCCGAGTCCTGAGATGAGCAAAGAGCCACTTGTGGGACACGCCTTGTGTCTGGGGTGTGACTCCTTCCCGTACTGACACACCCTAAAGATCAATGTACAATTAATATACATTGTGCCAGCATACCAACGACTATTACTAATCCCCCACTCCCCAGCAGCCTCAACTACTGCAGTCTAAATCTCCAGCAAACTTCCACAATCCCCATTCCTACCACCACCACAATCACAAAGCGCCCTCCCTCCCTCCCTCCCTCCCTTCACACATTGATCAATACACACGGTCTAAACGATCCACATTTACTCCATTCATCGGCAATTTTTCGCAGCGCGTTACCATTGAAGGTCTGTAGTCTGCCCGCCCGCCCGCCCACCATAATGACAACGTGCTGGACCCATCTTTGCCGCATCACTGCAGCCCTCTCTACAAACCCCCATCACCTGACCTACTTCCCACAGTTTCCTCCCCACTTTTGTCACTACACAGGCGCCGGCCTTTAAGTATGGCTCCCCCAGCCATAAGTATGGCCCTCTGCCAGCTTCCTACATAAACATGGCCACCGCTTTTCACCCGAGCCGAAATTGGGAATTTCCTGAAAGGCAAGCGCCCAGGTATAAATAACTACAGGCTGGGTGTGGATGGTGGGTAGGTGGATGGGCGGGGTGGGGATTTTGATGCAGTATGCACAGACTGAGACGAAGTGGTGGGCGCCAGGCACCATTAAATGCAGGCTAAAAAGGACGGCAGCTCCTGATGCTGACTTAGCCGAGTGAACAGACACACTCGCCGCCAGGTTCGCTGGGCGTCGCTTCTTTTGTGGGCACTAACAATGGCCCAGCTTCAGGTGCGACTCACATGAGGGGGCACATACACGCCTCCTGGTGGTAGCGGGGGCAACGCCCATCCTCCACCCAACATCATCGTGGTAGATGTAGGGTGAAGTGCTACAATCATCTGAACTATCTTCATTTAACATATATGTTATCTCATCCCGGTATTTTTCTCCATATGCTTAACATTAGGAACTCATACTCCATGGTTGTGATGGTAATGTACCCAATACTCAATGGCTAATTGGGGTGATTTATTTTATTGAATAATAATGTTATACGGAGTGAGATAAAATCAGAAACCCACTCGATGAAAATAACTTGCTCGGACCGAGTTATTTTCACCTCGTGAGGTTCCTTCTAAAATACCTATACTTCTTATCTATTGTTACTATCTTGATGCGACTTCTTGAAGATGGTAGGTGAAGTTCACGTACCCATCACAAGCTTTAGTGCAGACGTTACTGCAATGGGAGCTAGCTGCTGACTAGTTGCTAATCCATGGAGTGGCCATGCTGTATATGTGGCAAAAGAATCGAGTTGGCTCACTATGAGAATAATCTCGATTTGTTGTCGCAGATATGCCTACTGAACACGTGACTTTAAACGTCCAATCACAATCAATGCAGACAAAGACAAATGAAGTTTACTGAATAAACAACCCCATTTTCTCTTCTGCACACACACACTTTTATATGGTATTATTATGTAACACAGCCCAGATTCCTCCAGAATCTCGCGAAACCTCGGCGGTGGTGTGACTTCCCGACAGACACCGCGAGCCGGAAATGGATGGCGTCGGCGCCCGACAATCTAATTAGGATCCATTACGAGCATTAACCCGCAATAAAATATTCAGTCGTGTCGGTGGTGATTTTGTGACAGTAACATGTTTGTCCTCCTTCCCTATACCCCGGAGCACCACCCCCACTTACCCCCCTCCCCACTCCTCAGAGCCTCTGAGCTGCTCAGTGAGTTGCTCAACCTCCTACAGCCTTGTAAAGGCCCCCGTTCAGCGCCTGGTGGGGTCCGGGGTTATTAATGTCCAAATGCCATGCGGGCGGGTGACTGGGCATCCATCAGACCCTGTTGACCTGTCGGTGGGGTGTGTAGTGAGTGGTGGGGGGTTGAAGGGAGGCTAACTCCCACCTGCCACTCACCCCGACAGTCATAACACCAGGCTTCCTTAGCCAGGTGTCAGCCCGCAAAACACCCGCCGCATGCAAAAACACCATCGCCGTCAGGAGGCGAGCAATTGCCTTTTGGGAGTGAGCTGCTCGGTGGGAGCTGCTCGGTGGATGAATGGCCTCCCATAACGCGGCCATCAGAGTAGTGTAAACCAGGTGTGTTGTGTGTGCACGACACGCTATGGACGAGTCAGGGACATGGTCCCCTTGTGTTCACCCACCCGCTATTAAAGAGTGATTAAGGTTAATTGGGTCACCGAAAGCCCGGAGGCGCAGGCAGGTGATCGAGGGTGACAGGATGGAGATGGGGTGTTTGGGCGTTTGATACATGGAGAAGAGTTTGGGGATATGTCGTGCAGGGATACAACAGGCGTGTTGATTTGACTTTTACATCCGATTTTATCAGTTAATTTATTTGGTTTTCGGTCCAGTCGACCATAAGAGGTCCTTTACAGACTTCTTCGCGATTCAGGATTTTCTTGGGTTTTACACCATTGGGGTTTATTAGGATGAATTCAGGTATAAATCTCACCCCTACACATTCACATGAATATGGGAAGGACTGGTCTTTGATACATAAGAAAGACTGGCAGGGATATTGAAGGGTTATGTTTTTGTTGCAACCTCAAAGTCTATGTGACCACTCTAACTTTTAGGCAGAGTATATGAGGGTGTGGCCCACGCTAGAAATTAGACTAATCTATTGCATGAGATAAATATTGTGACTGGGACTACAGACAGTTAATTTCACATCATACCACGCCTGGTAGTACTGCCTGTATTCATTTCCCTCTGCGCCACTTTATTTCTCATATAAACCAATAGCAGTTCATATACGAGATGTTAGTCATATTGGAAGGTCTCCCGTCAATGCGTCAGTGCTCGATGCTGGGCCCGGATGACCAGTAATTGGCCGAGAGTGTGTGGGGGCCGTACTGACCACACCAAGGACCAAACAGCCTGCGGTCAGCGTGGTGACCACCTGCTCAGTACGCATGCCCAGAAGCCACGTGACTGCTGGCAGTTTAATGAGCCATCAGAAGGAGGCTAAATGGTCGGTTAGGAGTGCGTGTTTCTCACAGTCAGATCTAGAACTGGTGTGTGTGTATGTTTGCTGTTGTTTTTTTTTAAATTCTTTATTGATGATTTCTTCTTTCCATAACATTTACATTTCACATTTCATAGATATTAATAAAGTGGTCATTAGTGTCAGCTTTAACAAGTATGCTGGTTTTCATCACTCGTTAAACCTATGTTTGTATCATTATCATTGTGTAAAAAGAAATCCTTGCTGATTGGTTATATAATATCAACGACAATTGTATACTTGTTACTATACGTGTAACTTGTTTGTATGTTAAAGAGAATCGCCATGATCCATTGGCCATTGTATACCCAACAAATGGGCAATGACATTCAACAAAGATTCTGTTCAAACTGGGGCCTGTGGTAGATGGAATGTTCCCCATATAGTAACTCCAGCATATTAAGATCTGTAATATAATTGTAGAGATGGCCATACAAACAGATTTCACTGGGGTCAGTAAATAAATGTGGAAGTATTTTCCACGTGGAATTGCTGCCTAACAGAGACCGAGGAAAACGTAGGCTGAGGGTCTGTGGAGAGATTCAAACCACGGTTTAATTGGTGTAGCAGTTGAAAATATGGTAAGATTATGTCTTTAGGTGTACAGTAAAACCCCTCTTAAGGGGACACCCTCCGTTCCGGGCCAAGTGTCCCCATAAGCGGGGTGTCCCCTTAAGCGGGGTTTTCAGTCTGGTTATACAATAGAGAATACCTACGTAAATGAAGGAAACGATGGTTATTAGGTTAAAAGGTTTATCAATAGCACATAAATAAGCAAATAAATATAAATTATATAATATAAATGAACATAAATGTACAAAAAAGAAAAAATAGATAATAGAGGTTGAAGGTAGATGTGCCTTGCTTGTGAAATTCGCTCCTTTTTAAACCCCCCCAATGCCAACTCCCCCCCCCCCCACTCCCCCCCCCCCGTAACTTCTGAGAGAAATCAGCAGACCTATAAGGGACTCACCGTGAGCCGCCCAGAGCCGCGACGGCTCACTGAATACCGCACCTTCAAAGCCCCCAGCCCTCCCTGTGTAGCCCACAGCTAACCTGTAAGCGGACCTCTAACCCCTACCTTCAAAAGTCGCTCATACTAATATCCACTCACAGTCGCCCGCCCAGACCCGCTAGGGATGTGGTTATTACCTTGAAAAAACACACTCCGGCCGCCCAGGCCCCCAGGGAATGCTCAGTCTATTGTCCTGTTTGCGACAACTGTCTGTCCCGTACAAATGGGCACCATAAACTTGGATTTTCAGTGTTTTTGATTTGATGTCCCTCCAAACTGTCCCCTTAAGCGGGGTTTTTAAGCATTTCTGTACCGAAAAACTGTCCCCTAAAGCGGGGTGTCCCCTTAAGCGGGGTGTCCCCTTAAGCGGGGTTAAAATAAACTCTTAATAGAGGGAAAAATTTCCGTTCCGAGCAAATTGTCCCCTAAAGCGGGGTGTCCCCTTAAGCGGGGTGTCCCGGAAGAGGGGTTTTACTGTACTTACAATGCATGTGATAACAGTATCTTGTGTGATAAAATAACTCCAACGTGATAGAAGATGCACCGAAGGAGACTCCAATCTTAATTCGAGATTACACTGAGTGAATTCAGAAACACTTATACTTTGAATTTCAAAGAAGAAACTTGCCCTTGGAAAACATGAGGATTAAAAGAACATGTGGCATAGGATAAGACTATAAACAAACGTGATGAGATGAATAGACATTGACTGACCCTTCTACTTGAACATCTGTACTGAATTCAAAGAGACATGTTCCAGGGAAGTAGGCTCGAGGAGGGGGGACTGAGTGCAAAGAGCGAAGCAACACTAAGGTCACGCATGGCTGCCTTCCACACCCAACGAAGCGTGACATAAGATGTTTTTACGCACGTGAGACTCGGTAAAAGCACGTGCGGAACCCACCCTGCCAGACCCACTACACCTCCCAGCATCCTTACCTTACCCCGACCTCATAATGCACCTACCCGACAAATCCCATAGAAAAAACACTCGTCCTACATCCACTACACCTCGCTATATCTTTACCACCACACAGTCACTCCGCCCATGATATACGGAAACGTGGTTACTGTAGTTGTACGTTAGTAATACGCGGTAAAATTGGCAATGCGATCATCCCGATGCTGAAGGCAGAGTCATCCTTACCTACTGCACACATCCTATGTACAACTACAGTCATCGTTGTACATACCTTGACGTGGTGAAATTGTACTTTCTGTTGATGTCGACCAGATGGCTGTACCAGTTACTTTACCAAGTGACGTGTGGCCATTAATATGGCATGGGTAAGAGGGGGCGGTGATACGGCCAGAGGGGACCTATGTAATAACATCAGGGAATGTCCTTATTGTGGACAAAACGGTTCGTTTTCGAGGCCAGTCGTCGATTTCATACTGCTTGACGCTATAGGCGGAAGGCAGTATGAAAACGACGGCTGACCGAGAACAAGAACCGTTTCGTCCACAGTAAGAACGTTTGCTTATTATCATATTCCTCAAATAGATGAAAAACGCCATTTCAATTACTTAATCACAGTCACAGCAGGCCCGAACATTATTATTACTGCACCCCTAGCAGTGGGCAGTATTTGATAAGACATTCGCACACAGGTTAACAATAATAAGCTTTCCTAACATACCACTAGCTTCCCAATTGTTTACCTTCAAACTTCTAAAACCACCTCACTCGTCACATCACAGCTAAGCACAACACCCTATGTAAGAAACACACCCCACATGTCTCTCCACGTAACAGGAAAAGGCTCACATAGAATGCATAAACTGTAGGTAGGAGTGTAGGGAAAGAGAGGGCGGGAACTCAGGGGTGGGGTCACGGGGGTAGGGTAGGTTCACGGACGGCTAGACAACGCAGCTTAAGCACCCAGTGTGCATGCGTGCCTCTCGCGTGACCGTTTGGGGTGGGTGGGTGGGGGTTGGAGTGGGTTGTAGAAGAGGGGGTAGAAAGGGGAGATGTAAGAGGGAGGTCGCATCGTTCAGGGTAAAACTAAGGATTTATGACAAACAGGGGAGTTGGGGTTTCACAACTTGGGTCTAAGAAACAGGGATGTCAGTGGGGGTCAGGGAAAAGAAGTGGAAATATTTGTGAAGTGGAATTGGCTGCCTGAGAGAGACTGGGGAAAATGTGGAAAACACACCAGTGTGGGCTATGGTGTGGGGCTGAGGGTCCGTGGAGAGGTTGAAACCACTGTCTCATTGGTGTGAATGATGCTCAATTAAAACCATCTTCTTTAATATAAAGGAAACGGTTGTTTTTCTTCTATATTTACGATTGTTCTTCTTCTATACTGACAATGGAAAAATTAGAAAAGTAAAAAGGAAAACTCTGGAGAACGGTGCTACCCCCATCCAGTCTCTCCCTCCTTAAAGAAAAAAACCCAGAAGAAAGCACCCACCTAGGACCAGAGTCTAATGGAGACCTGGATTAAAAATTCACGCCGGGTTTCGTCCGGGGTGGCGGGTATAAATCCTGACAGGAGGGTGTGAGGGGGTGGAGGGAGGGGGTGGGGGTGACAGGGGTAACGGGGGCAGGGGTTAAGAGTAGCCCCGTCGGCGGACCGGGCCCTTACACCGACGTCATCGGCGGAGGATCAAACGTGTACCGACACACCCCGACACGCTCCGACGTGGTAAGTTACAGCCGTTATGGGGGGAGAGTGTACGGGTGTGGGAGAGAGTGTACGGGTGTGGGGGGAGAGTGTACGGGTGTTGGGGGAGACAGGGAGGCCGTAGACTACCCTTCCTGGCCCCGGGAGGCGGGCAGGGACACCCCGGTACAGTGCCCGGGAATACGTGATGATGTCGGCATGTAACATGCATGTGTTACTGGACATCCTCACCGCTTATACGGCTATATATAATGAGCTGTTTATGAGCAGCTCAAAGCCTTCCCGCAAGCACCTCTCAATGTGGAAGTTAACATGAAGGAAGCCCTGATGCTCAACGTTAAGTATATATTGCTTTTCTTGAGTATATCTCATCAAAGATATTAGAATAACGGTATCTTTGGTAGTTGTACAATATTACACCCTGGAGATTGGAATAATGATTCATTTTGATCTGTTTGATCTGATGAAAGTAAAATATCACATACCATCTTCAGTAATAATGATATTAATCAGGTTTCGCAATGGGCGATGACTTCACACAGATTAACCGATCAGTCAGTGATAGGGGTAAGATAAAATCTGAACCGCACTCGATCTGTAGCCACTGAAAACATGTCCTGGATGGAATGTAATCTAACTCGGCTTTGTCTCATGAGATTACTCTAAAACCAAACCAGTTGGAGAACAACAACTTTGACCAAAACGAGTTGCTTTCTGTATTTATCTCACCCCTGTAAGGGCATGGTGAATGAGTTACCAGTGTTAAACCTATGGGACAAAAATACCATGTATGACATAAAATGCAGTTCCTTCTAATCATCTACGCTATCAGACTAGACCTCCCAACCTTTCCACCCTTACCATAAAGCGGAATTCACACGGTGGGATTCATGTACCACAAAGGCTATAATTTGAGACAAATCCTGTTGAGATTCTGTACTTGAACACAATTTCTTCATCTAAATTGTAGGGTTCCATTTCCCAGAGCCATATTTCCCCCTGCAATTTACCGACATTTACCCCTAAAAGAAAACAGAATCTTATGAGATTTTTAACCCTGTGAGGTATATGAATCCCACTGTGTGACTTCCACTTTATCGCCCGTACCATACCACCATTTCCTCTACTACTTCCCACCACTCCCGGTCCCACCCCCATCCCTCAGCGCCGCCTCCACGAGTAGTACCCGGAGAGGGACGCGGGACGCGGGCGTCGGGCCCCGGCGTCCCTCTCCGTCACGTGACGGCTGATGGCGCCGCGTTCCGTCTCCACAGTTGCCAAGGAAACAGCACCTGTCGCCGTGACATCAAGGGCTTTTACGGCGCATCTTTGTCGCCGTGCGCCACGGCTCTCTTAAGAGCAACCCCCCCCCCCCCCCCACACACACACACACTTCCCCGCCAGTCTAAGCAGCTCCTAGCCCTCCTGTCTAAGCAGCACGCTAGTAGCAGTGGCGCCGCTAGGCGGGAGGTGTGTATAGTATGTCTAACACTTAGACGTATATTATGGACAAACTGAAATCAACATGACCCTACACTGGCAACCAGAGCTACACTACGTTAGCTCTGGTCGGGTGAAATAAGCGGCCGCCTTGACCCAGTAGCAGGACCTGTTGGTTACTCTCCTACCAGATTTTTCATACTTTTTGGAGAGTATATTATTTCATAACTTCAAAGCCAATTTACCGTCAGAACAAGAGTGGAGAGAGGGGTGGCGGCCAATCTAACATGACCCTGTAGTAAATGAGCGCTTAGTATACATGTAGTAGTATATGAGAACAGGGTTATTGTGGGCGTATATATTCCTGCTAATCAGATCTGATGCTGAAGGCAGAAGGATATGTGATTATATGATTACCAGGTACCAAATACATAAGACATCTCCACCTTAACCTCACGTTAATGATCCAGTATGCCCTACCCATACATCGCTTGGTGATGTACATTAAAATACGGTATGGGGCCCAGCAGACGTTTATAGGCCTACGTTCATAAGTATACATGGACTAGTATAGTAAGAACATATAATAGAAAATATCGTATCTGTGTGTCATTGTGATCCTACAGGTAACCCTATGTACTTAATTCTCTCTGATTAACGTTTATCACAGGTGCCTTGTAGCCGAGTAGGCAGGGTACCCGGTTACCAGCAGCTGTACGTTTAGTTTACTGCGCATGCGTGCTCTGCCCTGCTAAGTGCCCACTGCCACCTGGTGGTAACTGTGGTATACTGGCGCCCCGTCCTACCCTCACTATAACTAACACCCATTTTCATTCATCACTTGATCCATTCAGTCCCCAGCGGGGTAAACGTGGAGATGTGAGAGAAGAACACTTAAAACACTGACCGCCACTTCCCCACAAACACTATAGAGGAAACCTAGGAAAGTTTAGGTTCAGAGCTCGTATTGGTTTTAATCGCATGGTAATTCATAAGGTGCTATTTTCCTAATATATGGTTATGTAGACTAGTGGAATGTGTCTGCATGTGCTGATACTATAGAGGAAACCTATGAAAGTTTAGGGCCAGAGCTCGTATCACATAGTTTGAATCACGTAGTAATTCACAAGGCGAAGACAAGCCACGTAGATTACGTAGCGATTCAAATGAGATGGAATCGAGCCTAAACTTGAATAGGTTTCTGAATTTATCTCACCCTTCACATTGACTAACAACCTTTGTATAATAATCCCCCGTTGAATATTCTTTCTAGACACTCAATGGGCGTTGGATACGAGTTCCCAATGTTAAGTCTATGGGGGTAAAAGACCAGGGGTGAGATAATAACCGGTATCCTGTAGCTGTAGCAGCTCAACATGGTGCTGAGTAGAGGTGTAAGACCTCCGCGTAATATCAGATACTGTTGTGAAACTTTAATGCTGTGTCTGGCAGCTGTGATATATCGATGACCCGTCCAACCTTCGCTATCAATAACACCCCTTTTTATTCATCATTGGATGCACTCACTGCCTGAAAACACTGACTACCGTCAAACTAATACTATCAATACTGAATAGTATCTCACATACACGACATTTTGTGTTGGCAATTCAGGAAATCTCTCACTTGGTGTATCCTCGGCTTCGCTGTAGCCTCACTGCAGGGGCGGGGGAGGGGGTGTTCTGGAATCGCAAGATGGGCCCCCATAAAATGTCCAACATGTTGGATTCCAGAATTGCAAGAGACCCATCTCGACATGGGCTGGAACATAGTCACAGCGGCCTAGAAATTCAGGGTGTCAGACTGGGCGATTATCTACCGGCACAGAATCGCAGGGACAATGTGAACAGTGGGAATCCTGGTTAAAGCAGCTACAGAAATGCTACGATGGTGGTAAAACTCGCGACATACATGTACATGTATTTACAAATGGTGTATCATTTTGCAGGTGTGTGCCCGGGAGTTCGCACGTAGCGGGGCAGACACAAGGTCGTTAGTGGGGAGTCAGAGACGGGATACGAGTCTCTGCTGCCTCGTCTTCTCCATCCATCTTCATAGCCCTCCATCACGTCGCCTCCACACCACCACTCCAGTATCATTAAACCCTTCATCCCACTCTCACACACCAACAACCAATCCCAATTCACACCCAATTCACACCCATTATATTCAATCCCACCAAGGAAGAGTTATTCTATATACATGCAAACTATTCCCTCCATTTTTTACCTTTGAATACGGTTCTAAACGGAAGCAGACGACATTTGATAATTTTGCGCGGGAAAACTCAGCAGCGCCATGAAGGTTTAAGTTTGCGGCAGCCGAGAACCGCCAAGCTAACAAACACTATTACCTGTAGCCTGTCATTAACCTCGCCTCAAACAGCCTGTAAGGGGATTGCCTATTAAGTGGACAAGTTGGGTTAAAATAGTTCCCCAAACTGTGTTGGCGAGCCCATTCGTAGACCCCAGGGGAAATATAATCAGGCCAGCTAGGTGCGGCAACGTACATCATGGATGACGTGAATATGGTTCCAATGAGGCTCTGGTGATGCCTTCCTCCCTTGCTACGCCCGTCTGTTCACCACAGACATGCACTTTGGGTCTTTCTCTATTTTATAATATCCCTACAAGATTATAAAATGCCTGTATATGTTATCAACGAATATACGGCATATAGCCTATGATCCATGGGCGCCGCCATGACGCCCCCCGAGTAGGTTTTCTTCACTAAAGAAGGTGAAAAAGTAGCTGTTCTTCACTATTGGAGGTGCAAAAGAAGTGAGTGATAATTGGGAAATGTCACTTTTCTTGCCTTGCTCACATATGTAAATAAAGTGTTCCATGTAAAAGACATCATGTCCTGGATTTTAGCATTATATCTTCCTGCTCTGGGATCGGCGTAGAGAGTCAAAGGAACCTTGGTAAAACATTGAAAGGCATCTGAATTTGGTTAGAACAAAGAGCCAGAATACAGGTTTTGTCCCCCGACCACCTAGTGACTGCTTCATGAACTAACAATGGCTCTGTCCCCTATAGAATCTATACTCGTTGATGTTTCTCTATACTCGTTGATGTTATCTATATCCACCATGTCACATCATCGGGGAAATTCTATACCGATGCGGTACTTGTCGAACACCAATAATTGTATACTAAGTTCTTCCAGAATAAATGATAAAAAGACGGATAAAATAATAATATTTGAGTAAAATTCATTCTATAATCATGATAAAAACGTTTGCAAATCATTACCAAATACCCTTATTCTGGCCTATACCTACATTGCATGGAATTTCCTTTTGCAGCTAGCGTGTGTATCGAGAGCCGACCCATATCATAGCAAGCGAATCCTACTCCAACCCACCCTGGAATAATAATTGCGGCTGTGATTTTGTCAGAAATCGAAGTCGGAACAGCCCCTGGAGCAGCAGTTCTAGAGGGTTCTCTATGCCGAGCATCAATGGCCCACTCTCCACCACACTGCCACTCTCCACCATACGTCGCTGTCAGCGGCGCCGCATTCTGCCACGCCGGAAGTTGGTGTAGGCATGCTGGGAACGCGTCACGTGGTGCGCTAAGCGCGTGGAGACGCCGCGTCCTCCAGGCTGACCTTGGATGACCTCTACATGCTCATCCAGGTGGCGTTGGGCCCGGAGTCTATGTCCGACCACGTCTCTCGTTTTTCAGGAGACTTCGCGAGAGCCTGCCGCGCGTGCGCCTGGAAGGAGAGGGACTGGGCAGCTTCTCCAGGGTCTTCCTCATGGCTTCCTCCATGGCTTCTCCTCCATGGTTTCCTCCAGTTCCCCTGGCGCGTGACACCAGCTTGTGCGTGCCTCACTCCACGGCTATCGAGCACTCACTTGTACTTTAATGCAGTATATATGTGTATATATGTATATATATCTTTATCTCACCTTGTGAATTACTACGTGATTCAAACTCGATGGGATACGAGCTCAGACCCTAACCTTTCATGGGTTTCCTCTATAGTAGGCCTATATGAATACTCTGAAGTACTCAAAAATATATTCAATTTATCATTATATACCTGTGTGCGAATATCTATCAAATACTGCCCGCTGCTAGGGGTGCAGTAATAACATTGTTCGTGCCCACTGTGACTGTGACTTAATAAATCAACAAAATAGCGAGGGTTTTTTTCATCGATATGAGGTATATAATGCGAAAGTGGTTCTCATTCTCTGTCGATTTCATACTGCCTTCCGCCTATGGTGGAAGGCACTATGAAATTGACGAATGAATCGCTACGTAATTCACGCGGCTTTGCCTTGTGAATCACTATGCTATTCTAACTCGATGGGATACGAGCTCTGACCCTAAAAGTTCATAGGTTTCCTCTATAGTAAACATATAATGCCGCCTTATGGATTGAGGAGTGCAGTAAAAGGAAGCCATACCTGAGTGGCTTCCTCTACTGCCCCACTATAGCTGTATTTACTTGCATTTGTAAACACTGCCTCAAATATCAACCGGTAACAATCCTCATCGAGAATCATAATGAGAACTGATGCAGCGGTAAATCATTGTAATGCTTTGTTTCAAATTAATTCCATTCTTAACCCAGGTAAAAAGAGGCGACTTTGTGCATTATTTGGGGCCCGTTTCAGTAGAGTCGGGGGCGGCTGGTCAGGCCTTAATCAAGCTAATGGCACTTTTTGTCGGCAGTGTCAGAATGTGTCAGACTGTGGCGGGGAGGGGAAAAAAGGTGGGATCAGTAGCGCTCCAGAAAACATGGCTTCTCTATAAGCTGTTATGGGTGATTGATGAATGCATTACGGATAGTGTTACAGGGAATAGCAGCAGCCCTGAAAATTGGTGTTACTTAATTATGATGTTATAACCTACATTCCTAGCTGCATATAACATGCACTAAGAGCAGGATTGAGGATCTATAGGCTGTCTTAAACCCTCGATGTATGGGTGATCAAAATGAGATACAAATCTGAGGTATGTTTTTTTTTTCGGATAAAAATAATGTGCTTCTTAGTTGGTCATGTCGTTAACAAATAATGGGAAATTCCACCGCCAGCCTAGACCATGGAGTGGTTAAGGTGCCATGATCTTCCCACCACATTGGGTAGACTTGACTGAGGGTAACAAAGCAGGGTGGTAGACTCTATTGAGGGGTGCGAGCTGATGCCATGAGTGTGGCATGCATGGTGGCCACACACACCCCCACCCACCGCACCCCATTATCCCGGATCCCTCTCAGCCTCCCCTACAGCAGCCACCCGATACCCCAAGACCCGACAAAGGCATCAATCCGCTGAGTAAAAGGGTTGCGGACTGGGAGGGGTTAAGGGAGGAGATTCTAGGTGTGGTGGACGGGGAGGTTGGGTTGAAGGGTGGCCGTAGGAGAAGGGGGTGGGGGCTGTTGTATAACCACCAGATGGCGGTGTCTGGAGCCCATTGTCGACGCCCTAACAAGCCTCATTAAGGAACTGCAGGTCCGCAACCCCCTCCCACCCCACCCCCACCGTCCCCCTCCCGCCAACCCCCTTTAACCCCCCGTCACCCCCACACTCCCAGCCGTCACTCCATGGCGCCATCACCCCTAGCACACCCCTCCTCACCCCTATCAAGGACACCCACCCCATCCCCCCTTTGCACCCCCTCCTTGCGAAAAAAAAGGTGGACGAGATTTGGATGCGTTAAGGATACAATTCAAACCTGGGCGTGAGGTTTCCAGCCCCCCGTCCCTTGGTTTTGTATTTAATGGCCCGTCCGTCCGCACTAACATGAGAGGAAATACCGAGATGATTAGTATTATTCTTGGCAGCTACTCTCGGGCTCGTTGGTAGTGGAATTCACTCGCCCGATCTTCATTATTTGCCCGAAGGAGGCACACGACTGGCTCGATGAAATTCTGTACAATTTGATGCCAATGTAAATCGGGTTTTTTAAAAATGTCTTTTTAATCTTTCTTCCGATGAAAAAAAAAGAAGAAATACCAGCAGAATTACAGTTCGTGTCGAACCATCTGTATTGATTCCCATGAAAAGGCCGTCGGAATGTCACTAATGTTATTTCTTTTTTCACTTTGATAGTAGAAATAGCATAGAACCGTTGAGTGATTTCACAGCTATTCTACACTCAATGCAGGAAGACGGTAGACGAGAATGGGTCCTGTCTTTCACACTCAATGTGCGACAATAAGTCAGCAGGGAACCTGTGATTTGTATTGCAGTTTCAACATAGAACAGCTGCTCACCCCTCAATGGGGATGAGGGTTGAATACTTTACCTCCAGATAATTTATCTCACCCCTGGTATCTTTGTCCCATAGGCTTAACATGGGGAACTCGTTCTCCATGCCCCTACTAATATTGCAGTCTGTTCTTCATGGTCTCTATCTTGTGCATCGTCCAATATTTTAGTGTGTACCAGAGTGACATAAATACAGAAAGCAACTCGTTATGGTCAAAGTCATTATCTATAACTTGTTAAAACGCTAAATAATATTCGCTCGGCTATGACCTCCTTCATATTACTTCGCATTAAACTGTGGAGAACGACAACTTTGACCACAACTTGTTGGTTTCTTCTTTAGTACTTGCCCATCTACAACACCAGCCAGTCACCAGCTACAACACCAGCCAGTCACCAGCTACAACACCAGCCAGTCACCAGCCAGTCACCGGCCAGTCACCAGCCAGTCACCAGCTACAACACCAGCCAGTCACCAGCCAGTCACCGGCCAGTCACCAGCCAGTCACCAGCTACAACACTGGCCAGTCACCAGCTACAACACCGGCCAGTCACCAGCCAGTCACCAGCCAGTCACCAGCTACAACACCAGCCAGTCACCAGCTACAACACCAGCCAGTCACCAGCGACAACACCAGCCAGTCACCAGCGACAACACTGGCCAGTGACCACCTTCAACACAGGCCAGTCACCAGCTACAACACCAGCCAGTCACCAGCTACAACACCGGCCAGTCACCAGCTACAACACCAGCCAGGCACCAGCTACAACACCAGCCAGTCACCAGCTACAACACCAGCCAGTCACCAGCCAGTCACCAGCTACAACACCAGCCAGGCACCAGCTACAACACCAGCCAGGCACCAGCTACAACACCAGCCAGTCACCAGCCAGTCACCAGCTACAACACCAGCCAGGCACCAGCTACAACACTGGCCAGTCACCAGCTACAACACCGGCCAGTCACCAGCTACAACACCAGCCAGTCACCAGCTACAACAACACCGGTTACAATCAGAGGTCAACATCAGCCTCTCCCTTGTTCCCCGCCCTGGCTGGGGGCGGTGTTTGCCCCTTGTAGAACACGTCCTGGTATATAAACCCACCCGCTGTGAGCAGGCAGGGGCCTGTCTTTGTGACCCCTCACCCTCCTATTCTCACCGGCGACTGGGCGACGGAACGGCCGGTGTGTTGTCGTTGGCCGCCGTCCATTTGCAGACAGAAGGGCATGGCTGAAGGCAGTGTGGAGGCTGGGGGAGCTGCAGCAATGACAAAGACGCCTCTGTGTGTGGCCGACCCCTCCTGCACCCCACTCCTACCCCCACGACACTCTCTAGACCGCCTCAATAGGGCACACGCCACCAGACTGCTGACACACCGCCCCTCTCTGCCAACCGCACCCCGGGGGCATCTCCAAAACACCCCTAAAATAAAACCAGCAATTATTCAATTAGAATATAGGCTCCGTCGCCTGTGGGCCCGTCAACGCGAGATTCTCTCCGTTGAATCTCCGAGTGCCATTGATGCCAATTGGAGGTGTGTGTGTGTGGGAGGTGGGCACTGAGGAGGGGGTCCGTACATAACACAATACCGGTGGTTAGCGTGTGTAGGTGGTGGTGGAGGCGGGTATAGACAACCTGTCAGCAGTCATAGCCAGGCTAGAGGCTTTGTTCCCGTGTGTATAGACCAGACCTTGAATTGTACGACCAGAATTACCTACCCCTAAATCGCCGCTGGGGGTTTAAGGAAGGGACAAATACTGCGTCAATCTAGTATATTTCGGGTTGAATTCGCCCTGTTGTGGCTCTAGAACCTAAAACTTGAGGTGGGGTATTTCAGATACCTTAAGATATATATTACTCCCAATAAACGTAATCAATATCGATGCATCTCAGTGACCTATCAGTGGAAGGATAAAGGGTAAGTTGGAATCCGAATATGGCGCAAAGAGTAAGGCTTATCTCATTCAGTCCTGCAGTTTTATAACACACTCCTCCTAAGCACAATTTTGAAGCGATCCCCTAGAATCCTGAGCCTATTTGCACTGATGCCACCCATTTTACTTGTATAACCATGAAACCAAGGTGTTCCTTGGTTATAATATTCTAACCAACAGTGAATTAGAATGAAAGTATCCATGTCTATATGGAGAAAATAAGATACAAATTATTTCGTATTCAAATAGAAACAATACGTTAAAAATGCCTGGAGGCATATTCAGGCCCTACAAAGCAATGCCTGAAGGCATCCTCAAACCTCACATGGCAATGCCTGGAGGCATATTCAGGTCAATGCCTGGAGGCATCTTCAGGCCTCACATAACAATGCCTGGAGGCATCTTCAGGGCTGAAAGAGTTAAACACAAGGCACCCTTAGATAAGGCTCTAGGTCGGAGCCGGAGAAAATAGACACGGTGGGTAATTTGCTTTTTCCTGCTCACCTTGTACAAATTAGCGTAAGCGGCTAACGTTGCGCCGTTTCCCCGTTTTTACAGAGCAGAGTTGACAGCCCGTTCACCCCTCGGCGGCGGACCGTTCATCTCTTTTTCACCTGTTTATATTATTCCCACCTGCCTCGGGAACGAAGGCACCGGGCTTAGGAGGGCCCGGGCTGATAGACGGGTGAAATGCCAAGTCGTGAGTAGCAAAAAATCACAGCGAACAGAAGCTGGACTAGTTACTCCACCAGAAGCAAGAGGTGCATCTTGTTCTGTCAGTGAGGGCGACAATGCAGCTTCATTCACCGTTATGTTTTTACCATTGGAGCGGTGAGTTGAGACCCTTGGTTCTGTATATGAGTGACGGTGTGTTATAAGGGAACTGCCAGCGGTATGACAGACAAAACAGGCAGGTTATCCCTCTGCTAAGTAAGCCTATAATTTGCAGACCCTTCCAGTCATGAGAATCCCTGGGGCTTTCCCGTGGTGAGTCTTGAAGATGCCTTCAGGGAATTTCTGGACGTTTTGGTAAATGCTGATTTTTATGATGTATAAATTATGACATTTTCATAATATATATAAAGAAACAATATTATCATTCTGAATAAGTGTGGGTTAGAATACTGTAGCCAAGGAAATCCTGGGTAACATGGTGATATTTGCTACATGCATACGACATATATAGTCGTATGGATATGAGTGGAGGCTTCTGGCAGGTAGCTTCACAATTATACTCAGTATTTTTTTTATATTTTCTTTTCAGCATAGGAAAAGGACATCACCTCGTCATACATCAAGAATTATACACAGGACTTGTGCATGATGCAACTGCTTTACCGCGGAACTGATTGGGATAAAGGGGCTGTGACTAGAAGCCTCTGCCATGTGAAAATGAGCAGCTCCAAGCAGCTCCATGGGACGTCTAGTATTTAAGAGTAGCTCATCTCATTATTGGAAGCAGAGAGTTCCTGAAAACACCATCTCTGTCTGTCTCTCTCACTTCTCTCCTTCTCCTTCTCTTATTCCCAATCAGTTTGTTTTTAACTTTCATATTCCCTCATTAACTGGCCTACTCTAATTTCTGGCGTAATTACCAGTCTCATTAATCCTGACCCCAGACTGGATCTGTGCCATTTAACCAGGTACATTCGGCAAGTGACACGTCTAATTAGGTCATTTAGTTACTCGTACACCGGACAAAGGCCCCGCAAAAAAATACTCAACTTGAATGTGTGAAACACGATCTCATATTTTTTTCCTAAATATTTCTCCAGCACAGAAGTTCACCTAATTGTAATAATAATAATAACACCAGGAGCCATCTCCATTCGCATATCACGGACCTGACCATCTTCCAATTACCCTCGGACAAATTGAAGCTCTGATGATCTTGCCAATTCCTAAGTACTTTACGATTCCCTTGACCATTCATTTTGGGCCCAAACTGCTCGAGGGGTCCTCACTAATTCACTCAGAATACAGAGGGAGCCGCTCGGAGCTGCTCGGAGCTGCTCGGGGGCCGCTCGGAGCTACTCGGGGCGACTACTCGCAGCCGTTCAGGGTCGCTCGGAGCTGCTCGGAGGAGCTCGGGGCCGCTCGGAGCAGTTCGGGGGTGATCGGAGCTGTTCGGAGATGCTCGGAGATGCTCCTCATTTCCCGAGCTGATCCGGCTGGAGATTGGCCGCCTTACACTGCCTCCGTTCGGGCTCTGTCGTTCTGGCGGATTTCCTAATTGACATCCTCAATTTGTGTCCACCGCGGAGAAGTGGGGCTCGGTATAAGGGAGCTAGTTTGCGGGGTATTGACCGGGACTGACGGCCACAAGGTCGGCGAGCTGCTCAATGGCTCGCCCCGGCCACTGTTTAGTGTGATGTCCCGTAGGCCGCATAGTGAACTGCTCAGTGCCCAGACATGATGAATCAACAAGGTCTCTCCTGAAAACATAGTTATTAGATTGGTACCGCCCGAGTGAGTATTACATATGTACTCCTGTTGGGCTTCTCCAAATATAGAGTGAAGAAATAAATTCCCAACATTCCCACGAGCAACTCAGAATATCTGCTCGGGGACAGTTGTTCGACATACCTGGTGCTTGAAGAGTTTTCTCAGCACGTATTTATAATATAAGGTATATCCTCGTAATTCCCATGATCAGCTCAGAGGATCTGCTTGAGACAACAAGCTACTCAGTGGATATACTGCTGGGAGAGTGACTATCACCAGCACCTTGTCCCCTGGTTCTGCCCTCCTAAGACGGTCTGTGTGGCCAGGCGGGCGGGCGGGCGGGCGGGCGGGCGGGCGGACGGACGGGCGGACGGGCCGGCCGGGCGGGCGGGCGGACGGGCGGGTGGGGTACGGGGCCGGGCGGGGTACGGGGTCAGCCCTGCCGGACATGCTCCCTCTCCTCCAGGTCGCGCTTTTATCTCATTGTCTTTGATCATCTGAGGGCGCTGCGAGCGGCGGCGGGGGCGGTCTGGGCTTCGTCCGTCGGCGGCCGGCGTGGGAGCGCGCACATGGCCGGGCGGGGCGGGCGGGGCGGGCGGGGGCCCCGCCCGGGAGGTGGCAGCTGAGGCGAGCCATGCCCCTCTTGTTGTGTTTTCTGATCCGATACACAACAGCCACGTGGCGGCGACTTGATTCCGGGTGCGTTGTGATTTCCACATGTCACGGGCCCGACTCCATTAGAGAGATCCAAAGCACAACACCATCCTCCGACCCCCTCCTCCTCCCTCCTCCCTCCGCCAGCACACCACCAGAACACAAACACCAGATCCACCGAGACCTGCCCGCCATCTACGCGGGGATGTGTATCACAGTGTCTCATCTTATACATGCAGGGTGTATAGGTCAGCGGCTAGGATTTCAGAGAGCAGACAATTATCAACACGGAGATTTAAACGTTCCTACCTAGATTTGCAAAGTAGTTTGAATTATTCTGATTCTGTGATACTATTCTAATGGACATAAAAGAGATGAGATAAATCCAGAACCGTAAACACATCGTAAATTGAACAATACTCCACTCGTTTGGATACATGGTAATCATCACTCAGCTTTGCCTAGATGACAATTGCGAGCATCCATTCGTGGAGTATTGTGTATTAATACGATTCTCGATCCACTTTTAAGTATTTCACGTAGGTTGGCTGACGGTGCCACATCTACAACCATTCCCACCAGACCTACCCGACCCTCTCCCTACTGACATCCCCAAAGCCTAGACCCACTCACACTCCGTACCACATCCCTCCCACCGCACCAGCCACCCACTTCCGCCGGAAGACGTCGGCCGCCATTACGGCCAGGGAACAGCCGACTTCCGGTTTGTATACAGATGGCAGCGCCACCACGTGGGAGTCGCATTCAATAGACTCACAGACTGTGCGTGTTAGTGTAGAGTAACCCCCCTAGCCCGCCGGGACCCGCGGAATGTGCGTGTTAGTGCGGAGTAACCCCCCTAGGCGGACGCCGGGCGCTGATGGCTTTATAAAGTGCGTTAGTTTAAGGCAAGCTGTGGGGATAACCCTGGTCGCCATTAATCACACCTTACAAGAATGTGTCGCGTGGGGAGGAGGGACTCTCGGTGGAGTGGGCCAGCAGGCAGAGAGAGAGAGAGAGAGAGAGAGAGAGAGATGAAGAGGAGAGAGAGAGGAAGGGAGGGAGATTGAGAGAGGGAGAGAGGCAGAGAGAGGCAGAGAGAGGGCGAAGGAAGGAGAGAAAGAGAGAGGAAGGTAGGGAGAAGGAAAGAGGCAGAGAGAGAGAGGCAGAGACGGAGAGAGGGCGTGAGCGAGAGGGAGGGAGAGGGAAAGAGTGGGAGAGGGAGAGAGAAGGAGAGATAGGGAGAAAGAATAAGTACACAGGGAGGCAGGGAGGCAGGGGCATGGAGGGAGAGAGATAGAGAGAGGAAGATGGTAGAGAGGCAGGCAGGGAGGGATAGAGAGATAGTAGGTAGACGAGAAAGCAGGGGCATGGAGGGAGAAAGAGAGAAATGGAGAGAGAGAATAGGAGAAAGAAGTAGAGACGATGGACAGGCAGATGGTGAGGGAGAGAGAGAATATGTAGGAAGGCAGGCATAAAGATAGACAGAGGTGGAGGGAAAGCACCAGAGGAGATGGAGGTTCTGCTTCCAGATTCCCGTCCATTATCGTTGCGGCTGGAGGCGACAAGGGGCCTGGAGTAATAGACCCCGCTCTGCCGTGAGAAGGGGGCCTGGCTGAGGGCTGGGCGGGGGTCACAGCGGAGTGCGACCAGAACAAGAGCAACTGCACGCACCCACGTGACCAGGAGGCCCTCCCTGGTACGCATGCATGGATAGACTCATCCCCGGGTTCTTTTTAAGTAAAAAAAACACCTCTATACGGGGACTGTGTGAGGCAGTGGTGGTGTGGAGGACACGGTGGAGTGGGGTAAAAGAAGGGTGTGGGATTCACATGGAGGGGGAGACCCCCCCCCCCCCCCCTCGGGAGGGCAGCCGCCACCCCCCACCCGGCCCAAATCACATCGGCCAAATTGAATTCGCCGCATTGATTTCACAGCGGCGACCGGGGACACTGCTCAGTGCCATTGATTGGCCGCTGAAAGGGAGAATGGCGCCGCGCATAAGCACATAAATGTATCGATTACGCGGAGGGGATGGAGGGGGCCTGTGAGCGGCCTGGTCAGCTGTGAAAACCCCCAGACACGCTTCAGTGAGCACCGACAAGTGAGAAGGGCCGCCTGGAGGACGGGTAGCGCGCCGTCACAGCCGTCTCCAGGCAGAGCAGGGGTAAGGAGGGGGTAAGGAGGCGACAGTGGGCAGCAGTAATAGAACTGGCTTCAGTCCCTTTATCTCACCCCTGGTACTTTCCTCCCCACCCTTATCTCACCCCTGGTACATTTTACCACAGGAATAATGTTTTTAAAAAATATACTCAACGATCACCCTGGTATAGTGACAATACTAAACCACAGCCATGGTGGAGTGAATATGAGATGACATCATACGCTATTATTAACCAACTGGATTTGCGAAGTAATATGTATTATTCTGATATTGTGATGCTATTTAATGTCAGTGAAAGAGGTGAGATAAATCTAGAACTGCACTCAAATCGTAAAATGCACAATACTCCACTCATTCGGATGCACCATAATTGTCACCCGGCTTCTCCTCGATGATGATTGCGGCCTATCCAAACTCATGGAGTATTTTGTATTTATGCGATTCTCGATGCAGTTCTATATAAATATTTCTAACGTTGGGAACTCGTAGTCAGCGCCCATTGAGTTTTGTCAAAATAAACAAAGAAAAATAAAAGAGCGATAATATCTCAAACATTCGCCAATCAGTAAATTAGAGGTATGAGATCATATCTAAACTTCACTAGAGCCATAGCCTCTGAAAACCCATTTGATTTGATTTGCTAAATAATTTCACTTGGCTTTGCCTCGTGGGACTGGATTTCCACGGCGCTGGCAGAAAATGGGGCGGGTTTCTCCTGTGGTCGAGCCTGGAGAGAGAGACCCTGACATCTACACCCGAACACATGTTGTGGTGAACGCGTCGTTTAGCGCTATCTGCTCCAGGCTATTCAGGCTCTGTGAGCGCTGGGCAGACAATGGTGGAGCTGCAGGGGTCGAGGTCACCGCCTCTCCACGTGTACAGAAGGAGATGGGTCTCCCTGATAGACCCGTCAGCGACCGGCCATCTACAGCCAGCAGAATGGCCGGGGTGCAGGGCCAGGGGGTTGTTTAATAATCTAGGATTGTACACGTATGGCTACAGCCAGCAGAATGGCCGGGGTACAGGGCCGGGGTGGGTCGTTTAATAATCGTACATGTAGACTTTGAAGCTCGTACTTGGGTTGTCGTTTAATATTATTCAAGTCTATTCGCTAACACAGTATCGGCCGTCCATAAGGTCGTCCATAAGTGTTGAATAAAGTTGACCCACATCGTTCCTAGATCTTTATGGCATACAGAAAAAGGTCTACGTGTACGATCCTAGATTGATAAACGGGCCCTAGGTTAGTCTGGCCTTACGCCATTATGTTTGTGTGGATGCAGGTGTACAGGATCCCTCCCCATCTGCCCTGAGCTACTATGAGCTCGTACATGAGCAGGTCTGTAAATCAATCTGTGAGCAGGTCCGTGAGCAGGTCTGTGAGCTGCTCTGTCACCAATTCTCTCCTATTGTCAGGGCCATATGTACGAGTGCACGGTGGAGGTAAATTAGGGTATATATTATGGATAAATGATGGATTTATAGAAATCCTTATTCCCCTCCCGTCCCCAGCCTCAGTCTCACCCCCAGACTAAGTCTCACCCCCAGCCTCAGTCTCACACCCAGCCTCAGTCTCGTCCCCAGCCTCAGTCTCACCCCCAGCCTCAGTCTCACACCCAGCCTCAGTCTCACCCCCAGCCTCAGTCTCACCCCAGCCTCAGTCTCACCCCCAGCCTCATTCTCGTCCCCAGCCTCAGTCTCACCCCCAGCCTCAGTCTCACCCCAGCCTCAGTCTCGTCCCCAGCCTCAGTCTCGATTCGTGAGTCCCTCAGCTGAACAGCTCAACCCCCAGCCTCGGTTCTGTTACCGCGTCCTCCGTTTCCATGGTGATCCTCACATGACAGGCTTCACTCACTACCCCCCCCCCCCCCTCCCACCTGCGTTTTGAAGGTCCGTCGGGGCGGCTGTTCGCTCTTTGTAAACAGAGCCACCAAGCCCCGCCCAGCCAATTAAGCACTCACAGGTAAACGCACGCCGCGCACAAGCCACATGACGACCAGCGACAGCAAGGTCAAGGTCACCAAGAGAAGGACGCAGAAAGAAACTGCCAGCAGGGTCTTTATTTCATTTCGTCCCCTGTTGTTTTTCTTGGCTCTGGTCTTTTTTTTCAGGATGATGTCGTGTTATGAGAGGACCGAGTTCGGGTGGCGACCATTGGTGGCGCTGTTGTCGTACATGGAGTTTGTTTGTTGGTTGGTTGGTTGGTTTGATTTAACGTCCAGTCACCCATCGCAGGTTCTTACCAGACTTGCTCAAGGTTCGTTTACACAACAGGGGTGGTGATCGGATCTCTGTGATGAATTTAATTAGAAATCTTACCCCTACACATAATTCATCAATGTGAGAGTTATTTTAGTTCCCACACCACATAGACAACGAGTGTCCTTTGATATAGCATGGGGATGAAGGAGAAGAGTGGCCACAGTGTGATACGAACCCACAAAGACCTACAACCTTGGGATTACAACTCCAGTGCCTTAACCACTGAGCTAACTCCCCATCCCTTCGTACATGGAGTGCAGTGTACTGCATGTACTGCACACTGTGGCATATGCACGTGTGTGTGAGTAAAGGAGAGTAAGGGGGGGTAGTAATTGTGTCGGTAGAGTGCTTGAGGCGTCGTAGCATTAATAGCAGCCCTCTAGTCCCCCCCCCCCCCCGTCCCCGTCCCCTCCTCTCCCCTCCACCCCCTCCCCCCTGAGGCCAGGTCCACTTAGCTCCATGCCTGAGGACACCAGACACGGTCACAGATGGACCTGCCAATAAATCCATCCAACCGGAACTGCTCTCCACCGGCAACTCAATGAAATATGATCACCTGTCCATGAGAAAGCCACAGACAAAGATCCCGCCCCGCCCTCCCCGCCCAAACCCCGCCCACCGGCACGTGAGTGACAGGTGACTGGGTCAGGAGTTGTCTTGTGAGTGACTAGGTAGGAGCTGGGATGGTAAATCACGGGCATAAAGACCCACTATAATTATTCAGCAAGAAAAAAAAAACTAAGAAATATACAGAAATAAAACCAGACACAGAGTGGGGCATACCCGATCTCTCCATCAGAGCATAACAATGACAAGTTACGTCATAAACGTAACAATGAAAGGTGAGGTCATAAATGTCAGAATGAAAAAAAAACCTCCACCAGAAACGAGAGTGAGATACACTGCCCTCAATGCCTCGTAAATCGAAACACAACTGTAGCTGGTAAAAACTTGACAGCACGATTAATAGTGATGTAGCAGTGTGTGGTGGACACTATATCAGGAGGGCTATCAATGTAGTGACAAGCCAGATCATAACACAGGGGCTTGTTAGTGTCAGATATGTCATTTGAATATATTTGCATATCTCCCTGTGTCCCTGGGCACACAAAAGTTGTGCCCTCGGTGAAATATTTTAGTATTTTACGTTATGATAAGAAACACTACCAAATAATCACATTGGGTATTTCTCTTGGATAAGGAAGAATATTTACAATAGCTACTGCATTCAGAAGTACTCGAAATGATAAAGAATCCATAAATATGAATGGAAATCAAGAAACAAATCAATCGTAACTACTAACCCGGGAGATGGCAGTGGGAGGGATGTTTCCAACGGTGTGTGAGCTGTACACTGTCTGCTGGGTACTGAGGGTCTGGTACTTGCATCACACACACACAGACAGTGACCACTCCCCATAACAACGGCGGTGCTTTGAGTGAATCTCCCCTGCACACCCCAAACACACACGCACACACACACACACGCCTAGGTTGGCTTCAGTCTCTTTATCCTATGCCTCCTACCCCTCCAACCAACAAGTACTCGTCGCTCCACCTCACCCACCCCTCAGCGGGACATTTGATTCCTGGGCTTGTCAGAGGAAGCTTATATACATTGTAGTGCATTTTAACCTGATTCTGTTTAAGTATTTATGGATGCATGAAGCCTGGAGCCATCACCACACTAAGCATGAGGCATCCTTTCTCCGAAATTTACGCATTTATTATTGACAAGTGAATAAAGCAATATTGATCAAATTTCATATATTATGGGTATAACATCATAGCTCGTATATCATGATTATGTCCTCTGTTTATCTCTAATGTGATAAAGACATAGAACATCAGTAAACCCGGAAACAACGGGACAACTGACATCTTTGAATATATTGGTAAAACTGCAGATTCATGGTCCCCATTACCCGTATGTCAACAGTGCGGCCGCGTTCAAAATAACGCATGAAACTCGACAGATTTGATATCTTCGAAGTATGTATTTCAGAGTGGAAGATACAATACCGCTTTTACAATTTCACAGTAAAAGACGTTTGATTGGTGTGGATGGGCCAGCTAAAACATGTATTTCGGTAAATAAACAAGGTAGGTTGGCTAATATTTCCTATGTTCCTATGTTCAAAGACTTGAGCAAGGCTAACACACAGAGGTCTGAAGGGCGTGCCCACTTGAGTGACCAGGGTCTGGGGCAGGGAGGGGCGTCGCAGACAGGAACCTAATTGAGGTGGTGGAGGGAGGGAGGGTGAAAAGATCATTGAGATGATGGTGGAGGTGGACAACCGTTACCGCCATCTCCCCCATCTCTACCTGTCATTACTATATTTAAACATCGACTCAAATGAACAAAACCAGAAGCAATGCCACTGATTTACAAGCAGGGGGGGGGGGGGGGGGGCAATCTCAAAAACCCCAAGCACATCAACCTTAGATATATTTTCCCCCCTGTATATACACAGGCCTTTAATGGAATGAATGGTGACTAGAGGGGCTTGTAAGGTGAATTGATTCGAAATAAAATATTGACAAAAAAGATTGAATAGAACACAAAGGCTCCTGGTATGACAAAGGTGGGGTGGGGGTTGGGGTGTTCATCTTCCCTAAGGCGTCAACACTTGTCGTCCCCTTCAGACTCCCTTCACAGACTGTAGTTAAAGCAGCTTAAATACAAGCCTCCAAGTGTCTGCCCCAGTGTGGAGCCCCTGAGGGGGGGGGGGGGACCTTCACAAAGCCAACCCCCTACACTATTATATAAGGCCAGGGGACACGGGGCGAGACAGGTGAGAGTGAGAGATGGTGGGCGATGATGGGGGAGTTGTGGACCCTTCATGCTTTTTGCGCTGGTGCTTGAGACTCAACTGAATTGACTGCCCACAAAGCTAGTGTCTGTGAGCGATCGCAGGGGGCGCCAGGTAGGGTTGTCCACAGACACCACGGTCCAGTCACACCTGTCTGCTGACACCTGTCACGTGACTGACAGTTAGGCCTCCTTCACACAGCTACTTAGGACACGTTAGGCTGGCCGCCTATTGGTCGTCTACAAGCTGCTCTTACTTGTTATCTTCAAACTGCCATTCATCAGTTTTGGTCCAATTTAAAAAAATCTTGTTGTTTGTTTTCAGAACACGGAACAAGGACTGAGAGTTCGATAATTATGAGTTCACCCTTTGTTGTGTTTGAATTGTGACGTGTTTTTTAATGTTGAAACAGTCATAGCTAAAATAATTTCGATTAAATCTGGCCCAGATTTCTGAGGAAATGTTTTTTTATGTATACAGTCATAGCTATGCTTAGTCACACCACATACACCAGTTAAAGCTCTCCAGATTTGGTATAGGGGTATATTAGATATATAGCATTTATTTGGACACAGATCTTAGCAATATCCGAATGCAAAATATTCAAACGCTCCCAAAAACTATGGAGTTATAATATAAGGAAACGTAGATCTTTTACTGAGCCCGTAGTGATGGCCGTTCGACAGGCCATAGTTAAGGGACTGAACACCGAGAACAGCCAACATTACAAGCTCAGCATATATATTTCCTCATTATTATATACCTGGAAATTACAGGAAAAATTCTGTTTTATGCATATCCTGACAGTGAGCCCGAACATAAGTTAGACGTCATGCCCAGCAGCAAGCAGTAGACGTTTATGCACAGTTTTATAATATTAAGTAAAATGGTTTAAAAGCACGTGTAATATTCGACATAAAAACTACCTCTACAACCCCCTTTACTGCCTTCCCTATCACCCATGTATTCACAGCTGCCTTGGCTCTGTCTCCAACCCCTACTTTACACTACAGTGACTACCCCTGCAGCCAAATAAACCTCAATTTTCCAACTTAATATAAAGCAACAACACAGGCACAGCATACGCCTCGAACAATTTCATTTCCGGTGAAAAGCCCCGCGCATGTGCAGAGCGTCCGTCGCGCCCCCTGGCGCCATTGTGGGACAGAGCTCTTGACGGCGGGCAGAGGGATGATTGGCTGCTATAAATAGATCAGCGTCCTCGACGTTCTCGTCCGTTGGATGGACTCTCGCGGCATCTCGCGAGGCCGATAGCATTACGGCCGACACCCTTTCCGCCGCCCAGCTCCCTTTCATTGCCTTCCTCCTCCCTCCGAGGCCACTGGCGGCTTTGTTTCTAGCCGCCACATCACAAGGTGGTCGGGGAAAAGTGGATTATACGTTTTGTTGGCGAGGTGCGAGAATGCGGCGAAGTCTATCCACTAATGTAACGTAAATACATGGGTGGGTAACGTGAAAACGGCGAGCGGGCGGGTGGGGGGGGGGGGGGGGGCTCTTACGCCATGTTTTACCCTGTACAACATATAGAGGGTATCTTCTAGGGTAACGGATGTTTACGCTCTCTTGATGCTTCTATGTACGTCTGTGATGTTGGTTTTTTTATGTTTAATGCATTTTATTCCCAGAGGGGATGAATGGAATGTGTGAAAGAGCGCTTTTTCGCTCGCCTCTAAGAGATTCGAGACGCTAAAAGCTAGCTGAATCTATAAATATGAGACGGAAATAAACAGTCTGCAAACGCCATTCGCAGCATATTGATGCAGGGACATTGCTGTTTTATGGTAATTACGGACTGCGAATACGAATCTAACATCCTGCGATACGATTATACATAAATAGAAGCACAGGCAATCCAGTCGAACATTCGCAATCATGAAGCAAAAGTTATAAATGGTCTTTTATAATGGCCATAAATATAAACCGAGGCAATAAACAGGCATTTTATATGCTCTAATACATAAACGCCACGCCGCTGGAAATTTCAAAACGCCAAAAGGCAATGCATGTTTTTAAAAGCGAACTTAATTTAAGATAGAGCCATCACTTTAATAGCCTCGTTACATACAGTATGGCGGCACAGTTAATTAGTTTAGCACCCGAGACTCCGACAGGAAGACTTGTCTCTCCATTTGAATTGAGTATCCATTCACCGTGAAGATTATTTAAACACCCAGCTGCCTTCCCCGCTCGCCCCACCACCATCCCCCGTCCCCATCTTTACACTGGTGGAGAACCCCCTGGTGCCTTTGTCGCTGCAGCACGAGGACTAGCAGTAGAAGGGGTCGAGATAAGATCTGCAGGGTGCATGATAACGGAGATGACACTGATACGGCCAGGTAGAGCAGGCAGGTCCACGGATGGGGTACTTACCCCCTCCCCCCTCCCGTCTAGTCCTCCCCTCTGTCTGTACCGACTCGTATCCTGCATGCTTGATGCACGTGTGTTATGTACGCGCATTATTTGCATGGATTATATGCCTAATGTTATATGCATGCGTTACATATATATGTTACGTGTATATGTTACATGTATATGTTACATGTTTATATATGTTACGTGCACAGGTTACATACGTACATTATGTGTATATGTTACATGTATATATGTTACATGTACGTATATTATTTGCATGCGTTACATGCTAGCATGATGTGTATATGTTAAGTATATGTTATGCGCACTCTTTACAAGTCCACATTGTGTGTATACATTACATGTATTTGTTATGTGTACATATTACATGTGCACATTATGTGTATGCATTACATGTGTACATGTGACATGCACACATTACATTAGTGCATTATGTGTACACATTATGTTTATACATTATGCATATATGTTACAGGCATATGTTACATGTACATATCATGTGCATATGGTACATGCACGCATTATGTGCACGCATTATGTGCCTGCATTATGTGCATGTATTAGTACGTGCACGCGTTACACATGCATGTGCATATATCACCTCCATGCATTACATGCACATGTTACGTGTATACGTTAAATGCATGCGTTCAATCATAACGTGCATATGTTATGTCGTTGGTACATGACATCCCATCTCACTCTCACTGCTTCTGAGGCCATGTCCTAAGTATCAGCTGGCATAAATCAACTCATTTTGAATTATTCACAGAAAAGTGCAAACTGAGTCTACCCGTGTAGGTCTAGGTCTACTCTGGATATGAGAGAAAAGTTCTAACCTGGTTAAACTCACTATATGTATATGTGTGACCAAGCATTAGTTCTGACGTGATTTGTCTGACATTGCGAAGGCATCAGCAAAATGTAAGACCGCCAGATTCGGCGAATTTTGTTGTCAATAAATTTTGAAAAAATAATTTAAAAAAAGAGGGAAGTGGTCACAGAGCACCCACTGAATCTGCTATCTCTGCAACACACAATATAAATCGGCCTAGATTGTGCCCAGCAGAGAATACAGAGGAGCGGAGAGGCCACAGAGCACCGGGTCTAGTCTGGACGGGCGCCACGAGCGGCGGGCGACGCACCTGGCGCCTTCCCGCAGGTAACAATACCTGCCACGCCTCACCTGCCGCCGGGTAATTAGACGGCGGGCATCAAATATACATCGCCGCCCCGCCCTTAGCATGGCGCCCGGCGTGAGACCCACCGACACTGGGCCCCAGAGCTACGGGAAGCGGGTCTCTGTGTAACGGTAAACTATAAGGTTAGATTTGAGGCTTACACTGGCCTGTGGACAACGTGATTGGGTCTGTGTAACGTTTAAGTATAGACTGTAACATTAAAGTTGAGGCTTATATACACTGGTCCCTGTGCTACATGAATTGACTCTGTGTGTAACGTTAACTATAACGTTAGATTTGAGGCTTTCACTGGTCTCTGGGCCACGTGAACTGGGGTCACTGTGTAGCGTTAAAGTATAGATTGTATCATTAGAGTTGAGGCTTATATACACTGGTCCCTGTGTCACATGCATTGGCTATGTGTGTAACGTTAACTATAACCTTAGATTCGAGGTTTAGATTAGTCCCTGTGCTACTTGAATAGGGTGCTACACTTTAGACTATAACGTTAGATTTGAGACTCACACTGGTCCCTGTATCACACTAATTGGCTAAGTCAAGTGTTAAACTTTAGACTATAACATGAGATTAGAGGCCAAATGTATATGGTGTGTACCCCATTGAGGCGTCAACTTATTTTTCCTTTTTATTCTATTCCAGCTACCTGGAGAGGTCACTGAATATTGATTTAATTGTTTTACCATGGAGCTACAGTCTATAACATTAGATTTGAGGCTTGAACTGCCCCCTGTACCCCATGCAGAGGCTCTGATATTTATAACTTTAGATTTGAGGCTTATACTGGTTATGTGCCATACAAATGGGCCCTGCGAGTAAGTTTCAAATAAGGGTAATTTTTCATGTATATATATCATTGGGATTGAAGCGTGTCTGTATGTGTTACTATGTACAGCTGAGTCAAGGCGTAGAGCTTGGGTCATAGCATTGTATAATGTTCAGAAGGTTGACTCAAGGACAATGCGTTACATTCCAGCAGACTCATGCTATTTGGTATGTACGAGTACAACTGAACAATAGCTACCACACCCCTTCGCCTTTTACCTTATTAAAGTTGGTGATTGCCAAATGGCCTGCTCTGTAGTGTCGGGGTCCAGTCTGGACATGCGAGCAGCTCATAGCCAGCAGCTCCGAGCTGATACTACGGCTTAATAGTGGGTAGAATACAGAGGTCGGTCTACATATGTATCCCATACCCACATCTATTATCAATCGTATACAAAGTCATCATTGCAAATGTATGGCTCTGTAAACCACTACCAATTATTCTAAAACTCCCAGATATCATTACTATTGGATACCTATTGAAATCCATTACATACGGCATCAAAGCCATTGATTATACTCGTGTATTACTGTGCGTCAACCATTCATGGTTTACGTTCCGCTGTCCATAAAGCCATCGGCTGTAATATTGTAATTCAGTGAACATTTCTTAGGCTAAAGATGACAGCGGAATGTGGAAATAAGCTCTCAGAAGATAGAGAAATAAGCTTTGAGAAGCATAGATTTTCATGACTTGACTTTGCCCGCGTACCTTGAGTCCTGACCGCACCAGTCTATACCACCGCGCATACCTCAACTGGGAGCAAATGGTATGTTCATCATTGATGATTGAGCGTGCAATTAAAAATGAATAACAATTAAAAGGTTTGAGTTACATTCAGTCTGTGGATAGTTTTTGTAACCCACTTGCACTGAGTCAACTTGCCATACCTGCAACTGCCTAGGAGTCTAGGATCCAAACATATCAAGCACCAGTAGGTCTTGAGCTATGTCGGTCTTGAGTGATTGGTCATAGTCAGCTGTGCACGCCCCTAAGACACTGAGCCACTGGCACCCTGCTCCTTTCTCAATATCACCGTGAATAGCACGCAGATAGTGCAGGGATAGATATTTGCAGCACGATGGAAGTCTATATGTGACCACTCTAACCATTAGCCAATGTATATAGAACGTGCGAGCACGCTCTAATAAAAACCACCGTACACTATGATAAAATACCCAGACAGGTGTAGTCCAATTATGATCATCGCTCCCACTAAAACCCTCTCCCCCTTCATAGCACGGGAGTGAACGTCCACTGACGATCCCACACAATGAGGAACGCAGTTTGGAGAATGCCCGGATGTTGCGCACGACGCTCGCTGATTGAATTACGACGTGAAATCTCGTCTTTTAATTGTCGCTCCCGCGTGAGCGCGTGTATGCTGGTGGCCGGGTGCCAGCCTGTGGTCTCAGGCAGGTGTGTTGCTGCTGCCCCAGCCCAGCCTGTCTCGTGGCAGCCACTTGATTTAGATTATTGGGTGTCGGTTATCAGGGGGTGTGGAGGACTCCGGGGGTCGACTCTGGAGGAGATGACTTGGTTACAAGCCGCCGGGGGCGTCACTAGGTGGCAGCAGCAGTAGCAGCAGCAATAGACTAGTTTCAGTCCCTTCATCTCAACCTTGGTATCTTTTATCCATAGACTTAACATTGGGAACTCGTACCCAACGCCTATTGAGTATCTGGAAAAAAATACCCGATGGGGGGTTATGTCACGAATTTTAGCCCATTAGTAAATGTGAAGGGTGAGACAAATTCAGACACCTATGAAAGTTTAAGGTAAAAGCTGGATCCCATTTCGTTTGAATCACTACGTATTTCACAGAGCTTCGCCCTGTGAGTTACTACACGAAACAAGCTTAATGGGATATAAGCTCTGACACTAAACTTTCATAGGTTCCCTCTATAGTATTCTATGCCTATTACTCCACTTCCTGGGCCATTCAGTGCAAAGTTGCATAATGTAATTTATCTCAACATTGGTATTTTTTCCCGATAGACTTAACATTTGGAACTCGTACTAAACGCCCATGGACTACTGTAATAAAATTATCAATGGCAAACGTTAGCCAATCAGCTAGTGATAGGGGTGAGATAAAATCTGAACTACACTTGATCTGTAGCTGCTGAAAATACGCAATTCGTTTTGGTTTGCTACATAAACTCGCTTGGATTTTCAAGTCTGCACCAAGTCTACAGCAGCTGTAGCGACGGCCATGGATGAACACAGACTCTTAGCAGATCCTTCGTGCCGCTTGGAAATTATGGTCTCTGCCCCAAGCTATGATGTAAAATACCAGATCAGGACCGGGAACTACATTCACACGGCAAACCAATTGCGATGTCAAAGAGATTCAATGTCAACCAACTAATATCTCATGATTGCAAGGGGAGGTGTCGCTGTGAAATGAGTTTCAGACATTTCAGCAGTTTCTCCTTCAATTGCAAGCAAGAATAATTGCCATCCGAAGTTGATGCCAAGGGCACTTCAATTGAACACTTCAATTGAGCACATGTTCTTATTTAAAGAACTTAATCCTGCAAAACACGAGGTGTGTTCCACACAAGAAAGTATAATATGTAGTCCCAGACACCATGCCATATTTGGCACCATGAACTACAAGAAGAATTGTGTTATTTGTATAATGCATGAACTTCTCTAACAAATAAAACACAAAATACTCTTCAAAGTGTAAACATTTGCGAATTTTATCCATAAACGGAATCTTGCCACAGAGATATGACCAGAGGTTCAGGATATCTGTTAGGAGAGTAGGACGGGCGTCGATGCCACTCGCCAGATGGCGCCCTAAACAAAGCGGAACCGGAAATGAGCGGGTTGTGGCTTCTACCGGATGTGGGTTGCGCAATGGGGCGGTCTGACATTGCTTCAATGCCGGGGGATTTATGCTTAAAATTCAATCGCGGGTATCATTATTATTATCATGATTATTATCATTATTATCATCAGTATGCCAAATGTCGTCTGCTTCCGATAGAAATCTTCCCGCGTCGTCTCGAATTCACTGAGTGGTTGAAAAATAATACTCGCCCGAGTTGTCAAGCGGAGGGAGGCTGTCTTTGTGCAGCTTGTTTGTGAGTGCCAGACATCCCGGGGGGTGAGGGGTGGGGGCTAGTGGGAGACAGACAGGTAGTCATCTCAAGACTCCCCACCTGCCCAGTGAGTGGCACCGACACCCGTCTCTCGCCTTACACCCCGCCACGCCCCTACTCGCCCTCGCTCACTCCCGCCGCTCCTCCCAGCAGGGCCCGCATTAATATGATCACCTCTCAGCCTTGAATTACATTCTCATTCCCCAGATTAATCTCCGAGATTTGCTGCCGCCAGGTAATCCTATCAGCGAGTGATCAGATTACAGGGGGGAGGACAAAATACCAGCCGAGGCTGATCCGCCTCCCTCCCTCCGGGGGACGGGGAAGGAGTAGGGTGAGTGAGTGTGGGTGTGGGTGGGTGTGGGTGTAGGAGGAGGTGTCTTTACAACGCTCCCCTCCTCCAGGTGCGTTGATAATCAGCCCCCAGGTGTGCGCATGCGCCAACGAGCAGGGACGCTGGGAAGGAAGAGCCTCGTTTCCATCTCGGTCACATGAGGGAACGCCAGGAGCAGAGCGTTCGGGAGAAAGACGCCAATTACGGGACGTCTTTACATTTCCCTGCCAAGAAAACCCGGCCCAAAAAAATATAGCCTTAACTTCTTAATACGCGAGGAGCAAAATTACAAATCACCACAAAAGAACCAAATCAGACATCATCGCCTTATTTTATGCACGCAAATGCAAATAGCCGCTTTTGTTGGGCACGATTGGGTTGCTTTCTTATACAATAACAAAAACCCATCATGAATATTTGAAAACCGTTCCCCCAATTTACGGCATAAATTATATACACGGTTACCAATCATGTGTAGGGCGGTTGGTAGGTATTTAATTGCGGTAATCTGGACCCAGTCCACGCCTTATTTACACAACCTCTGAGCTCAGGGCACACACCAAGGTCGCCGTTTGTTTAATAATGCACGCCACCTATTGATCGGGCTTTATGATCTATAATTAAAATCGGATATTCTGAGCAGAGTCAATACGAGCGTAACCCAAACAGTGCGAGGTCATGCAATGGGTTGTAACCCGAGCATCAGGGAGCAGTCTGGTGTGTTGGAACCACCCAGACCACCTCTGCCGTATGATGGAATATAATCATCTGAGCATTGATATAATAGTCAGTGTAATCATATCACTATATACTGCATCGCACTTGATGGAGTAATATATGGAGACAAATTTAGGGTGGCTGAATCAAATCTGTTCCGTGTTTTTTTGTGTCGGAAATACAAACCGAGTTCAAAGAACGAGGTTTGTATTTACGACCAAATGTAGACTCAATGCATTCACTAGAAAAGCAAGGTAGAGTGGCTGGCCTTAAACAAGGTTGGAATCCCTGATGTGACTTGGTAAGCTTGACCAGGCTGAATGGGTTGAACAAACCCTATGAGTAGCAGAGATGCCATCGAGGTCTAGAAAAAGCCCAAAACATATCCTGATCTCGATCATATATCCATTATTAATCTCTAACATGATCAAGACTTGGTATAAAGGCAAAACCCAAAAATAACCGGAAAACTAACATCTCTAATGTTGTGTAGACTAAGGGATATAATCTGAACCTCATGAGGCGAGGGTTCGGAGGCTCATTAGGTCTACACAGCTCTTTAGGTCGAGCGGGCGCGGGTGGTTATGCTGAATGGTGCGAGTGTCGCAGGCAGATAACCTGCCAATGGTCTGGGCCCTACAGGTCTAATCAGTCAGCAGCCATGTGGGTCGTTTGTCACTGGAATCCATGTGATACCCCCACATGGTCTCAACACATCGCCTAAACAGGCTTAGCCCCACTATATGGCCTGTAACAAGAGTTCCCTGACTACATGGCTGTAACAGGAGTACCCTCACTATATGGCCTGTAACAGGGGTATAACCACTATATGGCTGTAATAGCACTACCCTCATTATATGGCCAGTAACTTGAGTGCCCTCACTTTACGGCCTAAACAGGAGTACAATCACTACAAGGCGGTAACACGAAGACCCTCACTATATGGCCTGTAACAGGAGTGTAACCACTATATGGCTGTAATAGCACTACCCTCACTATATGGCCAGTAACTGGAGTGCCCTCACTATATGGCCTAAACAGGAGTACATTCACTACAAGGCGGTAACAGGAAGACTCACTATATGGCCTGTAACCGGAGTGCCCTCCCTATATGGCTGTAACAGCAATATCCTCTCTATATGGTCCTTGCTATGGCTTCTAACAGCTGTTCTTTCACTACTGGGAGCTGTTTCAAAACGTGGGTTAAGTCTATGGTTTTGAAACAGCTCCCAGGTCCTCTTCAGTGATACCATAATAGCAGTACATTTGGCAAAGCAATACACTTGGTCTCTGATCTTGACAGGTAGTGATTTCTCAGGGTATATACTGACTTCGCCGTTGTGTGGCCATGGCGGAACCTGTCAAACGCCCGGGATAATGGGATACCCTTATTGGGTCTATAGCGCTCACTATGGCCCATAACAGCAATCCCTCCAATACATGGCCCTCTCCGCAGATTCTATATAAGCAGTGCCCTCACTAAATGGTCGTTACTGTGGTCTATAATAGAAATCCATTCACTATAGAGTCTTCATCACACACTATAACAGCAATACTTTCACTATATGGTCCTTACTATGGCCTGTAACAGCAGTCCCTTCAGTATATATGAGTTCTAACAGCATGCACGTTAACAACAGTGCCCTTATTACATGGTCCTGACCACGCAAAGCAGTCCTAATAGCTTAATTGTAAACACATGTATGTCCTGTGGTAAATTTCTCTGTTTTATTACAAAATATTTATGTTCAATCTATGTGCATTTTCATATAAAGTAATGTGTTTGTTTTTAGTTTAGTTAAACAGATTTGGAACTCTTTAAAGTAAATATGACTGAATTTCCCAAATAAGCCCTCTAGTGCAAACCATGCTTTCCTGCTGACATTATCGAGAATTGGGAAGAAATTGAGCAATGCCTGCAGTGTATTCAGGAAGTCTGTCCTAACAAGCTTAAATGAAAAGCCCATTTATCGCCAATTCCGAAATGCCTTCCATTATGCCATATTAGTTCCGGAAAGAACAATTTCAATTCATACAAAACTAACAATTCATGTCTATCTGTCAGGCTGTCTCTACTCTGTATGATTCATGCAGGATTGTTCCTCGCCTGAAAGCATGTCAAATGTGCGCTCAATAAACGAGCTGTCACGAGGGGGTCGTGACATACCGTTTATTAGCGTGTATACCGCCTGTCCGCTCCACGTTTAATGAGGCAGGTCCATGCTAATGATTCACTTCCCTGGGCAGTGCAGGGGTCAGGCGATGACCAGTCGGGGTCGCACCATGACCCATGTTCAAACAAACATGGCTGACATGTTGACGTCACGTGTGCTGTGACTGGCGCGAGGGAATATATGTCATCGACATGATGATGGTTGGAATATGGGTGGGGGTGGGGGATGAACTCAGACCAGATTTTTAGCTGTGTTTGAAATACACTGAGGCCCCTTTGCAGCTTGTACTTGTGTACTATAAGGAAACTATATGATACATTCAGACTCTGTATATATCCGCGATATCAACTAATTATTAACGGATACTAATGGCTATAGTCTCTGAGGAGTTGGCACATGGTAATATCCAAGCGAATACGAGGATATTGCGTAGAATCAATTCCAAGGATAATACGACACAAGTATCCTAAAGCAGCAAATATTGTATCTTTTATTCAGCATTGCAAATTCAAATTATCAAAGAGAAGACAAAGTGACTGTCGATCTTCTCATGCAGTATTTTGTATGCAAGGGACATATCTTTTCCCGTAATCTTCATCCCGTGAATTACACACTCCCTAAGAGTTTTCTAAGGAGGCTTTGTATTAGGTCGATAAAATACATAAAACCTCATTACAGAACGAGTGTTCAACATATAGGGAACATAGCCATTCTCAGGTGGGGCCGCCATCTGCCCCTTGATTCACACTCTCCAAGCAGATAATTCGTGCCACTTGGGCTCCGTATATTACCATTGGCTCAGGACCTCTGTTTGGAGAGTCTAGGCGCCTCTTGCCTTGCAAGCGGAACGAAGGATATATTTACTTCCCACGCTGTGAGGTTTTACAATAATACGACACAGTTCGTCTATCAATATCCACCTATTGACTTCATTTCCGAGCTTGTGATTGGTTATTTAAGTCCGCAATGCGACAACCGGAAGAAGAGAAGGAACTCCAGAATACTAATTGAGTCTCCATCTGGTGATCAGGTGTCATATTAACTTACATCTAAAAGGCAATAATCCCTGCTATGACACGATAGACAGACGGTATCAAGAACCTTTCTGCGTAACGTGTTGGTCTCGCTATCCCGGGTGGGGGTGTGTTCGACCGTACGGTATTTAGAAAATTTTTTTTTACAACAGAACAAAACTCTGATCCCCTTCCCATAATGAGGTCAAATACTGACAGACGGCGCCACCAGAACAGCACGTTCTGGTCCCCACCCCACACAGAGACCCAGTCACATAAACAACAGGCCTAACCATAGGCTGAGACAGGTTCCCGCCGCTCTTTGTCTTAATCTGCACCAATTAGGGTCAGCATGTAACAACATGTGACTGACCACAACCAGTGGAAGCCGTGCTTTGAAGGTGACCGGAATAAATTAACTCACTCGCCGCCCGCCGGCCGAGAGAACGCCGTCACATACTAGCAGTCGCTTAAGCGGATCGCTCGTCTTTTTTCCATACGATAGACAGACGGTACCCGGTTGCCTGTTAATAATCTAGAAACGTGATACATTCCCGAACGTATGAATTTCAAATATCTTGCAGGTTTTCAATTTGACCCGAAACAAGGTACTGAAACTGAAACGTTCACAGCTGCCTTCCTCATGTAAATATATCTTTCTGTTCTTTTTTCCACTGAAACTCGTATGACAAATCTAAACTATCAAATACCTCAGTGATTGTGAAGTTTAAGATTTAGTAAACTTCACCATAAGATTAAATGATGAAATATCATCTGAGTATTAAAGATATCTGTAGATTACTCCAATGACGACCATCAGATCCAAATGCAAGAACTATAGTAAATTTTAATACATGGTATCAGTATGAATGTGATATCCTGCCCTGTTCATGTTTCCCATGTATATCTGTGGAGAAATGTATGGAGGATCACCATCGATAATGAATACATTTCTGTCAATAAAAACTTCTTGATAAAAAGAAAATCCATAGCACAGAAACCTACAATCCAGAGAGTATAGGTGATATACAGACTTGTGTTGATATGGCACAGAAAAAGTCTATAAACATCCAATAAAGGCCTACAAAAGCTTGAGCCCTCTTCTGCGATAAGTCACGTGGATGAGTGACAAGCGGAGAGCTCCTTAATGTCCAGAGCAAACAACTCCACCTAATATCGCCCACCAACACCGTCACACACACACACAGTGGTCCCTGTCTCGGTCTTTGTGCTTTCTGGCTGTACAAAGATGAGCTGAGAAAGCTCAGCCACTCGTCCTACCCCCCTCCACCGTCCCCGCTTAGGGTTTGATCCTCCGAGCCCTTTGTCAGCCCAGCAAACATTAGCTCAGCCTGAACTCAACAAGCATGGGATTATCCGCCCACGCTTAGGTGTGACAACGCTGAATCATTGTCCCTGTTACACAACTGTCCAGCAGGCTTCTGCAGGGCTGCTGCTACAGTCTCACTGGACACATGCATGTAAAATATGCCTTATCGGGTTCCCCTTAGCTTAGGTGGAGATACAGTGGTCTAGAGGTAACAGGTAGATAAGCAGGGATCTGGTTGGATCACCCACGGTGTTGGCAGGGGGTGGGTGGTGGTGGTGATGGCTTGCAGGTGTTGTGTGCACCTGTATTAGCACGTAGTAGAATAGAACACCTGTCAAGTGTCATACTCTTATTGTTATCAGAAACATGAGGAGCTACTTTCTACACATTTAGTGTTATCACCTTATCCGGGCTTAACAACTAAAAGCCACAAGAATCTGTTATCGGTTACAGGAATGCTCACAACAGCAGCTAGTTTGGTCCTGGGAGCCATGAGTTAGTGTACAAGGTAGACTCAGTATCCTTTACGTCTGGATTTATAAACAGTATATACTTATATAGAACTACCTGACTATCCTGTACAAGCTGCAAAACGAGATGGGAATTGACGGTTCGTTCGGAATGAGGTGTTTTGCCAAGTTCCGTTCACACCACAACTTACCATCGACTTTTGTTGCTAATAAAAGAATGGTAGGTTTTTCTATCTTTATCATATACAAAAAAAGTAATAAAATCTTATCGTAATTTGGTCTAATAACCATGTTTTAGTCGAAGTACAGTGAACAGGGTCCCTACAGGATTGGTACATTATAGGGCGGAATGATGCGTATTTACGGTATATACGTCAAGTGGTATATAATAAATGTGCCATTTCTACAGAGGAAAAAGACATCGTTTTCCACTCAGTTACGCTGGTTATGTTCCGTTAATAAATCAAAGCTCTGAATACGGTGAAGTATTTCATTGAGAAATAACTCGACATGATGTCTAAATCCAGTCACTCTATGTCAATTATGATGTCTCGTAAAATGACCACGTTGAGTTTGAGTCTTTCTGTAGCAGTGATAAATGATGGTTTCTATCTTACCTTATTGTAGTCTTAAATCACTGTTTCTTCCCCACTGGAAGATGTGACACTTAATATCCACGAGCATCTGTCACACCTTCCGTCATCCAATCTACACAAACCGTTTGATTCTGACACAATCAAAGTACTCACCTAGAAAGAGAAGAAGAAAAGAGAATATAAATGACATGCAAGAACATGGCGTAAAATATTTATCACAGTAGTATACAATGTACTTCCGCATACAGTAAAGGAATAGCATCGCCATCAACACCTATAACATACACACCATTAGAAAAATATCAAGAAAATTATCAAGCAGCTAAATTCCGCATCAGTTGACAAAAATAACATTCAATAAATGAGGCATTTATATCCTTCAATAAAACAGGCAACATCATAAACACACAAAAAATCCGGTAACGGGGGATAGACTTGGCTTACCCTAGTTAGCGATAAAATGATGCACAATATCATACATAAACCTAAAAGTAACCGGATTGACCATTGAGTGCACGTAGCACATTTGCAATTCTAAACCTCTTAAAATCGTTTAACCAACAGACAGGATAATGCATGTACGTTTATCACTTCCTGACTGCCACCAGTGACCACTGCAGTCTGACCACTGCCCGGAGGCCACGACTGACCACTCGGACCCGCGGCCACTCCAGCCGTTTTTAGGTGGGTGGTGGTGGCCTGTCGCCGGAGCCTGGAGTGTAGACTTGCTCAAGTCTCTTATTTTAAACATTTAATGAATAATTAATCTAAATCAGGACGAAATGCATTATGTGTGTGTACCCATCCTATGATAAGCCCGGGAATCAGGAGTGGTCATCCAAGACTGGTTTCAGTCCCTGTATCCTAGCCAGCACTCTGCATGTAGAGTTCCTGAGCTTCTGGTCATGATCTAGATCATCTAGATCTAACCTCTATAGGTAGCTATAGATATTGACCCCCAGCCCCACCCCTACTCTCAATCTTATACGCAATAGAACAAAGAAAGAGCATACGCAAAATTTCCGAAATTTTTTACCCCCCCCCCCCCCCCCTCCCCCATGGTGCGTACGTACTCTATGGATGACCCCTAGTTTGCTGTCTTCATAAATGTCCATATTGGGATCATACCAACCTGGTTATTTCAGGTATTAATTGCAGAGGGCCGCCAGAGCAAGTCTATGGTCAGCCCAGCCCCAGCCCAGCCCCGCCCCGCCGTGTTCCCAGTGACCGATGACCGGTCAGTGGTCAGTGGCGGTCACCATCCAGGTGAGGCGTCAGGGCACCTCACGACGGCGCCGACCACACCTGGGTCCTGACCTCTGACCCCCAAGGTCAGCCCCCCACCCCCACCCCCCACCACCACCACCATTCCCTACTAGCTCACCACTACTCCAGCCTACAACGGTACAAGTCCCAACGTGGTGGAGGGAGTGGGTGGGTCACCTCTTGACCAGAATGTGTGGCCCCTTGACAAAGTATCTGCTCTGACACATCTACAACCACCACCACCCACTCCAGACACGTACTCACACTTACAGTTCTGGTCACTTAGTATCCGTGGATTAGTTTTAACACGTGTGGATCTGGCTGTTGACAATGTCAGGCTGGTATTGCAGTCCATTCTCCATGGTCTATATTCTATGTGTTGTCCATTCTTTTAGTGTGCACAGGGATGAGATAAATACAGAAAGCAACTCGTTTTGGGTAAAAAAATAAAATAAAAATAAAAAGTCGTCCTACAACTCATTTGAATGCTAAGTAATATTCACTCCACATCAAACTCATGGAGAATAACGTTGACCAAAACGTGTTGGTTTCTTCTTTATTATTCCACCCCTAGTATTTTCTCTCATAGACTTCACATTGGAAAACTCGTACCTAACGCTTATCGAGTAAAAAAAATATCCAATGGGCGATGGCAACACAAATATTAGCCAATCAGTCAGTGATAAAAACTGAACTGCACTTAATCGGTGGCTGCTGAATACAGGCCATGCGTTCTGGTTTGCAACTTAAAATCCTCCTCGGCTTTGCTTCGTGAGATTATTCTGCAACCCAAACTCATAGCGTATTTTCATCAGCTATGGAGTTTGATGCAGTTCCTTCTTTGTATACACACGACATGGGACACAACAAACGGCGGCACATTTAATAAATAAAAAAACGATTTAAAAAACCCTCCTAGGTCAGAGTCAATTATGCATCGTTGGACAACAGCGAGGCGTTGTATTTTGCAACACGTTGCTATGGATACAATACACCAAATTAGATTTTTTTAATCAATTATTAACGCTTGTGGCGACGTCATGTATGTAGGTTTTAGCTGGCTTTGTTACCATGTGATCATCGCTGTACGACATCTCACTGTCACTCTGCTAAAAGAAATAGTCACCCTTAGTAAAAATAAATAAAAAGAAGATAGTACCGGCCCAACAACACCAGTGGTGAGAAACTAGGACAAAAATCCACTTTACGTTGAATCCTATGATTTATTATATACTCCCCATATATGCACTTACGGCAGGGTCCCATGGGGCATCAGAGGAATAGCAGTGTGTGGAATACCTGACTTAGTTATGACTGCAATTCAAAGTTTCTGTATGAGATAAACTGCCAAAGTTTGAGAAATGAATCATTCCTAGAGAGGCGCCTCCCATATCTAGACTGCAATAAACCTGAAACGAATTACATCCTCTTAGAATATATATATAGAGCCACCAAAAAAAGATGTAAATTGTATTAAGGCTAGCAGCCTCTCAAGGCTATAGCCAAGGAGCAGCTCATGAGAGGAGGCGGTTCTGTGAGCTGCTCGGGGTATCCTCAGGAATTGCTCCTGACCTGACGATGCCCTCCAACACAGTCTCAAGTATATTGATCACAGGCAAAACATCTCCAAAGATCGCCAAGCAGAGAAGACATCTACTTTAGGCAGCTGCTCATTTGTGTTTTTTATCCCCAAGCCCTCAAATAGGCTAGGTATTTGATACAAATATTCTGATCTTTTTCATCTCTCCTGTTGGAGCAATGCCCATAGAGACTGATGATTCGGGAAACACATGGTATGCCTTCATTAAGTAAGCGTGGAATTATATTAGAAAAATTCAAAGGTGAGGGGTTTCTCCTGTTTATGGCTCATTTGCTGTAACAAACTTTGCAACCAGTTACTTCTACAACTACCATCGTAGATTCCATATGTGTCAAAAGTGGGTCACTGAGGTACTTCGTTCTTATGTAATTATCCATGTCAGTTAGGCACTCCTCTAAGACACTAACATACTGGTCCTATTCACCCTACTGATCCCACATAGTTGGCACGCAGATAGTTAAAGGATAGTAGTGTTTGCAGCATACTGAATGTTTCTATAACATCTCCCGAACCCAGGCAGCGAATTGACGGATGTCCCACGCTCAATAATACATGGACTTGTCTTTTAATTCGGGGGTCCTCCCCATGCTAAAGAATACGTTGTTATGAAGTTGTTTGCCCCGTATCTCTGAAGCCAGTTTCACCTGAGACATAACAGAGAACCGTCTATTGGGTCTAGTGAGCTGCTCATTGTAACACAACGGTAAACACCCAAACCAATATGTCCGTCTCATCGTTCCCTGACCTAACCCCAACAGACCCAATTTCATCCGTCCCTTTTCTTAAATTGATTTTCCTTTTGAGACAGGAGAAAAAAAATAACGGGTGGAAATGTGTGATGATGGACAGTAGGGACCAGGCGCCTGCAGGTCGTCAAGGGTGAGCCACTCATTAAAAGCCTAATGTCTTTTAAAGGGCATCGATTGTTTACTTGGTCGTCATAGAGACCGCGCCGCGAGATCTCGTCGCCGACGAGACTGGTAGCTGACGCGTCCCGGCGTGCAGTGCGCGGCAGGGACAGGAAGACGCCGCTGGTGTTGACATGGCGGGCGTGTAGCATGTCAAACAGTGGGGGAGGAGCATGTGAACACATACCATGTTTCTATATGAGGAGTCACAGTTCGGGGACCAATACCAGCCTCGTATATTCCCGTCAGGCCACAGTTGTGTGCGTACCTATAGGGCACAGAGTGATTATTACTTTTGCCATCATCCGCTAGGAAATTGTAAGATATCGCCGACTAAGATAGTCGGGGGACAACCTCTGTTATTATCTATAGATACTATTCGGATGAGGCTAAAATTCCTACATGGCAAGCCCCAATTTTTTTTTATAAAATCCATTGATAATTGGTCCTGCCACTTGGTATTTTGGATGGGGTCGGGAGGCAAGATGGCAGACGTCCGATGGTGTCGGATTCACGGTAGGCATGGTGGAACAGGCCCTTTTCATGGACATAGCCATTCTCATGTGGAAGCAGCCTTTTGGGTTCCTGGCGCACCACTTTCCAAGCACAGATACTGAGTCAGTGGTAAGTGCAAGGCCCAGGTGGTATGAACTATCTGCTCGGAGACTGCTGAAGCACTTGAACTCCCCCATTCTCCCAGCTGATCCTTCATTCCTCTTGGCTTGCCAACTGGACGATGGGAAATTGGAACTACCTTTAAATCCACTAACGGATGACAAGGGAAACATGGTACACTCTGTTCCCTATTGTTACTGAGACTAAAAACAAATAAACCCAAATCTTGTCTGTGATCATGTTAACAACACTGATCGAGGAATGTTTTAGGTTGATGTTTCTATTCAACATAATGCGTTTTTTTATCGTCAGTCAGAATCTCCAGGCATCGGGCACATCCGCTTGGAGTTGGATACAGCAGACAGCGGCGCCACAGGCTTGACCTACATAGACGTAATTAGATAAAAGAAATTCATTATGAGATTCTAATCTTTCCTCCTTTTATACGACGTTTATCAATTAGCATTACATGATGAGCGTCCTTAAAGTCCCCTGGGGAGATATCATCATATATATTTATGCCCTACTTTTCTCCTAAAAGATGATGGTAGTGTATGTTTAGCGGAACACCGAAGAACCACCAGGAGGATTGGAGGGTGGATTCTCAGGGTTTAGATCTGGGGTAGCACGAAAAGGTTGAAAGTGTTTAACTCTAATTTCTCTATTGAGAACGAGTTGCACTTTCCCTTAACCTAACTGGTCAAGCTTGTTCTATGCTAATACTCTGGAGGGGGTAAACCTTAGGGCCATCCCACTCATAACAGAGGTAAATACATAGCACGGCGCCCTCATGTTTAAGCAAGCAGTCTGAAGTTGACCATCACTGCAGTAACATCAGCAATAAAGTTTCCAATGGGAAGTTGGACTTTAACTTTGATTCATTTGGTTTACTCTCACTTTTGATATGTATGCAGAGATAAGAACAGGAGCTACAAAGCTACCTAGCAGATGACCAGGGAAATAGGATAGTCTAGATTCTATGCTGGTTCCCTGGTCATTGTGTAATCTGAGGCAGGATACTGATCAACTAAGATTGTACCCATTCTAACCAATCATATGGCTGGAAATATTCAGTGCAATGAGTGAACTTGCTGGATTGTACATATTCTCAAACTATCAGTGGAAAGTATAGGTTGAATAGTGCATGTCTTTTTTGAGACCCAACAACCCACATTCGAGGATATCTTAAGGTGACATATGAACGTTTCTGGAATACAATATCTTTTAAATATTACTGTTCTTGATTTGTTTAGGATATGACCTTGTAACAGACAAAATATCAAAATCTGTAAACCCTGAGCCTAGCATACCTGTATTTACTAAAATCCACAAACCCCGAGTCTAGCCTACCTACACTTGTTAAACTCCACAAACCCTGAGTCTAGCCTACCTACACTTGTTAAACTCCACAAACCCTGAGTCTAGTCTCCACGTGCTTGTTAAAATCCGCAAACCCCGAGTCCAAGCTTCCCTGTGCTTTATCCACCCTGAGCTATTACTGATCACTGGAACACTGGAGCAACATGGCCATCCAGATGCGGTTTCCACGGGTCATTAGGCGGTATGTATGCCCCCCTGCACCCGCCCCGAAATCACGCCTCAGTAGATGGCATTCATCCACCAGAAGGGGTGGGCTGGCTGTCGCTGCACTGACATGCTCGTATCGACGTAGGGATTAACGCAGTGGGAGGGGGTGGGATGGGGAGCGGTAATCCCTGCCGTCTGGAGGCTTAATCCGCCGGCTTTTGTCCCAGTCATCAGGGACTAATGAAATACTCACCTCATATACACCTGGGAGGAAATACGCTTTTAGCCTAAATATACCTTTGGGTGATTTCCTCGGTGATTGGTTGATGGTGTTTTGTGGCATAGCAGGGTCATATCACGGTGAGGAGACGAGGGTGACAGAAAAACAGGAATCACAGTGAAAATAGTCCTGCATGTGTGTGAATGTTGAAGCATTGGTTGGGCTTGTGGCACAGTGGTAGGATGCGGAACTGGAAACAGCCACAGTTACTTTCAGCTCAGTGTACTGAGAATATATATGGCATCCAAATAAGTATCACGTTTAAAACACCAGTAATAACCTCGTACATGATTGCACTTGGCTATATCAAAGGGTGGGGGCGAACCTTTCAGGTGTGGATGACAGGTAAGCAAGAAACACAGCGGTATGACTGACTCTCGTATTCCACATCCTGCAAGCGTGCTACAAACTGAGCTATCCTAGCGGACTAGATAATCAATCATGTCTTAGTCAAGTACCATGCCTAATATATCGTATGTCTAATATATCGAATATTCTCTAGTATATCCCACCAGGTATATATCGTACTGTTTCTGGTTCATCCCCAGCATTATATCATATACCATAGATCTGCCAGCTCACCTAATCTGGCTATCTATTATACCTGGGTAAGATACCTGCATATTTCCATCACATACCTGGCTGACAAGAGGCGCCCTGTGGTATACTATAGTGCCCTGACAACGTACACAAGCGTCTTCTAGCGGTCGCTGCCTATTATAATCACCGGGTCTAGCCCCCTACCTTCCGCTTCCGGTGCTCTCGTTGCCATGGGTTACCCGTCCGTGTTAATATCCTCTCGGAAGGCAATATGCGCACGCCGCCCTTCTGTAAATACCTCAATCAGGAGGGTTTGAGGGCCGCGTGCATTACGCGCCGCGGGGAGACGCCCGCCGCGTCCCGCCGCGCGTTCCCCGGGCGTTCCCCGCGCGTCTCCCGGGCGTCTCCCGGGCGTCGGGCGCCGCTCTACGCTCCACGCCACGGCCCAGCTGGGGCCCGCGTGGGAGGGAAATGGGTGTGAATCAAGAGAAAATCGCCGCCGCTCGGCAGCTGTCAATCGCCGCTAATGCCACGGGTTGGAACCCGTAAAGCTATTACTGTGGGAGAGGTGGGTCGGGGATGAGGGGAGAGGTGAGGTGGTTGAGGGTGGGAGGGGGGGACTGCTACGACTACACAAGGCAGTCGAGAGGGGAAGGGGAGTAAAAGAAGGACTGTACACTCATACGGGAGTTGATGCGGTGGGGGAAAAGGGGGCATTAACTGGATCTAGCCGCGGGGGAGGGAGAGGGGGCAGGAGGGGTGCTGCCGACTTACCTGGCGGCTCGCGTCCTTGACCTAGCTGTCATAATCAGTGCCGTTGGCTGAGAGATAATGCCCAGAAATGAGGCCTCGGGAACGTTGTCGGCGGGCGGCGGGCGGCGGGCGGCGGGCGGCGGATGGGGGTGTCAGCTGACAGACAGTCGGCCGCGTGCCGCTAGGAGGTGCGGCTAATCTCAGTAATTAAAACACGGGCAAAAGGCGGGCTCCTGGCTTCCGCTCGCCTCCCCGAGTTGTGAGCCTAGCCAGAGGAGACGGTGCGAAATCTACAAGGAGAAGGCGCCAAGACTGTGCGAGGCGCCACGGAGCATTAATATGCAAGACGAGGGCGCCGACGTGTCGCGCAATCTACACCCATGTGATGAGGGTTATTAACAACGACAACAACAACCATCGTCCTCCCACTCACAAGCCTCACCGTAAACACCTGTAGCAGGCAGGCATTCCCCACTGGAGCAACGACGGGCCTTCACACAGCTTAATACACGTTCAGCATATATATAGCATCTCCGTGGTACAGATCCGTCGAGTGGTAATGACTGGTCCGCTGTCGTGTAGTATAGTGGTAGTGGTTTCACAGTGGATGTGTTCCTGTGGATGTGCTGTGTAAGTGACCACTGGTCAGGCCACTATCCCCCTGTCGTATGCAGATTATTCCGGTTAGGTCTTCAACCCGCGGTCTACACTCTCCCCCCACATGCCTAGTGCACTCCTCTTCAGCCCCAAATTACTCGCTCCACAATAGTGTCGCTTATAATGGCCATAGCACCCCCTCCCTCCTCCCCTCTCCATTCCCTCTCATCCTCCTTCGCCCCTTCCCCTCGACTCGCTTTCCCTACAGAACCCCCTGCACCCCTCTTATCCCCATCCGCCCCCCTCCCGCCTCACAGAAATGAGTGAAAAAGGGGGGGAAGCACCGCCCGTTTCCATGACAACCGGAGACCCCTACAGGTGTTCTTTTTGGTGGAAATCAATTTCATGCGAGATGCGTAAAAATCCAGAGGCAACTGTTGCGTTTTTAGACACCGACGTTGCCCCCAAAACCGAAACCCCAAAGGTTAAAAATAAAGTTCAAATACACAACCTGGGGGAGGAGTAAAGGGTGGGGCAAGTTTCCTGAAAATGGCAGCGGTGGTTGTGGATATGTCAGATTTGGGAAGGCCAGCTGCGGTGTGGTGCTAGCAGGCTTTAACGACTTAATGCTGACACGTGATGGCCGATTTCGCGCCTGTTAAGTAAAGCAAACAGGGTGCCTTGTGGACTGGTCACGGCTGGGTGGGCACTGGTCAGGCGTGGCTGAACGCGTGCTGGGTCTCTCTCTCTCTCTCTCTCTCACTCACTCTCTCACTCTCGCTCTCTGTATGTATCCCAGTTTCTCTATCTCTACCTCTCTCTGTATTTGTGTATCCCAGTCTCTCCCTCTCTCTATATGTGTGTATCCCAGTCTCTCTCTATATCTCTCTCTCTCCATCTATGGCTATGTCTCTCTCTGTCTCTGTCTCTCTCTGTATGTATATCCCAGTCTCTCTCCTTCTCTCTCTCTCTCTATCTCACTCTATCTCTCTGTCTCTAACTCTATCTCTCTCTCTCTTTCTCTCTGTCTGTGTGTATCCCAGTCTCTCTCTCTCTCTCTCTGTATCCCAGTCTCTCTCTTAGTGTATCTCAGTCCCTCTCTCTCTCTCTGTATATCCCAATCTCTTTTTCTCCTCCCGCTTCCTAGTGACGACACAAGCGAGCAGACGACACCAGGTGGAAGGACCTACCTTTTCCCGCGGCTGCTAGTTCCCGGTGTGTCTTTGTCCGCGTTTACACGACAACCAGCGGAAGGAGGGAAGGAAGCTGGATGGATGGACGCCTTAAAAACAAGGCGACCCGCCGACCTTGTTTCTCTTGCTTCTCTGTTACAGTGTAAACCGTTTTCCTGTTCGGACGACGAACGCTGCTGATCTGATGCTTGCACCACCACACTTACTCCGCGTTAACTTTGACGACTTTCACAAACTAAAACCACCACTAAATAACTCCTACATCGCCCGGCGTGAGGCCCGATGCTGGGCGGACTGGTTGACGTACGACTGCCGGGGACGGACGGACGGACGGGCTTTGGGGACCTGCCTACCGGCGGAGGAGGAGAGGGAGGATGAGGATACGGCCACCGCCGCCGCCGCCGCCACCACCACCACCACAATCACCCACCTCCACCAATCAGGTGTGCTCCTTCACCTCCGCTCTCCCCCAGACTCTGCCACCGCCGCCGCCGCCGTTGATGGTGGCGTGGTGGTGCTACCGGTGGTGGCGCTAGTGGTGCTGGTGGTGCGTTGCAGGGCACCACCACCACTCTCTGTTTCCGTCTCTCTCTCTCTCTCTCTCTCTCTCTCTCTCTCTCTCTCTCAGTGTGGCTTTTGCCAACCAGTCTGAGCACTGGCAAGCCAGGCAAGCGCCATCTGAACCCCAACCCAGCAGGACGTGTGGGGACGTGCGGGCTGGGGCTGGCAATGCATCAATACGGCACAGCGTGCATGCGTGCTGCGTGCTGCCCTTCACCTGCCCCCACCTCTCCCTGGCTGTCGTCAGGTGGCGCCTTTACGAGAGGGAGGGGGCAGGAGGGCAGTAGTCAGACGCTGCTCTGAGGGCAGGGTTCAAGTGAGTTTACATACCGTTCTGTGCTCCCACTTTAACGACAATAACAGTGCCTCAAATCTCACCTCCGCACCTGTTTGGAGTTGCAAAATGTCGTCTGCTAAAGCTTGGATTTCCTCTGTTCCAGCACAAACTATTTCTCTATTCCTGTATTAATGTCTACAGCGGTGCCGTCAAACAGAACCAGCCTCAGCTTTGCACCTGGTTACAAACATGTCGTAGCATCAGTCAAAGCAGATCCTTTGGTACAATACATACACAATATTGACTGGTTTCAGATGCAAGCGGATGTATGCTCCAAGTAGATGATGCATAGTAATATCTGAGTGGATCCGAGGATATTGTGCAGAGGCAATTCTGCACAATACATACAACCGCTTTTATCTGAAACCAGTCTATATTGTATTTATTATCCACCTTTTCCTGACAAGTGGGGCACACTTCCTGACCGTTCATTTAGTTATGCACTCTTTTTCAGTATGCACTATTTCTCCGTATGCGTTGGTTGTTGCAGCCTGAGTTTGCTAACGCCCACCCCCATAACTGGATGTCAGTTGGGTCGGTTAAAAACAAGGACATATTTTTCATGACAATACAGCAATTGTTATGTTCATTTTACAGAATGAAAAAGGAATTTCATATTTAAAAATAAAAAACACTGATTTCCTTGGAAACAAGGAAAATTGACATCCCTTGCTATGTTTGGCGTCTGGGGACTCCGATAACTAGATAGCTATGAGCCACTGGATATGATGTGGTGCTAACGCCCACACCCATAACTGGATAGTTATATGCCACCAGAGATAATGGCTGAGGTGGCTAATGCCCGTGCCTATACCTAGATAGCTATGTGCCATCGGAAATCATAACAGAGTTGGCTAACACCCGCCTCCATAACTGGATAGCTATGGGCCATACGCCCACCCCCTTAACTGGTACCACCAGAGATGACGACCAAGTTGGCAGGTGATAACAATGGTTTTGTAGTGGAGCAGCTCACAGCTCGCTGTCGGCGGCGGCGGGAGCGGGGAGCGGCACGGGCCGTCAGTAACAGCAGGTGAAGAGGGCGCGGGGCTGGCGGCACGTGGCAGGCAGTGGGTCGGCAGTGGCACACCCCTCACCCCCTCTCCTCCTGCTGATTGGCTGGAGTAATCAGCACACGCTAGTCATCGATCCAGGCCACAGGGGGTTTACAGAGGAGGCGCAGGGCCGAGCAGGGAGGGGTCGCAGTGCTCTGTGAGGCCACCCGCATGACAATATCATATGATATTGACTCTTCATCGATGAGAGGCAATATTGAAGTAGGCAGCCCTCGACGTGCTGTCGACTACTGCGATATGACCGCCTCGGGGCTAGTTTCCGTAGGCAGAGACTGTTGTAGGAGTCTCCAGCCGTCCGTGTTACTCGACCACAAACTGGTGTATAACATTACAGAAGTGTATGGTCTATTACTATACACCTATGGCCGAACATGTATGAAATACTGCCCGCTGCTAGGGGTGTAGTATAAATAATGTTCGCGCCCGCTGTGACAGCGGGCCGTAGTGAATTGCAGTAGCCTTTGTGGTCTTTGTAAAGTTAATAAAAGGGCATTTTAAATGATTGGGAGGTGTATAGTAATAAGAAAACGTAGTGACTGAGCCTGTACGGTGTCCGTTCTTGGTCATTTGCTAAAAAAAATATGGCCCCTCACACCTGTGGTGTCGGGCCGTATTTTCATCATCAAATGACCTCTAACGGCCATCCGTACGGGCTCAGTAACCACGTTTTCTCATACTACTACAACAAATAGTGTCCTTTATATTCCTTCTGGTATCCCCCCCGAAATATTGAATTATTGGGAACTCGTACTCGATGCCCTTATAGTATTGTAAGAAATACTCCATGGACGATGATTTCACAAACATTAGCTGATCAATCAGTGATAGGGTGAGATAAATTCTGAACTGCACTCGATCCATAGCCACTGAAAATATGTATGCTACCTAATCTCACTTTGCCTCATGAGATTACTCCACAAACAAAAGTCATGGCATATTTTCAGTGGCTACGGATCTCTATGTAGTTCCCTCGCAGTATGGCTATCCTAGTGTAGATTATAGTACTAAACTGTGGAGTACTTTACCATGGTAGGACGCAAGCAACTCCTACAAATGGATGTAATATCACCATGAATCCATACAGGTATACAGATGTCTGAATTCCAATGCTATAATGTCTACCAATAACCGACCCTATACAAACATACTGCATTACAACCCTACAATGCAATACGGGTGATCACTGCCCCTGACACTGCTAAGTGTATACCCAGCCACTGGAGGACACGGGGATCAATGGACCCGCCAGTGGACAGGTAAATAAAGGTGGAGTCTCCAGAGGGTGTCAGTGTCAGGTGGGTAGGGGTGGGTGGGGGTACGTAGTCAGTGTCTGTGAGGAGGCAGGCTGGTACACATGAAGTGATGAACTGGCACCAATACAACGCCACGTTGTAGCCAAATAACGCCGAGATGGTGCCTATAATAATTAGGTTGTTAATCCTGTGAGGGGGCAGGCTGATAGACAGGGAGGTGTAGTGATACAACGTGACGCCAAGATGACGCCATGTGATGCCAGTATGACGCCAAATGACGCCTATAATAAGGGTCTTCAATCCTATTCTTAGTTCCTGGATTAACATACCTTCATCGATCAGAAAAATGAATCCTAAAGAACTCTTTATTATTTCCTCCAAAGATACGTACACTGTATTCCCATTTATTTCTCTGTTACAGCATATGTGTATCCTGTATCATTATAATAATTCTTCTGTTTGCAACTGCGTAAAATATCCTCTAGACATGGTATGAGAACGATTAGCCTTCGATAGAGCAGTAAATCTACCACTGTTGGGAATGAAGGAGAAAGGAGGTTGCAGTGGGACTTGAACCCACCAAGTCCTACAACCTTGGGGTTACAAGTCCATTGCCTTAACCACTAAGCGAACTCGGTGCAAGTCGGTGAAAGCCTGTGAAGGTCGGTGCGAGTTGGTGAAGGTCGGCGTGAGTTGGTCAAGTTCGGTGAAATTGAGCGTGAGTCGATAAAAGTCAGTGCGACTCGGTAAAAGTCGGTGCGAGTTGGTAAAAGTCGGTGAAAGTCGGTGCGAGTCAGTGAAGGTTGGTACGAGTCGGTGAAGGTCAGTGCGAGTCGGTAAAAGTCAGTGCGAGTCAGTAAAAGTCGGTAAAAGTCGGTGCGCCTCGGTGAAGGTCGGTGCGCCTCGGTGAAAGTCGGTGAAAGTCGATGTGAGTCGGTAAAGTTAGTGTGAGTCGGTGCAAGTCGGTGCGAGTCGCTCTTCATCGGCACTAGTCGCTGGGAGTCGCCACCAATCGCCGTCACTGGGCTTCACCGCGTGGTGTTGACATTGCTAACCAGGGCGGCTCCCAATGAGTGTACCTCCGATATGCCTCCAAACAAGTCATTATTGGACCGTGTTAATTATGTATACATCGCCGCATCCGCCACCGACATGATCAAATACACTCCTCAAACACCGGCCGGGGTTCAGTCTGTGCCGGGCGCACCAGGTGATCCCCGATAGGCAAACATATCCCATGTATCAATCTATTTATAATACCACCGTGAGCCCCGATAATCAGGGTTACTGACGTCTAAAGCCGAGACAACACAACACCAGGTTTACTGATGTAATGGCCGGGTTAGACATTACTCCATCGTTATTTTAACACATCACCAAGGCATGCTAAGTATTCATGTAGAACAACCTGACCATGCTGTACGTGCTACAAAACCAGATGGGGAACTGACGTAGCGAGGCATTTCCCATCGAGTTTTGTAGCATGCAGGCTCTACAGCACGGTTAGGTTGTCTTGTATTTATTATATACATGAATTTGATCATATTTTATCATAAATAGGCAAAGAAACCAGTTTGCAGTGAACGTTACACCCCATCGATGCTTCAACGTGTTCCGGATAATAGCGTACGGTATAGCGTGCCGTACAATAGAGGAAATCTATGAAAGTTTAGGATCAAAGCTCTATCCCATCGAATTTGAATCACGTGGTAATTCACAAGGCGAAGCCGCAAGAATTACGAGATGAGACCGAGCATTGACCTTAAACTTAAATAAGTTTCTGAATCCATCTCATTCTTCACGTTGACTAATGGGCTAACATTTGCGACATAATCCCCCATTGGATATTTTTTTCCTGAATATCTCATGGGCGTTGGATACGAGTTCCCAATATTAAGTCTATGGAGAAAATAAGCGTGAGATGATATATAGGAAGTAGCAGTACGTAGGGACTAAAGGCACTACACTGGTACATATAATAAAAGCTGTTGAGTTGCTCAGTGGCTTCAAAGTGGACGCACCCCTTGTGAGTACTCCTACAGAACGATCCAAATTCGCGGCTGTAATCTGACGTAGATCTATCCACAAGTCCAGCCCTCAATGTCCACAGCCTGCTTCCCAATAAAGTTGAGCGTGCCCCGGTCGCCGCACGCTGGCAGCAGAGATAGCCATCGGTCCATTTCTCAGCGGCCTGAGCAGCTCCCTCTGCCGGCCGCGCGTACGGGCGAGCTGCTCGCTGACGTTTCCAATATGTAGCCGTGAGGCAGGCCTATTGCCGACACTGCCACTTGTGTGATTGGTGATCCAAGGCGCCGGGGTTGACCCGGGAGGAGAAGGAAGAGAGTGCAGAGACACAGGAGGGAGGGAGGGAGGTAGGGTGGGAGGGTGGGTGGGGTATGTAGGGTTTGCACATTGATGGGGTTTTATCTCACCCCTGGTATTTTTGTCCCATAGACTAAACATTGGGAACTCGTTCTCCATGTCCCTACAAGTATTGCAGTCCGTTCTCCATTATCTATATCCTGTGTGTTGTCTATTCTTTGAGTGTGTACAGGGGCGAGATAAATACACAGAAAATAACTCGTTTTGGTCAAAGGCGTTGTTCTCGTTTGAAAGCTACGTGATATTCACTCGGCTGTCACCTCGTTCATATCACTCCGCATCAAACTTGTGGAGAACGACGACTTGTTGGTTTCTTCTTTAAGACTTGCTCAAGTCGTTAATTATAAATATTCATCGATATGATTCCATGTAATAAGGGTCAATTACATTGCAGTTTGTAACCTTCCCCTGACTGGCCCAGGAACCGACCTGTGTCCAGAGGCTGAGGTGGAATGTAGGCGCAGGGACTGAGGGCAGTCTAGGATGGGGTGGAAGTATGGGTGGGTGGGTGGGTGGGTCGTTCTGGGCTAATGCAGGAGGGTGGAGGGGGACGTCACATTTCGGATGATGACGTCAGATGAAGCTGACAACTCGCACCGCAGCAACGTCATGTTGACATGGCGACATGTCATAACCGGGAGACGACAACGACAAAGAGATGTGGGAGATGGGGAGGGTGGGAGGGGGTGCGGAGGTGGGAGGGGGCTGGGCGGGCGGGCGGGTGGCGGGGCGGTCATGTCCGGGGGCAGACAGACAGGCAGACCGGCCGGGCTCGCTGGGATGGTTTACTCACCCAGGAAATGGACCCATTTTCAAGAAGGCCATTTCTGTCTCCTTGAAAGCAAAGGTCAACAATTGGAAGTCGTGCATTTCTGGGATGGAGAAATATGGTTTGTTAGCACCTCCCGAGGCCCGTGCCTGGAGTGCAGGAGGATGGTTCTCCAAGTCCACGTCCTCCAGGGAAAGAAATGACAAACAAATATACAGGGCGCGTGTTTTAGTACCCAAGTGAGCTAACTACAGTCGATATTAGACAGAACACGAACATGTATTGAAAAGTCCGACGCCAAGTTCAAATATTTGACGCCTGTTGCAAACTACACTCTCTCCCGCCTTCTACACTCTCCGAAGCACCACCAGCCTCCATTGGGTTTCTCGCACACCAGACAATATCCACAGACTAGAATATCTCCATTGGTGTGTTTGGAGAATGGAATATGTACCAGCGCCATAAAGTGCATGATAGTAGAACCCTATGCCCTATGAGGGTAATGCAGTTTTGCGTTTACCCTTAATTGTGTGTTGTGTTTGTTAAAAGGTCAGAGTGTGATGTCACGTTAACCTTTACAAGATGCCAGCTGCCATCCTAACAACGCTGTTAAAATCGGCCTTGATGTCTGTCCGTCCTCTCATAAAGGAGATAGGACTTGAGATTAAAGAGTTACTCGAAGATATTCTTGAGAGAGTTTCGTGAATTTGTGATGTGCTTCTTGCTCAAAGTTCAGTTGGCTGATGATAAATTTCAGTCCACTGAGCATTACCATTTGGAGGTTGGCGTTTTGATCAATGGGGATAATGACGCAATGCATTGCACCATCGTCCTTCACTGAGTCACTACATTATATTCAACACGATATTGTTTTCCCCAATCCGCCACAATCAAGAGTTTCAATCATACTACTTACAAAAGCACCCCTATATGATGTGTTTTAGAATTAAATGGGTTTTTAATGATTTCCTGCCTAACGGTTGGTTATTCAATACTTTATTTGTACACTTACTAAAACATCAACTAGAACCATAAGGTAGACTCGTGGGAAACAGGATTAGGGTGGCCGAATGGAATCGAAGGGAAAATCAAAATGAAAACTACACGAGAAATAATTCTGTTCGTCTGCCCTCAGCCCGTTTCCTGATTATTAGATACATAAAGATTACCAAAACATATTATTGTTTATGAATGAAACGTAGAAATGCATTTCACATTGGGACTTATTCTATCTTTCCGCCCCATGCACAATTCGTAGACATTCTTGCATAGGTATATAATGATATACATTGGCTTGTATCTAAAGACAACCACTACCTAATGCCGACATTATATACGAGCACTGGTCGTAAGCTATGTTGCCTGTGTAGCTCAGCCTTCATAAGCTCCCTACACTGATACAATGAAGCCACCTAAGACTGTAATCAGTGGATGTCGTAACTCAGGCTGCCAGTGACCAGGTGTTGTAGGTAAGTATAGCCGGGGGTCGCCTGTACACCTGAAACCTCCTCCCTACCTTCCCTCCCTCACATCATAACATGATTCATAACTCACCCAATTTGCATATCAATGCCCCATAATAAGGTGACCTCTATATAATACATAACGCTACGGTTGACTGGCTGCTGTAGGTACAACGAGTGCATCCAATAGTAAAAGCCTGGAGCCCGAGGGAGAGGGAGAGGGAGGGGGTGGTGGAGCCCCCGTTTTGTATTACATGGTGGCACTAAATGGGTCAATTTGCATTGTGTTTGGGGGCCCGACGAGCCTGCCTGACGAGTGGTGTCAAGGGGGGATTGTGTCAACATTAGTGCAGGAGAGGGGCGCGGGGGTACGGCAGGGGCAGGAGCAGGGAGGGGCGTTGCAGGAAAGGTTAGTAGGAGCAGCAAAGATCCAACACTAAGAAGAAACTGCATTGATATCTGTAGCTGCTGATACTGTACCATGAGTTTTGGTTGCGGAGTAATCGCATGAAGCAAAACTGAGTGAGACTACGTTTGCAAACGAATGGCGTGCTTTCAGTGGCTACGAATCGAGTGCAGTTCAGATTTGATCTCATTCCTATCACTCATCATGACTGATTGGCCAGAGTTTGTGACCTCATCGCCGATTGAGTATTTGTTCACAATACTCCATGGGCGTTGAATACGAGATCCCAATGTTAAGTCTGAGGGAAGAAAATATCAGGGCTGAGATAGAGCTCAGTATTCACATGGTCTATACAGGTAGCCTACACCTGAGTGGCTAAACACCTGAGTGGATACAGTACAGGTAGCGCCTTGCCTCCCTCCTCCCAACACTGGCTCTCTGTGCGTCGTCACAGGCACCGAGAGCTACACCTGACACACTCATACCACAACAACCAAACCACCAGTGAACTGTAAACAAACTCCAACCATAACAAAGCCTTTGAGCGGATGCCGGGTGCGACTTGCCTTGTGCTGCGTGAAGCGGGCCGTGGATGAAGCGGGCGGCGGCGGGGATGTCTGCCCGGTGCTCCCGTGAGGCTCAAAGTATCCAAGTCCGGTATCGGCCATGGCTCCCCATGCGAGCAGAGCAGGGAAACAAACAGAGAGCCACAGGAGAAGTGGCCGGAGTTATCCTCCTGTGAGTGTGGGTTGAGGTGGAGCGGGGAGATGGTTGGTTAGAGTCCGCGCCTGTGTTGTGAGAACTTGCTGGTGGTTGAGTTCAGAGCGGCGCCGTCATTTTGCCCGCTTACTGGCGACGGTCTGATGAGAGTTACCTGTGCGTCGAGCCTCCAGCCTGCCGCCCACAGTCCCCCCTCCCTCCCTCCTCCTCCTCTACCTGGCCGCCTGCTGCCGTGCAGCCAAGGCTATGGCTTCAGCTGCTGCTGCTTCTGCTGCTGCTGCTGATACAAGCCATCGGGAGCTGCTGCTTCTGCTGCTCTTGCTGGAACTCACTAGAGTGAGGCCAACCATCAAGTACATACGCAAAATTTCTGGAAAAAATTGGCTCCCATCTCCCCATCTCTATTTTGTACGCAATAGATTAAAGAAGGGACGTAAGGGAAATTTTTTTTTAATGTTTATCCCCCCCCCTCCTCCCCCTCACTGCGTACGTATTGTATGGATGGCCCCAATGCTAGAGAACGTGCCCAAAATGCCATTTCCCTCCGTGTATCGTATGAAGAACCATGGCTATTTATCCGCTAATGTGAGGTTGTAGTGTAAACCAAGGGCATTTGTTTGATCCGTTGCTACAGCGTTACTGCAAAAGGTTTCAATATTGCCTGCAAGTGAAGGTTCACTCGAGGCATACTGTATGACTTCTCCAAAACGGGACGAGTTCTCCTTTAAATTACGGTGCGACTTCGTTTCGGGACGAGTTCTCTGGGACCCACTCACTGAGTCGAAGCTGCAGCATGGAGCTGATCACTTGTAGTCTGGGAAAATCTGTGCTGTTTTTTTTCCCACACACACAAACACACGTCTCTGTGACTCCCCCTTCCCCACTCCCAGCGTGATTTGACATGTGTCTCTGATTCTTCGCTTGGTTTCTTGTGTCTCTAGCCATCTCCCTGAACCTCACTCACTTTCCTCTCTCACCATTCTGTAGGGTTTACTAATCTCTGTCTAATGTTCCCTTTTTGTCTGCCACGCTCACTCTGGTAGATCGTGGTATCTTGTAGCAGACCTGGGTTCATGTCAACTCAAGAACCTCAGAAATGATGAAAAACATGACAGATAAAAATCTACTGCCCTGTTTATTTGTATCGTCCTGTATATATGATGATACCTGTAATCTGTCCAGACATGATTATATATGTCGTGTATATATTTGCATCCTTGTATAAGTTAACCTATCACTGATAACAAGACATCTATGGAAGCTTGTACAAGCTTAATTGCAATACTAGAATAGTTATTAATGTTAACATTGGAAGAACGCCTACTGTTGGTGTATGTTACTGTTTTGTCTTGAATTTTAAAAAGATTGAATCTTTATTTCCTTATATATGTTCCTTGCCTCATATCTGTTCCCTCCTTGGGAATTCTTCTACCTCTTAATTTTCCCCACGTGATCTGTTATAGTTTTGGTCTGTAACTTAACCAACTCTCACATATCTAAAAGTGAATTCTACTATATACATTTATATTTCTCACAGATCTGTGATAGATATTCGAGAATGCACCAATCCCTACACTCCCAGCACATTATTATATTAATTTCATTTTCTCCATAGCTCTGCACAAAGCATATTAAGTTCAGAATAGCGTAATCCTATTACACTCTATACACCCCATATCGTGTTACATACGTTTCCCATTTACCTATACAAAGTATAGTATGGAATAACGCAATCCTACTCCTCCCTGTAAGCCTATACCCCGCATCGTAGTGATATATACATATATTTTTATCCTTTATATATCTCTCATTAGGTACATCTGTCGCTGGAAATTTCCGTCCTCTTTTATATCTGAGAGTGTTCTTACTGTAATCCCCCCTCCAGCTCTGCGCTGCTCCAACACAGCCCCTTCTCTATAATATACGCCGTAATTAACTGCGACTTTATGGCGGCAACTCCATTCACCATCCACACTGCTCTGAAATAGTATATATCACCAAAGCGGCCCACATAAAATGTTAAAACCATGTATCTAACTTACATTTACGAGTCGTAGCCTATTAGAGCTAGACGTGGGAATTCCACAATGGCGATTCTGGAGTATTTCTTATCCGTATTTTAGCTTCACCAATGCTGCCCTGACAATATGCTTGCTTACAACTTATTCCCTATATACTAAGGACGTCAGGTGGGGTTAGGAAAAGATGTTGAAATATTTATCATGTGGAATGTACTGCCTCGGAGATACCGTGAAAACCTGGAAAACACATCAATGTTGGTCATGAAATTGGGCTGAGGGTGTGTGGGAGGTTTCAACCACTGCTTTCTTGGTGTGAATGAGGCTCGATTTATGCCATACATGTTTCATATAAGAACAATAATTTCATAAACTGGAAATGAAAACAAGGATTTCCTTGAAAAAGTGGAAAAACGCCATTCTTGATATGCGAGGTAAAAAAAAGGAGGTATTTGATAATCACAGTAGCCATTGTAGAGGCTACTGGTAATGTACTAGTGAGAATATAATGCATTATTATAGTCATTCTATCCCCAGTACGTGGGAATCTAATAGAGCCCACCTATTTCTGCATTACACAGAGCCCACAACTACAGTCATTGCCAAATAGCCGGAGGCGGTTCTGATGTATGTGCTACTATAGATAGCAGGAGGGACCTGCCACCATGAAGTCGGCGTAATTAAAGCCTGCTTCATTGGCTGTGTGTATCTGGGTGAGGGCCGCTCCCATTGCCAGCGCTTAATGTTAATTATTCACACTGTGAATTACCCCCCAGAACTTCTCACTCTGCCCGCCTATCCAGCCTTCGACTATTGGAAAACTCGCCACGAAACGAACTCGCGCGGGATAATCTGGGCCTGAAACGAACTCGCCCCGTTTTTCAAACTCGCCCTGTTTGTCAACAGCATGGCCAAGGTAGGTTTGTAAAAACGGGTCCCTGGCATTCTCGGTTTTATATCCCTAGCAGTAATAGGGAATACTGTAGAACTCACCCCGAAGTGAGGACACCCCGGGATATTTTGCTCCAGAAAGGGACTCGCCCCGTTTGACAAACTCGCGCCGTTTGTCAACATTATCATGGTCAAGGTAGGTTTGAAATATACAGGGGTCCCTGGCATTCTCGGTTTTTCTATCCCTAGTAGTAGTTGGTGAATACTTTCAGAACTCGCCCCGAAACGAAGTCGCTCCAGGATTCTCCCCACATTTCTTTTTTTTTTTTTAAATCCATATTTCTCTTCTTATTTGAGGATCATAGTGTTAACCAAGTACATCTCGTGCAGCGTATTTGTGTGATCTATCCTTTACAAGAGGAAGGTAATATTGCCTGTTTAAAAAATTGAAAATGAATTTGAGAAGGTAATATTGCCTGTTTAAAAAATTGAAAATAAATTTGAGAAGGTAGTATTGCCTGTTTAAAAAATTGAACATAAATTTGAGGCATAAGACTAAATAACCGTGCAATTTCTCAAAAAAACAGAGCGAGTTTTCTATTGAATTATGGGGCGAATCCGTTTCGGGACGAGTTCTCCAGTAACCCAGCCTCCACTCCAGTCCCTGCACTGGGGATGCAGCGCTCGGTTAATCAGGATTTATCAACGGGTCCCATCGCCATGCTGCCATGCACAGTCCGGCCACAAACAAGCCGCTAATCTCCAAGTCCAGTACTTGTTATCTGCGCACAACAGTTTTTGTCTTTATCACTTTTATAATTAACACCCTCCGATAGGATCGTCCATAATAACTTCATCGGGATGGGAATCAGATAAGGGAGGCCCACAGCAAGCAAGTCAATCTAACTTTGTGCGAACTATAGGGCACAGAGTGATTGCTAGTTCGGCCATCATCCGCCAAAGGAAATTGTACGATGGTGCCACAGAAGTCGGGGGGCAGCCACTGTTATCCTTTGTTATTATAGATAGATAATATGGAGATGAGACTAAAATTCCTCTTTGGCAAGCCCCAACAAATATTTTTGATAAAATCCATTGATAGCTGGTCCAGCCACCTGGTGTTTTAGCTGGCGTCGACGGGGGGGGGGGGGCAAGATGGCGGCCTAAATAGCACAATAGCTATGTATCCTATACCCAAGGCGGATTTATAGGGCATATAACTTTTGTGTTATGGAGGCGGCCATCTTGTTCTCCAACGCAAAAGAAAACACCAGGTGGCGGGTCCAGTTATCAATGGATTTTATCAAAAAAGAAATTTTGGGTTTTAGCCTCGTCTCATGATTATCTATAGATTATGGCAGCGGAAATTGGTGCTTGTCTCACGACAGTAGTGGCGCTATGTTACAATTTCCTGGCGGATGATGGCGGAACTAGCAAGCACTCTGTGCCCTATACCCAGGTCGTCTCTGGGGCTGTCGAGGGAGTGATGCTGGTTTGAGGGCGATTCCCTCACACGTTCCTCTGCAGGCTCAACCTTGTTTTAGTTTTTCATTAACATCCGGCCAATTTTGTTCACATCTCATAGAATATGATATGAATAATCTCGACGAGTGGCTTGGAGTAAAACGAGCCCGCGACGTGAGCTTTGAAGTGGGGAGCTGAGAGCATCCCACGCACCGCCGAGAATAATTCACGAGGGCCGGGGTTTTATAGGACACACACACTCTCACTCAGAGAGAGCATGAAAGACCTGAGACTCACAGAATTTACTCCCAGGACGACACAAGGCTTGGTGAAAAGCTGTGATTTTAGACGAGCTCAGCTCTCTGCAAGGTTGAGAGAATAGACGAGGATAGGCCTGGGATTAGGAATACGAGGAAACGTACTTAGTGAGGCCGAAGTTGTTCTGTTTGTGGACTTTCGGTCAAATGTTTTTCGGGATACAAATTTTAGGTCGTTTTGTATAGGTATGTGTGAAAATGTTTTCCTTTTTTTCGTCGTGGTTCATTTGTTTTCACAAAAAGTCTCGATTACTATGGGACTATTTTTTATAGGTACAATGTACGTGAGGGATTAGGAAAAAAGATTGGGCATTTAATCTGAAAATTGTTATAAACTTCCGAATCGGCAAATACTTGCCCAGACAACGATAGGGGGGAGGGGGATTTATGAATCGAATGGCGAGTAACAATTACCAGATTAAATGATAGATCGGTTTTCTTTTCATCATACACCTTTTTACAGACTTTGCCCCCCATCAACTGCTAAGAATTCAGGATACAGCTTTGCATGCACCTCTCAGAGTAAGACCTGGCATTTGTTCCGCTATTTGAAAGTACAGACACATTCTTACATCTACCTTTAGATTCACAGGTAAAATACTTTTGGACTTTATATCTAAAAGGGATCGTAAAAAACATGGCAAAGAAACAAGTTCTTACTAGCCCCCGTTTTACTGGAAGCACTTCGTAAGAGGAACAAGGCTTTGAAGATACCTTGGCGCAGATCTAAGTGATATATTGCTGTAGATCTAATCCAAAGTCTGATATCTCCTTATTACAACAGATGCGTCTACGCATTGATTGAGAAACTGAATTTTCTCCAAACACCAAATCCATGAGGTACAATCTCTTCAGGTTGCTGGATTAGATTTTTTGTATTTAATAAAAAAAAAATCCAGCAAACTCATCCACCATGGCGGGAGAATTTCGCACACGTCAGACAATAGAAATGTCGTCAGAAATAAGCAGACGACATCCGACATGAGTACACTCCCGGGGTTGGCGGGGAAAAAAGTATTTAAGGATGACATTAAGGGTGTCTGCGACCATGACAGACAGCCTGATCCAGTGAGACTTTGCTGCAATCCGCCTGGGATGTGCAATAGGGGGAGGGTGGAGGGGGAGGGGAGTGAGGATGGATTGAAGGCTTCTTCTTTACCAAGCAAGAAAATCAGCAGTCGCTGGGGAGCAGAAGCTCAAAGCCGACAGGTATCAAAGACAAGAGTAATGGAGTGTGAGTCATGAAGTTGATTCACATTTACTCAATTCATTTCAAGATCTCCAGTTTTGGTGTCTGCTGTGCTATTGGTTTTCTGGTATGGGTAAAAGGGAACGATAGAGCCATTAATGTAAGTACTGTCTACTACGTAAAAGTAGGTAGGTTGAGTTTCTAATCATTTACAAGATTTTATTCCAAAAATTAGTAAAAAGGTGAGTTATACAACATTACCATGATTCTGGCCGTATTCTCCTTGTAGTTGACACTACGCAATACTCCTCGCTCTCGCTTGGAGTTTTACTCACAGAATACGGCCACTCAGATCAAAATCATGCTAATATTGTGTATACCTCCTCCCCTATCCTTGACTAATTGGTTAATGTTTGTGAGATCATTACCCATTGAGTATTTCCTTATAACACTCCATGGGCATTGAGTATGCAATGTTAAGTATACAGGAAATAAAAACTAGATTATTATTATGTGGCAAAAACACCTCCATGGCAAGCCGATGCTACCTTGAAAAAAAAGGGGAAAAAAAGAAATAAATACAAGAGGTGAGTTGAGGTTTACTACCACTGCAGATGATGAATAAAACCAAATCTCGGAGCAACCGTTGGTACCTTGGGGTCTTTGGGACTAAAGAAAAAAGGGTGCGATTCTCACCCCCTCCTCACTGTAGAAGAAGGGTGCCATACTCACCCCCCCCCCCCTCCCCCCCCCTCCTCACTGTAGAAAAAGGGTGCCATCCTCACCCCTCCTCACTGTAGGAGAAGGGTGTCATCCTCACCCCTCCTCACTGTAGAAGAAGGGTGCCATACTCACCCCTCCCCCTCATTTTAGAAGAAGGGTGGCATACTAACCCCCTCCTCACTGTAGAAGAAGGGTGCCATACTCACCCCCCCCCCCTCACTTTAGAAGAAGGGTGGCATACTAACCCCCTCCTCACTGGAGGAGAGGGGTGGCATGTTCAGCCCCTCCTCCCGGGTCCCCTGATGACGCAGTGAGTGGCTGTCATTGCTCCTGTGTACACACATGGTGGAGGGTGGTGGTGTTTGGAGAGGCTCTACAATGATAGCACCCCCTGGAGCGCCCACGACCACACGGAGGAGAGCTGATGACTACTGGAGGCGCCCGGAGGTACACTACATCCTCATACAAGACAGCTCTCTGTTGACATTGATGCCAATCTCCAAATTTGGGAAAGATTTGGTATTTTATATTTTGCAACCACACCACGTATTCTGTTGGTGGTATTATAGAGGAAACCTATGGAATATTAAGGGTCAGAGCTCGTATCCCTGTGAAAAAGGTACTATTTCGACACTATTTCGTCTCTCCTTGGAGTATATCCCCCAACATAGAGATAGATATAACCAGACATATGCTGGAGATTAAAGTGCCATTAAAGTAAGATTCGCGTGTAGGTTATGTCCTAACTGTCCTTTTTTCTTTTACGTATCATTTCAAGCCACGCCCAAAACAAAATTTACTATTGTAGTTCTCTGGTCCCCTTACCCTGTGATTGTGAAATTTACTGTCTCAGGAAGACTGAGAAAACATGGAAAACATATCGTTATTGGCTAAGGAATGCGGCCGGGGTGTGTTGGGAGGTTTGAACCACTGTTTATTGGTGTGAATGAGGCCCAATTTTTTCCTCTCTTTGTTTTACATTAGAAAAAAAAAAAATTAACTGAAGACAAGGATTTCCTTGGAAAACTGGCATCCCTGATTACATATGGTAGGTAATCATATTAAAAGGATAGGGAAAGGTGTTTTTTTCTGAGCAAGAAGGAGGTAGTTGGTGGAGGTGGTAGTGACGTCGGGTAGCAGTAGGGGGAGCTGAGGTCACCACGACCACCTGTCTCCGGACAAACATTCCGGCGACACCGTCATCCGCCGACACGTGACCACTCACTGATGACGTCACATATCTATCACGTGGTCGCCCGGGGCCCTAAACCCGGAATGAATCAGGGCTCGGTGAATGGTGGACCCTGGAGGGCTGGAGGGATGGACTCCTCCTGAGAGGTCGGCTATCATATCGGGAAGAGTGAGTGCTCAACTCAGTCATCCATTTTCACATTATTCAAGTGCTGTGAATTATTTAAAGAGAAATAAGATGTATCACGATTTTGGTTGGTTGGTTGGGTTTGATTTAACGCCCAAGAGGAAGAGCACATTCGTTTCTCCCATTTCTATGTGGTGTGGGAAGTAAAAGAACTCTCACCTCGGTAAATGTGTAAGGGTGAGATTTATACCTGAATTCATCTCATAGATTTGATCACCACCCTAGTGGTGTAAAAGAACCTTGAGAAAGTCTGGAAAGGACCTATAATGGTTGACTGGACGTAAAATCAAACCAAACAAACAAACAAATGTCTTGAGAACGTCTGGAAAGGACCTATAATGGTTGACTGGACGTAAAATCAAACCAAACAAACAAACAATTCGTTTCTCAACAGCGAAATTGGAAAGTAACGATACACTATTCAGTGTTCAATGGCTGGATGTGACACTACACAGGACTACCAGAATGAGTGTTTTAAAACACATCCCATTTCCTCCTTACTTACAATACTGCGACTGTTTTTTACAATTCCTGTCGCCCACAGTTAGAGACTCATTCGTCAGGGCCAACGGAAATAGATTAAAAGTACGCCATGTATCTGGTTTAATTAAAAAGATGTACACTTTTATTGGGTTTTTGTTCCTGCTCCTGCCCATCTCCCTGCACATGGCATCGCCCACAGCAACGACGGATGTTAGACTGATCGCAATTTATACCGCAACGCCCTCCAGCGAGTAATAAACTAAGCGATACGGATATCACTAACTCGTTTAGGTAAGGAGTGACACCATGCGGGGTCCCCGCGAAACACAATTGTTTTATTGGAAACCCCCGAGGAACTACACTGCAACAATTACAGCACAGCTACATTTCTGTAATCACCCTTTATCTAATATCTATTTGGTAATATTTAAATCCCATTGAGGACCAGTTCATATGAGCTCTAACACATGACATGTGTAGATTATTATGTGTTATTTTGTCTTTTTAGTAATGATACAATTTATTTCCTATAGGGATATAACCGCTTTTTGACTAAAGGGGGATTGTGGTCCAGGGTCGAAACTTTTTTCGATTATTAGATTACGATTATAAAGTGGAAATCTACGTTATATAACTTCATTTTCAGCAACAATATGTTAAAATTGGAAACGGCTTATAAATCACTCTTCCCTCATAAATCTCCCAGGGCTGCTTTTAGGAAACAGTCCCCAATACCGCCCATGCCTTCAGGGAACTACAGAGTAGTCTCTAAAAGGAACTCTCATCTGGAAGCACCGCCTTACTCACACAGACCAATCAAGAAGCACGATAAGATAAGTTTTAAGTCTGTCTCCAGTCTGTGCTCTCGGAGATTGTATCTCTTTGTTAACTACATCAGGGCCTCAAATTATATGAGTATCTCGATGAGGGTCGCAGCCGCCGCAATGAGGGCTGGGCATGCGAGCGTAGCGGTGTGCTCCCCCAGACGGCACGCTACCGCCCCCTGCCCGCCGACGCTCGAACTAATAATGCCTGGCATACCTGCCTGAGTTTAAGTGAAACTATGCATTTAGAGAGAGGGAGAGAGAGGGATGGAGAAAGAGAGAGATTAAGAGAAAGGGAAAGGAGGATTTGAGCGGCGAGAGAGGGGAGGGGAGAGAGAAAAAAAGAGAGAAAAGAGAGAAGGAGGAAAGAGAGGGAAGAGGGAGACGAGACAGATAGGAAAGAAAAGTGAGAAAAGAGAAAAAGCAAGAAGACAAGGATAGGAGATAAAAGAGAAAAAGAGGAGAGATACAGGCAAAAGAGAGGAGAGAGACAGGAGAGAACCGGGAAAGAAAGAGAAGAGAAAAGGGGAAGAGAAAGGAGAGTGAGATATGAGAGAAAAGTGGAAGTGGGGAGAGAAAGAGGAGAAAGAGAAGAAGAGAAAGAAAGAGAGAATAATCGATTATATCTCAAAATATGTCTCCATATTTTCTGTACCTGAGTACATTTGATTGAACTTACGGTTGATTATATTTCCAGATTCATTTACAGCCAATATCACGATGTGAATAAAGAGAAACATTTGAGCCCCACACCACAGCTTACAGTGACCTGATGTTGCTTATCTGATGCCCAGGTAATGTAGATGTCCTCCATATCTCATCTTCAATCCTAATCTCAAAGGGTTGCACTATAGCCATAACTCGTAGACATTCCCACGTTCTGATCATTGATCACCACCAAAAAAAAAAATCATCACCACAAGAAGCCTTCAGTGCACAACACACCTTGGTAATCCGGATAAAACTCTAGGGGTAGAAACAATCAGAGGCCGCGTGGGATGTGTATCTGTATTTCTTTTTTTGTCGTCTCTTCTCTTTTTTTAAAACAGATTGCATCACGGCGTGGTTGGGGGTAAGAGACCGGCTCAAGGCCCGCCCACCTGGCCGACCTTGTCGTACCTGTCGCCGGGAGGATCACTGATCCGTGGCCGTCCTTCGGGGCTAATGTGACGGGCCCCACCCCCTTCCGGGGTCATAGTCTCCGGTTAACCACAATGAACAGGAAATCTAACCAGAGGTAATAAAGTACTGACGAGTTCACGAGGACTCTTTCTCCCACCCTTGACTTCCACGCCAGCAAATCATCTCTGCACAAATATCCTATTGGGTATCCAGGTAAACTATAAATAAATCCCAAATGAAAAGGTACAATACACATCATTTAATACGTATGCTTTTATCACCCGCCCCCACCCAGAGAAGACTTGATAAAGGAGGAATTAAATCTTTAGTTATTAGTCAACTCGTCATGGGAGTATAACTAAGTAAGATTTCTTGTTATATGACTCAAACAAGTAAACTACAGGCTGAAGGAGGGGCTATTTTTAGAGATCTTTTTTTCACAATATTGCATTTTTGTGTTTAATAGCAGTTTACGTCTTACGTTTTCACGTTTCACTTATATATAACAGCAGTTTATTTGCTTAGATCTTCACGTCGAGATACCATTGGTTCTTTTCCATTGTTCAAGCTATTTCCCAGCCATAGTGTTACACTCTATGAAAACAAAGTTTACCATTCTCCATGCATCTGCTATCTTTTCCCCCCTTTTGTGTATAGAATTAAGATTTAAACATTTAAGCCAACCCTTTCATTCAACATGACAATATTAACACAATCTTTATAGACAGCTCCAACGTCATGATAAAGGCCTGGAAATAAGGCTTTAAAGTAAAACAAAAAAACACACTGACAATGGGCAGTCCCCCGAAAAACTACGACTAAACTTGACAATTTGAAAATTCATCAGAAACCGTAGAATTAGAAAACGTAATCATCACAAGAAGTGAGCGATAATATGAGCACTCCAGTATACCTTACACAGAGCCTCGTAATCAGAGCCAAGCCTTGTTGCGTTGGCCTCATTTTGAATGTATTTAAAATGGCGGCTCCTCAAAAGCTCACTTTGGGGGAATCTATAGACATAAACGTCAGGCAAATGTAACAGGCTTCTATCAAAACCAGCCCAGCTTTACACAACACTGTTATACTGCCGTGCATTATGGGCAATAAGATCCTAGACTTAGAGGGAGCTCACTCAGGATCAACGGCGTACCGGGACCGCGTGTTTACTGGCATAGAGAGCAAACTGAACAAGTGCCTATTACGGACCTTTGATGTGACATTCCGCCGACCACAGGCAAAACAATGTGCCATCGATCAGACTTCCTTGTCCGTGCACACGTCCACTCTCTAGTGTTGGTGTTAATCAATGCACCTCATTTAGAGGCATTAGCACGGGGATTTGGGTGGGATTTCTTGTGGTGGTGTCATGGACATGTCGAGGTTTTAACCCAGTGGACAGTAGAATAGCATTTAACCATTTAACAATACTTTTTTGTGAAAAAAGATTTCCCATTTGGATACATACTACCCTGTTCCCTCATGGGGGTGTTGGGTCTGGATTTGCATTTCCAACTGTGATTTATTTTTTGTCATACATCAGCAGTTGCTCGCGCTGTGTGCCTCGTAAATTCTACATTTAACAATAATATAATTGTTATTTTTTCCCAATAAGAGCTCTATATTTCCTAATAAGAACTCTATTATTACTGCAAGAATCTCATTACATGCCTTATTTATATGCCTAATAATATGTTTTTCTGGTCCTCCATAAAGTATGTACGTGGACATTTTGACACACCTCCCATCCCCTTCTCAATATTGTACACCATAGAAAAAAGAAGGAGCATACACATCATTTCCAACACTTTCAACCCCGCCCCATCCCCTCAGTAGGTACGTGCTTTATTGATGATCCCTTTGCGTTAGCAAAATTCTGATCGTATGAGACATACTGCAGTGTTTCTATATCACAAACATCAAATATCAGATATGGTTAGAGGACTATCGTAAAACTGGATGAGGTTTAATCTTGTCCACCGTATTCCACGACTGGAGTTTGGCAAGGTGACTTCATGAGGCGAAGCCGAGTGAAGTCCGGAGCCAAAACTTCAGGAGTGGAATGCGATGGACAAGATTAAAACGAATCAGGTTTTGATTTTATCCTACTCTATCTCCTCGATTTTGGAATATTACGTGATAACAATGCTGTATGCCACTAGTGGCATATAAAACTCTGTATGCCAGTTAGCGTGGCATACGGAAACCCAATGTTAAGCCTATGGGATTTTATATTAGGGGTAGGATAAAGAGTACTACAGCATACACTGTGCAGATATATACCCACTTAGCACCTTGACACCTGGTAGCGGTGTGGCCAGGTACAGTTGCATAAAGAGCTGCAACACATGAGGAAGTGGCACTTACGGGGACTACTCCGTGGATTACAACCCGGTACTCCGGCGGCACCCACTCGGAGACACCTCTGGCTATCAGTCCCACACCTTATCCAATCCCTATCAAGATAAGCTGATAACACGAGTGGCGCACCTCACTGCAGGGAGAGACCAATTCACCAGGCTCAGGTGAGATACAGGATCCAGACAGGGATCCAGGGAGAGACACAGAAATCCAGGTGATTTATCAGGTAGGAGCAGAGATCCGGCTTTGGTTTCAAGTAGCCAGTGTACCAAGCCTTGTAAGTCCCTAAACAGGGTCGGGTTCCTCATGGTAGAGTGGTCATTTCACACTGGCCGCCTCTGACATGTATGAAAACAAATCTGAATCAATAAATATATACCCATTTGTCTTTGCATACACCTTCAAAACAGCTGTCTATTACTTTATAACTGTGTATTTAGAGGTAGTTTTCCAGTGGAGCTTGGTTGCTTCTCAAGTCCAGCCATTTTGTTCAGTCTTCCTCGCTGGTTCTCTAAATGCACAGTGCTTCACCAATTAACATAGAACAGCTGTTCACCCCTAAATGGAGATGAGGGGTGAATACTTTACCTAGCTCGAGGCACAGATATTCAGGTTAAGATTGAGGCAGAGACAAAAATTAAAGTATACTTAGATACATGTCCGTGATGTGATAAAAAAATGGAATTATTCCTAGTGTTAAAAGAGTACACGGTTTCATGGGGCGAATTCTCCAAACCAAGTTCTCCTTTAAAATACAGGGTGACTTCATTTCTGGGCGAGTTCTCCAGTAATCATATTTATCAAAAACCTGTGCATATCAGTTTTATGCTTACTGACCAATGCTCAGTATACCATATATAAATCATATTTCACATTGGTGAAAACAAATGATGTACTGCCTATTGTGGCATGTATGGCCCACTTTGACACTTTCATCATATTAAGTCGATGTGTATCATCTTGGACGGACCAGGTTTAAGTGCCCAAATTGGACTTCGAATGGAGATTACAGGTAATTGCTTATAAATTCAAACCATTTGAAAGTGTAAAATAAAAGAAAAACCTCCCTGGTGTTCAATCTGAAAATTGTTACGCACTCACAAACATAACAAGTAGGCCCCTCCCACCTAACGGCATCTCGGCAAGTATTTAGAAAGAAACTCACGTGATGAAAACAATTTGGTCAGTACTCTAACAAGTTTGACTGCAGAGTAATTCACAAAGTTATTTTCATCGAGTGGGTTTCTGATTTTATCTCACCCCTTATAACCTTATCAATTGTTAAAGTAAATCACCCAATTATCCATTCAATATTGGGTACACTACCTTCACGACAGGTGAGTATGAGTTCCTAATGTTAAGCCTATGGAGAAAAAATACCAGGGTGAGATAATTACCAGTCAATGAGTTGATAGCAATTTTTAGTTTAAACGCCCAGTCTGTGTTCCTACTGTACAGTGTAAAACCCCCAATTCTGGAAAGATCAGCCACACCTGGGGCTTACGGGATCCACCAGTTGTAGGTACCTCTCTCTCCATGTGTGTACACAGGCATACACGTGGAGAGGGGTGTTAAGTGTTGGGTGTACCACGGTAACCTCTGTACACTGCCTCCTGTGTGAACACCCTGGTGTTTGTCTGCAGTAAACACCTGCCAACAACACCCACCGCACATAGAAAGTCTATACTCCCATCACTGGATCTGGGCCTGGGTTCTCATGATCAGCTGTGTAGACACCCACCGCAGATCTAAACCTATAACCTTCCCCTGGCTTTTCATCTGTGGATATGGTGTGGATTTAGCTAAGATCAGCTGTCTAAAGAGTCAACGCGCTGGCTGTATTTAGTACTATACACCTCTGCACGTACGTTTAATGGTTACCTACGGCTACTACCGATACCGTATGCTTATGTACGGCACAGGCTGCCCGAAATACGTCGAGATATCAGCGGAATATGGATAGTTGCTTCAACGTGGCTTCTTTCCCAAATTGACTGTATAATTCGATTAATATCGGGTATGTGATAAATATGGATCAACATACATTATCGTGCATTATAAAAGACTCGGATGATATTGATGTGATTCACAGAACTCGGCCTCACCGCCACGTGCCGTATATAACCCATCAAACCTAATCGTCTCCTCATATTATACGACCATTTTAAGATTGTTTTATATCAATATCGCTGCTATCATTATTATATAGAGTAACACCTACCTGTGGATGCCTGATGTGTGCCGAGGTAGTAATAAACCAAGGTGAGGAGAGAGGGAGAGATAGTGGTGCTCACAGGTGTATCCGTACAGGTGTGTATGTCCACTGATGTCACGACGACCGACCACCTGACTGGACACTGACTGGGTCTGGGTGTGTGGGACAGTGAGGTAGGGGAGGGAGGGGTGACGTCAGCCTCTCACCTGTCCCACCTGACCCGGCCACACTTTGAAGTGTGCCGCCGCCGTCTGACACCCTTCCGGGGGTGTCTATGACAGAGGGCCGTTTCTGCGAGGGCATCAACTAGTGACCCACTCCAAGAAGGGCACATAGCTATTGTGCTATGGAAGCGCCTATCTTAACAACAACCCCCCGCCCCTAACGCCATCCTAAACACCAGGTGGCAGGACAAATTACAATGCATTTTATCAGAAATATTTGTTGAGGCTTGCCATGGAGGGATTCTAGCCTCGTCTCAATATTATCTATCAGGATTTTTACCTTTGTCATCTACCAGACCCCCTCAGTATCCCAGTACCCCAATAGTATGAACCCCCACCCCCTTATTCCTCTTAACCCTTTTATGACGCATGCTGCCTTGATGAATCACCCAGCCCAGGGCGAATGATGGTTCTGGGAGGGCATCAACTAGTGACCCACTCCTATACATGAGTTACCGTCCAGCGCACCTAGCGGTATCTAGTTTAGTTTAGGTAATTTCTCGGTTGAACACCACTCAATCTGGCCTCCCATCTGCACCTTTTTTCATGAGCTGGTAGTGCGTCTTATCTTCCTGGTCAGACAAGGTGTTCGACCAAACAACTTAGATAGCAACGAATTCATTAGCATTGCAGGACTAAGGGTAATACATTTGTAATACCGCCTTAGAGAAAGTAAAATGATTCATCCGGGTTGGCCTTCCAGTGGAAGGGAGACCATAACAATGTACGAGCCTAGTCTCCCCCTTCCCTCAACACGGCGAGTAGTATACAGGGCGGCATCGTAATGTATAGCCAGTAAGTCCACAGCTGTCAGACGATCAACACTTAACCATGTGAAGAGAATTCCTGCTTTATGTTCTTCATTCAGATTACTCTCACTAATTACATCAACTTGAGCTTGAGGGGTGAATCCAACAGGCCGATTTCTCACCCGATCAATTGTTCCTTCCTTAAGAGGAAGCTCACGTATTGTAATTCATTTAATTCTGATAATAATAGTTTAGTAAATGACCATTTTCAAAGATTTGAGAAATTCTAGGGCATCCGATAATAATCGGCGATTGTCTGGCTACGGAATCGGCTACCGTCGGTCCAGTGGAACACCCCCTATAGATAGTAACACTAACATATCTTCATAGTCGTATAGAGTTTGTACTACGTAACTGAAGGTCAGATCCGATGCCTCTCCTGCGCAGTGGGCTGGGAAGGCGAGTTGGTCGCTTCAATATCATAACAGATGGTGAGATGCCTAGTGTGATTGTCCAGTCCATCTCTTTGACCTGCTCACTGAAATCCATACAAGGATCCCCTATAACTCCACCTATGATTGAGCACGTTATCCATCATCAACAATATGCCAATAATTGGTAGTGGATGTGCAAAAAAAACCCCAAAAAAACCCAATAATTCATATAATTTCTAGCAGCGACCCAATTGACAAAATTCCTTAAACCTGACCAACTTTAAACGGCAATTTTAGCATTAATCACAACGATGGATTGGTATCCGTAGTAGAATTGTTACCAGCTAAGCTTCTTCCATTACTGCAGGTGAGCTGAAGGTTACGTCACACTGTGCCGTAAGCTTACCTAACCCACTGAGCTGCTCAGAGCACATTCATCACTCACTCAGCCACGCCACCTGCCGACCAGCGGGGCAATCATACAGACAGCTATGCAATTATGACGCGGCCAGGTATCACAGCGGCCGGGATGGGCAAAGATCGCCCCAAGGGAGGGTTATGCGTAGGGCCAGGTTGGTATCACTCAATGTATCATCCATCTTTCATAGGTCATGGAATTGGATCCGCCGGTTAGCCAGAGTTCGTATATTGCATTGTTTTATCTAAGATTTGATCTCTGGGTAAATGGTCTTTGTTGGGTGTTGTAATGAATGATACATTGACATTTATAGGTCTCTTGCGTTGTTCAACTCGCAAATCCGTTTGGTAAACTTACCTTTGCGGCACCGTAATGAACAGAGAAGTTTGAACTCACCTGGAAAATACAAAGGAACAATGTGTTAACATTTCTCACCATATATATGATAATATCAGGAATATCAATAAGAACCACAACAAGCAAAAAAATACAAAGTGGCATCAAAATATTATTACAGCAATACATTGCAATATGGTAGGTCATTGTTTAAAAAAAGTGATATTTCTTAACTTAGGAAATATTTGTCTGCTTATATGTGCCCTGGAGAGTGCCTAAAGAAGGCAGTCTATACCCAGAGTGGTCCGTCCATGATCATACAGCAAGGCTGTATGCTGCATCCATACAGAGCAGAGGTTAATAATGGTCTGACTATTATGCAGAGGTGTATAACACATATTTCATTTTTCCCTAATTCCAGTCAATTTTCCTTGGTATCTAAAATCAACCAGATATCAGAGTCTAGTCGACCTGGGCAAAGAGCAGTATATTGTATAATGCACGTGAGTAAATGCAGCATTTTATAAATATTTGTATGGACATCAGATAAAAACCAGCATAGGCTAACCCGCAGCTGAGATGATTTCCAAGATGTCCTTTATTGGACGACCTATAGTACACAAAATTGTACTAATGTAACTACTACGATTACCAATAAAAGAATTAAAAACAAAAAAAATATATAGCATACAGACATGGCGTGTTCCATGTTTAAAACCTGCCGGGTGATACCTAATCCTGAGTATAAAAACTACATTTTAATCTCCTCGACCCTGACATGGGGTGTATCAGACGGAACATGTCCGTGGTACTGTACGGAGTAAGGTGAGGTATGGAGGAGCGCTATTTAAACAAATACCCCGCTATGTGGCGTGTATCTGGACATCCGTGTAGGTGCTGGAAATGTTCTAGGTATATCAGGTAAGTTCTCAGTTTTTTCTTCACCGGGAATCTCTCACCTCTCTGCCATCTGGACTTCACTTGTAACACTGTCCCTGAGACATGTACAGGCTTTTAACTGTGTAGATGTGTAGATTCATATACGATTCCATATACACTGGCTTTTCCATATACCTTTTCAGAGCGCGCTCTTACAACCTGTACACATTGCCTAAACGTTAGAGGGGTCACATATGGACTTCCAGCGTACTGCAAAATAGCTACCTTTTCACTATCCGTGTGCTTTTTTCACTGTGGTATCTGGAAAGGAGCAAGGTGCAGGAGCAGGCGTGCCCGGCTGACCATGACCAATTACTCAAAACCGAAATTCCTCAAGACCAACTGGTGCTTGATATGTTTTGATCCTACACTCAGGCAGTTGCAGAAGTGAAAAGTTGACAGGGTGCAAGTGGGTTCCAGAAAACTATCCATAGACTGAATGTAATCCAAACCTTTCATTGTTATTCATTTATGATTGCTCACTCATTCATCAATGATGAACATACTATTTGCTCCTAGTCTTCTATTGCGCACACGATCCATCGTTGAAGATAGTGTATTGTACATATTTATAACTCCAGCATACAGTAACCCGTCAATAAGTAATCTTCTGCTTCATCTAATGCAGTTTCTCTAATTTTCATAGAATGAGAATGACGAAGCATGCAAATGACAACATGAATAAACCTCACAATTCTATTACATCCTTAATCCATAAACTTCTACCTTTATAAACTTTGGCATACTTTGTCACATTTTCATTAACCTCCCATTTGTGCCACCACTTAGGACACTTTTAAGCTTCATCTTGGATGTACGTAGTGGGTGGTTTTAACTCATTTATTTCATTTTCTTGTTTCCTTTTCGTGTCTAACCTGCGACACCCCTCCATCTCCCCTCACCCGGATGGGAGGTCGTGGCTTCCGGACAATTTGGAGGCAGACCACGCTAGGAGGCGATCCCAGTGAATAGCCCCCGTACTGTTACTATGGAAACTCCCTGGAGGAGGGGGACCAGGAGGCTAGGCCGCGTGTTAGTGTTCTCAATCCTATCGGGGACCTCCAGGCTTCCTCCAGAGTGTCGCGGACACTGGAGGGGTCTGACCAGGAAATGGACAAACTAAGTGCCCCCCCCCCTCCATCACCACCACTCGCCGCTAGGGCGCTGGGGGGCTAAATGGTGAGGTGTGGTGGGGAGAAGGTGAGAAAGCGAGGTGTGATAGATAAGGGCTTGCAGTATGAAGGGCAGGGTGTGGAAGGGGGTGGGGATAGGGTAATGGTGGATTAGGAAGTAGGGTATCAGGAATTTAGTGAAACATATACAGTAAAACCCCTCCGTTCCGAGCAAAGGGTCCCATTAAGCGAGGTTTCCCCTTAAGCGAGGTGTCCCCCTTAAGCGGGGTTAAAGTAAACTAAATCAAGATTTCTGTTCTGAAAAAAGTGTCCCCTTAAGCGGGGTGTCCCCTTAAGCGGGGTGTCCCCTTAAGCGGGGTGCCCCCTTAAGCGAGGTGTCCCGTAAGCAGGGTTTTACTGTATACACCTTGTTGGGATGTCATATCATACCGCGTTTCTTTTGATGAATATAATCAACGAGCTCGCAGAATGAGTTGATCATTTTTGTAATAAAAAAAGAAAGAAAGAAGAAAAACAAGGTTGCATCAATGTTTCTCCCTGTGTTCTGGTAGAACATCCACAGCCGTGTCCTCAGTTGTCCCCGAAACCGTAGCTGATTGTCCAATTTTAGAGCGTACATACCTTAACAGCTACTTAGCATAGCGTCTTATGTTCAAAGCAGGCATAGAATGGTTAGACGTCCGTGGAAGTATGTATCCTGAATTGTGTAAAAGGAGGACAGGAGGGGGCATGTGTAGGAAACTGTGCACTAAGTTCTATTTGTGTCACAAGGGCCAATTCTCAATAACCTAAAGACTGTAGGGAAAAGGGAAGGCCAACAAACTGGAAATAAATGGCTCCCAATGGTAGGGTCGCCGATGGTCGAGGTTTGTTTGATTTTACTTCCACTTAAGCATAACAGACTTCCTTCAAGCTCAGCTTTTCTCACTGCTTTTACACCACACCACAGTAAATGGTGATCGATAAGAAGAATGTAGGTAGAAAGTTCACCCCTACACATTTACTAAGTTGAGAGTTCTTTTACTTCCCACACTACAGGAACATGATATGAAAAGATCACATTTGATATAGCAGTGATTCTACTACTATTGGGGATGAAGGTGAAAGGTGGCTGCACACCACACCACATAGACATGGTAGGAGAAGGACTAGCCATTGATATAGCAGTAAGTCTGCCACTGCTTGGGGCTAGGGGGAAAGGCGGCTGCACACCCACAACACAAAGACATGGCATGAGATAGACTGGCTTTTGAATATTGGACGTTAAACTATCCCAACAAACAAACTGGCTTTTGATATAGCAAGTCTACTACTGCTGGAGTTGAAGGAGAAAGGTGGTTGCAGTGGGTCTCGAACCCACAACTTTGTGATCATGAGTCCAGGGCTTTATCCTACCCCTAATATAAAATCCCATAGGCTTAACATTGAGTTTCTGTATGCCACGCTGATTGACTAGTTTATATCCCACTATCACGTAATATTCCAAAATCGAGGAGACGAGGTAGGATAAAATTAAAACCTGATTCATTTTAATCTTGGCCACCGTATGCGACGACTGGAGTTTGGCATAGTGATTTCACGAGGCGAAGTTGAGTGAAGTCCGAAGCCATACTCCAGTCGTGGCATACGGTGGCCAAGATTAAAACTCATCCAGTTTTACGATAGTATTTGATTGGGCTCTTATGATCAATTCCTTTCTTTCCCCCCCCTCCTGGTCATACATGGTATACGAAGGACTAGAGAAGTAGAGTGTGATTAGTGAACATGGTGTTAACATTGTATTAACACATGCTTATAGCTGTGGTGTCGTCCTGATGGTGGGTGGGGCTTCAGGAGGGAGACCTGCGGGTGTGGGGTGGAGGAGGACGAGGGGTATTTGTCAGATTATGCTCGGCGGGGCATTCATTGGTTCACGAGCCGCTCATTGAAGGCTCTGCCCTGGAGGAGCATTGTGCCCCTCCTCCCCGGATGAATGCCTGCCTGGAGGAAGGGCTCAATGGCCGGCCGTGGCGGGTGGCGGGATGGGAGGGGGTGGGGGTGGGTGAGGGTGGGAGGGGGTTTTCTGCAAGTCGCAGACAGGCGCCGTCTGCTCCCACAATGCCCCGCGACCACCAATCACCGCCTGCAGACGCCGTGACGTCACACCCGTCGTCTGCCAATTGACAAATGGATCCACTAAGAAGAAACCAAATAGGCTGACTGACACAGGTGGGGATCATAATTCTCGCCATTTTTCTCCCGAGTATGATTGGCGAAAGGGAAAAACCGGGAAAAGGGGCCCAAATTAAACGAGACCTGATTGGCCTAAATGTAAATGGTGTTAAATTACACTCCCAAGTCCCAAAGAATTCTCTCTGAAACTGATTTAAACCATATTTTAGAATAATTCTGAAGGACAATTACTGGTACTTATTTTATTTTGCATATTTTTGCAGCCATTACAGGTGGGTTATTAGGATTCTGACAGCTGATATTCATCACAGGCAGTGGGCAATGTAGTAGGACACGAATATTTATCATGGCTGTGTTCTGAGTAATATTCGGGTCACCTTTCAAATATATCTCAAAACGAGGTTCTCGACGTATACCTAACCACCTCCTGGTGGCAAATGCATGTACTAATCAAGTCGCCATATTGCTAACTGTTTTGGGTGCACGATCTCAGGAGCCAAAATTGATTTTAGAGTAAATGGTTTAAATATTATTATCATATATCCACGGCCGTTTTAATCGCCCGCTCCTACCCATGTCGAATATGATCACGTAACTAGATACAATATCGCCATGTTGATACACATACATACATATATATAAATATATATATATATATATATATATATATATATATATATATATATATATATATATATATGATAATAATACGAAAACATGGCTAACACTCTTCGTACGTTAAAATCTTGGTAGAATTGTTAATCAGATTTATCCCTCTGCCCTTGGCATCGGGGATATATCTGCTCGAATTTTTACCGCATATCTTATGAAGTACGAAGGCAAAAAGCCAGTTTCCGTATAGAATATATCTGCTGTATAATACAATAAAGATGTCGGAATGAATTCATACAGAAAAGATATTGGAAAAAGCAGAGCATATTCAACGCACTGGAGATGACAAAGTGGATTTAGAGGATGTTCAAGAAGCTACAGCGTGGTAAGGAGTTTTCCCGTCCCTTTTTAAGATCTACTCCCTTTCAAAATCTTGATAATAAAATGTCGGTATGAAAAAAAGATGACTAGACCACGTTTAAAGAGTACTATCTACGGCTTCGTACAGGTTAAAGGCGCCCTACGGAGCGTTAGAAATTGGAAACTGTCAGCTTAAAAAGCCATTTACAAATCGGTAAAGCCTCCATCTTGTTTAGTGTTTAAGACCACAAAAGAATAACCCGCTGACAAGTGGTTTTATCCAGCTCGGAATCTGAAGTATTTTAAATGACACATTCGGCTAGAAGCTGGGTTTATTTACTGCCCAATTTCACCGCAATCTAAGCGTGGAGACTGTAAATTGTACCCTTCCTGTATATCACAAAAAGTGTCTCCTAAAGAATTGCTATCCTGCTAACGGTCCATTCAGGGGGTATTTTTGCCAGTGATGATACATGAGGGATCTTCGCTCACCGCTAAAGTGACAGGTAAGGAAGTGAATCTTTACACTGCTTCTCAACAAAAGAACTCCACTGTACCTCAGTCATTTGCACGATATGGATCCGCTTTAACTCTGTGTAGGAAGGTGGAGTCATGAAAAATTAACATGAATCGAGTAATGAATTGAGGGACTTTATCTTCGCTTACTATAACCATCCATGGACTTAACATTAGGAACTCGTACTCAACAGACTTGCGAGTACGGTTACTCATACTCAATGGTGGTAAACAGATAATTTTGTCCGGCTCAAGATAAAATTTAAAAAAAACATATTCGTGTTTGGTCTAAGTTTTTGTGCGCCATCTTGTTTGAAGTGCTTCGCAATGTTTACTCAGCTATCGCTTAGTTCATATTACTGCATGCTCCAAACTCGATGGCGATTGGGGACACAGGCCAAACACTCATCAATGTCTTTCTTAATATTGTATGTTATCTGTTAGAATTAATGTAAGAGTCAAGCCGCGAACCCACTGGGATATAGCTTCAATACACCATCTAAGATTAAAATAGTGTCATTATTTTTTTCATTGCTTGACAACATCCGAATTCTTGCAAATATTTCTCGACGTTAAGTTGGAATAATTCAGAAATCAGCTGAAATCTATGGAGATATTGTTGTTATATCATGAAGAGACTTACATTAAGAAATAACGAAACGTTCATACTTATTCCCAAGGTGATACAAAGATCAATAACATAAGCTTTACTTGGTGCCTTGCAACAACTATAAGAACTACCGTTGCAAGGACATATTTCATTGTGAGAACAGCATACGGGTAATAAAAGTTGAACTTTTCTGACGATCCCCAAAGGCATACACCACAACTGGATATGAGCACCCTGGTAGGCACGACCTACTTCTGTCTCAGTGGGAGATAGTGGATTAGCAGTCCGTTAATCTTCACTGGACACGTTAATCTCTACCCCTACAGTCTAGCAGTGAAGTGCAGCGACTGGAATCCCTGCCCCGCTGCCTCCCCTGCTGTCCCGAGGGGTAGGACTCCCTGACTACCTGGTGGATCCTTATTAAGATCAAAGGGGTGCTGACACCTGGTGGCAGGCTACCTGAGCCGGGCTGGGGGCACCCTGAGGGACCTGACGCCCCGTGCATTGCAGGCTGGGCATGCTTGTACAGTCTCCGTTCACCATGGTAAAGGGATTACCTGACCAAGACCCGGGGAAAGGTCACAAGTGACAACTGCCTGTTGAGTAATGAAAATACATGATTTTCTTTCCTTGGATATAGAAATTTATCATTTTACTGTTCTAATATTTTTTATCCGTATTCAACTCAAAGCCAGAACCTTTTTGGGAATTGTCTCCAGTAAGTATGGATATAAGCTGATATACATGTGTATTTTTTCTTATATTACCAACAATTCGTATCTCATACCTTGTGGGGTAGTGTTGATATCTATTTCATATAGGAACACAATTTTTAAGCTGATATTTATATGTATATTGGAGGAAGGCTTAACATGTGTTGCTTCATGTGCAACATAGATATACATGTATACAATATATCATGTATCTATCTATCGGTATGTATTCACGTATATAATATATACATGTATTTATGTATGTATGAATATATACATAAATTTTTTGTGAATATGTATATACATACCAAGGGTGAGATAAAGTTACCACAACTAAGCCTTGAACCCCAGATGATCGGTTATTCGTAGGAGTTACGTATGATTAGAAGGGAACTCTAACGAGAGGGGGTATTTTGTATAATATATATATACGCAAATATCGATGTAGATCACAAACACCACCACCTCCACCTTCCTCCCCAGCAGAATGACTCAGAGCTCATCTACAGCCTAGAGATGGTTTAAATCTGCTGACTGACCACATCCACCCGGCGGTGTGTACTACACGGGGGCATCTGGATCCCATCTCCCGCTCTCTATACCACCGAATCTGATGTGTCGACTCTAGCCTCAACTCCCTCCAGGGCTGTGTGTTGACGGCGGGTGGAGCTGCCCTGATGTATAGATCTAGTCTACAGGAGGACGAGGAGGTCTTTACTCCAGGGTCCCTCACTCCACGGCTGATAGGAGATAAGCCTCAGTAGGAGTCGGTCCCTCCGCCGAGCAGCTCACACTTAGCGTGGGTTGCTGCTTCAGGTCATGTCTGACTGTGATGTTAGCAGTAAACTAAAACATTAAAACCATGTCTTACTATATACGTTAAAGAAGAAACCAACAAGTTTTGGGCAAAGTTTTGACTCATGAAATTACTCTGCAACCAAAGCCCATGATACATCTTCAGCAGCTATGGGTCACTAAAGAAGAAACCAACAAGTTTTGGTCAAAGTCGTCGTTCTCCACAAGTTTGATGCGAAGTGATATGAACAAGGCGACAGCTGAGTTAATATCATGCAGCATTCAAACGAGTTGGAGAACAACTTCTTTGACCAAAACCAGTTGCTTTCTGTATTTATCTCACCCCTGTACACACTAAAAGAATGGATGACACACAGGATATATACCATGGAGAAAGGACTGCAATACTGGTAGGGGCATGGAGAATGAGTTCCCAATGTTAAGCCTATGGGACAAAAATACCAGCGATGAAAGTTGGTAAGTCATATACTTACCAGCATACGCTGCATGAGTGGTAACGTTATCTCACCCCTGGTACTTTTTTGCCATAGGCTGAACATTTGGAACTCGCACTCAACGCCCATGGAGTATTGTAAAAATATTTTCAATGGGATGTATATGACTCAGTGCCTGGTTTATTGGTAACATACGGTCAAGATTTGTTTTAGAGGGAGTACTACTTTAAGTAAAATAAGAAGGATATCATCGATATCCATAGCCACTGAAAATATGACATGAGTCTCGGTTGGGGAGTAATCTAACAGGCAAAGCTGAGTGAGATTACATAGGAGACCAAAGCGAATGGCATATTTTCAGTGGCTACAAGTGGAGCGCGGTTCAAATTTTATCTCACCGTTATCACTGACTGATAGGCTAACGTTTGTGACATCACCACCCATTGAGGTGTTTTTTTGTTTTTTTTTTGTTTTTTTTACAAAACTCCATGGGTGTTGAGAACGCATTCCCAATGTTAAGTCCAAGGGGAAAAATACCAGGGGTGACATGCATATGCATATATTATAACATATAACATATATAGGGGCGGGGATGGCCCGCACCCCACTCACACCTGACCGAAGCTCCCCCTGGTGAGCTCTGCCCCCAGGTGATCTATGCTCTGTATGATTTATTGGTACATAATAATCGGGGCCCGGGAGTACGATCCCTGGCCGACCTGGGGCTGGGCTGTGCCGCCCGCCTGCATGTGGTGGCCATGCACTGGAGGGGTGCGGGGTGGAGGGGTAGGTATGTGGGGGTATGGTGGTGGGGGTTAGTACGGGTTGGACCAGGAAGAAATTCTGCTGGTATGATCCATGACTATGAAAAAATGTGGCAGATAAGTTTCCATGGTGATTATAATAGGAAACGGGCTTTTTTATTACATGAAAATTAGATTGGTAAAGATTTTAGACAATCTATTCAAATATATGTATTTCGCTTTGTATATATATATATTCTCCATTGGCTCAGTTTCCAATATACCTGTTTTCGGTAAGTAAAGTTCATTTTGCGCCAGTCACTGGGATGTAAAGTTTACAGAGTGTTTTATGATTATTTACAGCACTTTTCCTATTTTCGGTGTTAAATCTATTGTGCCCAACATCGGCGACATTTTCATTGCTTTTGGCATCACCTACCGGAAGTAGTACATGGGTTAAGCGGATACTCCTCCATAAGAATGGCACTGTATTCATATCCCTGTGTCATATGGTTATTTATTTATTACAGTTTAAATGTTTCTGTTTACACTGAATTGTCAAAGGGTGAAACGTTTCGGATGTCACTGGGACCAGATAAAAACCTATAGTAATCTATTTACTGTTGAAAACGCTGTCTGGAAGATATTATCTCAGTTCTGGGGTTGTTTCACTGTTACTGGCTTCAGACTTCTCAATGCAATCTAAACACGTTTTATCAATTCAGATTCACCAAAACACATCCGTCATGTGCCGTCAGATGGCGTTAACTGCAACGTCACTTATGTCTAGCAATGTCAAAATCAAACACCCTATTAATAATAGGCCATAGTATTTATAGAATATTTCCTGAAACCCATGGGAGGGGCACCCATGGGAAGGGAGTAGGAATACAACGGAGCTGGGACTACTTTTGTACCTGTTTACGTCATCCGCGGAGGGACACAAGGGAGATGCGGTGTGGGTAATAGTGCCGTGTTTACGTTAACCCTGGCGGCATGTGCTTTCAATAAGCGCCGGTAGGGGGAGGGTTTGTCCGCCCGTCAACCTGGCTTTGTGTGTACAGGTTACGCTGGGCCCCTGCACCGAAGCACGGGTCACACAGGCGAACTCCTCCTGGAAGTTCCGCTTTGGATAAAAATGTAGGAACACATTATATCTGAAAAAGCCTGGAGGCATTGGCCTGTCTGGCCTGAAGATGCTTCCTGGCGTTTTTTCCCATGTGTTATTTCAAATAGGAAATAAGGGCAACTTTGAATAAGAAATATATATATTTCTTTAATTCATGATTTTTTTCACTGGGTATAGAAAGCAATATTATAGAATATATGTAACCAAGGGAAACCTGGGTTTCATGGTTATGCATACATGTAGTTGTGGTTAAAAATATATAGAGCCAATGGCAATATCAAATGAAACCCCTACCAATTCACAATTCATCCTAAATTATTTGGGAACTAACAAGCCAGTGGGTCTGGATTTCCTAGTACATAGTTCTATCAAACACACAGGAACTGTGTTCGTTCTATACCGTGATTGACAGGGAGTATTAAAAATACTTCCTCAGTGAAACATTCTGTCAAATAGATGTGTTATTCCATTTCCAACGCTTTGTGCAGACTCTGGGAAATTATAAAATCCATGCATATCGACGTAGGAAAAAAAAGAAATTTTCCCTTTGAAATCGGCGTCGTGGAAACACATGTGTGCTGTGTGAAAGACCACTCAGTCACCTGCTGATATTTAACCGCCAGCAAGTTTACTGCGACACAACGGGCTTTGCTTTCAAGGTGCTACAAAACTGCCAAATTGACTTCCTGGCAGGCGAAGCATGAGCGAAATGATGGAATTCAAGTCCAAATACTGCCTGTTCCCATCAAAGACCCGTCGGGCTTGTGTGTGTTTTATAAATTCTATTCATTTTTTTTTTGTGATTTTTTTGTGGCTGTGAGTTTTGCTCGCCTTGGCGTTGCATGTCGGTGCGGTCATGTGGTTCCCATAGAGACGCACTGAGTCTTGACACTGGTGGAGGCCCAAGGGAGGCATGACGTCACCACAGGGTGATGACTGTTTTTGAAGTTACGCCATGGTCTGAATTAAAAAAGTCCAGGTTTCAGCTGCGTTATTTTAACGCCGCCCTGGTGACCAAAAGATGAACTACTCTGAGGGCATTGTGCCGGAACGACCTTTTAGTTCTCACTATCTCCACCAGGTGTCAAAGACAACTTTCCAGTTGATATATTTTTTCTCTTTGTTTACCTATGGAATAGGAAAAGGTATCTTCTTACTCCTAGTTCTCTGAGGCTGTAGTCAGTTTTAGTATGATTACAAGTCATACATGTTTCTTGTACTGTGTAGACCACAAACTGCAATTTCTTTATTTATAGACATCTGCATATATAAGTATCAATGATACCTGGAGGCATCATGCTGCGATTCGCATAGAAATGCCTGGAGGCATCATCCGACGGTTCGCTTAGGAATGCCTGGAGGCATCATGCTGCAGATTGCCTGAATATTGTTACGTTCCAAGTTTTCTATTGAGACACGAACTTGCACTTTCCATTGGCCTAACCAGAAAGGCTCACTCCACACTAATATGCAGAGATGTCAATAGCCCTTGAAGAAAATCCCTGAAGTTATTTGCTACAAGACTACAATGAACAAGCTTACTGGGAACTCAAAATCGTTGAAAACTGTGTCCTCTGGTGATCATGACTGGTACTACAGTCTGTGCTTTCCAAGCACTCCATTTATTACAACTAGTCCACAGGTAGCCACCATTGCAGTAACATCAGCAATAAAGCTTGTAACAGGAACATGGGCTTAGACTTCCTTCAGTCAGGTAGTAACAGTAATAGTTACAGCATCATGGTTAAAGTTTTAAAGTAGAACCTTTGAGAGATCTCGATGTGGAGAGGGAGAGGCGAGAGGACCAGGCTGTGATGATGGGCATCAGTCTGGTGTAGAGTATACAAGATTGGAGATAGTACACCTCAGTTTGAGGACTGAAGCATGAGGAATGAATAAACCACGAGACATCCTCACATTAGACCCTGTTCTAGTGGCTCACAAACAGTTTACTCTGTCTGCTATCCCCTTACCCATACAACACTATGTCAATATGCCTTTATTCCCTCACTAAACATGGGAGCAGTATTGAATTCAGCAATCCACGCAACCACTGTGGGTGTGTATACAGCATACAGACAACTATATCATCTATTATATGTGTACATGTGTATATGCAGGTATCCAGAGGGAGAGGCATGTACACATTTATGTAAGTATAATATAAAATATATACTTGTACGCGTATTGATGTGTGTACATGTTTATGGCATCATGGAGACAGCGAAAACAAGGAAAACGCATCATTATTAGCCATGGAATGGAGCTGAGGTGTGTGGGGAGGTGTGAACCACTGTTTATTAGTGCGAATGGGACTCAATTTACACTATCTTTGTTTTAAATAAAAAAGGGGTTTTATAAACTGAAAATTATAAAAAAAAGATTACCTTTGTAAAAAAAAAAAAGGAAAACTGCCATCTCTGTGAATGTCTGTATATGTGAATATATGTTTGTGTATACATGTATGTAAGATATACACACACTTTATCCTACCCCTCATACAATCTCCATAGACTTAACATGGTGTGACTGTATGCCACGGTTATGCCATAAAATATTTATATGCCACATTTGACATTTGAAGTTAAGAACAGGTGACAGGGTAGGATGAAATCTAAACGTCACTCAATTTCATATGGATGTTTATATGACGTTTGTTGTCTTTTATTACATATATCTTGAAGCAGAGCTTCGTGATATCATTCTGCGAAGACAACTCACGCGATATAAGCAATCATATACAATTTTGTGACGTTTTCTGATAATATGTACAGGGATGTTAGTTGGGCTCATGAAAAAAAGAAGAAATATTCTTCATGTGGAATTTATTGCTTTGGACAGACTTCGAAAACATGGAAAACACATAGTTAATGGCCATGGAATGGGGCTAGGGTATGTGGGGAGGTTTGTACCACCGTTTATTGGTGTGAATGAGGCCCAATTTATACTATCTTTGTTTTACACATAGGAAAGGAATTTTATGAACTGAAAATGAAAACAAGTATTTCCTTGGATACGAGGAGAACTACCATCCCTGTATGCACAGACACACACAAATATATATATATATATATATATATATATATATATATATATATATATATATACACACACATATATATACACATATATATACACACATATATATATATATTTATATATATATATATATATATATATATATATATATATATATATATACATATACATATATACATATATAATGTGAGGTAAGTATACCTGTCTCTCTCTATTGTTAGCAGTAAGACTCGGGTGTAAGATATCATCGATCAGTGGTGTCTCTTGGCTACATGCAGTAATTGCCCAGACTCTGGTAAAGCACTCCCTCGCCCCGAGCTGATGGATGGAGTGACGGAAGCGAGCTGCTATCAGTTAGCTGCCTATTCTTTACGGGACAGACTCGCCCAGGAGCAGGTAAAATAAACACGATATAAAAACACAGCAGGGGAGCAGCAGGCCTCAGCCTGGTCGCCCTACTGTTCACAGCCAGTCCGCATTAAGGGCCACTGAATGCTTAACCTGCGCTGGGAGTGAGATATATCAGCCATGCCCAGCCCCACGAGATGAGTAACATTGCATATGGTCGGACCAGACCTAATCACAACGTCAAAGCTAGGGGAGGAACCACAGACATTGATCACAAAGGATTCATCAAAGGAGAGGTAAAGGATCATCTGCCCTGATCGCTTGGTGAATTTTTTTTTTTAATTTTCCTCCAGTAGGTTCAGTCAGGGGGAAGGTGCTCTCGGTGTGGTACTGCTATTAACCTCTGGTTTCGGATGGTGAAGCGTGTACACCAGGGTAGCACCGGAGCCAAGTGCTTGTATGTAACCCCCTCCAGGTGTTGGGTCATGGAGGGGATTTTAACACCTTTCTTTGTAGACCCAGGGTACCTCCAATCAAATAACCTCTCCAGTGCATTTCTGTGTGGAAACTAAGCATCAGAATTCACCGAATGTTTAGTGTTAGTGAAATATATGCAAGGCTTTCTGCTGCTAATGCAGTAAACATGTTAAGTCTGGTGGAGTTGGGGAACGGCAGCTGTGCCTGTGAAACAACAAACAACGTCTTAAATCCCTGTTCTAAAAGCTGCTCACAATAGGAAACCATCTGGCACTGTGACAAACTGCAGTGCCTTCAGATGGTTCCTAAAGTGGATTCTAGGAATTTCCCCCATTCACACCCAGACACAAATAGACTCTGAAGAGAACCCCAGTTGTGAAGAGCACATAAAATATATCATTATATACATGTGGTGAAACATCTATGAAAATCTGCGCGCTGCTAGAGGTGCAGTATCAATGATATTCGCGCCCGAGGGCCTAGTGAATTACCGCTAGCAAGTCAGTAATTAAAATGCTGTTTTGGGATGGTTTTCATAAATTGCATCACATCACGTTGCGTTAATGATAAGGAACTGTGTGTTAATTGATGCCGTTCTCGGTCTTTTGTCCGGGAATTATATCCCTCTGCCTGTAGCATCAGGACATATTTCCTGGACAAAATGAGCATGGACGGACATCAATTCGCCCACAGTAAGTACGTTTCATCATATTATGAACCGCTTAGATATCGAGATATCAAAAAGTATTTTATTAGATATGGGCCATCCATGAAGTACTACGCAAAATTTCTGAAATATTTGACTCCCCCCCCCCCCCCCTCCCCAACCACACTCTCCATCTTGGACGCATTAGATAAAAAAAAAAAAAAAAAAGGGATGTTCACAAAACTTCAATTTTCACCACCACCACCCTCCCCCCGCCTACTGCGTACACAATTTATGTATCCCCCACCACCCACCATTATGGGCATTCAAAATACACATACATGTAGCTAGAGAGGCTGAGAAAGCACCTCTTATGTGGACTTTCTCAAGTCTGCTTATGATACACATCCCTGTTGTACTTCACACTCCAAAATAACAGTTCCTCAAGTTCTACATCAAGATGATTTCTCTGTTTATCCACAGGAGCGATGCCATCAACCTGTGACCTTACGATGACCTTGAGATGACCTTAGCTCATTGACAAACGGACGTCACTTGTGTCTCAGCAGGGGAGAGCGCACATCAAGCCCTCAAAAGGGCCGACTCCTCATGCGGAAAGCCCTGCCCCCATTTCTGTACTCCGTCAAAATTGTTGTCAGGGACATTGCACGGAGCTAAGCCAACTGAAATCTGCAGACAAGGCGTAGTGGTGGGAAGAGACTGTGGGAATGAGTCAGCTCTCTGGAGTTGGACATGACGGTAGGCAACTAGGGGCTTTTCTATAGGCTCCTTGCTTCTTTTTGAGAAACACAAAGAAAGTTGCAGACAAAGGATTTTTCTCACCCCTAAATTGAGAAATGCAGTGTTGTATAATTCACTTCACTTTGCTACGGTGTAAAATACCATCAATTAATTTCAAATCAATACTTTAAAATACTCAGAACATATAGTAATCTTGCGAGGCAAAACCAAGTGATATTGAGTAGCAAACCAAAACAAATGGGATATTATTAGCGGTTACGGATCAAGTGCGGTTCAGTTTCTAAAAGATGACATTCGCTTTGATTTGCTTCGTAACGTCACTTAAATTTGGCTCGTGAGATTACTCTAATTCCTAAACTCATGGCGTACTTTCAGTATTTTCGATGCGATTCCTTTTTATTATGAAACATGTAAATGCTCTAAGATGTCCAAATACACACAGCCTCAGCATCTAGATGGCAGGGAATATTCGTATCAGCTTGGCCATGTCTCAGACCACTGCTGGCGAGGTAAAAGTCTATACAGTAAAAGGGGACATATATATGATGATAGTTTATTGTCGGAACATTTTCCATCTAGTCAGATCAGGAGGGCAAACATCTTGGTCACTTACAGTTGGTTAAATCCGAGTCCTGCCCTCAAATCCTGGAACCATGTCGTGGTCCCTTTTGCGCATGCTCAGAGTTTCTTAACGCTTCCGCTTGGGGCGTTGCATGATGGGTAAACCGCTGGGGGTCAGGGGTCACTGAATCAGCCCGCCATTCATGAAATCGGCGAAATCAGCCGCACTCAAGTGGTCTCGCGCGGCGCGAGGTTTGCCGGGGTTCGGCGAGGTTTGGCGTCACTGCGCCTGCGTCGCAGATAGACTCACTGCACCGCTCGATCAACGATCATTCATGGCACATGCGCAATGACTGCTCTTAGCTCACTGATGACACACATAAGGCGCAGGGGACCAGGGTAAAACGTATCTTTCACTGGTCGCTCGCTGTGGAAAAAGTCGCTAATTTCCGCTGAATTACGACAATATTGAGGGACGAAATGACATATTCTCTTCCAGGGTAATAATGATCACTGATGGACAGGCACACAGTGCTGCTCCCTGCTGGCAATCATCCGAACTACAAGGACGTAAACGTCAAGGCAGCTCACGTCATCTGCGCTTTAAGGAGGGTTTAACCTCACAGGCTCTGGTGTGCTGTTGATGCAATCCCCGGTGAAAGATCTCAGAGGTTGATATAAACTGAAATCTCTTTGATGAGAGACTGGAAGCCGCCGTCCCTTGTATGTAAGTGTCCCATGGCCTGGGGCCACGTTCGCGGTGTTCCTATTGTAGATACACCCTCACGTCCTTACGCAAAGTGAAAGTCTACACCCAGCCCGATTATTATTTCTGTAATCGCAGCCAGCCAGTCTGACTGACCGATCCGTCAGGAATATTAACTAGCTTCTATTTAAAACGTAAATAAATATTCTTTAGACGGCCAATGGCTCGTGAAATTCAATATACGACACCCTTTGATGGGTTGACCAAAGTAGGGAGTTCACAGTGAGAGATCAAAGGAAATTCAGTTGACTTCGCGACCGGAGTTTCTTGCTGGTGGTTTTCATTTGATCTTTTTGATTTCAAATATCTGACAGGGTGTGTAACAAAAAGACTACATTGCTGTCCTGGTTGTTCTGGACCACCATCCAATATGCGATGATATATATAAAACGTGAACATGTCTATTATAACCATCATTGAGTACAAAGGGTGGTTTCTATCCATATTCCATGAGAAGAAGAAACCTAACTAAAAATGAAATCGGAGGTCATAGATTGGTGTACTACACAACAAAGGCCTCTGGGCTCATATGGTATACGCACAGGAAAATATTATCATCTCATGTTTGGGAACTTCAAAAAGGGAGTATTCTATTTCAACTGGTTTTCTGGCATCATCCTATGATAGGTGTGGAGAGGCCAGATGAGGGGGGGGGGGGGGCAGTAAACAATTTAGGAAATTTCGTACTTACCAGACCTTCAATGGTTCTAGCATTTCTAGCTATGCCCCAGAGAGGTGAGGAGAATTGCACTACAATAATCCTCTTCTTTATTTTATTGCGTACAAAACTGAGAGGTGGAGTGAGGTGGCGAGGGGGAGGGTCAAAGTTTTCAGAAACTTTGCGTACGTACTTTATGGATAGCCCCATGCCTGTATAGATATAATGAAGGACTCTGATATATAAACTGGGATATATTATCATCTCATGTTGGGGAACTCCAAATGGAGTATTCTATTTCCACTTATTCTTTGCTATCACACTGCCTGTGGTGGTCGTAAAGAGGCCAGATGCTTGTATAAATCCATACAGACAATGATGGCGTCGTTACGTAGAGTAATGCACATCACAGTAAGCACCCAGGCCACTGAGGGTCAGAGGTGCGTACATCCTAACCATGCCGCCCCGGTAGTCCCCCCTCGTGACCTGCCACCTTGTGGTGCGAGCCTCAAACACACACGTCACATGACGCGTCACGTGTGACGTGAATCCTCAATGCACGTCACCGGATATACGTCACCGGATACAGGTAGGTCACGCGTGCGCAGGGATCCAGACAAAGACCGGAAGTGGAGCAGTTGGAGTGTACCTAGAGTTCTCGTGGTCTAGCACACCTACACCGCCGACGTCCTAATCAATGCAGGATAGTCGTGGATTAGTCTGGAGTGGTGAATCCGAGATTGACGTCCAATCGAACCAAGCGACTGCTGGTATGTGACGAGATCTCCTCTTTAACTCACCCCTGGCATTTTTGTCCCATAGGCTTAACATTGGGAACTCATTCTTCATGCCCCTAGGAGTATTGCCAACCGTTCTCCATGGTCTATATACTGTGTGTCTTCCATTCTTTTAGTGTGTATAGGAGTGAGATAAATGATGAAAGCAATTCTTTTTGGTCAAACTCGTTGTTCTCCAACTCGTTTAAATGCTACTTGATATTCACTCAGCGGTTGCCTCGTTCATATCACTCTGCATCAAACCCATGGAGAATGACGACTTTGACCAAAACTTGTTGGTTTCTTTTTTAGTCCCCTGCTTTAGACCGACTTAATTAATTCGTCACGTGAACTTTGCACCCATTGGGTGTGTTGTGTCACATGTCCCTGGCCGTCAATTTTCATTGGATGGCTCCCAGACAAAAAAAGGATATTCAGACAATATCGAATCTCTTTAAATTATCACACAAGGCACCCACGCAGAGTTTGTTTGTTTGTCTGTTTGGGTAGTTTAACGTCCAATATGCTCTATTAGACTTACTTTGGGTTTGATGACAATCAAATCTATAAGATGAATTGAGGTAAAACTCTCACCGCTACACATTTACCTAGATAGGAGTTCTTTCAGTTCCCACACCACATAGAAAGGGTACGAGAACGATTGGCCTTTGATATAGCAGCAAATCTACCATTGCTGGGGGTAAAGGAGAAGAGTGGCTGCAGTAGGACTCAAACCCACAAAGTCCTACAACCTTGGGGTTACAGGTTCAGTGCCTTAATCGTAGATATTCCGCGTCATGGTCGTGTCGCAGTGTGATCGCGTCGTGCAGTGTGAGTACACCACTTAAAGCACACGCCTGCCCTGTGAGGTGGGCGCCGGCCGGGCGAGAGACAAAGCACCGTATCCGTGTATACACTGATTAAATATTCACTATGCCTCCCCCTCCTTCTGTTCCTCCCATCCTAAGCGCGTTTAAAATTCACCAGGCTCCTGCCTTGCCGGGAACATCTTCCAGATGCTGCGGATTATATTTCAAATAATCACAATGGATTAGATCATCTGCCAGTCTGTCACATATCATCCACCCGTCACCTCATCATTCTAGTCGCTCTATAGTAGAGGCAGTTGTAATATATGTAAACATGCTTGAATATTTGTACATTTATTTATTATCCAACGTGTAATATGTCCTGATTGAAAATGCATGGGGACTCCGTAAACCACTACCCCTTATTTAAATACTGTCAAATACCATAACTATATATTGTATAAAGATTTCAAATCTGTTGTACACAGAATTAAAATACTCTTGGAAAATACACTCTTTCATCAAATATCTAGATTATTTGTTTGTATACACAATGTATGCCTATGGATGGAGAGCAAAAAAAGCCCAAATGATATATCACTTAATATAGCACTTGTCCAACGTATATCAAGTCCTCATTGAAAATTCATAATCTAAAAACTGTCAGATACCAAAGCTATTGAATACAGATTTCAAATCTATTATATGGAATTTAAAACCCTTGTATACGGAAAATACACTCTTTCATCAGATGTCTAGTCTATTTGTTTGTATACACAATGTTATGCCTATGGATGGAGAGAAGAAAAGGCCCAAATGATACACCCTTTAATATGTCATTTGCTGGGTTTTATTTCTTCAAGAAGATCGATGGCAGATAGAACAAACAATGCTTGTGTGGACAGGCGGCTCTGCAAACCATTCATGGTTGACTTTCTAACGCTCGTGTATTACCACGCGTCAGCCTCTCGTGGCGTACGACCGCCAGTCCACAAACCATCGATTATTGTCTGCATATATGCACACATGTTTACACGTACATGTATGTATATTTATGAGGCTGATTGAATATCAATCATTACAGTGTTATGATGGCCAATATACTGTATTGCCAATCATACTGACTGCAATATTGACTACAATCATAACTCTGGCGATACTGGAGATAAAGGAGCTTCATCAGTAGAGAATGTATAATTCATATCTCCACGGTCCTATGTATACACTCCAATTCAATTATTCAACACAAGTATTGTATTCTATATGAAAAGGCTCCCAAAGACATTTTACTTGTAAGCATGACCGATTTCTGTTTTAAGGCATATTTTACCCTGTGATTAAGAGACTCTGATAGATGAGAGAACCCTATTGTGCAAAGGTGGGTGTGAGGGGGTGAGGTGAGGGGGCAGTACACATTTCATATTCACAGTTACTTTCAACCCATGAAAAAACTGATTTCAGGGTTTGTACAACATAGTATAGCTACCCCACAAGGAGCACAGCATGATAGCAATGTAGCATAGTGTCCATTATTTACCTCACAATAAACGTAGCCTGTTGGCAATGTAGTGTAGTGTCCAACATTTACCCAATTATAAACGTAGCATACTGACAATGTAGCATAGTGTCCACCTTTTACCTCAAGAGAGACATAGGATACTAGCAATGTGGCATAGTTCCCAATGTTTACCCCTCGAAAAACATACCATGTTGGCAATGTAGCATAGTGGTAAACATTTACACAATGAGGAACAGAGCTTGCTGACTATGTAGTGTAGTATCCAACATAAGCCATACAAGAAACATATTGTGCTGGTAATGAAGCATAGTGTCCACCATTAACCCTATAGGAAACATAGCACTCTGGCAAAGTATTGTAGAGTCCACCATTTACCCAACAAAAAACATAGTGTGCTGGCAATGTAGTAGTAGAGAGTCCAATGTTTACCCCACGAGAAATGTAGCATTCTGGTGATTTGGCATATTATCCACCATTTACCCAACAAGAAACGTAGTGTCCTGGAAATGTAGCGCAGAGACCACCATTTACCCAACAAGAAACGTAGTGTGCTGGCAATATAGTGCAGAGTCCACCATTTACCCAACAAGAAATTAAGTGTGCTGGCAATGTAGAACAGAGTCCACCATTTACCCAACAAGAAACGTAGTGTGCCGGCAATGTAGCGCAGAGTCCACCATTAACCCAACAAGAAATTAAGTGTGCTGGCAATGTAGAACAGAGTTCACCATTTACCCAACAAGAAACGTAGTGTACTGGCAATGTAGCGCAGAGTCCACCATTTACCCAACAAGAAACATAGTATCCTGGCAATGTAGCGCAGAGTCCACAATTTACCCAACAAGAAACATAGTATCCTGGCAATGTAGCGCAGAGTCCACCATTTACCCAACAAGAAATGTAGTGTGCTGACAATGTAGCGCAGAGTCCACCATTTACCCAACAAGAAACGTAGTGTGCTGGCAATGTAGCAGAGAGTCCACAATTTACCCAACAAGAAACATAGTATCCTGGCAATGTAGCGCAGAGTCCACCATTTACCCAACAAGAAATGTAGTGTGCTGACAATGTAGCGCAGAGTCCACCATTTACCCAACAAGAAACGTAGTGTGCTGGCAATGTAGCAGAGAGTCCACAATTTACCCAACAAGAAACATAGTATCCTGGCAATGTAGCGCAGAGTCCACCATTTACCCAACAAGAAATGTAGTGTGCTGACAATGTAGCGCAGAGTCCACCATTTACCCAACAAGAAACGTAGTGTGCTGGCAATGTAGCAGAGAGTCCACAATTTACCCAACAAGAAACATAGTATCCTGGCAATGTAGCGCAGAGTCCACCATTTACCCAACAAGAAATGTAGTGTGCTGACAATGTAGCGCAGAGTCCACCATTTACCCAACAAGAAACGTAGTGTGCTGGCAATGTAGCAGAGAGTCCACAATTTACCCAACAAGAAACATAGTATCCTGGCAATGTAGCGCAGAGTCCACCATTTACCCAACAAGAAACGTAGTGTGCTGGCGATTTGGCAAAGTATCCATCATTTACCCCACAAGAAGTGAAGCATGCCGACAATGTAGCGTAGAGTCCACCATTTACCCAACAAGAAACGTAGTGTGCTGGCAATGTAGCACAGAGTCCACCATTTACCCAACAAGAAACGTAGTGTGCTGGCAATGTAGCACAGAGTCCACCATTTACCCAACAAGAAATTAAGTGTGCTGGCAATGTAGCGCAGAGTCCACAATTTACCCAACAAGAAACATAGTATCCTGGCAATATAGCACAAAGTCCATCATCTACCCAACAAGAAACGTAGTGTGCTGGCGTTTTGGCATAGTATTCATCATTTACCCCACAAGAAGTGAAGCATGCTGACAATGTAGCGCATAGTCCACCATTTACCCAACAAGAAACGTAGTGTGCTGGCAATGTAGCGCAGAGTCCACAATTTACCCAACAAGAAACATAGTATACTGACAATGTAGCACAGAGTCCACCATTTACCCAACAAGAAACGTAGTGTGCTGGCAATGTAACTCAGAGTCCACAATATACCCAACAAGAAATTAAGTGTGCTGGCAATGTAGAACAGAGTTCACCATTTACCCAACAAGAAACGTAGTGTGCTGGCAATGTAGCGCAGAGTCCACCATTTACCCAACAAGAAACGTAGTGTGCTGGCAATGTAGCGCAGAGTCCACCATTTACCCAACAAGAAATTAAGTGTGCTGGCAATGTAGCACAGAGTCCACCATTTACCCAACAAGAAACGTAGTGTGCTGGCAATGTAGCGCAGAGTCCAACGTTTACCCCACGAGAAATGTAGCATTCTAGTTAATTTGCATATTATCCATCATTTACCCCGCGAGACATGAAGCATGCTGGAAATGTAGTAGAAAGTCCACAATTTACCCAACAAGAAATGTAGTGTGCTGGCAATGTAGCGCAGAGTCCACCATTTACCCAACAAGAAACGTAGTGTGCTGGCAATGTAGCAGAGAGTCCACAATTTACCCAACAAGAAACGTAGTGTACTGGCAATGTAGCGCAGAGTCCACCATTTACCCAACAAGAAACGTAGTGTGCTGGCAATGTAGCAGAGAGTCCACAATTTACCCAACAAGAAACATAGTATCCTGGCAATGTAGCGCAGAGTCCACCATTTACCCAACAAGAAACGTAGTGTGCGGGCAATGTAGCGCATAGTCCACCATTTACCCAACAAGAAACGTAGTGTCCTGGCAATGTAGCGCAGAGTCCACAATTTACCCAACAAGAAACATAGTATCCTGGCAATGTAGCACAGAGTCCACCATTTACCCAACAAGAAATTAAGTGTGCTGGCAATGTAGAACAGAGTTCACCATTTACCCAACAAGAAACGTAGTGTGCTAGTGATTTGGCATAGTATCCATCATTTACCCCACAAGAAGTGAAGCATGCCGACAATGTAGCGCATAGTCCACCATTTACCCAACAAAAAACGTAGTGTGCTGGAAATGTAGCGGAGAGTCCAGGGACCAATGGAGGGGGCGGGGGGCTGGGTCAGTTATGGTGAGAGACTGAGCTGCTGCGGCCGGGGGCGCTGCCGACCAAATTCACCTTTATACCCGTGAAACTTCAAAGGGCTGGCGGCCCGGGGGTCAGGCCCAGCCCCCAGGTGTGCGCATTTGACCCATTCACGGGCCCAATTGTCCGTGTGGCGTGTTTACCTACATAATGCCCGGTCAGGAACGTCGACCCACGGTGCCATCCGACACAAGCAGACCTCTACCTGAAATTGTTTCACCATGGCCCGCAGCTAGGTTTAGGACATAATACTGGTGTAGTGTGGCATGCGGGTGTAGGGCAGGATAGACCTGGTTTGTCTGCACACTTCCTTTCTTCAGAATTTAAGCTGGATGAAGGAGGAGGAGGTTACGATCTTCTATTATGAGGTTTTGTGTGCCACACGACCTTGTGATACGTTTACAGATCTGACAAGATGGGTCTCATCTGGTTTCGTCCAGTTGTGATCGTATCTCGTGTTTCTTGAGTTGTATTGTCTGTTATCTCACCCCTGGTATTTTTATCCCATAGGCTTAACATTGGGAACTCATTCTCAATGTCCCTATGAGTATTGCAGTCCGTTTTCCATGGTCTACCTTCTGTGTTTCGCACAATATTTTAGTATGTACAAGGGTGAGACGAGTACAGAAAGCAACTAGTTTTGGTCAAAGTCGTTGTCCTCCAACTCATTTGAATGCTACGTGATATTCACTCAGCTGCCGCCTTGTTCATATCACTACGAATCAAACCCGTTGAAAATGACAACTTAGACCAAAACTTGTTGGTTTCTGTTTTAGTCTCAGTAGGTGTAGACTGCAGTGGGATGTCCAGTCTTTACCAGCCTCATCAATTTTTAGTTAGGTCACATTGTATACACGGAAGCTGTTTGTTCTAGCCTGGTCTCATTGGCTGCAACCTGCAGTCTTGTCTTGTCTATAAAGGGCATCGCTTATAATACAAGACTGGTAGAATCAGATTAGACTTGTCTTGTGTCACACAACACAAGGCACGAACGGGAGCAGACAGAAGTGGATCTTTCCAAGCTAGTCCAGCTCTGTTGGCTCTGGCAAAATATGATTGTTTTTTCTGTGTTTAAAGACATAAAATCTTTTTGGATCCATTGTAGGTCAATTCTGCCCATAAACGGGCCAAGACCTTAACTTGCGGAATGGCGTGAGATGGTGAGCAATAAGATCCCTTCAAAACTCATTTCGACACACGCGATCCCAACAAGCTGCATCGGTGAATGCCTATTAACAGCAATGTAAAAGTGTCATAAATGTTTTAATTGGTTTTATTAGGATTTATTTTTAAATCGCATACTATCTGATATGAAAATAAAACCAGATCGAAATATCTACAATATATTCATCCGGTTTAATATTGTCAAGAAACGTCATGAAATTTCATGCGATTGTTTATATGGCGTGAGTTGTCTTCACGGAATGATTTCACAAACATCGCTGAGTGATATCTGAAGCAGAAGACAACGAACGCAATGTAAACAATTATATGGAATAGAGTGACATTTAGATTTTATCCTACCCTGTCACATGTTTTAATCACACATATCATCAGTGGCATAAGAATATTATATGGAATAATTGCGGCTTACAATCACACCAATTTAAGTCTGTCGAGATTTATATGAGGGGTAAGATAAATAGTGCATTGACATCTATAGGTCTCTTGCGTTGTTCAACTCGGGAATCACTTTGGCAAACTTACCTTTGCGGTACCGTAATAAACAGAGAAGTTTGAACTCACCTGGAAAATACAAAGGAACAATGTGTTAATAGTTCTCAGCATAAATATGATAATATAAGGAATATTAAACAGAAACTGGCTTACGATCTTCGTACGTTAAAAATATGCGGTGAAATTATTGATTACATACATCACAATGCCGTAGGCAGAGGGATGTATGTGATCAATAATTTTATCAAGTATTTTGATATACGAAGACAGTCAGCCTATTTTCGAATTATTATATACCTAAAAATGGCGAGATTTTACCTAGTCACGTGGTCACATTCCCCCGTACGTCACAGTGTGACGTACGGTATACAAATACACCATGGGTAGGAGCGGGCAGTGTACGCAGTAAACACATCCATAGGTATAAAATATCATATGAGGGGTAGGATAAAGCTGGTTATGCAGGCCTACCTATCAGGACGTGAAAATGAAAGATATTGCCTTGCATCCAACAACACAATTCTGGTTATGCAAGAAGAAATATTTAAATCCTCTACCCCTCCGGCATTTCCCCCACTTTGCCACACCAAAGTAGCCACGATCAAATTCCAGAGATTTTCTTGGTACTCAGTAATTGTGTCCATCACCAGATATCATAATGCTTGCCCATCAGATTTATAACCAGCCCTTTCCCCTTCCTCCCCTACACACACCCTCACCACCACATCCTATTGCGAAGAGATTATCCTGAGCAAAACGCCATTAACTTACAGCAGTGGTGGACAATACGGACGTCATGTGGAGTGGGGCCTGGACCCTGTGAGTACTCCATACGGGTGTGGTGGTGGTGGTGGTGGCTAAGCCCGTCGAGATTACTATGTAAACCGGCGGGGAAACACAAAAGGGGAATTTGTAGGGGACGAGGATCAACAGCGGCTGATCTCTGATTAGACTCCGCCCGGTCACCTCCGCTGAATGCCGCTGGGACCCGGCACACTACTGGTTTAACATGCTTTCCCGCTGAGTCCGGAAGAACCAGCAACGAGCGGAATTTAACCAACCGTAAAACGCTACAATAACAACTCAGGTTTTGTTCATTATCTCACCCTGGAATTTTTGTCCCATTGCCTTGACATTGGGGGCTCGTTCTCCATGCCCCTGCGAGTATTGCAGTCCATTCTCCATGGTCTTTGTCCTGTTTGTTGTCCACTCTTTTAGTGTGTACAGGGGTGAGATGATTACAGAAGATAACTCGTTTTGATCAAAGTCTTCGTTCTCCAACTCGTTTGGGGAAGTGGTGGCGCATGAAACTATTAGAGAACGGCGACTTTGACCAAAACTTGTTGGTTTCTTCCTTATTATTTCACTGAAGACTCCTAATTCTCTCAGAAGCAATAACCAACTATTGGCTAACGCGCGGGATAGTTATTCTCTCTACCATTGCCTTTCTTGCTTGCACAGAGTTGGGGATTTATTCGGGAAGAGAATTATCTCGTTTTTTCTGATGGCTGTGGTGTCAGGGAAGGTGAGAAGAGTGTGGATCTCCTTATCTGAAATCTGGGGATCAGGAGAGGGTGGGATTAGCGCTGCCTGTAGGGATGATCGGTGTTAATCTCTGCCACCTGCCTGATGATCCACAGGTAGGTTATTAGTGGTGCTTTATGGGTCGTGTAGCTCAGCTCCTCCCACAGACTCTTCTAATCACTGTGAGGTATGCGCACAGCAGCACACTGGTGACTCACGTATTTAACACCTACATGTATGTTATATATTGTATTATTATATATTATTATATTAAGGCTGAACGTCTATGAAATACTACCTGCAGCTAAGGGTGCAGTATTAATAATGTTCAGTTGCACTGTACCCATAGTGATTGTTCGGGCGCACTGTGCCCATGGTGTACTTCGTAAGTACATTAAATGGAGTTTTTTTAATGATATTTACTATAATGATAATGATCATTAAAAACATAGCAACTGAGCCAGTAGAGATGCCATTATTGGCTTGTTGCCTGGCAGCGGGATGTACTTCATGAGATATAAGACCTAGAATACCATCCCTCCGGACTCAGTAACCGCCTTTTCTCTTATCATCTCATTCCCTGGTATTTTTTCCATAGACTTAATATTGGGAACTCGTACGCAATACCCATGGAGTATTGTAAAAAAAGAAAAAAAACTCAATTGGCGATGAGGTCATAAGCGTTAGTCAATCAGTCAGTGATAGAGGTGATATCAAATCTGAACCGCACTCGATCCGTAGCCGCTGAAAATACGCCATTCATTTTGGTCTGATACATATTCTCACTTGGCTTTGCTTCTAAAATGCGAATATATGAATATGATCTGAAAGAATCAACAGTAAGAATTGTAACAGCAATTTGAAATATAGCTTCTTAAATAATTGTATTTGTTTTCTATTTGATTATATCTATTTGGTGTTTTATTGGCCATTCCAAAATAAATCAATTATATTTTGTGTGTATGAATGCATTTATTTCAATGACGTTTGCAGTGAGGGTCTGGCTCTCTATCCATAACCAGCACACAGCCTCAACAAAAATAAAGCAAATACCCAAGTTCAACATCGCATATTGCACTAAACTGTATGTACATTTATGGTTTACTGCCTTTATTTAAACCCACAGCCAGGCTTTTTATCCCATATACAATCAGATCTTTGTTCAAATATGGTTCTATAAACTCGAGGTAAATTGTAATAGAACCAGAGGATCACATGTCAGGGACAAGTGGGTAGCATGAGGGCATGACCCTGGATTGCATTACACAGTCAATATGGTAGTTTTATTCATGTTTGTTACATACACTATACAAGGTTGGCGATAGAATTCAACACGAGATGGCGTGACCATTCATGGCGGAAAAGGATGTGTAAATATGGAAGGGGCTCCTAGCTTCTAAAAGTGGCTCCATAATTTTGTACCAATGTTTATAATTCTCAAAAATATTGATCATTACGTATTGAACTGAAGGGTAGGAAAGTGCAATGATAGATTTGAAAACTTAATTCAACAGAAATTTAAATTAGACAGAATGTTGAAGAATGTTTTATTATTTTTTTATGTTTATTATCCGTAAAACTTTTACATTGTGCAATTGAAAACTAGAATTCTACATCCATCTATAAGTCTACCATTTCCAAGTAATTGAAGAATGTTTATTATTTAGAACTAATTAGTCGAAGGATACTCCATGAGGCCCTAGGCTTCCGGTAGCTGCACTAGATTGCCCTCTGGTGTTAGAACGGCAAAGTCCTCGTCGAAATCACCGTATAACTGAATAGGTAATTATACGATTACTTACCTTGGTAAAAGTATGAAGTAGAATTAAGGTTCTTACGAAGCCTAGGGACACTTTCTAAGTGTCCTAGGGTAACAGGGACCCACCTTCCATCCCCAAACAAGCCACACTATAAGAAATTTAAAAACAAACAAAAATCCCCAGAAAATATGAAAAAAAAATCCCCTTTAATGCAACTTCCCTGTGTTAAGATTTACTTGCCGACTCCTTTTAGATAAGGAGACCAGGGTAGGATCATTTTTCATCACTTTTTCTTTTAAGAACTCTCCCTGTGTCTATTTAAATCTCTATTGGTTATGTACAGTCATGTAGGTGCTGGTTATTTAAACTGCCTGACAGACTGGTTCCTACCCATCGTCGAGTAGTTAGGATAAACTTACAATAAGATAAAATTTAAAAAACGCATATATTATGTATGCTGCATAATCATCGACACATCAAAAGGTTCAACTTTCGATGTCAAGTTTCAAGTTTCCACTAACATCCTTGTAAGTGTTGGGGCCCAGTCTCTATAAATAACACACTTATAGAAGTACATCAACCTCTGTGGCTGTAGACTTGTCATGGCGGTTATGTTCATACTTGTAAGCCATGTTTGTAATTTGACTTTTCCTTCTGTCGACACGACTCCGCCATGTTGACAATGCTTTGTTTGGTTTGCTGCTTGGTGTGGCTGAGTGTGACTGGCGGGTACGGCGGGAGGTGGGGGATTATATTATAATAAATGTAAACGGGTTCTGTGAGTTGGTCAAACCCCTCCGTTTCCGGCTTTGGAACCGAGTTCACACTCCGGCTCTGAGAGTTTGATGAACACTGCGCCAATACCGGAGCGGAAACGCTTTGAAGGTGGTCTCCATAATCTGGTCTTGTTGGATTGACATGTTATAACGGTGGCACAATTCAACGAAGGCAATGTCAATCCAGGTTGAATTCGTCGAAAGCCACCAACTGACCAACCCTGCATTACTTTTCTTTTTTTCTGGAAATCGTGCAAACATATATATACATATATACATATATATATATATGTATATATATATATATATATATATATATATATATATATATATATATATATATATATATATATATATATGTATGTATGCATGTATATATATATATATATATATATATATATATATATATATACATATATATATATATACATACATATATAGATATATACATACATATATAGATATATACATAGATATTTATATACATATTTTCACGATTTGAAAAAAAAAAAGAAGTAATACAGTCAGGGTTGGTCAGTTGGTGGTTTCCGACTTATTTATCGGAACCAAAAGTCAGTCAGTCAGTCAGCACCATATAATACATATATACGTAGAATAAACTAACACCAGCCCCTTGTAATACCCAAGGCCACTGGAGGCCCGATGGGTGCTTGGCTCACCTGGGGAAGTGGTGGCCAGCTCAGGAGTGGCTTATGAGCGGTGTCGATGAAGCGTTGGCCATTTAGCAGAGGTCGGCCATTAGGATCAGTCCCCCCCACCCCCACCCACCCCCACCCACCACCACACACACTGTAGACCGGGTGTCCAGTTACAATATTGAATCACAGGATCGCCAGGCAGTGAGGCAGGGATCCAATCCCTCTAATGGAAGTTACACAAATACTGGCGGCCCGTCAGCGGCGCCCTTTGATCCTGGCCTTTACCTGAGATCCTCAGGTGTGGAGGAGGGTTGGGGAGGGTCACGGCAGACCCTGGAGGACGTGGTCCACCTGGAGTCTCCCACCTGCCACAAGGGAACTCGCCCCGCAACGGAATCGTCCCGCAATTATTGTTGTTGTTGTTTGGGTAGTTTAACGTCCGATATGTTTGTTCTATTTCTATTAGACTTACTTTGGGTTTGAAGGTGATCGAATCTATGGGATGAATCTATGTAGAATTCTCACCCCTACACATTTGCTGAAGTGAGAGTTCTTTTAGTTCCCACGTCACATAGACATGGTATGAGAAGGATTGGCCTTTGATATAGCAGTAAATCTACCACTGCTGAGGGTGATGTAGAAAAGTGGCTGCAGTGGGACTCAAACCAACAAAGTCCTACAACTTTGGTGTTACAAGCCTACTGCCTTAACCACTGAGCTAACTCCCCACCTCCAGTCATCCCGTAATCTAAAAGAGAACTCCTTTTGGAGAAGTTGCAGTCATTTAATCTTCGAAACTAATTTTAGGCCCCGTATATAATCTTCAGGGATGTCAGTTGGGGTCATGAATAAAGCGATCATTATATGGAATTTACTGCCTCAGATAGGCTAAGAAACATGGAAAACACATAGTCATTGGTCATAGAATGGGGCTGAGGTGTGTGGGGAGGTTTGAACCACTGTTCATTGATGTGAATGGGTCCTGATGTATACTCTCTTTGTCATACACAAGAACAAATAATTTTATTATAAACTGAAAATGAAAACAAAGATTTCCTTGGAAAAGAAAAAAAAAACTGCCATCTCTGAATCTTAGGCCTCGTATATAGTTCCACTTGAGAAGACAAACTAAAATCCTCTTGTAAATGATACAGCAACATATCAGATATATACATTACAAGTGATGCCTTTGGTTTATACTACACACCTCAAATAAGCAGATAAATAATGATACCTCTTTGCTACAATATAAATGGAGAAATCTATACGGAGCGAGCTCTTTTCGAGGCAAGAAAATCCCGAGGGCGAGTTCTCCAGTATTTCCACTGGCACCAAGCATCCTCCAGCTTACCCCCTGCCCACTCCAGGAACCCCCCCCCCTCCTCCCCCTCCCTCCTCACCTGGAGTAGCGGGCCCAGGTGCGCCGACCCACTTGTTGCAGCGGTGGCGGCTTCTTTCATGTTGTAATCACCGCCCAGGTCCGGGTTCAGGCGTGGCGTGGCGTGCATAGAAGGCAGTGAGAGGGATCTTCACGAGCTCAATAGAGGGGAGAGTCTTTTATGATACATGTACGTGGGTGCCACAGCTGTGTGGGGGGTGTGTGTGGTGTATGCACCCTCAACAACTATCACATCAGCCCCACAGAGACTCACTTGTTATTGAATTTTTTTTTCAAACTTTGAATTTGTGAAACTATCCTTTTATTCATTTTGTTTAAAGTCATTGACATTTTTCTGAGAAGATTTTCAGTTTTTCCAATGGTAATATGGAGTTACGATATTCCCGCATAATTGTTTCTCTATGGAGGAGTCTGAATTATAAACAATAAAATGGACGTTTATTTATTTGTATTGTGCTTGACCAAAAACGGTGACAAAATTGCGTTCGTGTGTTCCAATGGTAATATGGAGTTACAATATTTCCGCATAACAGTTTCTCTATGGAGGAGTCTAAATGATAAACAATAAAATTGACATTTATTTACTTATATTGTGCTTGACCAAAAACGGTGACAAAATTGCGTTCGTGGGTGTGTGTGTGTGAGTACAAGTGTATGTGTATAGATGCATGTATACACATTATACATACATATACATACATACATACATGTAATATATACATATATTGCAGACGTTTGGAATACGTTTATAGAGCAGAAAGGCTTTGTTGTCTCCAGAAGTGGTCGTCACCCCATTTCGCTTTAATTCATTTAGTGTTGATCCTGACAATGTTGTCAGGTTATTGAAGCATGTTCCACCGCCCTAAACTAAGCATGAAATCCTGGGTACATTTGTTGAGCACACCTGGGTTCTTAATCCATTGAGGGTATATCCAGGAGCCCCTGGAGACCTACATACATACATACACATACCCCATCATAGTAAGCGCCTATGTAACCCCCCTTTTCATGGAGCGTCCCCTTTTTATGTCCCCTTTCTCTTGTACTAGTTTCCTGACAATAGGGGCTGTAGTGTGAGTCTCACTACAAAGCAGGCTTGTAGGTTTTTCTCTGCTATTGTTAACCGCCGTATACAGCGCTTTGCATGTTCACATGGTCGCCCACTGCATGTTAATAGTCGAATCATGTTGCGGGCCCACTTTGAACAATACCGCTCGGAAACTTTGTTCGCATGCTGAGAGGGGTGGTTACACGTGCGATACTGCAGCACGTATTCCCCGAGAGGGCAGTTATTACCATAATACGGCCTGCACTGCGTGACCTCTGATATATCGAGAAAATGACGCCAATAATAAGCCGATTAAGGCCCATGAAGAGACATAATGACCTGAACAAGTGTAACACCGCCGGAGCGGCAACAACTAACAGATTTCCTTCATTTGCGGTGCTAATGCAGGGTAAAGAGCTACTGACAAGTGTAGGCCACTGTTGTGTGCTATGTGAGGACACAGGATTGTCTCCATGAGCTTATTTGTGAATTACTGACAGTAATTCGACAAAGAGAGCTAGGTTAGAGCATCCTTGTCTACACTCTTTGTTTAGAGCATGTTAATATCACATATATGGCCTACACCCCGGGTATGTTCGGGAGAAAATACCAAAACTGTGTAAAATGTAAAGATAATGAAATAGGCCCGTTTGAGATTAATATTGGAAATATATACATATTTAGAAATGGATTGTATAACCCTAAACTGGTTTCACTCTCTTTATCCTATGCGCACCCCTCCACCTACCTCCACCCTTCTCGCCGGGATACAGGATTCTTGGGCCTGTTAGGCGTTTAGTAAATTTCACAAAGAAGACTCAATTCTTACTGAATGTCCATAATCAAGTCTAATCATAATTAAGTCTATAATAGAACCTCTATACGTGACCAGGGCACTAATTGTCAACCAATCCATCCCTAAACACATGCCCTATTTCCTTAAACATATGTCCTCGATTCAAATGGTATAAAGTTAATAGCGATGCATGGTAATTATATACCATCATTCTAAAAGAAACAACATTTCAACAACAATGTACAAACAGTGGGGACTCCCCACCTTTGATGGAGTGCATCCTTTGGCATTGTTTTCAGTGCGGCATCCGAGGCATTCTGATAACTTTTTACTTCGATCTCAATACATTATGGTGATTTATGGCACCCTCCTCTGATTTCCGCTGCCAGATCTGAAACTGGTCCTACATGCATTACATGTAGTATTTATGATACACAAACACCACATACTTGTGTATCATTAGCCCGGTACAGCTGTCATATTTCAGGAGAGTACTGATACACTGAAGGGTGAAGGGAGTCAGAGCAGAGACATATTGGCCTTTTGGTGGTCTTGATGTCTGTGAGTAACCATTGTGCGTGGTGGTTGCCAAATGGGACATCTGACTGAATGTTAGTCCCTCCTGATGATATGACCATGGCCCCTGCCACATGTTGGCCCGCTGCCCACCCATTGCTGCCCCCCTGCTGCCCACTGGGCACACACACACACATACACTCACACACACACACACACACACACACACACACACACACACACACACACACAAGGAGAATATGTTGTTGTTATCTCGACAAAACATCATCATTTAGCTCCACGCTTCCGGTTCGTGACAAACGCTCCAAAACGCGCACCTGTCGCGCATACGTCACTGCTGACGTCACACCACACGTCAGCCAATCACGTCAGCCGTTATCAGCTGACGGGCCCGCGAGTCTCAGATCTGGCCAGGGTTTATCAGTGAGTGAGGAGAGACATATTTCGCGCGTAATTATGCGGTAAGATGGATGGGACTGAGGCTGGGACGTCCATTGCCGCGCGGTCAACGCCTCCTTGAGTGTTCCCTGATTATTAATGCCTTTTAGAAACCCGCCATGGGAAAAATCACCAACCTGAGATAATGGATGGAGCTGTTAGAATGGCGTCAAAATAAGGGGGCCGGGGGATTCCCCCCCCCCCCCCACACACACACACATTATTGCTGGCCCCAAAAAAAATCAGCAGCTTCAAATTTTACTCAATCAAGTATAAAAACTGTCTTGACTTTTCAGCATGGAAAAATATCCAACTTTTCAGCATGCAACAATTGCTAAGCTTTGACTTTTCACTCTGGAAAAATGTCAAAGTCTGACTTTTTGGCGTATAACAATGGCTAAGCCTTGACTTTCCACCACGGATAAATGTCAAAGTCTGACCTTTTAACACATGACAATGGCAAAGCCTTGACTTTTCACAGACTTTTCACCGATTTACGGTGGATCTAGTCGAACAGGCAAATGCCAAATTCTGACTTTATACCCGTGTAAGAAAAAGGTCAGCAATTTTTCAGTTCGCCCCCTCCCCCTACTATCAAAATATTCTGACACCCCTGAGTTACAACAGCAGGCACCGCTAGGCTGACATATAGTGAAATTGGTATACATGTACGTTATTTTATTTAGGACAAGTTTTGGATAGAAATTGCTAATTCTTGACATTAACTATCAAACGTTTATCTCAACCTTTTCTTGACATTCACTATCAAACGTTTATCTCAACTTTTTCTTGACATTCACTATCAAACGTTTATCTCAACTTTTTCTTGACATTCACTATCAAACGTTTATCTCAACTTTTTCTTGACATTCACTATCAAACGTTTATCTCAACTTTATGTGTCCTGTAAAAAACCTGACCGGAAGTGAAATATACCCGCATATTTCGTGATACACTATAGACACCTACCATTGACTCCATGAACTAACCTATCGGGCTTAGTTTATATGGAGAACTCCACGATGTCCATCGTAGTCAACATTGACCCTGAAGCCACTGAGATGGCTTCGGGGAGACCACCATGGCTTCAGATTCCTATCCCACACAGATCTCCCAGAACACAGTGTAAATATAAAACACCATCTGTGATGACGTGCACAGAACAGATGCACACAGCCCATCTCACCCCCTGCTAACATCCAGCATGGCGTCAGACAGTTAGTGGGGATTATTTTAACGGTCCGCCAGTCCCGTTTGACTGCGGCCAGGGGAGGTGTCGGAGCCGGTTCAGCTGATACATGGCACACGTAAACACAGATTGGTTACATCATACGGGGCGGGCGGGGCGGGCGGGGGGCCCCGGGGGGCCGGGCGGGGTCCGGGGCGCGGCCCGGGGGGAGCGCGGCCGCCCCGGGCACTTCAAAGCGCCGCCCGTGTAAGGGGATCAGCCGTGGAGGCCCTTATCGCCCCGCGGGAAGCCAAACAATGACCGTTGCCGCCCCAGAGGTCAAGGCAGGGGGTTGGAGCACTGACTTGTGGCTCGTCCGGGATGCTCAAAGATGACTGAGGAATTCGACTGGCAACTGAGGAGGGCTTACTCCAACTACTCAAATCAGATATGATTTTTTTTGTGTGTGTGATTCTTGTGAGCGAATTGTTTGTTTACTCAAACCCCTCAGATAAGAATTTTGTTTGTTTGTAATTCTTATGAGCAGATAGTTTGTTTACAATGGTGTATGGAGTTGATCAGTATGTGTGATGTGATCAAAATGTAAATATAGGTTTCATCCGAAGGGGTTGCAGCTAAGAGCGAGGTATGAACTTCTTCACAACATTAAACCTGCTCAAGTCTCTGATTATGAACATTCAGTAAATGATTAATCACAATCGGAATAAAGTTTATTTTAGTATGTATCCTTCTCTGACTGGCCCATGAATCACAGTCATTTATCCCAGCGAGGAGGGTAGCCATAGGATGCAGGGACTGGAGCCAGTCTATCACAACATGTGCGAGTACTAATAAAGGACATTTGAACTAGTGAATGTTTTCTAGTGTTGTTTCAATTTCTCTATTTGGGAAAAATAAGTGCACTTTCCTTTGGCCTAACTTATCGTGATCGCTCTGTGGAACACTCTGCTCAGGGCATTACAATCAACACCATTGCCCCCAAGTGTGAACAGGGAACTATCCCTTAGTGCAGCATCCAGATGTATCGCCAGTCAGTCTGCAGCTAGTGGTCATTGCAGTAACACCCATAATAAAGCTTGTAACAGGACGAAGTCTTGGAGTCACTCATTTACATTACTATCCACACACGATATTAACACTGGTGGAGAACTCCTAAGACACTCAGTACGATCTCCCACAAGCATGTTAGCGAGAAATACCCACTGAAGCCGGCAACCCAGCTCAAAAGGTTATATATCCATTGATACTAATACATAGTAATAGTATCAAGCATACATTGACAGGATAAGGTCATCCAAGTATACATGGAAAATTACTATAAGAACTTATTTTGATACTAATTCCGTATACTAGAGATTTATGTTTACATTCACAACAACGTCTTTGGTGATTACAACAGCGTGCATCTTTGTCTCCTGTGGGAATACCCTTTCTCCTAAGGAGCCAGATTAGCATGTCTTAGGAGTGGTAAACAAATGCCTGATGTGTATGGACTACTTCATTGTTGAGACTGCCCTGGCCTAACTCCCTCCTCCACCCTAACCACGCACTCCCAGGGTAACAAGACCCGGGACAGGCAGACGGGATCTCTCAGAAACAAATCGCCGTGACGCTGGACACCTGTGCCTCGTTTGTGTACCCCCAGATCGCTTTTAAAACTTCTTTATCGCCTGTGGGATCGTGGTTGGGACCCTGCGTGAACTGCCTCTCCTGTCAGCCGTCTACACTCACCCCGTCATCATAGTCCCTCTTAGACCAGCCTCAGTCCCTGTGTCCTTCCCTTCAGCCTCTGTCTCCCTGTCAGAATCCCTAATACACAACCTCAGCCACTGGACACATTCCTGGGCCAGTCAGGGGAAGGTTGCACCTGCTATGTACATGTACTTTATCCTAATTTTGTTTGATCATTCAATGAATGTTCATAATCAAAGACTTGAACAAGTTTATCCCCTTCTGACAAGACCATTCTGAGAAGACCATCCCGATAGGACTGTCTGAAAAGACCATCGTGATAAGACTGTAACAACAGGATCATCCTGATACAAACATTTCGACAAGACCAGGCCGGTGAAACCATCCCAATTGGACCATCCTGAAAAGACCGACCTAAGAAGACCGTCACAAGAGGCCCATCCTGTCACCACTGTCTAGTCAAAATCAACCCAAAATGGCTGTCCTCACATGGCTGTCCTGAAAAGACTATTCACAACAAGATCGTCGCAACAAGACCATTGCCATCTGACTATTACGACTAAACTGTACCAACAAGAGTCACAACAAGACCATCATGCCAAGACTGTGACACATAGACTGTCACAACAAAACTGTCATGACAAGACTGTCATAACAAGATTATCATGACAAGACCATCATAACAAGACTGTCATGACAAGACTGTTAGAACAAGAATGCCATGAAAAGATCATCATGACAAGACCATTATGAGAAGACCATCATGACAAGACCATCATAACTAGATTGTCATGAGAAGACTGTCATAAAAGGATTGTCATAACAAGACCATAACACCAAGACCATCATGCCATGATTGTCATGAGAAGACTGTCATAACAAGACTGTCATGACAAGACCATCATAACAAGACTGTCATGACAAGCCGGAGGTCCGTCCTGCAAGACCAGTAAAATCTACACTGTCCGTCCGCTTGGTCCACGGCCAGAAGCAGGTCCATCCTAAAGTCAACTCGAAAGTTTACCATGGCAACTAAATATCAAGCGGCGGTGTACTTCAAAGGGGCCTGGATGGACGTTATGTGCCCGGTTCTGACGTGAAAAATAGCGTGGAAGTGGGGCAGGTCAGACGAGATGTCGGCCGGGTCAGAGCGAGGTTACTCCGCCCCCTACACCCGCCGACTCCGGCCTCCGTGCAGCGGTGAGGGCGGCGGGTGGACGGTCGTCAAGGGTGGAAGGGTGGCTGAGTGTACAACAAGGGGAGAGTGGTGGGGCAGGAGCAATGGGAGTAAAAAGAGGGATATTTTACACACAAGTATATGTATATTTTTTGTATCTATATATGCAAAAATGATGGGAAATTGGAAGGGATTTGGGTAGGACATATGTAGGTGATATACACACCTGAGTACATCTGCATGTGCATACACACATTTATCTCACCCCTGCTATTTTTCCATATAGACTTAACATTGGGAACTCGTATCCAACGCCCATTGAGTATTTAGAAAAAGTACTCAATGGGGGATTATATCACAAATGTTAGCCCAGTTAGTCAATGTGAAGGGTGACATAAATTCAGAAACCTACCTCGTTTTAATCGCTTCACAAGGCGAAGCCGCGTGAATTACTACGCGATTCAAACTCGATGGGATACAAGCTCTGACCCTAAACTCTCATAGGTTTCCTCTATAATATCACTTGGTGGACTCATACTTGTATTTCTTTGGTTCAGTATCTTTCAGAGCAACACCCATTGAATGAGTGATACACGAACTCTCCCAACCAATGACAACGCCTCAGTGGCCACCATCACCTCCCATAGAAACACAAAGCCTGCGGTTTATTCCTCGCCCATGGTGGGAGTTGCAGGTTACTAACTTACTTGTAGCACATTTGGCAGGCGGCGGGTGGCTGCATGGCGCCTTTCCGCTGGGGTAGGCCCGCTAATCACGACAGGCCCACTCGGGGTGGTTCGGGCACAAAAGGCTGAGCTGCTGGGCCCTGTCTGTGGCTGGCCTCCCGCCAACTGCACGCGTGCCAGGTCTCACTACACTAACTCCGTCAAGTCGGTAGTCTGTAGTCTCAGGTCTCACTACACTAACTCTGTCAAGTCTCAGGTCTCACTACACTAACAGTATCAAGTCTGTAGTCTCAGGTCTCACTACACTAACTCCGTCAAGTCTGTAGTCTGTAGTCTCAGGTCTCACTACACTAACTCTGTCAAGTCTGTAGTCTCAGGTCTCACTACACTAACTCCGTCAAGTCTGTAGTCTGTAGTCTCAGGTCTCACTTCACTAACTCTGTCAAGTCTCAGATCTCACTACACTAACTCTGTCAAGTCTGTAGTCTCAGGTCTCACTACACTAACTCTGGCAAGTCTCAGGTCTCACTACACTACCTCCGTCAAGTCTGTAGTCTCAGGTCTCACTACACTAACTCTGGCAAGTCTCAGGTCTCACTACACTAACTCCGTCAAGTCTGTAGTCTGTAGTCTCAGGTCTCACTACACTAACTCTGGCAAGTCTCAGGTCTCACTACACTAACTCCGTCAAGTCTGTAGTCCCAGGTCTCACTACACTAACTCTGGCAAGTCTCAGGTCTCACTACACTAACTCCGTCAAGTCTGTAGTCTGTAGTCTCAGGTCTCACTACACTAACTCTGGCAAGTCTCAGGTCTCACTACACTAACTCCGTCAAGTCTGTAGTCTCAGGTCTCACTACACTAACTCCGTCAAGTATCAGGTCTCACTACACTAACTCCGTCAAGTCTGTAGTCTGTAGTCTCAGGTCTCACTACACTAACTCTGTCAAGTCTCAGGTCTCACTACACTAACTCTGTCAAGTCTGTAGTCTCAGGTCTCACTACACTAACTCTGTCAAGTCTGTAGTCTGTAGTCTCAGGTCTCACTACACTAGCTCTGTCAAGTCTGGATTCTCACGTCTCACTACACTAAATCCACCAAGTCTCAGGTCTCACTACACTAACTCTGCCAAGTCTGTAGTCTCAGGTCTCACTACACTAACTCTGTCAAGTCTGTATCTCAGGTCTCACTACACTAACTCTGCCAAGTCTGTATTCTCAGGTCTCACTACACTAACTCTGCCAAGTCTGTAGTCTCAGGTCTCACTACACTAACTCCATCAAGTCTCAGGTTTCACTACACTAGCTCCGTCAAGTCTGTAGTCTCGTGTCTCACTACACTAACTCTGTCAAGTCTGTAGTCTCGTGTCTCACTACACTAACTCCGTCAAACATGTTCTTGTCAATGGTCTAGTTATAAAGACTACAGGATTATGAAAAAGAGGGCCTAGGGTGTGAGGTTTCACAGCAACAACTATAAACAGGTAGACTGCCGTATGTGACATCTAGAGTCGCCTATAAACACACCTACTACATAGATCTAACGTGTTTTTTTCTGAGTTCCAAACATTTAACTTTTTATTTCCATATATATAAGGTGCTAAATCTTACACTCACTTTACAATACTGTATATTGAGAGAAGATTTATCTTCAATCGTATCCAAAGCCTATTCCCAGCTAGATACAACATTATAATCATATATGGTGACCCCCAAACAGTTTACTATGTTGTTATCCCATTGATAGAACACTATAATAGTCAATATCCTTATCAACGTGAAGTATATTCCCTTTAAAATATGCTATTACTTATACGCGTAATTATCATTACAATTTGACCAATAGCTAAATAACTATATATTAGCACCTCAATAGATAAGGCCTCAAAGGACACTATTATCAAGGGTTTTATAGCCGCTTAATAAATGCACAGATCTTGTAAGTCTTCTACAGATTATGAACGTCCTTAAACGTGAAGTAGGTGTATATCAAAACCTTCTTTGATGCCGCTTGTGAGAGATTAATTACAAACCAACAAATGGGGTCAGGTGGCTGGTAGGAGCGCATGGTAGGCAGTGCTACCGACGCATAATGGCCAGAGGTCAAGTCAGGGTGTCCTGGATAGAATGGTGGCCATATGGCTTGGTGAAATTGGCAAACATTAGACACGGCTACAATGTAGAAGGACTTAATAGATCACATGGATGGCAACCAGCTGGATACTGCGGCTTCTGTGCCGTTGAATATTTATGGGTTTTAACCTGGAAGGTTGTGTAGAGGAGAGCGCTTTAGAAGACTGAATCCTGTGAAGTGTATAACTGACAAATGCGGATCTTTCCATCACTAGATCAATTTTGACTTGAAAAGCGAGTTCTTAATGGACTGGCTGAATAATGACTCGCAAATGGAAGTTAATCAGATAGGTTTATTTAAATGTCTGACTCCTAATAAATAACTACCGACAGTTTTGTTGCTGGGTGGTTGGTTGGTGTATTGAGGAAATGTGTCTCTTTCTGCAGTACATATGACTCCTTCATCCTTCAATTGATTTAAATTGAGAGATTATAGAGTCTATGTATGATATTATCTAAACATATCTCATCCTCATTACCTTCATCTACTCTCCTCCCTACCCCCTTACACCCCAATCTAGTTGTAAGCTAGAAGTGGCAGCAGTGTTGCTGCGTAGCATTAAGTGTCATCTAATGTGTTGTAAAGATGAGAAAAATAACTGACTGAATAAATAATCTCTTTTTAACTCTACTGTGTGCTAACATTGATACATATACTTGTTCCTCACTCACGGCACTATACCTTGAGTCATCTCAGAGGTGTTGGGACCACACCATACAAATCCTAACATATTTATGTGAGCTGTAGTAAAAGTTTTTAACTGGAGCGTTTTAAAGGTTGCTGGTGTGAACTGGCCTACCATGGGTGGGGGTGTGAGCGTGTGTGAACTGTCACACTCACACAGTACCCCAGGAGATATATCCGTACCGCCCGGGGGGTTGGTTGATCTACACGCCCACTGACCAGCACCCCTCTGTCGTACCCTCTGCACGTAACGGGGTGCGATAGATGCCCCACTTGAGGCTTCAGGTGCGCCAAGAGGGGGTTATAGCACCGGGTGATGGACAACACTGAGGGAGAATTAATAGCACTGTCTGGCCGGGATCAGGAGGTCGATGCCCCGGGCAACGACCGAGCCAAGGCCGGGTAATGAGCGGGGAGGCCCCGGCTGACAGGGACATGTGTAAGGGTGCCATAGGGTCTGCTACGCAGGTTGGATGGTTTGGATTGATTTTATGTCCAGTTAACCATTACAGGTTCTTACCAGACATTCTCAAGGTTCTTTTACAACACAAAGGTGGTGATCGAATCTATGTGGTGAAATAAGGTAGAAATCTCACCCCTACACATTTACCGTGGTGAGAGTTCTTTTAATTCCCGCACCACATGGGCATGGTATGAGAAGGATTGGCCTTTGATATAGCTGTAAATCTACCAATGCGGGGGGTGAAGGAGAAGAGTGGGACTCGAACCCACAAAGTCCTAGAACCTTGGGGTTACAAGTCCAGTGCCTAAAGCCGGAGACACACCAAGCGAGTCAAGGTGGCGATCTTTGGAATCGCCAATACAAAATAGCATACATCTCCCACCGATAATATAGCGTATCAGAAGCAATAATCAAGGGAATTATGAAATGATAGCTCACATATACGCCATTTTGTGTTGGCGATTCCAGAAATCGCTGCCTTTCTCGCCTGGTGTGTCTCCGGCTTTAACCACTGAGCTAACTCCCCATCCCCACCCCCCTCTCCCCGCTACACGGGTACAACAAGAGGAGATCAGCCAGTGAGAGATGTTGGGGTACTACTAAACAGTAGAGTAACAAGTTCCCAGGGGAAAAAACCTCCTATGGATTCAGGGGGTAAAGGGGTGCATGTTGTGTAGGGGGCTACGCATGTCGGACCGTACACCCAATCTGTACGCTCGGCGAGCTCGGCATGGAGAGCTATGGGAGGTATGCTGCTGCCTGGCACCCTGAGTGAGCATGTGTTGGGAGAGTGGAGGAGTGGGGGGTTGGTCCGAGTCTGGTCTTCTTCACTGCCAACTTACCCCACCCGCCGACCCTCTCCTCCTGTTCACTCCACAACCCGCAGCAAACACCTCCACCCCCACGACCCCACTCTCACACCCCTATCTGCAACTCCAGCACCAGCACTTTTACTCCAGTGTTATGCTCCAGGTCCACAAGCGAGCCAGGAGGAACATTTAGCAGTGCACTTCCTTTATCGATCGTCGTTCGCCATTTCGCTCGTTGTTCAACACCCCAGCAGTTTACACAGGTTTACACCGACTCCCCTCACTGTCTCACCACTTGTCTTTTCACAAGTCTGCTTTATTTGTTTCTCTTTACTAGCCTCCTGAGTTTGTTTGTTTATCTGGAAAGTTTAACGTCCAATATATTCTATTAGACTTACTTTGGGTTTGACCGAATATATGTGGTGAATTAAGGTAGAAATATCACCCCTACACATTTACCGAGGTGAGTTTTTTTACTTCCCACACCACATAGACATGGTATGAGAAGGATTGGCCTTTGATATAGCGGTAAATCTACCACTGCTGGGAGAGGAGGAGAAAAGTAGCTGCAGTGGGACTCGAACCCACAAAGTGTTCATCTGTCGGAGCTTTAGTCATATCAGTTGCGCTTAAACAACTTTCGATGCCATTGAAGCATTGGTGCACTTTTCTGGATTGATACTGTATTTTCTTTGGTTTTTAGATGTCTTTTCTTCTACGGGTAAATCTAATGGGTGTCATTTCTTTCCTATAACTAAACCTCATGGTAATAGTCAATAGGTATCAGTACACTTAGTTGACATATGACTTTCGTTTCGTTTGAAGAAATTTCAACATCATTAGTTAAGTATTTAGATTTAGTTTTGTGTTTGTTTTGGTAGTTTAACGTCCAATTTGTTCAATTAGACTTTTTAGATTTAGTCATTGGATCTCTGTATTTTCTCACATGAATAACGACATACGTCAGGAGGAATAGCATCAACTGTGGCAGGCACATTACCTTACTACTGATCCATACGCCACTGTCTGAGAACAGAATGAGCGTGTCAAGTAAAATTACCACTGGTCCATCACCATTAGGTTCACCCGTAGAAAAGAAATGACATCTAAAAACCGAAGACGACACAACAGCAATCCGGAAAAGTACAGCAATCTTCCACTTACATTGTGTGAATTGGTGTTTGGGAGAATGACAGAGACAACAATTTCAACTTAGACTAATGCAATTTGAACTGGGGCTATTAAGTTTCTGACAGGGAATATCGTGAGAATTGTCATTTTTTCCTTCAAAGGCTATAGTAAAGGAGAGTAGAAGTAGCCTTGTTATTTCCCCCTTTGGAAGTGATTACCTATGGCACATGGTCCATGTATCGTGCTGGGAATTGTCAATCCTGTGTCAAACAAAATGAAAAACAGGGTTCTTTTCCACTGTCGACAACGCACTGTAAATTCCAGCATACCGACATGTAGACTAGGTTATGGTTCATTTTAGAACGAACACAATATCCACTATAGATATTACCGGAATTATTTCACTAGGTATTTCCGTGCCTAGCATTGTAAATTCATAAAGTATGGCCCCTGAACACTGTGAGGCTTCATGTATGGTCTCGCTTCGCTGCGCAAAATATGGCCATGGTAACTAACAACAGCAGGATGCCAGCCAAGACAACATTCGGCTTTGTTGATTTGTTTATAAGCTATGATCATAACTAGAATTTCTGTTATTATTTAATATTTGAGATAAGGGAAATTCAATTGGTGACAACCGATAGATTTTTTTTATATACATAAGTGTTTTTGTCATTTTGAATGTTTTCTCATTTCATAAATTGCAAAGTATGACAGAGCTTAGTTATTCTAACTGTCTTCCTCTAAACTCTAGTCAGTACTAAAATTAACATTGTTCTTATAGCATATGAGATTAGGGAAAATCATGATTTATATATACTTCTAAAACCTAAGATAGTCATAACTTGAATAATCGTCATGGCACTGACCACTACATCTGCTGTGAAGCCACATTTTGAGCGAAACATCATGAAGCCCATCATCTACCCACTCCAGTGTCTTCTTATCAACGCCGTTCTTGACCATCTATCACTGTATCGAAGTTGAAGCCTACCTCTTATGGGCTGGTTCCACCAACACGATGGATTTGCCGTGTTATATCTTGGTATATCTTGTTGTATCTCGATATGTCTTACCTCCTTTGTCACGACACGTCATGCACAATGGTTTGTGTATTTTTTGGCGATGATGAATGTCTATTCTGGTGCTCCACCACCACAAGACTTCGCCATCTATTGCCGACATATCGTGGCATATTGTCATCTATCGCGGCAACAGCACGGCAAAGATGCTTAACCAAATAGTAGGTTTGTGGCAAAAATGCACAGGGCTACTCGAAACCTAGCAAGATTTAGCCAGACAACCGAATCATAACAAATCTCGCTATGTTGTGTGTGTCGGTGGAAGCAGCACTTTAATATTGTGACATCTCTATCATAATCAGAGTCACTACTTACTTCAGGAGGCGCGATCTCGTCCACATTCCGGGCACTGGTGGCGGTGGCTTCCGGCAGTAGCACTCAGACACACATGTGTCAGGGCCTGAAGGCTAGGCACCTCTCACCCTACTGACCTAATTAACCTCTGGCCCTGGTCATGGGGGGAGGTCCCACGCCTGCTGTATGCATCACGTCCATTACCAGCAGCGCCCCCTACATCGCAACCCCCTAACTAAACAAACAGCGCCACTTGCTAGCAAAATAGAGAGAGCGGAATGAATGTCTTGAAGATTTTTGTATGCTTGTGGAAATTGTTAAGAATGAATATTGCGAGCCCTAAATTCCTTCTCGTAATCTGGGGTAAGGAGAATGATGACACATTATGCATGTCAGGTGTACATACAAAATTGTATGTGACAATTTATATACATATATATATATATTATATATATATATATATATATATATATATATATATATATATATATATATACGTATATAAATGTATATATAAATATGTGTATGTATATATATATATATATGTATATATATATATATATATATATATATATATATATATATATATTTCATACTTATATTTGTAATTGGTGATGAAGATCTTGTTCCCTCTGTCTAACTGTCTTTTCAATATATGTATATCTTCCCATATATCTTCAAACTCCGAACGATAAATAACTGTAAAGATCGTTAAAAAAACTACATGTATTTTAACAGGGAACGGTAGGTACACAGGTCTTACACTATATATTACTTGGCTGGTAAGAACTGGTATAGAATAGCAAGGTACTTAACACATACTTAATGGCTAACCAGTGCGCAGAGGACTTCGCTGCTACACTACGGTATTATTGGCAATAAGAAGAGGCAGTGAAGTCACTTGGGGACTGCTCTGTCAGTCCCACAGTCCCAGAAGGCCAATTAGAGTGAAATCCACTCAAAGGAAGCAGAGTCCGTTTACAGCTGAACTTCGCAAATAAAAATATCGTTTAAAAGAGTCTAGCGTTCCCACATAATGAGGTTGTCGTACTTTTTAAAAGTTTCTTTCCTGTTTTCTTTATAAATAGAACCTCAGCTTTCTGTCGGGCCCAACATTCACGTAGGGGCAAGCAAGAAAGTACGGAATCCAGACACACAGAATTGCACAAGTACAGTCACTAATATTAATGTAACGTGTAGCCAATGTGCTTCCGCTTCCGAAGTTCCTTCGGGATAATATGTCCAAGAGAACAACATTTGGATAATCCAATATGCATCAGAAAAATAGAGAGAGAGAGCGCTAAAAAGAAAGTGAACGACAGAAAGTGTGAGAGACACACAGACAGACAAAGCCAATAAAACCATTGCTAAACCTCTATAGGACATGAGGAGAGAATATTTTACCCAAGACATACCCAATTGATATTGGCTGGTTTCATATACAAACGGCCATGTGCCCCAAAGAGGTGACCCGTAGTAATATCCGAGCATGAGCAAGGATATCACATAGAATGAACAACAAGGCTATACGTTTATGTTGACAAGATTGTATAGTAATCATCTCACCCCTATTTTCCCCCATAGACTTAACATTGGGAACTCGTACTCAACGCCCATAGAGTATTGTATATAAACACTAAAAGAAACTACGACATACGGGACATAATCCATGGAGAAATGCCTGCAATACTCGTAGGGGCCTGGAGAACAAGTTCTCAATGCTACGCCTGCGGGAGAAAACTACCAGGGGTGAGATAAAGAGATAACGTTGTGAAGCGGGCGCGTCTTACTTTTAGGATGATGAGATCCATGCTCCGCGCTCTGCTCACGTCGACATGGCCGCCTCTCTCCGTGCTCCACACGGGGACGACGCCGCTACGAGCTGCTCACTGCCATCCACGAGCAGCTCACACGTACTCCTCAGACCTGCTCCTCACTGCTCCACTCCCACCACCACACTGAGGGGGATCCAACTCAACTCAAACACCACCAACCTCAGCCTCAGCCCCGGCCACGGCCACACCTCCCTGCCTGCCCTGCTTCATACACAACCCAGGTTACAACTTCCACTGCTGGATGTTGTGGTGGTACCTCCAGTAGGCCTAACTCGTGCCTGTGCTTGGTGAGCTACAGGGAAAGGTTGTGATTGGTGATGAGGTTGGGGTAAACGTTGTTGGGAGGTTCACTAGTACAGCAGCAGTCGCACTCTAAGATGTACACCGTACACATTCTTACAAACTCCAGTGGTGGTAAAACTTCCAAACGTTTGCTTCCAGTATTGGTCGGTTAATCCACAGAGTAGATCCACTGAATTTCCTCCAGGGAGAGATAGCTCAGCACTGCCGCTTGGCCAGAAGGGAGCGGTCAGGGACTAGTTATAGTATAGACTTCCTGGGTGCATGTATGCAGTGCCTACACCAGGAGGCCGCCGTGGAGGAACCGGTGTATTGATACAGATGCTAGCTGGGCCGGCTGGAGGCCTGGATCAGCTTTGGGGTGCAGGAGGAAGGGGTGCAGGAGCAAGGAGGGGGTGATGAACTTCTCCAGCTAGCTACAGTGCCAGCCACGACCCGATCAGCCACAGTTGAGAGGTGAGACAACCTGGTTTAGCACGGGCTCGCTATGCATCTGGCAGTACAGACAGATTACACTGGCAACAATCGCTAGTTCGTCTGTACCACCAATGACCTGTTCCCGTGCTTAATCTCTCCCCTGCAGACTTCCCTCGTCTGCTGGTATTAAGGGAATTTAGAGGGAAAGACGCCAAGTAGATGGGAATCTTTCTCACAGTGTAAACTCCACGTCACTGTTTATACGTTCCCCAACCGTCAACTGGATTGAGTGAGTGAGGTCCCAGGGGGTCCCCGTGAGGGTGTTTCAATGAGGGAAATCTAAGGTGTGAGGTCATGAACTGCTAAACGATATTAGCAAGTTCTATATGTTATCCCTTTTAACTCCTATACTCAGAAAGGTGTGGTTTAAACATACCCTGTCATATTTAAGCACCGCTTTCCCGCAGTATCTTAATCCTCACTCCTTTGATCAGGGATTATCCTTTTACGATGTTATCCCAACACGGCGATTATCCCACAGGATGCGGGCCACATCTGTGGGATTATAATCCCTGAGGTAAACACGCTAGACGTGCCGGACTTCCTTATGGCTCTCTCTCTCTCTCTCCGGGTGCTCAGTGGTAATCCGTGAGGCCCCACACACACTCACACACAGTCATATGGCGAGTCGGTCACTTCTCAACTAATGTTGTTTGAAACTAGATGCACTGACCTTTAAAATACAGTGAATCTGATATCACTTTAGGCGCGTGATTTTCAACTATCCAGGGATGTTTTGATCTCAGGAGCAGTCATTAGTGATTGATATTAATAGATTCCTCGTGATTTTCGCTCGTGTTGATACTAACGTCCATGACTGAGTGATTACTGTGGGTATGTTCTGGTTGTTGTTATTATTATTATTAGTGTATCCAGGATGACTGTAGATCCTATATCAGCACCATGAAAGACACCAAAAACAGATACTAACGTAATCTGCTCTCATTGAACCCGGAAACCTAAGTGCGAGTTTGAAAATCCTCAACTTGGCGGGTCTGGGTCATTGCCAAGCAAACACAGCTCCAAAAGCATCTGTGAAAAAGCAGCAATGTCCGGGGTTCACGAGGGAGCGTATACCTCCCACACCGCCGGCCCTCTCCCCTGCTGTGACCGCGGTGGCGGCGGTGACGGCGGGCAGCGGGGGCACTGCGGTCGGTATGTCGGGGTTATAGCCCCACGTTGAAGCCAGCCAAGCAAGCAGGCAGCTGAGCAGGCCACCAGTCCATCCACGGACGTAGCGGGGGAACCTTCAGTACCTCTCTCCGTACGCCAGCCACCCCGCCTCAGGCCAGACACACGCCGCCGACATACACGTCTCCACGACGGTGGAAAAGTTCACCTCTTTGACTTTTTCCTCTTCTCTTCAACTTGGGCGGTCCCAGCCACTGGATGCTCAAGCGGTTGTACTTGCTTTACCCACGAGCTGGGCCAGTTACCAGCGAATTGTTGGGCAGACGACTTTCCGACGAGCGCCTTCAAGTTGCGCGCGTCCACATGACTGGCTGGCTGGTCGTCGGTGTGCTGGGTGGTGGTGGCGGTGGTGTTTTGGCAGTGGTGGGAGAAGAGGGAAGAGTGAGCGAAGGAGTCGGTGCGTGTGTGTGTGTGTGTGTGTGTGCTGGTGGTGGTGGTGGTGGTGTGGTCGCGGTGGGGAGAGGGTCCGTTATAGTGCTATACTCTGTACGCGAGTAAGTTGTCCGATTTCAGTAAGTCTACATCGACATGCCGACTCTGCCTCATTTTTCACGGCTAATCCGTCGGGACAGTGTGAATCGGTGATAAATCTGTCGATATATCTCACCCCTGGTATTATTGTTCCATAGATTTAATATTGGGAACTCATTCTCCATGCCCCTACGAGTATTGCAGTCTGTTCTCCATGGTGTATATATCCTGTGATATGTATGCTATGTGATATTCACTCGGCTGTCGCCTTGTTCATATCACTCTGCATCAAACTCGTAGAGAACGAAGAATTTGACCAAAAATTATTGGTTTCTTTTTCAGTACACACTTCACCAACCAGATCACGCCGGTCAGCATCTGCGATATATGCCGATGACTTTAACACGTTGCTGATCTTATTATTGAACTTGAGAAGCACTCTCAGAAATACTGCTTAGGTTATATAGACTTTCGGCATTCTGCAAAACCTATCCATTTACTATCTGCGTGCCAACTCTGTAACATTGATAGAGTAGAGAGGGCCAGTATCTTCGTGTGTTAGAAAGGTGGCTAGCTGACCTTGACCAATAACTGCAGACTGAAGTACCTCTGTGCAACAAGTATACTCGTTGCTCTGTGACCCACTGGTGCGGCACGCAGTTGGGCCCTCCATTCCAAAGGTAATTGTAGAAGTAGTTTAAAAAGGCTGCTACCAAAGCCGAAATGTTGTGAAAACTGCTTTTCTTAATAAAGCCATCACTAAAAACCGACTACTGACTGCTGTGGAGGTGTGGTTGTTTAAAATTTCTCTGAATTGTAGAAGTATTTGGTTGCCAAGTGGGTTACAGCAAATGACACAAGTATTATCATTATTGTTATTTTACTGTATACTGAAAATGGAAAGTTGGATTTCCACAGAAAAGTTGAAAACTGCCAAGTCTGTGCTCTGATATCATTATTAAAAAAGAAAATCTTCCTCATTCGGGGATTTTTTTTTGTGGTCGTGTTCACCGTGAGGTCAACCAGCCCCGTCTACTCCACATACCTAACAGTGATACCAGTCAAGCATCACGGGAACAGAGTATAGTTGTTGGTGTGGAGCGGGCCGGTGACCTGGTCCCGCTTCCCCGGGAGTCCGGCGGCCGGCGGCCGGTCGTCAGGCGGGGGCCCGGGGCAGGGCTGAGGTCAGTGCGCGGCCGTTCCGTGCCACCTCCTTCAATCAGGCAGCGCCGAGTGTGACACCAGCATAGAGCACACTAACACACACACACAGTCTGACGCTATGAGTGTGACACTAGCATAGCGCACACTCACACTCATGCACTGAGACTGTGAGAGTGACACTAGCATAGCGCACACTCACACTCATGCACTGAGACTGTGAGAGTGACACTAGCATAGCGCACACTCACACTCATGCACTGAGACTGTGAGAGTGACACTAGCATAGCGCACACTCACACTCATGCACTGAGACTGTGAGAGTGATACTAGCATAGTGCACACTTACACTCATGCACTGAGACTGTGAGAGTGACACTAGCATAGCGCACACTCACACTCATGCACTGAGACTGTGAGAGTGACACTGGCATAGCGCACACTCACACTCATGCACTGAGACTGTGAGAGTGACACTAGCATAGCGCACACTCACACTCATGCACTGAGACTGTGAGAGTGACACTAGCATAGCGCACACTCACACTCATGAACTGACGCTATGAGAGTGACACTAGCATAGCGCACACTCACACTCACACTCTGATGCTATGAGAGTGACACTAGCATAGCGCACACTCACACTCATGCACTGAAGCTATGAGAGTGACACTCACACTCACACTCATGCACTGAGACTGTGAGAGTGACACCAGCAAAGGGCACGCTATAAAAGGGCCTCTTCCACCAACACACAAGATTTTGCAAGATCTGTCGTGATTTAGTTATCTTGTTAAGTCTTGCTAGATTTTGAAGAATCGCGTGCATATTTGCCGTGAAGCATTGGTCTGGTTAAGGACCTTCGCCGCAGTCTCGTTGCGATATGCCCTGGTATGCCGCGATGTGTCGGCAATAGATCTTGAAGCTTCGAGGTGGTGGATCACCATATTATACACAAGACATCATGAAAAAGTACACATATGATCATGGGCGATGTGTCGCGATAAAGGAGGTAGGATATATCGTGACAATGTAAGATATAACAAGACATGCCAAGATGTAACACGGCGAATGCATGTGTTGGTGGAATCTTTACACACACATGCATGCACTGAGACCCCAGCATAGAGCACACTCACAAACTTACACAGAGACTGAGGGAAGGACACTAATATAAAGCACACTAAGGTGGGATTCACACAATGGGATTCATGCATCTCACAGGGTGTTTGTCTAAGACAAATCCAGCTGAGAGTCTGTATACGAACAGAATCTCCTCGTCTGAGATATAGGGTCTCATTTCCATGAGGAATTCTTTTCCCCTGCAATTGTTTTTGACATTTACCCCTTACAAGGAACGGAATCACATGAGATTTTGAACGCTGTGAGGTACATGAATCCCACCGTGTGAATTCCACTTTAAGTGGGATTCACACGATGGGATCCATATACCTCACATGGTGTTTTTCTGAGACAAATCCTGCTGAGATTCTGTACCCGAACACAATTTCTTCGTCTAAATTATAGGAATTTATTTCCCTGAGATATGTCTTCCTCTTTGTAATTGTTAAAGACATTTCCTCCTAAAACGGAACAAAATCGCATGAGATTTTGAGCCCTGTGAGGTACATGAATCCCATCGTGTGAATCCCACTTTACACTCATGTGTACACATAGCCTCAGTGTGTCACACACACACTCATATAGTCTGGGTGAGTGTGTGAGTGTGCTGGGGCCGGGGCGACAATCACATAGTCCCAGACACAGTCCATGAATAAATCTCTGCTGTTTGAGATTCAAGGCCACGTGTTGAGAGGATTTCACTCGCTTTTCAGTGCATTCCAATTGTCAGAAGTACCGTGATATAAGACCTTCATCATCATACAACGATGCACGAACTTCTATTAGGTAAGACGTATAACTGATGTTCGGGCCCACTGTGAATAAGTAAAATAAAATGGCTATTTCTCGTGATTTTCGACGGCCAATACAATGAAAATAACATGATTTTGGTAGAGTGAAAACTGGGCCATTATCTCACCCCGGTATTTTTCTCCATAGGCTTAACATTAGGAACTCGTACTCCACGTTCGTGAAGTTCGTGTACCCAATACTCAACGGCTAATTTGGTGATTCATTTCATGAATAAATAATGTCATATGGGGTGAGATAAAATCAGAAACCCACTCGATGAAAATAACTTGGTCCGTACTCTACCTCGTTTAACCGCAGAATAATTCCCTCAGCTTCACTTCGTTGATTACTCCGCAGTCAAACTCAATTGTACTCCCGGCTGAAAATACGGTGTTTTATTATCCACCTAATACAAAGTGTCCATAGAAAACACATAGGGAGTTTGTATGGACGTACCCGGCGCATACGGATATGTTGTATGCTCCGGGTGGCGCATACGGAAAAAATAGTGCGTATGGAAAAATAGTGCATAACTAAAACGAACTGATGTTGACATGCCACTTGCCCAGAGAAGGTGGATAATAAATACAATATAGACTGGTTTCAGATAAAAGCGGTTGTATGCTCCTCGGAGTTGTCTCTCCGCAATATCCTCGCATACGCTCGGATATCACTACGCGTCAACTCCTCGGAGCATACGGCCGCTTGTATCTGAAACCAGTCAATATTGTGTATTTATTTGCAGTGGAGTTCCACTACCGGCCTCAGTGGCTGGAGCAGCTCACAGAGCAGAACGACACCCCGTGTGAGCTGCTCTCCATGCCGGGGCTCTCGTGGTGAGCGTGTAACCGGGGACTCTGCACACATTGTCCCACGTGCTTGGACCGTCCACCGCCGGAGTCGCTTTACGCCACTCAGGGCATAACTAGGAGCAGATATGAGCTTCTGGACCTGCTCACACTGCTGACCTACTATTTCCATCAAGTCTGATTTATTATCTCATCCCGGTACTTTTCTCCGTAGGTTTATTCATATTCCATGGCCGTGAAGGTAGTGTACTCAGTACTCAACGGCTAATTGGGTGAATTGTTATACTGTTATGATTATATTAAGTTCTGATTATAATCCTCTTGGTATAGTTTAGAATAACTTTCTGTAATTAAGTTTACAGAGATCTGCATGTCACATATGTAAATTATTCACCCCTCATCTCCATTTCCGCGTGAACAACTGCTTTATATCAATAGGCAAGGCGCTATGCAGTTAGGGAACGACTGGACAAAATGGCTGAACTTTAGAAGCAGAGACCCTTTTCTATAACTCATACAAATGATACATGTTAAATAATATCTAAGTATGTTCACAAAGACAGTAGTATTAGCCATCCATAAGATCGTCCATACGTGTTGAATAAAGTTAACCCACATCGTCTCTGGGTTTCTATGGCATTCAGAAAAGGGTCTACATGTACGATCCTAGATTATTAAACGGACCCCTGTACACCTGGTTATACTGGCTACGCGTTACCATATATTTTGAGGGTTATGTTTAATAGTATTTAAGTATGTTCGCTAGTTTCAGCCATAAGTGTTGAATAAAGTTGAGCCACATCGTCCCTGTGACTCTATGGCATACGGTCTAGGGTCTACATGTAGCTCCTAGATTATTCAACAGGCCCCTGGTTATACTGGCTCCGCGTTAGCATATATTTTGAGAACTATATGGAGAGCAAAGTACGTGATTACGTTGGTTAAAAAGAAGACGACGACGACCCGGGGACTGGAGTGACCTTATTGGGACACGGGGCTGACTCAGTCCGGGCTCCAGACCGACAATAAAGCAGTTGATTAATTAGGTCGTTAGCTGATTACAATTAAAACAAAGCCCACACATGCAAACCACACTCAAACAAGGCCACAAGCACAAAGCACACACTGGTATTAGACACTACTGTCTAGGGCCAATTACGTTGACACCATTATTCACCGAGTGTGCATTATTTACAACTGTGGTATTGAGTGTGGTTCTGTGGGGGACTGGGGCTCGGACACAGGCACCACGCGACGCCCACCACCCCACGACACTGAGTCACAGTTTACTGAAAGTTTTGACCAAAATATGCAAAATATTCTATCGATTTTTCTCTCTTTAAAAAGAAATGACCAGTAACTGTCCATGGAAAGTGAGGTCAGAAATATTTATGCGAAAAGAAGGGAAAAAAACTCATTTAGGGGCTCACAATTCGTCTAGAATACATCAGGATAGATTTAGTTTTAGTCACATAACTTAGGAGTAAACTAAATTGCATTCATTTGCTTGTTAAATGATAAATCCACTTATATGAATATTCTTTTGCAAATGGTCGTGCAAATGGTCTGGCCATACATGATATATGTAATTGATCATACCAGTTGCTTGATGCTAATTTGCATGTTAAAACAACTAACATAAGTCAAGTATGTCTATCCTGAACTTAATTAGAATTCAAAATATGTTGAATTGGTCCATTAGCTCATAATAACAAACAGTTTGAGCAAACAATGGCACACGGATGTAGGATTGTGAATATTGGTGCGACAATGAATAACCACCATGTTGGCATTTGTTGATGCCCTTGAAACCCCCGCCGTTTTATGTTGGATACTTCCCAGAGGGATCCTCTGCTTGGAGAGTGTAATCCTGGATCTCGTGAACACCGGAATCTCGCGTGTACTCACGAGACGGTAACTTACGTGAGATTTGCTAACCTCGCGCCAAACAACAACAATGGCCAGACTTTTAAAACGAGTCCCCTCCACCAGCACACACTTTCTCCTAGACTGGCTCCAGTCCCTGCATCCTATGGCTACCCCTCCATTTATCTTATCCCTCCTCGCTGGGATATATATATATATATATATATATATATATATATATATATATATATATATATATATATATATATATATATATATATATATTTGATCGATGGGCCAGTCAGGGAAGGATATATATTATAATGACTGTTATTCTGATTTTCTTCAATCATTTAATGACTGTTCATAATCACAGACTTGAGCAAGTCTAACTCCCTCCTTTCTCTCAGCAGCTGGAGGAGGGGCCTTGCTAGAGTTGCGCAAGTCTTTGATTATAATTATTCATTAAATGATTCAACAAAATTTGGATAAACCTTCCCCTGACTGACCCAGGATTCTTGGGGTCTGTTTGATATTGAAGAAACGAAAATAGACCTTTTTTCCAATCTGCCAAAAGTGAAGCTGTTATGTATGACTCAATGTAATACTTTCAGTGACTAGTATCGAGTGTGGTTCAGAATTCATCTTACACTTATCACTGACTGATCTGCGAACATTTGTGATGTTATCTCCCATTGAGATTTTTTATACAATACTCCATGGGCGTTGAGTATGAGTTCCCAGTGCTAATTCTATGGGGAAAAATAGCGGGGATTAAATAATGGGACTGAAGCTAGTCTAGGGCCCTGGAGGTAGAGGACCCGGCCTGGCCTGAGGTCGCCGGCCAGCCCTGGAGTATGGGAAACATGCCTGACCACAAAGTCAGCCACCAGTTATATGCTCCAGACGTTTAGGGAGAGTTCATTATTTATGGCCGGGGGGTACAGTTTTTGCAATATGAATAAGCTTTTAAAAAGTTGTCCCATCCCCTGGGAATACCGAAAAGAAATTCACCCCCCCCCCCTCTCTCCTCCGCCTTGGAATGTTGAAAAAAAAGGTTGCCATAAAAAAAAGTCCCCCCCTCCCTCCATGAAATCTGTACCCCCCCCCCCAGGCATCAATAGTGAATGCTCCCTACGAGCGGCAGGCCCAGTGAGGAGAGTCAACACCATGTTTCTAATGTCATGTTTGGAAAGTGGACTTTCCCTTCTGTGTACGGACTGCGGCGGGGGTGGGGAGTGTAGGGAGGGGTGCTCATCGGGTTACTACTGCCCGGAATAGGTCGGGGGTGAATGTCACACACAAGGGCTTCAAGTCCATGAAGCCAGTGAATGCAGACATTTACGAGTTCACCCAAGGAGACCGCATCTATGAATGCTTACTATCTAGGGCAGCAGGCTTGAGAACGTACGTCTACGCATCTGGCTCCTTAGACAGACATCTCCAGACGAGAAATGTGACTTCAGCAAAGTTCATCAACACCATACAGCATTGTGTTTGTATTCCAACATTCAGCTTATAGCTTACGTGCAGATATAACCTCTAATACATACGCAATAGTAACTGGTTTCAGATACCAGTGGCCGTATACTCTGGGGAGTTGGCGCATACTGCATTTTGCATTGAGTTATCGAAGAAGAGACTAAATGACTGTTGATCTTCTCATGCACTAATTTGCACGCAAGGGACTATTTTCTCCCACAATGTCCCTTCTGTGAAGGACGGAGATTCAGATCACCTTGTAATCTCCACCTGGTGAATTACAAACTCCCTTAATAGTATGGAGGCTCCGTATTAGGTGGATAATAAAAGGTGGGTATAGTCTCTCATATTTCTTTATTCATAAGTTAATATATCAATGAATAAGTATATATATATATATATATATATATATATATATATATATATATATATATATATATATAGGGATGTTATCAAAGCAAGACTCATAAGCATTTGTATATGGCTATATAACACTGATAGAGGAGAACTAGCTTGAAACTGTTCAAAATATGATTTACTGGAACAGCACTAAGTTTGCTCACAGGAAGAAATATATGAAAAGAAAACTTTTCTCTTTCACTTCTTTTTCGAGTAACATTATTAAAAGATATTATCTTGAGAAGATAGTCTTTATTCAATTGCTAATGTGGCATAGAGGTATTATTATGCCTACTTAGGTCTATCATACTACACTTGTTAAGCATGTAAACTACATGCTATGGTTTGATCGTACTTATGTAAGTACATACTAGAACTTTCCTTGTCATCCTATCTCCAGATAAAGATGGTATTTATCAACGTATTACATGTATAAGTACTTCGGTTAAAAAACCTGCATAGCAGATGGCCACCTTTTTGTAACAGGCCCCTGAATAATGATATCTCAATAACATAGCAAATTATGCATGTACATGTAATACAAAAAATACCCAACACGCGTGGAACTGTGTCTATTGAGGGGAACTTTGCACTTACTTAAAACATTCCTGATCCGTTCTCTTGATTGATAGTAATTCTCCTGGAGGTGAAATAAATCGATGCTTAACGGGATGCACCCAAGTGACTCCAGTGTCTGAGACGGTATCACTGGAACATGGCATGCTACGCTACCCACCAATACATTCCTCCAGTGATTAACCCTTCCCACCACCGCTCCTCCAGTCAGACACATCAGCATAGACTCCAGTGCTACACTGACCCAAATTCCTCCCATAGTGGTAGAGTGTTGATTGGCAATGCACGAGGATATCTAATGGTTAATGCATAAACAACTACCCTGCTAATGTCCGTGATATATAACATCCTTAGGTCTTAAACTTTATGCGTTGAGTTTTAATGGTTTTTGTGGTTATTAATTAACATTGACGACTTATAGTAATGTCGTATTTGAATGGAAATGAAAATGGTATTTGGGTTAAGTACTTAATGCTGGTTTGGCCTAGAAGCAACCCTCCCCCGTATGTTAACAACACCCCCACCCACATATATACAGTAAATCTTCGTCACAGCAAACTTTCTGGACCCGGAGAAATTACTTTTTCTTATAACCTAGGTTAGTTATGTCCAAGTTTTGCATGGACAACTTTAGAACACTGTAGAAAACCCCATTAAACACTTTGTAAGCACATTGCTCCAACTTAGATGGTAAAAAGCTTCTAATTATGTTTTTTTTAAATTGCTTTTCAATTATATACATGATTTTATGTAGCATATACATAGCAAGACTAGAATAGATTATTTTTTGTTCTACCAAAATTTTGCTCATAAATACTTTGCTGTAACCGAGTTCTTGTACAAAGTAGAAAAGTATAGAAACAATGTGACTGGCAAAATTACTTTGTTGTAACCGAGCGTTTCTTATAATCAAGTTTGCTATAGCGTAGTTTTACTGTGTACATTATACACACATATCTGTATATATACAGATAGCCACACAGCCTAGTTAGGTCAATACAGTATTTTACTCCTCCAGCCCTCCCCTCCCCGCTATGCCAGTTAATCAGGTCAACCATATTCCCACTATATCATCAATTCTCTTCTCTTCTGTTACCATACCGTATCCAATCGGCCTGAGAAAAAAAAAAGTTCCTCACCCAAGAAGAACACAAACGACACGAACTAGTATGATTAAATAAATCACAATGTGTGTGTGTTATGTTTCTGTAACTTCTCGAGAACTGGCGAGTTCTCCTTTAAAGTACGGAGTCACTTAGTTTTGAGGCAACTTCTTCGGTAACAGGAAATCCCTGTGTGACTGTTTCGGGACGAGTTCTCCAGTATTCGAGTGAACTACGGGAGTTGGCTGCTACTTTTAAGAGCAGAATAGGGCGGTTAATACACTGGGGTTTCCTTGAAGACTGCATAGCGTGTACATGTGCGCTTCCACCTCACAAAGCACTCGGCTGACATTTTAGTCATTTATTACGCGGACCACCCAGGCCGAGAGACAAGGTGGAAAACCCCCATTAGATCCACCCCAGTGCACGAGGGCTGGAGAGCAGGAGGAAGGAGGGGGGAATGAGACGTGCGAGAGCATCGGGTGGTTCCGGTCTATCCAGGGTGTTGATGTGACGTCATATGACGTCACCCAGACGCTGTATACATCACGTCGTAACCAGCGCAACCTTAGATTATATGTCTAGTGTCCATGCCACATACCAGCAGATATAAAAGTCCCTCTAGAGATTAGACTTTTGGTTCGTAAGAGGGTGCACTAGATCTCAAGGGAAGTGATAAAGATCCACTTCCATATGTTCCTGTGCATTAATCTATCCAGGAATTTGTTTATCAAGAGAACCAAGAAATGGCGTATTTAAAGGAGGCATTATCTTTCGTGTCACTAGGTGTTGTGCAACTGCAAAATAGCAACCGTTGCAGTTCGAGTATACCATTGAAAGTCGCCATTTTCCTGTGACTGTATACTAGTTAATTACAATGTAAACAGCTATTGTTAATGAAGTACACTTAACCAGCTTAGCGGCTTAGAAAGGGGCTACAACAGAGCCGGTCTTGAAGGCAGACTTTGCCTGTGGGAATGAAACACTCTACGACGGTTGTTTTTCCTCAGCGGCATTTAGATCTGAAAATACCCATCACCCTAGACTCAGCATTAAGGCCTTGCGTCGCCTACTTTGTAGCCCAGCTTTATTCCATTGTTTTATCGAGTTAGTCTAATTCTCACCCCTGGTGGAGCTTACGGGAACTACCGCCTCGTTCTCGCTGTGCGGCGTTCTTCGCACGGCCCCTGTTCTCTTCTCTCAATCCTAATGAGCTTCCTGGCTGTACCTACTCTGCCTTTTGTCTTTGTGAAGTGAAACGGACATGCGTCTCAGAAGGCGTCGGGAAAATCAAATTAGCCTTGGGCGTTTGATCTTGACTTAAATGCTGACTGTGCTTAATTAAGGCGACTCTAAGTCGAAGGTCCAGAGACCGTATAGGTCGAGGTGCTCTGATGAACTGCCACAAATGTATTATTCATGGGGGCAGCTGGTGGGGAGAGAGAAATATATATAGAGAGAGGGCAACCTCTAGAGTTCAGTTATCTGAGGCAGGAATCTCTTGTGTTGTATACAGACAGACAGCTGCCTTGGGAGTAGATTCTATTTACATGTTGTATTGCAATGGTGCATGAACACGTTCACCCCTTGTTGCTTCCTATACATGTGGATCTATTCTATAGGGGACAGAGCCATTGTTAGTTCACGAAGCAGTCACTAGGTGGTCGGGGGACAAACCTGTATTCTGGCTCTTTGTTCTTACAAAATTCAACTGCCTTTCAATATTTTACCATGGTTCCCTTGACTCTCTACACCCATCCCAAAGTAGGATGACATAATAACTAAACCCAAGACATGATATTTCCCATATGGAACACTTTATATATATATATATGTGAGCAAGGCTAAAGTTGTGACATTTCCCAATTATCACTCACTTCTTTTCCACCTCCTTTAGTGAAGAACACCTATTTTTTCACCTCCTTTAGTGAAGAACACCTACTCGGAGGGCGTCATGGCCGCGCCCATGGATCATAGGCTATATGCCGTATACACGAGAATTTGAAGAGCACATTCTTCAATTAAATGAACGAAGGTTTATGTATATCCTTGCTTACAAATCCCTGAAAACTAGGAAGAAGCTCGGTAAAGTATTCTCCCTCATCTCCACTGGGGCGTGAACACTTGGTCTAAGTTGAAACATTTGACCTTCCATTCATTTCTGAGCTGATTCTCAGTGTATAATAATATGGCTGGATGAAGATGGAGGGAAATTTTACTTAAAAACTATCCCTACACAATTATCAAGTTGTCTACTAGTTGTGCGGAAGTATTAAACCAGGTATACATGTGGGATGCGTGTGATAAAAAAAACACGACCATGTAATTGTAGACAGCATTAAGACTTAACCCAGCCGTGTTGGGACAGGGCTGATTACGTGGAATTTACACGATGGGATTCATGTACATCACAGGGTTTAAAATCCCATGAGATTCCGTTCCTTTTTAGGGATAAATGTCGCCAACAATTGCAGTTAAAAGAACATGAACCAGGGAAATGGAACCCTACAATGTAGACGAAGAGATTGTGTTCGGGTACAGAATCTCAGCAGGATTTGTCTCAGTCAGACAAACACCCTGTGAGGTACATGAATCCCACCGTGTGAATCCTACTATATGTATACTGGCCAGGAAGAACCCTGCTTTTCAGCAGAGGTGAGATGCTCTCTCCCCTGAGGGATCGCAGTGGGGGACAGGACCAGTGAGAGAGGGCGGAGGGTGGCCTTCAGGGACCTGACCCCAGCCTGACCCTCCCATTGTAAGTCCGGTCCTGACACACATACATCTCGACACTCTATCAACTGGTGAACACCATCATCTGCCGTGTCTATACACCCACCCTTTAGTCATACAATCACGTCCGCCTTTCAGACCAGAAATCGTGTTATTCTAATGGTTTAAATCAGTTCGGAATAACACCAATAAGACCATGATGATGGGTAGTAAGATACTGCAACCGAAGGGCTACGCCGTTGGAGTAGTATTGGTATGATGGCATATAGTTCAATAAGTGCACGTAGTAGTATAAAGGGACCACCACATATAGATCTAGAAGGTGGAAGAGCATTACTATTGTAGTAGCAGCATTACATTTGTATTTATTAGATATCTAATCTACATACATAAGATCACAATATATGGCAGGAATATCATAAGTTATATCTACATAGGAATACTATAGAGGAAACCCATGAAAGTTTAGGGTCTGAGCTCGTATCCCATCGAGTTTGAATCACGTAGTAATTCACAAGGCGAAGCCGCGTGAATTGCTATGTGATTCAAATGAGATGGGATCGAGCTCTGACCCTAAACTTGAATGGGTTTCTGAATTTATCTCACCCTTAATATTGACTAATGGGCTAACATTTGTGACATTATCCCTCATTGGATATATTTCCTAAATATCTAATGGGTGTTAGATACGGGTTTCCAATGTTAAGTCTATGTAGAAAAAATATCTGTGGTGAGATAACATACGTTATATCTATCTATCTATCTATCTATCTATCTATATATATATATATATATATATATATATATATATATATATATATATATATAGATAGATATATATATAGGTGCGGAAATCATGCTACCAAAGAAAAACACATAGATTTAATTGATGGATTAAGTGGTTGAAATATACTACACGAACAAGAAGGAGTAATCGAGTTTCCTTAACTAGGAGCCCTACCTATATATCCTAGTGTCCCGGTGGAAGGAATCGATCCCTTTTATTATTATATACCTGTGGTAGTATATCCTACACATACTGCCCGCTCCTACCCATGTCGTATTTATACCCGTACGACACCTAGGTGACGTACGGGGTATGTATGTGGCGTACCACGGACTTGGAACACCTGGATTAGAAACAACCGGCCTCTGGCGTATCTATCTATGCCTCGGCATTGTTAGGGTTCCGATAACGGCCGCTAGACGGCACTAGCATCAATTCGCGTTAGTTCCACATTTTCCCACCATGATCGCCACAGTCGCTGCTAGTGGCATCAGCATAATCAGAACATTCATAAATATTGTTTACATTTGTCTACAAGCGTTCACCACACTTGGCACCATAATTCTGACTCTTCTGTATAGGTATATACTTGGACCTTTTGATAAAATAGTTTATTAAGGTCTGTTGAGGTGGAAGAAATGTCAAAATCTGGATTTCACATGTCAACACCACTTCAAAATATGCCAATTGTCCAGAACCCCCAGCCCACTTACTGCCATAAAATTTACTTAACTGCCGATTCCAGATATATACCTATATTGGACAGTTGGAATTAGGGTCCTAAGTGCACTAGATTTTTTAAAAGTTACGGCACATTTTGTCTTAGAATAGTTGGGGCCGGCAGGCAAATTTCCCTGATTTCCAGGCAGTCAGTCTTGGGAAACAATTATTTTCAATTCATTCCCATGCCCCTAGGCCTTAATAAAGTATTTGTCAGTCGATTCCAGGTATGTACCTACGTGGGACAGTTGGAATTAGGGTTCTAAAATCACTAGATTTTTTTAAAGTTACGGCACATTTTGTGTCAGTTTGGGTTGGGTCGGCAGTCAAAATTCCCTGATTTTCAAGGGAAGAATTCAGAAAATCCAGATTCTTAAATTGTTCCCATGCCCCTAGGCCTTAATAAAGTATTTGTCAGTCGATTCCAGATATATACCTACATGGGACAGTTGGAATTAGGGTCCTAAATGCACTAGATCTTTTTAAAGTTACGGCACATTTTGCCTTAGAATAGTTGGGGCCGGCAGGCAAATTTCCCTGATTTCCAGGCAGTCAGTCTTGGGAAACAATTATTTTCAATTCATTCCCATGCCCCTAGGCCTTAATAAAGTATTTGTCAGTCGATTCCAGGTATGTACCTACGTGGGACAGTTGGAATTAGGGTTCTAAGTTCATTAGATTTTTTTAAAGTTACGGCACATTTTGTGTCAGTTTGGGTTGGGTCGGCAGTCAAAATTCCCTGATTTTCAAGGAAAAAATCCAGAAAATCCAGATTCTTAATTTGTTCCCATGCTCCTAGGCCTTAATCAAGTATTTGTCAGTCGATTCCAGATATATACCTACATGGGGCAGTTGGAATTAGGGTCCTAAGTGCACTAGATTTTTTTAAAGTTACGGCACATTTTGTCTTAGAATAGTTGGGGCCGGCAGGCAAATTTCCCTGATTTCCAGGCAGTCAGTCTTGGGAAACAATTATTTTCAATTCATTCCCATGCCCCTAGGCCTTAATAAAGTATTTGTCAGTCGATTCCAGGTATGTACCTACATGGGACAGTTGGAATTAGGTCTCTTAGTTCACTAGATTTTTTTAGAGTTATGGCACATTTTTTGTCAGTTTGGGTTGGGTCGGCAGTCTAAATTCCCTGATTTTCAAGGGGAAAATTCAGAAAATCCAGATTCTTAAATTGTTCCCATGCTCCTAGGCCTTAATCAAGTATTTGTCAGTCGATACCAGATATATACCTACATGGGACAGTTGGAATTAGGGTCCTAAGTGCACTAGATTTCTTTAAAGTTACGGCACATTTTGTCTTAGAATAGTTGGGGCCGGCAGGCAAATTTCCCTGATTTCCAGGCAGTCAGTCTTGGGAAACAATTATTTTCAATTCATTCCCATGCCCCTAGGCCTTAATAAAGTATTTGTCAGTCGATTCCAGGTATGTACCTACATGGGACAGTTGGAATTAGGGTTCTAAGTTCACAAGATTTTTAAAAAGTTACGGCACATTTTGTGTCATTTTGGGTTAGATTGGCAGGCAAAATTCCCTGATTTTCAGGCAGGCTGTGACACAAAATGTGCCATAACTTTGAAAAAATCTAGTGAACTTAGAACCCTAATTCCAACTGTCCCACATAGGTACATACCTGGAATCGACTGACAAATACTTTATTAAGGTCTAGGGGCATGGGAATGTATTGAAAATAATTGTTTCCCAAGACTGACTGCCTGGAAATCAGGGAAATTTGCCTGCCGGCCCCAACTATTCTAGGACAAAATGTGCCGTAACTTTAAAAAAATCTAGTGCACTTAGGACCCTAATTCCAACTGTCCCAAGTAGGTATATATCTGGAATCGACTGACAAATACTTTATTAAGGCCTAGGGGCATGGGAACAATTTAAGAATCTGGATTTTCTGAATTTTTCCCTTGAAAATCAGGGAATTTTGACTGCCGACCCAACCCAAACTGACACAAAATGTGCCGTAACTTTAAAAAAATCTAGTGAACTTAGAACCCTAATTCCAACTGTCCCGCGTAGGTACATACCTGGAATCGACTGACAAATACTTTATTAAGGTCTAGGGGCATGGGAATGAATTGAAAATAATTGTTTCCCAAGACTGACTGCCTGGAAATCAGGGAAATTTGCCTGCCGGCCCCAACTATTCTAGGACAAAATGTGCCGTAACTTTAAAAAAATCTAGTGCACTTAGGACCCTAATTCCAACTGTCCCAAGTAGGTATATATCTGGAATCGACTGACAAATACTTTATTAAGGCCTAGGGGCATGGGAACAATTTAAGAATCTGGATTTTCTGAATTTTTCCCTTGAAAATCAGGGAATTTTGACTGCCGACCCAACCCAAACTGACACAAAATGTGCCGTAACTTAAAAAAAATCTAGTGAACTTAGAACCCTAATTCCAACTGTCCCACGTAGGTACATACCTGGAATCGACTGACAAATACTTTATTAAGGTCTAGGGGCATGGGAATGAATTGAAAATAATTGTTTCCCAAGACTGACTGCCTGGAAATCAGGGAAATTTGCCTGCCGGCCCCAACTATTCTAGGACAAAATGTGCCGTAACTTTAAAAAAATATAGTGCACTTAGGACCCTAATTTCAACTGTCCCAAGTAGGTATATATCTGGAATCGACTGACAAATACTTTATTAAGGCCTAGGGGCATGGGAACAATTTAAGAATCTGGATTTTCTGAATTTTTCCCTTGAAAATCAGGGAATTTTGACTGCCGACCCAACCCAAACTGACACAAAATGTGCCGTAACTTTAAAAAAATCTAGTGAACTTAGAACCCTAATTCCAACTATCCCACGTAGGTACATACCTGGAATCGACTGACAAATACTTTATTAAGGTCTAGGGGCATGGGAATGAATTGAAAATAATTGTTTCCCAAGACTGACTGCCTGGAAATCAGGGAAATTTGCCTGCCGGCCCCAACTATTCTAGGACAAAATGTGCCGTAACTTTAAAAAAATCTAGTGCACTTAGGACCCTAATTCCAACTGTCCCAATTAGGTATATATCTGGAATCGACTGACAAATACTTTATTAAGGCTTAGGGGCATGGGAACAATTTAAGAATCTGGATTTTCTGAATTTTTCCCTTGAAAATCAGGGAATTTTGACTGCCGACCCAACCCAAACTGACACAAAATGTGCCGTAACTTTTAAAAAATCTAGTGAACTTAGAACCCTAATTCCAACTGTCCCACGTAGGTACATACCTGGAATCGACTGACAAATACTTTATTAAGGTCTAGGGGCATGGGAATGAATTGAAAATAATTTTTTCCCAAGACTGACTGCCTGGAAATCAGGGAAATTTGCCTGCCGGCCCCAACTATTCTAGGACAAAATGTGCCGTAACTTTTTAAAAATCTAGTGCACTTAGGACCCTAATTCCAACTGTCCTAAGTAGGTATATATCTGGAATCGACTGACAAATACTTTATTAAGGCCTAGGGGCATGGGAACAATTTAAGAATCTGGATTTTCTGAATTTTTCCCTTGAAAATCAGGGAATTTTGACTGCCGACCAAACCCAAACTGACACAATGGGCAGTAATTTTTCCAAGCCTTACCTCGTAACTTTGGCTTATTCCCACCAGAACATAGTTTCCCTCTATTATAGCTAGGCCTGCCAATGTATTATTGTGTATACAGTTTGGGTATACCTGTATTATCTAAGATATATCTATGGCATCATTGAGGTGGTATGCATGTATGATACATCAATTTGGAGCCAGAATACCATAGAATATGATGCAACCGCTTTTATTTCTATGGAAATAATGTGCATGGCTATTATAAATTTATTATGTTTATACACTCAGTCCTCCAATGCTGAAGTATACGTTGCCAGGGGTATTTTTGGCCACATGCATTGCGTAACTAAGCAGATAAGGCGCATTGTGGACCAGTGGAAAAACAAAAAAAAACATCAGCAGCGCTACTTTCAACCCTGGTGGCTTAAAATGGAACTATCGCCAAATTTTTCCTAGCGGATCGTAGGGAAATTAGCGCTATACCCGCGAAATGCACTCAAGCGTAGCCGAGTCCAACAGATCGTTGAACAAACACGGGAATGGCCCGCGTTTCCTATCCATAGATATAAGTCCGTGGGCGTACGGATGTACGGCGGCAAAATCCAAATATTCCCCAAGTAGCAAAGTTAAAAATTGGATATTTTAAGGTATATAATAATAGAGAAACAGGCTGACTGTCTCCGTATCAGATGAACCTCTGCCTCCGGCATCGGTTCATCTGATCGCCGATTTTACCGCGTATTTTATCCGTACGGAGACAGTAAGCCTGTTTCTCTATAATACTAGGTACAGACTATGTATACACCTTAAAGTCAGCCCTGTCTCCAGCTGACCAGAGGCGACCAGAGGATTCACTCGGGGGTAAAGGTAAGGTAGGGGAGGGGTGGAGAGCGGATGTCACCTGGGTGCGAAGAACCTCCGAGGCCAGCCCGGCACTTGACCCGCCGACCGACGCGACACCTGGACGTCCGGGTCCACACTAAGGCCCGGACGGCCGTGTAGACGCCGGGCCGGGCGTTCGGGGAGTGGGAATAACAAGGACGTGCCAGGAATGTTCCTGTCGGCCCACCGTGTGCGCCAACTCCACTCAGTCGCCCTCACCGAGTGATGCTCTGTTTATACAGGGCTGTACTCGTCTGGCCACTCAAAGATTCCCCTCCTGACATTGCCAGCATATCTCTAATTTCCAATGGATTTTACACCCCTCACAGAAACACCAATGCGTCTTGACAACTCACCCGTAACTGACAGACTTATTTTCTCCTATCTTTTCCCATTATTTTCATTTCTTTTACTTGAATTGTTCATTTCCTCACGAGAAAGCCGGAGCATAGATGTCATGACTGATTACATGATTGCTGTTTAGGAAAAAGGCTAACCAGACATATTTCTGTCATCATATTGTTTATAATCCCCCGGCGGAAGTCTCCTATTGCTAATATCAATTGACTAGCGTGTCACAATGGTGATTTGGTGGGATTGTTCCAGATGTAGAACATAACTCCCGCTGTGTTTTATGTATGGCTAAGTATTACATGAGTTATAGGCTTGTGAGACAGGACTGATGCCTTGTTATTATTACACCCTGTGTTCGGAATGTAAGTGGCAGCCGTGGCGCTTCTGTGTCAACTATTTTTTTTTGTATTTCTTTTTCAATCAATAATACATATTTTTGGCCAATGGTTGTGTACTACACAAGGCCCTACAACCACAGTGGGTAATGATAGACACAACCTCACCCCTATCCACCCCCCCCCCCCCCCCCCCACACACACACACACACACACTCCCTCCCTCTCCAGCTTGCAGCTGACCTCAGCCTCGTTTTGAGTACCACTGGAGCACTCCAGGTCTCACTACACAAAATCTAGCCTTACAACAAATACCGGGGGCCCACTTTACTCCCTATCTCCTCATGGGACTCTTTAGTCCTGTAGTATTAGCTTATATTACAAACCCACAGTGTGCTGGCGACCCCGAGGGCAATCAATCCATGCTCCCTATCCTCGCTATGACGCGCATCTATCATTAAAGCGACTGTGATCCTGAGGTTAAATCATGTAGATGGGGGTGACTACTTCATTTTAGATTGTATGGTAAATACACCTGAAAAAACCCCTGATTTTACGATGATTTTAAGGTATCTGATATGCTTAATTTCAATATAGGGCAAACCCAGTTTAGTAGACAACCAGAATAGGGTTCTACTCACTATAACTGGGTACTACTTCGGTAGTCTTGGTAGATATACAGTCACCAGGTTCTAGTCACTTTAAAAGTCAGGTTCTCCAATAGTGTTACTATCAGTATGTGTGGATAGTAATGTAAATGAATGACTCCAAGACTTTGTCCTGTTATAAGCTTATTGCTGGTGTCACTCCAATGATCACTAGCTGATGACTGATTGGCGAGACATCTAGATGCAGCGCTATAAGGTAGATCTGTGTTCACGTGTGGGGGCAACAGTGTTAATCATAACTAAGAGATGCCCCTCCGGAGTGTTATGTGGACCTAGCATGATTAGTTCAGCCAAGGGAAAGTGCATGTATGTTCCCCAAATAGAGGAATTGGAAAGTAACAACATATCTTAAGAGATGATGCACATATGGAAACAGTGATAAATAACATGACAATGATTAGTTGCACTCGATCTAAATCCTCGGGGCGAAAATATTATCGTAGTCATCACAACCTTAAAAAGGTGTCGAGTTTACAATAAGAAATGATCAATGGGCGTAACATCCATGTTCAGCTGCATCATAATGATATGCAACCATAGGTAAGGGCAACATGATAAATGTGCACCCCTATCTGGGGTTTGAATAGCTTGGCTTTTTCGGAGCCGGGAGTGCTATCACTGATTGGTTTAACTACACCTCCCCTTTACAACCACGATACTAAGGGTGTATAATTATCATATTAAAACCCCCAAAACGTCGCTGCCGCATGGCTCCTAACCTGTCCACGTCATTATTCACGATCACATCAAAGGGAGCCTGCTGAAGGCCGCTTGTGTTGGGAGTGACAATTGTATGCATCGAGGTAGCAATCATACTTCTTTGTTGGCGCCAACTTCAAAGGCAGATGTCCGGAGGTTTCTCTGGCAATCAACATTAATGTATGGTAAAGCCGCCCACAGCCATGCCGTCCTAGCATGTTTCTGTTTACCCCATTTGAAAACAATCAGTGGTAGGTGAAGGACAAGCCACTCTCACCCACTTACCTCAATTAACACATAACCTGTTTTAATTGAGTCTTGCCCTCAGTCAATTACGGGGCTGCAGGTCCTTCATATAATTTAATTGTGTCCATTAATGGACAATTTTATAACGGGAAAAGGCAGAAAGAGAGCATGTCCTATGGTGAAGTTTAGTGGGATAAAGTGCTGGCTTATGAGGGTTAGGATACTTAAAGTTTATTAATTTAGCCGTATCTCAGATTTGAACCCGGAAATGTTGCCCCAGGCCCTGCAATCTGTATAATAGACTTGCTGACGTCACGCGACTCTGCAGACGCTGGGAGTAATTAAGGGGCCCGCACCCTGCATAACGATAATGTGCTTTCGGTAGTTGCGCCGAATTTCCAAGGACATTAATCTCAAACCTCCCCCAAACCACTGAGAATAGCCTCAAATACTTCGATACTTCCTATAAGAAGTACGTAATATTTCCATCCACAATTCTGTACTTTGTTTGATCCCTTTCTATTGTAATCCAAGGATATTACTTGGCATACTTTCGAATTTTAAGTACTTGTCCTAATGAGCCATACCTAAGCTGGGTAAATTAGGCACCTGGCCAGACGGTTGCTATTATGAGCGTTACCTACTCTGAAGGTCATGACCCCTGGCTCACTCAGACGGTAATTAGTCAAGTCTTAATGACCCTCCTTTGCCTGGATAAGGTCAGGTCCAATACGTGAGGCTGTAGGTCATATCTGAAGGTCATCGTTCTTGAGAAAGCAATGAGCAATGGGACCTAAAATAAGGACATTGACAAATGACCCTGTGATATATTGTCTATAGTGCATTATCCGAAGTAAGACGACTGGTATTCTCTTCAGAAAAAAACAACAAGCAATTCAATTGTTCTTTAAATAAAGGCTGGTTTGTTATGACAAAACACCGATATTTGTGCCAGTTTTCTGTGTTACAAATATATAAACATTTATTGTCCACCTTTTACTGACATGTGCCATGCCGATCTTAGTTACGCTTTAGTTACACACTAATTTTCATAAACACTATTTTTACATATGTGCACTTTACCCCAACCTCGCACATGAAACATATCCTCATGTCCCAGGTGTGTCCATAGAGTATTCCCATAAGTTTACTATGGGCAATTTGTATTAAGTGGATGGTAAACATATATAGGCCTATATGTATAACAGCTGTCCTAACTGCACCGATTAACTAATATCCAGGTGAAATTGACGGGAAGAATCTGCTTGGAGACGACTCAGCAAGTAGCAGACGACATTTGGAGCTTCCCGCCAAAAATCCGCTGAGCCGCGGCGTGATTCGGATGTCGGCCGCTAGGTGGGGCGAGGGCGGTGATGGGTGAGCTCCCTGAGTTATTGATGATCAATATTCAAGGCTCGGCCATTTGGGCGGCAATGGCGCCGGGCGGCCACCCAATAAGGGTCGGATCGACAACTTAATAGAACAATCAGACGATGGTCAGACCTTCATGAAGCAGAAGTCGCCCGATATGATGGATGGGACGGGATTACAAGGTCCGCGGAGGGGTATTTTGGTGGAAGGTCTGCCCGGCTGCAGAATTAGAGGTGAGAAAGACTTGGCTCTGTCTATAGGATAAAGGGCTGATTCCACCAGCAAGGTCAGGCTGTGTCTTATAGCACCTTGCTGCATCTTGATGAATCGCGATACTTATCTCACACATTGTATATTTTTGGCTTAGCATTGGGAACTCGTTCTCCATGCCCTTACGAGTATTGCAGTCTGTTCCCCCTGGTCTATAACCCGTGTATCGTCCATTCATTTAGTGTGTACAGGGGTGAGATCAACACAGAAAGCAGCTCGTCTGAATGTTTGGTCAAAATCATTGTTCTCCAACTCGTTTGAATGCTACACGGTATTCACTCGGATGTCACCTCGTTCATAATACTCCGTATCAAACTCGTGGAGAATGACAATTTTGACCAAAACTTGGTGGTTTCTTCCACATCATTGTAAGATCTGGTCTTGCACTCACTCCCACGTGTGTAGTCCATAATAGCGCTCAAAAGGGGCTACTCCACTGCAGCGAATCAACCAGATATTCTCACACGAAGATGAATAGGTGTGCATCCTCCTCATATGATTCTTATATAAATCGGCAATACATCTTCTGAGAATCACAAAACAAAATCTGTAAAATAATATTGAGAATATTTACCAAAATCCGTTTCATATTTACAACGAGGTTAACTATATTTAACCTCTTTGATATAAACGTGCTCTTTGACCCGTTCCAAATGTACATAATCTAAAACTCATCTTAGGTCACGCTGCAGAAAATCCCAGCCACCCTGCGAGAAAAGCGAAGATTCGGAAGGAGATTTACACACATTGTGTGTTTTATATCAGACCTTGTTGTTGCACGCCGTTAAAACGATGAACAGGACATGTGCCAACTCATAAATCTTTTCTATGGACCACCATCCCCATCCATCACACTCCAAGCATAGATTCGGACCCCACACGTCACCATCTAAGGTGTCAGAGGGCGTATCCGCTTGGAGATTACCCTACCCGTTACAACGCCGAGCTGTCCATAGTTCCTGGGCTGACCGGTGGGGGCGCGGCGGTGGAGGCAACATGTGTTGGCCATAACGTGTAATTTCCGTACACCTGTCGGTAGGAGTGAACACTGGAAGGGCCCATCGCAGTAATAGCCAGTGTGGGCAGAGTAATAGGCCTCCACAACATTCTCAGCCTGATTCAAACCAGGGTCTCCTCCTTGCCGGCGGCTTTCCCCTGTTATCGCTCATTGTCACGGCCATCATTTTAACATGGCCGCTGTAGGAGTGACTCAGCTTTCTGTTCGGGACGTAAAAATGTGTGGTTCTCTCGTGTAGAAAAAGACACGGTCGTCACTTCACATCTGCAGCTCTGCTTGTAAAGTGTCTGAGGGAAGGCGACTGGGCGTATAACTCACCGACAGTATAGATATGCTCAGACAACTCTCTATATAACTCATCTACAACATAGGTAAGGTGAGATGCCTCTAGACTTTATAGATATACTCAGACAAATCTCTATATAACTCATCTAAAACATAGGTATATTGAGGTATCTCGCTATACAAATCACCGACAGTATAGATATACTAAGACAACTCTCTATATAACTCACCGACAGTATAGATATACATTTGTGCTCAGATAACTCTCTTTATAAAGGGCTGGTTCCACCAACCCGATGAATTTGCCGTGTTATATCTTGGTATATCTTGTTATATCTTACAGTATTGCTATATGTCTTACCTCCTTTGCCGCAACATGTCATGTGCAATGATTTGTGTATTTTTTCGCAATGATGTGTGTATATTTTGGTGCTCCATCACTACGACACCTCATAATCTATTGCCGGCATATTGCAGCACACCATGATCTATTGTGGCAAAAACTCTGTGAAGGTGCTTAACCAGACCAATGCATCGCAGCAAATATGCACATGATTATTCAAAACCTAGCGAGATTTAGCAAGACAACCAAATCGCGACAAATCTCGCTATATCTTGTGTGTTGGTGGAAGAGCCCCTTTACTCATCTACAGCATAGATATATTCCTTGACTTTATAGATATACTTCGATGACTCATGACATATCTCCGCATCAGTATAGCTACTCAGAAATCTCAATGTGCAACTCACCTACAGCATAGAATTAGATATAATGATATGCCTCACTATATAACTCAACGACAGTACAGAAATGCTAAAGCAATTCATCATATAAGTTACCGACAGTATAGATATAATGATGAGCCATATGGCCTGCCTGAATTAGCAAAAGAGGCAACCAGACTACAATAACTCTATGTACATGATACACCGAAGTCCAAGGTAAGAAAGTGAGGCGAGTGTGCACCTTTTGAATATAGATGGAGGAGGTATCATTGGTGCCACTTCGATACATTGACCACGTATAATAAGTTCCACTTTAATACATGGATCAAATATCAATGATGCCCCTCGTATACATCAAGATGGTTCTCATACTAGTAGATTATTCCAAGAACATAGTAAGTTGACATCATAAAAGTTTATGTCCCTATCAGGTATCCAGTATGTGTTTGAGAGACAAGAATGTCCTTGTCTCCCAACACTCACAGCATCTCAGCTGCAAATCCTTGCAGGTTACTTCACTAAATCCAAACCACGCCAGCTGCCAGACATTCCGCTCCTGACGTAATACTGTTACGCCGTCTACGATTGGACGCGTCAGACCACGTGATCTGCCTTAAGCTCTAAGGGCAGATTCTCAGACTTGGCATATTTCCCCTCTGGCAATAAACGAACACAAGTAATCCAGAGTAATAATTTATATAGTGGGAGGGGTTTGATGGGATGTCTGCATTTACTGACAAGTGTGCAATAACAGGCGATAGAGACAGACTTCTGGGAACATAATCCAGACACTTATGTGGGAAATGCAGGCATGAATGACCAAGCCGGGAGCACATGATCTGGGTCAAGATCGTTATGAAGGGTATGACTAATGATTCCACTGAAACTCAAACACTCTATCCCTGAGATCAGGTTGGAAAAAAAATTGAAAAAAGACTCACCCATTTTGATGCTGTGAAATATTTTTCAGAACTTTGTGGACTCACCTGAAAGATAAGAAGGAAGAACAACATTAAAACTATGTTTTATATCATCTAGAATGGTAAATGAAGGACAGCATTGGACATGCATATAAGAGCATGGGTATCAAAGAGGACATCAACTGTGGAAACACAACCAATTTTTAGTAATATATCTATGTCACACTCTTTTGACTGGCCATGAAGACATTTATAATATACAATATATGTGCATATACAAATGTACATGTACATGTATACATTATCATGCATACATAACCAGTAACAACATGTATAAAGGGAGAATTGTTCGTCCAGAACAACCTATTTTCTCTCAGTACATGTCCCTGGACCTTCAAACACAACTTTCCTGAAACCATTTGAGGACTGTGTAACGGTTCATTATACTATGTCTTAGAAGGAGTAATTAGGGCCGTGCCTTGTGGGTCAGGGGGACTTGACCTCGTTCCCAGCAGGGTGTGGCTGCCGTGATTGACAGGCAGTGGTATCTTATCTTAGCCAATCATCTGACCACTCCTCCTGGAGGAGGCGGGGTCTGTGACCAGTGAATATATATGGACGGCATGTGGCCGAGATTAAACAGTCTTGCAGTAGTAGCTCTTGAGTTCTCGTCTTCTTTATGATCTGTTAAAGTGGCGATCTTGCCAGGATATTACGTTACCCTACCTACCCACAGATCATAAGATGGCGGAGCAACGAGAACAGAGAAAGTTGGACCTCGCTGTGATGGAATCCACACGCAGGAGGATCAATGACTTTGTTAAGGGAGTGGCTGTGATCGACGGGAATGAGCCGGCAGCATTCAGAGACTGGATCGATGGGCTAGATGCGGCTGATAAGGCAATTGATCCAGAGGATACCATTATGATGGACACGGTACAAGGACGGTCTAAGGGCGCACTAGGTAGGTGCATTATCGAAACAAAGACACTGTTTGCCGAGAGTGAGCCACCTACGGAGTACTCATGGGCTAACCTGAAGCCTGTACTTTTGAAAGCATTTCTCGGGGCTGAAGAAGTTAAGTTATTAAGACGGAAGGTAGAAAAAGCGCAACAAAGTCCCTGTGAGACTGTCAAAGAGTATGGTGTACGTTTCCTGGAGGAGGTGCACTACGCCTACACACCACAAGAGCGGCAAATAGATGTCATCGCCACCCAACTCACAGACTTTTATTTGAAGGGTCTGCGTAGTCCCAGGTTACGTGAGTTGGTGGGTTGCCAGCGAGCGGACGATGTACGAGCGGTAATCACTCTAGCCAACCACAATGCCAGTTACCTGTCATTGGAGGATGTATGCGATTTGGAACAGGCAGCCTTGCCTCCGCCGCCTCCCACCTTACTAGATGAGACCCCACATTACAAGGAATTCGCTGGAGTATTGAAGTCGCTGGAAAGGCAAGTGCAGTCGTTGGCGGTATCCATGAAGTCGACGAAGGGTGGATCAGAGGAAGTAGCAGCTGTGGCGGTCCCGGGTAACCCGATGACGACCAATGAGTATACCCAGGCACCTGCGCTCGTCGGGTACGGGCCACCGATCCCGGCACCCCAGATGCGAAACCCTTACCCTGCACCCAATATCTTCTACATGGGGGTACACCCGGGGGCCGGCCGGGATAGAGGCCGGGGTCGAGGCAGAGGCCGAGGCGGTCGTGTATTACGGCCCAATCTACAGTGCTATACCTGCCAAGGGTTTGGGCATGTAGCCCGAGAGTGCCCCAGCAAGAAGGATATGGAAACAACGCAACCACAAAACTACCAGGCCGCAGAAGGAGAAGGATGGCCGACTAACGGGAATGCAGCCTATGGGCCTGTGGCGGGACACTACCCCTACCCGGGAAACTAGTTGCTGCGTCAGACGGTAGGGTGTGTATAATGTTATCACAGGGCAATACTACCGTGCATACCCTAGTTGATTCTGGCGCCTCTAGATCCCTTATCTCTGAATCAAAATGGAAGCAACTCTGCAGGGATGCGGGACGGCCCCAAGTGCTTATGGCGGGACTGGTACTGAAATCATTGTCGGGACACATGCTGGAAACTCAGGGAGTGGCGGTTGTTCCCCTATATGGGTGCGAGATCCCAGTGTATGTGTGTAATGAGCTCAGGCACGATCTTTTGCTAGGGATTGATGCGATGGAGCTAATGGACTGCCAGCTAGACTGTGTGAATAAGAAGGTGTGGTTGGCTAACCAGTGGTTTCAATATGGACAGTGTGGGGACACCAACAAAGAACTCGCGGGTATCCACTCTGAGCTGGATCAATGGAAGGAACAATATCCCGGGGTGTTTGCAGTTGGAGCGACATCACTGTCAGCCGCCCCCGAGGTAAAACTTCACATAGATGTGGGCCAGCATACTCCTATCAAACAAAGACCCTATCGAATCCCCCTGGCATTGCGGGATAAAGTGACGTACGAGATAGACAAGATGCTAAAAGATGGAGTGATTACTCACAGTAGCAGCCCCTGGTCATCCCCATTGCTAATTGTGCCCAAAACAGACGGTGGATTGAGGTGCTGTGTGGATTATAGAAAAGTGAACCAACTATGCAAAAAAGATGCCTACCCGCTCCCCCATATCCAGGACATTTTCGACGCTCTGGCAGGTGCCTCGGTATTCTCGGTGTTGGATCTAAAGAATGCATACTACCAGGTGGAGATTACAACCCAGAGCAGGGAGGTTACAGCTTTTAGTACGCCTACGGGACTTTATGAATTCCTCCGAATGCCTCAAGGGTACTGCAATAGCCCTGCCACATGGCAGAGGTACATCAACAAAGTGCTGGCACCGGTGTTAAACAAGAATGTACTGGTGTATTTGGATGATATTATTGTGTATTCTGACAATGACACTGACCACACTGATCATCTAACCGAAGTATTCAATCTGCTGCAACAGCACCGGTTGACAGTGAACCCCAGTAAGTGCAAGATCCGTCAACCTGAGGTGAAGCTGTTGGGGTACATCGTGGGGCGACAGGGCATTCGGCCTGACCCTAGAAAGGTGGAGGCCATCAGGGACATGGCACCACCCACAAACGTGAAGGAGGTTCAACGTTTTCTGGGGCTGGCGGGCTACTACCGCCAGTGTATATCAAACTTTGCTGAACGTGCTGCGCCGCTAGTGGAATTGACCCGCAAAAATGAGCTGTTTCTATGGAACAAAGAACGAGAGGCGGCTTGGAAGGCGCTGAAAAACGTGTTAACCTCGGAATCCATTATGGCATTTCCAGACTCCAAGAAGCCATACAGACTGTATGTAGACGCCAGCATGGCCTGTGTAGGAGGTATTCTAACACAAGCTGACGATGAGGGGGTAGAAAAGCCCATCCAGTACATATCTAAACAGTTGAGTGTCAGTCAGCAGAAGTGGGCGACCATAGAGAAAGAGGCGTTCGCCATTGTGTACGCGCTGCAGAAATTATACCCGTATTTGCAGGGTGCAACCTTCACCATAATTTCTGATCACAAGCCGCTCAGGAGTTTCTTCCAACAGGAGGTCAGAAATTCTAGAATACAGAGGTGGGCAGTACTGCTGGCGGAGTTCGGAGCCCCCATTGAGTACCGTAAGGGGGCCTACAATGTGCGCGCGGACATGCTGTCGAGACTGCCCCCCCGATCTCCAGCACCATCAGTGGCTTCAAGCCCTCAGGAAGTTGGGCAGGTTGTACAGGACGACGAAGCCGTATTGTTGGAGAGTGCCTCTCTGCTAGCAGTCGAACCCTGCCGCACTGTGTCCACAGAAGGCGCAGCACAGTGGGAGGACCCCAACCTTACCAAAGATACCCTGATAGGACATCAAGTTCGGATGGCGGAATACCAACAGGGACTTAGACAGGAAGATGACTACTTTGTGTCGGAAGGTGTGCTGTATACCGTGAGGGAGGTGAAGGGCGTGAGTTTCCCTCGCATTGTGTTACCCCCCACTCTGGTAGAGCGAGTGGTCATGAAAATCCATCAAGAACTAGGCCATCAGCGCATGTACAAGATCTATGAGCGTATTGCGCAGCGTTACAAATGGCCTGACATGCGACGGGGAATTCATAGGATACTGGAACAATGTCCAGTATGCACCTTGTACAGGCCAGTCAAAACCTACCCCCCTTGCCAGCCCCTACCAACGGCGACCAAACCCAATGAAATCGTGGGGATTGACTTGATCGGACCATTGCCAGTAAGTCACAGGGGGCATGACTATGCCATAGTTTGTATTGACCACTGCACGGGTTGGGTGGAGGTGACCCCAATTCGGCAGAAAAAAGCAGAAAACATTGTGGCTTTTTTCAAAGAAGTATGGCTGCCCACTCATGGGCCCCCAGAAATTGTGATCTCCGATCGGGGAAGGGAATTTCTGAATGCAGCGGTGCGGCAACTAACACAGGAACAAAACATACAGTGGAGGTACTCTACCGCTTACCACCCCATGACGAACGCCAAAACGGAACGAGTAAATGGGACGATCAAGGCTATGCTAGCCAAATTGGTAGCAGGGAGAGTACATGACTGGGAAAAACATCTGGGTGCAGTGTTGTGGGCCTATCGATCAACGGTGTCCACAGTTCATGGATTCTCACCATATTTCCTGCAGTTCGGACGAAACCCGCCAGGGACCAACAACCCCGTTAATGTGCGAACACCAGTGGGGGAGGAATTAAAAGTGTTGGCTGATCAAATCCAACAACGAGAAAAGGCCCTACAATTGGTAAACCAGAGAACGAAGAACTTACAGCAACGCAACAAGATGCGGCTAGATCAGAGACCGGCCGCACCCTCGTACCAAGTGGGACAGGAGGTACTGCTGAACAATGCACGGGTGACAACGTTCCAACCCACTTATTTACATGGGTATGTAGTCACAGAAGTAAAAGGCCACGTGATTACACTTCGGCATTTTTCAGGACGGACACTCAGAGTAAATGCAGAACGACTAAAGCTAGTGCCTTCCCACATCACTTATCTGCCCCTCGACCGTGGATCTACGTGTGCAGCGGCAGCAGACAAGAACCCCCCAGGGGATCCCCATGGCACTAACACGGTGGGGCGGCGGCCGACAAAGGACAAGGAATCTATTGAGTGTGCAACTAATCAGGCCGCCGATGACCACAGGGATACTGACAAGAGGTTGTTTAATCCATACGCTAACTTGCCGCCCTCCTGTGTAGTAGAAAGCCGGTATTATCCAAAGGACGCTCGCATCCCAGCAGAACGATTGGCAAGCGGTAAGACCATTAAACGACGATTAACTCGTAAACGACAATTACAAAGGAGCCGGGCCGCATCGTACTCTGCGTTATCAGAACGCCCTGCCGCCGACACAGGTTCAATCACCACTAATCTCGACAGGTGGCCCTTGCTATCTGTAGCGGACCGTGTGCTCCCTGCCTTGGGCAACAACACACTAGAGACAGAAACGATAAACATGCCTGGGAGTGACCCTCCGGAGGACGAGGTTTGCACCCCCCCAATTGATCTTCCCACAATATACACTGGGGACCGGGATGACAGGACGGATTACACCAGACACCCGGGGGAGCCTGTGTCGCCTCTCGCCGAAGATCACAGCACGCATGCTGTGTGGTCAGAGGAGGAGTCTGACACTTCGGAGGATGGAGGAGAGATAACAGATAGGATGAACGATTCCCCGCCGCCTCGGGAAGACAACCAGCAGGGGGACGATAACAACCAAACCACAACACCTGATACCGATTTACAGGAGCAGGACATGACGGTGTCGTCGTCAGGTACTAGACCCAGAACGAGAGCTGCACATCGTATAGCTCATGGACTGACGACTAGGACAGACATCAATTACAAAGAGTGGTCCACTTCCTTGGAAGGGACGTCTGACGAAGCGTCTAGAGATGGGCAAACCATATGACTAGGGGAATTGTGTGTGTCACGGTGCTTGTGTATGAACTTCCGAAGCAGCAACCCCCTGGGGACTAACACCTCGTTGAGGCTATCGATGAAGTTAGAAGATGGATGACAGTTCTAGTAGTAGCCATTGATATTGTTTGTATTTGGAATGACATTGAAATTTGAGAATAATGAGGGATCAGGTCAGAAAACAAAGATGGTCATTAATGTTAATAAGCCTGAAGCAGCAATACCAAGGAAGCGGACGCTAAAGGGCCATACGATTAATTTGCTAGACGCTTGAAGCAGTGGGTTGTGCATGTAGATGGACGATGGATAAGTCAATACGAACCTTTGTTAAGTATTGTGTGTAAAGCCTGAGATGGATCTGGACCTTAGTAGTATATCGACCAAGTACAAGTTATCGAGTTTGTGGTCCGTCGGGAGATTGTATCCGTTATGTATAAGATATATATCCTAGGCTGGTAGAAACAATGTGTTAGCCTGACTAGTTCAAATCTTTACTAATAACTGTTTTTAATTGTGGGTAATCCAAATGCTTGGATTAACCTGGAGGGGGGAGAAATATGTAACGGTTCATTATACTATGTCTTAGAAGGAGTAATTAGGGCCGTGCCTTGTGGGTCAGGGGGACTTGACCTCGTTCCCAGCAGGGTGTGGCTGCCGTGATTGACAGGCAGTGGTATCTTATCTTAGCCAATCATCTGACCACTCCTCCTGGAGGAGGCGGGGTCTGTGACCAGTGAATATATATGGACGGCATGTGGCCGAGATTAAACAGTCTTGCAGTAGTAGCTCTTGAGTTCTCGTCTTCTTTATGATCTGTTAAAACTGTAAATATTCCCAGGGCCCCGGACCACTTCCTATCCCCATACACTACTCTCCTCTGTCCCGCCAAATGGGCAGCGGTTTCCCCAAGTAGGGACCGCGGTAAGATCAAAGCCACTTCAAAAGACCCCACTTAGAGCTCGAGTTTCTAATAAGTAAATTATGATCTGATTCGGGAGCTGACTGATAAATTACAGGTTTACCTACTCGTCACCTTGTCCTTCCTGAGCATGCGCAAGCCTCGGTATCAGAATGAGGCTTTGTTCGCCATGGCAACGGGAAAATAGGCATGTGAGGGTGGTGTCGTGTGGGATCGAGGTGAAGACTTCCACCCTGTTACCCCACAACAATAAGGACTCGTAAAGTATGCCTTCTATCTGGTCCAGAGGTCGGAGAAATAGCACACCTTTGTATGGAGATAAAAGACACCGGCCATCAGGTGTAAATATATAAGTTAGACACTGACGTATATAGGGCTTACCTCATAGGACACAATGCAACAATGGGAAGGAGAATGCTTATTGCCGGAGTCACTCAGGTAGAATAATAGGTCAAGTTGTGGTCTACGTATATTCGGGAAAGTGCACAATTCAAATCACAGAATCTGAAGGCACGAACACCTTTCTTAGATTCTATGGCTGTGCTGTCTGTAAATGAATCAACTCGGTCAGTCCTGAAGATGCCTGGAGGCATTTTCTATGTGTTATTTCAGATAAGAGATAAATGAAAATATATATAAGAAATATTCACATGTTTTTTCACTATTTATAGTTCCAATTCACTGTTGGTCAGAATATTGTAACTAAGCAAACCCTGGGTTCCATGTTAAATATTTATAAAATGTGTGACATCAGTGCATATAGTTTCGTTTCAAAATTATGCTCAGGGTCCCGTTTAATAATCTATATGAAGACCCGTTTATGTACCTTGTACAAGGGTTATCATTTAATGCTATTTAAGTCTATTTGCTAATAAGACATTATTAGCCGTCCACAACTTTCTCCATAAGTGTTGAACAAAGTTGACTCACATCGTCCCTGGGTTTTTATGGCAAACAGAAAAGGGTCTACATGTACGATCCTAGATTATTACTAACAAGCCCCTGGATGATATCATGCAAATGATAGGGTGAGTTAAAGGCATTGTGTAACCCTCATTATCATATACCCATGCAGTATATTTGATAATTACGTACTACTGCTTCCTATGCAATATAAATTGTATTCTGAACCCTGTGCAGTACATTGTTATAGTGCACACGTTGAAACATCAGCAGTGTGTGGGCTTTCACGATTACATGTCTTCTATGCCAATATATGGTAAGATTTGATCAATTTTGGGTATATAAAAGATATATAACGACCCACAATGCTTGTACATGCTGCAAAACGCGATGGGAATTGATGTTATCTATTGAACTCGGCCTTGGGCCTCGTTCAGTAAAAAACAACGATTTCCCATCTCATTTTTTTAGCATGTACAGCATGGTCAGGTTGTTCTATATAATTAGTTATATACGTGTACTATTCATCAATGTACGTGTTTGGGTGTCTTGTGTTGCGTAAACTATAACAGATCATTTTCTGGGACATTTCATTGGTGGCTCTAATAGCTTTCCTCAAGTCAATGCTCCATCTGTGTTCAGGTAAGTCTTTAAACGTCCGCCGATGTTATCGAGCGGCGGGAGGTCACTGCGACCCGAGACACTTTTAACACATAGGTGGCGCTTGTGGAAATCTCACCTATTTGCCCCCAGATCCCAACCATTCACCACCAGTGCAAAGGTCTCAACACTGGCGCCATCAAGTGGCAAAAGTCACATTCTCCAATGACGTAAACAGCAATTACAGATGACGTAATACATTGTCTGTGTGACGTCACCGCGCTCCACCAGTCACCTCCTGGGTTTTCACCTGACCAGGTAAGGTCTACAGATCGTGTTAGTTCTCAGTCAGCCCCCTGCACTCTCCAAGCAGAGATCCTAAGCCACTGGTCCAATGTGCCTGTGTGGAAAAGGATTTGCCCCACACGCCAATTTTTTTACTTCTCAATATCTGAACACTATTTGTAAAACCGATGTACACGCATTTTACAGTACATGTAATACACGTCTTCCTGTTCCAAACCTGGCATAATGCTTTGGACTACTTCTTTGTGCGGTAACATTTGTTACAGGGTTTTATTATCCCTGGTATACAAACTACCCATTGAGAATGTATGGGGACCCAGTAAACCATTGCCCATTGTTTAAAAACTGTCAGTTACCATATCAGTGGTATGCGGATTAAAAGCCGTGGCATACGGCCTAAAAGCCATCGTGCAAAAAAATGAAAAAAAATTATCATGAGGAATTTTATTCCTCAGAGAGACTGAGAAAACATGGAAAACACATCGTTATTGGCCATGGAATCGTGCAAGGTGTGTGGGCCCACTATTCTATTTGTGTAAATGAGGCCCATTTTTTCCTCTTTTTGTTTTACACTAGAAAAAAAGAATCTTATAAACTGAAAATGAAAAAACCTTGGGAAAAAACTGCCATCTCTGCACGGTACATCACGTGACCGGATTGTTGTTGCAGAGACAAGCAGCACCAAGGATCTGCGTGGAGACTGAGGCCTCCGTTCAGGTAAGTTACCTGCGTGTACAGGCCACCTATCGGCGCGGGGATAAACTAAAGTGGCGCCCTCTACAATGGACGCTCGTGACGGCATTGTCGGCTAAATTGATTCACTTAGGACGACGACACCGTGACGTAACGGCCATTGTGACGTCATTGTGTCCTGACACGGGAGGATTTCCTGGAGGGGGATAATGACAGCTGGAGAGGGGAGAGGAATGTGGGTTGTGGGTAAGGAGGGGACGGGGTGGGGACAAGATGGGTCAACACCCTTACAGGCTGAAAGAGCAGCAAGGAGGGGAGAAGTGGCCATAAATGGCAATTTGCAATATACTGAAGATGCCTGGAGGCATTGCCATGTAAGGCATTAAGATGCCTCCAGGTATTTGTTGACGTATTATTTTATCTAAAAAAAATAGGTCCAAATTTCAACAAGAAATAATTGATATATTTTTATGATCTCGTACATATGTATTTTTATATTTCACTGTGGGTTAGAAAGTTGTAAACGGATGTGATATGTAATCTCATTCGTGAGATTACTCCGCAACCAAAACTCATGGCATATTTTCACCGGCTACATATCTTGATACAGTTCCTCCATAGTACCTGACACCCTATGACGTAGGATAGAGAGAAATTAACTGTGAAACACTTTTGTACCCCTCCACACACCCCCACCCACTTCCATAAAACCAGCTGTGCATAGAGCACCGTGGGAGACTGGAGAAGGGCCGCTGATCGGGGGATAACTTGACAGACATCCAGACGTTCTGGAGGGAAATCTCCAGACAAATGACACATGACAGCAGGCTCCAAACACACCCACCCCCTCCTCCCAGAACGTAGACTGACCACAGGGTTTTACGTCAAGTACCCCCGTCAAGGCAGCCACCCCTGCCAGGCCTCATTAAAACTACAAGTGACGCTACCGGGAACATATCCCTCTACTCTTATTCACTTCTTGGCTTTACTACCAGCAGTGGTCCTCATCTAAACCAGTATATAACTTTAACTATTATTATGAACACTGGATGTATCAGGCGGGTTGTTAGTTTTCACATTATCCATCTTTGGGCGGAGAAAAAGCTACCTTCATCAATTATGATTGACAGAAATATCTTCCCTTTTACATGTCAGTGTATAACAATACATCAACACTTTCTAGATTTTTTTTCTATATATGAAGTTTTATGTTAGCGCTTTAGGCGGAGTCTAGACTCGACCTATATAAGGGGACTACTGAAGGTCACTGAGTGTATGTAGCTACTACAGTGTACCCTCCAAAGTCACTGTGTCAGTATTTGAGTTCATTGCGCCCCACCTATAGCGCTGGTATTTAATCTCCCAGCTCCATCAATGTCCTCAATGGTCAGTGTGTGAATTCAGTATAGTAGCAGACGACATTTTCAGGTCAGTGTTTGAATTCAATCTACAAGGAACTACACGACCAGGGTAAGTGTGTGTTTGTGAGTGTGAGTATGGACAGCTGGACTGGACCCCATCCAAACCAACAACCTCCACTCACTCACTACAGCACACCTCTCGGGCTTCAAACGGCAGGAGACCAGGAACAATATACATTGTATAGTTATGATAATGTTAGCTGTCCATTTGGCCACCATGTGAAATACAGTCAATAAACACCAAGCAGTTTCATATGGGTCACAATTTTATCATATACCTTTGCATGAACGTCTATGAAATACTGCCAGCAGCTAGAGGTGCAGTATAAATAATGTTCGGGCCCACTGTCAGGCTATATGCATAAAATTGTTCTAGTTTTGTGTGTGATTTCCAGGTATATAAAGATAAAGAAACATAATTACTGAGCCGGTAGTAATGGCTGTTCCAAATGATTTATCACTTAACTATGGCCCTTCGCCAAAGCATCGGGCCTTAGTTATGAGAACAGCCATCACTGCGGGCTCAGTAAATACGTTTCCTGATGGTATTGGATACTGATACTGTGCAGTGATAAGTGGGACAGACCGATATCACCAATACCTCCAGTGGGTAAGTCATGCATGACCCCTCTTCCTGATCTCACCTTGTGCACCCCTATAACCATTATCAACGGACCCCATCTCATTCGCACTTTGCATCATTGGGGTAAAATGGCCAGGACTAAGTTATGACCAGCGATCACACCATTGTGGTTGGCACTACCTTAGGGTGTGGGCCATGAAGGGTAGAATCGATGACGGGACATTAGAACCTACAGGTTAGCTTTTCTCGCAGGGATCAATAGATAACGATCGACCCGGCTGCAGTGTGGATTGGGCGGGTAGCGTGCGGGGTGGTTGTAGGGGCTGGGGGAGAGGCTAGCGCCAAACAGACGGAGACAGATAGACAGAGACAGACATGCAGACAGATAGACAGATTGGTAGGCATGCTGACAGACAGATAGACAGATTAATACAGGCCGACAGACAGGTAGGAATACAGAATACAGGCTGACGGATGGGCAGGAAGACAGACAGGTAAGCAGGCAGAGAGACAGGCAGATGGACAGAGAGACAGACAGGCAGACAGACAGACAGGCAGACAGATTGGTAGGCATGCTGACAGATAGATAGAAAGACTGACAGAGGCAGACAGATAGGTAGGAATACAGATAGGCTGACAGACGGGCAGGCAGACAGGAAGACAGACAAATAGGTAGAGAGACAGGCAGATGGACAGACAGGCAGACAGACAGATAGTCAGACTTGTGGACAGAGACACAGACAGGCAAATATACAGACAGGCAGACACATAGATAGAAAGAGCTAGATTCAAACTGTCACAGTGAACGAGAGAACAGAGAGAGCGAGAGAGCAACAATAGAGAGAGAGGGAGGGAGAATGAAATTCATACAGGAAGACAAACCACAAAACAGAGAAAATCAGTAAGGCAGGGAAGGAGAGGGGGACAGGGACAGACAGACATCAAAGAGTGTGAGAGAGGCAAGAGACAGACAGTCACCATAACAGAGAATCTGAAACACAGAGAAACGACAGACAGAGGGAAACAGGGAGACAGAGAGGACAGAGAGATAAGAATACCGAAAGGCACACAGACAGGAAGATAGACACAGAGACCACTCAGAGATGAAATAGTGAGAAGGCAGTGAGACTAGAAGCCTACATCTCACTCTGATCCCCAACGATCAAAAGGCAAAGAAAATGGGCGGAGAGGGAGCCTTCTGGATCCTTTCCTGCCGTATTACTCCTACTAATTAACTCACCTCTCCAGGGGGGCATAAATCCGGTCCGCTACAGGGGGGGCCTGACGGAGGTAATGTGTGGGAAGTCGGCAGTCACCACGCCACTACCCCCTTCCCCGCCCGCAGTGGTTTTTTTCAGGGGGAACTTTCGCCTATTACGGCCACTATGGCCCCTTGTCATGCACCTGTCAGGTCAACGCGGCCGAATTACACTGGGTGCTGTATGGGCTCAGTGGGGTATGCCACAGATTTATGGTCCATGTTGTTTATGTCTGAATTCCTCCCGTATTTTATATGTATTCATATATTTGAGGGTTTGTTTATTTTATCTCACCCACCTTATTTCACCACCACACGCTGTACACTTAACATTGAGAACTCGTACTCAACGGCTATGGAATATTGTTTAAAAAAAAAATAAAAAAAAAGGAAAAAAAAAAAAATAAAAAGGAAAAAGAAACTCTCTGGGCAATGAGGTCGCAAACTTTAGCCAACTTTAGCCAATCAGTTGGTGATAGGGGTGGTTTAAAATCTGAACTGCAATCGATACGTAGCCGCTAAAAATACGCCATCCGTTTTGGTCTGCTATGTAAACTCACTAGGCTTTGCAGCATGCAACCAAAACTCATGCTATATTTTCAGGACCACCGGATCTTGATGCAGTTCGTCCTCATTGTATGGATCATCTACCTTTTATGAGCAGCCCATTACTGAATATTCTCTGTACATGTTATGTACACCGATGCTTCTAGGTTGATATCATGACAATCGTAAAGCAGTACACAAAACAGTTTTAGATGCAATTATTTGAACTGGTTACATTTTAGGCTAAGTAGTCTGTCTTCCTTTTGGCGAGTCTTACAGTAGATTTGAGCGAATTATAGCTAGCTCTTCTAGTTGCGATACATATATGTCCTTATTTCAGCAATGTCCCATTTATGTGTGATACTCATGTAAAACATGAACTATCAATTACATGTATATGTACAATGCACATGAATAAATTCCAAACCTCCCCTTGTAGTATGAGCAACGAGAAAAACTTTCTCTATACTCGTTGGTATGAGTATTCCATCATCTGGTCCCCTTGCAATTGAAAGGAAATATTTCTTATCCCAGTGCAACATGTATTGTCCCTAAAGGGATTCTACATTCCCATGGTCATTTTCTAAAAGAATTAAATTGATCATATAGGAGGAAGTTCACTTTATATCAATTATCTTTCTATAGTTGCATATCTATACAGATGACGTAAAAATGAAAAACACGATGTTTGTATAGAAATATGCAGCTGACTTCAACAATGCATGCAATTGTTCTATTGGGAACAAAAGCTGGGTCGGTCCCTTTTAAGAGCTTTGTATGCGCACATCTAAAATTAAATGCAAATATGATCTGCCATACAAGCATAGTTTAGGCGCAAATATCATTACATGTAGTGTTGTTTGTATGAACGGGGACGTTAAAAGAAAAGCCACATGTGTACCTCTCAATCATCTACTTTCATTACCATTCCCATCAAGGCTTGTCGCAAAACCAAACACTCACAACTTCTGAGGAGGACTGTATGAGAAACACTCACAACTTCTGAATGGTGCTGTGTGAGAAAGGATCCAGGATCCATCCTTTGGTTACATAGTTGTCCGACATGAAAGCCTCTGTGATCCTATGAAACCTGATATCCAAATCAATCCTCACCTCGGGATAAGGCCGCGATTTTGGCGGGAAAAAAATAGATAAATGTCGTCTGCTTCCGTCTGAGACTGCGCGCGGGTGGGTCTGAGAGAAATGTCTACGTCATGAGTCACTGAGCTCCTCTTCTAGGATACGCAGGTCGGCAAGGCAACGGCCACAAGGTGGCAGCAGGGGCACCACAGAGATTACTCGGTAACGTATGGCATGTCCGTAGAGTGACATCAAAAATAACGGTATTTGTTGTGAAAAGCCCATCTCTGTACTACTAGCAGTTGTTGTGACACTGGCTGTCATACCATCGTATAGCCTTGATTGTGCTGTGGAGGAAGGAGTCCAGATTCGCACTGAGTTTACAGATGGTTTATAGAACAGAAGCTCACAGCGTATTTACAAAGCAGCTCACAGGGCATCGGGGAGGAGAGTGGAGACTGAGGGGAAAGACTGACAGCAACGCAGATTGAGATATCAACCCCGAATCTCACTCACACTCCACTGTGGATTGTCAACAAAGGGGGGAAATCTATACACATGATTATAAGGATCTGTCAGTCAGCACAGCCAAGTGACTTCCCTTTGTGAGTGATAAATGAAAGAAAAACTAACCTGGGACTATCCTCCTCCTTCAACCTGTTGAGTTTGGAGCCAGTGTATGATAAGAAAGCGGCCACTTCTGGGCATGTATCCCTCCTGTTTCTCGCCGGGCCCTGACGGCGCCAACCCCGGGGGAGGCGGTCAGACGACGGGCACCGCGGCCAGGCCGGTCGGCGCCCTTCCCTCAGTATTATAACTCCGTGGGTAAACAGGACTTATTGACTCAATATTTGTTGGACCGTGGAAGCTCAGTGGGAGTGAAATGCGTCCTTGAATAGAGCGGGCGCCGCGAGTGAAATCAAAGAGCAACACGTGCCTTGTTCAGTCGCCGTCTGTCCCGGTCCGGGTGTGTTTGGAGACTGAAGGGCGGGAGGGTGTATATAGAGAGTAAGTGTGTGTGTGTGTGGGGGGGGGGGGGGGGGAGGGTTGCCCCCTTACTCCTCCTGGAGGGGTGAGTAGAGGGTACTGGGGTGCCAGGAGCGGGCGGGCGGGCGGCTGGGTGTATGGTATGGAGTAGTGAAGCTGTGGGGGGAGATACAGAAATTCCAGGAGTGATGCTACTTTGACGAGCCTACAGAGACTATGCTCGGAGCGTGTTGAGCGAGTCTGGAAATGCGGAGATGTCGGGAAATACTGACAGGTGGTCACAAGATGACCAAACGTACAGCGATATTGAGTTACCTGTACAACATTGCACCAAGAGCCCCAGGAAGCAAAGTCAACATTTTCCAATAAGGGCTCCTATAGAAGGAACACAAGTCCTAGCCCCATGCTTATTTTTTCTTGCGGGTCGACCTCAAACAAAGGGGCCACTCGCCACCGGGAAGCATGCTTTATGGGTTCGGGGAAGACTTCCAGCCACATTCCCTATACACCACCAGGGTCGTAAAGCATCCGCCTATCAAAAGCAAAAGGTACTGGCATCTTGTGGAGAATGTTGAGGTTTGGTCTGCACCCCAGCACACCATGACACATCAATAAGTTCCCTCTCTCTCTCTGTTAGACTGGCCTTAGTCCCAGTGCTTCCCTTACTCCTCCCCCTACACTCCACCTCATGAGCCTCTGGACACAGATGCATTCCGGGGTCAGCCAAGGAAAGGTTGCAAACTGCAATGTACTTTATCCTAAATTTGTTAAATCATTTGGTGAGTGTTCATAATCAAAGACTTGAGCAAGTTTATATGTGCTTGCTTAAAGTCTTTGATTAAAAACTTTTTTTTCTTTTTTTTTTTCAAAATTTCGTTATTGATCATATGGATGTCTGTACATCATTCATTAAACGGTTCTGTGTGGAGACGAGGCATAGCTTCGAGAGTTCTCAACCCCATCACTTTAACAAAATTAGAAGAAACACTCCCATGAATGGCCCAGGAATCAAACCCTGTATCATGGCAAGGATACTGGGTAGGTGGAAGGGTACAGGGGCTGAAGCCAGTCTAGTATGGGCAGTGAGGGGTTGGGGTTGTGGGAGGGGTATGGCTAACACCCGGAGCTGGGTGAAGTCACACTGGAGGGGTTAGACAGATCAGCATGTGGCCTGCCCACCCGCCAGACACCATTCCATCATACACGACCGCAGTATGACAGGCCAAAGGCCAGCGGTGAAGGCCCAGTGTGGCTTGACTCGGGTTTACACGTTACAGTCACTCAGTGAAGACTTGGTCACTCTATGGCTACCTACAGGTCCCATTCTAGTTATGATATATGTGGGTATACTGCCCTGAATTATACAAACCAGCAACCTTTTGAAAAGATGTGAATTCTTAGGGGTATCGTGTATGCCATTATGATTATTACAAACATTGTACTTGTTCATCCTTTTATTCTGCCCTTAATACAGAGAACACCATGGGCTTAAAATTGAGTGAATGTATTCGATGGGGCATGGTATGAAATATTTCATTAGTCAACTATTCATTCGATCTTAAATCGTGGAGACGGGGTAGGATAAATACTAGATGACCCTCCGTGAGAATCGATTTGACTCACGGATTTAGGCAACTTGGGCTGTACTGCTACTTTCTCGACTTGGCTATCGCCTTGTGAAGATTACTACGCACATGGACCTTGTTGCATAAATCCCATTTGAGTCTCACCTTGTACCTTTTCTACATAAGTATATAGACTACTTGTGTACATATTGAATGACAATTGATATCGCCAAGACTAAGTAATTTGTGTCACCTAATACCGGTAGTGTTGTAGAAGATACTTGAAAACATTTTTATTTGACCGACACGAAAAAATGTTGCAATATGTATTCCCTGTTTTATTATTAACTTCTATTATCAGTAAAATAAAATGGGGAAAATATCCAATGTCAAACTCTCTTCTTCTTGTAGTGATATATATTTTCTGACTAATATGAATGTTTCACTCCCCACGAATCTACATCCAGAAGCCTGTTCCCCGGATTACATTCTGTCACTTTTTCCTTTCGCTTTATCTCATTTTTCAACCCCTCAAAGTCCAACAAACCTAACTCCCTTCACCTCCTAATCTCAACACTCTCCAAACTCAGTATGTACACTCTCCTATCACATCTTCCGCTTAGCTTAATAATCAGCAACCTACATTCCCTATTTTAAGCACTGATTACCTTATCCCAACTCTACATTTTCTCCCTGCTCATCTGCCAGCATACAACGCCTTATGTTAACTGCTTGCTGACCATCTACGCCATGTCCTATACTCCGTACACAGTGTATTAAAGCATCACCCACTCAATCCCCTACCATTCTGAGTAACAACTAGACTGTCCTCAGTCTCTGAGACCTATAGCTACCTCAGCCCTTCAAACTGGGACCCCAGGATAAATAGGGCCTGAGAAGAAGGCTAAATAGAGCAAAGTAGTCCCATATTTTAATGAATGTCCATAATCGACGACTTGTGCAAGTCTAATCGTCTAGCTGGTGTATTCACTACGGATGTAATATGTAAGACTGGCCTGTGGCGACGTCTCACGATGTAGCGCTGGTTTATACTTCAGGCTGTAGGTAGAAGTGGACCCCGAAAAGGCCATTTTCCACTTGCTGAATTTTGGTAGCGATAAGTCTGTCGGCCACTACCGACCGACTTCTCGTCCCTTTTCCTCAGAAATCCGTAAGTGGAAATTGAAAAAGAAAACAATTGGCGACCAATATATATTTCAACTTGTGAACTCATGATCCATTTCCTTCCCAACTAAATCAGACAATTGTGAATTGAGCGGCAACGAATTTTTCAGGAAGAGGTGTCAAAGAAAAGCCCAAAATGGGAACTTAGATCGGTTGCTGACTTTATGATTTAAAATATATATTTATATATACTTTTTTTGTTTCGGATTTCGGAGAAAAAATATTGGTCGATGGGAGGTCAACAAATCTATATGGAGTCATAATTCTGGGGATCCAATTTAAGGCCGATTTTTTTTGCACCACCGGCCAATGATTTCGTCACCGACGAATTTAACAGGGGTGTACCCAAAAATCTATTGGTGGTTCCCGACTCCAGATCTGTGCCAAATAATCGGCCAATGGAAGCTATAACCCACTGAGTGATTCTTGATGGAGAGGCCATATATCGCAGGGAAAGGAACGAGAATCGCAATGTGGATTCAGGCCTCCATAGTATAAGTATTGCCTCCCCCCCCCCCCCCCCACAACCCTCCCACTAGACTTGCTCAAGTCTTTGATTATGAACATTCATTAAATGATCAATCACAATAAGAATAAATTTCATTCTAGTATGTATCCTTCTCTGACTGGCCCATGAATCAAAGACTTGTCCACTATGAACAGAATCTCCTGTTTATGGCCCCGAGCCACTCCCTGCAACCCCATACTTCCTCCTCCCCCTCCCCCCTCCCCTCCTCCCCCTCCCCCATCCCCTCCTTCAGTTCCCTGGCTGCCTGTGTTGTCATAGCAATAAATTTCGCCTACTCCTGACAGTAACCCGATTAAGATCAAAGTAAGACGGTATCAATCTATCCATCAGATATCTGAACAGTAGCCATGATATCTGTATGGAGAGTGTTGGAAATACTGGCGCTATACTATGGAAAAACTAAACAAGAGTTAGTCGTGTTGTTGATTATCGCACGACGGCAAGATCGAGTATTACTGCGCGAGGCGAAGCCGAGAGTAGTAATACGCTATCTTGCTGGAGTGCGATGAACAATGACACGACTAACTCAAGTTTGGTTTAGAATTTATCCTACCCTGTCCTTCTAAATTACTTCTACATTAACAAATGACGTCATCTGTCAAAAGTATCCCACTAGAGCGATATTTTTCATTTTTCTGAATTCCAGACCGAATACAGTGACCCAATGTTAAGCCTATGGAGTTTTTTTATTAGGGGTAGGATAAAGCGCCAGAAATCTAACACCATTACCAATTGTACCAGTCCCTGTATCCCAACGAGGAGAGTAGACATAGGATGCAGGGACTGGAGCCAGTCTACCCTCCCACCTCCCCGGGACCCCGGCCGCTGACCGACGGTCAGGTCGTACCATCCGTCTCCAGGCGGCCGGGCAGCCATCACCTCCCCCTGGGCACCCATCAACGGCCAGCTCCCAAATATCGCCCATCCCACTGACCAGCAGCATGCAGATGCATCAATTAGGAACCCGCTCTGTATGGTTCCTACCTTCAAGGCTTTACGGCTATCAATCCACCGGAGAATATTTCATACGAGTCCAGCGGTATATTACTTATAAGCTTTGTGTATATTTTATATATCTTTGATGGTTGTTTTCGAGTGTAGGCGGAGAGACTGGCTTATGAGATGGTGATTTATACATACGATAGACATAGAAGACATGCAGCGTGAAGCCATAGGGGAAGCCACACCTTTTACGTGTTTATGAGAGGTTTCTCGTGGGAAGCCATGTATACAATATCATCTACAGCGAATATCACGCTATAATAAATGTTTGCTGTTGGCTTCTCCGTTAGCCAAAAGTATAAATCGTAGATATAATCTACCCTAGATATATCTGTGAATAACGAGATAGCATCATTGACTATGTATCTCATCGCAGTATTGATATAAGTAATAGAGGTGATGGGATGATACTGATAGTATAGATGTAATGAGGTGTATATTTTCAGGTTTATCGGGTAATCGTATCAGAATGTGCATCTCGAAATGTATCCTAAATCAGAGAGCATTAAGAAGGAACAGCATCGACATCCATAGCTGCTGAAAATATGCCATGATTTTGGGTTGTGGAGTAATCTCAATCTCATGAGGCAAAGTGAAGTGAGATTACGTAGTAAACCAGAAAAATGGCGCATTTTCAGGGGCTACAGATTGAGTGCGGTTCACCCCTATCACTGACTAATTGGTTAATGTTTGTGATGCCATCACCCAATGAGTTGTTCCTTACAATATTTCATAGAGGTTGAGTACGAGTTCCTCACGTCAAGTCTAAATAATATCAGTATGCATTTATATCCAATATTTCCGGTTTAACAAACTTGACATAAAGTCCAAGTCCAAGCAGTAGAGGGTTAAGTGAGAATCATCGTTCATTTTCTCACCCCTGGTATTTTTCCCCTTGGACTTAACATTGGGAACCTATATTCAATCAAGTATTTAGGGGGGAAAAACTCAATTGAGGATTATGTCTCAAAGGCTAGCCCCATTAGTCAATGTGAAGGGTGAGATAAATTCAGAAACCTATTCAAGTTTATGGTCAGAGCTTGATCCCGTCTCGTTTGAATCGCTACGTAATTCATACAAGCTTTGACCCTAAACTTTCATAGGTTTCCTACTTTCCTTCATAGAATTTGCCGTCGCCAACTGACAATTCCCACAAGCTAACGTTCCTGAGCATATCCTGGAGGATAACCAGGGAGCAGCTCATATCAAGTCTACACCCCCTCCCACCGCTCTGACCCTCTGCCCTCAGAAGCCCCTCATCTCTACACCCGGAAGTGATAGCCCCCTGGTGGTAACTGGGTGAACCACCTTCCCGGGATAAGCCTATAACATGATAAGAACCCAGAATCACGCAGACAGAGTACATCAATAATAACGAGAAATGATATTACTTTGACGCCCTGATCACAGGCTTCTTAATTAGCTTAATTAGTGTACTCACTAAGCCGGCCATGTCGAAATACTCCCACGTCCAATCAACGTTGGTTTTACTGCGGGCGTCGGCGCCGCACGCCAGCCGTGCTCCCATCATTGATAGGGCAGATAGATCCACGGTGTATATACATCCACAAATACTCCTCCGTGTGATGCCAATCAGTTTCCTCCTGGGTCTAGATTCCTCCACGTTATAACAATGCTCGGGATTAGTTCACGCTGCCGTCCGGGCTGTGTATGGGAGAAGTGATACTATAACAATGTATCACACTTCATAGAAGTACATCCTTAACTCCGTTAACAACAGAATGGAGGGTTGTAAACCACAGGACGGTCTTTGAAAAGCGACCACGCAGAGAGAATGCTTTTAGAAAACATCCACTACTGGTATCGGATCCTCTTTGGCCTCACGGGGGCGTAGGTCCAACCCACAATGTCCTCCAGTAAGGAGAGGGCAAGGGGGGGCTGAGAGAGGGGTCAGGGGTGAGCCCTGTGAAGTTATTGTGTGGCGGGCGGGTGGGTAAGCGCTGACGCCTCCAGGCACACACAGGAGAAGGTGGAAGGAGTGTGAGTGTGAGATCCTCTCTGTCTCACATGTTGTACCGTCAGTCGTGGAGGAGGAGGCCCTTTGTCCGACCTGGCAAGATGTCAAAAAGTCGCCACACGTCCTCAGAGCGTTCAGTCTATTGTTTACCCGCGGTTATGTGGACTGTAAGCAAAGTCAGTCACCTCGGTGAGGACTGTACGCTGGCGTTGAGGGGACAATGTGACCAACCACTACCGAACTGGTGTAATATACTCACTAGGGTGTAATAATGTGTCCTGTAACTGTACTTAGCTCCAGTGTATCTCCAGTAGAATGTATGTTTAAAAAATATATACTGAATTTGTATCCGAAGGGATTCCGCTGGCTGGCTCCTTGTTGGAAGATGGTGAGTTAGGTTGGATTTAAGGTTAAGTTTCGCTGCTGTAGAAATGCAACCTTGTAATTGTGATACCTGTGAGGGACTTCAACCTTCCCGGGTCTGTGTTGGTGTCAGTCCTGCATGCTTTCCCCCTCCGGTGTGATTGCCTTCATTTTTCCAAGTCACAGAGCTTAAGGGGCCGTCATGCTTGGCTGAACAGCGCGGCTGCCATTGGCGGGCTTCAGTGTGTCGTCACGGTTAAATAGCAGACGACATTTGAACTATAGCAGACGATATTTAATGAGGTGACGCGGGCTGTGTGTGTACACGGACTCGAGCAAGTACTACACGAGTAAGGTACTTTCCAGTCGTACTCTGGGATTTTTCCTAATCCAACGTTTCATTCATATATGTCGCTTTGTCGGTCTTTGGATTTCCTTTTGCCTGGGCCTATTTCGATAAACGTAAATCCTATGAATCAACACAACGTAAGCTGGTGCTGGCTGGCGGTTGTTGATCTACTGCTTTGAGTCACGATTTAGTCTACGCATTAGAAAAATGTCGTCTGCTTAATATATCAATGCCGTGTGACGTATATAATTTGTACATACACAGGTCTAGGACCCGGATCTCAATAGCGTATGCGATGAGTATCACGTATCCATTCAAAATTCCTTTCGGATTCTCACTTGAACAAAAATATCCCAAGAATCTAAATTCTGTTATCAAACGCGTGATGACGTTTCAGATGCGTGTCACTGCGGAGGTGTCCTGCGTCTGACTGGCCCTTCAATGTCCCCGGGATTGACCTTCACTGCTGGAACCCTGCACAAACTGTCACCACCGGGAATAATGACCCAGCCTCCCGGGCGCCTGGCCCCCGCACCCCCTCCCGGCCCACCCCCGGCCCCCTCCCCGGCCACCTGGGGCACTGACACCCGTCCCGCGATGTAACCCGGAGATTAAAACGCCACCGCAATTGAAAAATAAAACTGTCACCATTCCCCAATTACCGCAGATTCATAGTGCCTATCAGCCTATTGCTGAACTATTGGTTTCTCTTCAGATAGGCTTGTAGTTCAAGGCATATCGTAGAGTTCACCTGGAAATGGAAACCCCGTGTAATTTTCCTAGGAGTTGAAAAAGACGATTATAATGGTTTGTGGTACACATGAACAGCAATGGTGTTTGATATAGAGATTAAGGTGGTGGGGTTTTAACACAAGATATAGATGTTATACAAAGTGTAAACGTTGGCTATAGAGATTAGGGGGATAGAGTTTGAAAATATGTTATCTGAGATATTTGGAGACAGTGTGTCTGTAAGAGTGTAACGCAACAATATAAAACCACCCGCTAGGGTGAATTGTGTGCCAATAAAAAAATTTAAAAAAGAGTTATAACACAAAGTATAGATGTTAAAGAAAGTTGAATGTTACATAGTAAAACGAATGGGAGCACAAGTCAAGCATACTGCTCTCACAAAGCACTGCAAATGTGCCATAACAGAAGAATTTGTGATCACTTTATTTATTAATGTATCTATTTCATATATAGATCCATATTTGAGCAACAAAGAGTTTCTTTAGGATTCGATAAATAACCTTGATGTATCCCCTGGAAATCTTGATGGGAATGTTCCAGAAGAATTTATGATGCATGCTCTGGAAATAACAATGTAAATCTAGATATCCTTATTAAGACTCCCTTATATATACACACATACACATACAGTGATACACACACACATGTATATATATACATCTCTCTCTCTCTATAATATAAATATATATATATATATATATTAAAAAATCATCCAGGTGGCGCCACTATGAACTATCGGATATGCCTTTAATCAGAACCTCACACTGCCACTGAGGGCAATGTTAAAGTCGGGTCCTCCTAGCGACCCCCGCTGATTGTTCCCCACAGTGCAGATGCCGGCCACTAGTAATAAGAGTTATAATTATAACGGCTCCGTGGGGTGCTAATTGCTGGCTGGGTGTCATTGAGTGGTCTAGTGTTTGACCACGGGTCATTGCTTGCTTCTATTGTTCCCCTTGATTGAAGGTGGTGTATTTCTAATTGTCCTAATGACTGGCCATGGTCTGCCGCCTGCCCCGGCCTCGTGTTATTACTGTGGTCTGTTTTCATTTGTTATATTGTTGGAGGTGTTGCCAAGGCAGGGCTGTCTCTTTTCATCAAGCCGTCCGAGCAAATAGATCGGTTCCATGTTACTGTAGTAATATAGTGATCAAAGCAAGGTTGGATATACACAGTAATTGATGGTTTTGTGACCAGGAGGCCGTAAACCACGTATAAACTGCGATTAGTAATACACGAGCAACAGCGAGTGTATTAAATTGTCAACTACGAGTGCTTTAGATAGCCGCCTAGTCACAATAACAATGTTTGCGTATACTATATATTATCAATAAATTATTAACAACTCACAAAAAAAGGTACTAGAGAATGTGAACAAAAGAGAAAGTCACCACAATCTCAGATCATTCAATGTTTGCTGGATAGTGCCTCTCCTCTTTGATGTTACCATAGACTGGGGACAACAGGGTGAACTTGGTCGTTATTTTGCAGTTTGATAAAAGTGAACAGTAGCTGCATTGTAAGGAAAACCCCAAGTAAACACATGGAATGCGGCTTTAAAATCGTTATCCCTACTCCAAACTACCCACTCCCATTCCACCCTGTCCCCTTTAATACAGTACGGGTCCAATTCGAACCCTAATAGTAGGTGTTAACGCATTAACCACCTGTCCTCTGGAAGCAGACGACAATTTTCTATTTGACGCGGGAAAAGTGGGGAAAGCTGTTGTTTGTTTTGAACAAACCCCATGAGTCAAACTCCACCCTCTCGTCCTGAACCCCTGCTCATTAGCACCTGGGGCACACCCTTCACCCCTCCTGACACTCACCAGGGACGAGATCAGACGAACGCCGACGTGATCTCGCGAGAACCCGGGAGACCTCGCGCGAAAGAAATGAGGACTCTTTGTCAGCGCGGATGCATGGCACTTGACCTGGTGGCTGGGAGACTGTCTGTAAGCTGGGGCTGTTTCATAAAGACCGATAATGACATAATCATGGGTGTTGTGACAGCTTTTGTTTCCTAGACTCCGGTCGCCATGGAGGAAGTGAAATACGACATGGGTGGAATGTAAAAGGAGGCCTGCTTCTTCTCAACGTTGTCGCAGCCCTGCTGGAGAGATATTAGTTCCAGCAGCCACTGCCTGTGATTAGAGGCCTGTCTGGGGTCCTGCCTGCTATGGACAAGCGCCAGCAGGCATGGCGAGTAGGAGGAGTAGGAGGAAAAACATGGAAACACAGAGTAGATGATGGTATCAATTATTCACAAGTTTCCCCCGTAAAATGACAGCTTCACAACGGTACTCCATGGGAAGGAAATAAAAACAAACCCACCGGGGGCGGTGGGAGTATGTTTTTCCCTTTCAGCCTTTAGTAAGAGTGTTTTTTCTCTCGCGCTTAAATCACAAATATCTCTGAATTCTTAAATAACAGTGTGAATCTCGATCCCTCTGCCTGGTGCTACAAAACAACAGGAATTGTACACACCGCTGTAAAATTGATTTTGGAGTATTTCATCTTTACAGCCTCTGGTTCCATTTCACGACGGTTTTTCTTATGAAGTATCTTGCAATTCAAAGGTTGAAAATTACGATTCAAAGGTTGGAAATTCAAGCCTGAAAAGAAGTTAATGCGAAACGATTCATGAATATAGTTTCAAGTTTTTGGGCTGTACCATAGAAGTGGACGTGTTCGCATGACCAGGTAGGGAATATTCTATTCTGCGTTTATTTCACCCCGCTAACCCGACCATCCTGCAACACAGACCACTTAGGTCTGGGACCAGGCGTGGTCTGCTCAGCGGGGTTCTATAAAGCACAGAGTAATTGCTAGTTCCGCCATCAACTGCCAGTGAATTGTTAGGTAGCGCCACTGTAGTAGGGGACAACCCCTATTTTCTGCTGTCATAATCTATAGATAATCGAGACGAGGCCAAATCCCTTATATATGGCAATCCAAAATGTTCTTTAATAGAATCCATTGATAACTATAACCGCAACCTGGTGTTTTGTTTGGTTTCGGGGGGCCTCAATAATACAATAGCCATGTGGCCTATTTTGCAGTAAAACCCCGCTTTTGGGACACACCGGTTAAGGGGCCACCCGTATTAATTGGCAATTTGCTTGGAACGGAACTTTTCCCTTTATAAAGACTTTGTATTAACCCTGATTCGGGGATCCCCAAGTAAGGGGACACCCCGTGTAAAGGGACAGTTATATCGGAACGGAACATTCTTGACCCCGGTGAAGAGGAACACCTTATCATATTTGAACGGTTGGAGATGGAACAATTCTCTAGATTATCTAAATCACTTGTCTAGTGTGTGTGTGTGGCGCATAGACTGGTGTCTAAACAATCAGACACTATACAACGGCATGCGTAGGCCCTTGTAGTCGCCAGGGATATCTTTAAGCCAGGGACACACTAAACGAGAAGCGCAACAATATCCGGAATCTCCAACACAAAATGGATTAAATAAGTAATATTTCCCGCCAATAATTTAGCGTCTGGGAAGCATTAATCGGTGAGGGTGTGGTGCATGCCTTGTTTCTGCCACATTCAACAGGTCCATACGACAGAACTGTCCTCTAAACACAATGACTATCGCGGTGGTGGCCTTATTGCATAATCTAAGCACAATTAATCGATGGACACTTCTCTGCATGTCTGTTTCCATTCACTGATCCGGCGTTGGTGGTTCCCGACTGCAGATCGGTGGCGAATAGTTGGCTGGTGGAATATGACTTTAGAGGCCCCCTTCCATTGGCCAATTTCCCAACAACCGATCTACAGCCAAGAACCAACGACAGACTTTTGGCACTGCAGACCCAAAATCGGTGAATAGAAATGACCCAGCTCGTGAAATGACCCACAACTTTTTCTGCTTAGATTACTCAATGTGGCACCAACCACCACTGAGTGAAAGCTTGGTCCCTGAGTAAAAAACTATAACCCTCACAAATTTTTCGATACCGACGCACAGTCGGTGGCACCACCAACAGACTTTCGGGGTAACTCAAAAAATCTCCGCCGTTTTCGTCGGCCAATGGAAACGAGCCTTATGGCCAAGGTTAGACTTCCCCAAGTCTTTGATTATGAACATTCATTAAATGATTAATCAAAATCAGAATAAAGTTCATTATAGTATGTATCCTTCTCTGACTGGTCCATGAATCCTGTATCCCAGCAAGGAGGGTAGTCATAGGATGCAGGGACTGGAGCCAGTCTAGGCCTTGGAGAGCAGACAGACACGGGTCGTCGCTTCACAGGTCGCCGCCAACACTCCACTCCACCCGGAGACGTCCAGAGGGGCTCGGCACCGGATGAAAGCTGTCCAGCTGGAGTGGCCGACACGTACAACTTTACTCAGCTCTCAGCCAAGTGCAGCACATCAAAGACTGCCCCACCTCAGCCTGCTTTACCCAGCACAAACACCACCCCACATACTACTCACACCACGTCTTCCCGACACACCCCGCGGCACCACACGCGCGCCCCCACCCGACACACAAAGGAGTCATCAATGTTTGACAAGGACTTGATGGGTTCTGACCCTGCACGGCTGGGCCACCTTCACTCAGGAGAAAACAACGATCTCCCGTGTTATCATCTTCTGATGGGCTCTTTTGTGGATCGGTGAGGAGATGATCTCTCTTTTTTACTGATTGTAGCAGGATCCATGTTAAAATCCACTCAACGCCTGGGTTTTTTCTCTACGACTGTTATACATATTCCTATTACAGCTGTACACTGAAAAATGTTGTGAAACCGACGGGCTGTATTGAAGCAAAGAAACTGAAATGGTGCATCGCTCTCGTCCAAATTAAATATTGCATACTCACACACACACACACACACTATATATATATATATATATATATATATATATATATATATATATATATATATATATATATATATTATATATACACACACACACATATATATAAACATATATACATGTTACAGACAAACATATAAATGTATACATCTTTTTATCCATGTCATATTACACATGTATTTCACAACTGTCTATGTATACCCTCATACATATACTTCTGAAAGTTCATTAAATGTATCTGGCTGAAGAAGCATTATATAGCAGCCGTTATTTTATGTACACATCACAAATATGAATAATCAAAATAAATAATATTTTAAAGTAGCAGTCCTGGTTCCCAAAGAGAGGTACACAGCACCGCCATATAATTGTAGCGCTGCCCATGTTTGACATGTCTTACGAATGCTTTCCCATCATTGTGGCTTCAGTTTGATAAAGGTTATCATCTTTATCATTATCATTATTATCATTATTATTACTATCACTATTATTATTGTTATTATCATTAAAGAGTCGTTGTGGACATATTTATTTTATCTTTATCTTTATTGCACTCTTTCAAACAGGTTTTCATAATCACTTCACGTAACCACAATTCCCTGAAGACACTGACATCTACTAGAAATCCTCTACAGCACCTATCCTCTCTCCCTCGAGATGCTACGGTGAAGGACAATCATTTGGCCCGTCTCAATTGTGTAGCAGTACGGTGCATTGCCAATGACAACTAGTCACGGGTTGGCATGGCAACAGAGAAGCCGTCATTTCCTTGTCTCTCGTGTCGTGTTATATCGCGTCGCGGTAATACTTCCGGTAGCGTCTTGTGAGTGCCACGGCTTACAGCGCCATCTGGTGTGTTCACACCGTTAGAAATCACTCCGCGCGTGACGTCACGCCCAGAACGCCGTTAGGCAGGCACCGTTAGGCCAGTGACGTCACGGATTATAATCATACATGCCCACGAGCCTACGAAGCGTAAGGGCCTAACCTAGACTGGCTCCAGTCCCTGCATCCTACCCCTCCCCTCCCCTCCTACCCGCCTGTCTTACCCCTCCCCTTACACCCCACTTCTGTGAGATACATGGGTCAGTCAGAAAATGATACTATAGAGGAAATGTTTAGGGTCAGAACTTGTATCCCGTCGAGTTTGCATCGCGTAGTAATTCACAAGGCAAACCTGCGTGAATTACAAAGTGATTCAAGCGAGATGGGATCAAGATCTCACCCTAAACTTGAATGGGTTTCTGAATTCATCTCACCCTTCACATTGACTAATGGGCTAATCTTTGTGACATAATCCCCCTATTGGATATTTTTCCTAAATATTCCATGGGTGTTGGATATGAGTTCCCAATGTTAAGTCTATGGCGAAAAAATACCAGGGGTGAGATAAAAACTATACTGACCTTTATTCTGATTTTCTGCAATAATTTAATAACTGTTCATAATCAAGGACCTGAGCACGTCTACGTAAGGCCCTCGCCCAGACACCATTAATGCTGCGTCAGTGACTTCCCACCTGCATGTGAACACCCCGCCCTGGGGTCGGTAAGTATTTAGGCATACGGGCTTTAAGATTAAAGGCGCACCTTTGTGTTTGAGCAACGGCCCCCTGCGGCAGTGCCTCACACCCCCACAACCCCTAGACACGCCCGCGTATATTCCAGCTGGGAGGGGTTGGCGGGCAACTTAGAGGACTTTAATACCTGAGTGCCACACCACCCTGCCCACCTGTCCACACCTAAGCAGTGCCAGTATCACCAGATGCTCACACCTCTAACCGTCAACAATCGCCGCGTTACGTCACAACTCTGACGTTATCGTAGTTTTAAGCGTCCCGGAGGTCACGTGGGCAGGAACGCGGCGTCGCACAACACACACACACACACTTACTGCCCCCTGGCGGGAAAGGGACAAAGCACTCGTACCCGTGCGCATGCGTGATTTTTATTTTTTGATACAAATTTTTCAAATTTATTTCAATTTTTTGGGGGAAAGAAATAGAAATAAAACCTTGTACCCGCACATGCGCAGACCGTATATATTTGCTATTCCGGACGCCAGACGGACAAAGCGGTGGCTTGCCTCTGGGTAATGATAATTAAGAGAGAAAAAGTCACGGTAGGAGGGGGCTCTGTTATTATGAAAACCCCCGACGATTGACCATTCTCCGCCCCCGCAACTCCCCCGTCCCGCCTCATACACACACACCCACAGTCCTCGAGGGTGAGTGTTGTCCATTGGTCAGCGCCGGATGGTGTTTAGCTTTTGACCAGAAGGTGACCCTTTTTTTATTAGATGACCTCTGTGTCCAGGCAACAATTCCACATTATCAAAACACGTACATGTAAATAATTCGTTTCAGGACGAATGGCGCAGATTTTGAGCAGTGAATTAGATTTACTCGATCTTTCATTATGGTGACATTCATTGACTATCTCCCGGCCGCACACCATTGTCAGAGTGGTAAGTGAACGGCAGCGCCCCAAGTTCTTTATGAACATACGGTACAGCAGGCAGCCTTATGCATTTTGACGTTTTGCCAGGTATTCATGATCAAATATTAATGTTATTATGTTGATATTTGATTCATAATGATTTATTAAGCAACATGATATATTCCCTGAAAAATCATCAAAACATATCGAGCATTTATAGAAGAAATTGTCATCTAACAATGTATCTAAAATCAATGAACTATGACATAAGGCACTGCCTGCCGTAGCCTTGTGATGCCTTACGGTATTGTCCTGTCGTAGCACGTTGCCCAATGCATTGAGGCACTGTTCTACCACTGTAAGGTTGAGAGAGCAATGTGGCGACGCCCTCTCCTGGTAGAAATGCCTGTGAACTGACAGAGGTGGAGTGGAGGGGAGTAGTTAGAGGGAAGGGTAGTACACAAATTACTGAGGCCAGTCTAGGTGTAATTCATAAGATCATAAATCGTTTATAATTATCTAATCTTGTATCCTCAAATCTAAGTGGACAGTAGTTGTATCTGATTTTCTTTCCGTGTATTACTAAGCGTCAATCACTCGTGGTTTATGGCCGCCTGTCAACAAAATCATCGATTATTGTCTATAGAAATTATTTGTTTATCATTAAATCTAATTGGACAGTATGATATCTCATTTTCCCCATCAGAAACATGAGCACCATATGAATGATCTCTACATACAACGTGTTTATGTTTTTATCGGTCTGCCTCTCATGACTACTGCGTATAAATCAGACTAAAGGCAGGTATCTGGCATAGTGCTCAAAGTGCGTCACCACTCCATACACCCACGACATGTTTTTGGACTACAGGTAAAACGTTGCTGCTGCATCAGGAACTATAGAGTAAACATATGAAAATTTATGGTTAGAGCTCGTATCCATCAAGTTTGACAAGCATAGTAATTCAGAGGGCAAAGCCAAGTGAATTACGTAGGGATTCAAACGCGATGGGATCGAGCTCTCAGCGTAAACTTGAATGGGTTTCTGAATTCATCTCACCCCTCCATATAGGCTAATTGGCTAACATTTGCGACATAACCCCGATCGAGTGTGGTTTTTTTTTGGTTTTTTTTACTAAATACTGTCTATTTCTACCGAGCTGCTTGTAGCATATTCACTAATTCTCATATATTACTATGTCCCAACCGCTCGATTATTGTTTATTTCTTAACGGGGTCTGGGGAGCTGCTCATATATTACTACGCATCGACCACTCGATTGTTGTTTATATTTACACTGGGTCTGGCGAGCTGCTCGTAAATTACTACGTGTCAACCACTCGATCGTTGTCTATTTCTACCGAGCTCCTTGTAGCACATTCACTAATGCTCATATATTACTACGCGCCAACCATTCAATTATTGCTTATTTCTTCACGGGGTTTGGCGAGCTGCTCATATATTACTACGCGTCGACCACTCGATTGTTGTTTATATTTACACTGGGTCTGACGAGCTGCTCCGTGTGCTGCTCACTGGGGTAAACACCGCGAGGGGCGCAGCTGGGTGGAGCCGTCCTCATGAGCCGCTCGCGTGTGGCTCCATTGTGAGCCACTCACCATGCCGATAAATGTCAGGAGGCGGGCCCAGTCCGCTCCTCAAAAAGGCTGCGTGGAGAAAAAATGTCAGAAAACACGTAAATACAACTGTCTAGTGCTGGAGTACTGTATGCACGCCTGTCTGTACTGTCTATCACTATGAGGGACTCTGCCAAAGTCGGTGCTTGCTTGGTGTGTTCAATTAAGATGGGTAAAAATAGAACATCGAACAAGAGTTCGCACCAAGATTCCGTGACTTGAAACTTCTTCCAAGACCTTGAGGAAGAGGAAAAGTCAAACTGATAAGTACAATAGTGTATGCGGAAACTTCCCCCATGAGAAATATTGTAGAGGATATTAATTTTTAGCTGGGTCGAGTTGGAGTAATAACATGTTTGCATGTTGTTTATGATAGAGTTGAGAGTCTGCCATTGTAACAAATAATCATATCTGGCATGGGAAATCAAATAATCCTTATATTCCTAAACGCACACATGATATACGATATACTATAATATAACCATATGTATGTATGTATGTTCAAATAAAATCATTTCAATTATGATTTCAAATAGATAGAATATACACATACATATGTACAAATATAGATGGTATAATATATATTATATATGAATAATAATAATATATATTGGATATATATACCCACGCACACGTATATTTTCTATGTATATCTTACATATACATGCATCTATATGATTCATCATACTTTGATATAGATATCCACAAAAGAAACTCACTGTAAATAATAGTATGCCGGCATGTACATGCTCTTCCCTGCTACTAATGCTACATGTGATGGAGAGGGAAGACTACAAGACGATTGTGTGTCTCTGCACAGTTAGCACGACTTCTGCCCGGTCCTACATACGGGTCGTGCGGTGACAGGCAGACATACACGCCCCCTGGTGGACACTGATGCGGGCACACGCCCTCTGTGAATGAATTTATGAGACACGGCTGTAAATCATTCATCATATTACGTATTTTGAGCACGGAATGAATCGGCTCCACTCCCAAGTCCCATGTATAAATAATCTGCCAACGTCTAGGCTGCTTGCCTGTCTGCCATCGTGCACCCAGCTTTTCTATAGCCACCGCGAGATTAGACATAAAGACCGAAGCTCCGACATATACATCCCACCCACTGATTGAAAGCAAGGCTGGCGAGGTTTAGAGCTATGAATTATAAAGCACAGTGAGTGCAGTGAATACTTTCGACTTCACTCATCGAGCACTAAAACGGGTGATCCCGCAGTCTGAACTGGATTCTCCTGAATCTGATTTTTGCACTGGGCTACATGTGAAAACCAGCGGATTAAAAACTGGGAACTACCGAAATGATAGCCCCACCAGAAATTAGACTTTACCACCATGCAATTGTTACAGTGGATTTATGCAAGTAAAGAATGTAATGATAACGGACAGTTGGGCTCCTTTTTGTTGAGAAACTCTTGGATAGAGAATGGCCCAGAACAAGAGGAGCTTATACAGCTGATTCGTAGAGATGTAAAGTAGTATAAGATAAGAAATATCATAAATTTACTGTCACTGCACGATCTCACTTTCTCATTGTATATACCATAATTGTATGAATTTTACCTGTTACTGTTATATTTGCTATTGCATGGAAGACCGATTGTAAAATCGAACGCAATAAAGAAACTATAAAAAAAAAAATCCTGATGATTTGGGGATGGATTTAGGGGTTGGGGGCAGGTGTGGGGGACGGGTGGATTACCTGTAGAGTGACACACACCTGGGTGGGTGGGCTTTGGGTTGGGGGGGGGCAGCCATCTGGTGTAACTAGGCATTACTAAGCGGTCCACCTGTAAGCATGGAGAACAGGTTACTCATGGTACTCCCCATCGAGCAGGTTACAGCATGGCTGGACTGTGAATCACCCATGTTTGTTTGTTTGTTTGTTTGGATGACCACATGTTGGTTATTGGTTTCTTTTTTATCATATATAAGCATAGTTTTTTTTAATTAATCTCAGCCAAAAATACTTCAGTCAGATTTTACTTATACATGTACTTCCTTATAACCATAACTTAACTTAAGAAATAAAGAAGCTTATCAAATACATGTGTTTTATCCAACGTTGAGAAATGCAGATATCCAGTAGTGCTCGATCCATTGCTGAACAATGCGGGATTCTTCGACTTCAAATGTGTCCTATATCTATCAGTGAAACATATGGTACTTTTTCAATCCATCTGTCTAATATAGAACTGGATCGAGAATCGTATGAATAAACAATACTCCACGAGTTTGGATGCACAATCATCGTCATTCAGGAGAAGCCAAGGGATGATTACAGCGCATTCAAACGAGTTGATTATCGTTTATTTCATTATCCGAGTGCGGTTCTGGATTTATCTCACCCCTTTCAATGACATTAAATAAAATCACAATATTAGAATAATTCCAATTGCTTAAGCAAATTGCTTAAACAGTCGCTTATGACATTATCTCACATCACTCCATCACAACCATGGTGTGGTATTGGCACTTTATGCTGGTGATCGTTATGTATAATCTTTTAATGTTATTCCTATGGCTAAACCTGTACCAGGGGTGACATAAACTTATATCCTAGTGTATGAACTTGCTCAATCCTCCTGCCCATCCTAAATAGTTTTATGATGTACCTTCCAAGGTTTCTCCAGTATATGTTCCACCTCCCCTGATATACATTTTATGAGGGTAATTTCACGTTATTGATCATTGTAGTAACCTTTTAACACTAATTATATCCATTCATGTGTGTTTGACTTAACATGCATATCATCGGATGGTCACATGCTAACTGTAGGTGAACTCCATGACAATGCAAACCTAACCGTTGTATTGTGTGCCTGTGTGTACTGATTGAACCATATGTCATTAGTTATATGATTATTTAAAAAGATGTAACTATTCAGCACAGAGTTCATAATAGCATAGTGTCAGGAATAATTGGTGGAATGCTATATGTATTATTCACCATGTTGTAGCTAAATGGGTTCACCAGAGATTTGTTCCCCTCTAGTGGGTCGATGTGTGCTGCAGTGCGACTTTCACTTACACTGCACTTCTCCACCTCAAACTCCTGCCACTTTCGCATTTACCTCTCTCCAGCCTGACATAAATACGAATATATTTCATCTATTTTCCCACCCTCCCACACCAATATTCAACCTCTTCATTCATTTGATTAGGTAATTATTCATCAAATGAAATGATTTCTAATAGCACTACAAATTATTGGAATATCTTCATAAAGTCTAACCAATACAACCAAACAATTTTCAAATTCCCCAAAGAATCGTGATCTTTATTTGCATTTCGAGCTGGGAGCTGTTTCAAAACCATATACATGTACTTCACTCGACTTTTGAAACAGCTCCCAGCATTGTTACTCCATGATTCACTATTCCGTATGATAGGGAAACGTGTTGACTGCTACAGTCATTCACAGACACATAAGTCAGTAATGACTGACTAAATACAGAGTGCTGGGTATTTGCTGAGTCATTCTGAATGTCATGTGATATTGATCACAGCATTAGATGAGCGTGACTTTACCTGCTATAACTATTTAGGAACTTACAACCAGCTCAGTCTAGAACGTTTTGGAAGTTCTCAACACTCTGATGAATCGATAGTAGACCTGACTCAGCCTCAATGACACGTTAAACAATATATCCGACGTTTGTATTTACGTGATGATACACCCCTTATTATCCATCGTATACAAAGTCCCCATTGAAAATGTATGGGGACTCAGTAAACCACGACCCATTGTATAAAACTTGTCAGATACCATAACTGTGGTATACGGATTCAAACCTGTGGTATACGGCTCAAAACCATGGTATACGGGAAAAATAGTTCCTTTTGCTATAGAGCAAAGAAATAGTTCCTATTGTTATACCCGTTAATATGGCAGTTACCGGGTTTAATTTATTCGAAAAGATGGATGATAAATGCAACAAACGATGATTTTGTGGACAGGCAGCTTTGTAAACCACTCGCGGTTAACCTCGTAATACACTCGCTAGCGCTCGTGTATTACTACGCGTCAACCTCTCGTGGTTTACGGCCGCCTGTCCACAAAACCATCGATTATTGTCTATATACCTCACAGTGACGTACGGCCATAAATAGGCAAGAGCGGGAGGTATACGTAGGAGAGACATCCATATCTATACATACACAATATTGACTGGTTTCAGAGACAAGGTGATGTATGCTCCAAGGAAACGACGCAAAGTAATATCCGAGAGCATGTGAGGATATTGCCTAGGAGAATACAGCAGCTTTTATCTGAAACCAGTCTAGATTGTATTCATTATCCATCTTTATCCAACTGGTGGCGTGCCAATTTTCAATCACTTTAGGTATGCATTATTTTTTCAAACACACTATTTCTCCGTATGCGCCACTTTTTGCAACCCGCAGCATACAACATATCCGTATGCACCATGTATGTCCATACAGAGTTTCTTATAGAGTCTGCTATGGCCACTTTGCATTGGGCGGCTGATAATAAAATAATGGTTACACCACTCACTCTCACTGGTCCCTAACCTTATACAGACACCTTACAAGCACCGCATTAAGGCCCGTTTCCACTGGCCGACAAAAACGGTGTAGGTTTTTTTGTGTTCTCCTAATCGTCCATATCCATTGGCCATCACCAATATACAGTCAGGAACCACTGACGGACCTTTAGCATTGCTGTCACAAAATGGGAATGGGCTTTTAGGAGAACTCAAAAAATCTACTTCGTGTTTGTCGGCCAATGGAAACGGGCCTTTAGCACGGGCAATGTCCAGCCCGATGTAGACCCCCACCTCCCCACCACCACCTACAGCCCAGGAGCAGACAAGGAGCGAGTTGCTCTAGAAGCAGGTCCCTCAGGAGGCCATGGAGAGCAGCTCGGCCCGGCTTGAAGTCCGGTCGCCTCGAGGAGTCTATCCTCCTCATGTTAGCATCCACTTAATTTGGTTTAACGTCAGAAGTACTCCGAGTCGCGGTCACTCCGAGCCCGGCCCCGCCGCCCGGAGCCTGCCCGGAGACTGCCCCGCCTCCCCCGGAGAGCCCCGGAGGACCTGGACCCTGCACCGGAGGGCGCCACTCGAGCGCATGTCAATGGCGGCCAGGACACGGAGTGCGCATGCTCAACAGGAAGCGGTAAGAGGGGACGGCCATCTTGTTCTAGCGACCTTGACCTCCCCGCCAGTAGAGTGCTCCTTTGGCTATTAGAGGGGACTGGGGCTAGGAGGAAGGGATAACTGTTACAAGTGTTCTGTATGTGGTGGGGATCTAGCCACCTATTAAAAAGTATCAGATGTTGTACCCTGTGAAAGTGCACATTGATCGAGGTCGAGGTAATTATGGCATCTTAATTACAAAGTTATGAATTTTCTGATGGTACTTGATTGACACATATTCACTTTGTTGGGACGACATTAAAGTTTCTTTCGATAAAAGATATTGAAAGAGCAAGTAGAATGAGTCGGATATTATCGAAAGAAAAGAGGGACATAAGGCTGTCTCAACAAGGTAAATACATGTACGTTTCACTTGTATTATATACCTAGAAATATCAATGATTCATAAAATATTTACCAAAACATGACGACGTCGAACTAGTATCCAGAGTGTGCAGCATGTTTAGGCCAAATCAGAGTATGTTTGGATAGTTTTCTATCCCGGCACAGTATGCCGGGATGGAAAACTATAGCAGGGTTTGGTAACTATAGGGTTTTCCGGCATAAGTATTTAATATAATAAATTTTAATTTTATACTACTTATAAGTAGCCTTGTGAGAAATATGCATCCATCACACAATCATTTTGAGCAGCAGATTTTCATAACAACTACCCACAGAATTTGTTTGTTTCTTTGTTTTGATTTTACGTCTAGTCAACCATTACAAATCCTTTCCAGACTTTGTCATGGTTCAGCTTTGCTCACTGCTTTTACACCACAAGGATGATAAAAGAATCTATGTAATGAATTTTCATCCCTACACATTTACCGAGGTGGAAGTTCTTATACTACTCATACCACATAGACATAGTATGAGAAGGACTTGCCTTTGACATAGCAGTAAATCTACCACTCCAGGGGATGAAGGAGAAAAGTAGCCGCAGTGGGACTCCAGCCCACAAAGTCTCAGGATATCAGAATTATGAGTCCAGCACTCTTCACAGCTAGGCTAAGAGGGGGCGTCCACCAACCACGACAAGGCTACGACAATGGCTTTCCGACAAGGTCCACGACAGCTCTACGATTAGAAGTCTTGTCGTAGCCTTGTCGTGGTTGGTGGACCACAGTTCCCGACAAGAGGCTACGACAAGGCCACGACAGGCTGTGACATGAAGGTTGTCGGGGGCCTGTCGGGGGCCTTCCGACAAGGTGGCGTGTCGGGAGGTTGTCGCAGAGGTCTACGATAGAATATTTAGGTGGAGCGTGCACTTCCCGACAGGCTGCGACAAGGGCTCACGACAACTCCCCTCCTCACGACAATGCTGCGACAAGGCACCGATTGGAACTTTCTTGTCTGCTCTTGTCGTAGCCTTGTCGTGGTTGGTGGACGCCCCCTCTAACTCACCAACTCCTCTCTCAGAGAGGCACTGTTTGGTGTACATGCCACGTTGAGGGAATTGGATTTACGTCATGATACACACTATCATTATCAAATGCTACCAAGTGCATAAGCTGCTCCCTGCCAAATGGCCATATACATGGGACCCGCTCGCCATTAATCTGAATAATTAATAGACCCGCTTCTAAATTCGATTGAGCCTTCAAAATGTCAACGAGTTTATGTGAATGCAATGAAAAAAAGTTGCCCAATGAAATATGCACTTTTATGGGCCATAAACGAAGAATGGATTTCATTGCACTCGGCGCACTTGATGCGTTCAGTTATTCGGGGGAGACATTTCAGTTCAAATAGAGGGTATGGTGGTGGGTTTCCAGGACCTGCGGCTGTTAACCCTTTAGGCGTAGGAATAGAGGGAAACTATGTTCCGGTGAAAGGAAGTCAAAGTTACGAGGTAAGGCTTGGAAAAATTACTGTGCAAGGCCCTGGCCGCGGGCAGTAATTTTTCCAAGCCTTACCGAGTAATTTTGACTTCCTTTCACTGGTACTTGGTTTCCCTATTCCTATATACCTTCAAATGTGGTTTAATAAGAGACAATCTGATTGGTCTAAATGTCAACCTTGGGTAGTATACGGCAACCTTGGGTAGTATACCAACCTTGGGTAGTATCAGATAGTTACTCCACCCCCCAGAGTGTGGTGTAAGCATAGAGTGTACAGCCATAGGTATATAGGAATATTGGGAAACGTCCTTACTGTGGACGGAAGGGTTCCTGTTCGAGGTCAGTTGTCGATTTCATACTGCCTGACGCTATAGGCGGAAGGCAGTATGAAAACGAAGACTGACCGAGAACGAGAACCATTTCGTCTACAGTCAGGATGTTTGCTTATTATTATATACCTTTAATTGGTGAAAAAACGCCATTTTAATGACATACAAAGTCGCAGTCACAGCGGGCATGAACATTATTATTACTGCACCCCTAGCAGCGGGCAGTATTAAATTGACATTCAGACACAGGTATATAATAATATCCAAGCTAATGCGAGAATAAAGTGTAAAGGTCAACTCTGAGGGACATTAAAATGTGTTTTTTTCTCCCGAAACCAGTCCTTATTGTATTTATTATTCCCTTTTTCCCGATATGTGGCATGCCGATATTAGTCCGCTTTATTTTTTTATGCACTATTTTTCCATATACACTAATTTTCCGTATGTGCGCTTTATCACAAGCTGGCACATACAACATATCTGTATGCGCAGAGTATGTCCGTACAGAGTTCCCATAGGTTTACTTTGGTTACTACATATGAGTAGTGGTGGATGATATATCATAATGATAACATAATGATGAGTTGCCGTTACATATACAAGATGGTAGTCTGAATGAGGATAAGAAACATGTCAAACTGAAACCTTACATTCCGTTTACCTAGTCGGATATCCAGGTTCGGCAGAATCGGGTTTCGAATGAATCAAATTGTCATGACTGAGTAATCCAACTTTGCACATAAATTCATCTCCTTCATCTTTTTAATCGACTGTACATATTGTTACTGGACAATGAACTTTGCTGTCATACATCCTATTATGTCAATCTAATGTTGGCCAGAATAACTGCTAAGCAGAGGCCTAACAAAATGTACCCTTTTACAGTTAAAAAAAAACAACAAACGATTACTAACTCTTCACCACTAGGTCTACACTACTACATGTGTTACGATGATATTCACGAACGTGTCAACTGGACGATGCGTGTACAAGTAGAGTGACGAATTCTATCGTTCACCAGAATTAGACCTATTTCAATATAATACAAATATCATTTTTGTTCACGTTGGGAAATAAACACGTCACATAGTGGTACAAAACAACTGTAAAATCACCAAGATTGGTTTAGTTATTTTTTCCCTAGTCATCGAAATTATTAATTTCATCGGACGAATCCATTTTCTTAACAAAGGCATGTTTTAGGTTGACATCCCTAATTGTAACATGAATCGTTAAATAACCTAGGCTGGTCATGCCTACAGTGTGAAAATCTAATTAGGAAACACTAATGGTGAGGGCAGTAATACTATTACTGATAAGTTGTTTATTTACTAGTTTCCTCTGAGACGAATACGTGAGGAAGAGTCTATCACGTGCTACGAGAGTTTGCGAGAGTTTGCGAGGTAAAAACTCCGCCATTGTTGACGTCACGCGCGTCCCCTCGTAACGACCTTGACCTTGGTGTTTGACCTAGAGAAGGGGACCCGTAACGAGGCTCGCTGTTCGGTCGTCAAGCACGTAGGAGAGTTCTTGTGTGTGTGTGAGTTTGGTGGAGCAATCACAAGGCCGAATGTCAGAGTTCAGTTTCAAACAGACCACAGCAAAGTGTTTCAAAGGCGGACCCTTTCTTTCCCCGTTTTGATTTGTGTGATGACTGTGGAAGCCGCCCGAATCGACCAACTTTGTGGAACAATTAGAGCATCGTGCGCATGCGCTAACCCCCTCCCCCGACCCCCACCCTTATTCCTGTGTAATCCGCCATTTTGGATTATCATCTCTTTAACGAGTTTAAGTCAGCACACAACCCCATGTTTAGACGATTTTCAATTTGCATCTTCTATTGATCACCATCATCCATAAAATCAATATGGAAGATTACAGACTTAGGGGCGAATTTGCATAATTCACCTGAGATATTTTAATGTGCCTGGTGACCTATACGTAACTGATGAGAACATCAATATGCTAAAACGTCGCTCCGAAAAGTAAATTGTTTGGGATGGTTCTTCACCAGTGTTACTATCTGTGCTTACTTATTAAAGACGATAGTAATTTGAATGAATCCATGTTCCTCTTACAGGCTTTATTGCTGGCTGAAGTTACTATAATGATGGCTAGCTGCAGACTGCTTATATATGGAATGTCCATGCTAAATAAATTACCTCTGTTATGAGTTGGGGCGGCCCGGCTAATCATCGCTGAGGTCCGTTCCCACTGGAGAATTAGTGCGGAGCAAGCTTGACCAGTTATGCCAAGGGCAAGTACAAACTCCTTTCTCAATAGAAAAATTTGAGTAAATATCGAGCTTAAATGGCAATGTACTGCATTATGCTGTATTTACAATGAAAAGCAAACAACATAGATGAATGAGACCTAATGTAAATTATTAAAATAAGATAAATAAATAAAAGATTCATAAAACCAAGGTTTTTTTCCCAGGTATCCTAAAAGATGACGACCATTATTAAGTTTTTATTCTTGTGAGCTTTTATTATCAACTTAAGACCAACTTCAAATGAACAATTCGCTGTAGTCAGGTTTCAAATAACCTTAGGCTGTGCATGTTATCAACTCCTAATCATTGCATCTCTTCAAAATAACGGTTATACAGTTGGTGAACGTCAAAAAGTTTAACTATTAAAGGAGGTACCGCATTTTAAATTACAGTTCTGTTACAATTCTTTTGGAAATTACAATTACAATTCTTTCGTATCTTGTTTTACAGCGGAAAAGATACGTCTGATTCATCTATCATTTGGTAGATTCATTTGTAAACGTTTCTCTAACAACGGCATAAGAGTTTACTCTCTTTTGAACAAAAATATTTTCTATGTAGAGTTATGCACATACTCCAAACCTGGGACAGTCTTTATCCTACACTGAGAAGTAGAAAGCTTGTAGAACAGAGTCTCTGTAAAGTTCATCTGATAAGGGAACTACTCTTGGCCATCAGAGTGGGCACTGCGAGTCTGACATCGACAGAATTCACGAAACCAATTCCGTGTTATGGATGGGCGACCCGTTAAAATGGCGGCCATGGTAAACGCGTTTCTTTCTGTGGCGAAGCTGAATTAACATACAGAAGTAGTTAAAGCTGGCCCCTCTTCCGCGACTGCCATTTCCGCATGAATGGGAAGTGCGGGAATGCATTAGTAATAGCGGCTGCATTGAGCCAACACTTGTACGTATTGGGGAATGCCATAATTCGACACGTTCCGTCAACAGGACAGGGTGCACGGTGGTGGCCATTTCCCACCCGGTACCCCGTCCATTGTCAATACGCCCAGGACGCCTCCATTTCGCCGGATAGGCCCCATAATACGGCCAGGCCAAGACCAGGCAATTTTCTTGTCTGTCAGATAACAGCTGTGCTATATGGCGATTGGCCGGAGGTCCTGCCGCTGCACGGGTATTGTCCGCCTAGCGGCCAAACCCGCCGTGCGCGCCCGGCGCCCTATTATCGCTCACCTCCCTATTATCGCCCAGTAGTGTATGAGTGTGCCCACGTGATAACATGCACATGCGCAACGCGAACAGTTACTTGTTTAGTGGAACACTCCATTTTGGCACCTCCAACAACCCACCCATCCCTCGTCCACGCTCCACAAGTATACACACAGATAAATGTATATACAATGCAGTATCGGCTTGCGCGTACAATAGGTTGTCTGGTTGGTGTACTCCAACTAGCCATCGATGGGTTCCATTATAGTCGACCATCCTGGGCTGTACGCCTCGCTAAATGAATAGAGATATTGAAAAGAGAAAATCAAAAATGACATAAAAAAAGATCATCTAGTACTACTCACTGGAGTGGAAATCGGCTCTACTCTATAAACATCATTATATTCCTGCTCTCCAGTATACTTCATGTTCTACATGGACCCCCCTCCCATCTTTGCCCAATCCCTACCCCGCCCCCACCCACTCTCCGTCTGCACCAGGGCTTTTGACGCAGCTCGTGGGAAATTGCTTTCAAACAAGTCGTCGGAGCGCGCCGAGAACGACGCGATAACCACGCCGCCAGGGGGCGTGCCGCTAGGGGGCGCGGCGGGCGGCGGGCGGCGGGGGCACACAGTCTGACACTTACTGCCTGCCCGCCTCAATTTTCCAATCACTGTCACAAGTAGCGGCCCTGGAATGAAGCCGGCAATTTAGACTGCGAGGCTCAAACGAGTATGAACCAGGGAATCTGAGGCTGTGGGTGGGAGGGTGGGAGGGTGGGAGGGTGGGAGGTATTTCCCCCTGGGGTGTGAGATCAAACGCCCATACGCCGCACCCTCTAACCCCTTCCTCATCCTAGCGTTCCTAAAACCGGAAATCAGACCCGCCAGCCAATCAGGACTCAGGACACAACCCGCCATCTTGGTCAGCTATAAAAGGTAATTTCCCAGTTAAAATGAAATTACTTTCTTTGCCCCTCCTTCTCATGTCTTGGCATAGAGCAATCTTTCAATTCAATAAATCATCATTAATCACACATTGATGGCAACGAAAAAAGCGTTGCTTGCTACTTACATCCAATAATGTTGTCGATAAAGTAAAGTGCATTGAATTTAATTAGAATGAAAGTCTAAAAAGGATGCTCCTTGTCAAAAAGCAAAAAAAGAGAATTCACGAATGGATATATATGGTAGTAGATAAAATATCAGGCATGAGAGATTTGCTAGTGTTTTCTGTTTAACTATGATCATAGGAATCATAAGGTTGCAGTTTATCATGGAGGGAAGTCCTCATTACTGGTCTGTATCAGGCACAGATTTAGATTCAGTTGCTCCAGGTCGGTCAGGGGTTTCAGTTGGGATCAGGAAACAAGTGGAAATACTTTTCATGTGGAATTTATTGGCTTAGAGAAACTGAGAAAACATGGAATGTTGGCTATGGAATAGAGCTGAGGCTGTATGGGGAGTTTCCAACCACTGTTTTATTGGCATGAATGAGGCTTAATTCAGACTATCTTTGTTTTATACACAAATATAACACAGACATACATTTAGTTCTTTATTTTACTCTCATATTACCTTTAGCTGTTGCTCTCTGATGCTCTGATATGTATACTAGTGTTTTCTGCTGACCTTGTGATCATACAAATCTTAATGTTGTAGCATTATTTGCATGTATCTTCTATCAAGGTGCATATTTTAGAAAACGTTGCTCAATTATACTATTTTTGTTATACACAAAGAAACCACACAGACTTACATTCAGTTCTTCTTCATGGTACACTCATATTACCTTTAGTTGTTTCTCTCTGATGCTCTGGAATATTTACTAATGTTTTATGCTGAACCTGAATTTTAATTTCTTGTCATTATATGTCTTGTCCATTTGACGGGTACTAGGAAGAACGCCCTTTGGTGATTGCACTTTGTCTTATATCTACACTTGGGTGAAAAAAACAAAACAAAAAAAACTTGTGATCATATAAATCATAATGTTGCAGAATTATTTGCATGTATTTTCTTTCAAGATGCATATTTTTAAAAAAAAGTTGTAAAAATAAGAGTTTTCACACAGAGACCCACATTACGTTGCTCTCGCACTTATGCCCTACATGCAGCAGACCTGGGAGCTGCTCACGGTACAACTGACGATCGCTTGATTGAGTTTACGGCCCATCGTTAATTACCAAGTCCTCAGATCTGCTCCACAAGGGACTCAGCGCTAACGCCGTGTACCCGGAGACTCCGGCACTAAATCCCCGTCAGTAGATCCCCCGATGATCCAACTCGCTTCGGACCGAGATCAACTCATGAGTTACTCACAGATCTCATCGGCTGCTGACTGACAGCCAGAGCCATCTCTGTGTTGCTCCTCCTCCTCCTCCGCCCTCCAAAAAGTCAGGACCCATCTCACAGCCTCCCCCCCCCCCCCCCCCCCCACCGAATGCTTAATTAGCAGATGCTTTTATCTTTAATTTCTTATCTCCTTGCCTCAGTAGGTGGGTATAGGGAGGCTGGGGATTAAGAGGATTAGGGAGAGGAGGAGGAGGAGGAGGAGGGTATCTTTGAAGGTGGGACTGTGCTGGTGAATCATACTTTCACCATTTATATCAGCTCACTCCAACATTGAGACCTGTACAGATATAGGTATGACGTGTCGGGAGTACTAGAGTCGGAGTGGTATCTCACCACTGGTATCATTTCTCCATAGATTTAACACTGGGAACTCGTATCCAACGCTCATGAGATATCTAGGAAAAATAATCAATTGGGGATTATGTCACAACTGTTAGCCTATTAGTCAATGTGAAGGGTGAGATAAATTCAGAAACCCATTCAAGTTGAGGATCAGAGCTCGATCCGATCTTGTTAGAATCGCTATGTAATTCACGCGGCTTCGCCTTGTGAAATACTACGTGATTCAAACTCGATAGGGTGGGGAATCTGACCCTTAACTTTCATAGGTTTCCTGTATAGTATCCATAAAGGGCACAGAGTGATTGCTAGTTCAGCCATTGTCTGCAAGGAAATTGTAATTGTAAGATAGCGCCACTTTAGTTGGGGGTCAACCACTATTATCCAATGATGTAATCTATAGATAATCGTAACACGAGGCTAGAAACCCTCCATGGCCAAGCCCAGAATCCTTTTTGGATAAAATCCATTGATAACTGGACCGGCCACCTGGTGTTTTATTTGGCGGTGGGTGCAAGATAGCTGCCTCGATAACACAATAGCTATGTGCCTTACAGAACGACCTGACCATGCTGTACAAGCTATAAAACGAGACTGGCGTTTCGGTCCATGCAACTCACAAATTCCCATTTGTGGCTTGTACAAGCATGGTATGTTGTTCTATATTTATTATATACCCCTAATGCTACCGTAATTTGACCAAACAACCTTATTTTAGTACCCGTACCGAACAGAGCAGGGGTAGATTACCTGCAGTAACACCTACCAACAGGAGATGCCTTCAAAGCAAGTGTGAAAGAAATGCTACAACAAATCCTAACAGAAGAAGACATATGATGACAAAGAGGATGGCGATCAGAACATTTGCATGAAAAATACTCTAAAGCTATTTAAAGAACACAATTCTGAATATCGTAGGACTAAGTATATCTCTCAGATCATAAGATCTAAACAGTAGTTGTCAAAGTATCAGTCCTGTCCTTGTACTTTTTTTTTTTTTTTTTTTTTTTTTATTGGGTTGATTCGGCAGTGCAAAAAGACTTCGATCTTCCATCATCCCTGTGACAGCTCGCTTTCCCTAATCTCTATTTTACTCTCATTATATTGTTTTCGTCACATTTCTACTATATTTTGTAACAAGTGCAACAAACACGTGGTTGAAATTATAAAGAAGTGCAAGATACATGTTAATTATGATATATATACAACAATATTATCAACCTAAATTTTGAACTGATGGTGATGACAAGAGGAAGTTTCACGGGGTTTAACAAGGTGTAGTATATATGTTAAGTTTATTTGAAGTTGTACTGTGAAGTCCATGTCCTGTCATGTACATATGAGATATATAAAAGAAAAAAATGGTATTATTACGTTATAAGGTGGAATGGCGCGTATTTACAGTATATACGTCATGGGTATACATACAACAATAGAGCAGCTCAGTGGTATACATTGAATGCTCTGTGAGCGGTTTATTTTCAGGACGCACCTGAATATATCCAGATATAAAACTGGCGGCCCACCGAGCGGGGAATGTCTACATATTGTATGCTCATACTTTAAACATGAAACGCCACCGATGTATCATCCCAACACCACACTGGAAACGAATTCCCACCTGATCCTAGCAGCGCCTCAAACGGCCTCCTTATCGGTGCGGAGAAAACCCTCTATTATCGCTCGCCCCGAGGACAGCGACCGCCACCCACCTATCGTAGCCAGCCAAGCGGAACCGTCATCATCCCCACTCCATCAGTCAGGCGGAGAGATGCGGTTGTCATGGCAATGGGATCAGAGGGATGAGGACCAAAAGGGGAGTGACTCAGAGCAGCTCGCGGCGACCCACTGGGGCGAGCGGCGCAGCTCGCGGCCGGGCGGCGCACGGAGCCGCTCACGCCGGCAAAGATCGTCTAATTAAACGCCCTGATCGGCCCGTAACCCGCGCACTAACCTCAAGTGGCCGCTTCTGCTCCGTCGACCGTCTGTTGATGGGTAACGGCGACGACGCGATCACGCGGTAATGACGTCACGATCCGGCCTGTTCACTGCGCATGCCCTCCTGAACACGTGACTGGACACGTGATTGGCTCCTGAACCCGTGACTGGCTCCTGATCACGTATCTGGCTCCTGAGTCATGTGACTACACGTGATTGGCTCCTGAACACGTGATTGGCTCCTGAACACGTGATTGGCTCCTGAACACGTGATTGGCTCCTGAACACGTGACTGGCTCCTGAACACTTGATTGGTCCCTCCTCCTTCACTACCACTTACATGTCCGGCTTTGTTTCCGTTCGAATTAGATATCTCATCCATAAAATTCCAGGGGATTGTGTTTTTATAGAAACACCGTCGCTAGTTTAGTGTTCATTATTTCTGCTTTGTGTTGTATGAGACCAGGTTGGTTATCCTCTTTTTGTGTTTACATTAATAGGTTATGATATTCGCCCATACCTCGTCAAACTTGAGTGGCTCTATATTCAAGCACTTCCTACTACGAATGGTTCGTCCAATCACTATACCGTCTTAACAGGTAAGGTCGGTTTGCTAATCTAACTAACGGCAAATTCTGACTGTGTATAGTATAGTAGTATCCTGAATGTTTTGAATGCTTACACGAAGTTCATCATAGGTGTGGCTGAGTATGTGTGGGCTGCTTATGGCTCTAGGCAAACCTCAATTTATCAAATTCTCCAAGTGGTTTTTACATACATATCACTTCATTTTCACGCATGACTAAAGAAAGTGCACATGTAAATGTCCTTGAAAGACGCAACTAGTTTCAGCTCACGTATATTCCCTGGTGTCTAAATGATATGATACTCCAATACATCCAAAAAGACTATACCACCTCAGGTATGTGATGAATTGCTGCAGGTCTATCCAACCAATTGCTCCACTGTACTCCCCGAGTTGCTCCAACTTCACCGTAAAGAACCTCTGTCACTGGACAAGTCACATAATGAACTGTAATAAAAGAAATACTCCAGTGGGGACTGTCACCGGTTCCCATCACCTGCCACACAGTGAAACCACCCCGTCCCTGTCCGCAGTGGGAGTAGATGAACGTATCTGAGTGCTACCTGCTCCTGTCTCACAGCAAACTGCGCTGAGCCGTCTCTGAGCTGCTCCGAGTTGCTCACGTCAGGCAGCGAGCGAGCGGATCTGAGCTGTTGACGCGCCTATCTGTGGCCTCATCGGGAGGAGGGTGGGCTAATGAAAGCCGCCTTATCAGTAGGACCGGCGGCAGATAAGGAGCAGCTCGGGGGAGCAGCTCGCGGGGCCTGGTGTAATGAGTGGATAATGGTGGAATATGATCAAACAATCAGCGGGGATCAAACCCGGCAGATGAGGGGCGGGGTTGGGGATGGGTCAGGACTCAGCTCATCGGTCATAGGTATAGATAGAGGGTGCAGACAGGTGGGGAGGGAGGGAGGGTGGCTGACGTCGGCGCAAATAGCACTATAGGATCTCAGTGGCTTATCAACGCACCAGCTTCATCAAACAGGGACATGGTTTATCGTATAGGACACAGAGTGATTGCTAGTTCTGCCATCATCCACCAGGACATTGTAAGATATCGGCACTGTGGTCAGGGGACAAACACTATTATCTGCTGTTGTAATCTATAGAAAATCGTAAGACGAGGCTAAAACCTCGCTATGGCAAGCCAAAATAAATAGTTTTAGTGAAATCCATTGATAACTGGACTGACCACCAGGTGTTTTCTTTGGCGTTGGGGGCAAGATGGCCGCCTCCATAACATAATGGCTATGTACCCTATAGGCAATAATCTATGGGTTTGTGGACAAGCGGTCGTAAATCATGAGAAGGTTGATGCGTTGTAATAAACAAATGTTAGCGAGTATATTACAATGTTCATAGAGCTGCCTGGTCACAACCCATTGTTTGTTGTTTTAATCATCAGTCTACCCAATTCTACCCGAGTCATGCCCGAGTCTACCCGAGTCTTCCCGAGTCTACTCGAATCATGCCCGAGTCTACCCGAGTCTTCCCGAGTCTACTCGAATCATGCCCGAGTCTACCCGAGTCTTCCCGAGTCTACTCGAATCATGCCCGAGTCTTCCCGAGTCATGTCCGAGTCATGTCCGAGTCTTGTCCGAGTCATGCCTGAGTCATGCCCGAGTCATGCCCGAGTCATGCCCGAGTCGTGCCCGAGTCATGCCCGAGTCATGCCCGAGTCATGCCCCGAGTCCGGCCCGAGTTCCTCTTGTTTTCTTTGAGGTCGCCACAAAAATAGCTCGCCTTTCAAGCAGCGGTAGCTCCCGTCCGCCAGCGTGCCTTGTTAGGGCCACATTAGTCATGTCAATAATCACTTTCTCTAATTAAAAATCACAAGGCCTATCTGGGCACTTTTCACCCTATCACTTCCTCCACCCCTGAGTCCTACCCTAATGCTCGCACAATCATAACAGCATGAAAGCAGAGAGAGTGGGGCTCAGTTATCTGACACTCGCCGACTGCAGACACGCCTGCCCTGAGGTAATTTCAATTTGGTGCTCATTAGAATTTGGACAAATTCCGCGTGGACCTAGACAGGGCTGGGTTTCCGAAATCTTGATTATTTATCGGCAGTGGCGATAATCAATAGAGTGTGAATCATGGTGGGGAAATGGGAAGCGGACGAGCGGGCGGACGAGCGGGCGGACGGGCGGGCGGGCGGACGGGCGGGCGAGCGGGCGGGCGGACGGGCGGGTATGGCGGGGAATAGTGAGCAGGGTCCGGGAGGGACAACGGGGGAGAGGGCGTCAAGGCCTTATCGGCAGGAAACACATCAACACCCTCACCTCACACCCCACAACCCCCGGCGGAGGGGTCCCAGAGGGTGTCCACCCCACCCTCCCAGCGGAACTGACGGGGTAACAGCAACCCCCTCCTTTTACCCCACGATACCCGGTATCAATGTACCACTGCAGCGCCACTGGAAATTCATTCCAGTTTTACTTTTGAATGAAGGCAATTACGTTCGGGCATACAGTTGTATTTATTCCCTTGTACATCACTGCTAAGCCCCCATTCATTGGCTGCCGTGGCTGTAATTGGATACGGTGCCAGGAGGGGTTTGTGGGATTAGGCAGACGCTGGAACCCAAGTCTCCTGGTCCCCTGTTGCCTCCATCCTCCTACACACGCCAAAGCGCCAACCGTTATGTTCTTAAAGCAGTCTTATTGATTCATTGATTCGTTTTTACCAGAGCCTCCGGTGGACCTTCTGTAAAAAACACCTCTCTGCTCTGTAAATGTTGGCTCGGCTATTAGAGGTATAAATCATGCTAGTGGTGGCCTATTGTGAAGGCAGTTAACCCCAGGGGTATGGTGTACACTGTGCTCCACCCGCCTCCCTCCCTGTGGCTTCCGCCGACAACGACATCACAGGGAGGAGAAGCCAGTGTATACATAACAAGAGGGGACTCTGTATATGTGCAAAACAAGATGGCCGCCCTCGACGGACCAATCAGAAGACGCCGCTTGCGTCTGTCTCCAGGGTTACCTTATCAACTAAAGACTACCCACGCCCTCTGTTGGTGTATGTGGAAAACGCCCCGCTGCGGTTGGATCCATTGACAACGTGTTTATCTTTATGGGTGGTTGGCGGCGGGCGTTGTGGTCGGATCCCCCAAGAGTCACCCCCTCCCCCCTCCCTCCCGTGTCCCCACCCCATCTCCTCCACTCTCCAAGCACAGATCCTGCTCTTCTGCTTGTATCTCTATGCCATGGTACCTGTTTGGGAGAGAATTTGTCCTTATGGTAATTTTTCATATATTTCCTATTATCTGAGTATTTTGAGGAGTATTCTTTTTGTTCTACTTGTTAAAGAGACATAGTATATATCTCCTACCTAACTCTCCAAGCATAGGAACTGCGCTCTGCTTGCAACTCCAATTGTTATTCAAAGATCTGCTGGGAGAGTGCTCCTCTTACCGTTTCCTGTCGAGCATGCGCATTTTGGAGCACTGGCCGCCTGTAGTTTTAGTATCTGTTCCGGTATATCACGTGACTTGGTTGGCACAGAGATTAGTCAGTGCCGAAGTGGCACGAACAATCTGCAGGGAGAGTGCATCTCCTCTTCCCCAACCAGCTCCCAGCTCTGCCTATCGGAGGAGCTCTCATGTCCGGGAGGCTCAAAAAGGCTCCTTACTTCCGGCGATGGCCGACTCTGGGCGCAGAGGATCATGGGAGCCTAGTCAAGGATCAGATAGCGAAGGTCATTTGGGGTAGAGAGGGGAGGGGGTAAGATGAGGTCACCAGTTAGTTTAAACGTGACTCCCGGTTTGCCACTACTGAGCCTTCTTAAAGTAGGTGTGTGATCAAAATAACAGCATAGTAGATAGACTACTTCATTAAATCCTCACAATTTGTGGATTGTATGCTTCTTTTTTTCTGTTTAATTTCAGGTAGCATACAAATGGCAATCTTTGATAATCCTACATGACCATAGAGTTCCAAGTCTGAGGAATAACTAAGGATATTTCCAACCAGGTTCAAGAGACTACAGGTGTATAGAGATATAATACATCTACTCTATATCATTGATTTTAAATCAACTATAAAAATAAATCAACGGTTCAGTACTTGAAAAAGGCGACTTTAACGCCGAAACGTTGTATCTATGTGCTACGAATAAAGCCTACCACAAACCGAATTTGGACAGCAGTCGAGTTGTACTTGATAAACCTACCAGGTTCAGTACTAATTTGATATTTTCACACCAGTATCTCAATGCTTTATGACTTTCAAAAATATGCATGCATATCAAAGGGTATTTTTGTAAACAGTAACACACATATCTATATATTTTAAATAACGCATGATTTTAACCTAACTTGTCATTGCCAACGTCCCTATGCCCCTGCCGACCTATTTATAGCCGGGACAACCCCCTGCGCTGCCCCGTGATTGAAGGGTTAATCGAGAAGCCAACCCTGATAGGCAACCTTTAAAGTGATAGCTAATCAATTTGTGCAAGGCGGGCTAGGTAAATACACACACCATCTAGTGCAGGAAGTGGGCAGGGTAAGGGGATCAGGGTGCCAGTGAGCACCCCATCTCCACACAGGGCTCGGGTTGTGGCCAACACCCAGAGACATGGGCCAGGAGAGTGGCTGCGAGTTAGAGAAAATAGCCCGAGTGAGACTGGTGAGGAGGTAGCACTTTAAAATACCACAGCGGTTTAGTAAGACAGTACTTAGAGCTAATATACTTAGGCCTGGCGCCTGTGTTGCTTTACATAACCACAGATGAGCTTCTAGATCTGGACATTTTATGCTGTGTTATGTTCTCTCAGCGGTATATTTTCATCATTATAGTTTTGATGTTATTTTTTGGGGAGTTAAGATTCCCAAACTAAATTGGCTTTATACCGTGCCTTGTTTGGTGTGCATATCAGTATTTATGTAAAACGACCTAACCATGTTAGTTCAAGCTACAAAGTGAGATGATGATTTACGGTTTGTACAGAACGGGGCTTTTACGCCGAGGTCTTTAAGAACAGTAAATTGTCATTGAGTTAATGTTAATTTTTATTTTCCTTTTCAAAGGAGAAGTTATTTCACTTATTACAGCACATCTAGATATCCACTGCTCTCCGTTTCCTTGTTCATAATCAAATAATGTTTCGTAGATTGTACATTATCATAGCATATCTGTCTGTATTACAATTTATATCAGACTCTGTAATACATCCAGTATACCTATATGCTATCTGTGCGGTTCTAGTTAATTCTCCAAACTTTATTTTTTGGCTTGTCATGTATGTAACAAACATATACCAAGGCAGGACAATTCTCATAACAATACAATAAGACTATTGTTTCTATGTGCTTCAATAACCCTGAGCCTTGTAATGTTTACAACTTTACAAAGATCCACTGAGACATTCGTATCACCCCCAGTAATCTGAACTCGTAATCAGCAGAACTTAACGGAGATCAACTGAGGTATTTTTATCACCTATGGTGATGTGGCTCCAAGTGTGTCTGGAACACTGTATAAACATGAGAGCACAATTAGCTGGAATGGCATCCGAAAAAGGTTTCCTGTGATGGGCGTTAAGTAAGCAGAGGAAAGGTCCCTCGTCAGCACAGACAGACTGAGGCTTGCCTTGTTTACATTTCTAATGGAGCAGGCAGGCCCCTACCTCTAAATCTCCCCACCAGGTGTTGGCAGCCCTGACCTTTTAACCCCGACCTGACCCCTGACCCCATACTCTATGCCAGCGGAAATGGGTGCCGATTCAGGCCTATCAATCACAGGCAAATCAATGTTTTTCGGCAGGAGCCTGACATTGTCATTAAGGGAGACAATAAAAACGTCAATTCAGATTTGACTTATGTGATGTAACATCCCGGTCTTGGTATTGATTGCGTATTGATTGGTTTGTAGAAATATGTACATGATTAGAGATAGGTGTGTCTGAGTAAGAGGTAGATGAGTAGAAAGGAGAGGAGGGGTAGTGATTTATATAGATGTACATTTGAATAGGATTACAAACCTCATAAATACACCCCATGGCTAACTTCACATATGACTGCAATGCTCCCACGCTACAAGCAACGCTTATCTATTTCAACCTCTGTTTCTCAAGATAATCTCTTATCATCCAAAGTATAGGAGACAACTTAGAAGTAGCTTCTTTCATGATGGTTTTGCCAACTGATCTACTAATAACAGGTATCAGATAACCTTACTCCAACCTATTCCAGCCCATTTGAGCCTTTTATCGTTTACATACATCATTCATTTTCATTATATCAAGACAAATGTTCAACTGATGAATGTGGATTATACTGACACCATTGTCCTATACAAGATAAGAAATAGCACTGTAAGTGCGCTACGGTCAGCGACTAATTTATCTTAGACATCACCCAGGGAAAAAATCGATATGTATGTATGTAAGTGGGTTAGGAAACCAGTTAACTGGCTTGTGGGTACTGACAGAGAACGGCACAGGGTCTTCCGCTTCCGTTTATCACAACGAGGCTTCGATCATATCACGTGACAAGGCATGAGGTGCTGGTTCCCGGATGTCTCGTTCGTCACCCTCCGTTCCACATGTTTGTGACTTCCGGTGTCTACTACATCATTCGCTCTTCAGAAAAGGAGGTAGATAAGACACTGGATATATGCAACGTCATGGCGTCTCGTCAGATGGCGCTTTAAACTGCTTGTAGGCACGTCACTGATGGCGTCATTCTCCTGACGCTCTCACTGACACGTCTACAGTCATGTCATACAAACCTAGGCAGATACAATCCCATCATGTTAACAATGAAAATAACCCGAGAAACAACATTGTTAGCCAGAGTCCCAGAAACAAAACAATATGATTAGCAATTCCCCGTGTAACAGACAGGCGAAATTAGAAAAGCGCTGTTCGGAGAAATGAATTAGAGTTGAGTAATATTGATCGAGCAGGAACTGAAAGATTCAAATGGTGGGATTAATCATTCTTCGTTCTGCAGCTGGGTCCCGACAAGCAGACACCTTAAGGGTTGAAGCTGGTCCGCCTGCAAGTCCTGTTATACGACGAGCAAGACTGGATTATATGTATGTATTATCGCCTGTTCAGGCATAGGAAAATGCAGAGATCATGTTTCCTTTGAACATACGGATATAGAGATATGTTTGCAAGCACTGTCACTATATGAAGAAATATGATCTATGAAAAAATATATTCAATGATGTATATATTCATATATATATATATATATATATATATATATGAAAACATATATATTTGATAATAATATATCTTTGAATATTATATAGTCAAATTATACCGACCCTGAAATAGAAAGATATATGCATATATAATATATATATATATATATATATATATATATATATATATATATATATATATATATATATTATATGTATCACACAAATATACGTATAGATGTACATATATACATGCAAATCAATAGGAAGTGCGGTCAGAATAGTATACATATACTGCCTAATTAAGTACAGCACCGTCATAGTAAATTTGCTCACACCTGACCCACCTGTATTTTCTTCTCCCATAGGATGTCTACCCCCTTGACGAGACCGCAGCAGATGAGCTCCATGGCCTGGTGCAGGTAGGCCTGGTCAGCCCACCTGACCCCTCGCTGCCTCCCGCCCACCCCGCCCACCAAGCCTCCAGTGGCTCCTCCACCTCTCGTCCTCCTGCTGCAGCCAGGCTGCCTGCTCAGCACTACTCCAGGGTCAGAGGTCATCAACACGGGGTCAGAGGTCAGCGACGCCCTGGGGTCAAAGGTCAAGGCTGCTCCAGGGTCAGGAGTAGTAGTAGTAGTATTTGTAGTAGGCAGCGTGTGGGGTTGGTGGGAGACTGGAGGGGTTAGGGTAGGATCCACATGACCGGGGCAGGCTTCCTCCAGACCATGCCGGGCACGTAAGGTGGGGTCACTCCCCGCTCGTGTCCTCCTGGGTCTCTTACCGCTACCTCCAGGGGATCCCATGGAGGAGTTGGTAGGTGTCGGGGTGGAATGCCCGTCACTGGGTAAGGCCTCATCGGGGCACTGAGAGACGATGGAGTCACTGGAGAGGCTGTGTGTGGTGGACGGTCGCCTCCTGTGTTGTTTCGGGAACACGAGGTTGACGTACTCATGCCGGTCCTGCCCCCAGGTTCCTCCAGGAGGCCCCACTCCCTCCAGGCGGCCCCCGTCCCGTGACCAGGGCCGGGACAGGGTGTACTCCTCCAGTAAGCGGCTGTTCACGTACTCCAGGTGCGCAGGGGGTAAGGAGCGCCGGTCCGTCCACTGGAGGTGCTCGTAGGTGACATCCTCCAGTACCTGGTACTCCCCTTCCTCCAGGTCCGTCCCATCGTGACCTTTGACCCCGCGGTGATCCGGGGTGGATTGCTCCCCCTCAAACACTCCAGAGTCGCTCAGACTCGGGGCTCCACCTTCTCCAGGGTCGTTGAAGGCGCTGTCCCCCGGCACATCCTCCAGTAGATGCCGGGAGGTGTCCGCCCCTGTCCCCGGTCCCGTATCTCCTCCTCCTCCTCCTCCTCGCTCCATTTCCAAACCTAGCACCCCTCCTCTAGGGGCTGCTCCAGGTGATCCCATGGAGTCAGGACGGCTGTCTGGGTTTACCCATGCGTACGCCTGTCTACATGTACACTGTACCCACTGCCGGCCGCCTGCCTGCCTGCCTGCCTACCCTGGAGTTGGTCGCTCTGTGTACTGGAGGAATCAATGCTACGGCGGCGGTGGCGTCGGCGGCGGCGGTGGTGGTGGCGTGGTAGCGGTGATGGTGGTGATCGCGGTGGTGGCGGCGGCGGTGGTGGTAGTGAGGGGCGGTAGTGGTGATGGTATTCACAATAGGCAGGGAGTCAAGTCGGCCAATACTACACTGGAGGAGTAGGAAGCATTGTTGACGGCCGATAGCACTGCTCCACCCTCCTTCTCTCTGTGCAGCCGCCCACCTTTCCTCCAGGGCGTGTGGACGGGAGTGTCCGGGAACTACGGGGGTCCTAAGCCCCTCCCGGGAGAGGGACGGCGGGAGGCGGCCGCATAATGCATGTGTATGCCGCCGGTGACTTAAGTCGTGGATAAGTCCTTCCTCCCTGGGGTTAACGGGCGACCCGAGCAGTCAACAGGACCGTCCGATATATATGTGTAAGCCCGGGCTGCGCGAGGGGCTTCCGGCCGGCAGGGCGAGCTGCTCACGGGCAGACCCGAGCTGCTCGGAACTGCTCGGAGGTGTTCGAGGCTGCCCAGAGATGCCCAGAGCTACTCGGAGCTGTTCAGAGCTTCTCGGAGATGTTCGGAGCTTCTCGGATATGTTCAGAGCTGCTCAAAGATGTTCAGAGCTGCTCGGAGCTGCTCGGAGATGTTCGAGGCAGCCCAGAGATGTTCAGATCTACTCAGAGCTGATCAGTGCTCCTCAGATCCGTACAGATACACCTGGAGCTTCCTAGACCTTCTCAGAGCTGTGCGTAGCTGCTCAAAGTTGCTCAGTACTGTTCAGAAATCCTCAGGTTAGTTCAGAGCTGTTCGGAGCTACTCAGAGCTGTACAAAGATACTTACATCTTCTAAGAGCTGCTCACAGCTGTTCAAAAATGCTCAGAGCTGCTCAGAGCAGCTCAGTTCAGCTCACATATACTCAGAACTATTCAGAAATCCTCAGAGCTGATCCTCAGAAACTGCTCAGAGCTGCTCGCGGCTACAGGAATCAACAACAATAACAACCGCAGCTAGGCGTGCTTGTTGGAGCGTGGGAAGTTTGCCTTGGTGATATTATCAGTGTGGAGGTGGAACCCTAGTTGTAGCGGCGGCCAGCGGGAGGGGAGAGTAGAGGGGGATACTGCCGTCCCATGTAGGATGTATCAACGTGTGCAGAGAAAGAGAGAGAGAGCAGTGAGAGCATCTGTGTGTACTCTATTAAGCCAGTGAGTGTGGTTATTTAAGCGCTGCTGGTTTGATGATGTGAGGAGTCGATGGTGACTGCGCCTAGCACTGTGCAGGCCTGCTGCCCTCCCTCCCTCTGTCTAGCGACTGATGACGGTTTGCGTGTGTCTGGTGCCACCCCCCTACTCCACCCCTCACACGGCGCACCTGTACGGCATGCCTAGCCCCCATAAACCACCCGCCACGGCTAAGTGCGTCCCACCAGACCTCAGCCGGGGGTAGGGGGGACGTGAGGGGGTGGGCGGAGGCGTGGGGGTGTCCACGGGAGGGTAACAGTACATTTGTATGATCCACGCCCATAAATAACAACCCCAACCCTGTTGTAGGCTAGTCCCACCCCCGTTCACTGCTGCAGGTGATGGGGGTGGTGCGCCAGCCGTGTCTGTAGGGCCACGCCCCGCCACGCCCCCCGCCTGCCCCCGTGACCCTCCTCCTTCACACCCCGTCCCCCACCCTCACCTACAACCCGCCACTATTTTACCCTAACTCTGTATGATATCCCAATCATTATTCTAACTTCTAACCTCTTTCTTATAACAACATCAGTCAACCTCTCCAATTGCCTTTTAGGGACATACCATAAAGTATATGCACAGAAATTCAGGAAATATTCATCCACGCCTCTTAATCTTGTAAGTTATTGAACTTAGAAAGAGCATACGCAATATTTCCAAATATTCTGACCCCTTCCCCAGTGCGCACGTACTTCATGGAAGGCCCCTTATCCTTTATGCAACCCCTCCCCACCTTCATATCATGTCTCATGCCCATTCTCCAACCGCCACCTCCTCGTTCCTCCAGGGTATGGACCTGTACCATGCCCCTTTCAGGCTCACCCCACGCATATATACTGGAGGTGGTATATATATATATATATATATATATATATATATATATATATATATATATATATATATATGTATATATATATATATATATATATATATATATATATATATATATATATATGCACGTGGGACCATTTCCGACATACCCCGCAATAACGGCCCCATTACGTCCAGGGCCTCCGTACATCAGCGCGGGCCCTTATCCTTGCTCCACGGGCCCAGGCCGTGACTCCAGGCCGTACTCCTGGGCTGAGACTGGGGTTATAAACCAAGCAGTGGCCGGCGACGACGGCAGGTTGTTCCGCCCTGCTCAGTGATTATGGCCCGCTAAGACCTGGGCCTTTCCTGCCCACCCCCGCCCACCTGCTTACCACATCCAGGCGTGCCCGGGTGTGTATATATGTTCCGTAACCTCCGTTATGCGCCCCCATTCCTGTAGCTGTGGTAAGGAGCAGGCCCTACCATAACACACAACAACCCGTTACTCCTTGTTATGGGTTTGGCTTTGCCCCGGACCATAACATCCTGATGCACCTCCATCACTCATGTGCTCTGCTCACTTTCCATCCATGTCCTGTCACATTCCATCACCCCATCCATGTCCCATCCCTTTCTGTCATTCCAATAATATCCCATCCCATTCCATCATTTCATTTATGTCCCATCCTATTATATCAATCCATACATGTCCCGTCCCTTTCTATCCATTCACCCATTTCCCATCGGATCCCATTCCATCACCCTATTCCTATCCCATCCCATTCCACCACCCAATCCATGTTTCGTCCTATTGAGTCACTCCATCTATGATTTGTCCCATTCTATCACTCCATCCAGATCCTGTCCCTTTCCATCACTCCATCAATGTCAATTCCCATCCTGTCAGCCCATTTCCTTCACTCCTATCGTATCCCAATCTATCACTCCATTCAAGTCCCATTCCCTTTCCATCACTCAATCCATGTCCCCCTCCCATTCAGTCACTCCATCCATGCTCTCTCCCTTTCCACCACTCCCTCCAGATCCCGTCCCATTTTATGACTTCATCATTGTCAATTCCCATCCTGTCACTGCCAGTCCCTTTCCTTCAATCCGTCAATGTCCCGTTCCCTCACTCCATCCATATCCCATCCCATTCTATCTCTTCATCCATATCACATGCCATCCTATCAATTCATTCATGTCCTGTCCCTTTCCACCACCCCATCTATATCCCATCCCATTCCATCACTCCATTCATGTGCCGTTTCCTTTCCATCCATCAATGTCAATTCCCATCCTATCATTCATGCCATGTCCAATTCAATCAACCCCCACACATTTCCTCTACTATTATTACCCGTGTATTTACCATGGCCGTTTCTTTCCAGCTCCGTTTTCTCACCTCTGTTAAGATGCGTCCCCATTCTCCTTCTCTTATAATTACACCCCAATCAAACTCACTCCATATCACACCCTCACACCCGTCCTCGTCCCAGCACCACCCTTCTCCACCCCACCCCGTCTCCCCTACACCCCACCCGGCCCCCGCCCCCGCCCCGCCCCGCCCCGCCCCGCCACGCAGGGTGCGGGCCCGGCGCTCGGCCATCCCTCACCCGCCGTTCGCCGACTGGAGGTGGCTTTTTACGGGGATCTAAGTCACCGTTTTTAGTGTAAATACCCGTCCGAGTGGTGGGCGAGCCCCGGCGACAGATCCGGCCGGCTTCCGTCCCGGGCGCCGGGAGACAGACGGGCCGGGCGCCGCCGGGAGACGGCCGAGGGCGGCCTCCCGTCATCGGGAGGTGGGTGTAAGTAGTATATGGAAAGTGCAGTGTTATACCACCAGCCTGATGGAGACTCCCTGAGTAGTATAGGAGAGATGTAGTCGTTTCTATATGGAAGCAGCCATTTGTCCCCTGAAACACCACTCTCCAAACAGATATTCCGAGCCGGTGGTAAGTGCTGAACTGAATCGGTATGGAGAATCTGCTAGGAGACTACCAACTGAGAGAAACTCCCTCACTCTCCAAGCATATCCTTCGGTCCATATCTGAACTGTCTGGAATGATAATTGTTACTCACTCCGAGACTGTAAATACAAAAAAAAGTATTTCACAGAGTGCTAGTTCGTAACAATTAACAGATTAAACCCCCAGTCCGTTCCTCTGTATGAGTAGACCGTCAGTTACACCTATAGTGGGCAGGAGCTGGCACCCTTCCCGACTTTATCCATTATATGAAGTAGCGGCCGGTGACGTGGCTTCAATTAAGTACGGCTTAAGGATGGATGTAGGATATAGAAGGCAACCTGTGCTTGGAGAGGCCAGGGCCCATTTCTCATTGTCACGACCCGTATTAATAGGGCAGTACCCTGGTCCCCTGCCACCCCCAGATACCAGCCACAAGCAGAAGCAAGAGGAAACGAGTTAAAAACGGTAAAACAACGCCTCGATTGATGCTCCATAGGCGCTCGGGGCTGCTCGATAGTCTATTGAACATCCAATTAAGAACTTATGAAATTATCCTGTATCTATCGGCATCAAAGGATTGAAGTAAGTGATGGGGCGGAACAGCTTGGTTATCAAGGGCTTTCAGATAATGGATTATTAACAGGGGGATCGCTGTTAGCAATAGACCTGCCTCCATGGGAGCCACCCACCAACGTAATTAGGACATTATATGTACTGCATAAAACAACCAATCATACATAAGCACATCCTTGTTATAATATATCTTTTTTTTCGCCCTGGTACAACTGAGGGGCGAAACTAATATCCCCTGGCAAGGGCCGTAGAGAATTATAAACTGGCCCAGCGAAGCGGATATAGAGTGGAATGGGAAGGGAGAGAGAGAGAGGGAGGGGGGCTCTCTACCAAACATCTATTATTGATGTCATCCACAAGAAGAAAGAGGGGGAAAAACACATGCGGACTTTTATCACGTACTGCTGCGGCGCTACCACACCACCTTCCTCTATTCACCTCCAACCATCGCTCTTTTTATCATATCTTTTTTTATATAATATTCTCCCCTCCCCAGCACCTCCAATTAATACAGACAGGTCTTGTAATGTACGACAAGAACCACGCTGTTGTTTTATAGTCCACTAAAGGGATGTCTATTCAAGCAATTACAGCACGAGTCATATAATATATAGATCAACGAAGGGGATGTTGCATGAGAAGACAGCATTCTTATTGCAGCACAATTGTTGTTTTACCGTTCAGCGCGGCCTAGCGGTGCAAAGCTTAGTTGTCTTTTTAAAGAATTGTATTCAAGAAAGTTTTAAGACAATACAACGTTAACCAACCAGGGGTGATCATCAACTTTGACGTAAGATGAAGTGATAACAAAAACATGGACTTCACAGAGAGTATACAGGACTAACATTGGGACAGTACATGAACATATATCCAGTTATTTGATCTCATGATCATATTGAAGTTCTGATTTAGTTAAAATACGAATAATCGATCTTATGATCAGTTAGAGACCTGAGTTATCTAAGCCATATGTGAAGTATTACTGATGCGATATGCATATTTAGCCCAAATTGGAGCTGGAATATCATAATTCTAATACGACATAATCGCTCCAATTTCAATGGAGACAATCCTAATGGGTATTATAAACACATTACGCTCATACACTTAGTCATCCAATGATGAGGAATACATTGCCAGGTGTTTGTTTGGCCGAACACCTTGCGTAACCAAGCAGATAAGGTGCACCCCCGGCCTGTAGAAAAAATAGGTCTATTCACTGTAACACCATTGGAATCAACCTCTGGGTTTAATATATGCTAAATTATGCTGATTCATGTGATTTTCTTTTCAGGATCTAGTGTGGCCCCTGAGGGTGTATGAAGGAGGCGACCCCTGGTGGCTGATGAGGACGATCCAATACGGCGCCGTACCCTGGAGGGGTCACATGACCTCAGGGGGTCTCACAGACGCGTCCACTGACCTCGGCCGGCGCCCGTCTCCAAGGCTATCGTGCACACAATGCTTGTACACGAAGCCGGGCGGAAAAGACACAGTCCTCAGCAATACAGTGTCTACAGGCTGGACCTGTGATATGCCCGTGTTTACATTCCACTGTGTATGTATGTTACCCATCTATTATATATATATATATATATATATATATATATATATATATATATATATATATATTTATATATATATATATGTATATGTATTCTTGTTTTTTATCAACGTTATTCATACTGAATTACAAGCGGCTTTTCATATACCCACCATATTTAATATGTACATGTTTTATATATGTAGGCTCTCAGGGTGCCTATATATTTAATACATATAGGGGTTTGATATATGAATGGGTTCAGGATCCCCATATATTTGTATACACATATGGTCTTATATATGCGTGAGTTCAGGCTTACCATTTTATATATATATATATATATATATATATATATATATATATATATATATATATATATATATAGATATATATGTGATATATATGCGGGATATATATATATGTATAAATGGTTTCAGGTTACCCATTTACTATACACATGATATGTGTATAAGGGATTTCTTTTAAATAAATAGTACCAGGTTACCCATTTATTATACATGTCTATATAAACGGGTTCAGGGTATTTCCATCTACAATTCAGCGGCTACAATGTGGAGCTGTCCCGAGACCACCTGCCATACGTTAAGGAAATCAACTCCCTCCGTGAGATTCGCCACACCCTCATTATCCCGCACCCGGTTTGGCACGGCTCCCTCCGAGGTGCTGCCCCATGAGCGGCCATCTTTAATTGAAAACGAGGCACAATGAGAAAAACAGACCAATCATTAACCAAACCCTCGGAGAGAGCTATAGATGTGGTTACCATACAAGCATGTAAGCTATAGCTGCACAGGCATTGTTTGTCTCATAACATCCTTTCCATATGATACACATGACAGCGCACACCTTGTAAAGGCCTATAGAGATGCTGTTGAACAAGGCAGAGCTGGTACTGCTGGGTAGGCATCATCTCTCTCACAATGTTCACATATGCTATGTACATGGCTAGTCTGTGGTTAGCCTTCTGGGCTCTCTCCAGTGCAGATGTGACTAGAGGTATTGTAACACTATGGTCTCATGTCACGAAAATACCATGAGCATTCTGGTAAATTCTGTTACCATCTATGCTTGATTTGTGATAGTAGTCTGAATGAGGAACAGAAGGTAATAATTCCCCTCACATTGTTTATTGTCAATCACCTGACAGCTGCGGATTTACTGGTTATACATCATGGTGCCGTGCTGTATACTACACACACTGCTGAGTGGGTAGGGGAGACTAAGAAGGAAATTGATGAGTGTTTGGTCTGTGTCCTCGTTCGCCATCGAGTTTGGAGTGCTCAGTGATATGAACGAGGCGATAGCAAAGTGAATATTCTGAAGCACTCTAAACGAGATGGTGAACAGGGACTCAGACCAAACACGAATATGTTTCTGATTTTATCTTAGCCTGGAAATATTCATCTCTTTATCACCCGTTGAGAACGAGATACCGTTCTCGCAAGCCTGTTGAGAACGAGTTCATAATGCTAAGCCTATGGACGTTTATACCAGGCTATGATAATAGGCTCCCACGTTGTTCAGGACTCCCTCCCATTGAAAGATCAACATGGATCAAGCCGGTCAGTAAAACAAGGGTAGGGCCCACACTCATTTCTCAGTAGAGAGGTTAGATTGTGACATTTTGTGCTGGTATGATTTGTAATGGAATGGCCTTTATTTATTAGCCTTTATTTACATACAGGATTTGATCCGTGTTCATCACTTGCTCAAGTCTTTGATAAGAACATACATGTATTTTGAATGATTAAAATAAATCAAAATGTGTAGAGCTAGGCAGAGCGGGAGTATAGGTAGAAGGGTAAGGATAGCGTGCGGTGGCGGTAGGCAGGCATAGAGGGGTGGGGAGGACACAAGGACTGAGGCCAGTCACCCTGTGAGGTATATGTATCCCACCGTTTGAATCCCACTTAAGACAAAGACAGACATTAAAAGAGTAAGTGATGTAAACACAGCTATTAGAATGTCCTTAATCCATGACATAACTACGACCACATCCAGTCTTGTTGAACTAGGCGTGGTTTGCCAAGGCTGAGCCAGTGCATTGTCACGCTCCATTGGTTGATCATTATGCGGTCGGACAAGGCTCATCTGCATATGGTAACTCGGTTTGTTCACAGGGCGTGACTGCCACTAGCTGCAGGCGGTGTGCAGGCCGCCTGGGAATAAAGGCCACCCACCTCCTGTGAGCCACAGGAGCAGGAACAACGCACATGATTAGTTTAATAAGGTTCTCCAGTGAAGAAAAGTCAGAGGAATTCTCCACTGTGTGCAAATGTCTCAGGCCCTGTAAATGACATGAGGGTTATAATGAGGTTGGTGATTCCACATTCATGGACAAATTCAGGGGTGGCCGTTCTAGGGCTCTACACTGCATATTTTTCACGGTTTTCTCTCTGCTCTGGCGGTTTAAATGGAGCATGATTTAGATCCGGAGAATTAATCTCCAGGCAAGAGGTGCTATGGGGATTGGGTCACATGATTCAGGCTTGTCCAAATTTGTCGCGTTAGGCCCCGGGGCACAAGCCCCCATCATAGGCCTAGGGTCACCCTGATAGGCTTCATATGCAAAAAGCGCATCATTGGCTTCTCTGCTTTTTATGAATAGGGATCGTAAAACAATTACCATCTAATTTCCATATTAATAAGTCCTAGTAAGTACCTTTCTCTCCCATGAGACAAAGATTGTGTCCCGCAAGCCTTACCCTTGAATCGTTATTAAGGAACAGAATCTGCGGTTTATTGATTGTAAAAGACAAGTTAGAATCCAAATGAACACTCTGCACATTCATCTGACTGATTTCACAATGTTACCGCGCGGAAAAAAGAGCAGAAAAAGCATCTAAACCAACCATAATCTGAAGTTCATTGATTGTAACAGGCTACATCCAAGTCAGAATGCAATTGAAACTTCCACTAAGTAATTCTAGAGAGAGAAGGGAAGAAATAGCATTAACCTTCCATACGCATTGAATAGTCTAGATGTAATATTAGCGATTTTGTATTGAAATAATAAACGCACTCTACAGTAAGCTTGATAGAAAGTAGAGTAATTGGATCATCCGCTCTATACGACTCGGTGCCTGTCTTTGTTGAAAAGCATATCCTACAATTCACAATGTACAATCCACCTGGTGATTTTCAAATCTTGATAATTATCACTCCAAACCATTTCGTAGTGATATATTCTTAAGCTACATGAGTTAAATACAAGATCTTGTCTAATTTGACCTAACCTAATAGGTAACATAGGCCCATTTTCATTTGGATGATTTATACAAGAAAAGCACTGGAAAATATGATTTTCATCAATTCTTTCAATAACAAGGATGGTGACCTACAGTTATTAAAACTTAAATATGTAGTGCTCTACTTTTACTATATTTAGTGATGGTTTGAGGAAAATGACATGGTTTTGTTGTGTGAAGTCCAACATTTCAACCTTTCTGTACTTCATATATTACGATATTATCATAATATCAATTCCTAGATCAAAAACTAGTTCGGTGACCTCCAATTTCCAGCTAGATTTGTATTCTACAACACTTACAGAACACCATATTCAATCTACAGGGAAATGTCATGGTTTGTTTTTTAATGTTTCATGGTAAATTGTCCTTTATGCCTTTAATCAGCCACATTTTGACGTCGACCTTGCTGCACGAACCAAACCACACTCCAGAGCTTTTACCCAGGCCCTAAACGGAACAAAAAGCCAGCTTGCCTTCCCTTCTTCTTCTCCCCAGCTTGACTCATCAATCTATGCTTATCTACAGCACCAGCTTCTTGTTCCAAGAAACTCTCCCCCCAATTAATTTTTCGCCCAGATTGCTGGCACGGCTCCGGCCCGGACCACTGACCTTTCAGGTGGAGGGGCTGTTTTACTCGGGGGGCCGTTCACACGTGCTCATTTTGCGGAGTAGAGCCGCGAGCAGTGAGCATTTAATGACCTCATTTGTGTTCTCCTGGCAACCCCATGTTATTGTCTCCCCCTTCCTCAAAAGCCCAGCATCCCAAATGAACGGCCATCATTCAAATTTAACCTATTTCGGTTATTGTGTTTGTAACAGGAGTAATATGAGGAAATGTAGTTAGTAAGCTCAGAGTGATGGTCGTTCGAGGTATTTTGTACTGCAACTACGGCCCGATGCTGTAGATGAAGGGTAGAACCTGGTAGTATGAGGAAATGTAGTTAATAAACTCATGGTGAGGGCCGTTCGAGGCATTTTGTCCTGTAACTACGGCTTGATGTTGTAGGTGGAGGGCCATAGTTATTGGATGAAGGACAGAGAACAGCCATCACACTGAGGGCTCAGTAATTATGTTTCCTTCTTATAATATAGCTGAAAACCATGAAAAAGCGCCATTTCATGCATAGTCTGACAGTGGGCCCGAACATTATTTATACATCATGCCCAGCAGCGGGCAGTCTTTCATAGAAGTCCATATGCAGGTATATAATAACAGATCCATTACGGACATACCTTCTTTTCTTGAATAACCAGACTGATTTAGCTATTCCCCTACGTCCCAGATCTTGTCTCTAGGCTTCCCTCCTATACCTCACTCCTTCATCCCACACCCTCCTATGCCTCACTCCTTCATCCCACACCCTCCTATACCTCACTCCTTCATCCCACACCCTCCTATACCCCACTCCTTCATCCCACACTCTCCTATACCTCACTCCTTCATCCCACACCCTCCTATATCTCATTCCTTCATCCCACACCCTCCTATATCTCACTCCTTCATCCCACACACCCACAGCTAAAGCCTTCAAGCATTACGGACAATGTCCTTTCTTTTCTGCTTTTGAGAATAATTTTGTTGAATAACCAGACTGCATTAGCTATCCACCTCCATCCCTGGTCTCGTCTCTAGGCTTCTCTCCTATGCCTCACTCCTTCATCCCACATCCTCCTATACCTCACTCCTTCATCCCACATCCTCCTATACCTCACTCCTTCATCCCACACCCTCCTATACCTCACTCCTTCATCCCACATCCTCCTATACCTCACTCCTTCATCCCACACCCTCCTATACCTCACTCCTTCATCCCACACCCTCCTATACCTCACTCCTTCATCCCACACCCTCCTATACCTCACTCCTTCATCCCACACACCCACAGCTAAAGCCTCCGAGCATTACAGACAATGTCCTTTCTTTTCTGCTTTTGAGCATTATTTTGTTGAATAACCAGACTGCTCTAGTTATTCACCAATGCCCCTGGTCTTGTCTCTAGGCTTCCCTCCTATACCTCACTCCTTCATCCCACACCCTCCTGTACCTCACTCCTTCATCCCACACCCTCCTATACCTCACTCCTTCATCCCACACACCCGCAGCTAAAGCCTCCGAGCATTACAGACAATGTCCCCGGCCTAACCAGCGCCACTGCTCATCAATCGGGTCTGATGTTGGGTTAATCCCTTCCTTAATCCTGCCGGGTGAATCAGACAGACACGCACCCCTCCTGCTGCTCCTCCCACGCCCCCTCCCTCCGTGTGGATCCCCCCTCCCACCCCCTCCCACCCCCCGCCCTCCGAGCAGCTCGCCCCGGGCTACGGAGCAGCTCACAGATGCTCCGAGTACCTCCGGGTCTTTGATGTGGATCTGTCGTCTTTGTCATGTGGTCAGCCGCCACTGACCACCGGACCATGTGACCCCTGCTGAAAGGTGGGAGTGGGGAGGGGGTAAATAATACATCTACAGGACAGTTGAAGGTCATGCAGGGGTCAGAAACTGTGTCTACACCCACTATATCCCCAGGTATAAACGGAATAATTACTAAGTTGAGGGGTGCTTCATGAAGGCAGATCTAAAGTTTCTATCGCTTTGATCTCTATGGGTATTTCCTACTTCCTTTTGTATGGTCTTTGAATTGTGATCTACCCTTTAGTGTGCGTAATTGGTGTCTCCTTTGTTTGTTATATCAAGTATAGACCTTGTATCGTACCTGAATAGTATGTCAATACCTGTGAGCTACCTTTAACACAGACTGAAAACATCAAAGGCAGTGGCGCTTTGTATGATCGCTAGATCTAAGGAGGAAATTAAAAACAGAAACTGAGTGAAGGTGAGAGCTCGACCAATACTGATGTTTGAAGTCAGGGATGAACTGAAGGGATTCTAAAAAAATCAAATGCGCTCTAGATGATGTATAGGTTGAAACCCCCCATGGTTTCTTTTTTATGCTGGTGATATGTTTCTAATAACGCTCCGACGCCAAATCATCAATGCGCTGAGCAACATATGGAATTTAGCTGTTCTCATATGGAGGCTGCCAGTTGTCTCCCCAAAACTAGTCTCCAAGCAGATCCTTTATGCCACGTAGGTTCACAGCGGTTCAGAATTTCTGCTGGGCGAGTACCAACGCACAGGAACTTCCACACTTTCCTGGCAGAGCCTTCGTTTCGTTTGCCTTGCAAGCAAGAGAGGGTGGTTGTGGCCCCTAAGATTCGAGGTCAACTCTCGACTGATGTCTACGTCCCAAGGCGCTAGAAAATATCATGTAAGGAGGTCAGGGTCAAGGTCGGGGTTTGCTGTGAATGCAGTCATTGGCTACTTGGTCTACTCTATTCCTTATATGGACTTAGTGTAATGGGACAACTCCATGCTGAAGACGAAGGATCTGCTGTGACACTGAAATTCCCTGTGAGCCCTGTAACGAATAACCACGGAAGCAGGGTACGCTCTGTGCTCTAATAAGAGATGCAATCTTTGCATCATACTTAGGATATGAGATGAAGAACAGGTAGAGTTAATGTTATGTAGAGTACAGATTTATTACAAAGATATTTACAGTGCGAGGGCATATTGAGAACTGGCTAGAGGCAGCTCCAGTAGCCTGTTAGCCGTCATTTGATACACAAATAAATATTCAAAGGGGTGCCCAGGTGACCAAACTATAATTGATAAAAGATCCAGTTTAAATTTAGCAACATGATTTCTAAATGGCAAAAATCAGACTCTAAATGATTCATCAAGTGAACCTGTTGCCTGCCGCTTGTTAAAAAAGGCCTTTAAATTCATGTCCAAATCCCATTTCTCGGAAATTTTCTCACTCGCGACTTTGATCATGATTTTATTATGATTAAAAGCCAGGACAAAAATAGTTATTTACGATCCCAGAAAATGAAGAATTATCGTTTTCTGAATGTTGCCATTTTGAGAATCTCCCTGAACCTCTTTGTGTGCTGCGAGAAACAAAGAGGGGGTATTTCTCTCGTTCTCCATGTCAACCGCGCACGTATAGGATTCTGTGTTTGTGTGATAAAATTCTCAACGCTGGGTGATTCACAGATGTTTCAGAAACAATCATTCTGCCCCTCTACGGCCCCGTGGCGTGTCGCGTGGACGTTAAAGCAGGCTGCTATTCAAATACTATGGTCTCGGGGAGGAGACACTTAATTTGCATAGCTCATAACGAGAGAGGAGGCTGAGTTGTTGTTGGGAGGCGGGCAGAGGGAGGAGGAGTCCTCGTGGGAAAGTCTCAATTACAATCAGACGCGTAGGGAGCAAGGTGTGTGAATTCCCATTACGTCACATGCGAGTAAACCTACTGCATGTACTGGGGCCTGGTTGTTAATCTAGGAAGACCTGATCTAGGGAGATCGCACATGAAGACCCTTTTCTGTAACTCACACAAAGGTCATTGTTCAATAAGGTCTCTTCATTAAACTTATATAGAACTGCTTGAGAATCATATAAATACACAAAACTCCATGAGTTTGGATGGGCCGCAATCGTCATCGAGGCGAAGCCAAGTGACTATTACGTCTCATCCAAACTAGTTGACCCACAACGACCTTGGCACTGTATGGAATACAGAAAAAGGTCCATATGTACGATAATAGATTATTGAACGGAACCCTGGCTGTATATCTATAAACTTGATGTTTTGAGGTATGTGTACCAACATGTTATCGATATGAGAGTTTATCCAAATGTAGCCAAAAATATGCAGCTGATACTGACTCTTAAAAGAAGATGATTTGATTTGAATTTAATCCACTGAATCATGTTTTCAATCCAATAACATTTGCACAGATTGTTTCAGAGAAGCAAACATGTAAATATATATATATATATATATATTTTTTCCTGGCATCAGGAGTTGAGCAAGGCAGAGATTGAATGTGAGTCTGCGCAGACGTGGCTTCCGGAGATTTACCCGGATAACTTCCGGCAACCGGAGTAGTTATCCCGCCCATATATGTGTGTGTGTGTATATATATATATATATATATATATATATATATATATATATATATATATATAATATATACATATTTATGAGGAAATAAGCACGAACCGGGGTTATTGAAGTATAAACCGGACGGAAGGTGGCAGGCCGATCACAAGCCGGTGGATCAACGAGTTGAGGGACATCTAGCGGAGGAAAGAAGAGACTTCGCGCGGAGGGGAAGGACCACCGGTCTCACTCAACCTCTCGGAACCACTGGGGTCGGACCTCCACACTGCCGCTCGGATTGGAAATTTTTGAAAATGCGCAGGTTAGTTCGGTGTAGCGAATGCTCGCACGTGCATAGGCCAAGGGGGCCCTCATGCTGTAAGTTTATGGCAGCAGCAAAAGAGCAGTGCACTTCTCAAGGAAGAGATATTTCAGCGGCTATTGAATTTGTGGACTCAAAAGCCATTGAGTTAGACAATTCCATATATTTGGCCGAAGAGATATATTTATAAGTGTATATATATATATATTCATATATATACATATCTATACATATCTAATGACAAATATGAAAATATGAAATCATTAAAAATAACCATTGGATATAAGAAAAGCAATCATACCATACTTTACGTTGACCGTGAACATTTCAGCATGGCCAACGCCTTGAGCACTGACGGCCCTCATTCCTGGCTACTTTATAAGACCACTTGTTCGCGGAATCCTCCCCTATTAAGGGGACATGGGACACACCATAGGAAGAGCAGCTCAGTACACGACGAGCAATAAGTGTATCTGGGGCATGAGTCTGAGTGTTGCCCGAGCAACTCAAGCCCGCCGGACTAATTGAAGTAGAGCAGGCCTTAAATTGGCCAATTACAACGCCAGGTCTCCATGGTGGGGGCTACTGGGGGCCGGTGATCGTGGAATTGATCCGGCGGATCCTTTTGGATCCTTAAGTCCGTTGCGCGCGGGCCCACAGGCTAGGATCTATTTGCATTAAGATTCCCCTTAACCCTAATGCAACACATGGAGACCGATACTCTGGATGATAGCCTGCAAAATCAGCCATGTTTCTGCTTGGAGAAAGATCGAGGGGGGGGGGGGTTCCCATGGGGGAATCGGGGATATAATTCTAGTTCAATGGCTTCGGGCGGCATGCTTGAAATTGATTTCAATTAGGACATATTTTTCGTCTGGCATACGGAAGAAAAAAAATACATAGTCGGTGGAGAATTTAATAAATCATTGGCGGGGTGTTCTCTCTCCCACGCCGCTTGGAGATGCGGGTCGCTATCGGGCGCGTTAGGGCCATGGCCATACAGAGGATCCGAGCATTTTTCTTCATTGGCCTTGGGCATTGATGAATCATCAGATGCATTTGTAAGCCCGTGCACCCATTATACCCCCACCCATTTCCCCGATATTCCCCGGCAACTGTAACCAGCAGGAGGGGCCGACCATCTCGTCCAATAACCGCCGGGCAGAGGGCCCTGCTGGCTGGCTCGGCCGATCGCCGGGGGTTTGAAACTGAACAGAGCTAATTTAAGGCGGATGTCTGGAGACAAGGCGCACGGTTAAACGCCCGACCAGCCCGCAGATCGTTCCTTGCTTCGCTCGATATCAATTGAAGCCAGGCTTTTGGCAATTGGTCACCGGGCCAGCGGTCGCCGACGGCGGGCGGGCGGGCGGGCGGGCGGTGGCAGCGGGCCGACGAAATCTGGAGCCAGAAGAAGCGAGCAATAAAAGTCGGACTTGCATTTACTCTGACCATCTGGCTTCTCAGTGGTCGGGCAGATTGGATGAGTGAGCGGGAATAAGATCAGACCAAGCGGGCGGCGGGAGCGACCCAGGCTTCTCTCTCACTGATTGCCTTTGCCGTATGTCTGGCCGACCGTGTATATATATATATATTTATATTTATTATCCATCGTATACAAAGCCCCCATTGAAAATGTAAGGGGACTCAGTAAACCACTACCCATTGTATAAAACCTGTCAGATACCATAACTGTGGTATGCGGATTCAAACCTGTGGTATACGGCCTCAAAACCATGGTATACGGGAAAAATAGTCCCTTTTGCTATAGAGCAAAGAAATAGTTCGTAGTGTTAAACCCATTAACATGGCAATTACTGGGTTTAATTTATTCGAAAAGATGGATAATAAATGCAACAAACGATGATTTTGTGGACAGGCAGCTCTGTAAACCACTCGAGGTTGACGTCGTAATACACTCGCTAGCGCTCGTGTATTACTACGCGTCAACCTCTCATGGTTTACGGCCGCCTGTCCACAAAACCATCAATTATTGTCTATATATATTAAAGAAGAAACCAACAAGTTTTGGTCAAAGTCGTCGTTCTCTACGAGTTTGATGCAGGGTGATGTGAACGAGGCGACAGCCGATGGAATACCACGTAGGGTTCAAACAGGTTGGAGAACAATGACTTTGACCCAAAACGAGTTGCTTTCTGGGTTTATCTCACCCCTGTAGACACTAACAGAAGGTATGATACACAAGATATCGACCATGGAGAATAGACCGCAATACTTATAGGGGCATGGAGAACGAGTTCCCAATCTTAAGCCTATAGGACAAAAATCCAACGGTAATATGAATATACATATTTATTAATGGGACACCCGAAATATAGGACACCCATGGAAAAGGGACACCTACAATAATAAACTTTGGTCATGTTCACGCAGATAATAAAGACTCTTGCATTTCTTATCCACAGAAGGAATTCATGACACTCATTTATATTTTGATTTTTCAGGAGATCTTTTAGTCCGACAAAATGGTTGGAAACTGTATTCATATCAGCAATCGCCAACCAAATTCGTCAGCATGGAAAACGAAATCGCTGGTCCTTTTTGAAGTGGCCGTAATTTTGGTCTGTCAATGTAACTGTGCTGTACAATGTATAGGGGCTAAATGACCGCCCTCCTGCCTAACCCTGCCGCTCTGACCCAACAAGAGACGTCAGATGAGGAGTCTCCATAAGGAGACTTCCTCCAAAAAGCATATTCACTGAAGTCATCCAATGAGCGATGACCGAATCAACCGCTTTGGAGACATAAGTCATGCCAAAGGGGTGCCAAGTTATCGGTCAAAGGCACCTTATATACAGATGGGAATACTCAATTATATGTATTATGTTCAATATAAATGTGATTTCTGTTGTAATGGACACAACATTAAGAATCAATCATGCCTTGATTTCATTGTCCTTGACGGTAACTTTTCGGACGACATCGGGGCTGTAGATTAGACCTGACTGTCATTGGAGTCGGGGACAAAGATGGGGGGTTGGAGGTAACGTAGGAGTGACTGATGACTGTAGAAGTCAGCCAACATCACGGAGAACTTCTACAAATAGTTTTACATTTCTCAGGTTATTACTCCCAAATATCAAGATATCAATAACTGAACTACCAATAAGGTGAATTTTGTCATGTTTGCCAAGATATAACGGATATGATAAGACCCAAACAAATAAACCAATAACACTATGTTGTAGACTCGTGCTTTGGTTGGAAGAGGCCATAACGTCTTTGCCATCATGACAGAAGTGTTTTTTTAACATTAAATATACTGTACTGAAAGATTACAGGATAATCGTACTAAAATCCTACGGCCATTTCAAGAAATTATGAGTTGTTGTATGCAATGAAGACATATTCATCTCAATGTAAAGTTAGTTGTTCGCACTGCGTCGGCACAATATACATGTATAGTATTGCAATATCATTGTGTAATAAGATGCCTACAAAACCCCTATATACTTTACTAAGCCTATAATACATTCTGTTGCAATGCATCCTATATATATACAATACTTCTGGCATGTGAGTAACTTTCCCATACAGATGCGATTCTTAAGTGTATGCATAACTTAATCTTAGATCGTCTTGCATGCTTTTCCTATAGTAGATCAAGGATTTACTAACTCCTTTGGTCAGCCACTGAGGCCCTACTTTGAAGCACACCTGTAACCGCTCCTGTGAGCTGCTCCGCCAACTGCCCCCGTCTGTGGCTTCCATCCTGGCTTCCTGCTTGGTTTCGCACACAGGTGTGGTAGTCCCCAGGTGGCGCCACTGGAGTCTCTATGGGAGCCAGGCACGCCACCCTGAGCCACTCACCAACGACTCGCACGCACTGCCATGTGGACTGGAGCAGCTCTGGAGACACTGCTATGAAAAGATCATTCCTGTCAAATACCATAACTGTGGTATACGGCCTTAAATCCGTGGGATATGGCTTTCAAAACTGTAGTATACGGGACAAATAGACCCTTTGTGCTATAGAGCAAAAAATAGTCCCTATTCATATATCCTATAAATGTCAGAAAAACTGTCAGGCCAAACTGTCATGATTTGCACTGGAAATCAAAACAAAACAAACAAAGCATGACGTTCATAACGTTAGATGAGGCTTCAGGGGACAGGGGGTTTGCCAAGAGGGTGGTTGTGGCCCACTAGATTTTAGGTCAACCATAGACTGTAAAACCGTCCCAAGGCCCTATAAATATTATGTAAGGAGGTCAGGGTGAAGGTCGTGGTTTGCTCCGAGTGCAGTCATTGGCTACTGGGACTACTCTATTGCATATATGGTAGTTAATGCAGGGGGACAACTCCATGCAGCCAAGGTGGCCGTTACCCACGGTGTACCATAGAAATTATTGTAGTTACCTGGCCTATTACGTGAGTCAGCACATTGGCCAGGCCTCCAGGCTAACGTTTTCATACCAACGTTGACCATGTGATGCTGTATGGAACGATCAGATTAACGCTTAGATGCTTGAAGAAAAAATAAAAGTTGGAGTTACTGGATTAGGTTGGACATGGATACCCCAAAGATCGGAGGTCAACAAATTGCTATTCATGATATAGTTCACATTTGTTGCATATATTTATCCAATATCCGAATTAGGAAATGGGAAAAAGTTACCTTTTTCATTCCTGAAACATCTTCGCGGGGGCCTCACCCATTGCCTGCCATATCATATTGCCTGTACGATCACTCTTCATACAGAGGCTTAGTCTGGCTGGCTAAATGCGCATGTGTGTGCCAGCACACCGGCCCCCTTCCTGTGGAAAGTGCCCTTATGTCGCAGGTCCCACATTTCGCAGCACACCGGCTGGGAGTGGATGGCAACGATGGCTTTATCAGTTTATGATCTTCTTTTTCAAAGAGCATGGTTTTCTCCTAAGTGAGTGGCAGACACTGCCTACCGCTCACGACAGGGCATGGTGGTTACTGGAGGGACGTATTTTACTTGTTGGTATCCTCCAGTGGCTTCCCTGCCCTGGAGCGGTAGCGCAGACCAACAGAGGGACGTCTATCTATGTGTACAGATACCATTTGAGCAACTCCCAAGGTAGGGATTACTGTAAAGCATCTCCAGTGTTGATACAAGCACGGTCAGTATGTATACGGTGTGTTTGTTATACACATTTCGCATTCATATGTCTCAATCCTTTCCCTTACCAATGGTGCCTCGAGGCACTCTCTTGGCTAGTGCAAATGAAGGCATTATGTTCATGAATTTTTGTTACAGTATCATTTATCGCAGCCGATTTACCATGGATCTTTATAACTTTTTCAGAGATAACCCATCCATACAGTACGTATGCACTGAGGGGGTGGGGGTCAAGAATGGTGGAACTATTGCATATACGGCTTTAGAGTGATGGTAAATAAATAATGGTATAGTCAACAAACAACGTTAAATATGGCAGAAAACTATCTATATTTTCTTGACAATTATAACATAGGCCTGCACTACAGGGATGGTTAGGTGTCCGGCGTGTGTTAATTAATGAAGTGCACCTGCTACAATGTCCGGTAAGGAAAGGGTTATATACAATATATGATATATTCCCATCTGAGGCTTACCTCTTTATTTGTGTATCATCATACAAACGAGATCATTTCCCTGACTATTACAGCCAAACTGTCGGGATTGCATTCCCAACAGATTCCAGTTTCTTTTCCACTTCCTAGTGTATATATGTTTCTTCCTATCCACTTTTTTCTTCTTCAAACATACGACATATTTTTAATGGTTTCGCCCCGTCGGGGGACTGGCTCCATTTGTGTATTTTTCCAGCCGCTGGCCCTAGGTCGGTCAATTTCTGAGTCTGTCTGGGCTGGCGTCTGGCCAGTGGCCGCTAGAGGCGCTGTTTAATGGGGGCACGTAACTTCCGGCTTCCTTGTCTATAAGTACGTCGCTGGGAGTTCTCTTATCTTCGGAGACAAACCCGGCTCCTCTCAGGCATCAAAGGCTGCGCTGCGAGCCGCCGGACCTCTGAAGGTGAAAGACGCCTTCTAAAGCCCAATACACATCTACCGATTCAGGGTCGAACGATTGGTTCCCAAATCGTATAGGAGACGGTGAACTTGTCGCAGGCAAATTATGTAACCCCTCAGCCTGTGTCGGCCACCCAATCAGGGGCCATTTACCAACGTTTCGTTGTTGACGACTAGAGTTATCAACATGTTGATGAGATGCCTTCTAAAGCCCAATACACATCTACCGATTCAGGGTCGCACGATTGGTTCCCAAATCGTATAGGAGACGGTGAACTTGTCGCAGGCAAATTATGTAACCCCTTGGCCTGTGTCGGCGACCAAATCAGGGGCCATTTACCAATGTTCTGTTGTTGGCGACTAGATTTATCAACATGTTGATAAGATGCCTTCTAAAGCCCAATACACATCTACAGATGCAGGGTTGAACGATTGGTTCCCAAATCGTATAGGAGACGGTGAACTTGTCGCAGGCAAATTATGTAACCCCTCGGCCTGTGTCGGTGACCAAATCAGGGGCCATTTACCAATGTTCTGTTGTTGGCGACTAGATTTATCAACATGTTGATAAGACGCCTTCTAAAGCCCAATACACATCTACCGATTCAGGGTTGAACAATTAGTTGCCAAATCGTATAGGAGACGGTGAACTTGTAGCAGGCAAATTATATAATCCCTCGGCCCATGTCGGCCACCCAATCAGGGGCCATTTACCAACGTTCCGTTGTTGACGACTAGAGTTATCAACATGTTGATGAGATGCCTTCTAAAGCCCAATACACATCTGCCGATTCAGGGTTGAATGATTGGTTCCCAAATCGTATAAGAGACGATGAACTTGTCGCAGGCAAATTATGTAATCCCTCGGCCCATGTCGGCCACCCAATCAGGGGCCATTTCCCAACGTTCCGTTGTTGGTGACTAGATTTATCAACATGTTGATAAGACGCCTTCTAAAGCCCAATACACATCTACCGATTCAGGGTTGAACAATTAGTTCCCAAATCGTATAGGAGACAGTGAACTTGTCGCAGGCAAATTATGCAACCCCTTGGCCTGTGTCGGCGACCAAATCAGGGGCCATTTACCAACGTTCCGTAGCGACTGGATTTATCAACATGTTGATAAACTTTTGGTGAACAATTTAGGAACATCGAATGACAACTCATCAGCGACAAAAGAACATCTCAAGAAGGGGGGTTTCACTGATTGTTGGCTGACCCTTGCCTAGTTGTCCTACATCTGCCGAGTATGGCCGATTCTATTAGGATGCCTCGCCCGAGACAAATTACCGTTCCTTTGTCGCCGACAAAGGTACATCAGTGTTCCGAAATCGGTAGATGTGTATTAGGCTTGACATATGACGTGTGCCTTTTCTAGGGAACAGAGTGCATGTTAGTTCTTTGATAAGCTGCTAGGTTTGGCTCACTGAGAGTTCCAGTCTCCACACAGATGCTTTGTCCCACTTAGAAGCCAAGCGGCATGAAAGATCCGCCAGAAGAGTATAATCCAGTAGGCAGGTAAAACAGCCACACATCTTGAGATACTACCCCGGCATAGTGGAACGAAGTATCTGCTTGGAGACTGACATTTTTTTTGTCGGGTGCAAAACGGTGCTATCAATGTCTCAGTAGCTACATGCCGTTTAGTCATGTTTCCGCTAACAGATTTAAGGCTCCCGATACAATTTGTCGGCCACCACCGACTGAATGTTTAATTCCATTCTATAAGGGGCCCTGTCTAAGGTATGGATCCCAATCAGCAAGTGGAAAGAGAATAAGTACATTAGAAATTAGCATGATCATATTTCAAGCAGTTTCTTTTTTAAATCACCAATCGTTTTGTCGTCAAGTGGAAAATCACCTGAAAGGTGTTTGTCCGCATAATGATCAAAGCTTTTTAGGAAATACTCCTTCAAATATGCAAATAGTTGGACAATAGCGTGAGTGCTAGAAATCTGCGATTCTGAATAATGTGGATCTTTTTCAACCAGCTGAAGGCTTTTCCTAATTCATCTCCAACAAAATCAACCCATATTGAATTCATCGCCGAAGAATTCGTTAAGAAGTGGTGTCAGAAATCAAAAACAAAATTAGGAACATAGATCAGCCTGGTATTTATATAGATTGATAGAAAATGATAAGGAGTCAGTTCAGCAGGGATAATTTTAGAACTGCGTAAATTCCTTTAAATCTTGAGACGTGTGGATCCTGCCAGAGGGAACTAAGACAGCGCTAAGCGGTAGTGGCAGACCCAGGTGAGGGTCAGGGGCGAGGGTCGACCCTCGCCTTTCATCCGGCGCATGTTTACAGTGTTCCGCATAGGTCAGGCAGGTGATGTACGGACAGCACTGAACGACTCCAGCCTTCACCATGCACACATGCCAGGATCTCTTCCCGCACCCTCACCACACACAGGGATCTCTCCCCGCACCCTCACCACACAGGGATCTCTCCCCTCACCCTCACCACACACAGGGATCTCTCCCCGCACCCTCACCACACACCAAGATCTCTCCCCACACCCTCACCACACACACAGGGATCTCTCCCCGCACCCTCACCACACACACGGATCTCTCCCCGCACCCTCACCACACACACAGGGATCTCTCCCCACACCCTCACCACACACATCTCCGCACCCTCACCACACACCAGGATCTCTCCCCACACCCTCACCACACACAGGGATCTCTCCCCGCACCCTCACCACACACAGGGATCTCTCCCCGCACCCTCTCAACACACACAGATCTCTCCCCGCACCCTCACCACACACAGGGATTTCTCCCCGCACCCTCACCACACACATCTCCGCACCCTCACCACACACATCTCCGCACCCTCACCACACACCGGGATCTCTCCCCGCACCCTCACCACACACACAGATCTCTCACCCTCACCACACACATACACCAAGGGCCCATTTAATAATCCAGGCTCGTACATGTAGACCCTTTTCTCTACCTCATACTAGGGTTATCGTTTAATAAAAGTCTGTTCGCTAAGACAGTATTAGCCGTCCATATGGTCGTCCATATGTGTTAACCCACATTGTCCCTGGGTCTCAAGGGCATACAGAAAAGAGCCTCCATGTACGATCCTAGATTATTAAACGGGTCCCAGGATCTCTTCCCACACCCTAACCACATGCACAAACTGAATCTTTCCGGGCCGTACCCTCACCACAACTGTTGTCCTGCCTCCCCCCCCCCCCCCCCCTCACGGAAATGAGTCGCCGACTCGAATGTGATCCAAATAGGCACGATCCCTAGCGATTTAATTTAAGAAATGTTTGAAATTTCCAGGCCACGAGTTGCCGACTATGCCCTCCCACCCTCTGTGCGACTGGCCTCTCCCGTCTCTGGGGCAAGAATCTCCAAGTGGGAATCGGGCCCAAAGGCCGAGGGCAAAGTCCCCTGACACAGAATTAGCTGTGGCTGTGTGAAGCAGGCAACGCATCGACAACAAGGCCAGGGTACTGGAGCTCCTCCTGTAGGCTGTTAGAGACGGGCCTGATGGGTGTTCCACCCTCGACATGTTGTAAGCAGGTGAGCGTAGAGAAGCCCGGTATATATATAGGAAGGGGTATAAAGGGGGATGGATTGACCCCCAGGGGCAAAGGGTAGGACGTTAAAAGGTCAGGGTGTAAGTATAAACAAGGTACGTTACCATTCACCATCTTGCTAATTGCGATGACAGGAACTTACCTGAAAAGAGAAAGTTAATCGTTAATCATCGTGTAAATGTAGTGTGTAAATCATGTCATCATATACTTGTGAACGAATGTCTTTTGTTTTATTTAGAATATATAATATATATATATATATATATATATATATATATATATATATATATATATATATATATATATATATAATATCTCCGTCACTGCCGAGTTTTTCAGATACTTCAATGAACCAAGAATACGAGGATAACATTGTGATACATCGAGATAAAAAGAATTTAAGTTCCCTTAGTGGGTGAGTAGGTGAGGTAATAATGAAATGTAATTATGGTATACATCGATTAATATCGGTCTGGAGGTACATGTACACATTACAGGTAAGAGGCTATTGTCGTTACGAAGTCGCCTTTGTTCACAGTTTGATGAACATGCGAGGGTAGCTGTTTCTAGAATCTAACACCACGATAGTACGGGGATTCAGAACTGTTGAGCTCCTGGTTTTGCCTATTTTAAAGTGTATCTTTTTTAGGAGCGTGTAATCCTTGGAGCTGAATCTACCCAGTTACAGTTGTATCTGTCTAACAGTTACTGGCCATCTGTACGGATTCCGTTCTACACACTGTGCACGAACTAATAATTAATGCACGAAGTACCACGTGACTTGTTATAAAATGGCGTTTTTAATTATTTTCAGGTATATAAATGATAAGGAGATATAGTGGTGGTGGCTGAATTTTAAAAGCTCCTTGTTGTTTTGGTCGGAAATATTCACCTCGTTCTTCGAACTTGTTGAATATTTCTGACACAAGACAACACGGAATAGATTCCATTCAGCTACAGTAACTATATCTCCCTATAGTATTCACAGAGTGAATGCGAACGAACGATGGAACAAACAAAAGTGTACAGTACAGACATGTTGTAGGTAAGAGCAATATGTATGTGTCTCATGATATATTCATTGGCTTTCCTATTGGCCTGCAGAGCAACTGGAGCAAAGTGCTATCCATTAAAACATCTCAATTATTCATACCCTTACTGGAGTGATGTAGCTATGTATGTAATAGTTAATAACCCAGAAGCATTTAAATGAAATCCAGGCCCACGTAAAGGACTATTTATGTGGAAATTAATCTATCACAAGAAGGGTGGGGGCATATGTGTAGTATTCATATAGAACGTCCTGACCATGCTGTACGAGCTACAAAACGAGATGATAATTCACGGTTTATACGGAACGAACGTTCTTATAAACCTCGCTCTCCTTGCCCAGACGTAGTATTTCACAAGGCGAAGCTGCGTGAATTACTACGCGATTCAAACGACATGGGATCGAGCTCTGACCCCTAAACTTGAATAGGTTTCTGAATTTATCTCACCCTTTACATTGACTAATGGGCTAACCTGTGACATAATTCCCTATTGAGTTTTTTTTCTTCAAAATTGTCAACGGGCGTTGGATACGAGTTCCCAATATTAAGTCTATGGAGAAAAATACCAGGGATGAGATAAAGACTCGAAAACCATTCCTTCATCTAAACTTTTAGCCCTATACTTTATCTAGACTATCTAGATGCCCGTTTCTTCTAAACCTAGCTCTCCCTCCTTAGTTCATCTAGACTCGAAACCCAGTGATGATGTTCTCAATCCATCAGGTATGGATTACCCTGGCGACTGGGACCCTAGCTCCGTAACGAGTAATCGTATACGTCTGGTAATAGGCGGCCTTTTTGATGGCCGCGTTTAATTACAAAAGCATGTCAGGTTAATTTGTTCCCTAAACAAACCGGACACGGGTTCATTATGGAAGTGAAACCGACCCTGGCAGAACGAGAGCGCCGCCAACGACTCAAAGACTCAAAATCAGCCCACATTTGGCGGTGTCCCGACTGTGTGTACGGGCGGGTATATGTTTAATCTGGAATCTATACCGTGAATGGATTTAGGCTGCTCTGATTCTAATCCATATGGCTTGACACAAGTGCCATATGGTGCCAGCAGTATCTGAGACTATTCATTGGACTTCTGAACCTGCCATGACACATTGACACTTACTTTACTGGATTTTGATTATATGCATATATGTGATATACATCTAAAGTTATCATGATACTGAGTCTCCATTCTGATGCTTGATTTAGCCCTTCGTACGGTGAACAGGTACTGACTACCAACCCTGAACCTAGACAAGGCTTGGCTCTTCCTTATCGCAGTCGGAATTATTGTCTGTGCATGAATTTCTCACACTTACGGGCAGGCAGTACAGACTTTATTCTACACAACTACTTATAGTCCGTACACACCGTACCATGTGACCTTTTTTAAAAATGCGTTTTAAATGATTTCCAGGTATATGATAATGAGACATGGTGTCTGAGTGTGTCTGAATTCATATATTCCTTGTTGTTTGGTCGGAAATATTCACCTCGTCCTTCGAATTTGGTGAATATTTTCGACCAAAACAACTCTGAACGGATGTATTTTAGGCACATTAATTATGTCTCCATATACTATTTACAGTTTACACACATTAAAGAATACCACATTCACACATCAGCACAGCAAAGGAAAACAAGCAACATGTGTATCATATCTGTAAGATCTGCTGATCTGAATTAAATCTTTGTAAACCGTCAAAACAACGCGGCCACCATTTTGATGACAGCGTTGTTTTAATAAATCCTTGCGGCTGATTGGCTAACACTTATGACGTCACCGTACTCAACACCAGTTGGGTTTCCTATGTTAGGTCTATGGGGGAAAATACCCGGTGTGAGATGAATCCATTAAGCACACACATACCGTACAGTGACTGTAATAAGTAGAAGACATTGGAGCATTGAAGAGCAGTCACACCATTGTCATGTGACAGACATGATTAGGAAGTGACCGCCCACTCACCTCCGGACCACGTCTGCCCTCCCTGCCGCCAGGGGGCCTTGACACAATTATCTTTTCAAACGGCAGGAGTCGCTGCTCTTTGATCTGCCATCTCATAGAAGTTTAATGCCGAGAGAGAGGACCGGAAGGATGTCCAGACAGCTGTCTCAGTGACAAAGCCTCTCAGGGTGTTCCCCCACCGGGGTGCTGGGGTCGGGGAGATGCGTCGGGGGGTGATATCTTCTATGAATTATCCAAAATGGCGCCGCATGGGGGGCGTTGGTGCATGCGCAGTGCGGTCGACTAAAAACTCATTTCCGCTGTCATGGCGCGTGTGTTTGAGGAGGGTCTCACTGCCGTCTTTCAGTAAATACCCCGGAGCAGGGTCCTCCACCCCGCGGTACACAGTGCGCACTCTCATCCCACCTGTGCTTAACCCACAGCAGATAAAAAGGTGGAGTGGAAATACCAGTTAACTAGCATGGTGGGTCCCAGGTTATACTGCGTCAATACTCGCATAGAATGCCTTGGTGATATACCTAGTTTTATTTTAAAATCCAAGCCGATTTTAAATGTAATAGAACCATGACTTATTGGAGAAAGAAATGGGTTTTTTTCACTGGTTTAGTTCATAGACTCATAGACTTGTCTTCCTGAAAGCCAACAATCAATATTAATGAGTATCCTTTGTGGGGTAAAATTATTCAAGATATAAGTGTACTCGTCCCTCGATTGATTTCTTTTAATGACGTTCTTTACTCGAATCAAAGCATGAGACAAAATCAGAAACCAATTCGGGTGGTTAGGCATGTCCAAATTGCCATAAGTTTGATCGTGCAGCGGGATTTAACAAGGCGATAGATAGCTGAGTAAAATTACGAATCGATCAAATGAACACTTAACCACCGTCATTGGTTTCCTATATAACATACGCCTGTGCGAAGAGACTCAACAGAGGATGAAACACGCAGGTGAGCTAACTATGTATAAATCTTGTTTTTGAACTAGCATAATAAAATGATAATAGGAAGTGCCACATTGTCCTGCTTGGAATACAATTCAAATCAAATTACCCAAATTTCATTCTTCTTATATCACGTTCTCAACTTTAAATATCCAACAAATTTTCCCAAAAACATTTTGGGGCTCCGTGGAAGGAACAGGTAATTGATTTTGAGCTCCCAGGTCAGGTGGCGCCACTTTGACCTTCAGGATGCCCTCAAGGTCAAGTGTGAGCGGAGGGCGGGGGTTGCGGGGTGCTGTCAGTGGGGGTCTATCCCACCCCGAGCAGCTCCGGAGTACCCCCCACCCCACCCCCCGTCGTGGGTCCCAGCCTCATCAGAGATATCAATAATTAACAGGGAGTATGATGCCGCCGTAATCAGCCAACAATTAATTCTCACGCCGACGTCCGAGTGAGCCGTCAAGGAAAATCAATTAAGATAGCTGCGAGGTGGGCGGTCAGCGGCCATTCTTCATGTTCATTAATCACCTGTAAAACGGATTGTCTTATCAATATCTAATATGCTCGTCAATCGTTGGGTGTTTACTACACAGGCTGTGGGAATACCCCAAGACATTGCGGGTCGGGGAAGGGGGGTCGAAAAGATAAATACTTATAAGGCACAGAGCCACTGCTAGTTCATGAAGCAGTCACCAGCTGGTTGACGGTAGTATATATGCCAGATGGCGCCACCATTTGGTGAACAGTTTCTGCACTGTGGCCATTCATTCCTACAGAATTCAAATGACTTGCAAATTTGTACAATGTCTACCTTTTCTCTCTACACCCATCCCAGTTAAAGATGACTTAAAGATGAAGCAAAGGATATGCTTGTTCCTATATGAAAGGCTCTACAAACTTATGTTAGAAAGGATACAATTGTGACAGTGGCCTATTATTACTCGCTTACCTTTGCTCCAGTGGTGAATTAAGAACACCTCCAGTAATGAAGAATGTCTCTCCCAAGCAGATATCCTGAGGTGGTGGTAAGTGCTAAGCCCATGATGTATCTGCTGAAATACTGTCGATCGACTGGAAATCAGCCACTTTCCCAGCAGATCCTTCGTACTTCTAGGCTTACAAACAGGACGAAGGATCTGCTAGGAGTCTTCACCCTTTAAGGACGGGTGCCTGTCGCCGAGCTACTGCCTGGAGGACGGGTGCTGGTGGAAGTTTGTCCTACTAGTGGACGGGCACACAATGGTTAAAACTCAAAATTCAAGTTTATAATCATATAATAGGATATATGATTATAAATATTTTGTTTCTTTTGTTTCTTTTGAAATACTAAATATGATATCATATCTAAATTATGTGAAGATTTCATGAATATTGCTCTATTATTTATTAGTTAAAACATTTTTGTAAATATTGGAACAATGATGTCTCAAGGCATCATGCGTCTTTAGTGTGGTGATGCTTCAAGGCATCATGCGTCCTCAAAGGGTTAATCTCCTCCATGAGCCCTCCTAACGGTTACACAAGGAACTACGGTACGCTCTGTACTTAAAGTGAAGAACGGACCGCAGGAATCCACTCTTTCAACATGTCCGTTGGGAAACACCAAAAGGTTCCTGCTTCATTGTGTTTTATCTCCATTTCTGCCTGGTTTCTCTAAACAAATGATAGCATCCCCATTGGAGCCCTTATCTCTGATTGAGGAGCTTTCTACACGGTGATAAGGAGTTTGTTTATACCCTATTGTTCAACGTGAAGTCGGGTAGAGTGACACCATAAGGGACGGGCCCGGCCACAAGGAGCATCAGGAGGGAGGGTGTGGGTGACCAACCTTTTTCTTGAAGTTTTTCTTGAGGCTGTTGGAGGCATCTTAGGGCAAGGAGATCAGTAGACTTGCTCAAATCTTTGATTATGAGCTTTCAGTGAATTATTAGAATAAGTCAATATAAAATGCATTACACCATGTAAGCTTCCTATAGCTGGCCCCTGTGTCATCTGTGAGGTGTAGGGTAGGCTGGGGGGGGGGGGGGGGGTAAGGGAGCGGTGGCAGCAGGGGTGGTACGTAGGACACAGTGACTGAGGCCAGTCTAGGAGATCAGAGAACAACAATACTAAATTTTATTTTGGGCATTGGTAGAAATGATACGCAAAGGAAAAAGAAAATTTTAGTCTAAACCTAAAACAAAACAGAATAGCAGGTTCGATGTTTGCTCTCCACGAGAATTTAACTCTCATGAATCTCCAAGTATAGGTCTGGTTAAGTCTGTTTCTATGTTGGGGAGAAATACCAATGTGTGAGGATGTGTAGTTCATTCATAGTAATATCCGAGCGCATGCGATGATATTGCGTAGGGTCAACTTCGCGGAGCATACAACCGCTTTCATTTGAAACCAGTCTATATCGTATCTATCATCCACCTTTATCCAACTAGAGGAGTGCCAATTTTAGTTCACTTAAATTATGCACTATTTTTTCATACACACTATATTTTTCCTTATGCACCGGTTTTTGCAGCACGGAGCATACAACATATCCGTATGCGCCGGGTAATATCCATACAGAGTTCCGATAGGTTTACTGTGGACACTTTGTATTCGGTGGATAATAAAAGCACACACCCTCTCACCGCTGGCACCTTGTTGTCATAACGTCCTCACTACCAACATCACAGCCCGCTTCTTGCCTGGGTAGCACTTGGGTTCGCCAAACACCGACAGAATTTCATTTTACCATAACTACAACTGGAATCCTGAAGCAGCGACGGGTTGTTGCAATAACTAGTGGATAAGGGTAATACTATTTATTATCCACCGAATGCGAAGTCTCCATACTAAACCTATAGAGCCTACAGAGCGATACGGATTAGAATACGGATAGCCCTATTATCCTGGGAGAATATGGAGAAAAAGTCCCTAGTGTGCATTCGCTCAGATATGACTACGCATCAGCTACATGGAGAATACGACCGTCAGATCAAAATCATGGTAATATGAGAAAACGTAGTTAGTGGGCCCGTAGCGAATGCGGTTCGAGGTCTTTTTGTTTTGGCCCGTGATTATACGCAAAAGGCCAAGAACAAAACGAGTTCACTCAGTATGTTTTCTTATTATTGTGATCCAAAGAAAAACATCATTTTATTAACTTACTAAGTCATCGATTCATAGTTCATTCACTATTTCTCAGTGAGCCCGACCATTATCTATACTGCACCGCAAGCAGCAGGTAGTATTTCATAGACGTACGGCCATAGGTATATAATATTATATATCACCCCTGGTATTTTCCCCATACACTTAATATTGGTAACTGGTATCCAACGCCCATGGAGTATTTAGGAAAACTATCCAATTGGCGATCATGTCACAAATGTTAGCCCATTAGTCAATGTGAAGGATGAGATAAATTCAGAAAACTATGAAAGGTTTGGGTCAGAGCTCGACCCTATCTCGTTTGAATCGCTACGTAATTCAAGCAGCTTCGCCCTGTGAATTACTACGCATTTCAAACTCGATGGGATACGAGATCTGACCCTAAACTTCCATAGGTTTCCTCTATAATAGTGTGTATATGTTAGCCCCGTCAACCACTCCCGGGGCCTGAGGACCTCACAGTCTCTCGTGTCAAACGCCCATTTAGATCCCCTGCAAGGGCCAAGTCTCGCTTGATGCAATAGCACGGAGTAGGACTCGCATCGTATCGTAAATCATTCCATCGTATCGTAAATCATCGCACAAATCTGTAAACACATTAACAAGCACGTCAAACCAATGCAGTCAAATCTATGCCCCGATGTAGATTCCCGCGCTTTCCTGTCCGACTTTCCCGCCGCCCACGGATCGAACTCGCGATCGTCTGGTTGCGTGTGACGTCACAGTTTTCGTGTACAAGATGTATATGGCGGAGTGGTGTGTAGCTTGTTCCCGGAGGGTGACTTTTAGAGCTTATAATATCACGAGTTTGACCGCTATGTTCGTCTTATTTCGAATGTTTGTCTTATATTATCGATATATATCGATATCTAAATATGACTCCCTATTATCGTCCACAGCTTGTTAAGGGCATCGATACAAAGATCAGTGATACCTGTTCAAATGTAAGACACTCTCTCAACGAATGCTCTTTAAAAGGAGATTTGGTGTTCATCTCACCCCTGGTATTTTTGTCCTATAGGCTTAACATTGGGAACTCACTCTCCATGCCCCTACAAGTCTAGCAGTCCATCTTCCATGGTCTATACCCTGTGCATCGTCTATTCTTTTAGTATGTACAGGGCTGAGACAAATACAGAAAGCAACTTGTTTTTGTCAGAGAAAGACGACTTTGACCAAAACTTGCTGGTTTCTTCTTTAGCATCTGTGTGTATGCATGTATGTGTACCATTTTTGTTGTATCTATTATCTGTGTGTATCGAGGGAGGGACTTTTATATATATTCGGGGGGATGTTTAGTTCAAATCCTATTCTTTACTCATCGAAACATTAATAAATATATTCTGAATAATATGGCTTGTTTATCTCTAGAAATAAAGTATCGAACAACATCTTCTCAGTTTTAAAGCTATGATATACAACAAGTCTCGCAGTGGACATACGATTCTAGCTGTGTAATTGTCTGACTTTTGAATTATACATCTCAGCATTGTGATGAGTTATTACGCCCAGACTCCACATCATATCTCACACACAGTACGTTTACTTTGTCTTCAGTGTCAGTTGGGATTCACCGTAACAAGACGTACGCGTTTCCCCGAGGCCCCTCAGTCAAAGATCCCCATCGCCATGGCAACCACACCTTTCTAGTCGTAACTCATCAAAGGCTGTATGGGCCCTGCCAGGTCCAATTAAAACTCTCACATATCTCCTCAAGACTGTATTCTATAGGACAATATGTCGTGTGTCTGACTGTGACGTCACAGACCAAATGTCGTCTGCTAAAAGTGATATGTTGATAAGGAACTGCATCGAGAGCATGTCAAGACTAATGGCTATTTTCAGCAGCTACGGATCGAGTGTGGTTAGGATTTTATCTCATCCCTATCACTGACTGGCTAACGTTTGTGACCTCATGGCTCCTTAGCTATTTCCTTTTACAATATTCCACGGGCGTTGGGTATGAGTTCGCATTGTTAAGTCTATAACGGATAGAAGGGGGTAAGGTAGTGCCTAGCATGTAAAGTAATGCGTGAGAAGATCAACGGCCAATTCCTCTTTCCTTTGAAAACTTAGATTTGCTGAATAACAAATACATTACCATGCGCTCGGATAATTCTGCGCGTCAACTACGGTGAGAATATGACCAGGCAGATCAAAATAATGGTGATATTGTGTTGATATCCTAAGATCAATAATATGTGTTTTATATAGAACAATATGTATATGTCGAATGGCAATAAAGACTTATATAAAAAGAAGTTTGAAAAAACACGGCGGTATCTGACACAACCTTCATCCACCGCTTTGCTTCTGAAACATGTGTTAGTTTTGTTTTGTATCTCTGCTAGTTCAGACGATGACAGGTAGCTGGAAACACATCTCATTCTAATATGACCTGTTTATTCAGAGATAATGGAATTTGACACGGCCATTTGGGAGACGCTATTCATTGAGTACCGAACCCTGAACACGCAGAGGAACGCGCGCTACCCACGTGACGTATGACGTCCTGTCACGTGACCTGCCCCCCAGACGTACCCATGTTTCCGTGCCCGCCACCAGAGGCACTGTTCGCAGTTTAGTATTTGCCCAGATTAAAGTTCGCCGCTAACATGCAGCGTGATGGATGTCCCGAATCCGGGACGCTGCATCGTGCGGGGCCCGATAGATGGCGCCACCGCACGAAACACGTCACGGAGCGTCGGGAACGCCGTCCGTAACGCCACGCCTGATTTAGGGCCTCTGCGCACGCGCGAGCGGCCACGCGGCGCACCCCGACTAGAGCCCCGATGGAGGGCGCCACTGGAGCGAGGTAGAGTGGAATAGGAGTCGAGGAGAGTGATAGAAGGGAGGATATTCATATGATGATAATTCCTACGCGAAATAGAGTAGGGCAGGGTCTACGTATGTGTATTATAGAGGAAATCTATGAAAGTTTACGGTCAGAGCTAGTATCCCATTGAGTTTGGATCGCGTAGTAATTCACAAGGCAAAGCTGTGTGAATTACGTAGCGATTCAAACAAGATGGGATAGAGCGCTGACGCTAATCTTGAATAGGTTTCTGAATTTATTTCACCCTTCACATTGACTTATGGGCTGACCTTTGTGACATAATCCCCCATGGATATCTTTCCTAGATACTAAATAGGCGTTGGATACGAATTCCCAATGTTAAGTCTATGGAGAAAAAATACAAGGGGTGAGATAAATGTATTATATACACAAGAACAGAAAATCAACTTACAATTCATAATTGCCTCCACCCGCCCTCCGGTGTAGAAAAAAAGTATACATGCAAGTTATAATTCTTGGTTGTAAACTTAATGCTATTCTATTTCGATTATATTCATTTAACATGAGAAAGTTCAATAAAATACATGCACATTGTATCTCTAAAAACATGAAATTTAATATTCATCACTCGTCGGGTCCCCAATAGCTTCTTGTGATACTATTCAAAGAGGTTGGATTTCACCGTGTTATTGAAGGCATACTCACTGAGGGCGGACATCTTTAATTAGTACAGACAATCAGAATGGTCTGGTAATGGTACTGCAATGGCCACTGTACATGCAAGGTGACGTAATTGTGATTCAACAACTGTTTAAATTTGCATGATCTATCCTCAGGCAGTTTCAAATGGTATTTCAGTGAAACGTATTCACCTTGTTGGGACGTCCACATGGACTGAGTTTCTTTCGTTGAAAATAATCAGCGAGCTCGCAGAGCGAGTGATTATTTTCATTGAAAGAAACACTGTATGTGGGGACATCCCAACGAGGTGAATCCATTTTAATTGTATATCATACCTAGAAATATAAAGAATTAATTAAACATCTACCAAAACATGACGACGTCGAACTAGTAGCCAGAGTGTGCTGGGATGGCTGAAGCATGAATATGCCAAGTCAGAGTATGTTGCGATTTTTCCATCCTTCTAACACAGTATATTATAGCAGGATTGGCATCTGTAGTATTTCCCGGAACATGTATGAAATACAGCACCAACTAGAAAAATGTAATTCTATGGTATGTAGATTTAATTCATGGACATGATATAGATACAAATATCAAGGTCCATGTTGTCGAAAATAACACTGTCCAATTACAATGGTCCAAAATGTGGTTCATCTTAAACCTTATCTTTTTTGACGAAAGGTACAATTTCCCTTGTTGCATATATACATGTACTGGGTTTTGTCGTGAAATAGTACCAGCCTTACAAATGCCATAATAATTGTCAAGTTCTTGGAAGGAAACATGAAGTAGAATCGAAGGCTTTCCTTCTGAATTATTCATATTTATAACCTTCACTTGGTTATTGGTGGTGATGGTTCTGGTGATGGTCGTGGTGGGGCACCATGCTAATTATGCATCTCAGTGTGCTGTGTTTGAGTAGAAGGTTACCATGATGGTTGACCTATATGACTTAGTGTCAGCCCGGGTGTACACCAGCACCATCGTGTATTCACACAGTGAGTTAGTATCACGTGAACAGACGTAACGTCCTTCACCCCGTCTCCGGGCGTCGTGTGAGAAATGTGCCGCCCTGGAGGCAGGTATGGAGGACGTCCGCTTCATCTGCTGCCAGAGAGGGACAATAGCCACCAGGTATTGTTTGCTCGTGACAGAACAAACGTACAGACTATCAGTATGCCGGGCATCGCTTCACCTTTAACATGTGCCTCCAGGTGACTTGCAGCAACCGTGGAGGATAGGAAGAGACCTGAAATACTAGGAAGGAATTGCCAGTGATAATATGCCATGAGTTTTGGTGGCGGAGTAATCTCATGAGTCAAAAATCGAGTGAGATTCTTTTAGCACACCAAAATGAATGGTGTCATTTCAGTGGCTATGGATCGAGTGTGGTTCAGATTTTATCTCACCCCTATCACTGACTGATTGGTTAACGTTTATAACCTCAATGACAATGGAGTATCTTTTAACATTACTCCATGGGCGTTGAGTACGATTGAGTACGAGTACAAGGTTAAGTCTATGGGGCGGGGGATATCAGGGATGAGATATAAATGAACAGACCTAAAGTACACTAAAACCCTTACTTGAGGTGTCCCCTTAAGCAGGGTTTCCCTTACCATTTGCGTAAGGGGAATCTTGTGTAAGGGGGAACCTTATGTAATGGTGGTACCTCGCATAAGGAAAAACTTCATGTAAGGGGGCACCTCCTGTAAGGGGCTACCTTGTGTAAGGGGCCACATCAAGTAACGGTTCACCTCGTGTAAGGGTTCACCTCGTGTGAGGGTTCACCTCGTGTAAGGGTACACCTTATGCATAGGGACACACCGTGCAAGGTGACAATTTATGTAAGAGGACACCTCGTGTGTAATATATAAACCACAGGGCAAAATATATTACAGAGGCTATAGAGAGACCAACAATACACATCATACCATTTACGATCTAAATTCAATGGCTTTCTCACGTTAGATTAATGCCGTGATTTTCTCCCACCTCCAGTTACTAGCCACCAATGAGTAGAATGCAGAGACCAAACGGAGCACGTTCAATGTAAGATAAATGGACTCATATCCAACAGAGACCCGGTGATAAACCGCAACCCGTGTCTACCGCTCCGGATTCCCATCTCCAGATTAAATGGACATGCCAGCGCCGTTGATTGCGAACCGATCCCATCTCAGGCTCCTCCCGTGGATCCTTAACTGCCCGGCGGGCGGCGAGGGGGGTCGGGCCGGGGACGGGGGGACCGGGTCCTCCGGGCCCGCCCAGGAGCCTCATTGACACTAACTATAATGCCTCGTAGTTGTAATTGGTACATCGGTCACACCTCAACGCCGTCACTTAGACAGGGCCCCTTGGCTGCCCGCCCGCCCGCACGACTGCCCGCCCGCCCGCCTGGCACGCTGCCCATCCCGGAACCCCCTCCAGTGCCCCTCCGACTGAACCCCCTCCGGTACCTCTCCTCCTGAGTGAGTGAACGATAGATAACCTTAGCCCGAACATCCCCTGGAGACACAGGTCGCGACGGGTGTTTACTTTAGTTATACCTGATTCCCACTTGCCGATTTTGAGGCATGTACGGGGTTTCAGTCAGTGAATCTGAGCACATATTTAGAGGAATCTCTCATGTGGCTAAAGCCTGATGCCCATCTACCGATTCAGGGTTGAGCGATTAGTTTGCAAATCGTATAGGAGTCGGTGAACTTGTCGCAGGCAAATTACGTAACTCTTCGCTCGATCTGCGGACATTGAGGAGATGGGGTGGAGGATATTAGTCCTAAGCCAATCTGTCTACTAATCGGTGGTTCACCCTTGCCTAGCTGTCCTAAATCTACCGACTACGGCCGACTCCGTAAGGATGCCTTGGCTGAGACAAATTACTGTCCGTTTGTCGCCGACAAAGGTACATGAATGTTCCGAAATCGGTAGATGGGCATTGGGCTTAAGTGGAAACGCAAAAATGCAAAATCGTTGGCGACTCTTGCCCCACACCCCATGGTGCATGCATGAGTCGCCGAATCGGGTCCTTTCCAAAAAGGCACTAGTTTCTTGCGATTTAATTTCAAACATGTCTGAAATTTTCGGGCCGCTAGTCGCCGACTATGCCCTCCCATCCGCTGTGCGACTGTCGTTTCCCTGCGAATATGCCAGGCATTAGACTCTAGGGCAGGAATCTCCTGGTGGGAACCGGCCTTTAGTTAGGACTTGCTAACTCCCTCCCAGCCCACCTTCCTCCACCAGCGCAATAAAGACGAGCGCGGCGATCAAGGTAAAGAGAGGAGAGAGGTGTGTTACTGAGCGTTGACAACGCGGAGGAACCCACCAAGGACCTGTGTCGGTGTCTGTCATCGAAACCTAATAGTTATTTTCAAGCGTTGGTTTGCTGCACCTATGAATGTGATTTTGAGAGAATATTTTTCTTTTTTATTCAACAAAATTCAAAATTAAAGTGGGAAAGAATGTGTAGAGTTTTGTTTCAGAATATTTTTGGGTTGTTTTCTCCTAGTTGTTTTCTCAATCGGGGATAGTTTTTCCACTTGGTGGCCTGATGAAGATGTATCGCCTCATGAACAACCTACAAAGTATGTGTAGTGTGTACAGCAGATAGGTACAGGGAACAATAAGTAAAGTCCTATCTTATCAAAAGGGAAGTGTGACATTTTACGTATACCCCTTTTTTAATCTAATGCGTACAAGTTGGAGAGAGGATGGGGATAACAAAATATCTTAATTTCGTCGTACTTACATTATGGATGGCCCTTTCCCTATTCATACAGAGAATGTGAGACTATGCCTACTAATGTTTTATCCAGACCACACTATAGAGTACGGGCTTGAAGAAAAACGGCACTTTTATCAAATTAGTGTAAGAACACCTGCTAGTCAGAGGGCAATTTACATCTTTCTCAGCTGAAAATTACGTATACGTCAAGGTTAGAGTTTCACATCAGAGTGCGCTAAAACCTCGTTGCCACCGTCCTTATCCATACCACTTGGTCATTTGTTTACATTGTGCCTGCATAGTAGTATCCTTTCTTTATGATACACACCTTATGCAAACAAAGTTATAGAAGTCCTGTGCTTTTTAAGGATCTTACAAATCACCATTTGGCCTTACAAGTTTACCATTTGGGTTCACAAGTTGCCATTTAAAGTGACCTCCAAAACATACCTGGTTGCCATGGTTTCCGTTTCTGTATGTCCGCAGAGCGTCTCTGTGATTCGAGGTCATCGGCAAAAGTAGATTCCAGGCTACAGTTTCCGCCATTTTCCTTGCGTGCTAACCTGGTACCCCGTCAAAGATCTGCGGCCACTTCAAACATCCACCATGGGGAAGGTTTCGGGGCCCGACACTGGGCTACACTGATTGGTACTCTCAATAGTGACAAAAAGGGTTATCCCTCAGGGATTGCCTCGTATTTTCAGTCACTGAACGCAAATATTTTGCGCGGATATTGAATATGGCTTGTTATCAAGATGCAAACAGCTCGAGCAACACATGAGAGATGGATCCTTATGAGATGAGTTTCTCCTTTTCTCCTTGTGTATCTCCTGTCTTTTACCCCGCACTGTTTGTGCTGTGTGTCTGTGTGGTGTGAGTGTGTTTGTAGGTCTATCTCCTCGTGTGTGTGTGCGTGCGTCTGCCGCGCGTCCCTTCAGCGTCCCTCCAGCGTCTCTCCAGCGTCCCTAGAGCTGCGCGCGTCGCGACTCAAGCGTTCCGCGGCAAACTTTCTTGTTTGCTGTAACTCCCTTTGGCAGTACTTTCCTATAACCACCACAAAGCGCTCCCTGCAAACAATCCAGCTCCAGTGGTGGCAGGGAGAAGGAAGAGACAGGGGAAGTATTGCTGAGGAGGGAGGGAGGGCTGGGCGGGGCTGTGGGCGGCTTGTTCAATCAGCTGACCGGGTCCTGCTCACGTCCACTGGGAGCGCGGGTGTGGCTTGATCACAGGCGGCTGCGTGGCGTTAGATAAGTGGGCGCGCCGAGATAGGCCTGCTGTTCTCCTGGGCCAGGCACCGACCCGGGCAATCCAAGCCTTTTGTCTGAGTTGCCGCGTGCGTACTCCACCCGCCACCCGCCTGTAGCGAGCTACTCGGAACTGCTCGGAACTGCTCGGAACTGCTCGGAGTGACTCGCGAGCGGCGCGCGTGGCTGAGCGGGGCAGAGTGAGTGAGTGAGTGAGCAGGGAAACCGGGCGGTCGTCATCAGTGGATACCCCTAACCCCCGCTGGATGAGATGAATCAGGGTGTTTGGTGTGAGGAGGAGGAGGAGGTGGAGGTGGAGGTGGTAGGAGGAGGGGGTGGCTGGATGTGAGGAAGTAATCCGCGGCGGGTTTTCCTCCCGGCTGGACTGTCACTCGCCCCCGGGGTTGAGGTCTGTGTCCCCGGCTGATCAATGTGTGAGCTGCTCGCACTCCATTTGAGCAGAGTTAGTGCTCCAATCCTCAACCTTTTAAGTGAGATTTTAGTATCTAATTACCTAAGCGTTCCTCTCTATATTTCGATTAACATACAATATAGTAAATAAACCCTGTTTGTCGTGCTTCTAGGTTTCCCTCTAAGTTATCTTTTTGCTTGCGATATTTTAACAATTGCTAAACTTCTTCGTCCAACTCGAGTTACTTAATTTTACACCAAGACAGGCTCTAATCCTCATCGCTTCAAGTGCGATCTAATTATCTTAATCGTTTTCCCATAGACTTAACTCGTACTCAACGGCCATGGAGTATTGTAAATAACTTAATTGGTGATGATGTCACAAACGTTAGCAAATCAGTCAGTAAGACTTGTAAGATACAATTGGAATTGCATTGAATCCGTAGCCACTGAAAATATGCAATTCGTTCCTGGGGTTTGCTATGCAATCTCACTTAGCATTGCCTTGTGAGATCCCAAGACTCATGGCATATTTTCAAAAGCTACGGATCTCGATGCAGTTCTTTCTTAATCTTTCCATCCATAAAGTACGGACGAAAAACTTCTGAAGGTTTTAACCCCAAACCGCCGCTCAATCTTTATACGCAATAAAACAAATAAGGCATATATAGAAAATTTTCAAAACGTTTGATCCCTACGCGTACGTGCTTTATGGATGGCTCATTCTGTCTGGTGATTATTCAATAATAAAATTACCAAGTTTTAATAAAGAACGCCAGTACTCATAAAGTAAAAAAAGACTCCTTTGTCATCGTATCAAGTCATTACAACTGTCTTCCCCACTTTCTTCTAGAATTCCTCAATTGTCCGTAAGTTCATCAAACAGGTGTTCATACAATCAGGAGCATCATCAATATTAACTTTCGTATCGTATAGAATCCCCGACCTGATTGTGGGCAACTTACCGTGATAATCTCTACAGTATGAGGTTAACTCATTGCTCTCAGCAAGTTTCGATCACTTCCGTCAAAATACAAAGAGGCTATCCATTAAGTTTGTACGCATAATTTCCAAAGTTTTGGACCTCCACTGCCACTCCCAATCATGTACACGTACTCTTTTTTCAGACTTTTAGGTTTTTGACAAGCACAGTCTCCAGGTACGGCCTTGGCCGTTCTGCCATCTGGTCCCAAACCAGTAGAACAAAGAAGGGGAATACGCAAAATTTCCAAATTTTCTTATCCCCCCCCCCCCCCCCACACACACACACCTCCCCACCACAGTGTATACGTACTTAATGGATGGCCCCCAACCTTCCCTTGGCTGAAATAACAAGCTCTGCAGCTCATGATGTTCCGTCGGTTAACGTAGCTCATTATCCACCGAATCAGGCCCTGCATTTACTAGAAATAGGTTAATATGAGAGAACTGGGCTAAAAGTCAGTCATGCGGCCTTCTTGCCCACTGACACAGGTTCCATCAGGCAAGGCCCCCTTAAGGACGTCAACGAATCCCTTCTTGATGGGAGGGAATCATTATTAGCGTGGGATGTCGGGGGGTGGGGGGCTACGCTGGTTCAACTCGCATGAACTGCGTGGTGGTGGTGGTGGTGGTGAATCAGAGCCCTCTGGTGGAGATGATACAAACCAGGCCCTGGCAGCTCTATCCCGGTCATCTGGTCCCCCGTCTCCCTACACACACTCACACAAAGACGGATCGAATTGGATGAGGCCTCTGGACGGGTACCCCGGCCTGTGTTCCGGGAATCACGGCGAGGGTCAAGGATGGTGTCCGTGATCGTGGTAGGGGTCGGGGTGGGGGCTAAGGAGGGTCGGGGTCGGGGGTGTGTGCTGGGGCTGGGGCTCTGGTCCCTGTAGGAATTTAAAGTATTGGGTCAGAGTTGGGACTATATGCTGAGTCTGGTGTGGGGGTCTGGGTTGCCTGGTTGAGGTCAGGGAGCAGGGAAAGGTCATTTATCTCGTTGAGTCATGTTTTTTTGTTGAGGTAGGATAAGGAGAATGGGAGCTGGGTTTGGTCAGGATGGATTTCAATAATGGCGGATGCTGTGATGTCAGCATCACACGGTAGAGTTCACACTGGTCACGCTTTAACTGGGAGACCGCTGACATCATTGTGTAGAGCTGTTCATTGGGCATGATACGAGTCTCACTGAGCCTATGCCTCTTACATGTCTAACTGAAGTTTACTCAACATTCAAGTCAGATTTGATTGATTCTCAACTACGTGTAAATATAAGCAATGGCTACGTCCCCCCCCCCCCCCTTTAATCCTTCTGTTATCAAGCCAAACTCTAGCTTCATCGCATTTCTATTATAAAATTGTTATCATTAGAGTAGAAGAAGAGGATTTACCACACAAAACCAAACTCGTTGATATAGAATTAATAACTTTTATTGATGCATGTCGGTATCACACTTCTATCTTATTGAATTGTATCAGTATCACATTTCCACTTTGTTAACTTTGTGCCAGTATAATATTGGTATCACATCGTATTACATCATATCAGTATCATGGTCCCACCTTGTTTACTTTGTATAAGGAACGTATCAGTATGTGGTCCAATCTTGGTAACTTTGTATACATGGGCATCATATCAGTATCGTCATCCAATCTTGGTATCATATCAGTATCTCAGTCATATTCTATTAACTCTGCATGAGTATCATATCAGTATCACAGTCTCATCTTGTTAAATGTGTATGAGTATCATATCAGTATCACAGTCCCATCTTTTTAACTTTATATAAGTAACGCATCAGTATCGCAGATCCAACTTGTTAATTCATATGAGTATCACACCAGTATCGTGGTCCCATCTTGTTAACTTTGTATAAGTATCATATCAGTGTCGCAGTCCCACCTTGTTAAATTTGTATGAGCATTGTATCGGTATTACAGTCCCATCTTCTTAACATTACATAAGTAACGCATCAGCATCGCAGACCCAACTTGTTAATTCATATGAGTATCACACCAGTATCGTGGTCCCATCGTGTTAACTTTGTATGAGTATCGTATCAGCATCGCAGACCCAACTTGTTAATGTGTATGAGTATCACACCGGTATCGTGGTCCCAACTTGTTAACTTTGTATGAGTATCGTATCAGTATCGCAGTCCCATCTTGTTAAATTGACATCATACTCAGTATCACATTCACATAGCATCCACATTGCTTCAGTATCACAACCATACCACTCCCTTTCTCCTCTCCCTTGTCCAGCTCAGTCCGGCTGGAGGTCACTTCAGGCTAACCAGATGTCCGTCGCCGAAGCCGACCACGCTGTTATTGCCTGTCTGAGTATTGGGGGCAATCTCTTCACAAAGGTCTAAACGAAAGTGATTTATTCTGTCCGATACAGAGTGCACTGCAAGCAGCCGCTGCTGACCTTTCCAAGATTATTACTCCAGTGGTTTTCTGTCACAACTGAGAAAGAAGCGTGAGACAACCAGTCGGCCGGTTGGTGAGTTAAATTGGTTTCTGTTTATGAAATCAGGGCTGTGTATTTGTAAGTGTCAGAGACGATGCGAATATTGTTTATGAAGGTCCACAAACTGAAACGTTGTTTATCTGACTACTACCGCTGTGATTCATCAACAACAATTAAGGCCAAAATTCAATCTAATACGGTGGACTGTTAGTTAGCTTATATATATATATATATATATATATATATATATATATATATATATATATATATATATAAATATATATATATATAGATATATAGATGGAGAGAGAGAGAGAGAATAGTAAGGTTAAGCAATGTTCTGTTATATGTGTCATCTAGCTTCCGCAGAAGTGACCAACTATTTCCTGCTATTCTTTAACGATATGAACAGCTTACATCTGCTGCACCCAGTCCTACACCTGACCCACCCAGTCCTACATCTGCTGCACCCAGTCCTATATCTGCTGCACACAGTCCTAGACCTGCCTCACTCAGTCACACACCTGCCCTATCCATTCATACACCTGCCCTACCCATTCATACACCTGCCCCACCCAGCCCTTCACCTGCCTCACCCAGTCCTACATCTGACCCACCCAGCCCTACACCTGCCTCACCCAGTCCTAAATCTTCCCGACCCCAGCCCTGCACCTACCCCAGTCCTACACCCCTGCCCAGTTGTTTGTGAGCCCATCGGTCTAAGTTGATACTAAAGAAGAAACCAAGAAGTTATAGTCAAAGTTATCGTTCTCCACAAGTTTGAACGAGGCGACAGCCAAGTGATTATCATGTAGCATTCAAAGGAGTCGAATAACAACGATTTTGACCAAAACATGTTGCTTTCTGTATTTATCTCACCCCTATACACACTAAAGAAATGGACAATGCTCATCATATAGACCATGGAGAATGGACTCCAATACTCGTTAGGGCATGGAGAACGAGTCCCCAATGTTAAGCCTATGGGACAAAAATACCCGGGGTGAGACGCAGAGTAGAGCGGTCATTGCGGGAGTGGCGGGGTGACAGTCGGTGATGAAGACAGATGGTATCAGTGTCCGGCAGCAGGCAATGAGGACGAGGCCAGACCCAGCACCTGACCAGGATGCTGAACCTACACGTACAGTTCTCTCCTTACTTCTCCCTAAGTAGAGTTCATTACTACCCTCTGCCTACAGCCTCTGAATAGAATCTGCAATTTCAAGTTCCTTTGGTGAAAATAGGAGCTAGATTTCAACGTGTATTCCTGTGTTAGAATAAAGGAGATGTATGAGTATCACACCAGTATCGTGGTCTCATCTTGTTAACTTTGTATGAGTATCGTATCAGTATCGCAATCCCATCTCGTGTATTCCTGTGTTAGAATAAAGGAGATGTACATAGATATACCGAATGTTTGTTTGTTTGTTTGTTAGTTTAACGTCAAATATGTTCTATTAGGCTTACTCTGGGTTTGACCGAATCTATGAGATGAATTTAGGTAGAAATCTCACCCCTACACATTTACCGAGTTGAGAGTTATTTTACTTCCCACACCACATAGATTTGGTATCAGAAGGATTGACCTATGATATAGCAGTAAATCTAGCACTGCTAGGTGTGGAGGAGAAAATTGCCTGGAGTGGGACTCAAACCCACAAAGTCGGACAACCTTGGGATTAAAAGTCCAGTGGTTATTGTGGAAATTCTATTGTTAATAAAACAAGTAAGATTTTATTCATACACACCTGTTAGTATTTGAAGTCAGCATATCTAGTTTTCATAGAGGTATCGATTCTATGTTCACAACTAATAGGCTTCAGTTAGAAAAATATCCTCAAGGCTATAGTCAGTTGTTACTTTCCCTGTGGTGACCCGTTTGTAGCCTTGGGAGGTTTTGGGCCGATTTAGGTTTCAGCATTCCACTGGGGACACCAAGCTTTGTTGATACGGCGTAGAAGCTAGGCCGACAGCCTAGAAGCTAGGCCGATGTGAACTCCAGGATCTGTGCAGCTTAGTTTCGTATGTCTAAGCCCCAGTGAGGAGTGACCATTGGTCAGGGACGGTAGTCTAGTCTCGTATCTCGCCTCGCCCACTGTCAAATAAACCATTCGCCATTTCGTGTAGTGCCTGATCTTGTCTTTCAGAAGCGCAATAAAATCAGTCATACTTCTGGAAATCTGCCCCGAGCGAACATGACCTGAAATCTTTGACCTATATCCGAGAGAGCATCTCTGTTGAATTATCCATCCAACACTTACATTGCCCAACATGGGCTGATTCTGTAAAACTGAGTTAGTTTCCAAAGGGTAATGGTCATGATTTATATTGCAGTCAAGAAATATGTCATGGGAAAAATGCTGTAACCTCATGCTATAATTTCCATGATTTACCTGGTATATGCAGGTTTACATTTCAGGGAGGGAGAATAATGAATTCCGAAGTGTGTTTGTTATTTCACCGTAAAGGTCAGGCTAGCCTTTAAAGCCAGGCTGAAATAGCAGAGTTCTAGAGAGCGGCAGGGGGTGGGGCTGGGGTTGTGTAGAGCAGGTTCAGCGGCACTCTCCAAGCAGAGATCCTGAGAGTCTGCTTATCTCTCCGCGCTAACCCGCTGAAATTCAATTTTTACCAAGAGGGGATAAATTTAAGACTGTGGAAAAACAGGCGTTCACTGAGCAAAGAGAATATGAGCATATGGAAGATTGCTTCTGGGTTAAAACTTTCAAAAGTCTAGATGAGGATCAAAAGATCCTAATTTAGATATTAATAAGTAAACATAGAAGTGTATATATGTATTGTTCTGTGGTGTTTACCATGTATTGTCCTACTTTCTGAGCCATCAATATGGAAGATTGTCGTAGATAATAACGAATATTTTTGTCGTTGAATCTACTTGAATACACAAAGACCCCAAAAAGTACCTTTTCGGGACAGACTTTGTACCATACGCCCATGTTTCATATATATCTTAATTTCTGGCACTTAATTCCTGGCTCTTTGAGGAGTACTTTGTGTTCTCCTTGTTCTAAAAGAGATATACATATCTTTATAATAACATTTCATTCCTTAATCTTAATAAGCTCATTGAAAGTGGACGACCCTTCGGTTGTAGATGCACAGCACACAGTGGTTTTGAGCAGAAGGAGAATATAGGCACAACTTTTCCTCATTTACAATATATTAGTGCTTCTACTTTAAATCTGTTGCCCCAAGGTCATGTGACTGGGTTGAAGCAGAGATGAGCGCAAAGTCCGAGCGATACTAAAGATCTGCTGGGAGAGTGGTCCAGCCTGGAGAGCCTGGAGGAGCGTTCTTCTCGCGAGATTCTCACGAGAGGAGGCACTGACTGATGGTCACCCTCCTCGAGAAGACAGAGGGTCTAGAATACAGACGGCTACACTCCCAACGAACACAAGGCCACTCCATGCATCAAAGGCAGCTCTATTTAGTCTCAGCTGTGTCTCACTCTTAGAGCTACTAAATGCTGACAAAAATGTGGGGGACATACACTTACTTAAAGCCATAGAAATGTCTCCCTAGCGTTAATGTTGAGGGTCAAGTGTCTGCATATTAATGATACATGTCCCGTTACGGTTCATGCTTCATACGGTGTCAGTTACTGTTAAGAATAATAGGTGTAGGAAATCAATTAAAAAGATGAAATCTGTTGGCTAACTGACCAGGCAAGTACATGATGTCATTTACAAAGATTAGGTGATTTCGGATAAATTATGTAAACAGAAATAAGAATTTTTTCTAGAATGGTGCAACTTGGAGATTCAATATTCAGTGTGTTTCATATAAGGTAATTACAACAATCATCACATTATCGTCTAAGCAAAAACACCTGAGACTTTCATTGAACATCACAACTGCTTGTCTATCTCTCATTATGATACGACTAGCTTTCATAATATGCATCGAGAATAGGGAAGCAATAATACAAGGGATGAAATATAAAAGCAATTGTTCCCATAAGCATACAAGGCACTGAAGTAGAGTGCATGAATGTTATAGTTTGGCCTATTGCCAGCTGAACTAGCTATTGTGTTATGGAAGTGGCCATGTTGCCCCCAACCCCAGATAACACAAGGTGGTGGGTGCAGTTGTCAATATAGTTTCTAAGATATATTTTTGAGCTTGCCATGGAGGGGTTTCAGCTTCATCTCATGAATGGATTATAACAACTGATGTCAGCAGTTGTCCCTTGACCACATTGGCGCTATCTTCCTGGGGGATGATGATGGAACTGGCAATCACTCTGTACCCTATGTATACAGCATACCCCAGATGTTTGTATAATGTACTCCATTGCAACACAAAATATATGTGCTTGAGGAGTGACCACAAAATTGCAAGCAGTAGCCGGGACTTTCCCAGCAAAGCTGGAGGTCTTTGTGTGACGTGGCCACCTTTACACGCGGGTACCAGCTCTGTAGATTTCCCAGCATTACCAGGACGTCCGGATATCCGCTACTTTCCCCATCCTGCCCTCTATCGGACAATACAAAAACCACCTGTCCGTTCCGTCACCTCCCCCCGATCCTCCTTTTCCTGCTTTCCCCGTTCCGTATCCCACGTCCCGCATTACAGCTTTTATCTGCTTCCGGCGAGCCTCGTTCTGAATGGTCAGTCCACCCACAAGGCTTTGTGTTGCAGATTTCGCCTATTATCGCTCTCTTTCATATCCGCTTTGGTTTCCTACTCGTTGGCCCTTTGCCTTCCACTGCCGCTGCCACGCACGCTCTCCCCTTTATCTCACCTCTGGTATTTCTGTCCCATAGACTTAACATTGGGAACTCGTTCTCCATACCCCTACGAGTATTGTAGTCCTTCTCCATTCTTCTAGTGTATACAGGGGTGAGATAAATACAGAAAGCTACTTGTGTTGGTCAAAGTTGTTGTTCTCCAATTCGTGGAGACTTTTACCAAAACTTGTTGGTTTCTTCTTTGAACCCTTATTTTAATCTCCCACACTGTCCTCTACAGAATTTTCCAGGCTAAGGCCCCCACGCCAGACATCTTGCTAGCGTGTGCAGTGCCTGAAACGTTGTATTATCGCTCATCTCAAGAACTATACATGGATCTTGTAAAGTGGAGGGGGGGGGGGTGTTTAATGAGGAATGCATTTTGCGAAACTCCATGAGACTGTCTTTCTTTTTAATCAATATTTCTTATTTACATTCAACGTAAGTAACATTGTTCTTCCAGGTCCTAACCTCGGAGGCTTTCCCCTTTGATCTAACTTCGGAAACGTATACAAGTACAAGTTTAGCCATAGGAATCGGAATCGGTGAGATAAATCCAGAACCGCACTCGAATAATAAAATACACAATTCTCCACTCGTTTGGATGTGCCATAATCGTCACTCGGCTTCACCTCGATGACGATTGCGGCACATCTAAACTCGTGTAGTATTGTCTATTTTTACGATTCTCGTTGCAGTTCTATATAAATCCCCATCCCCCACTCCACCGCTGTCAGCCTGCACGCCCAGCTGCTCCACCCCGTTCCTGGTCTCAGTCGAGCAATAAGCCGGGTCAGTCTGGACAGGTGAGTGACAGGGCCACCGATCCACATCCCTGCCCGACATGTGTTCCCTGTGTCCTGACCGGGGTGAGAACAAACAGGGGCAGGAGCAGCCGCCCGCCTTGCCTCCCACAGCTCCCGGACCTCCCTCCCATAGCAGCCTTCCCTCTCTCCCTCCCTCCCTCCCACAGCTACTGCCCTCCCTCCTATAACCACCTGCCCCTCCCTCTCATAGCAGCCTCCCCCCATCTCCCTCCCACAGCTCCCCACCCTGCCTCCCATAGTAGCCCGCCCTGCCTCCCATAGCAGCCCTCCCTCTCTACCTCCCTCCCACAGCTACTGCCCTCCATCCTATAACCATCCGCAATCCCTCTCATAGCTGCCTCCCCCCACCTCCCTCCCACAGCTCCCCACCCTGCCTCCCATAGTAGCCCGCCCTGCCTTCTTAAAACAGCTCCCAGCCCTCCCTCCCTCCCCATCTCCCATAGCACCTCCCTTGCCTCCAATAGTACCTTCCCTCCCTCCCTCCCTCCCATAGTACCTTCCCTCCCTCCTCCCTCCCTCCCTCCTTCCATCCCACCCTCACTCTCTCCCACACCTTCTTCCAACCCCTCCCTCCCTCCCTCCTTCCCTCCCTCCCTCCCTCCCACACCTTCTTCCCTCCCTCTCTCCCTCCCTCCCTCCCTCCCTCCCCCCTCCCACACCTTCTTCCCTCTCTCCTGCAGCTCCAAAAGCAGGTTTCTTCTTAACTCCCATCTTTCCAGAAAATTGCTTCCCCATCTCCCTTAACCCCTCCCCTGCCTCCCATAGTACCTCCCTCCCTCCCATAGCACCTCCCCTCCCTCTCACCCTCCCCACTGACCACCTTTCCTTACCCTCTCCTCCCCGGGGGCCCGCAATGACGAGGGTGACGGGGATCCAGGGGGTTGAGGCCGGGAACCCGGGAGCGAGCATTACGGAAAGACGGCTTTGAATGTTGAGACAGCGCGGCGGGTAAAGATCAGGAGGATCCTGTAACAAAGGCGGGCGGCGAGAAAACAAACAGAGATGGAGAAAGCCCGCCGCTGTTTCCCTGATTACCGCCGCCACTGGATCCCTGTGTAAGTGAGCAGGCTGTAGCTGAGGTGGGGCGGGCGGAGGCCCGGGTGGGAGACGTAGGGGGGTACTAAGAGGGGTTTCCACTTTAGACAGCTTCAAACCAGTCCGCGGCGGTGAAAACAAAGGGATTTCCACGGGTATCATGTTAGGGTCCCTGACAAGGTGTTTGGGTGTGAGGGTCCTTAAGAGAACTACTTCTTGGGGGTGGGGCCATACTTAATACACCCTCCGAGATCCCACTGTGTTTCAGGGTGTTCTGAATGGGTTGTTTATTCTTGTATTGTATCGCTTTTTTTCTCACATCTGGTGTATTTCTGATATAGACTTAACATTGGTATCTCAACAACCATGATGGATTACAAAAAAACACTCAATTGGCGATGATATTAGCCTATCAGTTAATGGTAGAGGGGTGGGTGAAATCTGAACCACACTCAACCTGTAGCTAGTGAAAATATGCCATTTATTTGTTTTTGGATAGCTATGTTATGTCCCTCCACAACCAAAACTCATGGCGTATTTCCAACGCCTACAGAGGGGATGGTGGGCAAATTTTTATTTTTTTTCTGATGTAACTAGAGCAGAATCTTGGAGGATCCTTAGAGAAGATAGGGAGAGGCATCCAAAGACCATGAATTACCATGAAGTATAGGCCATGAATTACCATGAAGTATACAAGACGAGATCTTATACCTCACTGACAATGACCCTCAGAATCTCATAGAACCAGAGCTAATGATGCTCATCCTGCCACATGATTAAGATCATCCACGGTCCTCCTCTGTTTACAGGTCATACATTATGCATTTACGTGCGGTATAAGAGTCGATAAAAGTCACATGTAAGTGATGAGTGACTCTCTCAGGCTCCTGTCCCTGACCCCATCCAGTGAGCAGCTCGTGGGGACTCAGGAGGGAGCTGCTCCCATCTGGTACCCCGCCAGGGTCATTCGTTAGCCTCCAGGGTCCATTGGTCAGCAGCAGGGCGGTCTGTGTACCTGAGGGCCTTGATGGATCCTCCAGGGAATGCAGCACCTGCGGAACATGCGGTTAGGCAGGGGGTGGGGTTGGTTTGATTTTACATCCAGTTAACCATTACATGTTCCTACCAGACTTTCTCTCAAGGTTCTTTTACACTATAAGGTTGGTGATCGGGTCTATGTAATGAATTTAGATAGAAATCCCTTCCTGCACATTAATCTACCGAGGTGAGGGTTCTTTTACTTCCCACACCACATAGACATGGTATGAGAAGGATTGGCCTTTGATATAGAGGTAAATCTACCACTGCTGTCGATGAAGGAGAAGAGTGGCTGCAGAGGGACTCAAACCCACTACTCTAGGATCACAAGTCCAGTGCCTTATCCACTGAGCCAACTCCACACACCCCCAAACCAGGAACCACGGCGAGGAGGGGGAGGGGGGGGGGTAGGTGGATGTATAGGGACTGAAGCCAGTCTAGGGTAAACCCTGTCCGGGGGTGGGGGGTGGGTTCCCAATACATAAAGGACAATACATAGCTTTATATATATATATATATATATATATATATATATATATATATATATGCGTTGGCACCTGAAGAAAACCAGCAAACGGCACGACCAATGCTGAAAGGTTGCCACCCTTATTGGTATATTGTGATGAGAAAGAAAAGTCTTGTAACAAAACTGATACAATGTAAACGATGAAATAGATACCAATAATGGAAATTTGAAGGAAAAAAAAGAGAAATTGAAATGTAACAACAGGAGGGGCGTAGCAGTTACTGCAGAGGTGGGGGGGGGGGGGTAACTTAGTGGTGGTGCAGATTGGGTGGGGTGTGGGAGCGTTAGTAAGGGGGGAGGGGAAGGGGGCTGTCCTTGTTGTTGGTATTCCTTGCATTGTCTAAGAAGCCTTTAAGGCCTTGTGACCAGACTGACAGCGGTCTCGTGCCATCTCGCCGCCACCGAGAATAGACTGGTTTCCTGACGTTGTGGTGCCCGGATATACAAACATCACCGTTGTAACAGTACGATGTAGAATGAGTACTACGGCTACCAGACACGTTCTGTTTGACAACTCCAAACCCCCAGAATGTTGAAGAATTCGGCTTCATAGAATATCAGAGGATGAAACTAGATTACTGCATCGTCCCTGTGTCGAAATGTTTAAAGATTCTGTGTCATGGTGTGTCGGTATGCTTGTAGTGAGTTGGTAGCTCAGAGTGTTCCTGGCTTTACGCTGTACGGGAGGATCTTCTACGGGCTCCCGTATGTAACGTTACGTGAATTGTGTAACCTTGACCTGCAGGTCTAGACTATATCCTAGAGCTTTGGCCCTCTATCCCTTACCCCTCCCCCCTCCTCTGAGCTCAACTACGCCTGGATACAGACATCCCTGGCACTGTCAGATATTAGACATTGCCAGGCTATCGGAGGATAATACCTACAGGCAATTGTCAAGTGGTTTTGAATAAATGGTTTCAGAGCCAATTTTTTCAATAGATACTCGATAGATTTAGATGATTTCTTCGAGGTATAAGTAGGATTGTGTTACGTTGCGAGATAAACTTTCAAGTAGTTATTTCAATATTCAATTATAGATACCTGACAAAAGGTAAAAATCTGTGAAGTTGGGTGCTGTAGTCTATAAGTGTATAATCCTTGGGGGTTGCCGTGCAATTGCCACTCTGTGAAAGGTATTTACCCTTTAAAGGGTTAATGAATTTCTATGATCTAACAAAGCATGTTTAGCATACATCATACATGTCGCTCTTTATCAATGTGCGAATGAGAATAATGGGAAACCAAAAATAAGAACAACCACTGCGCTTGCACAGTTTTAACCTCCAAAAGAGGAGATACAAGCATTTATATTCTCATCATTTACTATTCATTTCATATCAAATATATACTGATTTTTTTTCTATATACGGCACTCTTGTGAGAAGTGAAAGACATATGTAAAAGAAACAGAAGCATACCCTATTTCCTCGGCGATCCGCAAGGGGCAATCACGAGTACATTTTCAGTGGACGCTTAGTAAACGATAGATGGTAAAGAATGTGATGTGGGCTGAAGTTAGGCAGAATCAGCCTGGGCTACAGGTGCACGGAGGTTGATTAAGACGTATTATTCAGGCTGACAACAAAGCTGGTGAAGTGGGCGTTGAAGCGTTGCAGCAAGGTGCAGAAAAAAAACCATGTAAAATGGGCACTCCTCATTTCATTACATAAAACGCGATGAATTTAATTACGCGTCGATCCATACCGCAGGCGCCGACCAAAATGGACGTGTTTTGTTTCAAAATGAAAGTCCTGCGCCCAGCTCATGTCAATACCTGCTCCTATTTCATATTTGTTATTCCCGCTCTTTTTACGTGATTCTTTTCTGTCGCTGCTTTTCGGATTGCCAAAGACATCATGTCTTGTGTCTTATTTGATTCCTACCGCATGGCTCCCCTGAGGGGGAATCTATAGGGCACATAGCTTTTGTGCTATGGAGGCGGCCACCCCCACCCCCCCCCCCCCCCTCCGACGTCATCCAAAACACCAGGTGGCGGGAGCGATTATCAATGTATTTCATCAAAAAAAAATTGGGGGGGTTGTCATGGAGGGATTCTTGCCTCTCCTCAATATTATCTATTAAATATATTTTTATCAAATTCTAATGAATCTAGAGAGAGTTTCATAATGTATAATGAAAAGAAAACAGACTTGGCGTTAAATCTGTGAATTATTTCTCACTCACAGCCTCAGAAAATATGCCTCTACCGCCTAACGACGATGGAGCAAGTATCTACCGATCTGTGAGTTCGTAACAATTCACAGATTAAGTGCACAGTCAGTTTTCCCCCCTATACCACATCGCCCAATCCATCAAAACACGTGGGACATGAACTCAACATGGAGAAAATCAAGCGGTCCGCTCTCTATGATCACCAATCTGTTCTCTATATAATCCCCTATAAAATAACGACATTCCGACACTCCGCTGGGAGAGTGCAGGTCACGGAGGTCAACAAGAGACCCCTGGTGGCCGGGCAGTGGGCGAGGTGGGGGCAGAGACGACGTGACATGGTCAGGGCCCCCGGACAGGGCTCTATAGTTAGGAGTAGGGGATCTAACCCGTCTCCGACTCCAAGGGATCCGCCATAGCAGGCTGGAGGTAGGCGGGGTGGGAGGGGGGTCAGTCTGGTCTGCGGAGTGGGAGGGGGGAGTGGGGGAGGGGGCAGACACCCTCAGATCGATGTGCTGCCACCTACTGGAGACGTGCTTGTGTGTCGGGCGGGGCGGGGGGGCTGGCTGGGGTGATGTAGAAGGAAGTGGTTGCTGCATGTGTGACTATGTCTCTACACCATTTCCCGTGATGTCGCAGCCCCCCTCCATGCATCATGCACTCCCATCTTGATGCCACCGCCACCAATCGACCACTAATACCCCACGGAGCAAGTCAATTATTATTTGTTTTGTAAGCTATCAGTTTGGGGATTCTCTGCCTATATTGGTAATCTCCATCAGGGCTTAACACTGGCGCCAATTCTGTGCTGCTACTTTATATCTGGATATTTCCCTAAAGTTTCCCTAAAGGGAGTCCACAAACCCCACCAGGTTACAGGCTATCTGTGAGCAATTATCTTTACTAACCTCCTAATACGAAGACTCTATAGATAACTTAAGGGAGTGTGTAATTCACCGGGCGGAGATTACGGGTAGTCGTAATCTCCTCCCTATACAGAGCGGAGATTACGGAGAAAAAGTCACTTGCGTATGCGTGAAAAGTAGTACATGAGAAGATGGGCGGCAATTTTGTCTTTCTTTTCTTAAATTTGCTGAATGATAAATAAGATGTTCAAACTGGATTGGGATAACTGTGGTCGTATCCGAAAGCAGTTTCTACTGTTTATCTCACCCCAGATATTTTTTCTCCATAGACTTAACATTGGAAACTCGTATCTAACACCCATTAGATATCTAGGAAAAATATCCAATGGGGGGATAATGTCACAAATGTTAGCCCATTAGTCAATATTAAGGGTGAGATAAATTCAGAAAGCTATTCAAGTTTAGGGTCAGAGCTCGATCCCATCTCATTTGAATCACATAGCAATTCACGCGGCTTCGCCTTGTGAATTACTACGTGATTCAAACTCGATGGGATGCGAGCTGAGACCCTAAACTTTCATGGGTTTCCTCTATAGTATTTACACTGCGCTATGCCGCAATTACATATACATGTTCCGCCCCTCTGATTCAAATCCTACGTGTGGGCCGGGTCGGGGCTGCCTGAGTATAAGTAATCATTATGATAGTTGACTTGCTGTGCCGAGTTCCCGCCCGGGGTGCCCCCGGATGGCTATCACCACTCCCTGTCGGTGTCCTGGCGGCGGCCTCACGCGCCAAACGCTCGTTTCCGGCGAGCGGCCCATTCCGGATCCGGGCGATAATATCAGCACATCATCTTCTAGTGCGGGTGGAGCCCAGCAGAGGTCGCGCCGGGCTGAGGGTTATCGGTAGGGTGGGATAAAAGGGAGTCGATTATAGACAACGGTCCGCAGGGTGGGCAGGGAGGGCGGGGGGGGGGGGGGCGGGGGGGGGGCGAGGGCAGGGGTACGGGTTATGGACGGGTAAGCCGTATTCCTTTGTCAAATTTGAAGACAAGGATACTGAGAAAGAAATTGATGAGTGCTTGGTCTGTGTCCCCGTACGCCATCGAGTTTGGAGCGCGCAGTAATATGAACGATGCGATAGCCGAGTTAATATTCTGAAGCGCTCCCAACGAGATGGCGAATGGGGACTCAGACCAAGCACGAATATGTTTTTGATTTTATCTTAGCCTGAAAATATTCATCTGTTTAACCCGGAAAATATAAATTCTAAAAAGGGACTTAACATTTTCTTGCAATAGATGACCATGACTTCAAAGCTCCTCTAATTTCTTCGTTATTATTAGTATTTTAACTCTTTTAGTCCTAGCAATGCCTGGAGGCATTCCCACGCAGGGGACGAGGAATACCTCCAGGCATTGTTTATGTGTCATCATCAAAAACGTTATGTTCTATGAGAATAATGAATAGATTTACACCATTTCTTTACAACAAATAAAAAATACTATGTTCATCATTATACTCTGTGGGCATTCGATAATTAACTATAGTAACTTATATCTAAAGGTTACTAAGTGACGCCCATATGATTAACAGATGCCATTGCACCGATAATCTCGTCCCCTTGGGGTTCATAGCGGTATTATGCCTATAGTGCGCACACTCCCAACTCAGGCTCGGACAGAAATAGTTTATGAATAAAAGTCACAACTTCCCTTAGAGGAGGGGATAGATGAGTATTATGTGAATGGTGGGATGGTTACCGGGGAATTCCCACGAAATGAAGATGCCCTGTGAGTCAAACAAGAACTAAAATTGCTGCCACAGAGAGATACTGGGGGAACATTTCTTTGGAAGCACTGTATAATGTCTTACAGAAATGAATAAAACCTTTAAACTAAAAATAAAGGAAGAAAATGCTGAGCATGGGGTGAGATAAGGCCGGTGGGGAGGTTCAAAGTACCATTTAATTTATGTGAAGGTGGCTCAGTATATCTCCTGCACAAGGAAAAATAATTGTCTCAACTGAAAATATAAACGTGAGTTTGTGTTCCGGTAGGTTTCCTGGAGTAGTTCCCACATATCTTGTATACATCCTTTGGACGGGGTCCCGAGCTTAAAAAATCCAGAGGTTGCTTTTGGATTATAACTCAGCGGAAACCCGACCTGTATGAATGATTCACCCGCCTTGGACTGGCAGAGTGGGACGGGTATCCCGGGGAGGAGGGGTCTGCGCCATTCCTCAATCAGCCACCAAAAACAAGAGCATAAAAGTCAGCCCAGCCGTTCCGCTCGTACCCAGCAGGCTTCGTGTTAACGCCCTATAAAGGGCATAACTTGCCAGAAACCAGCAGTCCGTCATGGCCGCCACACAGCAAGAGCGAGAAAAAAAATAAACCTAACGAAAAGTCATGTATTCATATTTCAACACATACTTAGTGAATGTAGGAAATATGGATATATATACCGAGCGTATTTGGTATGTTTTATCATCCCATCTAAATTTTCATAGACTGATTGATGCGTTAGGTTCTCCATACGGACCTATATATTAGGCAGATGACCTTGGTGATAATGTGGTCTCTGGCCAATGCATTTACATTTACATATACTCAGGAGAAAACATTCATCAAATGAATGCCCATTACCTCTTATTTATTGCCATATCGATGGCATTTGAGGGTATCGCGAGGATTACCCCCAACGTATTATAGAAATAGATAGAACATATGAATGTATATAAGTTATAACACAACCATGTGTATGTAGTCTATAGAAGAAGCTTAGAAATTTAGGATCAGAGCTCATATCTCATTGAGTTTGACTAACGTAGTGATTCAGAAGTTGAAGTCACGTGAATTCCATAGCAAGTCAAATCAGATGGGATCAAGCTCTGACTGTAAACTTGAATAGGTTTCTTAATATATCTCACCCCTCACATTGACTATTGGGCCAACTCCTCTGACATTATCTCCCATTGAGTATTTTTTCTAAATATCCAACGGGCGTTGGATACGAGTTCCTAATGTTAAGTCTACGGGGGAAATTACTAAGGGTGAGATAAATACACAATATTGACTGGTTTCAGATAAAAGCGGCCGTATGCTCCGAGGAGTTAACGCGTAGTAATATCTGAGAGTATGCGAGGATATTGCGTAGAGTCAACTCCGAGGAGCATACAAACACTTTTATCTGAAACCAGTCTATATTGTTTTTATTATTCACCTTTTCTGAACAAGTGACATGTCGATATCAGTTAATTTTAGTTATGCACTATTTTTCCATACGCACTATTTTTCCGTATGCGCCACCCGGAGCATACAACATAGCTGTATGCGCCGGGTATGTCCATACACGCTCCCTATGTGTTTTCTATGGGCACTTTGTATTAGGTGGATAATAAAGTGGTGTATTCATTACCGCAGTAATACATCCAACCCTGGGTAAATACTAGATGATGTTTGCAGCTGCACAATTAGCACTCATAATATATAATCATATGCCGTATATTACATTGAGCTATGTACGTTTTAACGTGCAGGCTCTCCAGACAGACGAGCACCACCTAGTGGCTGGCCATCTGTTGGTGTTCCATGGAGATGGGGCTTTTATAGCACCATCAGTGAACACTGTGTGCCGCGAGCTGCTCAGAACTGCTCAAATATTGGAGCAGACTCGGTGATTATAGGTGTGGGGCGTAATAGAACTGCCCACAAAACCCTCACCCTCTGTCGACTCACCCATTACTCTGCTCTCGGCTGAGATTGCTATGCCTCACAAGGGTGTGACTATCATGGTGTTGACTGTCCTACGCACAGCCACCACAGGGTATTGTCAAAGGCCCATCAACAGCCACTGGGTTCATGATAAACAGCACTGCTTTACTATTAACAGCCAAACAGCTATTGTTACTATCTATAGATGTTCGATTGGTATTTTTTTATTTTTTTATTTTTTATTTATACTGGAGTTTATCTACTAGGATTTGCAGCAATCCTATTTTCGGTAGCCTCCAGGGTCAGGTGTAATAGATTTGGAAATGTTGTATAAGCGGTAATTGTAATCTAAATGATGAAAAGAAAGATTTAATTCCCTTCACATGGTTTATTGTTGATCGTCTGACAGCTGCGGACTTACTGGCTATACATCGAAGTGCTATCTTTTATCTCACCCCTGGAATTTTGTCTCTATAGACTTAATATTGGGAGCTCGTATCTAACGACTCACGCCCTTGAGATATTTATGACAAATATCCAATCGGGGATTATGTCTCAAATTTTAGCCCATTAGTCAATGAGAACGGAGAGATAAATTCAGAAAACGATTCCAGTTTAGGGTCAGAGCTCGATCCAATCTCGTTTGAATGGCTACGTAATACAGAGTCAACCTGCAAATAATTCCCTGGTTTCAACGACTCGTCATTGGAAATTGTTTGTTTGATTGGTACTTTAACGTCCAATATGTTCTAATGGACTTACCTTGGGTTTGACCGAATCTATGATATGAATTTAGGTAGAAGTCTCACCCTTACATATTTACCAAGGCGAGATTTCTTTACTTCCACACCACATAGACATGGTATGAGGAGGATTGGCCTTTGATACAGCAGTATATCTACCACTGCTAGGGGTGAAGGGTGTGGCTGCAGTGGGACTTGAACCCACAAAGTCCGACAAACTTGGAAAAGCGACATCTTATTCAAAGTCTAAATAAATAGAACACCAACTCTCAACCTTGCGATGAAGTGACCCACACTGGCCTGCTTGGCCGACTGTTGTGCTCCTATAACAACCACCGTGCCAGCTGTCATCAGTCCACTCCAGTCCCACACGACCTCCCACCTCATGAATTGTTCATCCTCTGTCGGTTCAGACAAGGCGGTGAGGTGGTGATGGGCAGGGAGGGGAGGTGCGGCGTGAGGGACAACTCCCTGTCTCTGATATCAAACACAACCCCCCCTCCTCTATCCTGTCTGATTTAAGCGCTATCATCATATATACATGTGAAGGAAATACTGCCCGCTGCTGGGTATGAGATATAGATAAGGTCCGGGTCCACTGTAAGGCTGTGCATAAAATGCATTTCTTTGGTGATTTTCAGGTATATAATAATGAGGAAACGTAATTACTGAGCCCATAGTTATGGCTGGTCTTGGTCTTTCATCCAATAACTATCGCCCTTCGTCTATAGCATTGGACCATAGTTATGGGATAAAAGACCTTGAACTGCCATCACTATGGGCTCAGTAACTAAGTTTCCTCATATTACTGAATGAGACATCTCTTATAACACGGGTGTTTAATTTACATGTAGGTTATATAAAATCTTCCCTCGTATACTTTCGTGTGATTCATCGGAATCTTTTTTTGTGTCTGCCAACGCCACGTACACAAACCATTAATTTACATGTAGTCTGGTCCTAATTGCTCCTCGATGGCCTGGGGCAGTCGGGCAGGGTGGGTTTACTCGATCGCCTACACTTGTGAGCTGCTCGTTGGTGCTGAGTGCGGGTGAGTCGCTCATTGCCTGCAATAACTGTAAAAAGGGAACAGACGAGCAATACGTCCGCGTGGACAGTCACCACTCAGGTACCTGGGGACCGTTTAATATCTCACCCCTGGAATAAATGTCCATAGGCTTAGCACTGGGAACTCGTTCTCCATGCCCCTACAAGTTTTGCAGTCTGTTTACTTATTACTTAATGGCTAATAAATGTATTATTTACATATAATTGGTAGACATTCTGAAGGAGACCATTCAAGTCTGCACATTGAGTATATCATGTTTTATTACCCACCTGATACGGAGTCTCCATACTAGGCCTATGGAGATTACAGATCACTACTGAGGAGGATACGGAGCTCCGTACCCTCCTAGGAGGATACGGATTTTTGAGATGAAAGTAGTCCCATTGAGATGAAAATAGTCCCAAACATAACTTCTTAACTATGTTGAAAAGTTTTCTAACGATCATATTTATTGCTTAAATCTAAAAATAAGTGAGTAATAAATACAACATTACCATGATTTCGATCTCTGTGGCCGTATTCTCCGCGTAGTTGACGCTACGCAATACTCCTCGCTATCGCTCGGAGTATTACTACGCGTCAACTACGCGGAGAATACGGCCACTCAGATCGAAATCATGGTAATATTGTGAATTGGTTAGGCCACTAGCATCAGAAAGGACACCTATTGAGATGTCCTTCCAAATGGAGAGATTTCAGGATCGAGGTCAGGATCGAGGAAGAATGACGGAGATTTGAAATGCCAGTCCGTTTAATAAAACTGCCATTGTCCTGACCTTGATCCCGAAAATTATCCTTTTGGAAGGGTTGATTGGTTGGTTTGATTTAACGTCCAGTTAACCATTGCAGGTTTTCGCCAGTATTTCTCCAGGTTCTTTTACACTACAAGGGTGGTGGTGATCGAATCTATGTAATGAATTTAGGTAGAAATATCACCCCTACAAATTTACCAAGGTGAGAGTTCTTATACTTCCCACACCACATAGACATGGTATGAGAAGGATTGGCATTTGATACAGCAGTAAATTTACCACTACTGGGGGTGCAGGAGAAAAGTGGCTGCAGTGGGAGGCATCTTAATAGGTTTCCTTTCTCAAGCTGGTAGTTGGTAGCTAAAGTCCTCGTTCCATAATAAACAACAACTCCTCATCTCGTTTTGTAGCATGTACAGCATGGTCAGGTCGTTCTGTATAAGAACTGAAAGAAAATGCTACAGGCAACATGAAGGAAACTTTAAAACCAATTTCTACAAAGACAAACAACCCCCTTAAGCAAGTTTGTAAAAGTAGCAGTTAACAGGTTTTACGTGCAGCAAATTGCCTCCAATGGCTTTAAAAGGCAAGAGCCAATAAAAAATGAAGTCGACGGTTTGTGTTTCTGTCAGAGGCTCTGTTCTCCTCTGGCAGTGGTCCAGAAGCTTTCAGACAGAGTTTAAGCTAAGATTTTAACCTAAATGCGCTCGCGAAGTAGATTCATGCAATGTGATTCAGCTCCCAATCCAAATGTAAAAAAACCCAAACATTTTATTATTCAAAATCTTGACCAGCTTACAACAACCCAACTCCTTGTAAAGGGAATGTATCCCTATTATCGTCCGGTGACCAATGGTCCTTCAGATACGAGACGAAAACACCCGTCTCGTGAAGTCTCGCCTGGAGCGAGATCTCAGGTCAATGCAAATGGCCGCCACGTTATTTACGTTGACGGCCCGGAGTGTCACAACTATTACCGGCCAGCCAATGGCAGTGCTCGTAAGACGTGGCCAATGGGATGGCGCCTTACAGCGAGATGAAGATGTCTTTCCATGATCTGAGTTTCATATTGACTGGTCAGTTGGCGGGCGGGAGGTGGCTGTAATGGGTGATGCTATCAACACATGACCTCGCCTGCCGCCTCTCCTTGTAGACCCCAATACCAGGAAGGGTTGTTTGTACAACACGAACAGGATACTGACCACTTCATACATAGAAGGGAACACATTCTCTGACAAATAGGAATATTTTGTTATTGTATACCTATGGCCGAAACGTGTATGAGATATTACCCGCTGCTAGGAGTGCAGTATAAATAATGTTCGGGCTCACTGAGAAGTAATAAATGAAATATGAATCGATGACTTGGGAAGTGGATACAATTACCTTTTTCATCAGTTTTATGTATATATTGATAAGAAAACGTAGTAACTGAGTCCTTAGGGATGCCATTCTCCTAATTGCGATTGCCATGCCGGTCTTTCGTAAATAGGATACAAATGAGTTCAAACGGCCATCCCTACAGGCTCAGTAACTACGTTTTCTCTTAGTAATTCTATGAGACATTAAAGTCCCCAATCAGTAGTTACAATCATGGGGTGGATTGGTATATTGGGGCAACGTTCTGTGGAGGTTAAGGGGAGGTTGAGGTGGTGTATGGATGGTGTTGCCCTCATGTTTGTGTGGTATTGGGTAGTAGTGTTTTTTAGACAATAATCAATGGTTTTGTGGTCAGGCAGCCGTAAACCACAATATGCTGACACGTGGTATTACACTCGCTAACGTTCGTGTATTACGAAATCAACCATGAGTAAATCAAACATATTATAGGATATAACATCAGGGTTTTCGCTCTCCAATCTTAGGCCAGCATAGCATTGTATCTACAAACGAGATATACGATGAAAGAATGTATTGTCCGTATACATTGGTTTTGATTGAATATCAAATACAAGGGATTTGAAATCTATAAGCAATGGTTATGGTATCTGACAAGTTTTGTATAATGGGTAGTGGTTTACTGAATTATCATTCATTTCCAATGGAGACATGTATACGATGGATAATAAATGGTGGTGCATGCTGTGGTTACCACGCCAGCCCCTGCCATGACACTCTAAGCCTGGACTCAGACCCTTCCCCTCTAAACCCGCTCCGGATCCAAGTGAGCCCCGGCTTACCCTCTCCAGCCCCGCCCTTATGAATAGAAATGAGCTGCCGAGGCCAGGGGGATAGGCTTAGGGCATGACAACCAGGCCACAATTCTCCAACCCATTGTGTATAGCTTAAGCTAGGCTTGTGTTATGTCTTACCTCGATTACCCTTAATAAGAAAGCAATTGTCGAACTCACATTATAGGCGTGTTTTGAAACTTACTAATTTTAAGGTGATTAGATATAGCGATCAAGGCTAGCTTATGGGAGATGGTGATTGGTACTATAGAGGAGACCTATGAAAAAGTTTACGGTCAGAGCTCGTATCCCATCGAGTTTGAATCGGGTAGAAATTCACAAGGTGAAGCTGTGTGAATACTAAAAGTTTCAAATGAGTCATTATTACTCGTATGAATAGTGCATATTATAGAGGAAACATATGAAAGTTTAGGTTCAGAGCTAGTATCCCATCGAGATCCCAATCACGTAGTAATTCACAACGTGAACCCGTATGAATTACATAGCGATTAAAATGAGATATCCCATGGGCGTTGGAAACAAGTTCCCAATGTTAAATCTATGGAGAAAAAATACCAGGGGTGTGATAAAAGAGGGAATAGACTTGAGGAATTCCCTCTGAGGAAAGCATAACGGAGTAATAATAGAAGCGGAATGCATGTAGTGTCCAGACAGGTGCTTATTTACAGAGGCACATGCGGATCAGCGAATCGATATGGGATTGCACCCGGCTGTTTGTGGACATCATGGACAACCTACAATACCATAAACCTGTCCTCTAACTCAGAGATTCACTACTGATTCATCGGGTGTTATTCAGACACATCCAAGTCCCTTATTACTCCAGGGTGAATCTCCCTCCTACATAGATCATCCCAGTCCCGACAGGCTTCCTCCTAGGCGCGTGACATCCACATTCCCCCACCCCTACCCCATCCAGTGTCTGACCCATCCTGCTCCATTGATACCTTGATTAGCAATTAATAACGATTAGCTGCAATGACAAGGGACACTTGTGGTTCTGGCTACTGTTACAGGAGACAGCAGAGGAGCATGCAGCAGTAAATCGTTCCGATCTGGCACAATGTGCGACCCCGGCAAATTATGTAATTTCAAGAAAATTGCGACGGATCTTTACGAGTGGCATTGATGGGTTGATCGATGTGGAGACGGTTCCGACTTGGATTTCAGAGCGGGATCGGGAGAAAAAGGGGTCTGTATAAACAAACCAGCCGGCACCCGGTGACTCACTCGGCCTATTTTTATGTCATTTACTTGTACGTGGACATGGAATCATGCACTTAGTGTAATGTGGTGGAAAACATGGAAATCATTTGTTATCCTTAAGTTACATGCATTCATGTCAGACCGACCCGATTCTGTTTCAATTTAGATTTTTTATCACTGGTTATAATTCCTGCACAATACTCTTTATAGTGCTGGGTCCAGGGGTATGTGTGTGCATGGTCGCAATTAAAATCATGTTATATCCTTATAACCTGCTGAAAATGTTTATCTTCAACGTGCATTTACAGCCTTTGTATCATCACCAGTAAACACACTACGTATTTTGAAGTAGGAAATAGGTAGATATGAATGTAGATATAGGTTTCCAGTGAAACATATCTCCAACGTCCGACTGGTTATGGTTTTGGTAGGTTTACATTGGGAAAATGCCTGACGTTTATATATACACAATGTAAATTATTAACGTAGATTTACGAACATAATTTACGTGTCTGAAAAACGTAAAACCACCTATCTCAAACGTCTGACATACGTTTTGGTAGGTGATTACATTAAATTCATGTTAAATTCCCAAACGTTCTACAAACCAAAATAAACATACGATTACCCTATGCATTTTTCTACGTACAAATTTACGTATTTTCTAACAAATAATTACGCAAATTTACGTAGCTAGATCTTATTTGTGTTTCCTGGGATAGCAATATACCAAAAGCCAAATTCCTCTAACAAGGTAAAAATAATGATACCAGGAAAATATTTGCACGAAAATGAGAATAATTGTGAATCTAGGAGAAACTGGCTCGCTAAACTTTAGAAGCCATGTTTTTTGTTGCTGTCTGCAAGCATTCCGACCATAGATGGGGAAACTCTATACATCGCTTTTTGTCGCCGTTCTTCTCATTAACCGTTTACAAAAAAAAAAGATGTCAGAACAAATGGCGCCCGGCTACACTCTCCTACCAGATCTTTCGTTCAGTTTACCAAGCAAGGCACAGGATCTATGCTTGGAGAGTGAACCCCGCGGCAGGTTCCTGGAGAAGGAGGTGTGGCGTTGTATGATGGAACGTCCATCCACCACCACGCCATCTGACGGATGAGCCTGACGTCATAACCTGACGTGACGTCACCGCGAACGTCGTCATTAACGAGCGTCTGACTGACGTCATTAGCTCTTCCCGGAAACGGACAGGACGAACGCGCCGTACGCATGCGCTTGGCTTGTCCATCATCACGTGACATGTGGCCGCGCGGTGGGCGTCCGCCAAGTGGCGCCACTGTCAGTGGGGGCGGGGCGCTGCCGCCATGTTGACATGGCGGACATGTGTCACCCGCTACGGAGTGAAGTAGGCAGGGTGCTGGCTTCACTTATTAAAGGCATATCTTACAATACACGGTGGCGCCACCTGGAGATGATCAAATGTTGATAATGATCAGTCCAAACTGTTTTCATTTGGTTCATTCTTATGCCAACCGAGCAAATTATAACATTCTTTCTGAAAGATTTTACCCCACTTCCTTCCGAACGTATGTACGCAAAAGGTCTTTAAAAGTCTTTTAAAAAGTACGTATGCAAAATTTCTGAAATATTTGACCCCCACCCCATTCCCTGCGTATGTACTTTATATTAGGCACCTAATATTTCCATGTAATACTCTATGTCATCGTGGTAGTCTATATTGGTTTTTTTCTGTTTTTCGCCTGGAGTGAATGGATGGGACTTTGCAGGCTATTGTGCCTCACGGACATTACCTGGAGGCGACCCCGGCTCACCCCGGCTCACCCCGGGTCCGCCGCCGGCCGAGGCGGTGGCGTGTCCGGGGGCGGGGGTCAGAGCCCCGGGCTGACCCCCGTGTCGGCGGGCAGGGCACCGGGGCCCTTCTTACCTAACCATCACATCCTCATCACTGTCACCCGCTGATGGTATTCTCATTGCCTGCGCTCCACGCGGGTCAATAGGAGAATCGTCCGAATATTGATTCCGGAAAGTGGGCAATAAATTCCTAGTCAAGTGTGCGAGTTATATGTGGGGTCTGTTAGGAGCCATACGCACTGAAGGGGGGAGGGGTGGGGATGAAATATTCTGGAGATTTTGCGTATCTTATTTCTTGGTTCTAATGCATACAGGACTTAGAAGGGTTGGGTGGGGGGAGGTGTAAAAATTACAGACATTTTGCTTATTTTGTCAGCTTTGGGGTAACATTACAGACATTTTGCGTACATTCTTCATGGATGGCCCCTCACAGAAATAGCGCATATGGGAGATATATTTAACGAACATTTTGGGGAGATACAAGCAAATGTGCATTGAAGGAGATAGCACAAAACAACTTTATATTTCCGCTTTTCGGTAAAATCAAGAAACGTTTCTATCCTACGGCTATTATTTCGGGAGACACCACCGGGCCAGCCAATCAGCATCGCTAAATGAATGGTGTCGCGGGAGATTTCTTCCCCATCCTTCTTCCCGACGTGACCGGCCGAGAACCAGCGAGCGCCAAATGTCGTCTGATTGTTTCAAATCAACCTCCGAAGGCGGGGTTTAATTGTAGGAGAATTAGCTCGCCGTTCTATTTTTATGAAAAGTAGGTTTCCTCCCGGAGTTGGGCGATAAATGAAGACAGACGACATTCCGTCATGCGACGCGCCGCTGGGACCTGGCAAGTCCCTTCGGCGGGAAACGGGGACAGCGTCTCCTACGTCACACGTCAGCATCACTACGTCATATGCTAAGCGGAGTGGACGTGGCGCATGCGCGTCATCACGCGAGCCGCCATTGTTGTAGATTGGTCAGCCAACCCTGTCTATCTTTTTCTGCGACTTAAAGGCCTGTTCCCATTGGCTGACGGTGCAGATTATTTGTGTTCTCATAATAGCCCATTTCCATTGTCCAGCACCAATGTACAGTCAGGAACCACAGACTGACCTTTAACACTGCTGACGCAAAATGTCTACAAAAAAATCTATACCGTTTCTGTCGGCCAATGGAAACTGGCCTTTAGGTTTGGCAGGATCCGATCTCTGGTCTCTTCATATCTCGTTTGTTTGTTTGTTTGTTTGTTTGTTTGGGTAGTTTAACGTCCAATATGTTCTATTAGACTTACTTTGGGTTTGATGATGATCGAATCTATGAGATGAATTTAGGTAGAAATCTCATCCCTACACATTTACCGAGGTGAGAGTTCTTTAATTAACACACCACATAGACATGGTATAAGAATGGCTGGCTTTTGATACCACAATAAATCTAGAACTGCTGGGGGTCAAGGAGAACAGCTGCTGTCGTGGGACTCAAGCCTGCAAAGTCCTACGACCTTAGGGTTTCAAGTGCAGTGCCTTAACCAGTGAGCCAAGTCCCCTTGTACCAATCCCAAAGTAAAGGAAAGGGCCCTTGAGATTACAAAATGGCACACAGCGGGTTGTGGAAAGGTACTTCCATCTTGAGTGTAAACAAACAAATGTTTATCTGATAAAAAAACCAGCTCATTTTGATGTGCATGTTAAAATTGTTAACGTTTTTAAAATAGATCTCCTAATTATGATTGCTAGACTGACGAATGTTTAGTAGGACCCACTTCAACCATCTTATATCAAGACTACCGTCGACCGGATCTGACCAGAGCTACCGTGCGAAGCAAACCGTTGCTTTGGTGACCAGTGTACCATTGTTGTTGCGGCCTCCTTTCCGTTTCTCGCCTGTTCCGGGTGTGTTATTTCCGGTAAATGAGAAGCAAACTGCTCTTTGTGGTTCACCAGTGAATTCGGCCATGAAGAGGACATAAAGATCCGCGCTGGTAATTTGCGCGGGAAACGGTTGTCGTCTGCAGGGGTCACCACAAAAATTACTCGAAGCCATTTCTCTGCAGAGCAAGGTGAGCCTAGGTGGCTTCCACCAGGGGGCGGGGCGTAAAACAAGGCCGGTAGGGGGAGCTGGGGGTTGACGTGCTGAGTGAGGGGGCTGTTCGCTAAAGTCGTTTACCAGGCTCGATTAGGTGGGCCAAAAAGGGTGTCGGGGCCAAAGGAAGCCGGGCCCATTCGTCGTCACCCCTGGTGGCAGCGTCGCTCACTAATGAGACAGCCACGTGACCCGGACGTGCGCGCGCCACCTGACGGGTACCGGCGCCACGTCCGTGTAGCCGACGCCTTACACGCCGAGAACAAGCAGCTGGGAGGAGCGTCTGGTCAAAAGGCCGCTAGGTGACGCCCGGTGCGGGCATCCTTTTTCCGGTTCCGGTAACGAGCAACAACGACATCTGACGACTGGCGGGAGGACTACGCATCAGTCACGGACGTAATGGCGTCGTGCGCATGGGCAAAGCAGGTTGAAATGCGTCCTCAGCTTGTAGTTCCTCTCGCATAGATACTATGGAGAAACCAAACAAGAGTTAGTCATGTTGTTGTTTATTGCACGACGGCAAGATCGCATATATTACTGCGCGAGGTGAAGCTGAGAGCAGTAAAACGCGATCTTGCCGGAGTGCGATAAACAATAACACAACTAACTCGAGTTTGGTTTAGAATTTATCCTACCCCGCCCGTCTAAATTACTTCTACATTAACAAATGACGTCATTTGTCAAGTGTATCCCACTAGAGCGATATTTTTCATTTTTCTGAACTCCAGACCGAATACAGTGACCCAATGTTAAGCCTATGGAGTTTTTTATTTGGGGTAGGATAAAGGTCCAAATAATATATGTATGTTAGGACCAGTAACTGTACCTCCCAATGGCCTTGTCCTTTGCAAAACACAACTTCCAATGTGAGCGTTCCAAGATATAACAGGTAACTTTTTTGTTTTATAGCATCAGAATGGCATACCCATCATGCCCTAATAATGGTTATGATGTCAGAGTGGCATACCTATCAATGATGTCATGGTGGTCATGATGTCAGAGCACCATACCTGTCATGATGTCATGATAGTCATGGCATCAAGGTACCATACCCAACATGATGACCATGGCGTCTGAGCGGCATACCTAGCATGACTTCATAATGGTCATGATGTCAGAGCGGCATACCTGGCATGACCTCATAATGTTCGTGACTTTAGAGCGGCATACCTGGCATGACCTCATAATGTTCATGACTTTAGAGTGGCATACCTGGCATGACCTCATAATGTTCATGAAGTCAAAGCAGCATACCCATTATGACCTCATACCCGTTATGACGTCAGAGCGGCATACCCGTCATGACGTCAGGTCGCTGACACACAGACCACGTGAGATTCTCGGGCAAGGTGCGGCGCGTGGTTCGGATTAACGCCGTCTTTGATCTGCTCGGATGTGGCGCTGTGAGCAGCTCGTGGCGAGCGACTCGTGTCCCGAGTGACTGACGCGCTCCACGGAGCGAGAACTCCACGGTGCGAGTTCTGTACCAGCAAAAAACCCCAACACGATACCCCCCAACGGGCCGTACACAAACACCCCATCTCACTCTGATATGAAAACCAATAGATATACTCTCCAAATTCATGGGAGAAGTACACGGACGCAATCCAAGCGAGGCGAACCGGGAAGGATGATATCAAACCGGCGCAATTTAAGCTAGCTGAGCTGTGCCGCGTTACGGATTGATGTATATAGTGTTTATTGTGGTTTTATACGACTCGGGCCGATTCGCAGGAGCAGTCAGATACAGACACGGTGAAGACGGTGACTGACAGGGACTGGGGGCTGGGGTGGGGAGTGGAGGCGATCTGTGACTTATTCATCAGCCGGGGACGGGTGAGGATGCGCAGCGTGAGCAGCTCATGGGCAGCTCATGAGCAGGTGATGAGCGCGACATGGACGGGGATTAGTCATGCTTTATCCGACACACCATGTCTGTAGCTGACAGTTAGTCCCTCAGTCAGACACGACAGCAGATATCATCATATACCTATGCCGAACCTCTATGAAATACTGCCCGCTGCTGATGGCCCACTGCCAATGAGTAAATTTATTGGCGATTTTGAGGTATATAATAACAAGGAAACGTAGGAAACTATTTGTGCTGCAACTACAGGCCTGCGCCTAGGATGTGAGGTCTTAGTTACGTGATGAAAGACCTCGAATACTGGCCCCAGTGTCTTTTCACAGTGTTCATTGACATATTGACATACCTTTCAGGGGCGACTTTCCAGGTCATAAGTCTCCTTACATCTAAATTAGCATTTAAGATATTATCTTAATGTTCTAAAAGAAGATACCAGAAAGTCGTCCATTATAGCGTGACCTACACAATCCAGGCTTTTTGGAAGACTATTTTGTCATATACCTGTGGTTGAACATTAGACTTGCTCAAGTCTTTGATTATGAACATTCATTAAATGATTAATCACAATCAGAATAAAGTTCATTAAAGTATGTATCCTTCTCTGACTGGCCCATGAATCAAAGACTTGTCCAGTAGAAACAGAATCTCCTGTTTATGACCCCAAGCCACTCCCTGTAACTCTATACTTCCTCCTACCCCACCCCCCTTCCCTCCCCCAGTTCCCTGGCCGCCTGAGTTGTCAAAGCAATAAATTTAGCCTACTCCTGACTGTGACCCGATTAAGATCAAAGTGAGAGGGTGATGCAGTCTCAATAATATTCGCGACCTAGGGCCATAGTGAATGACCGCTAGCATGTACGTATTCAAAATGTCGTTTCCGGGTATGTAATAATAAGGAAACGTATTTACTGTGAGCGAATCGATGCTGTTCATGGTCAAATGACAATGAACGAACAACAATTCGCCCACAATAGGTACGTTTCCGCATATCATTCTAGATATGCTGGCAAAAAGATATTATGGACCTCTTAAAAGGAGTTTGACAAAGAGATGATTCATAAAAGGAGGAACGTTATTGGAGCATCATGTTATTAAGCCTCTCGCTTTTGAGCAGTTTATGCCTCATAGACTGAACTGAACTTTAAATAAGTGGAGTGGTAAAGGGACCTTCATTTGTATAGAGGATCCATAAAAGGAGGGAAGTCATTGGTGCTTTATATGCATAAGCCTCTCAAGTTTGAGCAGTTTATGCTTCATAGACTGGCCATCAGGTATGTCCATAATACAAGCCCCTCTGAAAACCCTGTATAAAAAAGTACTACTAAAAAACTGTTCTAAAGTGTCAGTCTTTCTGCCTATCGTAGCTTCTCATTGAGGCTCGCGGGTAAACTCCCGCAAACGAGGCGGGCTCGCCCCGTGCACTTTATCGCGTTAGCCCAGGCAATGTCCGGCCCCCAAAGACGTCGTCGCTGTATTGGTCCGCGCCAATGAAGCTTTTATATGTGTGTCCGTGGTGTGGGGCAGACTGGAGCCGCCTGATGAAGAAATATACCCCACTTACACGAACCGCGACACACTTTGACGGCCGATACATCCGGGCCACCGCGACTCGCTGTGATCCGCGAAGCGCCGTCGCCAAGGCAACCCGCCAGAATGGCGCATTAGATTCATTAGAGGGCAGATCTCGGGGCCGACGCCCCGGTGGCGCCCTCTCAACGCCCTCCCGGCGAACTATTGGACGCGCGGGTTTTAAGGCGTCGCGCTGAATGAGGTGGGCGCGCGTTCGTCCGGCGTTCGGCACCGGAAGCCGACAGCCGGGGATCAGCGCACGCCGGTGGCTGGTGCCCGGACGGTCAGACGCCGGTGTCACCTGGCGGCCACCAGGGGAATTAGAGGCTCAGAGCTGGTTACCGGTGACGCCTGTCACACCTGAGATGAGTGGCCCTGGTACCAGGCTGATATCACGTGACGTGGTCTGTATAAGTATGCGTCTCAATATGGCGTCCACATGCCTATATATATACGACACGCACACGTAAGGGCTATTTATCCCACCCAGGTATTTTTCCCCATAGGCTTAACAGTAGGAACACATACTCCACGGCCGTGAAGGTACGCCTGCTGCAGTGTGGCTGCTACATGCCAGAGCCTATCGCCTCGTTCTGGTGTAACCTACATGTCGGCCATTACAAGATGGCGCCAGTGTGAAGAGGGTCTATAATCAATGGCTAATTGGGTGATTTATTTCCCATAGGCTTAACGATGAGATCTCATACTCCACGGTCGTGAAGGTATTGTACCCAATACTCAATGGCTAATTGGGTGTGATTTTATTGATTAATAATAAAATCTCAGTGGTCAATTAAGTTACAATCTAAGATGAGTAGAAATGTACAAAATCAATATTTCCCAAATCTAGACTCCCTTAACTATGTGTTTTAAATTCTTTTCGTTCGAATGTAGCCTGTATGGACTGCATGGTAGGAATTTATTTTTTTAAACATTACGTGGTCGCAATAGCTGTGGGAGGAAGACTTACTACATGCTACGCCTCGGCTACCTACATAGACTCCCTCAACTATACCTACAATGAACTTGGAGAATAAACGACAATTTCTTCCAGGTAACTATGAAGCTTGTGGATTAAGGGAAGTTTACATATTTGATAAAATAATCCAAATTTTAATTATCCCCAGTTCATAAAAAAGTTTCAACATATCAAGCTTACATTCCAAGCTTTTTTCTTTATTAATATTTCTGTTTCAAGAGATCACATCCTTTAGCTATTAATTTCTATTGGATCTGGAGTCCCAATGTTACTCTTCGTATGCTTTCACTTCGGAGTATAAGTAGCCTTGGACACCAACACCGTTCCAGACCATTCAGCTCTCATACATTACCTAACTTTTATTAATACAGATATGTTTTAAAAGGTTACTGTATATGCAACAGCTGCTTTACAAAAGTTAAAGAAGCTGTACCCAAGGAATGTATTCAGTTTTTGTGTCATGATTTCATGACCTTTGGATGCCATCAGAAGAGTTTGAAACTGAACAAAAAACCTTTATTATTAGCCTCTGCCCTATCCCTTCTTTGCGTCTCTATACTAATGCGTATGGCAATGCAAACAATACTTGAGCTTTTTGCATGGTCTTATCAAGTGCCTCCATGTTTTGGAATACTTTATTTCAATTATTCGTGCAATCCTAAGGGCAGACATGGGGAATGATTGGAGGAGCAGTATGTGTTGGTGCATTGTGAGAGTGAAGAAAACCGATCCCTCTGATCATGTACACATTACCGAGATACATCATACATGATGGGAAGCATCCCGCCATAAGGTCAACCTACGAGCAGGGGGTAATATATGCAATAATCTCATTTACCCGGCGACAACCCGCCGACATGGGTAAAGGTCAGCCGTTTGGCTTCGATCGGGCCTTTCTTCTATACCCTCCTCCCCCCTAGGCTACCCCCACCACCCCCTGGTGGCTGAGGCATGAAGCTGGACTCAGCAGGGGGCTGGGGGCGGATCATAATGCCAGACCAACAACATCAATTTCTGGTATTTTATCAGGAAAAACGGGACCGGCCCCGCGAGACACCGCGCCCTGAATAGAGGCGGCCCGGGGCCCGGCGGCGGCGGACCCGGGGCCCCGAGGCCGGGAGGACGGCGGAGTGGTCCCCAGGCCCCCGGACCCGCCCAGTCAATTTGGCGAAGAAATCAAGAGCGATATCTTGACTTTCCTCTAGGGGCTGCCCGGGAAAGTAACTGACGGGAGGGATGGAGGCGGGGGCGGGGGCGAGTAGGAGGGAGGGACCGGGGGAAACATTCACAGGTCATGCAGGCGGCTGGGTATATATATATGTTCTCACATATAATATAGATGCATGCATGTTTGTATATATACATACATGGAATGGCCCTTACACAGTATGAACCCCTTCCATGGGGTGGCCCCTTTACACAGGTTGGCCCTCACGCAAGGTGCCCCCCCTCCACCTTACATGCTGTGGTCCCCCTACACGGGATTGTCCCCTAACATGAGGTGTCCCTTACACCCTCCCCATCCCCAACTACAGTTGACCCTTAAACAGGGTTTCCGCTTACACACGGTGGCCTCTTATAATGGTTGCCCCCTTACATGAGTGGTGCCCTTATAAGGGGTGACCCTTAAGCGAGGTTATACTATATACATGTATATATATAAATATATATATATATATATATATATATATATATATATATATATACACACGCTTACACGGGGTGCCCGCTTACACGGGGTTCTCACTTACACGGGGTGCCCGCTTACACAGGGTGCCCGCTTACACGAGGTTAAGATAGACATCTAATGGGGGGATCCGTTCCGAGCACGGGTGTCCGTTAACGCGGGGTGTCCGCTTACGTGGGGTATCCGTTAGGCGGGGTTCTGCTGTCACATATATACACATGTATATATATAAACATATATACATATATATATACATATACCTGATCTACAAAGTGGATCTATATCCTCCTACGTCTCCACATCAAGGCGTAGGGGTAATCAGGAACGTGCTTGATTGGTATTTATGACGGGTCGGGATCGGGAGAGTCGTCACTGGAGTAATAACAATCAGAAGGCGGCTCTGCGGGATGCTGATGGCCTCCTCCACGTGATGTACTCAGGGTATGCCTCCAGGGCGTCGCCTCCAAGCACGAAGAAAACAGAATTCCGCATGTGTGTGCAAAAGGCTGCATGTATACACAGCAGAGATGCCAGTGAGTTCTATTAAAAGAAACAACCGGAAAATATCCAAATCCGGTGGGGTAAAAAAATTCTCCCATCCGGAAAATCGGGCCATCGATTTCGACGATTTCACCGATTTTTCCGAAAAAGAATCTAGTAAAAAATTGGAAAATTTCGCCGATTTCACCGATTTCCCCCGAAAAAATCCAGTAAAATTGGAGGACAACAGAATTCTTGACCAATAATAATATAGGACCATGGGAACCGACAGGAGTCGATCTCGGAGAGAGAAAAACATACAGAAACTACTGTGGTCGCATTACCAAACAGACTTCTTTGTTGCCTCCAAACACGAAGACAACCAAATCCTGCATGTGTATGCAAAAGCTGCATGTATACACAGCAGAGATGCCAGTGAGTTCTATATATAAAAAAAACCCGGAAAATATCCAAATCCTGTGGAAAAAGACTTTTCCCTTCCGGAAAATCGGGCCCTTGGTTTTCGCCGATTTCACCGATTTCCCCCGAAAAAATCCAGTGATATTGGAGGACAACAGAATCCTTGACCAATAATAATATAGGACGATGGGAATCGACAGGAGTCGATCTCGGAGAGAAGAACATACAGGAACTACTCGTGGTCGCGTTACCAAACAGATCACTTCTTCGTTCTACACTGGTAAATATCCAAATCCTGATCATACTCACTATTCATTTCTAACATGATCAGGACATAATACACTAGCAAAAAGGTGAAACCTGGAAATTACCGGAAAACTGACATTTCTGAATGCATTATACTGTACTTCTCTAGAACAACCACACCATGGTTTTATCATCCATCGATTCCCCATTGAAAATGTATGGGCCACAGTAAACCAATATGTATTATTCCTATATTGAAACTGGCTTACTCCTCGTATGTCAAAAATACAACTATTAATAAGATACAGAGTTGGTAGACGAGGCGCACAGCTTTAGCGACTGCTGGTAAAAAAAATTTTCCGCTGGGAAGTCGACACAGATCCCGCCAGATCACTGTATGAACACAGTAGAAAGAATTTTACACATATTAATAAGATACATCCCGATGCCGTAGGCAAAGGGGTGTGTCTGATCAAATCGATATTTGAAGGTATTTGAAGGTAAATAAGGATAGAGAAACCAGTCCCTGGTAAAGAAATTACAAAGTTACATAGCAAGGATAAAAAAGTTTATCTCACTCGATCTAGGCCTCGAGGAAGTAATTCTTTCCTTACCATGTAACTTTATCTTTTATTCACTGGTAACAAGTTTCCCTATATTACCACCAACACCGAGCAACACCAAACTGCAACAGAGTTTCGCCAATATAACCAGCCAGGAGCCAATCAGCAAATTAGACCCCAACCGATCGACGGCCAACCAAAACAAACCAAACGTTGATCTGTCGCCCTTCATCGCGCCGCGCCATCCATCACTCATAATTCACTCGTCACCAGAGTCGGGCCAGCGTCGGGCCAGCGTCGGGCGAGCTGCTCTCTGAGGACAAGCGGATAATGAGTCGCCCGCAGTGCCGCGTTTTTTGGGGAGGGTGGGAGGGAGGGTGGGAGGGTGTTTGCAGGGTGGGAGGGAGGGTGGGAGTGGGGGGGGGGGCAGTGCTGACGTTTGTTGATGCTTATTTGTGGCGCTGATCAGAACGCATGCGTGAGGGCTGACGCGGAGTGCCACCTGGTGATGGATGGTGTTTGAGCTGACCGTCGACGCTTCCGGCTTGTATTTACCCTCGTTGGCCCATCACCTCGGACGATCGGGGAACGATTGGCGCCGGCGCTGTACTGATGTCACCCCCGCTCCGCAGTCCAGCGTTGTCAGTCCGGCCCAGCCAAGCCCAGACTTGCCAAGCCAAGCTAAGCCAGCCCAGCCAGCCCATCCAATCTAGCCCAGCCAATCTAGCCCAGCCAGTCCGGCCCACCAAAGCCAAGCCAATCTAAGCCAAGCCAAGCCAAGTCAGGCCAGCCAGCCCAGCCCACCAAGTCTGGTCCAGTCATTCCGGCCAGGCTTAGACAGCTCACTCACCAAAGCCTAGTCAGCCCAGCCCAGCCAGTCCAGCTCAGACCAATCTGACCTAGTCAGCCCAGCCCAGCCAGTCCAGCTCAGACCAATCTGACCTAGTCAGCCCAGCCCAGCCAGTCCAGCTCAGACCAATCTGACCTAGTCAGCCCAGCCCAGCCAGTCCAGCTCAGACCAATCTGACCTAGTCAGCCCAGCCCAGCCAAGCCAAGTCAAACCCAACCAGCCCACACAGTCCCGCCCAGTCATTCTAGCCCAGCTCAGCCAGCCCACAAAGTCTGGCCCAGTCATCCCAGCCTAGCTCAGCCAGCAAGCCCACCCAGTACAGCCCAGTCAGCCCGGCCCGGCCTAGTCAGTCCAGCACAGCTCAGCCAGCCCACCTAGTCCAGCCCAGTCATAGTCCAGCCCAGCCTACCCAGGCCAGCTCAGCCAGCCCACTCACCACAGCCTAGTCAGTCCGGCCCAGACCAGCCCAGTCAGCCACACCCGGTCAGTCTAATCACCTCAGCCCAGCCCAGCCCAGCCCACTGACTCAGCCACTCAGTCCAGCCAACACAGCCCAGTGTGCCCGGCTCAACATATGTAGAGGTGGGAAAGCAGGCATTTACTGTTAGGCATCAGTCATGGTTAGTTCTTGTGGTTTCCAAGGTCTTCTGCCTTATACGGTCAGTAGCTATGAGTACAACCTTGACCTCCCCCCATTAATGTATATATCTAACTTTAAACTTGTACTTATCATAGAGTCACTTATTGGACCAAACGCTTCATTGTAAGTAAAACCCCATCGGTGATGCCATAAAAAAGGTATCTTAAGAACCTGGGGTCTGGAGTCTGATTTCCCTTGAGGGACTTCACTGCTTTTCAGCTAAAACCCTGCGGCAGGTGCTCTTTGGCTTGTAAATGAACTTTCCTACCGTGATTGGGGGAAATGCTAATGTGCGATTCTTCTATGATTTCCAAGAGATGCAGGAATGCACATGTAAGGGAGGAAACAAATAGACACTTACATTTTCTCCACATACATGTAGTTACATAAACTCTCATTATAAAGCTTTATGTTACTACTCTCGGTAAAAGAATGCAATTTTGTTTTCCCTAGATCAGATGTTTCAGCTACGTTACAACCTATTATCGAGTAATTCAGGCAAACGCACATGTTCATGTTGGCGTTTTGTCAAGTCGATTATAATATGAAGGAACTGCATCGAGATCAATATACATTAAGAAGATGTTATTAGTTTTGGTTGCGGAGTAATCTCGCAAGGAAAAGCCAGGTGAGCTTACATAGTAACCCAAAACGAATGACATATTTTTAGTGGCTCCGGATCAAGTGTGGTTCGGATTTTATCTCACCCTATCACTGACTTATTAACTAACGTTTGTAACAGCATCGCCCATTGAATATGTTTTTAGCAATACTCCATCGGCATTAAGTATGAGTTCCCAATGTTAAGTTTAATGGAAAAATGTCAGAGTTGAGGAAGGTATTGTATAATAAGTCGTAAACTATGTGAGAGTACCATCTGGGACCTGTTTCACTAGTTTCGTGACAAAAGTGTTAGACAGCCAGGAAAAGCGGCACCAACAGTGTAAGCAAGAACGGACAAAACGAAGTCTAATGTCTAATTCTTATGAAACAAGACATACCGTGTTTGGGGTCTGTCTTGTCCTATTGGCAGCTACTTGTATTTTCACGAAACTAGTCAACCCTAATCTGTCTGTATGGTGTCACAGACGCCATCTAGACATGTCACGAAACTAGTGAAACAGGTCCCTGGTATGAATAGCCTACAATACAAGCATAGGCGGTGTCTGTGCCATAGGGCAGACACCACATGTATCATCATTCAATAACCTATCAATAATTACCAAATAAATCACTTTCGCCTTTTTGAAACGGTCACCACCACAAAATCATTAGTAATCATTTCCCCCTGTCAGTGGGCAGTTTGATCTGAATACATCTATATTATCCGTCTATATTATCCAGGTGAAACTTTCCATCAGTGAGCCTGGACCCCATAGGCGGTCAATATGAGAGGTATTCAGTGAAGTTGGCTATATGCACAGAGAACCAGTGTGCACTGTGCCCGCTAGTGTTGTGTGGGGTGGGCGTGAAGGTGATACAAAGGGGCGTGTTGGTGGCTGTGGAGATACAGCGATCACCCATTACCCACCATACACCGCGCCTGGCTTTCCGTATTGACCGCGTGGCAGACGGAGGCCAACTTCCGGTTTCATATCGCCCTTGGGATATACACACCTTGTCATAGACTGATTGAGCGTTCACCGCACTAAACCACCCTCATGCGTTTATCTCACCTCATGCGTTTATGTTCCCCGATTGACTTGGGAACATTGGGAACTCGTATCCAACGCCCATGGAGTATTTAGATGAAATACTCAATTGGGGATTATGTCACTAAAGTCAGCCAATTAGTCAATGTGAGGGGTAAGATAAATTCAGAAACCTATTCAAGTTTTCGGTCAGAGCTCGATCCGGCTTCATGAATTACTACGTGATTCAAACTCGATGGGATACGAGCTCTGACCCTAAACTTTCAAAGATTTCCTCTACAGTACTCAATGAAGAAATTCAAACTCTTTATGTGAGTATCTCAACATTACTTTATCATACAACTGCGCACATCGTTCTTATGACCTCAGATGACCTCCAATATCATAAAAAAAAATCGTGTACGGCCCAATATACTGTATGCTGTTATAAACAACAGGTTCGCGTGCCCAACTTGGACTTCGAATGGCGATTGAATCTAATTTGCCATGAATTTAAAACAGGTATATATGATAAAGGGACATTCACTGATCAATATTTATATAGAACGACCTGACCATGCTGTACAATTCACAGAACGAGATGGTAATTTACAGTTTGTACGGACCGAGGCGTTTACGCCAAGTTCTGTACAAACTGTGAATTACCATCGAGTTCTGTGAATTGTACAGCATGGTTGGACGTTATATATTTACTGTATACCCAAAATTTTTAAAAATCATTAATTTCATTTAGCTTAACAACCAATATCTTAATAGAACTATATGGCAAGGTGGTCCGTATTTTAGTGTACGGACCAGCGGTCCATACAGTATTTTTACGTTATATGGCGAAACGGTGCATATTTACAGTATATACGGCATGGGTATATAGTAAATGAGAATATGAATTACTCATGAATAACATAATTCTTACATATATGCCTACATATTGACAGAAAGACCGTTGTATTCATTGATATATCAAAACCAAGTTAGAGCCTGCTAGTTATTCCTGACAAAAAACATCCCCAAGTTAACATGGCATTTCACCAGTACTGAAAGGACACGGATAAACCATCAGTAGTTATGATACACGCCCCACATCTGACCACATTCATCGTAGAGTGACTTCATGAAAGATCTGTGCAACCTTCACCTGACCCCTGGGCATGTAACCACTGTATCTCGGGGCTACATTCAAAGTTCACCTCTAAGTATTCCAGACACGTGAGGACGCAGACGTATGGGTGGTGGTAGCAGCTCTGATCTCCACCCTGTATGTGGTGGTGTGATATAAAAACCCAGCAACTTTTATCTCAGCAGGACCCAGCCTCGTGCCCCCACTACTTAGTCGCGAAATAAACGATTCGGTGTGGCGCCTAAGAAAATGGCGGCACGTTGCTATGGTGACCGGGCTCATTATGGTGTCGGTGGCGACAGGCGCCGCCCGTGGGGACCTGGGTGGTCGGCGGCGGCCTGGCAGGTGGGCTTTTGATCCCACAGACGCCCCACAGGTGGGCCCTGATCCCGGAGACGCCAGGTGGACGCCGCTCGGTCACGTGGGATCGGTTGTCATGGTAACGCGAGATGCCGGAAGGGCCGCTGGTATCTGTGGAGCATTCTGGGATCGGCGGTTCTGATACTCGAGCCTTGGTAAGATTTCACCCACTAGAGGTCTCTGCTGAGAGGGCTTCACTCTCCAGGCTAAGATCGGGTGCTGTGTGATGGATGTTGACCCGTAGAGGAAACCTGCGCTGGGAGAGTGTGGATCCGGCTCTGTGTGGGTGGAGATAGGGGCAGACCTGACTGTCATACTCTGAAGGTCAAGTTACCACCTCGATCCCGGTCTCGTCCCAGGGGCGGGCGGCAAAGGTCGCTCGGGGTCAGAGGAGGTCAAGTTCAAGGTCAGACCAAAGGGCGTCATAATCATCAAGGTACGAGGCATGCCGGGAGCTCTCTGGGGAGGCCTGGTCCAGGCCCGGGCGATAATACAGGATACCAGCTCCGTTCTCGATTGGGTTAATGTAAATGTCGTCTGCTTGGAGTCCCTTCATCTTACTTCCGGTTCCGGTTGAAACTAGTTTTTGTTGTTGTTATTTTTTAATTTAGACTTTCTAAAGTTTTCCCCTCTCGTTTTCTTTTACCCTTTTGAAACCTTTGGATGTTTTTTTTGTTCTGAATAGACGCTTCCCGCCTTTTACATTGGACACCGCAATGAGAGTGGTTGAGAGGCGGGAAGACGCGGGGATTCTCTCTGGCAGACGACATTTATCCCGTGGAATTGTGGTAATCTCACTCCGGGCGACGGGAAGGAAGAAGGCGGGCAGCGGCAGGCAGTGAGTGGAAGGCGGAAGGCAGGGAGAGCAGGACGGTGGGTGGAGAGTGTATAGTAGACATGCGATGGGTGGATATATTTTTAAAGCAATTTTTATCAAGGGAATATTGTGTGTACACAATCACCGAATTCGGCTCCACAATCGTTCTTCCACTCGGGCCCTAGCCTCCTACTCCTCATTCTAATGGTGGGTGTTAAACCGAATGGGCAGTGGGTACCATTTTTGTGTTTGGTATGGCCCGACCAGGGTTTGAAGCCTGATCTCCCATGCTCGAGGCAAACACCCCTACCACTTGGCCACCGAGAATGATCTGGTGTTTTGCTTGGCAAAATGGTAACCTCCAATACACAATAGCTATGTGCCCTATACTCGTGGAGATCAGGTTGAAGGCGGCGGGTGAAGGGCAGGTGGGCAGGTGGGCGGGGGTTTCCGAGGGAGGCCTTGAGGGGGACTGTCTGAGGTGTCTGTGTGGCCGGCCGCTAGATGGCATGCCGGTCACGCCGTGTAGATATCAGTCCCCACGACGGCCGCGCTACCTCCCGGCGACGCCTTCATTACTCCGAGCAGCTCCGAGCAGCTCCGAGCAGTTCCGAGCAGCTCCGAGCAGAACCGGAGCAACTGGCACGCGGTGGGTGGTGTATTGCGGTGGTCCAATGTATATAAGAGCCCTGCACTGAGTCAACTCCAACACATAACCAACGGGGCGTATACCGCGGCAATGGCTCGTTTTTATCTACTGAATTAGAGAGCAGGTGGTAGTGGTGCTCCCAGCTTCAAAGCGAGCCAATGCAGCATCCACCTCCGGTGTTGTCACCCCTGGAGATCCAGCGCACACATCCATCTACACCTCACACCTCTAACTCCACACTTCTCACCCCACACCTTATACCTCTCACCCCACTCCTCTCACGTCTCACCCCACACCTCACACCTCTCACAAACATCTCTCACTTCTAACCCCAAATCTCTCACCTCTTACCCACACCTCTAACCCATCACTCTACGCAACCTGACTTAAAGTGGAATTCACACGGTGGGATTCATGTACCTCACAGGCTTCAAAATCTCATGGAGTATTGTAAAATAACACTAAAGTCCTAAACTTTAGCAAATCACTCAATGATAGGGTGACATAAAATCCGAACAGCATTTGATACGTTGCCGCTGAAAATAAGATATTCATTCTGGTTTGCTTTGTCATTTCACTTGGCTTTGCCTTGTGAGATTACTCCACAATCTTATGACAAATTTTCGGGCCAAATATCTCAGGTAGATGTATCTCTCAGTTGGTCACGGCTTTAACAGTTGTGGCAGACACAAGTGGTAAGCCCAGGCAGCACGAAAGATCAGCTGGGAGAATGTCCGGGTGAGGATGCTGTCTGCTTCACAGTGAGCTGCTCTTAGAGTGGGTGTGAGTGACACCCTACATCATGTACTTCTCACCTAACTCCCCCTCACCCCTGTACCCTACCCGTACCCCCCCTGAGCTATGCTACCAATGATAAGCATCTGTACCCCGCCCTTGAGGGTGTGACTCGCACCCAACACCTAATTCATTATACCCCGGCCAGAGTACCTACCCCCTGTCCTCCCCCTTTCATATGTCACGAGTGCAGGTGATCTACTACCATCACATACCCTCACCTTTCCCATTTGTAATACTGTTAAGATGAAGCAAGCAAAATATCCAGGAATTCCCCAAACCAGAGCTCCGCTATACAGCAATGTAAGGAATCTTTGATGTTTCCCAAGGCGTGCTTTGGGTTGGGATTCTCCTGTAAGTAAAAGAGTCTGGAGTTTAAACAATATACAAGATGGTACTCACGAGCAGTGACATGGTTACATTCCCTGTCTGCAGTCTCGAATGGAAAGCTTACCTGAAAGAAATGAAGAAAACATGTGTGTATAAGTAAACCTGAATGTACTTGGTGACCCTAGGACTAGGTACAACATCAACCATACATCACATTACACAGACAATCAAGGATCACAAATGAGCAATTGGGAAATAATCATTCTCGTTAACCTCTTTCGATCTAGAGGGAGAGAATTTGACTGACCTTGATGACACTGTGCTAACGTGATTCCCTGTATACTGAGGGTGCACTATCTCAATATGAGTATTACTAGGAGAATACTGTCATAGGCTTTGTGAACGTTGTATGGTACTTGGTTCTCATCCCGATCGTACGTCCCGAGATCGTAGAGCGAGGGAGGTAGGACCGGGACGTGGAGGGACATCAAAGGCGTTACTTTCTCGCACGGGTTTATGATAATGTAAGAAACTTCACAACAAGAATCTGAACTCATTTGTACTAAGATATTATGAAAATACAATATGCATTATTTGGGGGGAAATAGCATGACATGTATATAGATTTACGATACAAATCGGAAAGACAAAGATCGTAGGTCAACTACGCGCCGTCTATTTCTTGATATTAATCTGTAATCCGATACAAAATTATGGAATATTTTATATTTTCATTGACCAAAATCACCTGAATTGACATGTGCCAAAATGTATCTAGTGGAGAGAAACTGATCCTGGGTAAAAGAATATCAAAGTTACAAGATGTTGTATCCCTACATTCAAATGTCATAAATTCCCACGTTGAAATGCCTCCCATCTCCATATTCAAATGTCGCCCATCTCTATTTTCTATGTTCCCATCCCTACATCAAAATATCGTACTGCCCTACATTTATATGCCATCCATCCTTATATGGAAATGTCGTTCATCCCTACATTCAAATGTTGTTCATCTCTACATTCAAATGTCGCCCGCCCTTGTGTTCAAATATCATCCCTACATTGTGGCCCATCCCTAAGTACAAATATCATACTTCCCTATGTTAAGATATCACTCATCCCTACCTTTAGATGTACACAGAGAGACAAGTCGGTGCCGGCTTTTGTCCTAAGGCGAGGAGATAATCTCCTGATCCGCCCGGATCCTCCACGCTTTATCAGCGCGGCCCATCCGCCGCCAGCCGGGGCCCCCGCCGCCAGCCCCCGCGGGGACCCGGCCCCCGACCAACATGAAAAGAAGGTCTACCCTATCCCCACCCTAGACGGTGCCCTTATGGGAACATATTGTACGAAAATAGATTTTTAGGGGGATTTTAACTGGAACTATAATCAGAAGATCAGCTGATTTACCAGGGAAAAGACTTCGCTTTTGTTTTGATTTATATCAATTTTTTTTTTTTTTTTTTTAATGTCAGTTTGATGAAAGGTGAATCAATCCATCAATCGCTAAGTCAATAGAAATAGAATTGTTCTATCAATCAGAAAGATGAAAGGAATAAGAAATGAACTTGTACGACCAGATATTTATGAGATAATAAAACGTGATAGGTCCATGTGATCCATGAGATACAAATACTCTCTTTGTGGAGTTTTGTCTTTGTATCATTTTATGAATATTTGTACATATGTTAATATATGATAAATGTTATAACATCAGTAATGGTAGGCTCGAAATAATGAGATGTAGTTGTGGTTTGTTCAAGAAATAAAGTATATATAAAGAAGGAAAAACAAATTGATTTCTAGAGGGAACTAACGCTGCGGTAGGCATTATGAAGTTTAGTTTTGAAGTGGTGTTCTGTAGGTTTTGGCTCAGTTGATCACTGAGTGTAAGTACTCCTGCAATTGGGTAAAGGTATATATGGAAAATCAACTTCCTACAAGGTCTACATTTGATTATCCTGTTACTTCAAACATTACATATTGACCCATCAATGGATAATGTCATAATCGATATCTAAAATACACGTCAAGTGCATCTGGTATAACGTCACCCTACCTTAATGTCACCGTAGGAATTTACGACACTGACATTGACGTCACTAATATTTACGACAATACATTTACGACACCGAAGGCGTCGTTATCGTCTCCACTCCGGTTTCCGGCAAAACGGAAGTGGCGAAACCATGCTGGTTCCTGGTGTGGTTCCTGGGTCTCCGACGTTGACACGGAGGGTGACCAGCAGCAGTGGGACGCTGACAGCTCCAAGCGGAGGCTTTGTCTGCGGATTATTAATCAGCAGCGAGCAGGCGTTGCAGCCGGACACTCTTTTTGTCTATTTCTGCTCATCAATCAGGGATTAAATAGAGGTTAATGGCCGTGGCCGCGTGGAGCGCTGCAGGGCATGGAAGCAACGCTAGGCTCGGCGTCTAAATCTCTGATTAATTAACTACGGGCTTTGCTAGCTTAAATTTAGGAGCGACGCTCTTGTGTTTTAGCGGACAAGCGGTGGGCGGTGATAGTGGGGATGAAATGCAGCTGGACTAACGTACAGAACCGATACCCTGGAAGGATTCTCGAGATTCAATGAGAGAAATTTGAGATCATCTGTGCAATTTTCATCTTGAAGAAATACATGTACATGTATACCTCTGAGTCCTATACGAAGGATATGCAATATTTGCTTATTACTATTATTATGAATTTTACGGTAGGACTACTTTGTATATGATTCCTGGAGAAAGAATTCTTGAAATATAAAGAAGAGGGTTCTACTGGGTAAGCTAGTATGATGATACAAATTTATTGCACGAGTTGTCATACATGTGCCATAATATGGCAGGCAATGGGCGAGACCTCCACGAAAAAGACGTTAACTTTCGGGGAAGACATTTTATCAATTTCTCGTTTCAAATATTTGATGACTATATGCAAAACCTAAATGTGAATTATATTGTGAATCTTAAATCTTCAAACATGAAGATTGAGTTTGTAACGTGACGTCAAATTTGATCATTTTCAATCTTAAAATATTTGATTACTATATGCAACAAATAAATGCGAATTATAAAGTGAATATCAATTTGGATGGATTTTACAGGTGAATAATCCAACAATGAATAATCCACATTTGGCTACATGTGTGTTATCCATTGGAGAACAATATGTAAGCTGATTCAAGAAAATGTAAACTTGTTATTACACTTATAATGTCTGTTACAATAAGCCTCACCGTTCCTCTGCCCCCCTTTCCTATGTTGTAACTTCATTTAGTTGCTAGATTTCTGTTTTCTGCCCTCAATTACATTCTCCAATCCTTAATAAGTATTCTATACAGATGTTAAGCTATATTCATATATTGTGAATATCAAATCATTCAAACATAAGCTTGAGTATGTAAGGAGACTGATGCCTCACGGCCTTATTTCGCAGGGTCCCAGATTTAGCATGACACCGGGCTGCAGGTGTGGGAGCCCCCTCCCCCGCCTCACCCCCCTCCCCCGCCTCACCCCCCCTCCCCCGCCTCACCCCCCTCCCCCGCCTCACCCCCCTCCCCCGCCTCACCCCCCTCCCCCGCCTCACCCCCACCGCCCGCCACCATCTCCAGTCTCCCCACGTCCCTGGCAGTGACGGATGGCGTCGTAGTTGGGCCCCGTGTCGGCAGATGTCGCCTCGGTTCCAGAACACTTCACAACGAGGCTGTACACGGTCACGCCTCATTGCGCAGACGCGGGCCCCTACAGAACGCCCGGTATCGCCACTTCCGGTGCTGGTACCTGACTGCACTGTGTGTTTAATTCAGTCGTGATTTCTGATAGAGAGGATGGTGGGGTTTTTTTTATATGATGGATTGCTTCTTCAATCAATGTTTTTATTTACGAGATCGATCCCTGCAATTGTTATAATGTAGTGTTTTAGAGTCGAAGGGGAATAAAAAGATATCCATCTGTTTTAGATATTCTTTTAAATGGAGTCTTAAGTAAGTAAAATCTATGTTAATAATTGAAACCTGTAGAACCCTAATTTTTGTACATGGTAACGCGTTGGTCTGCGGATCGGGGGATATGTAGGTTGAGGCTCAGTGGTGCCGCTGTGTTTCCTGCATATCTGTCATCTTCAGCTAATATGTTTTATCTTGCCGCGAAACGACCCTGGCCTTTGCTACGTGTAAAACCCAACCAACCTGATATCTGTAGCCTAAGCTGGGACAAGCATGTCATTCTCACGTGTTTACGTTATAGGCATGATGGGAAGCTTGGGTCGGATGTTGCTGCAATTATGTTTATGGTAACGACAGGAAGGCAAAGCTAATGATTACAAACTACAGAAAAGTACACACAGGATTTCCTCAAACACAGCACAGAACTGTTCATTGGACATGACTCTCACGCTCTATACATGTTATATACCTTCCTCACTCTGTCTCTACCTTTATGACTCAGTATCTGTCTCTGTCTTTCTCTGTATCTCTTCTCTCTGTCTCTCTCTACGTCATTACCTGTCTCTGTTTGTCACTGTCCAGCCCTCTCTCCATCTCTCATTCTCTCTCTATCGCTCTTTGTCTCTATCCTTATCTCGATGTCTCTCCGCTCCTCCTCCTTCTTTCTAAGCCTTCATATCTCTCTCTTCTGTGTTGTCCTCTCAGTCTCTCCCTATATGTCTTTCCCTTTATCTGTATACCCTTCTCTCTGTCCCTCCCTCTCTCTCTGTCCCTCCCTCTCTGTCTCTCTCTCATTTTCTCTGTCTCTCTGGCCCACCTCGTTATGTCCCTCAATTTCAGTCTCTCTCTCTCTCTCTCTCTCAGTCTCTTTCTCACTCTCTCTCTCTCGCTCAGCCCCTCTCTCACTTTCCTGTTCTATCTCTCCAACCCCCTCTCTGTCTCTTTTCCTCTCTCTCTGTCTCTGTCTCTCTCTCTCTCTCTCTCCCTCTATCTCTGCCTTCCCCTCACAATGTTATTGACCCACAGGAGATTCCACCACATGCTACTGCAGTTATATAGAGAGGACTGCATGTATGCAGTGTGTTGGGTGGGGATGGGGTGGGAGCGGGGTGGATATAGTGGGGCTAGAACCAGACACGCCGGGCATGCATGTGTAGGGCGAATAAAGACGGCCGGGGGCCAGGAGACACCTGGGTGCAGGGGACCCCTCCCACTGGCTCCCCGTCGGGTTCTCCGGCGCCACCCTCCGTTTACGAGCGGTGTTTGCTTATGATACGGCCAGATATCATGCATCCTGCCGGGCCGGGCTCGCGTGCCGGGGCCCCCTGCTTCTACCGGGGTGATTAGATTGTGTGTGGATCCGCTTAGATCCATTGTAGGCGACAGAGATATGCTGATAGCTGCCATGGGGGACTGAGGGGCCAATGCTTGGTGCCGGTGACAGGTGGTTTGTTTTCCCCCACAGAGAAGTGTGTGTTTAGGAAAACTGTCGGAGGCAGGAGACTTAACGCTAAGGTAGGGATGTGGATTTTTGTCCAGCCGCAATAATTCAAGGGTATTCTTTCACCATCTGATTTAGCACGATTACTCGGTATCTATCATCGAAATGTTAACTAATTTATGCATGATCAATTTATCAGAAAAAACCACTTATATATCTAGTTTGACAGAGTTTAAAATTATAAACCACATTCTAAGCGTCCAAAATTATACACACTCAATCACAATGGTAGAGGGCTAAGGTTGTCGGATATTCTATATCACTTTGCAATAGTAACATACACAACATTATAGGGGGAAATCCTGCTCAGAACAATGAAATATACTTGGAATGTTGCAGCTAATAACATATGCATTTTGTTTTTAAATGTGTAGTTTTTATTGACTATAATATTCACCCTATACAGGGAGAGACTCAATATTAATGGTCCTCTAACATCTAATAATGATAATGAAATATGTTTCAACTCAATTCCATTGTGATCAGAGGATGTGCAGCTTACTATAAGCACAATTCATAAAAGGACTGTTTCGAATGCATTACATTATGTTTGTTATTATCCCGGGGCCCGTTGAATAATCTAGGCTCGTACATGAATACCGTCTTCTGTACCTGCAAGGATTATCGTTTAATAATATTCAAGTTCATTCATTAAGACAGTCTTGGCCGTCCATAAGTGTTGAATAAAGTTGACCCACATCGTCCCTGTGTCTCCTTGGCATACAGAAAAGGGTCTTCATGTACAAGCCTAGATTATCAAACGGGCCCCTGGTTACAATTCCTTGCTTCATATACTACTTCCATCCCCTGTATCACTTCTCTGTGGGACCTTCAACAGAGTTCGCACGCAAATCTTCTGAAAGATTAGACAAAATAAATCCAACTCCCTTCCTATCTAATAAGCACTAGATTAAAGAAGAAACATTTGCAAATTGTCCTACATATTTTTAACCCCGCCCATCCACCCCCTCAGCATTGTTGCCTTTCGTACTTTTGGTTCTTGCTCTGCTCATAGTCGCATTGATCTTTCATGGTTAGTTTGTACCAGTTCTAACTCATCTATCTATAATAAAAAAAGATTAACATTGATGGTCAATTAGATTGCAAAAGATTTTTAATATCCTTAAATGGATTAATAGGATAGCTCGGGGTGAAAATGATAGATATATGTTGCAGAGCTTAGCAAAGTTATCGAAATCACGCCAAGTTCTCTTAAGAATATCTCATCTAGGTTCCCGTTGATAGCTAATTTTCTTTTATTTCCGCTACGTTCTCTTCGCTTCCGTTCACATAGAGCGACGGATTGACAGCACAGGTTGGCAGCGGCCACTGACAGTGACCGTTGACAGTTGACAGGCTCTCGTACTAATCAGGTGCCAGTTGGACGTACCCAACCCATCAAAGATTCAAAGGGCTCTCAGACACTGCGACACCGCCGCGTCCTTTGTCACCGGAAGCCGCCATTGTGAGAACGAGGCTCACTTCCGGCGACACCCTCGTACACGCATGCGCAGTACCCAACGTGGAGCAGACGACAATTAGAAGAGAATCAGCATTCATAATGCGCGCCTATTATAGTGGTGGGATTAAGTTCTTTCTGTGCAGACACGGGGGCTAACTTAGTTACACAGTGCAGCTGCACAGGTCTGGGGGCTGGGACCAGATCGTTACGAACACATCAAAAACGTAACGAGTGAAATTATAGGTTGTACTCATCAGCGGAATGAAGCCTCGCTCCTGTTTCATCAAACCCATTTCATGGAAAATCGGCTAGATTTGTTTCGTTATTCAATATCTTCCGAACAAATATGATAAATTATATATTCACGGAATTTGTTTTAAGAACAGTGTTTATTAACATATTTCTGAATCAGGAAGATGGGGTAGGCCTATGCCTGTGTTTATGTGAAGTTTTTTAAAAATTATTAATCAGTTCATTACTGTTATTTAAACAGATCTTCCAATGAATACATTCTGAATAGCATGTTCATATCCTAGGGTATTGTCACAACATAAGTTATGAATATCATGCTTCATGTCCAAAATAACACCCCAATGTAACTTATCCTAATATTACGCAAGGATATCCATTGGCAAATATAAGAATATCGATGGAATAATGCTGAAAAAGTGCAAAGAACAACCAACTTTTTTCTCCGGATTAAACCATGAAAGTAAACACCACAAGAGGCGACTGCCTAAAGTCAGTCTATAAATGATCCTCACTCTCCAAAGATAAACGTAAAGTATACTGCTCACACAATCCTCGACGAGGTGGGAGACAGACAATTGAACTTTATGAACCCCGGCTTGGAGAGTGATGAACGTGACTGCGCATGTCTTATTGGTGTCAATGCCCCACCTGGCGGGGCGAGAAGGAACTAGTGGATGGGTCTGCGGATGGGACGGTAAGTAGCCCCTGCTTTATGGGGTAGGTGAGTGTGAGTGTGGGTGTGGGGGTGTGGGGGTTGGGGGAAGGTGCCTGAGGATGTGTATGATTCATCCACACCCGTTGGGTTCACACCTAGACAAACACCGCTTCCTAATAAACCACCTTAATTAGATAGGAGAGACTGATTAGTTTTTAGATGAGGACATAATCACCGAGGGACTTGTCATTTTCGGCTGAGGTGGGGAGGGGAACTAGGGTAGGGATGTCATTCTGGGAGATATTTAGTGGAAACGGCCCTAGGTGATAGTCAATTTGGGTTTATGCACCAAGGCCTGTGCATGTAGTGATCTTCGCGAGGCGGTAGCGGAACGAAGACAGTAGAAGCATGGGTCGAGTTGCTTAAATCCAAATTGATTGTCACAGAGGGTCGTAAAGATTTTATCCTTCCCCATATTTATGATTTTGGACCGAATAGCTGCACAAAAGTTTTTTTTTATTAGGGTAGGATAAATAACTTGGCACCTACAATGACTGTTCCCCAGTATTGCCACAGTCCCACTGGTGTAGAATTTCGTCTTCCTTACGATAATAAAAAATACCTCGGCCCTACATAAAAATATGTGTCTTGACTTATTACCATGTTGATTTACATATATTATTAAAACGTCGAGAAAGGTTTAAGATTTAGAAAAACTGATTTTGACACCACGTTTTCACCAAGTTTCTCTTCGTGTTCTATTACGTATTACAACTTACGTTTACCTTACTCATTTTTACGTTACTTAAAACGTAAACAAAAAATGGCGTTTAATTAAAAGTCGAATTTTACGCCGGTGTGACTGGAGCCTAAGTTGGAGCCTCACCAAAAAGTGAGGTTCAGACTGAAAGCTCCCGCTTAGATACCACAAACTTCCCCACCAATGAATTTGTTTGCGACCCTAGCACCAATACATCTGATGGAATAATCTATACGTATGTCTGGCTGCTATCGAGTGGTCCCAGGGAACCAATTGCACTCCCGAAATCAAGACGCTCAGTGGAATATTTTCGCGCCAAAACAAGCAGACGATATCGACTGTGCGGCGTCCATGGCGCGTCTATGGCGGGAACGTGGTCCGTGTCAATACCTGCGATTGTTTTCAGGCTGGCATTGATTTACAGCAGAGTCTACTACAATTACACCACCGCCGACTACAGCTCCCACTCATCGAGCAACTTGTAGACGACGCTTTGATGATCCAGACAGGATTTATAGCTTTATAGGTCATCGGGTGCTCGAGTGTGAGCTGCTCAGAATTGCTCTTGAGAGGCAGAGTCGGATGATCCACAGGTGATTTACTATACCGCGGGTGGCTCCAGTCTGCGTCTGGGGACACCTTTAGGGACACCTCTAAGGAGGAGAAATAGATGTTAATCGATGGTTTCTTTTTACGGGCGGCCGTAAAACACGAGAGGTTGACGCGTAGTAATACAGGAGACATAGAGAGTGTATTACGTCGTCAACCTCGAGTGGTTTACAGAGCCGACCGTCCCAAAACCATCGATTGCTGCATTTTTTTCCCCATGGTAATAATTTCTATTCCTAGAAATTCGATAATGGGTTTGGGATAGCCGTAAACCATTGGTGTGGCCATATTTACGTCCACTAATAAATAATGAGTAGTGGTATGTATGTATTTATATACATGTACATAAAACATGTGTTACTCTGAAATTATCAAATAGCATTGGGATACATTTTAGTAGCCCCACTGGATACATGAAATACAATATAGTCGTAGCATGTTTTCATCTCTATACTTGAACGGCCACTAAGTTAGTATGCGTATGGGGCAGATAGTTATTGTGTTATGGAGGCGGCCATCTTCACGAACTACACTTGAACAATTTGCTGGCGGATGACGGTTAGTGTTTGGTAATGATGAATCTAGAAAGGGCGGTAAAACAGCTCAGTCAATAGTATACTGACCGTGCTGCTGTGCTTCCTGCTTATCTGTCATTCACCTCTCATAGATTCGACCTCACCATCTCCTTGACACCAACTTGACTGTTGCTATAGCCTTAACAGCCATTAACCAAAGAATCTTTAAAAAAATGTGTTTTCCGCATATTTCCCATTGAATCAAACATAACAAGGTCTTCTGAATAGTGAAATGGGTTTTCCCTGCAATGGTGCATGTTAGGATCACTAAATAAATACGCATGGCTGTTTACATGACCATGAATTAAATGTGTGTTGATAAAACTTAATTTAAACACACTGAACGCGTTTCCCACCACGAGAGGTGCCTGGGGATATGTTAGAGTCCACTCACAGCCCTGCCCCTAAACCTCATTGCCCTCAGGCTCTCTGAGATCCAGGATAAGTCTCCAGACGCCTAAATAGGCCTCGCGCGCCTATCTTAGGCCAGGGCTAGGCGCGCAGCCTGCTAAAACAAACACCAGCCTCGCGCCATTACCCGCGCTGCTTCCCGCCCGCGCCGCGGGGTGGCGCTCGGGTCACAGGATCAAAGGCTGGCACTAGGGGGCGCGACGAGCGGCAGACGCCAGGGGCATGCTGGGTAATTTGGGGCAGGCTGGGAAGTGACCGAGGATCAGGGGATGGGTCAGAGTGGGAGGGGACGACGGGTTACCATCACCGGGAACGGGTATGGGAAGTTTGGCCGCTCCACTGGACGGGAGTTGTGTTTGGAGAGTGAAGATGCGTGGGACTTAAGTGTGGGAAGTTGTGTAAGTAAATGTATATTTCTACTCCAGAGACAGAGAGAGAGACGGAAAGAGACAGAGAACGTGAGAAAGAGAGACAGATAGACAGAGAGAGGGACAGAGAAAGAGACAAAGAGAGACAGACAGATATTCAGAGAGAGAGACAGACAGACAGACAGAGAAAGGAACAAAGGGAAACAGACAGATAGAGACAGAGAAAGAGACAAATAGAGACTGACAGATATTCAGAGAGAGAAAGAGAGGCAAAAAGACAAATAGAGACCGACAGGTAGACAGAGATAGACAGAAAAAGAAACAGAGGGAGACAGGCAGGTAGTAACAAATCAATAACAAATTTAAATTAGACAGACAGACAAACAGAGAGGCAGACATGGGGACAGAAATATGTAGACAGGCGAACAGACCGAGAAAGGGCAGGAGAGAGAGAGAGAGAGAGAGAGAGAGAGAGAGAGAGATAATAGAGAGAGAAAGAGTGAGAGTCTGAGTTCATTTGTACTAAATCTGTATGTATAAATTGAAGGTTACCCACTTATGAATGTAATGCTTGGTTGGGTGTGGTCTAGTATGATGGGAAGGCTATAGGTGCTCGATAGACAGCTCCTGCTTAATGTGATTATGAAGAAAGTAAACTACACATATGATGATTATACTGCAGATTCTATAGGGCACGATCTCGTCAATTGTTTTAAATGAAGTATTTCTCTGTACTTTAAAGCTTTGTACTCACATTTCTCAAACTTTCTACTATTATTCTGGAACCTGATTGGGAAATCCATCGAACACCAAAGGAAAAGGAAGAGGCCTGCAACGGGTATATCTCTCACAGGCGGGGAAAATCTAACCGCCCCCCTCCCACTTTCCCACAGGCAACCTTCCCTCTGAGATTGTAGCTCCATAAACCACACAGATCCGGGTGGGGTGGGAATAAAAACCCTCTCTGCTTACGTTTTACCCTGGATCAAAGCCACTACAAACCACAGAGGGCGCCACTGCAGTTCACCCTGGTATTTTCATTAGTACTTCATCAAAGCACTAGGGGGCGCCACCGGCCGACACGGGTGAAACTCTGGGAGCGGGCGTTCGTGTGGCGTTCGTGAGAGAACAAAGCGTCCGTGCCGAGACGCCCGAGGAGTAGGAGCGGGGTGCTGCCCATCATCGGCCGACCCCTGGTCTCTCGTGAAATGTGCTGGGTGAAGTCCACAGCCAATGGTTTTAAGTAGCGAAAGGAATCTAAGGATGCGATTGGGGACCGCCTTTAATATAGAAACTATAGTGAAGACGATGAATTGGATCCGTTAGACAGTTCTTGATATAGACGGGCAATATTGCTTAAGAGTTGCTAGGTAAATAATTTTTCGACTATGATTATGTTTGATATAACAAATCATGTATTTTTGTTTTCTGCATTATCATTAATCATATTCTTCTTATTCTTGTTCTTCTTATTGTTATCATTATTATCATATCACCATGATCACCAGTACTATTATCATTGCTATTGTTATTATCATTATAACTATTATTATTATTGATAAGGCATGCATGTTTCTAGGAATAAATATCGGTTGTTGTTATATATATTGTTGCTAGAATAATCTGAAAATAATCAATACATATGAACATTGTTTAAGTTGCAGTATGTATATGGGTCCATATATACTTATGATTGGATCATTTATATTTGAGAACACATTGAGGGAGTAACACCATCGTCGTCAGTTTACTGTGAATCAGTGAGTGATCTGGCCTCATGAGCAACAGCTGTGCTATTCATTGTCACTTTATCTTATCCGTGTTAAGTTGGAAACAGACATAGAGTAGACATACCACCATCTCAAGTATGATGTGCTATAATTCATTTGTTGCCAGTGGCCTCTTCACTGCGTTATCTATACACATGTGTTATGTGGGAATAGGAATATGGTGCACAATCTCGGAGAAAGTTGACATAACTCAAACAAATGCACCACCTGCCTTTAAGCAAACCACCACACCAGCAAGAATCAGTGACATTTCCACCTGGCAAGGAAAAAACCTACCGGTTTAGTTTGTTTGTCCTTACCATTGACGGCTCCGGATATTCAAAACAGGGAATAATTGGCTGGACTTGAGGTATTTTGACACCTACCTCTTCAGGTGTGGCTCCAGGTGAAAGGGCTGCTGCCGACACAATGAGGAGCGGGGCATGTGGGCGGAGGTGTTGGGGCTCAGGAGGGGGCTATCCGCACCACAAGTGGATCAACGTGACAACACACACACCCTTATGTTTACACAGTCGTTTTTCAATCCAACGATCTCTTTTTGATGCCCTCTTTACTTTCCCTCTCTCTAAGTCTCTGTCTCTGTCTCTGTCTGTGTGTATGTCTCCCTGTCTGTCTGTCTGTCTCTCTGTCTGCCTGCCTCTCTCTATCTCTGTCTCCTCACCTCTGTCTCTCCTTACCTCTGTCTGTATGCATCTCCTTCCGTCTCTTTCTCTTTATCTCTCTCTCTCTCTCCTCTCTCGCTCTCCCTCCTCTCTTTCTTCCTGTTTTTTCTGTCTCTCGTCCTCCCTTTCTTCTCCTCCACTCTCTCTCTCTCTATCTGTCTCCCTGTCTATTTCTCGCTCTCTCTCGCTCTCTCTCGCTCTCTCTCTCTCTCTCTGTCTCTGTCACTGTCTCTCTCTCTATCTCTGTCTCTCTCTCTGTCTGTCTGTCTGTCTGTCTCTCTCTCTCTCTCGCTCTCTCTCTCTGTCACTGTCTCTCTCTCTCTATCTCTGTCTCTCTCTCTCTATCTGTCTATCTGTCTGTCTCTCTGTCTCTCTCTCTCTCTTCCCATTTCTCTCCAGAAACAGATCCACAAAGGGCAATCCAATATCCCCACCAGTTGGAAGTTCTGCTTGAGCTCCGGGCCGAGTTCCAGTGAATGAAGAGTGTAAGAAGTCCGGCTTTCATCTGTTCGCACCGAGTAGATTCCCTACCTTTTTTTCGCTCGTCTGGAATCTTTAAATCCTGGCCAAGTACTCAGAGAGGGTGTCGGACAATATAGGACCAGACATACAAATCTCCTGTCGCGGAACTTAGTATCCTAAGCACCAATGACGGCCACCGCTTCCCTGTCAGACTCTTCACTGAGTGAGGGTGTCGGTGAGAGTGGTTTGAGAGGTGCCAGAGTGGATCCGTAGTCTAGGACTGTGTTCAAACTACATCTATATCTTTCATCAAGAAAGAAATCAAATCTTTTCGAAAAATCGAATGGATGAAAGCTATATATCTGTTAACACCTTTTAGTATTATTGAGTGAAAACATTGTATCATCAGTGAGAGCAATACATGCTTAAACTTATTTTTTTGGAACTGCTTGGTTTGGTTCGTGTGAACATAGCCACAGTGGATCCAGGAAGAACACGGCCTCTAGCCTGTCCTACTCTTCACTTCCATGTGAATGGGAAGCGATCTCAAGCCCGTCTCCACTTACAGGAGCACAATGGATAATAATGAGACATTAACTGCGTGTATCACAGCGTATATCACAGCGTGTATCACACCGAGAATCACAGCTGACCACTCCCGTAATTTCATGTAGGTAAAAGAACTAAACAACAAAACCTCAGCATTGTAATTTGTAGAAACGGCCCTAGGTGAGAGCCAATTTGGATTTATGCAAGAAGGCCTGTGCCCGTCGTGATCTTCACGAGACAGTAATGGAGCAAAAACAGGAGCAGTTTAGACCGAGTTGATTAAATCCAAATTGATTCTCATTGAGGGTCGTTTAGTATTAATCCTACCAGGTCTCCACAATTTTTATATTGAATGAATTGTTGCATATAAAATTTCATGCCACACCCCATCGAATCACTTAATGTTGAGCCTACGGCGTTTTTTTATCAGGGTTCAGATGAAATATATAGGAAATACATCACCTTTATTTTTGCTATATATAACTATATTTATAAATTGATCAACTGAATACAGGATAATGCCAATCGCGTATGATGGTATTACCTGGTTACAACATGAGATCTAGATGTAACTTATACCAAGGATAAATGGAATACCATCCTTGAGGTGGATTTGTGTGTCAATTAAGAATAGAAAAGTAGGTAAACACAACTACTACAACCTCAGCTGTCAGTACGACACATTGATGCACGTGTAAATACAAGTAAACAAAGCTGTACTACCCTGTGACAGTATGTGAACTTGAATCCAGGTGAGGCGCACATGGAGATGGTTTTATTTACCTGGAAACATCAGGGACACGGGTGTCAGAGCGTGTGGTTGTTCGTGTATGTATTACATGATGGTGACATACAGGGGCGTGGGGTAGCGAGTAGAGGATATTAGGGTGAGGGTGATGGTTATACAGGTTGACTTTCCGTGCCCTTATCCCTGCCCCGTAAAACCTGGAGGCAACTGCCGGGGAGCCACCCACCCGTCCATCACCTGCCTGTCATCCAAACATCAAAGACTCGCCCCCTTCACCCTGACTGCTATACGGAACATAGCCTGCCCTGATTCCCCTAACATCCACTAGCTGCCCCACACCCTTCACCCTGACTGCTATACAGCACAGAGCCTATCCTGATTCCCAAGTCATCCGCTAGATGGCCTACCCCTTCACCCTGAATGCTATATGGCACATAGCCTACCTTGATTCCCAAGTCATCCACTAGCCCCCCCCCCCCCCCCCCCCGCACTTTATCCTGACTGCTATACAGCACAGAGCCTACCCTGATTCACCAGTCATCCACTAGCTGGCCTTCCCCCTTCACCCCAACAGCTATACAGCACAGAGCCTACCCTGACTCCCCAGTCATCCACTAGCTGGCCTCCCCCTTTATCCTGACTGCTATACAGCACAGAACCTATCCTGATTCCCAAGTCATCCACTTACTGGCCTCCCCCCTTCATCTTGACTGCTATACGGCACAGAGCCTACCCTGATTCCCCATTCATCCACTAGCTGGCCTCTACCCTTCACCCTGACTGCTATATGGCATAGAGCCTGCCCTGATTCCACAGTCATCCACTAGCTGCCCCACCCTCTTCACCCTGACTGCTATACAGCACAGAGCCTACCCTGATTCCCCAGTCATCCACTAGTTGGCATCCCCTCCTCACCCTGACTGCTATACAGCACAGAGCCTACCCTGATTCATCTGTCATCCACTAGCTGCCCCACCCCCTTCACCTTGACTGCTATACAACACAGAGCCTACCCTGACTCACCAGACATCCACTAGCTGCCCCACCCCCTTCACCCTGACTGCTATACAGCACAGAGCCTACCCTGATTCCCTAGTCATCCACTATAGCTGCCACACCCCTTCACCTTGACTGCTATACAACACATAGCCTACCCTGACTCACCAGACATCCACTAGCTGCCCCACCCCCTTCACCCTGACTGCTATACAGCAGAGAGCCTGCCCTGATTCCCTAGTCATCCACTTACTGGCCCACCCCCTTCATCTTGACAGCTATATGGCACATAGCCTACCCTGATGCCCCAGTCATCCACTAGCTGCCCCACCCCCTTCACCCTGACTGCTATACAGCACAGAGCCTATCCTGATTCCAGTAATCCAAGAGGTGCAATGCTATCTAGTGTGTACGTCCCGATTTAAGTCATCACAAACATCACTCGTCAAGCCGATGTTTCCTTCATGAAGGAGACATCGGCTTGGCGAGTGACCTCAGCTGACCTCTGTGCTAATGTCCTCTCACTCTCCCTAACCCGGAGTTCGGAGTCTAGTCTACTTCTCCCCTTCCTCCACATGTACGGTGGTTGGTTATCTTGTTGTAGATGGAAGGGGACGTCCAGTGGGTGGTGGTTTACTGTTGGTTGGTTGGATTGATTTAACTTTCTCAAGGTTCATTTTCACCACAAAGCTTGTGATCGAATCTACGTAATGAATTTAGATAGAAATCTCACCCCTACACATTTACCAAGGTGAGAGTTCTTTTACTTCTCACACCACATAGACATGGTATTAGAAGCATTGGCCTTTGAGATCAGTGGTTTACTGGGTCCGCATACATTTTCAATGAGTACTTTGTATACCATGGATAATAAATTGCTAGAAATACTGACTACACCAAGTATAAACTTCACAAGCCTATCATTATGTGAAGATCTCTGTGACGTCACAGTGTAATGACGTGGCCGACGCCATTGTGACCTCATGCTCCGTAGATCTATACGGGCGTCGTTGAAGTGGATGTAATAATGAACCTTGTCGCCAAAAATCACATTGAATGATATCCGTTGCTTCTACAAATTGTGTGTTGTTAGAACAATATATATGCAAATGAGCCTGTCAGCCTGTCCGTCTCTATATGGAACACTTGGATTGTCAAGATTGATATTGTAGTAACCTAAAGGCAAGTCGGACTGGTTCTCACAAAGTGAAACCCATGGCAAATGTCCATAGAATGTAGTAAATGTATGGTGCTACATTTAAGTTTTAGGTCATCTCCTTGTTTTTAAGAGAATTGAAGAAAAACCATATTTTTCAGTGCATTTCCTGTAAAACCAAGCAATTGAGAATGTGCCTATTGTAGCCCTGCCTATTGTGTCCTATATAAGGTCAAACTAGACAAAATATCATTTTTTTACCCATTTGGAGTTAAAATAGATTACAACAGTAATTTTGACCGATAATTATTGATATTTTAAAATCACCAGGCAGCCAGTGGGTATTGTAGGATATGCCTTTAAGTTCACCAACTAAACGAGAAAAAACTCGTATCCCAACAAAAACAACATTTGGCAACCATCGGTTACTGACTAGACTATCCCCCTAAAGGGAGTCATTGATAATGTGTCTTGGGATGTCTGTTTGGCAGAAAGTCAACTTTAAAAAAAACCCGGTGTTTACTCATAACTTACATGACGTAGTGCTGGCTCGCCTACTTTCTATTGATTTACTTCAGAGTTAAACACCATTACGGTTAATGTACCTTCACATTCTAGGACTATACTTAATCCCTATGAGCAATATGAGGAAACATATTTAATGTTGGGGAATTGATGTCTGTTTGTGGTCTTATGTCCCAGAAATACGACCTAATGCCGCATGTAGAGGGCTTTAAACGACTGAGAATGGCGTCAATTTCCCCAACATTAAATATCTTTCCTTATTATCATATACCGGAAAATCATCAAAAAACTAATTTTCTTTACTTGCATACCAGCGGTCATTCACCCTATTCAATCAAGTTCTCTATTGAGGATAGGCTACGATATATGATGGATAGAATCAGATTCCAATATTGAAGGTATTGGATGAAATATGGCACCTTATATCATTACATCTTTATCAATTTCTTTTCTCATTTTTTCTCACTGAAGAGTTCCGTAGTCTACCTAGGTAATATTATTATTTTCATTATTTCTTCTGGTGAACCATTCATCAACTAGATTCTCACTCTTTCTTTTCGACATCAACTACTGACTGGAATGTATGGTGACATTTGTTGCTAAAATGCCATGGATGATTGTATCAGAATAACTTGCTTTTTTGAGAGGTACAATAAAGATGAATAAAGACCATGGGGCGACTTTGCTTCGGGCGACTTCTCCAGTTATCCCAGATACTGGAAAACTCACCCTGGAACGAACTCGCCCTGGGATTTTCTCGACCAGACACGAACTCGCTCCATTTAGATACTTCTTATATGGGGCAAGTTCCCCATTAACTTACGGGCCGGCTTCGTTTCGGGACGAATTCTCCAGTAACCATCCCCAAAGCCCGTCACACCATGACAAGCTTCACCACAGCACGCTGCAGACGGACACCGTTACCATGCCGTCCTATCTCAGTGCTGAGGTATGGGGGTGAAGGTCAGGGGTCATCGAGTGCGACCTATGATGTATGACCACGGTGATTCCCTGAGCATGCCGAGAATTCCTGGTCCTACCGCGACACTAAGAATGTGATTGGTTCAATTACTTATTTGGTTGTATGTATGTGCTTGGTGCATACTGAGAAGGACTCATTAACCTTATATCGTGAGTTCGAGTAAATCACCGACATGATTAGGGTGACCTGATTTCAGATAAACTCCTAGATATGATGAAATACTGTCATTAACTCAATCAGTCCTCTACTTGAAGCAATTGCACCATGCGCAAGTCCTGAAGATAGTTTTGAAGAAGCTTGCTCCGATATTCATATGAATATAAATAGATTTACAGCTTCTTTTTAGCATACATTAGGTTAATATGGAAATACACATATCTCGAGGGAAAATTATATAAAATGTAAATGGATTGTCATATATTATAGCCATGATATTTTTCACTTTATCTCACCCCTGGTATTTTATCCCCATAGACTTAACATTGGGAATCGTATCCAATGCCCATGAGATATTAGGAAAATATCTGATGGGGGATTACGTCACAAATGTTAGCCCATTAGTCAATGTGAAGGGTGAGATAAATTCAGAAACCTATTCAAGTTTAGGATCAAAGCTTGTATCCTATCTCATTTGAATCGCTACGAAATTCATGAGGCTTCTCCTTGTGAATTACCATGCGATTCAAACTCGCAGCCTTTGTATTGACTGAACGGTACTGATGCTGGCATCCACTAAGCAGCCAAGACAACAGGAAAGACTGACGTCAACCAGATACTTCATTATCGCCCGCTTCCTTTATTATCGACCATTCTTTATTATCTCTTATATTATCGCCCACCTTCTATATCATCGTTCACATCCTCCATCATTATGCCCATTATCTATCCATTATTATTGTCACCACCCGTGTTCTCTATTATCGCTCATATCCCCTTTTATCGACCACTTTGCTTATTATGTCTTATATCTTCTATAATAGACTACATTCCCTATTATCGCCCCACTCTCTATTATCGCTCACAGTCTACCTTCCTACCTGATGATCTGAACCAGGTAAAGATGAAGGTGGCATATCGAGGTCAACATGAAAAGGGTTCAACCACTTCCGGCCGTCACCCTGCCACACCCTGTTCAGCCGATGGAGATAAGAAGTCTTCTGATAACAGATAACCCCCTTGTGTGACTCTTCCCTCCATGCTGTGTGTGGCAATTAGAGGCACCTTTGATGTTGTGTAGAGACCTTGATAGGAGAGTGAAATCTCATTACAACGACCACCATGGAGGTGAACATACACAGGTCTTCACAGTGAAAAGTGGGTGGATTTTTCCTCCAGTGGTTTGACTTCATCCCTGAGGTTGTTGTCAGTCTGCAGCTGTTAGGTGTGTTATACTCAAAGCTTCCCTGGACTCACATCAACACGGTGGGCTCAATCTAAAGGCCCGTTTTACGTTGGCCGACGAAAATGTTTTAAGGGAAGCCCTTTTCCATTTTGCATCAGCAGTAGTAATAGTCCACTCCTGTGAGCCCTCAATGAAGTATGTAGATCGGTGACGGCCAATGGAAATGAGAACTCAAAAAATCTACACCGTTTTCGTCGGCGAATGGAAACAGGCTTTATGTTCTACAGGTTATTCGTACTGCGTCATGGTCGCTGACCAATTCACCCAACTTGGAGATGATCCTCTGGTTTTCTTTAAAGCGATTGTATTAGGGACATATTAATCATCAGACTCGACCGATTTACCGCTATTATCATATACTTGTGCACAAATGTCTGACACTTACAGGTCAGCTGTATGGACTGTGTATGAACTAAAAGTACCACGTGACTTGTTGTAAAATGGAGATTTTAATAATTCTCAGGTATATATGATAATGAGGAGATATAGATATAGTGGGTGTTTTTTTTTATCTTTTATTCATTCTGGAGTTGACGTTTGGGTTACAATTTACTCATCTTCCAACGGCTCCAATTTTCCACGTACCTCTGCCTACAATGTTCAGGCCGTACAAGTACTCTAAAATAGACCTCGCCACAATTCAATACGTCCACCCTAACTCAGTCTTCTCATGTCATCAGTGTTTCACAGAACACCAGCTGGCTTCTTCGTCAGTGACCGCCGTGTGTTTACAGTACTGTGGGTGGTGGGTTGTGATAGCCTTGTCTGCGTTATGGTAATACAGGAGGAACCTGCGACTTGAATATTAATCCTTCTTTTCCGTTCTGGCGCTATTCATGACGCTGAAATAACCATCCACTTCCTGACCGGGGACGGAGGTGGTCACCCCGCCCCGACAGGTCCTGTCGGCGGCGGGGTGCGGGGCTGCGGCGGGGGTGACGGGCGCCTACCCCACCGCCCTCACGGCCGGTCAACCCTCCGCCGCCCTCACTTTATAGGCCCAGTTTACATTGACCGATAAGGGCCGATTCCCACTTGGAGATTCTTGCACTCGGCATAGTCGCTGGGAAATGCCAGGAAATAATCAGTGCCTTTCTCGATTTGGCCATTGATCTGTAATCAGAAACCACCGATCAGTATGAAACTCAATTTATCAGCGCCGATTTCCATTACTGGCCCCTGATCTGTAATCGGGAACCCCTGATCGATTATCTTTTATTCATCGATGAAGGATCGGTGAATTGAACTCAAATAATCGGCGCCGATTCGATCATTGGCCTCTGATCTGTAATTAGGAATCACTGATCGATAATTGGTAGTATGGAACTCAAATAATCGGCACCGATTTAGATTATTGCCCTCTAATCTGCAGTCGGAGACCACCGATCGATTATCAGTTTTTCATCAACAGAGAATCTGTGAATGGAACTCAAGTATTCGGACCCGATTTAGATTATTGACTTCTGATCTGTAGTCGGGAACCAGCGTTTGATTATCACATTTATCACACAGGATCGGTGAATGGAACTCAAATAATCAGCGACGTTTTTCGATTATTGGCCTCTGATTGACAATCGGGAATCACTGATCGATAATTTGTAGTATGGAACTCAAATAATCGGCGGCGATTTGGTCGGGCATTGTGAACCGACCTTAAAGCGCCCCGCAGAGCGGTTTACTGACCGTTCATAATGACCCGACACAAAGACCCGTTAGGCCAGGTGCCTATTGTTTCCTGACGACCCCACCAGAGGCGTGGCGGTCGGCGTGGGGGCTGACTCCGACCATTGTGTGGCCCTGCCCTGATGTCGACGGCTGGTGGTAACATTATGAAGTCTCTGCTGGTCAGTATTTGACTGCCTCCAGCCTCTGCCACTCCCCCTCTCTGAGATTCAACACCCACTGACAATACATAATCAACCCACGCAGTGTCTGCCCTATCTTCGAGTACCATATGCAAGTTGCTCGGGGAGAATTAGAGTTGTTTTAAGCCCCCTTTGTGCCTGGAGTTAAGCCACCAAGCCTGCTGTCATAGGCATTTTTTTTTAAAATGTGCTATAGCTCTGGACCCTATGAAAATATTACACTGAAATTTTGCGTTTAGGAGTACCAGTGTGTGACATATCTAGGCGTACCATACATAGGTTGCTCCAAGATAATAAGATAGTTGGTTTATACCCCCCATTTGCATGGAGAAATCTTATATTCATAATGAAACCTATAATAATGATAAAGTTCGATGATAATGATGGTGTTTGTTCAGTTTGTGTTACACAATTAATACAAGTTTTTATATTTTGGTGGGAGAAAGAACAATGAAAGTATTTTTTTTGCATTATTGTATTTTTTAGGAGAAGATGGGAGTCAACGGATATTTTCTAATTTATGATTTTAACAGGCAACTGTCACTTCAACTATACGACCTATTTTCTTCAAACTTGTTGTCAATAAAGACCATGATTTAAGTGTAAAAATGGATTAGAATAGTGGTTGTATATATGATATGCGCATAGTAAAAACATGATGTCTTTGTATGTTTAATAATAAATTCATTTATTTTGTTCATTTTTTCCAGATCACCATAAGGTAAACCCAAGTCACCACTTCAACTCCAACTGTCACGCTTGACACAGTGGACAATGGACCCTGGCCGCTCCTACCCTGTGGACATGGTCATCATTGTGGCAGGCAGACATCAAAGAGAAGCCTCACTGGACACAATGCTCAATAACACGGTCATTATAATAGATTACAGACAACCCTGAACCACCCCTCCCTGCTCCCCAACAAGCCCCAGCTCTCTGTGCCATCCCCCGTCCCCGCGGGCAACGCCAGGAATTACTGACGTGAGACCTAACGCTGGACGATAACCTTGGCATTGTTCTTTTTGACCTTCAACTCTGACCCCAGATAATTGGGTCATGATTCACATATTGAAGGACAATATTTCTTTTGCATTCGTAATTTCTGATCCTCATTCCTGATGTCAATGCATAACGCAGAGCGTCAATTTTCATAATGTGGTTTTTTTGGGGTTGATTTTCGTGTTTGGGTTTCTGATGATTTTTGTAGTAGGGTGAAGGTGGGTGAGGGAGCGGTCACCTCTGGTTGACAGTCACAGATGCCCCTGTGAGGATGATAGTCACAGACTGACAGTCACTGCCCCCTCTCATCACACCACACCAGAGTAGGGGTCAGTTATCGCCAGGCGGGGACGACTGACTAATTACTAAACAATTAGTGGACTAATTGATGAACTTCTTATCACTCATTATGCATGCGGACAGCTCAAGAGGCTCTTGCCCACTCGGAATGAGGCTATTTATAGCGGCCTTATCTAGGTTTGTCAAACCGAGGTCACTAGCCATGGCTAACTCAGTTTACTCAACTAATCATGTTGTTTATGGGTTCTTTTTTACTCCTGATATTGTCTTTTTCCCGCCTAGACTTAACATTGGGAACTCGAGTTTTCGGAATAAATACTCAATGGGGGATTATGTCAGAAATGTTAGCTGATTAATCAATGTGAGGGGTGAGGTAAATTCAGAAACCTATTCAAGTTTACAGTCAGAGCTCGATCCCAATTCGGTTGAATTGCTAAGTAATTCACGCAGCTTCGCCTTGTGAATTACTACACTATTGAAAGTCATTGGAATATGGGCTCTGACCGTAAACTTTCATAGGTTTCTTCTATGGGAGCTTAGAACAACTTTCACCAGAGGTGCTTTTCCTTACAAGTGCCACGTCTGAGGCAGATAAATCAATACAAGTAGACAAACATAATACAATATACAGAGTAGTTCTAAACTGAAAATAAAAACAAGGTTTTTCCTTGGAAAATATGAAAACTGCCACCGCTGTAGACGGTATAAACGTATGAGTCATATTGCTCAGCATATAATTGGCTGACGTTGATCAGTCAAAAACGTGTAGAGTGGTCTTCACTCTTTGATCAGGCAGACAATTAACCAGTTTCACTGACCACTTGTAAAGTGACGGCTGGAGAGTGAACTCCCCGAAATGACCTTCTGTCAATCTCCACCACACAGCTGTGACTCTACCGTCACACTCACCACCAGATGTCAGCACCCACTCCATTCCCGGCATGCCGCGCGGTTACGTCACGTGGGTACTGCGTCTGCGCAGACGGACATCTATTTCCGCTTCCTGGTAATGGGTTGTGCCGCTAGGTGTGCGTTTATACAGCACCAGACGGAGGGTCCATTTAGAAAGTAGATCACCTTGATGGAAATCTTATAGTAGGACAGCTGGATTTAAACTAAATGTGTCGCCTGATGCTTTTAACACACACCTCCACCAAGGGGCCATCCATAAAGTACCTACGCAGGATTTCTGAAATCGTGTACGCAACGAGTATAGAGGGATATACTCTTTCTCTATACTCGTTGGTGTACGCAATAGAACAAAGAAGGGGCATACGCAAAATTTCCAAGATTTTGAACACCCAACCCCCTCAGTGCGTGCGCACTTCATGGATGCCTCCCCCCCCCCCCCCCCCCAAAAAAAAAAATCAAATAAAAACTAGATATCCAAATAAAATATTCCCGTAATAATGGTTCAGTTTGCTCTGGACCAAATTATGTTAGTGAGGTTCATTTTGTGCCTTGTCACTGGGATATTGTTATCATTATTTGTAGGACTTTTCATATTTCTGGTGTGAAATCTACTGTGCACAGTATTTGTCAAGTTTTCCCATCTTTTCACGTCATTCACCGGAAGTAGTACACTGGCCAAGTGGAAACTTCCCCATTTGGAATATCCCTTTTGATGATCGTAATACAGATGAATTTCAATCATTTAGGTTATTTGAAAACAATCAAGAATGAATAGGCCTAATCTGTATCTGAATATCTTGGATTGAATATGTGCGGTCGGACATTCAATTAGATAATGAATAATCAAAGGCCTTGCCGTACAATCACAATGATGGCGCCCACCACGACATTTCAAGTAAGTGCATTCTTTAAAGAAGCTAGGTTAATGAGTGTAAGTGAGTGCAATGTCCATGTAACTATGTACACTGTATATCTATCTGTACTTATCATAAACATTATGATTAAATCAGGTCCGATGCCTAATTAGATCCACTTGTCAATGGCCACTGTTCTACTGTTGTAGCTTGTGAACATTTCTAACAAGTGTAGATTATAGTTTTGCCACATTTCCTGTGTGAAAGGAGGGGAAAAGCAAACCAAGTAACCATTGAGTGTAAGTTACAGTGCCTGGACATAATGTCATATTCAAAACACATTGATATATTCATTGCCAACCGAGAAGGGGAAGATACAAAGAATACAAAGAAAAAAATACAAGGAAAAGCAGCTAGCGTTAGATAGAGCCGTGGAATGAACTGTGGGTCTCTACTCCTGACAGTATTCACTTGTCACGTGGCCAGGGGCCTGTTCCCAAACAGAAAAAGCGGCGGGAGATTCTGGAGTGAAATATGTTTATATGGATTTTTAGATGATTTTCTACACCAAAATACACGTGTCATTTCCGTTGCACAAAACATGACTGGCACCCAATCATAGGTTATCAATTCGATATCTCTATTCTAATATGCGCATAATCGTCCAGCCATGATAACGATCGGAGAGTGATTAGTCAGAGACTGAATGAGGAACTCTCCAAGCAGATTTTAGGATCTGCTTCCAGGCTGTCAGTGATGTCTCTTTAAAGTGCATTGTAACGTTTTAAACCCCGAGTCTTGGTAAAAGAAAAAAAAACTACCCGTGTCAGTTTTGATTTATTTCAATTGGAGGGAGAGTGGCATTACTTTTCTTCACCTGGGACGACCCGGGACAGATAAAGGATGAACCCCGGTGTAAGCTGAGGGTGAATATATTCACCCCCTCGCAGTTTTCATTAGGACCCATGCACGGAGCCAGGCTTTATCCTCCCCTTCCATTGACACAACACGCATAACGTGAAATTACTGCGAAGCCCCGTCATCCCTCTACACTCAACACTGACATATTTGTCAGGCTTGGAGTAAAAAATCATGCCCTAGGTGTCAGTCGTGGATGTGAAATGTACACTTGGAGGTGACGAGGGGATGATTAAAGAGCGATCAACAAACAGTGCACATGGGTGTAGCCTGCCCGGACGAGACTGGTTGGCGCCAGGCTTAGATCAAGCATGATATGCACTACTTTTTTGAATATCTTTTTTATCATATTTGTTTTTTATAATCTTTATGGGGTATGTGCACAAACGCAGATGTCACAAATCAATAATAAAGACGACGAATAGTAACCCCCCACCTCACTCTCCCAACCGAGGTCTGACAAACATAATTGTCATTAAAAGGGTGGAAAATTACCCTTTTATCGCCCGATTCTACACAATGAATATGGGGGGAGAGGCATGCACAGAGGGTAGACTGGCGGTGGCAGAATAAGAATTCTAACGGCCGCGCGACCCGGGCACATGAACTAAGCCGCCATGCTTCAAAACAGACGCCACACGCTCGGAAAAAAGACTTGGAGTGGGACATAAAAAAAAGGAGGTCTTTTTAAACAGAGTGGAAAAAGTCCATATTGACATGTTATTCACAGCTGTAGAGACTGGCTACTTTAATAGCACTAGGTGTAAAAAATGGAGACTTGTCTTGCGGCAAATGATGTGAGTCTAGAGATGTGTCCCGCGAGAAACCTGCTCTAACAACCGTGAATCTTTACCGCGGTTTTTTTCTACTATCTTTTTTGTCTGTTTTTATGTCACTATAAGCTACAGTCGAGAGTCGACACAAACAGAAAAGACCACTCTCCATGCAGAGTACCTGAGTCTCTGGTCGTATCTCTCTGCACCAACCTACCTGTTTTGGGGACAGAATTCATCTCACATGCCAATTTCTCAGATGGCCTAAATTCTTAGCATATTGAAGAGTCTTCAAAATGTGTCATATATCTGTAGATGTGAGATACCAAAACATTATACCCTTATTCTCGTTGTTTATGGTGCCAAGTCTGGCACAATGCTTGGGACTACTTTCTTGTGGTGAAGGCACCTCATGTGGTGCAGGGCTTTGTACAAGACACTTTTATAATTCACCATAAATGCTTTACATCACATACGTTGTACCTAAGATTAGAAGTCTTTCTACTATATAGTGGGAAATATGTACAAGGACAAGACAAGTGGCTGGAGTGGCTGGAAGAAGATAGGACTATTTCTTAGACCTAAGCTTAACTCCAGGGTAAATAAAAACCTTAAAAAAACCATGATAAGGCACTCATTCACACTGCAAAGACAGGATTATCAAGAAACGTTACGAAATTTCATATGACTGTTTATATGGCATGAGTTGTCTTTGTGGAATGATTTCTCGAAGCAGTGATATCTGTAGCATAAGACAATGGACGCCATGTAAATAATGAAATTGAGTGATATTTTGATTTTATCCTACCCTGACACATGTCATTTACTTCATATTTCATGTGTGGCATGTCGGTAATTTATGGCATAACCGTGGCATACAGTGCATACACTCACATCTTGTCAAGTCTATGGAGATTTATATGAGGGGTAAGATAAACATGTGAATGTGGTCATTCAAAGTGACGGTAACATCAACTGAGGATGCACACTTCGCTTTCTTTATAGAGCTGAATCAAGATAACTAGAATGTTAATGAATCTCATTTAACACTATAATTTTTCCACACTCAAAATATATCACTCACTGCAAATCTATACGACAGTTCCAACTGGTGAATATATTTCCCCATAAAAAAGTCCAGTTCCTCGTCCGGTATATCACGTGACCGGGTGGTCGCAGAGACACACTGCAAATCCCAAGCATCTGCAGGGAGAGTGACTACAGAGGCAGTGGCAGGGAACTCTTTTTACAACAGTGACAACACAGGGAGGTGATGACTAATCGATCAAGTGAAAGGTCGCCGTGGCCCTGTGAGGGGTGGGGAGTGTGTGAAGGATGCTGTCTTGTCTGTCACAGGGATTGTTCACCAGGCAACCCATTGAAACTAACATGAAAAAATACCTTAAAAACTATCAGTTTATGTAGTAATTACAACTACATAGGCAACCCATTGAAACCTGCATAAAAAGATACCTTAAAAACTGATATTTTATGTAGTGATTACAACTATATGGTTCCCAAATTTATTTCTATTTTTATATATATATATATATATGTTTTATTTTTCATAATCTAGTTCCGTCTTCATAATCTAGTTCCCAGATCCCAAATCTAGGCCGTTTTTGTTGGAATGGCTCTTTATAATACAAGCCTCCAGTTTGAATTTCTCGTAATAAGTCGCTCAAGACCAAAGACTTTACTGTATAACTTTTTTTAAATATAGTTGCCACACATGACAGAGGACGGTGTGCCGATAGAACTCTTTCATCTACATCAATGCCTTTCTCCTGGAACAGAAATCGGTTCACACAATGAAACCGCAAGCATCGTAAACGCGCCACCCACAAATTCCCACAAATGAGTCACAGTGAGTAGCTCAATAGATACGAGTGAGTAACTCATTAAACGTGCCTGTAGGCGATAACCACATGCGACTATAATATCCCCACACTGTGACGATGAAGCCCAGAGAACTAACTTTGACCGTCACAGTTAAGCCTGGAAAATAACTATCACAGTCAAAATGAAACCAAGGAAGATAACTTTTAACGTAATAATTACCCAGAGAACTAACCTTAACGGTTACCATGAACCCAAGAAATTCAACCTGTACTGTCAACAAGAAAACCTGGAAACTTTCACTATAATGCCCAGAAAACTAAATTTCACTGTAACAATAAAGCCCAGAAAAACTAAATTTCACTGTAACAATAAATTCCAGAGGACAAACTTTCACAATAAATCTTAAATGACTAATTCACATTTATTTCGGAAAATAACTTTTACTGTCACAGTTAAGTCCAAAAAGTATTCCTCACTGTCACAACAAAGCCCAGAAAACCTATTTTCCGGTGAGCCATACCCAAGCCAGACAAGTGAGAGAATGATAGTGTAGAATGGGCAGGCGTTGGTCTGAAGTTCCGAGAAGTGATCACAAAGCAAAAAAAATAACAGCAAATCAAACTATATCGGCGAGTGGTCAGACAAGGTGCGACAAAGTAGAGTAAATTACTGGACAACAATATGAGAGCGTATGCGTGATGCTGGTGCGTCACAGGGTACACCTGTAGGGGTGTGTGAGAGGGGGGCGGTGAGTAGCTGATTAATTATGTAACCATTGCCTAACTGACCCTAATGAGTAACAGATAAAAGTCGTCTGCCCCACGCAAAATGTCGGCTGCTTCGCGCCAAATGTCGTCTGCTGTCAATGCCACCCCCTGTGACCACCGGAAATTGTTTCCATGACAACACAAAGCTTTATTCTTTTCCCTTCTTCTTGTCTCTCTCCTGTCCAAAAAAATACACCCCCTTCAATCAGTAGTTACTTTGTCATTTATGACATTCAATCAGGCACATGAAGTTGAGTTATTTCTCTTTTTTCACTCAAGAATCAGTGATTGGCATGACTTCGCATACGTGAAGTTCCGAACAAAAGATGCACCTGGTAAAGTAGACTGGAGGGATTTATGTGAAGCAGTATAGTATCATAATAGTTAATCTCCTTCCCCATGTAATATGATATTTTGTATAAAAAAAGCAAATATTAAAAAAAAATAATAATAAATTGGACCTCGATAAAGTCCATGTAATAGACGAGATGTCGGTTCTAATAAAAGCCCATCACTATTTAGATCAACTGGATGGTTTTGCTATTTTCAACCAAATAAAAAAATATTTTTTATAAAGAATTTAGCATCGTCATAAAAGAATCTCTCTCTACGAAACACGCGTTGTTTCCTTTAAAGGCCTGATGCTACTTCGCTGAATTTGGTGCTGATCAAATTTTTGATCAGATTAGCCCTGATCAAAATAAGGACTGGACATGGCCAGAGCAGGATCAGGACATGATTCGGGTACATGGAATCAAGCTTTAAGATGGATAGCATTTAATGGGGTCTAAATAATTCAAAAAGCATTGTGTAAATATATAAAAAAATACTAGTTACAACATTTCAGATAGAAGATACCATTTGCTGAGGAATAGTTCAGGACCAGGAAGCATTGTGTAAACATAAAAGTTACTAGATACATCTCAGATCGAAGGTAACATTTGCTGAGGATTAGATAATTCAAAAAAGCATTGTGTGATAATAAAAGTTACTAGTTACAACATTTCAGATACAAGATGACATTTGCCGGGGCATAAATAATCCAAGAAGCATTTGGTAGATATAAAAGATACTAATCTACAACATCTCAGATACAAGATAACATTCACCGTGGCTTGAGTAATTCAAATGGCACTGTATAAACACAAAAGATACTAGTTACAACATTTCAATTACCAGCTCATTTCCCTTGGTCCCATCCTCAGGTTCGTGTCAGCGTGTACAGCAGTTATTCACGAGATAATTAAATGTCTAGGCAGGTGCCCCCGGATTGTGCCATGGGAATAAGTGTTTAAAAGCCACTCAGATTAAACATAATTAAGGGGGCAGATAGGGGTAGATCACCTATCGCTATATGTCACGGGAGGCGCCTGGGGGAAGGTGTGGGGTGTCGGGGAGTGAGGGGTGTGTGGGAGTGAGGGGTGTGTGGGGTTGTGGGGGTGTGGGGGTGACACCTACAAGTGGGAATCATCTTGTTTCACGGTCTGGTACCAGACACGACGTGTGGTCAAGTCAGCCACACCCCTGACAACATGCCATCCCCTCTGTCCACACACCCTGTCTGCAAACCCTTGTCTCTATACCCTCCTATATATACACCCTCCTTCTACACCCCTCTGTCTACACACTCCTATATATACACCCTCCCTCTACACCCATCTGTCTATACACCCCTCTCTATATACCCTCCCTCTACACCCATCTGTCTGTACACCCCTGTCTATACACTCCTATATACCCCCTCCCTCTACACCCATCTGTCTACACACCCTTCTCTATTTACCCTTCTATATACACCCTGCCTCTTCGCCCGTCTGTCTATACACCCCTCTCTATTCAACCTTCCCTACACACCCTTCTTCCTATACATCCCTCCCTAAGACCCCTCTCTGCATTGTCCCTGGGTCTCTATGGCATACAGAAAAGGGTCTACATGTACGATCCTAGATTATTCAACAGGCCCCTGCCCTATGCACCTCCAAGTTGGAATGGCACCCAGTCTTCAGTCTCCGATGCCTAAATCCTTCGTATTGAAAAATCCCACCTCACCAGGTTTAATTCCTGTGCCCTTTGCGTGCTAGAATAATGCAACACATGGGAAGTTGGTCTCATTTCTTATCAATAAAGGTCATTAATCAAAAACTTGAGCAAGGCTACCAGTGCTTTCTCTAGACACAAACCCAGACTCCAGCCTAGCTCCAGGAGGGTGTTCTGAGTAAGTGTAATGAGGTTCTGGGTTTACTTTTACTTTTTTCTACCAATTTGATTTATGCATCAGACAAAGAAAGGCTGTTGGAGGAGTACATGTACCTCCAAATGTTCAACGGCCTGCAATCGAGCAGCTCACTTAAAGTGGTAGGAATCGAGAGACTAGGATTTTAATCTTACTTCCAGTCCCTTTGTTCCAGGGACTAGCCATGGAGATGCTTCTTATCTGTGCAATACTTATTATAAACTTTCATAAGCGCTATTCATTAAACATTTTGCTACAAAATCTTTATGAAAATCTAAAATAGATCTCTTTGAGTATTCCTTTCATAGCAAAAATTCAATTTTTTCTAGATGGTAATTCAGTGTATTTGAAACTGGTCGGTTACCATCTCAAAAACATTTGGTCGTAGAGCTATAGGCAACGTCTACACACATCTCTTCTAGTATTCCTGATTGAATACCTTTGAATTTTTACGAATGACCATCTCCAGCTAATCTTAATCAAAATAAATTGCGGGTAGCCTCTAGACTTAACGATGTGATTAATGAGTACACTGGACTATGTCACTAGAACACTTTACCCTGGACCGGATATACCACTACCCTGCTGATTGTGCGCAGTGCATCACGGCTGACACTGGTACATTACTTCCGGTGGGCGGATACCACGTGACACCTCATCACATGACCCATTGATTTAATTAGACATATCTCAAGACAACGATAGCTGATTGATATGGCGATATCAAGTTACTGGTAGCATACATATCAACACCCTTAATAGCATGAATATCAACACCTTCATAGCATAGATATCAACACCCTTCATTGCAAACATATCAACACTCTTTATAGCATTCCTTTCTCTCGAGGCTTTATCTGCCAAGGTATTTAGCTCTCCAGGTAGATGGGAGATATAATTATCTATACATATCAAAACTCTTCGTCTGACCGAATTTCTACATTTTATTACAGAATTATATTTTGATGAGATTTTAGGCATATTATATCATACATTCTTTGTCAACATATACCAAACATAGAAAACGACAATATCTTAAAAGAAATAGCTGATAACAATACCCAAAGTCATGCTCATATATGAATGCACTCAATGCCCATGGAGTATCATATAAAAAATAAATACTCAAAGGGCGATGGTATCAGAAACATTAACCAATCATTTTAGTGATCATGGTGAGATAATATCTGAACCGCTTGATCTGTAGCCACTGAAAATATGATATTATTTGGGTTTGCTACCTAATCTCACTCAGCTTTGCTTTGTGAGATTCCTCCGCAACCAAAACTCATGACATGTTTTCAGTAGCTACGGATCTCAATGCAGTTCCTCCTTCGTCCCTTAAATACAGAGTCCGCAAAGGCCCCATCTCGACCCTTTATTTCAGCCATGGTGTTTTCTCCCCATACACTTAACATTGGGAACCTGTACTATATTCCCATGGAGTAGTTAGAAGAAATACTCAATGGGGGATTTCGTCACTTTTTTTTAGCCAATTAGTCAATATGAGGGGTGAGATCAATTCAGAAACCTTTTAATTCAAATTAGTCCCGATTGGGGGTGCGGTATAAAGATACCTCCCCACCATTATTGGAAAAAATTCAGAAACCTATTCAAGTTTAGGGTCAGAGCTCAGGCCCATGTCGTTTGAGAGAATCGCTACATAATTCACATGGCTTCGCTTTGTGAATTACTACATGATTCAAACTCGATGGGATACGAGCTCTGACCGTAAACTTCCATATGTTTCCTCTATAGTCTACAGTAGCCGTTCTCCTTTGTACCCTAGCACCACCTCTATACATGCACACCCCCCCCCCTCCACGGTGGCCACGTCAAGTCAACAAACAGATACCTCCCCGTGGGTGGGGGAGGGGACCCCCGACTGTGTGACACCCGCCCCTCGGTCTCCCTCCTCCACCACACCGCGCGTCGCCTCCATTAGCAACGTCGTCACCAGGTGTCAGCACTACTGACGTCAGCAGTGCGACGTCCGGGCGACGTGTCAGTGGTCAGGAGGGGTGACAGGGGTGACAGGGGTGACAGGGGTGACAGGGGTGACAGGGGTGACAGGCGCGGGTGACACTGATGGAGGTGAGGAGTATGTATACACAGTGTGATGAGATGAGGGGTGGAACTAACGCACTGACCCTGGAGTCTGTCTGGCCCTGGAGGGGTAGACTGGCATCAGTCCCTTTAATTTTTTTTAATTTTTTTTTTCTATTAATCCCTCAATTATCCATCGCATACAAAATCCCCATTGAAAATGTACGGGGACTTTTCAAACCATTTCCCATTGCTTAACTGTATTTGAAAAGTATAAGTACATAAAGGACAAAAGCTGTTCTAGCTTTTAAACTCCTTAATGATTAAATTATAAAGTTTCCTATGTGGTATTATGGACAACATTATGGCCAAGGTAAGTTTGTGACACGGGGCCCCAGCATTCGGTGTTTCTATCGTTACTACTACGACTACTACTACTATTAGCAGTAGTAGTAGTATTAGTAGTAGTAGCAGTAGTAGTAGTAGTAGTAGTAGTAGTAGTAGTAGTAGTAGTAGTAGTAGTAGTAAAGCACATAAAACATCGACACGCTAATTATGCTGCCCGATTCTACCTTTGCCCGACGGGTTTTATTGCCTTCCTCGATGTGTCGGGCATTACTAACATAGACCACTTTAGTGCTGACGCCATTCAATGGATTCCCCCTCCACCACGTGCCTTCTGGGGGACCAACAAACTACCGGGCACCACCCTATCTCTATCGGAGTTCTATTAACCTTTCAATTCAGAATTCTGTCTCTTTTTGGGGGAGGGGGGTCAAACTTAAAGATTTAGAAGAAAAAAAATGGACTCGGAAGGAACCTTACGACATTTCGGAAGTGTGGAGCAGGTCCAATCCGTACAGACCAGATTGAATATCAGTGGCTAGGCCAAGACTGAGTGAGGGAGCAGACACAAGCTAGGTCACCGCATAGATGTAGAGAAAAATGTATATCTATGGTCACCGCACCCACGACCGTTAGGCAGAAGACACGCGAAACACACCCAATTTGTAGGGGAGAACAAGGCGATGGTAGATGCGAGGTCCGTTTGGCAATAACTTATATAGATGAGAATTATTGTCTGTGGATACACACCAACCGGCTCTCTTTGATTTTATTTGGGCCGCTTTATGAGGGTAACGGGAGGGGTGTGATCAGGAAGAGCCTGTATGTCGATGTTTTATAGATAACAGTATTAGTCTGGTATGGTAGTAGTATTTTTTCTGTTCTATTGTTACATCGCTTGTTTACAAGAGTAACTTGCTAGAGTTAAAGGAATACGCAGTTCACAAGACCTGAAATAATTTATCTAATGTTTTGAAATAGCATTCCCTCTCCATTAAAAAAAAAAAGGTTCATAATAGATGCTTAGTAACAAAATGACATTCTCTGAGCAATAGACATATTGTATTTGAAACCACTTGTTAGACTACCATTAGTTTCCAGCCGGGAACGGATTTTTTAATTTAAAAAAATCTTTATTGTTATGACTCTTAATCCTTCCTCTCAACTTGACATTATGGACCACCCAGTAGTAAAACAATCCCCCGCTACATCTTTTTATGCATATGCCTGCTCTAAACAATATCCCATATTACTCATATTTTTTTACAAACCCCCTCTTTTTTACCCCTTGTTAAATACCCCCACTTTGTTGTAAGACAACACAGTCGTCACCCAATGAGGAAACACTCACACCCCCGGCTGTGGGAATAAATCATGGCTGGGAATAATAAGGCATTTATACGGCGGGTGGCGGTGGTGGAGGTGGAGGGGTGGGGAGGGGGCTCTCTGCTTGTGTGAACACACCTGTCGGGTGTCAACTCAGGGTGCTGCCCACCTGCCTTAACGACGTCATCCGTAGGGTGAATGAGCTCACCCCACCCCACCCCCACCCCCGCCTTAGGGGTTGGGTCTTTCACCCACGTGGTGGCTGTGTGTGTTAAGGATGTGAGTGGTGGCAACAACTAGGAGTGTTAATCCCAGTGTAGCTACCATGGTACTTATTGGCTACTGGTGTTACTGTGGTTGTTTGATAGTACAACATGTAATAAGCTTCTATAGTAGACTGGCCTCAGTCCCTGTGTCCAACCCCTCCGCCTCTGCCTCCCTGTCCGTCCCCCATACCCCTCCCCTTACATTCCACCTCAGCCTTCATTCCTATTCGCTACACAGGCTTCGTAGGGAACTTCAATTCCCCTTCAGGACTAGGTAAGTACCTCGGGTAATTTACTATTCCCAGGCAAACACCGGTGAGTTAATGATCAAGATACTTTGGCCTGCAGTGATTGGTTATGATCAACTATACACTGATGTCACTAGACCTCTCAGCAGAAACAATATCCAAAGTATGCCCGCAGAATGTGCACATATTAAATGCTGCAGGGGATGCAGCGTAATATACATTTGAGCATTTTATAAGAATACGTGGCTGTTTCCTCGTATATCTCGGTGTTTATATCGCTGTTGACCCATTTAGCTTTCTGTTGCCTGGTATATCTCCTTGTTGCCTCATATATCACGCTGTTGCCTCATATATCACGCTGTTACTCTGTTCATGTCGCTGTTACCTCATATATCTTGCTGTTGCCTTGTTTATCTGGCTGTTACCCCCTTCATCTTGCTGTTACCTTGTATATCTCACTGTTGCCTTATATATCTCGCTGATGTCTAAAATATCCTGCTGTTACCCCGTTTATCTTTCTGTAACCTCAATCATCTCACTATTGCCTGGTATATCTCCCTGTTGCCTCATTTATCTCGTTTTGCCTAACATATCTCGCTGTTGTCTCATTTATCTCGCTGTTACCTCATATATCTTACTGTGTCCTTGTATATCTCGCGCTGTTGCCTGGTATATCCCACAGTTGCCTCATTTAACTCGCTGATGCCTCATACATCTCCTTGTTACCTCATATATCTCGCTGCTGTCTTGTTTATCTCACTGTTACCTCATATATCTCACTGATGCCTTATATATCCTGCTGTTACCCCGTTTATCTTACTGTAACCTAAATCATCTCGCTATTGCCTGGTATATCTCCCTGTTGCCTCATTTATCTCGTTCTGCCTAACATATCTCGCTGTTGTCTCATTCATCTCGCTATTGCCTCGTTTATATCGCTGTTGTCTGGTATATCTCCCTGTTGTCTCATTCCTCTCGCGATTGCCTGGTATATATTCCTGTTGCCTCATTATCTCGTTGTTGCTTCATATATCTCGATGTTGTCTCATTCATCTCGCTATTGCCTCGTTTATATCGTTGTTGCCTCGTTTATCTCGCTGTTGCCTCGTCCGTTTGTCCTTGGTTGTTGACAACGAACGATAATGCAAGTTTTGACAGTGAAAGGGGTCATGTGCGACCCTATCCTTCTCGTGATATCATAGATTCTCTATTTCTCGCTCGTTGTGACCGTTTTTGCCCCCCGTAAGTGCGATCCGCCCCAGCCTCCCTCCCCTCCCCCGGGCCGACCTTTGTCTCTCCCCGATGCGGCCGAGTTGATTCCATTCAGACACCCTAGTTATGTTTCCCTATATCATCGGTGCAGGGTATTATCGATGTCAGTTGGAGTGATAGGAAAACAATTTCAATTGGAATTTTCTGCCTAAGAGAGATTGAGAAAACATGGAATTACATGGTTATTCCAGTGGAATGGGACTGGAGTGTGTGGAGAGGATGGAACCTCTGTTTTTAGGTGTGGATGAGGCCCACTTTATTCTCTTTTTGATTAACCCAAGAAATGTGAACTCCATAAACTGAAAATGGAAAACAAGCATTTCAATGGAAAATAGGACAACTGCCTTTTCTTTAATAACAGTATCAAAGTGCTGAATCCAACAACACACAAGATATAGTAAGATTAGATTCGGTTGTCCTGCTAAATCTTGCTAGCTTTTGAAGAATCGCATGCACATTTGCCAGGATGCATCTCTGTGCCGCATTCTTGTCGTGATAGATCATGATATGCCAGAAAATGTCGGAAATAGATCTTGAAGTGTTGCGGTGGCGGAGCACCAACATAAACACACGACATAGTAATAACGTATCGCGACAAAGGAGGTACAACATATCGCAACACTGTAAGATATAACAAGATATAACAAAATATACCACAGCACATCCATCGTGTTGGTGGAACCAGCCCTTTATGTGTATGGTTGAGCAGTGGAGGTGTGACACACTGGGGATCGGGGTTCGGGAAGGTGGGACAGAGTCATCACAGACTCCCCACAACCCGGAAAGTGTGTCACGATAACGGGGAACAATAAATCATCGCCGCGCCTCCCGTCACACCCAAGTTACCATGGTGAGGTGGAGGGGTCGGGGGTGGGTACACGTGCTGGGGGCATACCATCAACAATAACAATACAACCCTCAGTACACTGAAGGACACTAATATTAACCCTTACCTTAGAGTGATGGCGTTTCTTATCCTGGCACGTATATCCCAACATGACGGTGGACACAGCGCTGGCTAACATGGTGAGGAGAGGGTTAGAATTTCAGAGTTCACAGAGCAATGTCTGTCGTCGGTTGGAGGTGTAGTAGCCGTAGTAGTAGTAGTAGGTAAAATAGTCACACCCTCATCTCCATTGAGGACAGGGCTGGTTACACTGGCTATAATAGTAGTAGTAGTAGTCCAAGGGGTTCGCCAACGCTCAACACACTCACTCACTCCCCGGCGGGCAGTACGTCCCCTTCGTCCGCCCGTGTACCCACGATCTCGGCCCGGCCACGATCAACCCTCCTCCTCCTCCGCCTTCGACACACACCCACACTAACGGACACCGGCCGCTGCCCGTTCTACTTGACGGCCCACGCGCCGCTGGCTTCCGTCAACATCGCAGGTCACACTCCGTAGTCCCGTGCTACATCCAGATCGTACACGAAGTTTGGTGTGGGTGTGTTCTGTGATGGTGGTGGTGGTGGTGGTGTTGTGAGGAGACACTGAGGGGTGAGGGTGAGGGTAGTAGTAGTAGTGGTGGTGGTGGTGGTGGTGGGTCCGGGCTGGGCACGCGTCAGTTGGCCGGTATGCCGCACGTGCATGGTCCGTGAACTGTGAGTGGTCGTCGTGCACGGCTCGCCGAGCGTGCAGCCTGCCGCCTGACGAGCCCCCCTTCGTGTTAGACGTGCGCGCGGCCCACCCCGTGAAGTTTTATTAACTTTTAGATAAGGCACACCGTGTAAGATATAATGCACCCTGTGTAAGAGATAGGAAACCCTGTGTAAGGAGAAGTACCTTGTATAACAGGACACCTCATGAAGTTTTATTAACTTTTAGATAAGGTACCCCGTGTAAGTGAGTGACAAGGTACCCCGTGTAAGTGACAAGGTACCCCGTGCAAGGGATCCTGTGTTAGGGAAGAACCTCATGTAACTGGATGCCTCATGAAGTTTTAATAACTTTTAGATAGGTACCCATTGTAAGAAATAAGGTAAATCTCATATAACGAGACACCTTGGCAAGTTTTATTAACTTTTAGATAAGGTACCCCGTGTAAGAGATGGGGTATCCAGTGTAAGGGAATACCTCGTGTAACGGGTCACCATGTGAAGTTTTGTTAACTTCTAGATAAGGTACCCCATGTAAAGGAAGTACCTCATATAGCAGCAAACCTCGTGAAGTTTTATTAACTTTTAGAGAAGGTAACCTCTGTTAGAAATAAGATACCCCATGTAAGGGAAGTACCTCGTATAACAGGACACCTAATGAAGTTTTATTAACTTCTAGATAAGGTACCCTGTGTGAGAGATAAGGTATCCTGTGTAAGGGATTTGCTTTGATCAACAGCATACCTTGTGAAGTTTTATTAACTTTTAGATAAGGTACCCTGTGTAAGAGATCTACTACATATAACAGGCCACTTCATGAAGTTTTATTAACTTTTAGATTAGGTACCCATAGTAAGAGATAAGGTACCCCTTGTTAGTGGGGTATCTCATATAATGGGACACTTCGGCAAGTTTTATTAACTTTTAGATAAGGTACCCCGTGAGAGATAGGGTATCCCATGTAAGGGCAGTACCTCGTATAACAGGACACCTAATGAAGTTTTATTAACTTCTAGATAAGGTACCCTGTGTGAGAGATAAGGTATCCTGTGTAAGGGATTTGCTTTGATCAACAGCATACCTTGTGAAGTTTTATTAACTTTTAGATATGGTACCCTGTGTAAGAGATGTACTACATATAACAGTCCACTTCATGAAGTTTTATTAACTTTTAGATAATGTACCCTATATAAGAGATAAGGTTCCCTATGTAAGAGAAATACCCCGTATAATGGGACACAGCTCATGTGAAGGCCCACCCTGTCGAGTTTTATCAACTGCAAGGAGACGCCTTGTGTAAGGAGGCACCCTACAAAGTTTTATTAACTTTAGATGTGGTAGGACCCTCCATAAGGTACACCCGATGTGAAATGGCAACTTGTTCAAGGCGTTGATCAATTATTTAAATCTTGAGTACATACAATATATATTCCTATCCAACGTATGTTTAGAACCTGTATTACAACTGTGTACATTAAAGAAAAACTCCTTTTTCATTTTGTTTTTGTTGTAAGGCGGGTGTAACGATTAATAGTATCTAGTTTCATGACATACACTAAAAACTGTACCAGACAGACTTTAAATTCATACACCTATATTGTTCACCCTAATTTGAAATGGAGGTCTTATGCCATATTTTATCTGAGGCAGAGTTATACCCTTGGTCTTTTATCAACATTCACATTTCTATAAATTAGCCTAGCAAAAAAATATAGTGAAGTATTTAATCTATACTAAGAACTCGGCACTATGATATAACTGTGTAATATTGAATTGTGCCTTTTCATGTGGCATACGGGTCGAGATGCTCAGTTCAGAATAAGTGCCTCACTTCTCAGGCTCTGTGAAGTGGTCAAGTCTAGTTCTGCCCTAGTTGGGTGTTTTGAAGCGGCCTGGTGGCCAACAAAGGGGGTTGGATTAGTCAGTGGGCCCGGCGGGCCGGCGGCGTGCGGCGTACGGGCGGCGTACGGGCGGCGTACGGCGGGCGGCGCGCCGGTGGAGAGGTGCCTGGACGTCTCTTACCGGACTCCTCTGAGAAGTCTTAACAGTGACTCCCCACGTGGGGATGGAGAGCCCATTAAAGGCATATCATACAACTCACAGGGGCGCCACCTGGTGATTTTCAGATTTTCACATATAGATAGTTTAACCTAACCCAATAGATAAATTAGGTTAGATACAATGTGTCTGATTTTATATGGACATTATAAAAAGTTAGATCTTAGGGAAACCAAAGACATTTTTTTTAACCTTTCGCAGAATACAGTGAATACATAGTAGTACAGATCTACTTTTTACGTAAATTTCCTATGTAAATCAGTCAAATATGAATTGGCATATTTCACCTATTGCGTTATGTCAAACTCGACAAACTGTTATATTTTACTCATTTAGTATCAGAATAAGTCAGGGACCGGTTCAGCAGAACTGGGAAAAAATAGTATTAAAGATCAACTGGTATTTTCTATCATATAAACTCAAATTTTGAGCTCTGATCATATCTCCGATTATAATTATCACATCCTTCAGTAAAGGTCTCTTCTTTCACCAATAGCCATTTTGGAATGCATCTAGATGTACAGTTGGAAGTAAATATGTCCTGTCTAGTGACAAACCGGTCAATAGTGCATAATTTCATTTTCCCCTTTCACAGAGAGCCTTGGTCAGCTGACATCAGAAAGTCAATGTTGGACTATGATAATAGGGCTGTAAATAACAGTGACGACAACCCTGAATAACCACCATCACCGCCAGGGGGAGGGGGATGCATGCTGAGAGGGTGGACAATGGGTTGGGGGGTCAGTTCGGCAGTTAGCAGGTGGCCAGTTGGTGGGTGGGCAATTCCTGGTAGGATATGGCTAAATAGGTAGAAGAACGTAGTGGTAGAAACGGTCAAAGGTGAGAGTCAAGTTGGATTTATGCAACAAGGTCTGTGTGCGTGGTGATCCTCACGAGGCGGTAACTGAAGAAGACAGTGGCAGTTCAGGCCGAGTTGCTTAAATCCAAATTGATTCTCATCAAGAGTCATTTAGTATTTATCCTACCCTTTTTCCATGATTTTAGATCGAATGAATGGTTCTACAGTAAGATGCCTGTTTTTGATGGAGGGTGACAGCAGGTGGATGGTGGTGGGCAAAAGTTAGATAGCAGGAGGCATTGCAGGTCAAGTTTAACAGACAGTGATATTAGAGGGTGAGAGGTAGAGGGGGCATGAGGGAGGGCAACAGTCAAACGGCAGCGGACAATCAAGAAATGCCACAAAATATTATGTGATCTTTTACATATGGCGTGAGTTGTCTTCGTGGGATGATATCACGAAGCAGAGCTGAGTGATATCTGTAGCAGAAGACAACAGACGCCATGTAATCGCTCATATGAAATTGAGTGATGTTTTGATTTTATCCTACCCTATCAAACGTTTTAAACTTCGTATGAAATGTGTAGCATATAGATAATATATAGCAGTCAGGCATACAGTCACACCATGTTAAGTTTATGGACATTTATATGAGGGGTGGGATAAAGTGAGAGTCTGCCATATCAGTCAGCAATAACAGAGGGTGGATGAGGGAGGGTGACAGTCAAATGTCAGAGAACAGTGCGAGTCGGCCATATCGGTCAGTGATAACAGAGGGTAGAGGGTGGCAGATAGAGGGTGGATCATGGATGGTGACAGACAAATGGCAGAGGACAGTGCGAGTCGCCAATATCGGTCAGCGATAACAGAGGGTGGATGAGGGAGGGTGACAGAGAGAGGGTGGATGAGGGAGGGTCACAGTCAAATGGCAGAGAACAGTGTGAGTCAGCCATATCGGTCAGTGCTAACAGAGGGTAGAGGGTGGCAAATTGAGGGTGGATCACGGAGCCTGACAATTAAATGGCAGAGGACAGTGCGAGTCGGCAATATCGGTCAGCGATAACAGAGGGTGGATGAGGGAGGGTGGCAGAGAGAGGGTGGATCATGTAGGGCAACAATCAAATGGCAGAGGACAGTGCGAGTCGGCCATATTGGACACTGATAGCAGAGGGTGAATGACGGAGGGCAACAGTCAAATGGCAGAGAACAGTGCGAGTCGGCCATATCGGTCAGTGCTAACAGAGGGTAGAGGGTGACAGATAGAGGGTGGATCACCGAAGCTGACAGACAAATGGCAGAGGACAGTGCAAGTCGGCAATATCGGTCAGCGATAACAGAGGGTGGATGAGGGAGGGTGGATCAGGTAGGGTGACAGTCAAATGGCAGAGGACACTGTGGGTCGGCCATATTGGATACTGATAACAGAGGGTGGATCAGATAGGGCAATAGATAGAGGGTAGATCAGGGAGGGTGGCAGATAGAGGGTGGATTAGGGAAGATGGCAGAGAGGGTGTATCAAGGAGGGTGAAAGTCAGATCACAGATCACAGCGCGAATCCAGCGTTACCGTTCTCTGAGCACGAAGGACTCCCTGCCGCGCGGGTCGGGACCAGATGGGGCTGAAGGCGGCGACCCGGCGGCCCGGGCGGGCGGAGGGATCAGCCGGCGGCCCGGACAACAATAGCCGGCCCGCTAATTGAGGCCTGCCGTGCGAGGCGAGGCCCCCATCGCCGCCGTCACGACCCCTCCACCCCGCCGCCTCCTCCCCCGACACCCCCTGACAAAGCCGCCGGTCGTCATATGTCACGGCCACACCCCGCAGCCGCCGGAACTCCGACGTCGTCACGTGACCACCGCGCCTGCGCAGTCGTGACGTAAGCGTCGTTTCCGGTGGTGATGGACGCCGAGAGGTAAACCGCGATGATCGGTGTGAGAGGGGGAAGAGGGAGGGGCTCCAGGACTGAGTAAGGAGAGGGAGGGAGGTAAAATGGTAAAATGGTGAAGGTGTTGGTATTGTCTGATAGGGAGCTGTATTATAAATGCTTCCTGAGCAAAAACTTCTGTTTGATAATGAAATCCATAAACTTCTTTGTCCAAGTGAAAGGAAAAAGAAGGAAATAGGATTTAGATACTTCACAATATCTTATTTTCTAGAGCACTTGTCAAGTTTTAGATTTTCAATGAACGGCCATTAGCAAAACCGCAACAAAAAAGTAATACTTTACATAATTAACTGCCAATTATTTTCCAAATGATACTTTTTTTTTCATGCCCAACTCTCATCGTAATTCACTCAAAAACATCTTTTATGTTTTTAGTTTGGTTCTGCTTACAAGTTCCATCAAAATTTAGAATGAAATCGTATGCATTACAAAGTAGAATTACGCATAGAATCCAAGTTATTTTCTATGTTTTATTTCAGTCTTCCTTCTTTCAAGTAATAACCAGCAGAAAAATCTGAATAGGGATGGTGACTTTTGGAGTTAATTATGGTGGTTTTCCCACCTGAGGTGTCAAACGACGAACAAGTAATGACTACTGGGGTTGGAATCTGCCGCTCAACAAACTTAATCACAACATTTTTGCGACATCAGTAAAAAGTTCATCAGCAAAAATCCTAATCACTTCCCCTGGAAAAAAGTGCACCTAAAAAATTATGATGTGTGGGTGTGGGTGTGAGGGCCTGACACATCCCACACACATGCACACAAAAAAACAGGTGCCTGCTACAAATGACTTTTTAGGGAGTAGCAGCGACCCAGGCCTAAGCCTAGGCCCCGGCCTAGACGCCCCGAGTCTAGTAATTGTTGCAGCAATTAGGGTTCACAGGCCTGAGTTCAGCGACGTCTAAAGTGTGTTAACCGAGGCCCAGTAACTAGAACCACAAAACAGACTCTAGCCCTAGTTACTAGAACCACAAAATATACTTTAGGCCTAGTAACTAGAACCACAATATATATACTTTAGGATTAATAACTAGAACCACATAATACACTTTAGGACTAGTAACTAGAACCACAATATATATACTTTAGGATTAATAACTAGAACCACATAATACACTTTAGGACTAGTAACTAGAACCACAGAATACACTTTAGGACAAGTAACTAGAACCACAAAATACACTTTAGGACAAGTAACTAAAACCACAAAATATGTACTTTAGGACTAGTGAATAGATCCATAAAATGAACTTTAGGACTAATAAAGAGATCCGTATGATATAATTCAGGACTAGTAACTATAACCACAAAATTTACTTCAGGCCTAATAACTAGTACCACAAAACATACTCTAGGACCAGTGACAACCACAAAATTCTTGAAACTCAAGTTGCGATATATACGGTCCCGGGACTGTCCGGTCAAGGTACATATTTTCATAACTTAAATTGAGTTTCGTCATCACTTCAGTATACGCTCAGCTGTCAGGTCCTTATCTTACGCCCTAAAGTAATAACATTTTTATAAAATTAATAATACACATGAATATAAAAAGCAATAGGGCACAAACAGTAATGTATCTCACAGGGAATAGAGCAGTAATTGATATATTTGGAGAGAGGATTGCACTATAATAAAAACCTGCAATATGAGATTGTATGTTTGTGAAATTTAAAAAAAAAATCTTTTTTTTTTTAAATTCAGGCATAGAGCAAACGAGAAGAGAATAACATGAAGAGAACAGGATTGAGAGTAAGTTAATGAGACCAGCAGGAACCACACAGTAAAACAACCAAGACTGAGTGGACTGTTAAAGGTTGATGGTGCTGGCGGACTTAGCAGACGGGCGGGGGCTCTGGGGGTGGATTGGAAAGCGGATAGAGATTAGAAGTGAAGCGGGCAGATTTAACTTGACCTGGGCTGACACTGTCTGCGGCAGGTGGGAGGGGGCGTGCACAGTGCCACCCTGATGAACTCGGCCTGAGCCGATAGGTAAACAGCCCGCCGAGCTGCACACGTGACCTTCTGTTGCCGTGGATACAAGACCACGTGACCGTGACGTCCTGGAGGCCGCCGCCATTTTGTTTTACAAATCCCTCCTTTGAGGCAGAACCCAGTTATGAAGTGTGAGGTTAGCAACCAAGTTGATATGAGTCTTGTTAGGTACTATAGAGGAAACCTATGAAAGTTTCGGGTCAGAGCTCGTATCCCATTGAGTTTGAATCGCGTAGTAATTCACAAAGGGAAGCCGCGGCAATTCAAACGAGATTGGATCGAGCTCTGATCAAATCTAGGATAGGTTTCTGAATTTATCTCGCCCTTCACATTGATTAATAGGCTAACCTTTGTGATATAATCCCCCATTGAGTATTTTCTTCTAAATACTCTATGGGCATTGGGTACGAGTTCCCAATGTTAAGTCTATGGGTGTTAGATGAATGACAGTAACCAGCATGATGCAACACTTAGATACATGTGATTAAGGAGAATGTGTTTACGTAGATACACGTGAGTAACCAGTGTGTCATGTTTGCTTAGATACATGTGAGGAACCAGCCAAACATGTTTACTTAGATACATGTAGGTAACCAGCCTGATAACTTAAAGTAGATTCTTTTCTCGATTCTGGTCATAACTGGGAAAATTGAGATTGCTGAGTATACACCTGCTTCCCTTGAACATAAAGTGGAATTCACACGGTGGGATTCATGTACCTCACAGGTTTCAAAATCTTCAGAGATTCTGTTCCTTTTTAGGGGTAAATGTCGCCAACAATTGCAAGGGGAAAAAACATGTCTCAGGGAAATGAGCTCTACAATTTAGACAAAGAAATTGTGTTCGAGAACAGAATCTCAGCAGGATTTGTCTCAGACGAACACCCTGTGCAGTACATGAATCCCACCGTGTGAATCCCTCTTAAATAAAACACAACATGCAACAACTAATGTGAAGAAACAATTAATCTTTCTAAAACTCTGCCGCAATGTGGCTAGCGTGGAGCCGGCATACTTGCATAATAAACAACATAAAAATAGGGGAAAGTCAACATACTGGGCGTGCATCCTGTGTTGACTTTGTCAGCTCGTCGATACTCTGACCGACATGTGTTTTGTTTGTTCATTACGGACTATTAGCTCACAGGGGTCAACACTGGGTCACTGCTCGCATGGCTGACTCCTGTGTCACCCTGCTCCGGTTATACAGCTGTTGGATACACCTGACCTCCTATTCTTCCCTTGATCCACTTCAACTCCTCTCATCACCCCCAAATCCGAATCCCCAAATTTCCATTCCTGGTCCCCAAAGCCAGTCCAAAACCCCATTTCTGCGCAAGCCCTCAACCCTAGACTTGCTCAAGTCTTTGATTATGAACATTCCTTAAATGATTAATCACAATCAGAATAAAGTTAATTAAAGTATGTATCCTCCTCTGACTGGCCCATGAATCAAAGACTTGTCCACTGTGAACAGAACCTCCTGTTTATGACCCCAAGCCACTCCCTGTAACCCTATACCTCCGTCTACCCCTCACCCCTCCCCTCCTCCAGTTCCCTGGCCGCCTGTGTTGTCAAAGCAATATATTTCGCCTATTCCTGAATATGTCTCGATTGAGATCAAAGTGAGAGGGTATCAATCTCCCAGCAGATATCCTGACCAGTAGCCAGACCTCTGCTTGGGGAGTGTGGCGCAAAATCGCGCCAGTCTACACGGCCGATTACGGATGAGACCAGTCCCTGTGTCACACAGAAGGGGTGAGGGGTAGGATACAGGGACTGAGGCCAGTCTACCTCAACCTCTACTTCTGTCAACCACCCCTCTAGCCCTAGTGGGTTCTCCGTGGCCCCAATCTAGCCCCCCTTCCTTTCCCCATCCTCCCATGCATCGTGATCATGCATGAATACATTTAACTTGGCATTTTCAGCAAGGACTTTGAACAGCCAAGGTACCTCTTTACAAAAAAATATTAAACGAATTTGAAATTTAACCACCATATCAAAGATCAGTGTAATTGAAAAGATAGAAATTATTACCATTATGTAATCAGCTTTGAAGGAAATAAACCTTTTGAAATAATTTTCAGTCCGGGGATACTATGTTAATCAATGTTCTACCATTCATTTTTAACAGGGATGTCAGATGGGGTCATGATGAAAAAGTCAAGATGAAAATAGGAACTATTTTTCAGATGGAATTAACTGCCACAGAGAGACTGAGAAAACATGAAAAACACATCGTTATTGGCCATGGAATGGGGCTGGGGTGTATAGGGAGATTTCAGCCACTATTTATTGGTGTGAATGAGGCCCATTATATCCTCTCTTCGTTTTCACAAGGGAAAAAGATTTTACAAACTGAAAATGAAAACCTTGGAAAAGAGGGAAACTGCTATCTCAGTTTTAATGTTAAATGGAGGGTGGAGGTATTGTTGAATCCAGGGTACATAGGACTGAGTTATATAGAAAAAAAATAAACACAAAGCAAACACTGAGAATCACAGTTTGTGTCAAGGTAGCGTGGCCTCTAGAAGCTGTTCAGGTTCAAAGGCTGCTTATTTAACTTCACCCACGCCTGATCGTGTCGGTGTGCGCTTGGCTGCCTCATGTGTATGAACTCATCATAATTTTGGACAGCATAATCCGATTTAGCCTCATTCTAATTGCTCTAGCACAAGGGAAACCCCAGGTCCCGTGTGATGGTTCAACCTGGGAGCTCCCCCTCTCTCCCCACCCACCCAATGAATAGTCTGTGTCTCACTGTGTCTACTTGGACATGAATGAAGATGTACAGCCATGCAAGACCAACCAGAATTACCAGAGGTTTGGTCCCGGAGAAAGGCAGGCCGATTCCCTTAATCAAAAATCACAAAGCTTTTATTTGTGCCTCTTGCATGCCCCCGCGATTCCTTAAAACCAGGATCGCAAACTAAAACCGGGTTGATCATAATGAATATGACAAGCAGTGATTGGTGCACTTCTTTGCCACGTCCCTCCCCATCCATGATATGCCTCAATCGGTTCACAAATCGATGTTGATGGGCATTTAAAAAGAAACCAACCAGCCCTGGCCAAGGACTACAGATTGGTTCTACGAGACTTGCCTTGAAAGGAAGCCAGCCTCTGAATCATTTCATTGTCCCAGCATTTAAAGGCTTCGTAATTCTCTTAGGCCTCCCCTTCCCAGAAGGGGGTCCGAAAAATCACCGAGCCTCAATGTTTTGCTAATCTTGGCAATGAAACCGTAATGCAAACAAATCCCTGAACAATCAATAGCTGGGGCCGCCCCCCTTGTCCCGCCCAGCCCCGTAGGACACAAATCCAGTTACCCAGGCCCCCTTCTCAGTTTTAATGACCTGTCCACCTCGCCCGCTCCTCGGCCCGTTTCAATATTTGCCGCCAGTGGACTTCCATTAGTTTAAAACTAGGAAAATAAGGTGATGATTCAGTCTTTTCTGCACGGAAATGATGGTGTTATAAGCAAACTTGTAGGTGGGTCCCTGAGGGGTTTGAACTGAAAGAGAACTAATTTCGCCATCAAGTTCCCAAAGCTTCCAAATCCTCTGTAGTTGATTTTTTTTCTAACGTCATTTGGGTGGACTAAATTAGTTATATTAAATTTAGAAATTGCAAGGTCCACCCCTGCTTGCTTCCTAGCATTTCTGTACACTAACCTCTAGATTCACAATCCTGCATCATATGTGTTTAAGTAGAATTTCAGCTTTTATTTCAAGGATACTGATAATAGTTTCCTGGTAAGGAGTATAAGTGAATATTTACAAAAGCTTTCAGTAGTAATATTAATTTCTAGAGAGGTAGACCATGCATTGTTTCTGGCGTTTTCTCAGCTTTCTTGACTACATCATACCTGTAATCATTCTGCATATCATCATTTTCAAAGGAAACAGACGAAAGCAGTCACCAGGAATGTTTCAGAGGTTTGGAGGTGGGGTAGAGGCGGCAGTCGCATTATGTATAAATACTTAGGTCTGAATATCCGGCGTGCACACTAGACGATTAAAACATGACGACCGTAGATCTTCTAACCAATAGTCGTCAGGTGGTGCTCCCTCACGCAATATCGGCCACAATAGTCATCAACCAAAGAATATCCTCAAGCGTTTACACTTTTTATATGTACCGATGTCTAGATATTGACAGCTGAAAGTGGTCAGGTGGTGCAAGATCCAAGAATCGCCGCCTATAATCGTCCAGTATAAACGCCGGGTGAGACGCCGGGATCTCTAAATGACCTGATTTTGTGTTGAATTATTTGTGTGCATCCCTATCCTCTGTCAAAAAAGATCCATGTTTTATGAATGCTGATCAATCGCAGTATGTGACCGTGCATCTTTTCCTCTATATTATCGTCCTCTATCCTATATCCGGGTATGTCGATATTCAAGATTTAAACGGCTGTTTGTAAAAAAAACACCAAACCACAATGAAACAATGTTATCTTGATCTATATCTAATGACCTACTGACACAGGTTGAGACAGTTCAATGCTTATAGACGTGGATTTAGATGGTGATTAATTGCAGGGATGACTGTCGTGCAGACGCCGCGTATAATGGCCGTGTTCCTTTCTGCAGACGACATTTGGACGCGTCTCGTTGGCGCCAAAATGACGCGACGCGGACGCGTGTCTGTGAATACACGGAGCGGCTCTGACTGTCACCAGAGGGACACCTCAACTGCTCCCACCTCACACGGGCGGCTGTCCCCTCTTCACAAGATGCAGTTGGGGTGGGGAGTTAACTCAGTGGTTAAGGCATTGGGCTTGTAATCCCGAGGATGTTGGTTTGAGTCCCACTGCAGCCATCTTTCTCCCTCATCACCAGCAGTGGTTGAGTTACTGCTGTGTCAAAGGCCGGTCCTTCTCACACCATGACTATTTTATGTGGGAACTTAAAGAACTCTCACCTCGGTAAATGTGTAGGTATGAGATTTCCACTGAATAAGATTCGATCACAACCCCTGTGCTGTAAAAGCAGCAAGAAAAGCTGAACCTTTAAAAAGTCTTGAAAGGACCTATAGTGGTGTACTAGAAATAATTAAAAAAAACAACAAGATGGAAGTATTGAGTGAGAATAGAAATTATTCACACACCCGTAATACGCCTTATATTCTTGGTTACGGAACCCGTTTGGCAAAACACCTACATAGCTACACGTTTATTAGCACTATAAGAATGTGTATGTGAGATCAATTCCTTTATAATATCCATTTATATTATCCCCAGAGAAAATACAATGCTTGTATTGTACTATCGCCATCGTGATATTTTCTTTGGGGGAGCTCCAAAATAGGTCTTTTAGAAAAGATAAGATAATGCGCCGAATAATATATTTGCATCAGAATTAAGTCACATGTTATTTTATTCATATCGTCGATAACGTTAGAGATATTCTTCAATATAACCATTATAATGCGATAGCAAGATGTAGTAGCCTCTTAGTGACAACTGGAAGAAACATCTTCCAGTGACGACTCTCTATACTCAAGTATCGTGCAGCTTTGGTGTATACCTTTTTGAGAGTCCCTCTCATATCCCACTCGTTAAATATACGTTCCTGCTGACCTCTATATAAGCGAATCCCTTGTATCTAGAAGCTCCTATTTACACTCTCTCTGTACAATAAAAGACCATGCTCCAGCATTTCTCTAGGAGTTCATAACTTTTTTCGTTGATTTTCTTCTATTGCCCACTTTACGAAACGAGCCACGTTCGTCCATGAAACAGCCTGGATTCAGGTGGCTATGAAACCCACCCTGCTGGTATATACACCATGGATTACCACTCCTCCACATGGAGAGGGACAGGAGCGTGTGCGTTTTGCCACCTCCTGCTTTCAAAAGTCAAACAGGACAATATTTACCGGAGAACCTGTCTGGCCAAACAGCAGCGCCCCCGTGTGTCGATACCCAACACCTCCATGTAACACCGGAAGAACGCTGCTGCGTGAGGCGCATGCGTCAAGGACATTGTGACGTCACGTCCGCTCATCTGAGTCAACAGAGTTTTAATGGCGTATTGCACAACAGGGCATACGCGATATGATATTGACTCAGGGGGTGATATGCTCACCGGACCCCTTGCTGTTAAAGTCAGTTCTGTAAATCCCTGTAATCCACGTTTGATCCCTCATATGGGGCCATCCGTAAAGTATGTACACAGAATTTCTGAATTTTTGACCCCCCCCCCCCTCCCACTCCCAATCTTGTATGTAATAGAACGAAGAAGGAGCATACGCAAAATTTTCAAAATATTTACCCTACCCCCCACCCTCCTTAGTGCGTACGTACTATATGGATGGCCCCTATGAATTTTTGATGCTAATATTATGAGGAAATGTAATTACTGAGCCTAAAGTGATGTCCATTCAAGGTCTTTCGTCCCATAACCGATTCCCACCAAACCACCTATTGACACAACGACTCGGACTGATCACACCTTTGCACAACCAACCCGTTGGGTCGGTTAGAATCAGTGATATATTTATTGATGTACACACTTCTATCACCCATTATCGTTTAACACAGCACTCTGGGGCCCGTTTAATAATCTAGGCTTCTACAAGAAGATCCTCTTCTGTACCTCGTACAAGGGTTATTGTCTAATAATATTCAATTCTGTTTGTTAAGACAGTCATAGTCGTCCATAAGGTCGTCCATAACTGCTGAATAATGTCGACCCACATCGTTCCTGGATGTTTATGGCATGTAGAAAAGGGTCTACATGTACGATCCTAGATTATTAAACGGGCCCCTGGCCTCAGTCCGTATGTCGTGGTTTACTAAGACCCCATACATTTTCAATGGGGACGCTGTATACCATGGATACTAATTATCGATGTACGCACTTCACTGACCGGTTATCGTTAAAAACAACATCCTGAACCCTCTCCGTGAAGACGGTCTCTGGTCACGCTCGTGCCCGGCCTCCCTCCCCCTGATCCCGGTCACGGCGGGGGTCCGGGGGGCGGGGTCCGGGTCCTACCCCCTGCTGAGCCGGGACGTGACCCAGGGCAGGCCCCCTGCTCGCCCACCTCCTAATTAATTACCCAAATTAAGATTATTAATCTCCGTGTAACCATCACCAGTTGCGCCGTGTGCGTCCTGACCTCACCCCCTGCTGAGGAACGTTGGTGGCACTGCATTCAAAGTGGAACATCATGATTGACTTCTCAGAAGAGAGCTCTATCTGTGTGGGGTGAGGGTGGGGGGGGGGGGGGGTTGAAGATCAACTTTTGTCAAATCTCAGTGGATTAAATGATGAGAACGTCTGACGTATGGTAAAATCCGATTCACGTCTCACTCTTCTTATTGTTTTTTTATTTCTGGTTTAATTCAATGAAATGTCGTCTGCTGATCAAAAGGTCTAAATTTTGGCGGGAAACTTGATACTCTTCCTTAAAAGAAGGTCTTACAAAGATACCAGTTTGGTTGACAACAAACTATCATCAGATAGTGTAAATTGATTTCACATCTGTCCACATCCCGTCACAGTGTGTGGTATTTTTATCCATACGTCACAGTGTATGGTATCTCCTATTCATACCTCACAGTGTGTGGTATGTTTATCCATATATTTTATTCGGCTTTGATGTACATGACGATAAACAGATACTTCAATGGGTTCCAGAGTCATCTTCAATTACTAAGCCGCCATCTCACACGAATTGCATCCTTGTCCTGGTATTCAAGTGAAACGAATCTACCTTGTTTGGACGTCCTCACGTACTACATTTCTTTCCATCACAATAATCACCGACCTCATATAGAGTGAGTTTAATTTCATATACCTGCGCACGAATGTCACACTCTTACTGGTCAACTATACAGATTCTATTCTGCACACTGTGCACGAACTAATACTTTGTGCACTCCGTACCACGTAACTTGTTGTAAATTGGCATTTTTAATGATTTCCACGTATGTAATAATGAGATAAAGTGAGTATGTCTGAATTATATTTGTTCCTTTCCTTCATGTACAATAAACATGCCTCCATATATTGCAATAAAGCAATTTCTCCAAACCTTGGAACTTTGTTACAACAGTTACAGGGGAACTTGCCACTATAATCCAATAGAGAATTACCCCATTTAAAAAAAGTCACAGTTAGTTTTAGGCATCAAATATATGTTCACTTGAGCAGGGAATTCCACCATCCTCGTGTAAGCTATGTAGCAACAGACCGGACCCATTGGAACACGAACAGGTGTCAATTGACTGTGGATGGTATTGATTTACCTTATTGCAATTCTTATTCATACCTAGGAATTATGGTAGATAGTTGTCTCAACTGGGAAAAATGTGCTGCAGAAACTCTGAGAAAGGTTAACTATAGGCTCTTTAGACTGGCTAAAAGTTGCGAATATGACTATAAAGAACAAGTTGCAGAAAACACAAAACCGTGGACTAAGAATCTGCACTAGAACACTTGTAGGGGAACTAGCTACTGATACACTCCATTGCACTTGCAAAGTTCAGAAATTAGAAAAGAGAAGAAGATACTTGAAAACGCTATTTCTCAGGAAGAAAGCATTGTGTATAGTGAGTGATAATGATCCAAAAACAAGAATGCAAGAGAAACGTAACATTAAGTTAAAGAGACCGAAAACATCATTCTTCCGGAGAAGTCCCCTATATGTAAATATGAACGACTGGAACGACTTACCACGCTCAATTCAAGATGGAAGTCTAAGTAGCCTAAAAAAAACATCTGAGACGAAAATTCTATGACACCTTTGACTGAACTGCATCGAAGTTGGGTTAGACATAATCGAACAAATTGGTCAGTCAGGTAGATTTAGTCATTATCACTCATTATCACATTAATCCCCATCACCACATAATCACCAATGTAAATACCACCAGGCTGGGGAATGTTTGTTGTACCTACATGTATTCCTGTCATGAGAAAATTTGCCTGAAAATCTGCTATGCAGAGGCAAATATTGTACCTTTCTACAGTACTAAACAAAAAAAAAAAAACAAAAAAAAAAAAAATTGGACATGCTAACCTTAAATAGCCATTGAGTTTCCGTATACCACGCTGACTGGCATACAGAGTTTTATATGCCACTCGTGGCATACAGATTTGTGATCACGTAATATTCCAAAATCGAGGAGACGGGGTAGGATAAAATCAAAATCTGATTCGTTTTAATCTTGGCCACCGCATTCCACTCCTGGAGTTTGGGCTCCGTGCTTCGCCTCGTGAAATCACTATGCCAAACTCCAGTCATGGCATACGGTGGACAAGATTAAAACTCATCCAGTTTTGCGATAGTATTCGTTACAACGATGTTTTACTGCACCTCGAAGGTCTTGTGTGGAAAATCTAGATGGATGAGTTGATTGATGTGATAACATAGCAGGATCACTGTTCCGGATGAGAAAAGATTTCAGATATTCAGCTAATGTTACACCACTACTTGATCCCCTCACTCTGTTTTTGTCATTATCCTTGATGCTTCGTCAGAGAACTTGACTTTAAAGTATCCATCTATGATGATTACATCTAAAAGGAATGCCTTTGTTCTTTCCCCGATTCGGCTCTGTATATATATGATCAAAGTCATGTGTTTTTGTCTATTTGAATAAGATTTCCCGTCTCTGTTTGACTGACGCTGTACTTTGATGATCGCTCACATTGGATATTGTCTCCCAAATGGGGCACTGATTCATAAAAGAAATCTGCTGTCATCTGAAGAGATCTGTTAACTACTACAAAGACAGTTCTGAGCGACCTGGATGTTTTAATCCATCATCTAAGAGAGTGAGCATCCATCTGTTACTAAAGTATGGAGAAGTTGTCTCGACATCTCACAAACTTGTGACTGCGTCAAGCTTTTATTAAGAAGTCCACTTGACATTTCTCTCAACCTAGCCTTATGTCAAACATTACACTTCTACTCTATTTCTTCAAGGGTACGTACATCAAAAGCAATCTACAAATTATCTACTAATGTTAAATGATGAATAAAAGCAGCTTCACCTATGAATTCAATAGCACACACATGGGAGATATGGTTATTACCTAAAGGATCAAATGATGCCAATAATCTTATGGATTGCATGATGTTGAGTGAAAAGTATCCAAGCAATATTGAATTTAAAAACAATGTTTTTCGTGCTTAATGATTCCCCAAGAGGGAATCCTCCAAGAGGAAAAGAGGCACTAACCCCATATCAAGAAACAATTGCAGTACGCCTTAAATCTGAAGACATGCATGATATGAATCTTCGATGATAATGTAACGATAACCAATTGGGAATCACGCATATCAATTTAATGCCAACATAAATGAAAGTACGGCTATACGCGCAAACACCATTTCTCATCATAATTTCATTTGGATATCATATATAAAGCAGACGCTTATATACTTACTATGAGGAAAGGTAGTCACTGAGCCCGTAGTGATGACCGTGTGAGGTCTTTCATCCCATAGCAAGTTATAGGATGAAAGACTGAGAACAGCTATCACTATGAACTTTGTAATAATGTTTCCTTATTATCATATACCGGAAAAACACAAAAACAAAAATTCATGCAAACCTTGATAGTGGGCCAGAATGATATTCATACTGCACCCCTCGCAGAACGGACGATATTTCATAGAAGTTCGTACATAGGAGAATTTACGAGTTAAATATTCAACCTATCTACAAGTTAACCTCACCCCGAGAAGTACTCTCATGATCCTCACGTTCCGCTGTATAAAAGTTTCGCCATTATATATTTTACACTCAGTCTCGGAGAAAAACGTTGTGTGTTAGTTGACTGTTTTATGGTTGTCTACATTGCGTGCAGGGATTCGTGAGTAGAATAAAAAAAGGTTTGATTTCCACACCCCTCGCCATCACAACCCTCACACAAATCATAACCATGAAAAGACACATAGATCATGGCAGGAATACCGAGTTGGATCCTCTGTGGTGTCATTGAGCTCGGCAGTGTTCTCCCCCTCCCACATTTACACACACTGCACTACCTCGCTCACTTTGCCCTCGACTTGCAACCAGGCATCTCCACCTCGCATATGAATTTTATCCCACCCACCCACACCAACCATAATTAATTTAAAAGAAATATATTAATTATTATCACATATTATATTAATTATTATCACATATTTTGTTTATATCACTCATCAACCTATATTATTAAAATGTCACAGTCTTTTGGAATTGTTTCTACTAATTCTAAATAGATTTCTCCAAAGTTATCTCTCCACTTTTATCTTTGTGACCATCCATAGAGTACGTACGAAAGATTTCTGAAACTCTGGACCCGCCTAACCCTCCCATTTTTGTACGCAACAGAACAAAGGAGAACAAATACGCAAAATTTCCAAATTTTCTGACACCTCACAACTCCCAGTGCATACAAACTTTATGGCATTGAATGAGGTTCTCACCATGAAACCAACATGATTTGGTGAAAGTCGTTGTTCTCCATTAGTTTTATGCGGAGTGATATGAATGAGGAGAAGGCGAGTGAATATCACATAGCATTCAAACGAGTTGCAGGACGACTTCTTTGACTAAAATGAATTGCTTTCTGTATTTATCTCACCCCTGTACATACTTAAAGAATAAACAACGCACAGGATATAGGCCAGGGGTGTGGAGACGAGTTCCCAATGTTAAGCCTATGGGCAAAAATACCAGGGGTGAGATAAAATCATATATGCGAAAAGACACATAGATCAAGGCCTGAATCTCATGGCGACTGGAACATGTCCTGCTCTCACAGTTCACTCTGTGTCTCTGTGAGTTGCTCCCCGAACAGCTCCCCACACACCCCTCAAGGCAGTGCCTCAGAGACTGAGTACCTCAGCAGGTCCGAGTCTCTGTTTATCCCACCCACCCACACCAATCATAGTCAATCTTATACATTTGATATCAATTATTATTCAATATTTTGATGATATCACTCATCAACCTATATCATCAAAACACCACTTTTTTTTTATTAACTTTACCTACTACTACTGACTACATTTCATTTCTCTGAATTCACATCTCCTCTTTTAACTTCGGGGATATCCATAAAGTACTTAAGTGCCTAATCGTGTGAATGAGGCTCCATTCATGCTATCTTAGATTTACACAACAAAAAAGTAATTCTTAAACTGGAAATTAAAACAAAGATTTCCTTTAAAAGCTACCATCTCTGACACATAGATCATGGTGTTATCTGTAGCCTACTGAAAATAGGATCGTACATTTATCCTAGTAGAAAACTATAGACAAAATAGAAACTAAAAAAAAAAGAAGAATCCTGTGGCGACCGGAGCATGTCCTGCTCTCACAGTTCACTCGGTGTCTCTGAGTTGCTCCCCGAACAGCTTCCCACACACCCCTCAAGGCAGTGCCTCAGCGACTGAGTACCTCAGCAGGTCCGAGTCTCTGTCTGTGAGCAGCTCTGAGTGACTCACAGTTAATGGTCAGACATGCTTTCAGCCACGAGCACCTCGAGGGAAACTCCACAATGAAATTAGCGACGGCCCCAAGTAGACGGCCATCATCCCGTGACTGCCCGGGACGCTCACAGAGGGCAGCACTGCGGGGTGTTGAGCGATAAATGGGGAAAGGATGAGCTGTCATCAGAAGTTAGCACTCGATCAGTAATGGGAGAGCGGGTAGTGCACGGGGGTTTGGGATTATCCTGTGGAGAAGCTTGATGATCTGCACGACTGACTGCAGGCTGAGAAAATCAAAGCAATTTCCAGGTTCCTTTTCCTAATTATTTTCCCATATCACCATGGAAATATTCCACCAATCACAGCGGCGCCAGACAAACAAGGTGAAAATGATGTCCTTTGATCTCTTAAACCTGAGAGGTATTTGTAGAAGATTCTTATTAGTGTTATAGTTTTCGTTTTTGTTTTCGGAGTATAAAGGTGTAATATGGTGAAACATAGTTACTGAGCCCGTAGTGTAAAATGCCGTTGTTACGGGACGAAAGATTGAGAACAGCCATCACTACGGTCTCAGTAATTATGTTTCCTTATTATCATATACCTGAAAATCACAAAAGAAAACCACCAATAATATCAGCCTTAATGTTATCATGGAGACGTTTGATCAAATATTTGGGAAATAAATTCTCTCCATGGGAGTTTGTGGGGAATAAAACATGCCTGAGTCTTGAGGTATTTTGGTCTTGAGTGATTGGTCATGATCCGCTGGGCATGCTTCTAAGACCCTGAGACACTGGCACCCTGCTCATTTCTCAATATCACAGTGAAGAGCACACAGATAGTGAAGGGATATATTTTTTGCAGTACGCTGAAAGTCTATATGTGACACTCTAACATCTAGGCAACGTATATAGAACGTGCGAGCACGCTCTGATAATAACCACTTAAAAATGCCTTTCCTATCATATTGTATAGGGGACAGAGCCATTGTTAGTTCATGAAGCAGTCACTAGGTGGTCGGGGGACAAAACCTGTATTCTGGCTATTTGTTCTTACGAAATTCAGCCGCCTTTCAATGTTTTACCAAGGTTCCTTTGACTCCCTACACTGATCCTAGAGCAGGAAGATATAATGCTAAAACCCAGGACATGAGGTCTTTTACATGGAACACTTTATTTACATATGCGCAAGGCAAGAAAAGTGACATTTCCCAATTATCACTCACGTCTTTTGCACCTCCAATAGTAAAGAACAGCTACTTTTTCACCTCCTTTAGTGAAGAACAGCTACTCAGGGGGCGTCATGGCGGCGCCCATGGATCATAGGCTATATGCCGTATATAACCACTATGTATGATATACATGTACATACTACTCAATAAAAATAGCCTAGAAAATCCAGAGACAGGTGTCTACAAAGAGGGTGGCAGCTTCAGTTGCCCTGCTACTTGTTTTATGATGGATGGTTGTGTTGGATGGAGGATGACGCCTCGGTTTTGACAATAAACAATGATTGATCTCTGATGTCCTGTTGGGTCTCGCCCTGACCAACATTCACATGGCTTCTCCATGGCGCAGGGGCGGACCATTGGAATGCAAACTTATCCTGATGGGCGAGCTTCCCGATAGTTTAGTAGATTCTAAAATATGTGGAAATTGGATGAAGTCGCTCTTGATTATACCTAAAACTTGTCTTAACCCTTTTCCCGCAACATAATACACAACCATTCTCAGTGTTGGCAAAGAAGGATACCTCCAAAGGAATCCTTTTATATCGCAGCATGATGCATCTAGACAGCTGTGAAAATGATATGTTTTTGTTTAATATGTGTAGAAGTAATTCATGGGATTCCATGAAACAGCAACAATGTATAAAGGGTATATAACTATTTCGTTTGATAAGAAACCGTAGTAACATCTTGAAAATATGTGACTTTTCCACAGTGTACTGGTCTCAAACATTATCTCTGTCTCTATTACTCTGCTCTTCAAAAGTCCTCACTCGTCTCAAAGCAGTGAGATTTCTTTTTACATCAAGAATCGTTAGCATTACGGTAGGTATAGCAGTCATTCAATAGGTCACATGAGGTTCGTAGATGCACCAATGGTAATGATGATAATGAGGGTGATTTGCGAATGCTCGCCTGGTTTTAAGTATAGCATGGTATGACGAGGTCTACTTAGGAATGGCAAGGAGGGGATGTATTCCCTTATTAGTTTCTACAATATCTCTGTATAGTGCATACATTCTCCAGGTTGAGGGCAAGAGGGATACTTTAATCAGGTCTAAGTTACTGTCACAAACTGAATTAAACATCAACGCCTAAGGCTATAATAGTTTGAATAGTATAACCATGGGATGCATTTGTTTTTGATTGTGAGATAGAACAGAATGTTTTCACTACCCTACCAAAATATCCGTGTTTTTTTCACGACCCAGAGGTGGGTGAGAACTCAAACCATTGCAGACAAAGTATCAAAAGTTGTCCATAGCTCATGGAAACTTTCACATCTGTTGGGTAGATAAGCAATAAGGCGAGCGGCTGCTGATGTTGTTGTTAAAATGGGATTTAACCCTCATTATCGCTCACTAGTTAATCGTTCAGAATTAACGGACGATCCTTGTTCCAGTCATCCACGTCACATGACCAACCACGTGACAGCATCACGTGACTGGAGCACCAACCACGTGACAGCATGACTACGTCATAATTGGATTTCCTTCCCTGGATAAAGACTGTGACAGGCGTGTGCTAATGGGAATATGAATCATGGGCCTCGTGACAACGAGCGAGCGAACGAGCGAGCGATTGAGCGCAGGTATCGTCTTGAACGAGCGGCTCACAACTCTCCTGGCGAGCTGCTCCGAGTAGAAACCCGTGTCTCGTCCCCTGCAAAGTGGTCATCCCTATGACAAATGGATCCTTGGAGATTCCATAATGCCTGAAATAATGGCGTGATGGGTGGAAAGAGTCAAAGTATTTTAGTGAAGAGTTTGAGTACACAAAGAGGGGGAGTTTTGAATAAAAGAAATGTCTATTTCTTGTATGCAGCACTTATATCGCAAATATCTTACTTATTTGCTCTATGGAGGTGAGATTAGTACAGTTATGGATTTATTGAATAGACATGTGAGATACTATAGAGGAAACCCATGAAAGTTTAGGGTCTGAGCCCGTATCCCATCGAGTTTGAATCACATAGTAATTCACAAGGCGAAGCCGCTTGAATTACTATGTGATTCAAATGAGATGGGATCGAGCTCTGACCCTAAACTTGAATGCGTTTCTGAATTTATCTCACCCTTAATATTGACTAATGGGCTAACATTTGTGACATTATCCCCCATTGGATATTTTTCCTAAATATCTAATGGGCGTTAGATACGAGTTTCCAATGTTAAGTCTATGGATAAAAAATATCTTGGGTGAGATAATACTCACTACATGTTAGGGTGAGAACAGTTATTTTATACCTGTGCGCGAACTTCTAGGAAATACTGCCCGCTACAAGGGTTGCAGTACATTAATACTGAGGACGTAGTGATGACTGTCCTTAGTCTTTCACCCCATAAGTACGGCTACTTGAAAAAGTAGCCAGTATGATACCCTATTTTCTACGTTTTGGGGCAAAACCCTACAAGAAATAACTAAATAGGAGGTACTTCTTGAATATACAGAACTATCATGAGCCTACTCCCTTTCTATCGGCTATTGTCAAAATGGCCGAGGCATCCCATGGCAAGTAGATCAGAGAAGTGCCCAAATAAAAATTCTTTTGGGCGTGGCTAGAAATGATACATAAAATAAAAAGAAAGAGTATGGCCCTAGACAAAAATTAATTGCAGGTACGATTTTAGCTCTCCACGACAATCTCACTCTCGTGGGTTTTCAATCTCCATGCAAAGGTTTGGTTCTGTCTGTCTCTATTTGGTGGAGAAACTCCGAGCAGAGACTGTCGAGATCGTGCCTTTTTATACATGGTAGGTAACTACAAGGCTGGACGGTAACTAACAGCGAGATAAATATCAGACTATCATGAGGAAACTGCACCAGTTTGAAAGCTCCCATCCCATCATCCTCTGCGCCAAACTCTCGTCGCCAAATCGCCGCCTCGTTCTGACAATCACTTCCCGCCGCGGGGCATGATGGGAGGCGGCAGACGCCAGTTGACGGTGGCGCCACCTGGTTGTGTATTGTGACCGCACAATAGCTCCTGATCACGTGTCACGACCACGTGATCAGTCTCGCGAGTTCTCGTTCGTCGCGAGAGTGAGATACTAATCTAGGTGGACCACGACAGATCACAGGAAATGTTATTTGTGTTTTTGTTTTTTTAAATTCTTAAACACCAGGATTTACATCAGTCTGACTTTTTACTTTAGTCTCAGGTGGCAATTTGGTTTACAGGCTTGGATGGGGGCGTGTCTAAAGTAGCAAATAAAAGCCACAGTTAAAATTAGAGATGCTAAATCGTGGTTTTATACGTGACCTGGTTGGAACATATACAATATCAACTGGTTTCGCATACTAGTGGCTGTATTCACCGAGGAGTTGGCGTATAGTAATATCCGAGCGTTGAGTAAACTCCCAGGATAATACGACCACAACTATCCGAAACCTGTTAATATTGTATCTATTATTCAGCATTGTTATCAAAGAAAATACAAAATGACTGCCGATCTCATGCACTACTTTTTAGGCAAGGCTTTTTCCCCTCACTATAGGGCAGAGATTAAGACCACATCTCTGCTTTGTGAATTACACACTCCCTGTAGGTTTTCCATGGAGGCTCCGTATTAAGTGAACGATAAATGACCTGCCTCACCAACTCTTTATAAGTCCATGTACCCCTACACCTCACACACTGCCCCTTCAGTAAAAGTACCTCAAATCAGGGAGTTCTGATTGAATAGAGTCACATTCACCCACATCTAGAAGCAAGCTGGTGTGGCTTACCCCTCCTCTCAAGTTCACCAAACCTAGAATTTCACGTGAAATAACCCTAAAATTAACCCCTTTTTGCACGTGCCCGGGGTTGGAAATAGACACCCCAGATTGTCTGAGGCGGGGGTATTGTGTGCTGGTGGTGGCATCAGAGGGTGCTCTGTGTTGTGTCTGAGTCATTCCTCTGTGTCCCCACCTTTAGGGCCATCCTCACACCCCTCCTCTCAGCCACAGTGTTATGACGTGGGCAAAATGTAGTATTTCCGTCTATTCATAAATCTGTTATGACAATAAGTTTGTCTATGTATTCTGGAATGTGAATTATGAATGATGAAGAGTATATAGGCCTACTTATTGTAGTACTTCATCAGACTCAGGTATTTCATCTTTTGGGACATTATCATTCGTTTACTTAATTCCCTTTGAAAAGAAGTTGAATCTGTCAGAGGGACATTAAGCTTCACGAGGGAGCATTGTATCTTGTAGGAAAAAATTGAGTTTTCAAAAATATTTGTGTCCTTTTATTAGCACAACATTTTAGCGAATATGCTACGTTTACGCTATGTCTCGGCCTTTCTAAGCGTCCAATGCAGGGAACCAATAACATATCATATTAATCTCCATCTGGTTAATAACCTAGTCTACTGTTCTGTCACCTCTAACCAATCACTACTTACGACACGCTCTGACATATCGTTACATATGATATTCTCTGACCTATCATTAATTACGATATGCTCTTGCCTATCGTTATTTACGATACGCTCTACCTATCATCAATTACGATACACTCTGGCTATTATGACTAACACTAAATAAGACACTCTCTGACCTATCATTTTTTACGATATGCCCTGACATATCCTTACTTACCATTACTGTGACCTATTATTACCTACAATACACTTTGACCTATCACTACTTAAGGTACTCTCTGACCTATCACTAATTAAGTTACTCTTTAACCTCAAATTAATTACGATATCTTCTGATATATCAGTACATACGATAGGCTATGACCTTTCATTAATTACATACGATATGAATATCTTCGTACTCGTGACTGAGTAGGTCATCCACTGCCAGAACATCTAAGCCAATTATACGAGAAAACTTCTGCTCTCTAAATATATATGCACAGTTATCCAAGCTATCTACCTTAGTAAAGTACTAAACCAAAACTGTAATTGAAGTGGATAACCTACATCTTCCATCATATTTTTTGTCAAGTTGTTATCACTTTTACACCTATTTACATGAATATTTTTTGTCTGCTTTGACAGAGTTTTGTCCATTAAGGATCAGTATAAACTTTAGCAACCTGTATCTCAAAAAAATTAATATTGTGCGAGTTTTCCTTCGAAAAAAAGGCGAAAGCTTCAAGCTGTGCCGAAAGTCACGAAAATAACCTCCCAGTCACTGACTTGGCGTCACACATTTAGCTTGTTACTGATTGGTTTTGATCGTCTGCCAGGCTCTCGAAGCACATACTCTGTGGCTTTCCAAACAATACTAACTTCACAAAACCTCCGCTGCGAGAGTGTCAGTGAGGTGCTACTGCGCATGTGCGGCCGGCGATGTAGCCTGTAATTTTGTCCGCTGTAACAAAGGGACCCCCGCCTGGTCCCCGGGCCACCCGGGCGGGGCCCCAGCCACGTTTGATTTTAATTGAATTAACCGAGTCAGTCATTTAATAAAGTTCGTTGTGCTCGGCCGATTGTGGCGCCACCCTGTGGTCGGGGATCTAACGAACGTTGCCCCGGGTTTACGAGAGGGCGCTTACTCTATTTTCAACGTCACGGCGGAAGCTATGTTTTTATGACCTTCTGAGAGAGACAACGGTTTTTCGATCGATGTCTGCATGGCGTTTTTGCAGCTTAGAGATAGGTTTCCCTTGTATGATCACTATCAAACGTGACGAATCTATATCGAAGCGCCCATCCTTTATGTTTCCACTTTACTGATGAGTCAATCAAACATAGTTGGATCTAAAAACCTGACCAAAAACCCTATCTTAATCGAGTAATCTATACTAACGATTTAATTAGATATGTAAAACATAGTGAGACAAGTATTTTTCCCTTTAACTAATGACCCATTTCATAAGATCTCTCCTATCTTTACGCTCCCGTAAAAACACTTCTTTAAAAACATTTATTCCGACCAGCTCTACCACATGCGTAATTCTTCCACCGGAGTCTCGTAATCGACATATACATCAAAATTCAGTATTTGCTATAAGCAGGGAAACTTTAACTAGGAATGAGATGCAAAGAGATGGGATGAGATGCAAAGACGTAACATATACCTTTATCTCACCCCTGGAATAAATGTCCATTGGCTTAACATTGGGAACTTGTTCGTTTCTTCTCTAATATAAAAAAACGGCGTATCACTAGCACTATTCGTTTACGGAGTACTGACTTTTTGTAATCATTTTGAACTCTTTAGCCGAGCTTGCCTTTTGTGTACTTTCACTAAAGTTACTCCAAAGTAATCGTGATCTCTTCGGTCCGGACTCTACGTAATATCCTCGAATGCGCTCGGATATTACCTGATTAAAATGAGTCGTTGGCACACTGGTACGTGTCGCGAGAGAGTTTTTTTTATGTGAAACGGTTACAAAGATTTTAAAGAGCTCTCAGCTTCTGAATCTGATTCATGAAATCCATTACGATTCTTAATGTAGTCCTTTCCTCTTCAGGATTTCAAGTATTGCTTGTGGAGAACTCAATTAATCAGCGGTGGCAATCCTCAGAAGTCACGGAGCTCGGGGGTCGTCCGAGGCTCCCCCTGTCGGCAGAGCTACTCGTCTCCACTCTCCAAGCATAGGTTCTGCGCCTTCCTTGTATCTCTGCTCCAGGGACCTGTTTCACTAGTTTCGTGACATGTCTAGATGGCGTCTGTGACACCATACGGACAGATCACAAGATTGCAGTCGATGACACACGGAGTTTCACTCACTTCTCGAAGGAATTAAGCAATGACACTTTAACACGAGTAGGAGATACATATAATCTATAATCATTCCAAATATGAAGAAGATTGGCCACTTCAATATTCTGATATTTGCTAGTCTTTTTCCGCTGTTGCTTGCACTGTTGGTGCGGCTGTTGATGTCTGTCTAGGCCTAATATCACGAGACTACTGAAAAAGGTCCCTGGACTGCCAAGTCACGCGGATTTTTTTGTTGTGGCTCTATTATCAAAACCTGGTACACCAGTTCTTCCATTTGACCAGATTTACCGTGAGAAACACGAGATTGGGCCATTTCTCACGTTTCATAACGATTTCTCACGATATGGGAGGATCAGGCACCATTTAGATTTCATTTCTATCTTCTTTATTTCAAAAGTGATAGAATAAATCAATAGACTTTCATACCCCTGAAATACTCTTAAATTTTTACAATTCAAGAGACATCGGGAGGTATAACACCCCTAGGCCCAGGACTTGCGGACAGAGCACAGTCACGTTAGCTCTGGTGGAGTGTGATCGGCGAACACCTTGATTCGCACTATACAGTGGTTAGACCAGAAGGAGAAACTGCTGGATTGTCTGTGAAGCTTACATGACACATACAGTTTTTTCAGATCCATGCTATATCAGTGGTTTAGAGGGAAACTGATATACGGGATTCTTGTACTGCTAACTTGATTCTTCACTCCTATATACCTTGAAATATTGATAAAAATGGCAATTTGTTGACCTCCAATTGTTGGCATAGCCATGTCCATCCTTATCAAGTAACTTCACCTTGTATCTTTTGTTCACGAATCTAAGCGTGAATCTGATTGGTCTAGACGGCATCAGGTGGTGAACCTTGGTATGAAAACGTCAGCCTTGGCATAAAAATATCAGCATTGGTTTTAAAACTGTAGTTATACACCTCCACCAGCGGTATGTTACGATAGAATTAGTTTACAGGTATAAAGAAAGAAGACAATCCCAATGTTTTGAATCTAGAATATAGTTTCGGCTCCTTTTCCAGTATACCACGTGATTTGGTTGGAGCAGAGATTAGTAGCACGAAAGATCTGCAGGGAGAGTGTGGGCAGAGCTGCTCATTCCAGGTATGACTAATCACCACCAGGGGTCAGGCCACGAGCAGCTCTGGGGGCAGACGACTTCCTCGCCGAGACTGGCGGGAATAATTGAATATGAGCCCTGTCAATCATTATGTGTTCTGTCACTCAGACAACAAGCAGGGAGACATCGTGTCGCCGACTTGTCATGAGACACCGTCTGCCGCTCGGCCACACGGGGGAATAACATTTCCGACACACCAGCGGAGACGCAGCTGGTTCGGCGTCACCTCACGTACCCGAGGGGTGCCGAGTTTACCCGAGTTTCCTCCGGTAGTGGCAATAAAAAAGACGCCATTTCATGGAATTTCACTTCTAACATCATAGAGAAGATGATAGCAATATGCATTCCCCTAATGATAACTTTCACGTTTACTTCAGAAACTTGCACTTTCATCCATGTTTTCTGATATGGAATTTAATTGTTAAAATGGATTCCAAGAAGATAATTTTCCATATAAATGACCAAACTAGACTGGATACAGGCAATATTTAAAACCAAGCAAATACAAAGACGTTACAGAAACAAATTCAGTCACGCGATATAGCGCTTTCACACTATCCGTTGTTAAAGGCATATCGGGCAGTTAACCTTGAGAATTAAAACCCATGTCATTTATCTGAGTATTGAAGTATACATATATCTATCTCAGAGATTTGGGGTTACAGTGCAATTTTTTTATCCAGAAATATTATGATAATACTATAATGGAATATATAGGATTTATAAAAAGTTGTTTTTTACATTGTAATATCCGTCATTTTCTTCAAGCTCATACAGAACATAGTAAATATCTAATACTACACATTTAAGTTTTAAAAACACTATAGGTCGCGGTCCTTGGTTTTATAAGATTGGGGAAAACCATATTTCTCTGTACATTTCCTACACAAATCAAACGAATGAAAATGTGCCTATTGCACTTTTGGATTAGGTCAAAGTAGACAAAATATTATATTCTACTCAGTTTGCATTAGAATACATCTCAACAAACCAATCTGTACTTACAATTATCGATATTTTAATGTCCCCAGACGGCGGCATTGTGGATTATATGATATGTTTTTAATAAACTGAAATTATTCTTTCAAATAATTAAAATCTCAAAGTGAAAATTCGTTGTTAAAAGTCGTTCGGGAAATCTCGTTCACAAAAGACCCATCAATATTATCCTCCAAATGTGACAGAAGTGACAGAAACTCCCTGCCTCTAATTCATCTTAAAGAAAGTATTACAAAGAGTCACTAGGTGACATGAAACTGAAGAAGGGTGGGCATGTTCTACACTGAACAGTCTATCGATCATGATCTTTTTCCCAGCTGCTACTACGCCCCCTATGGGAAGAATGGAGAAGACTGTGATCCTTTTTCTCTCGTTGAAACGGTGTCTGACGAGGTAACTTTTGGTCTGTCTATCTGAAGCTATCGTCTGTCAATGGCCACTTGTGTTTGGTAATGAGTATGTATGTAGAGGTCAAGAGACCTCTCAGTCTGTCATAACAGACCATAGTGTGTCATTTGTCCAGACTCAGGGGACAGACAACAGGAACAACTCTTTACGAGCATTGTCTTACACTTTGCCACTCCTTGTATGTGTGTGGAGGTGTGGAGGTGTGTGTGTGTCTGGGCCCCGTTGCTCCAGGATTACGACAGAGCTGCGGATCGCAGAATAGCGATCCGAGGGACAAAATGTTGCTCCTGAAATTTTGCGGATCGTGTCGCAATTGCATAGGCGCATCGCCGCGTAAAATACGGCGATACTTTTTACGCGGACCTTCTGTATTTAATTAAAGAACTAATTAATCTTCCACTGTCTCATTCAATATGTGGCCCTGAATTGTTGTATCGTAATCGCATTGTAAAAATTAGCGATACCGCGGAAATATAGCGATACGATCCGATATTACTGGAGCAACGCTTTTTTAGTCGGATCGTTAAAATAATCGTTAAAATTAAATTGCGATCCGATTACAACTAGCGATACCACAATAACAGGAGCAACGGGGCCCAGGTGTGGTGTTTGGGGGGTGCATAGAGACACGAAAACACGATTTCATTTTAATTCTAGGGAGCGTAAACAAACGGTCGGGTAAGTCTATCAGTGGTTCTTTCGCTCTTCAAAAAAGGGCGCAGGATACCAGTCCCTGCTGTGTAGTGATTCGGGTGAAACCGTGCATGCAAGTGTTACAGGGTCACCCAGAATACGTAACTCGGCTTGTATATAAGCCGGGTTCGCAGTAGGTCAACAGGCATTCTTGTGCGTTCTCTCTGAGAAAAGTGAATCCTTGGGTATGCTGGGTTTTCTCCAAACCCTCTCAATGGTTAGGTGAGTCCAGTACTCCAGTATGATTATCTTGATTAGCCTCCACGGCTTTACTTGGCACACCTCTGCCAAGATACTGTACTTTGGTTGTGATCCAATCGGGATCGCTTCTGGAAGTGGCTAATAAACATCCATTGTTTATTAAACTTGAGGAGTGTTTTTGTGACTAGGTTTGTCTCCATAACATACCGAAAATACCGATCCCACCCTTGTAATTATACATAGGGTGGCATATCGCCGGGAAGGGGTATACAGTCCTTTCAAGGATAGACTGTCCTCAATGTGTTCAGAGCCGGCGACCGCTACAGAAGTATATCAGTGCAAAAATATCCACCAAGGCTGCGCTGCATCTTATGCCACACCACAGCCTGCAGCATCTATAAATCATCAAGTGGGATGCAAATTTTGAGCTCATGGATATAGATATGCAAGTCTGTACTGCTCTGCATAAAAGTTATGCAATGGCTACACAGTGGGTTTTCCCATTTTTAAAGAGATATACATGTACTTATAGAACATTGTGCATTACCTGTCCCATTGTTCAGTGGGGCAGGGAACCAGTCTAGAAATCACTCTGTGCCCTGATGTGGCTCATAATACAATGACCCTGCCTTCATGTAAGAATGTATTGAGTGGTTATATCTAAGAGTGATTGGTAAAGGATGGCTGCTTCAATGCTTTACACCCCCAAAGAACTCTAACATTAAAAGCACGGTGGTGTTTCGAGAACGGAACAAGGATGGTAAATGTCTAAGTCTCGCTGCGTTCTCGCGAACGGCAAATCTCGGTTTGGGGACGCTATGACGTCGTCGTCTGACACTCTTCTAACGCTAGTGCTGCCCCCTTATGGAGAACACTTAAACTAAGACCTTTCTCGTTGTTCGATAGTTTGGCAACCAACCCCTTCTACGATATAGGGGTTGTTCTTGTTAAATCACATACGGTATCCCTTTGTGTTCGCCTCAAACCAAGGAGTTTTGTTCTATGTCGGCTCTTAAAGCAGAACTACCCAATAGGTAGAATTCATAGCTTAGTCAATTGATATATAAATCTGGTTTATGGTGGTTTTATTCTAAAAATACACACAAAAGGAAATAACAAAATGGTAAATTGCCTTCAAGGTTATGACTAAACACACTCTCCGGGAATCAAAATAGGTCAGGCAGGAGAGTAACAAACAGGTCCCGCTACTGGGTCAATGAGGCCGCTTATTCAACCCGACCAGAGCTAATTTTGTGTAGCTCTGGTCGCCAGTGCAGTTGTTGGAGTGCCGGGTATGAACGACAAAAGTGATCACTACTGGCCACATGCTTACTTCAGTATCGCTTACAAGGTACGAACGGGCCTCGAACGGCCATCACAATGGGCTCAGTCACTACATTTCCTCATAATACTCTTCTTATTGTTAAGTCATTGTATTACATTTTGATTTAGTTTTGGCGTTACCATCTCTCATGTTAGATATATGACATCTCTCATGTTAGATATATGACTCTTTTATAGGAATATACAAAGGAACCTTGGATATCATTCTCTGGATATCTATTGGAAATGGTAGAATTTATCAAACATCTTGTTATGAATACGTATGCATGTTTAATCATGCTAGTAATCATTTGCTTCATCACGGACACTAATATTCAAATTCCCATTCCCGTTTAACATCCAAATATGCATATACCATTTCATGCCAGTTCCAAAGATTCCGATTCATCCATCAGCAGAGACTGGTCGGGAAAAGCTCAGTTATTTCACCAAACAAACACTTTATTTTTCAATCGCTTTCCCCGTGTTTTGTGATGCAAACATCGAGATACCTTACGATAAGAAACTACGTATTAGACCACAGCGGGCCAGGAGATATTTACCTGCCCACCTAGGTGTGCATTATTGGCTTTCCCAACAACGAGAAAAAAGACGAGCTTTGATTGGAGGAGGAGGGGGCAGGTGTGCTGGTTCCCCTGGTTGTTTGCTGTCTTCAATCTAATCCCAGGCACCAGCGGAATTCAATGTGGATCACACAAAAGTTGCTGAACTCTCGTTCACGTGACTGGCACGATATCTCGCGAGAACATTGTGTATAATGCACACATTGCCAAGCTTCCTTATTTCTCCTGGTTTGAAGTGAAAAAGAAAACGTCAGAAAGTAAAATCCTTCCAGACCGTCCAACAATATAGCAGCCGCCACCCTCGACGATACCTCCCTCGGAGAGAAGAATTCTGCCGATTATCTTGTTCAAACATCGGAGAATGACATCGGAGATTCCCAGTGAATAGTCCCGACTTCGGCAGTGTTCTGTGCAATCTAGTGTTTGCGCTAGATCTTTTATTTGGTAAAATTTATCCGTATTTCTATACATTTTTACGTGTTTTTAAGGCAAGGTCTGGGCTTTCCGTGCTAGTTACTGCACCGCCATTCCCTCAGTAAATCTCAGCGTCCATAAAAATCCAAGACTGCCCTGGTATTTATTGACAACGCGCTTCAAATGTACGCCATTTGTTTAGCAGAGTGTAGGGTGGACATAAAATCTACACGCCAGACAAGTCTCACACTTTCTATGGGTTAATACTCTTATCCAGGGTCTTCATCAAGCCCTCAGAATGTACGCTGCTCAGTGGCGCCACCTGGTAAACACTGGCCGCACTAGGGAGGTTTCTGAGACCTCGAGCTCCTGATTGGTTTCTTTGACCAGGGGCCCGTTTAATAATCTATAATCGTACGCGTAGACCCTTTTCTGTATGCCATAGAGACCTCGGGACGATGTGGGCCAACTTTATTTATTCAACATTTATGGACGACCTCAGGGACAGACTAAGATATTATCAAACCACAACCCTTTTACCAGGGACCTGTTTCACTAGTTTCGTGACATGTCTGTGACACCATACAGACACTGGGGTTGTCTAGTTTCATGACAACACAAGTAGCTGCCCTTAGGAAAAGACAGACCCCAAACATAAGAATTAGACAAATCTACAAATCATGGACCTGTTTCACTAGTTTCGTAACAAAAGTGTTAGACAGACATGAAAAGCGGCACCAAAAGTGCAATCAAGAATTGACAAAACGAAGTCTAATGTCTAGTTATTATGAAACCGGACACACCATCTAGATGGCATCTAGACTTGTCACGAGACTAGTGAAACAGGATCTTCTTGTTCGATCCTAGATTATACAATGGACCCCTGGTTAAGCCAGGCGTCCATCTACTACGATAGACTTTTAAGACCTTGCGATGCATTACAGTGCAGAATGTATAAGATTGTAGATAACCTGTAACCTCTGTATCATAGACAAACGTCTAGTTAGAAACATCGATGTGCATCGTAATCGGTTTTAAGGAACAATAAAATCCCGAGTATGGTCGGGACATTCCAAGACATCAAAAATACCTCGAAACAAATTTAATTGCCCACACTAATCCTGTTTCCTGATATTACCACAGTGAAATACAGATACCATTAGGACTAGTTCTCTCACCGCCCTGCCTCAGACAGAGAAAGTCCACATGAGCTGCTCCGAGCTAGTTCCAGTTGAATCCGCCAAGGGGTGTGGATGAAGGGTGACCAATACACTGGCCACCAGAGCTACACTACGTCAGCTCTGGAGGCCGTTGCTCCACGTTTACGATACCTTTGCGGATGGCAGAATAGCTTTACCGTTGCTCCAGTTGTTCCTCGATATTTTGTTTGAAAATACTCAACTTGTTCTACGAACTCCGTGAGTTTTTTTCGACCAAAATATCTCTGAACAAAGTCCAATCAGTCACGCTAACTAATTCTCTTTTTTCTAATAACATACCGTGTGTACCGGGGTATCTTTTTCACATAAAGCTAGGTTTCATTATCGCTAGTTGGGAATATTTGTTATCAAGCATTTCTGCTTTTAAAACCTACATAGAAAAAAAATTATTGGCTCGAGGCACCCACCGCAGATACCGTTTGTGATTAAATCAAATCAGCCTCTTAATCGGAACCGAGTGGAGATAGAGGTGGCAGCCAATCTAGGTGACCGAACAGTCCATTGATGGCTGTATTTTCATCCAGATCTTGGTACTACTGTAGGCGCTATCCATAATGTAGGTAAGCAAAATGTCTTAATCATTTGACCCCACCGCAATTAGATAAATAGATCAAAGAAGGGATTGGATTTATTATATACCTGTGCACAGCCTTCTTATGATTACTGACTTCTGTGTCCTATATCGTAAAGACCGTTGGCGTGCCCAATTTGGACGATTCCAAATGTCGATTAACGGTATTTACTTATGAATTCAAAACATTTGAAGGTGTATCATAAAAGGAAAAAAGACCTGGCGTTTCATTTGATAATTGTTATCCACTTACTTACATACAAGAAAATAAGTAGAGGCAAGTATTTCCAGGTATGTGAGTTCGCAACAATTATCACATAAAACGCTCAGTCTGTCTTCCTAATGTACACAAAATTTCCTAAACTTTTACACCGCCACCCACATCCTCCCTCACTGCGTGGGTTCTTTATAGATGGCTCCTTTAGGTAAAGAAAGATTGTCCCACGACCATTAGGTCACCTCCCTGGTAGCACTACTGTTATTCAATATAACTCGGTACTTACAGTATGTTTACATTACATGTCCACCCATTGTCAGTCCGTGAGGATGCTTTTGACTGTGTGATGTCCTTCCTAAGTCTAAGTATATCTGGACAATACAAGAACGGCCCAGGCACCAAGCATCATATTTGTATCTCATCCTCTTTTTCCTGCCACCCCCCAAATCTATGACCCTTTCATAACAAGTCCATTCCCTTGACTTTCCTGTCTCCCACACGCCACAAAAGCCTATATCCCATGTCTTATCTCCCATCCCTATGCCTGGTAAGGGCATTCCTCATGTCAAATGCCCTTCATGCAATGCATGATAGAGGAAAACTGGTTTGGGGTGAAATAATTCAGCAGTTACGAGTTGAGGATGCTTTAAGTATCAAGGCTTAATCCGAGGTAGATGACATTAAGAATCCTCACTGAGTAACTTCGGGATTCTCAATGCATCGAAGATTCGATATGATTGGTCTAGGCGGTGTCACATGGTCAACCTTGGTATGAAAACATCAGCCTTGGTATGAAAACTAAAGTTAAGTTTGCATAGTTAAAAGAATAGCCAATGGGTGATGATGTCCCAAACGTTGGCCAATTAGTCAGTGATAGGGGTGGAATAAATACACAATATTGACTGGTTTCAGATACAACCGGCCGTATGCTCCGGGGAGTTGATGCGTAGTAATATCCGAGTGCATGCGAGGATATTGTCCAAAGTCAACAACGATGACTATACAAATCGCGTTTACCTGAAACCAGTCTATATTAGCTATGCACTATTTTTCCGTATGCGCAGGTCTTTTGTTGTTGTTGTTGTTGTTTTCTTTTTTGCAGCCTGGAGCATACAACATATCTGTATGCTCCGGGTATGGTAATGCACACTACCTACAGGTTTTCTACAGACACTTTGTATTAGGTGGAAAATCTCCCCCTCCCCCCCCCCCCCCCGATGCCTCGTGCCACACTGCATGTTGAGGGCGTGCCCAGCCCTGGACATGTGCAGGATCCAGACACGAGATCCAACTCGGTCTCTGAACGGATTAAAGGCTGCCACGCGCGCTATAACTCTCTAACACGTCTTAGCTTTCTCCCCGCTCCTTTAAAGGTCAGGTAGGTGTGGGCTTTCATGATGGCGGGATTGCGTTTAGGTGTTGAGTCTACGGAGACTCGTGTTCTACGTTAAAAGGTGGTGTCTGTGTGGCAGGCATTGCCTTTAACTCCTTCATTCCAACAATCTATTTTATGTAAAGTTCACAAAGGACGACTGCTCCCTCAGTCTCTGACCACACCAGGACGATGCTGTTATATGATATTCTACCATTTAGAGTGATTAAAATAATATATCCTAGAAACAAGGGAATTATTATGATCTGAAATTTATATATCATTAAAGAGCCATTGATCCTAAAATAATTTAGGACGTTTCTTTTATTTTTTAACTTTTTCAGATTTGATAACTATTTTTGGGAATGCATGGAGGCACCTTTCCCATAGCATCCTCTCCATGGGAATGCCTGGGAGTATCTTTCATCTACTCCATGGGAGTGCCTAAAGGCATCTTTCGTCCGTTCCATGGGAATGCCTGGAGGAATCGTTGGTTCTTTCAATGGGAATGCCTGGAGGCATATTTCATCTCCTCCATAGAAATGCCTGGAGGCATCTTTCACCTCCTCCAGGGGAATGCCTGGAGGCATCTTTCATCCCCTCAACGGAAAAGCCTGGAGGCACCTTTCGCCCTCTCCATGGAAATGCTGCAGGCATCTTTCATCCCCTCCATAGAAATGCCTGGAGGCACCTTTCACCCTGTCCATAGAAATGCCTGGAGGCATCTTTCATCCTCCATGGGAGTGCAAATCGGACCGATCTATGAACGCTGACTGTAGTCACGTAGGTACTCTGCTTAACCTACCTATTACCCTACCTACATGTCAATTTTACATCACTGGGTATTCATTCCTCCCCGAATCTTTTCCCCACCATCCACTTAACACGGTGAGGCCGCATGCCCTCGTGCGTGACATTGTGAGGGTTTTATTATCCATCCTATACAAAACCCCCATTGAAAATGTATGGAGCCACAGTAAACCACTAACTTTTTCTATGTTACCAGAAATCATAACCGTTGATTAGGACCTCAAAGCCCTTGATGACTGGAAGTAGTCCCTCTATGCAGGAGAGGAAGAAGTAGTCCAACTGATAGACCATGTGATATGGTGATTCCAGGGTTTGATTCATTTGAGAAGATAGATGATGAATACAACAAACAGGCTGCTCTGTAAACCACTCATGGTTGACTACATAATATATATGCGGATGCTCGTGTATTACCAAACCTAAATTCTCTATAGGCCTGCCGCCTATCCACGGACGTCCTCCCGCCACCAGTAAATCTAATTATAGACGGTTCTCGGTTCATATTGCCTTTCCTTACACTACCTTCCATTGTTGGTAAATCCACATAATCCCGCTGCTCACTGTACCTCTTTACATGAGGATTATTGTGATACAGGTTAATCTTCTTATTTTATGAAGCCAAATGCACACCTAACCATATTAGACAATAGATGTATCAGCTATGATGCCCCCTGAAGGGGATGGTATACTTGTCCCCAACAAATGGGGTACACACATCGTAGATAAGATATCTAACATGTTGGACACAGAATCATAAACGTTTGTATCCCTACCAGTGGCAACAAGGCCTCTTCATAACTGAATTATTTTCGTGGAGGACATAACTAGCAAAGCATCTATATTCCTGGTACAATATCAGAAATGACTTATGATAAGAAGTAACTGCATCGAGATCCGCAGCCAATGGAAATCTCACGAGGCAAAGCCAATTGAAAATATTTAGCAAACCAAAATGAATGGCATATTTTCAGCAGCTACGGATCGAGTGCGGTTCAGATTTTTATCTCACCCCCATAACTGGCTGACGTTTGTGATGCCATGACCCATTTAGTATTTTGTTACTATACTCAATGAGCATTGAGTACAAACGTCAATATTCAATCTATGGGAAAAGAATATCAGGAGTGAGATAAATTCTTTCATATATTATTTACCATAACGTATCTCTCGCCTTGGCGAGTGTTTCAGATACAGTAACAGTAATTAATCATAGATGAAGGTACCAAAAAGGACAAAAATCGCTAGATGTGTATTAAGCATAAACTGCCGCTAATTCATTACGACGGCCCTGAGTTGCCGGCTCTGGGCTCAAGGTCCCACGCTTCAGTCTCCTTCACGTGTTTACTGCTATTACCCACAGGTTTGCATTAAAATTTCACCCGGTCAGCCCCACCTGCATTTTGAGAGCCCCATGGCATGTGCACGGGTTATTTCACAACCGAGAGCCGGCTGCCAAGTGGGCGCCTACTGTACTATTTGCAGGGTTATTTAGCAGTAGCCTGCATGTGGATGGTACCCTGTAAAGTGCCGCTGTCCACTGTGGGTAGTTTACGTCAAATTGTTTACCTTTGGCTCGGGTTTCATACAAGCAGACGACATTTACACAGCCATTGACAAACATACTCCAAGAGGCGCGTAATTGACAGCTCCAATACGAGATTGCCTTACCTTGTTTGAGTCCACTGATAAATCCGAATACCTCATTATTGTGTCGTGCCTATGACTCACCTGAAAGAAGCAAAAAGGGGGAGTTTTAAAACTTTGATCAATCATTAATCATCAAATCACATTTTTATCTGGCAGTGACATGATCATAGTATCATATTTAGGGATACGGAGGACTGGCATGTAAGGCGGTGAATCTCCTCTGAAGCAAACCACAAATTATTGCCAGATAGGAAGAAAAGTACAACTCGACTGCTGCCTAATTTGGTTTGATGTAGGGTTTATTAGAACAGTTTCTTTACGACGTTTCGGCTTCTTAGTGGTCTTTTTCAAGTCTGTATTATTACCATTATTGTTATTATTTTTATTTTTATTATTATTATTATTATTATCATTATAGCTATCATAATTACTATCAATACTATTTTCATTATTATCATCATCACTATTATTATCATTATCATTATTACTACCTATATTATCATCATCATCATTGTGTATTATTAGGCCCGGCGTCCACCTACTACGATATGGCACCGATATGCCCTACGATGCACCTCCCGATTCAAAATCAAAATCGCGTCGGAAGGTCACCTAATATCGGGACAGTTGACCACATTTCTGCGATTAGACACCGATAAAAACCCAATACAATGCATGGTGAATTGACTTGTCTAGACGTATGTCTACGATTTTGCACCTTCCCGATATGGCACCGATTTTGAGATTTTGTATCGGTGCCATATCGGGAGGTTTACGATTCTATCGTAGTAGGTGGACGCCGGGTCTTAGAAATCCAATACTAGAATGATAATGCGATATCAGCATTATCCTAAACTTTATGTATACCTTCATCTCGATATGATTTGACAGACATAAATGAAAGATCATCCTTGTGTGCCAATAAAAAAAATATCCCCAAAAAATCCGCTGAAATCTCAAAAGGTTGCGTATAAGAGGGTACAAGCAGCTTTGCTGACGCTGGAGGAGACATATACGTGTCCATACGCGTAAATTAAACACACGTAAACTCAGAATCTCGTCCTTTGTTGATGAAAGGCTTTATTTACCTGTCCACCTGGAGACCGCCTCCCCCCACCTCACAATTATCACCTGTATGCTGGGCGATGATGGGGGTAACAAGTGCAAAAAGTGGATACCTGGGCAGAAGAAGAATCACCACTACGGGTCATATTACAAAAGAAGGACACGATTCAGCATACAGGTAGAATTGTTAAAGACGGATGTGGGTTTAGAGTGAAAGGGACAATTGTATCTACTTTGATCTCTCTGTGGGTTTTTTTCAGTTTCAATCGGTTATTTCCAGACCACAACTAGAACTAAGGTAATGATACGGGTGTTATAGTGTATGGATAAAGATGAGATGGTAATTCAAAGTCTAGTGTTTTGGTATTGTTATCTGCAATGCCCATATGACTATGCTATTCAAAGTATAGGGCCGTACTTAAAGTATGTGCGCAATACTTCTAAGGATTCTGACCCCCCACCATAACCACCCCCACCTCTTCAATCCTGGAGAATGTGCAGTAATTACAGTGTAATTACTGCACATGGGTGCAGTACACAATTGATACTGCATGCCCCAGAATATGAAGTAACTCGTAGAAGAATGTAAAAGGGTGTTTTAAAAAAAGGATTCAGACCTGATCGGTCAACCAAAATTAACGGGAATTAGACTATATTTATGGATGATATTTTGTGTACTCTACAAATCTATTCTCTACTCTGAGAAAATTTAAGACGAAAGTCACAGGGGATGCATTTTATTACCTTGTATTTTTTTTCTCTCGATGTCTCCCTATGTAGGCCATTTCACAATCTTGCTGTCATGTTTTATCAGATTGCCGATCACAGATACGATATAATGAAGTTTTAATGACGTTCTCTAATGACCTACTCAGATTTATTGTTTCGTTAATGGTACTCAAGCAGGTGCTTCAGGAGACCTATCTCTCTGCCTCTGTCTGCACCGCAAATAAGACACTTAGAATACGTCGGCAACCGGCTCAACACCGGAAGCCATGTCAGTTTGTAAGCCGCATTCTGATTGGAGGAGGCCGCCAAGTGGTTTGAATAATGGGTAATCTGTTTGCTGGTACCCACAGGTGTAGGGAACACACTGTTTAAGTGGGCTTACTAGTATCAATGACCTGCTTGTACTTTTTACATATCATGATTATCGCTGTCACCTGTTTCCTCAACTGACAGGAAGTTTAAGGAGAAGAAGGACACAGAGTTGTAATGCTATCGATATTCTAGTTTCTCATTATGGTATTAAAGGACACGATGTTTGGTGAATCAATTCATGTCATACGACCATTTCCCACCCTGAACATTAATTGGTGCTTTTATAAAGTATTTTATTCACCCTTTAAGTACGGGTGCCTTTGGCCAAGTTACCACCTGGAGGACGGGTGCTGGTGGCACTTTATACTGCTAGAGCACGGGCACACAGTCGTTAAAACCCATAATTCCATTGTTCAGTTATGTGATATGATATATAGTCTTAAATATTTGATTTCTTTTGAATAGAAATACTAATAATGATATTATACATACATTCTGTGAAAGTTCCCTTGATGTTCCTCCATTATTTTTTTTTAAACAATTTTTTCAATTTTTGAGAAATGATGCCTCAAGGCATCATTCGTCCTGGCCTGGATGATGCCTCAAGGCATCATTCGTCCTGGGCTTGATGATGCCTTGAGGCATCATTCGCCCTTAAAGGGTTAATCAGTACTCTCTCTGTGTCTGTCTCTGTCTGTCTCCGTGTCTGTCTGTCTGTCTCTCTCTATCTCTATCTCTATCTCTATCTCTCTCTCTATATATATATATGGGTGTGTGTGTGTGCAGGTAGATGCTAGCAATTGTCCAATTCGCAGTGGGTCTACTTCATGTAAAGAAAACGGATATAGGTAATAACAATTCTCTAAATTAATCCTCATTGTGTCTTCGCATTTCCGTTGACACATGAGGGAGGAGAAAGAAAACGAAGCGTGTAAATATCGACCACTCGGTAGACTAATAGTCAAGGAAGGATGTGACACAATTAGAAACTCTCCATGACCCACAGCCATTGGCCGCATCTCTGCCACAACCCTGTCAGGTGACATGCCGGGAAGGGAATGCGACAGACAAAAAGTGAAACTCTCCTACAGAATAGAAATCATGGGGGTACCACGAATATATTACCAGTGTGGGAAAAAGAAAACTGTCAATGTCAAATGTGCTCCACAGGCGCTTTTACTGTTTCTCCTTCAATTCTAAATTATTATGGTGTAAAATCGGTGTGTTGCAGCATTTATCCCACCCCGATATTTTTCTCCATAGACTTAACGTTAGGAACTCATACTCCACGGCCGTGAAGGTAGTGTACCCAATACTCAATGGTTGATTGGGTGATTCATTTTATTAGCTAATAATGTTATGCGTGGTGAGATAAAATCAGAAACCCACCGAGTTTCCTTCTGAATATACATAGTCAATACCGGGGATCTCGGCTTGGAGAGTGGATTAGGGACCACGTGACAGACGGTGACCCCAGACAGTGCACTCGTTGACATAATGGTGCTGATCACCAGGTCTCACAACACAAATTCACCAACAATAAGGCCACTCTGCGCGCCGCCATTGTGTTTGAGACACCGACCCACAGAACAACGTGTGGTCAACATTTCACGGCACACCGCACTCAGCGCTCGACCACGCATGCGCACGCACAGCGCAGCGGCGTTCTCCGAGTGTCGTCTGCTCCGTTGTCATCCTCTATTATCGCGCAAAGCTGTTTCATCGTCAGACATGTACGTACATCGTGAAACACCAACTACCCTTTTCCCAAGCATTTAAACTTTCGGCGACAAATAACAAGTGGAATCAAAAATGGTTTTGTAAGGTAAAAAAAAAAAGGATTTTAAACTCTTTGTTGTCGATGTTCTTTTATCTCACCCTTGGTATTTTCATCCCACTGACTTAACATTGGAAACTCATTCTCCATGCCCCTGTGAATATTATAGTTCGTTCTCCATGGACTATATCCTGTGTGTCATCCATTCTTTTAGTATGTACAGGGGTGAGATGAATGAAGAAAGCAACTAATTTTAGTCAAAGTCATTGTTCTCCAACTCGTTTAAATGCTATGTGATATTCAATCGGCTGTCACCTTGTTCATATCACTCCGCATCAAACTCGTGAAGAACGAGGACTTTGACCAAAACTTGTTAGGCTTCTATAATTCTGACAATTTGCAAGACGGGCATAAGCGATCACACACACACACACACACACCTACACACACACACACACACACACACACACACACACACACACACACACACAGAGCCCACGACCCTCGGCTGACTGATGACCTCTCCCCACATCTCCCCGAGTCTCCATTACTACCTATTATTTGTCCCTGAGTACTTCCCGGCGATTCTTTTTTTCACCATCGGCGTCATGCGAGTACGATTAGAGGCATTCACCAATTTGTCACTCCGCCATGTGGCCTTCTTTTTGAGGGTGCGGATAAAACCCTCCACGGAGCGAAGGAGATTATCGTGGGAGACAATACCAGCTCGTATTTCATCCACAGCTCCCACTGTGAGCTGCTCGGAGTAGCTCAGGCCTGTAGGTCCTGATCTGTTGAGTGGGTTAATGTACCGTGATATTGGTTGAATGCTGAGCGGAAAAATTACCGAAGAATAAATACGTGTACAGGTATCAGTGGTAACACAGGTCAAGGGACGTGAACTGTGTTTAAAATCTCTCCACTCTCTCTCTCTCTCTCTCTGAGACTGGGACAACAATTTTCAACAAAAAATGTTACAGACTTCAGACTGCAGAGAAAGCATCCTTTATTTTCTTTTTTTCTAGGACGCGCAGAAAATGACAATACATCAATTTGTGACAGGGGCACATGTGACCTCGTTTCCCTCATTTGATGCTGTTTTGTAATGTTTTGAAACGGGTTTTATGTTCAGAGAAAGGAGATAACTTTGAATCTGATCACAGCCATGACATGGGAATATCAGTTGAGATCAATGTTCTGATCTCTCCCTGATTGACATTTTATTATCGAATATTTATCGGACTTAATCCATTTTGATCGCCGCCTGATGCATACTTCCAAATAAGGAGATAGAAATATTACAATCACCAGATATAATAATACACTCATAACGATTATTACAAAACCCTCAATAATACGACCACCTCATTAATGCGGCCATCTCGCCTAACGATAGATATTTTGAAGGCCCAATTATCATATCTTCGCTACCAAATGCTTGTCCGTGGCCACGATCTTTCTGGAGTAGGGGAATGAAGCAATGAGTCAGCAACTGACTAATAAAGATTTGATTGTCTAACAAGATGGTTTTTATCATCTTACACCAGGTAATACCTTTTTTGTGATGATTTTTTAATAATAATTATAAGTTAAAAATATCTATTTGTTTAGAGTAAACTCTCGGTAAAGCAGAAACCCCGCCAACATGACCATTTCGGCCAAATTCCTAAGGTGGTCGTAAGTGTGCCAGTAGTTATTATTAGTAAATGGACATTTTTCCAATCATTTTGTCGGGTAACGGAGTAGATCCATTAACTTCTTTATCCCACGTGTGAGTTTTCTCTCCCGTTTTCCGAGGGAGCCCGATACCTCAGTACTAAAACATAGAGTCCAGTTCCCGAGCCAAAAGTATGTAGGCCTATATAGGTAGACTTTCTGTAATAAAGATAGTACTCACAGATTTCCTGCAGCCAAACGGTAAAATCCAACACAGTGGCATGAGAAGGCCTACAACTCACTTTCCCGCGGAAATGGTTCTGACGACAAGTCGAAGCAGACGACAATCGTGTCTGTCTTTACCACTATCTGTAAGTGATCATTTCCGATGTAGCTGCTTCAGCAATGATGGAGTGGGGTGAGGATGTTTACATAGAGTGAATCCGTTATATTTCCTATCAAGGAAACATTGAGCAATATAAAATATGTTGAACACATACTCAACGTTGTAAATTATAAGATGGTAGACGCTTTAGTTATATGAACTCAAAATACTCAAAAGAGCAAATATATGTTTGCGTAAGGTCCTCACAAGTCACATGGCTTTCTATCAATATCAACTTTCTCGGAGAAGCTGCTTGAAGATTGATGATAAGCTCCGGTAACACTCCACTCTCCATACACAAGAAACAAGCAGACTTCCTGGAGCTCGGGACTCTGATTGTGCTGGTATCACTAACATGAAGGAATACCTTCTCCACAGTCCCCACTCCCAACGAGCCACTTTAAATAGTTCGGGCTGGATGCAAAGCATACCAACGTATAGGATCATAGGGGCGAGGTGGAGGGCTATCGGGAATTGACACTGTGTTCACACGATCATAAATGATTATAAACGATTCACAAAAAGGGAATCCGGGAGGTGAGGGTCGGCCTCTTGAGGTGACAGCACCGGGCGTGGATTTGTTGGAAATCCGTGTTGGTCGTGGATGAAAGCGAGGTTCAGGGCCCGCGCGGAGTAATCTCTTCAAGTGTCCCGATGTGAGTTGACCGTGTCACCCCCCACGCCCCGACCCCTCCGCGGGCTGATAACGGCACCGTACACTCTCCAAGCAGATGCCCTGAACCACTGGTCGAATCTCTGGACAAGGATACGTGTTTTGTCAGACAAAAATCGTCTTTTTATGCTGATTTTATACTTCTTTATTTATACTTTTTAGGAGTACTTTATGGTCTATTTCTATTTGAGTACCACCACACATGATACATTACCCTTCTGCTAGTAACAAACGCCATAGGCTTAACACTGAGTGACTGTATGTGATGGGTCTTGGCAAAAATATTTTTATGCAACTATTCATTTGATCTGAAATCATGGAGACGGGGTAGGATAAATACTAAACAATCCTCTGTGAGAATATATTTGGATTTGAGCAACTCAACCTGTACTGCTAAATTTCCTCACTTGGCTACCGCCTCACAAAGATCACTACGCGTACAGGCCTTGTTACATAAATCCAAATTGACTCTTACCTCCGGCCGTTTCTACTAAGTACACATTATAACCTCCTCCTATTGTTTGTGGTGAGAAATCTGGTATAATGTCAGGCGCTTTTCTATTTATATACAATACACTTCATATATTGCAGGGTTCTGTTAAGCAAACAATAACAGGTGCTCAATTGAAGCAGCAATGGTATTAACTTTGTTTGCACACTACACTGACTGTTACACTGACAATTGAAGGAGAAACAGTCAGAACGTCTGAAGCTCAATGAACACTGATCAGTTTTGCCAACAGTGATTTTGCTTTAAGTCTGTTTGACATTTCCACTGTTTTACCGCCCAAATGTAGTTTCCGTTTCAGTTCCGGTGTCATGCGAAAAACTGTGGCTTGCGAAATAGTGTCCCCTTCCAACGGAAGTAGACCTCTGCGCATGCTCACGCGTGCGCAGCAGTTCCGTCACATTCAATCTATGGTTGAAGAGTGATAATCGGACGCCGACAATCACTGCGACATCTGATATGCTATTTATGTTTAAATGGTATCATCATTCCATATAATGTGTCTCCATTAATACAATAAAAACGTTTAATTCTTTTTGACACAAAGCCACTGGATTTCAGAGGTCGGCCTTTCAGAGGAAGTATTTTTATTTCCAAATTCTTAGGCAATTCTGTGTTTTCAAATGAAAGATCCGATTCCAGCGTATCTAAAAACAGTTTTTTTCAGAGGAAGCAAACAATGCCTGCACAGGAAAAACAGGAACACTATTCCGCAGGCGACACTATTTCACAGGTCACCGGAACTTGACTTCATGTCTTGCTGCAAAGACGAGCATGCCCAATAACCACAAAGAATCTGCTGGGAGACTTGGCACCGTTGTGAAGTCACGTGGGGTGGGGGTTTAAAGGACATGTTATCTCAATGTCTCATAGCTGAACCACGTGGGGCCTGCCAATCAATCAATCACTCTAACCCCGTCGCCTCTACAGCTATCGTCAATAAATCTGTGCCTTTGATGTTACACTACAAACGGGCCTGTGGAAGTCGGCATGATAACCAACTCTTGTCCTTATGAATATTCATGATTTATGATTCCGGAGATAGTAACAAGGTCTTGGAGTTGCGACAGAAGTGTGAGAGTAGGAGTGACAGAAAGGTTACAGCTCAGACACGATGTTGTCTTTGACCCCAGACAAACAGGGCAGTAGATATCCTAGGTTTTCAACATGAAGGATCTTTAACACAGAGCATTAGTCATCTAGGTTCTCAACATGGGAAATTATCAACTTCAGATCTCAACCTCAGGAATCATTATAAAAAAATTCTCAGCTGGGCACCAGCATTGAAAAGTGTTAACATAGAATTTCAACATGGGACATTATGTACCCAGGGCATTATCAACCTAGGTTAACAACATTAGAAATCTTTATTGACAGATCCTCAACATGATTGAATTAGGTCTTCAACATGGGAACTTATTGACCAAGGTTCTCAACATGGACATTATTCACCCATTTTCTCAACATGGGAAATTATTACCTAGTTTCTCAACATGGAGAAAAATTACCTAGGTTCTCAACATAGGACATTTTTAACTCAACATGGGTAACTATTAACCTAGGCTTTCAACATGGTAAATTATCAACCTAGGCCTTCAATATGGTAAACCATCAGCCTAGTCTATCAACATGGTAAATCATTCTTGCTTTTTTGTCAAAGGAATATGTTTATTACTTAGTGAAAAGGTTCTCATTTTCATCCAAAATTACAAAATCCTGGATATAGTTCTCAATTAGATCTTGATGATTTTAGGTGTATGCGAATATAATGCCCTTATTTGTGCGTTTTGAGGTACATAGGTATGCCTAGTCTCAGACTGGGTATACCTCAAAACGTACAGTGTGAAATGCAATTTCCTGCTAGTCTGAGACTGGGCGTACCGGGTATGCCCAGTCTCAGACTGGAGGTATGTGGTGTTTGAATATCAACCATGTTTGATATTTGGTACCGCTTGTCAGAGATTGGGCGTACCATTGTACCTCCAATCGTAAGCGTTCCAGTCGCAAGGGGGTGTTTCACACACATAATTGTAGTTTTTCCGTTCAGCGCCGCCTGGCGGTGCATACCTTAGTTACGGGCGGTAGGTTTGAGTGGAAGGTGTTGTTTTTGGCAAGATAGGATGGTTTGGATAAAGTACAATATTGTATTAACGACTGTTAGTTGTCTTAACAAAATAGTTGATAGCTGTCTTGATTTTTCTAAAGGCAAAGATAAGCCTATGTTGGTCAGGTTTCTATCATTACATGTCTATCACTGGTGTACATTATTTCTGTGTTTTCTTAACCATATCTAAAGTATTATCCAGTCAATATACATGCTTAACTCACCAAATTGTAGCTAGAATACCATAGAATACGATGCAATCACTAAAATTATCTGGAAATAATCTAAACAGATATTATAAACAAACTACTCTCATACACTCAGTCATCTAATGCTAAAGAATACGTTGTCAGGTGAGTATTTGTCTTCAGCCATGGTGTAATCAAGTAGATAAAGTGCGACACCGCCCAGTGGAAAAAGGCCTATTGCGCAAACCTTGCGACTGGGCGTGCCTCAAGCTCGGTACCTCCGGTGTGAGACTGGAGGTACCCGCTCGCAAGCCCCCTCTCCCCCCGCCCCTCGCCCCAGTCGCACAGTGTAAACTGGCCTTAACCTAACCAAAAGTTAAATATTCAGGATGAAACCAGTTTCAAGTGGCAGCTATCTGGCGGCGGCATTAACTTGGCAGAAATAGCCGTTCAGATCGGCGAGGGTTTATAATGAAGTGATTCCTCAAGGAAAAGTCTCTCCAGGCTGGAATCTGCCTTCGTGCTTTCTAATCCTAGCTGTTAGAAAAAAATGCACTTCATAATGCGTTCAATTCATACAGTATTCTTAGTCCACACAGACACGATGGCGAAGTGGATGGGAAACCGGAGGGGTCCCCAGTTACACCAACACTAATCAGAACTAGGACTATTTTACCCGATAATCGCGACGAAAAATCCCCGCTATGGTTGAAATATTGCAGGAAACGACTGCCTATCTATAAATAGCAGTGGCTTGAGTGGGCTGGCACTTTAGCAGTTGTATGGGTTTGCTTTTTACCCAAAACGTTTACCACTAGTGATTAGACACGCCATGATTTAAAGCCTTGTTTGCGGCTGCGCACACAGTGCTTCACCCACATCCGTTCTGGTCGAGTAGACATTCATTATAGACCAGACCTCCGCTGGGAGTGCCACCAAATTAAGTGCGTTTGTTCATAGAGATTCTGCTTGGTGATTTACTGTATGGCTGGGCAGTAATGGAGCATATCACTCTCTATCACCAACCACCTCGTAAGTAGTGTGGTGGGTAAGGCGTCTTTACATTGCCATAATAACCGAGGATTTATATCCACCAGACCGAAGCACACAGACAATGCGGAGTAATATTTCCATATTTTTTCTTCTTCCGTTCCCCTCTCCATGGAAACAGCAGGGGAGCTACATATAGGGTTTCGTAATGAAATCCCACCGGCGTAGCGTCTGTGACGTCGACATAATGGGCGATAAATGGGGTATACGTGCATGATGTGGCGTATAATGGATCGTGTGATTAATTCCCGGCTCTTAGATGGAACTCTGTTGATTGGGAACATCTGGAAATTGTCGTCTGCTCGCGAGGATTCCCGCCACTTTTCTAGATCTCCACACGCACACTTTTCCTCCTTCATTTTTTTCCTCATCTTTGATGTTATTAAGTGACATTCTCTGATAAGGCTCGTCAGAGGAATCCAATTAGTTTGTAACAAAGTGACTCCCACTTTGTATGATTGTCACTGATGCTATGATAAATGCAACTGTAGCTTGGATTTTGCATGCGGGATTATATGGGAATGACAACTCACGATATTGAGACATTTCAACGATAGTGCACACGCCGGTAGATAATAAATCTAATAAATCTTACACATCACATTCAACTTACACGTACTAATACATCTACATATAATCGTATATTTTATACATTATTATTGGATAATTGGATAGATAATAAATACGTTCCGCAATGGAGAATAGGAAGCCATTTAGTCTTGTGGTTTGCTTCTGGCAACTGTAACATCAATTACCTGCATGTATCATTAATGTTTAAAGCCTACATCATCAATTACATGTATATATCATTAATGTTTAAAGCCTAATTTGTGCAACCGCGATGGATACGTCGCCAAAAAAGGTGACAGAGTCGTTCTGAGGCGCCACACAATTACGTCAATCTTCTGTCTCGTATCGTAATGAGATCTTTATTATCCCTCAAATTAAAGCAAACCGACTATTTATTCTTGGGCCACCGCCCCGTAATCATGTATTCATAACGTACATTATATGTCATATGTATTCATGTAATTATGCAGAAGTTAGAATGATGTGTCACGGTTTAGTATTATCATGTACTTACCTGGTGCTCCATCATTCAATTGTATCTGGACCAGAGGATAGCAACTTTTATCATCTATCGATTATAAAGTAGCAAGTGAAAATGGATAAAGCGGGACTCAGTAAGCAACTACCCCTTGTTTCTATTTTGCCAGAAACCATAATCATTGATTACGGCCTCAAAGCCATTGATTGCAGGAAAAGAGTCTTCTCTATGCTGGAAAGCAAAAGAATTCTAGTCCATAATCATATATATGTATGTAGACGGGGCTTAGCGATTCTGCAAAACACTCCTGCACCCACCGCTGTTGCGACCACGGAATAGAGAGAGCTGGGGAGAAGGCACGCGGATGACTGCGCAGCCTAATCTGCATACCCCGAGTTTCGGCGAATCTGATTGGTCGAGAGATCTGTGTTAGATTTTCAGGTCTCGCGTCGGTGAATTTAACCGTGAGGCGTGCCGGTCTTCGACCTGCCCGTCGCTGTTCGGTTCTGTGGGAGGCCATATGTTTCACACATGGAAAAGTAGCGAATATTCAAACGCTCCTTAACTCCGGGAAGATTCTCTCCCCAGAGGCATTGGATGTATGGTGTTTTAGTTGAGATCAGATGCCGTGCTGTGTCGTGAATCTACCCCTACACCATAACCATAATCATATATACCCCTTATTATCCTACATTTAACAGGTTTAACATTGACTCAGTGTATTTGACGGAGCGTTGAATAAAGTGTTATTTATGCACCGAGGTGAATAAAGAAATAGACCAATCAGGGACGAGGAAACGGAAGTGGATCCGGCAGCATTGATAAATCTGGCCATCCTCCGGTGAGTGTCAACACGCTACTAACATGGATAATTACAAAGTTTTCTCTGTATATCGGTGAGATGGGGTAGGATAAATACGAAACCAAACTTGAGTTAGCCTTCTCAATGTTTATACCACTCTGGTCAGGTCTGCTACCCACTATACTCGGCTAACGCCTCGTGTAGTAATACACAACCTGCCCATCATGGCATAAACATTGACAAGGCTAACTCTCATTTGGTTTCTACTAATTATGGCAATTCCTATATATTTATCCAACCCCTAATATAAAATCCTATAGGCTTAACATTGAGTTTCCGTATGCCACGCTGACTGGCATACGGAGTTTTATATGCGACTAGTGGCATACAGAATTGTTATCACGTAATATTCCACAATCGAGGAGACAGGGTAGGATAAAATCAAAACCTGATTCATTTCAATCTTGGCTGCCGCATGCCACTCCTGGAGTTTTGGCTCCGAATTTCACTCAGCTTCGCCTCATGAAGTCACTATGCCAAACTCCAGTTGTGGCATACGGTGGCCAAGATTAAAACTCATCCAGTTTTACGATAGCATGGCATATATATATACCATATATACATGCCATATATATATATATGCCATATATGTGTGTGTGCATTATGTTCCAAGGCTATGATTGTGTTTCGATTATAGTTACGTCTGCAATTATTTATGGGCCTGGCGCACATACGGTAGGATTTGTATGTAAAACCTCTACTGCCAAGACATTTACTTTAAAATCTGGCCACCAGTGCGTGCGTGTTGGAGGTGGGGGGAGGTGACTCACTAGCATTTACAGTGGTCAGGTGAGGAGGGGTTTCGGTAAAGTGAATATTAGGTACATGCACCTGACAATCAGAAAAGTCCCACAGCACGAATGTAGGCCTTTTATTCCGTCTCTAAATATGATTCACTTTTTTTTCTAACTTACTTTTTTTTCTTCCATAATAATGACCAATGCGGAGGACAATAAAGCTACGCCATGCCAGCCTTGAATCATGCGTGAGGCAGGTACCCAGCCTCACCGGTAGACATTAAGTGATTACTGTGTCGCCTGCCAGGAACCAGCCGTCGTTCAGGCATACTGTGCGGGATGAGTCTGTGACGAGGTACCTGGTGAAAAATGCATCTGGAGCCATGCTGCAGGACCATGTGTCATTCCCCACTAACAAGCAAGCCAGCTCACACACAGCCACCCCATTCCCACCCCTACTATCACTGTCTTTGTCAGAGTAACTTTTTTGGCTGCAAGTATGGTAGCAAAAGGCAGATAGAGTAGCATATTTATGTATTGACACTACTGAGGAAAGGGATCACAGAAGAAGATGGTAGTTATATACAACAACCTGACCATGATCGTATATTGTACAAGTCGAGTTGAGACCATTGTGAAATTGTTCTCTATATAGTGAAGCGATGTCTGCATGCCCCTGAAATCTCTAGGTGTTCCGTATAACAATTTTCGGCACAGGGTGGCGTACATAATATAGGTAGTACGTAGCAGTGACCATTATTATTACAACCTACAGCTGACTTATATACCAGCAATATGCACCGCTTCGCCATATAACGTAAATATATCGTACGGATCAGGTGGCCTGTTGAATAGTTTAGGGTCGTACAGGAAGATTTGATCAATTTCGGGTATATGATGACATGGACATACAACTCAGGAGAATACACTGTCCATGATGATAAATATTTATATAGAACGTCCTGACCATGCTGTACAAGTCACAGAACGAGATGACAATTTACGGTTTGTACGGACTGAGTCGTTTACGCCGAGTTCCGTACAAATATATTTACTATATACCCGAAATTTTAAAAAAATCATTAATTTCGTTTGTCAATATCTAACCAATATCTAATAAATGTGTATCGCAAGGTGGTCCGTATTTTAGTGTACGGACCAGTGGTCCGTACAGTATTTTTACGTTATATGGCAAAACGGTGCGTATTTACAGTATATACGGCATGGGTATATATTAAAGAACAAACTACCATGTAGCTTGTACAGCATAGTCAGGTCAGTCTATAGGGCACATGGCTATTGTGTTATGGAGACGGCCATCTTGCCTCCTGACGCTGAACAAATTGCCAGGTGGCGGGTCCAGTTATCAATGGATTTTATCTATTTTTTTTTTTTTTTTGCCATAAAAAAGATTTAGCCTCGTCTAACAATTATATAAAAGTCATTACAGCAGAAAATAGTGGTTGTCCCCGTACTACAGTGGCACTATATTACAATATCCTGGCGGATGAGGGTGGAACTAGCAATCACTCTGTGTCCCATATAAAAAAGTACACACACTGGCATATGATAAGATATATGAATGAATCCCCATACCACATAATAAATGTATATATTTATTTACATACCTGACACCTAGATATCTCTAGAGGATCTGTGGGAATGTCTCTGGCACACATCGATAAGAAACCCGAACCCGTGAAACCCTTCTCCTCCCTCCCTATCCATCATCCCTGCCGTACCTGGGGAAATTAGCTCAGTAGTGTTTGACTCGGTGACAAAGGAGCCCCGCCCTAGCAAACAACGCATGCGAGTAACGCGTATTGTCTGCGGATAATATCCGATGTGAGTGATCGTGTAGTACGCTTTGAGTTATGATCTACGAGGACGTGTGGGTGTGTGTGGGTGCGGGTGGGTGGGTTTGGGTGTGTGTGGGGGGAGAGTGATAAATGGTTCTGACGTCACACGTGTGGGAAGGGTTAAAGGGCGGACCACGCCCCACGTGACTTCAACCACGTGACTTTACTCCACGGAGCATGCGCACGGACATAAATCACCAACTTTCTTACCGCTTATAGAACACCCCCTAGTCTCGTTATAATGTGATGATTATGGAATTAAAATCCATTCATGTCAACCACATTGAGACTTGTAGTTTATGGCTTCTACTTGGCCATGAATCACTGCAGCATAGTTAAAAAAAAAAGAGAATTAGACCGCTGAACAGGCACCGGCGGCGAAACAAAGACGTGAAATATGAGTTCATATCCCGTAAAATAGGTATGCATTTGTGTAATGTGTTTTACTGTGTTGGGCAGCTACTTGAGATCCACAGTTCATATCACCAATCACCTAGAACCACACGCTGGATAATCACGATTACATTTTTTTCACCAAAACTCCTTTTCAGTCTATAGACAAAGATATTTCATCCCGTTTCTAGATTTTTTCAGTTTTTGTTATTGCCTTTTACAACCTGCCTGCAGAGATAAATACTAAAAAGATAGGGGGGCCCTTAACCTGATGGTGCACACCTCCGCCCTTTTACCTATAGAACGTTCGGTAGCCGAGAGAAGGAGAATGATGATAATGATAATTAGTCAGGGGGCCAGTTCCCTGAAATCCTGTTATTTAAGGAGTTTCGTTCCATGGAAGTAAGGTAGCAATTTTATTCTAAATAAGATGATGATGATAATAATAATATCAATAATGATAAAAATGATGACCATGATAATGGCAATGATAGTAATGATATCATTATTTTAACCATTATCATCAATTTCATTCCTATCGTAATTATTGTCATAAACATCATCATTATCGTCATTATAATCGCCTTAATCGTTAATATTATCGATTTATTAATGAATAAATTTTAATGGTAATTTAAAAGTAAATGGTAATGACTCTTCCAATCTCAATCCTACTCAAATATGATTAACTCAATTCTTTAAAGGCAACAATAGGCCTCTTTTCTAACTAAGATATACATGCCGATATTGATCACACAGAAATGTCATTCTCTGAGATATGGGACTAACTTTTCATGGCCCCATAAAACTGTTTCTCCCTGGGCTGAGACGATGGTCGATGTGAGGAGAAGACTCGCCCGCGCGGATTAGTCACCCCCCCCCCCCCCCCTCACCCTGTGTCTAAACACCAGCACCATGGAGGAGGCTGGGAGAGTGGGAAAATTATGCTAGGAGAGTTCATGGTGCTTGGGGTGGGTAGACTGTGCTGGGAGAGTGCATAGCGTCTAAGCTGGAAAGGCTGTGCTGGGAGATGGTGCCCGGTGTGCTGTGATAGTTTGTTACCCTTCGATAAACTGCAACTATCGCCCACTCAATTTGCGCATGCGTCTGGACATGTTCTTCCATTCAGCTATCATGGACTATTGGACGTATTACTACTTTGATGTGATTTTAATGTAAATAAATGAAAAGAATAGTATTTCACCATGAGAATTATATGTCGTGATATGCTTAATATGGGCAAATTTTTCACTCTCCAATCGTTGACTTCAACACTATGCATGCTCGCGCATGTCCACCAGATACTAGTGGGCGATAATAACAGTTTATCATAGGGTAACATACTATCGCACTACACCAGGTGGGAAGATTGTGCTAGGAGAGTGTATGGCGTCTGGGATGGGAAGACTGTGCTGGGAAAGGCGAAGTTGGAAGACTGCTTTATATTTTACAATATATAAAACAAGGAGATTCAGTAAGGTCGAAATACAAGAGAGGCAATCTCTGGAAATCATCAAATACAGTTAGGCAGAATAATAAGTCTAATAACTTAAAGCCAATAAAATTGTTGTTTAAAAATAAATCCTAAAGTAGTATACATGTGCATAAAAAAAGGTGGGAGCAAAGGTTAATTGATCACAAGGTAACCGACATTTGTTAAAACCGTAAGTTGAAAGTATACTTTGTAGCTATATGGATAAAAGATGTCTTGGCTAAAAGAAAAGAAGATAGATACAATATTGGTGCACGTCTCCTCTGATTGTGGGGGGAGATAGGGGTGGGGCTTTGTAAGGACGAGGCGCGGGGGAGGAGGTCAAGGGCGCAGGACAACACTCTTTATCAAGCCTCCTTACGGCATCAGCCGCGATCTAACACTTAAATCATACAGACACTCATAAATCAAACCCGCCGCCGTGCCGTGCTTAGAGATGGAGGCACACGCCCTGCAGGAGGGGGGTGTAGGGGGAGCCACTGCGGGTGTGCGGAAGTCAGGAGAGATCACTAGATGGCGTAACCGAGTTAGGGACAAATGGAACAAATAGGATATTCATCATTGGTGAATGAGCGTGGAATTATAAAAGAAAATTGACAACTAAGGCCTGGCGTCTACCTACTACGATAGAAATTCAGACCTACCGATATGGCACCGATACAAAAAGCAAATATCGGAGACATATCGGGAAGGTGCAAAATCGTAGACATATGTCTAGACATGCCAATCCACCACGCATTGTATGGGGTTTTATCGGTGTCTAATCGCAGAAACGTGGTCAACTGCCCCAATATTAGGTGACCTTCCGACGCGATTTTGATTTTCTATCGGGAGGTGCAGCGTAGACCATATCGGAGCCATATCGTAGTAGGTGGACGCCGGGCTTTACAGGTTTGGTTTCTATCCAGTCTGTGGGTCATTTGTTGTAACCCACTTGGCAACCACGTACTTCTACAACTGCCTTTGTAGGGTCCAGCTGTATATTGATCGTCCGTGTTGTAATCATACAAGGAGCAAATAGTATGTTCATCATTGATGAATGAGTGTGTAATCATAAATACAAAAAAAACAATTAAAAGGTTTTCGTTACATGTATCGTTTTCTGTAACCCATTTGCACCCAGTCAAATTGTTATTTCTGCAACTGCCTGAGTCTAGGATCCAAACATATCAAGCGCAAGTGGGTCTTGAGGTATTTTGGTGTTGAGCGATTGGTCATGGTCAGCTGGGCATACCTCTAAGACCCTGAGATACTGACTTTCTGCTCTGCCCCCACTATCACAGTGAATAACATGCAGATAGTGAAGGGATAGTGTTTATGCAGTACGCTGGAAGTCTATATGTTACCACTCTAACCTCTAGGAAATGTATATAGAAATTTACAAACAAGGATGCTCACATCATTAGAATACGCCCAGAACGGATGAGGGCCATGATTGGAAACCAACATCTTGTTGAATTATGACTTAATTCTTTGTTAAAAGAAAACTAACAAGCAAATGACATGCAGTGGGTCAATGGGACAGTTGGGTCAATGAGATAGTTCGTTGCCTTTCACTACAGATATCACTCAGCTCCGCTTCGTGCTATCATTCCATGAAGAAAACTTACGCCATATAAACAATCACATGGAATTTAGTGATGTTTTTGATAGTAACCCTTACCTAATCAATATCTAAGGAAAGAATCAGCCTTATCTACTTTACTCAAACTCTTTGATTATTGACATAACTTCTAAAATGTCAGGTTTTAAGTAATTTATAAAAGATTTATTAAGAAAAGTCACAAAATTTCATAAGATTGTTTATATGGTGTGAGTTGTCTTCGTCGAATTATATCACGAGGCGGAGCTGAGTGAGGTCTGTAGCGGAAGACAACGTACGCCATGTAAACAATCTTATATAATTGAGTGATGTTTAGATTTTATCCTACCCTGTCACATGTTTTAACTTCATATGTCACCATTGGCATATGAATATTTTATGGCATGACCTTGGCATATAATCACACCATGTTAAGTTTGTGGTGTTTTTTATGAGGGGTAGGATAAATACTGATATCGCCAGTATCTAAAGTATGTACATGTACTCCAGACATGCCCGGAACAGTGCACGGATCCATAACAGTGGCCTAGTTAACGCTTCTTCCACAGGAAATGTTATAATCATTTATAGACCTAATTAATTTGTCAAAGATTCCTGCAGAGGACTGCCCCACTCCTCCCGCGCGCTCCCTAGCGGGGAACATCACACGCACGCCTTATTAACACCGTCCCTCCCCTCGGGCTATAGCTCATATGTCAGTGTCATCGTTAATAATTCGGGAAAAAAATGCCCATAGAATGGGGTCATAAATATAATTATAATTAACTAGAGTGGGATTGATGGCGTCGTTGGGGCCTGGGTGTGGTGGTGGGGGGGAGGTGTAGGGTGGGATATATGGTGAACATGGAGCATAGCTTGCATCAGAAATATGGGTTAGGTTGAAGGAATTGGTATCACTTAAAGTGGGATTCACACGATGGGATTCATGTATCTCACAGGGTGTTTGTCTGGGACAAATCCTGCTGAGATTCTGTGCTCGAACACAATTTCTTCGTCTACACTGTAGGGTTGCATTTCTCTGAGGCATGTTTTCCCTCATACAATTGGTAACCCATGGCCGTTGGTCAGGGGTGGTCATTGCTCCCCCTGACACTCCCCCCGCGCACCCTGCGCACTTCCCCCTGGTGTCGGTCACGTGAACCCCGCATATCATTATACCTGTCAATTACAAATATGTATCTTATACGTAATTGACCTCATTATATATCTGTCAATTACTTTATTTACCTTATTTCATATTAATATTTACCGTATTAATATTCATGTCGGTAAAGGTCTATAAAATTAAAATAAATTTTATTATTCCCAACTATCGACTCATACTTTTGTGTTCAGGGATAGGGGTAATGGTTGACGACAATTACCCCTAAAAAGGAACAGACGCTCCTGAGATTTTGAACCCTGTGAGGTACATGAATCCCACCGTGTGAATTCCACTTTAGACTGAAATAAGTTTCCATCCCCCTGAATATCTCTTATACTGGCTAATATTCGGATAAATAGGCATGGATATATACGCGTTTGAAATTGAGTATAATTAGCTCAATTTGTGAGGTAATTAGTACAAGGTGTGCACAGAGTCATATTTTATCTAGGTGTTAAATAAGTATCGTCTTTCCCGCCGCCTCTTTAGTTAAATTACGTGTATACTTAGTTCTACCAACAAGTGTGAGTGATTTATCTACATGTATACCGCAATTACTTTGGTGCCAGCTTTTTTCAAAGTTCAGTGCGGCCTCTACCTTGGGTCCTCAGGGGGTCCAAAGCAGGTCCCAGAAATGTGGGAAAAGCATTGCTCTGGTAATATCGGAGATAAGCGATACCTCGTGAATATAGTGATACAATCCAATACTATGGCAGCAATGCTTTTCCAGTCGGATTGCTAAAGTAATTGTAAAAGTAAATTTGAGATCCGATAATAACCAACAATACCACAAAAACAGGAGAACGACACCTAGGTATTAAAAGTCGGCACCCCTCACCACCACCGATGTCTATGTTAACCCTTAGGCCTGGCGTCCACCTACTACGATATGGCACCGATATGGTCTACGATGCACCTCCCGATAAAAAATCAAAATCGCGTCGGAAGGTTACCTGATATCAGGGCAGTTGACCACGTTTCTGCGATTAGACACCGATAAAAAACCCATACAATGCGTGGTGGATTGGCATGTCTAGACATATGTCTACGATTTTGCACCTTCCCGATATGGCACCGATTTTGACATTTTGCCATATCGGGAGGTCTATGATTCTATCGTAGTAGGTGGACGCCGGGCCTTATTGTACATGTAGGAACAGCGCTATTTCGGTTATGGAATAGCATACATTAGGCACTAATTTAGGGAGGGTTAATCTTCAGGCTTGTTAGATCTTATACATATTGAAATATCGGTGCACATGGAATCGCACATAATCGGTCGTCAGGTGGAAACAGAGTCTATACTTTCGAGTCAACGATCATTACCACAGGTGAATTCTCAAGGCGGACCACCATCCGACTTTTTGTACAGGGTGCACATAATCGGTGGGGTTTTCGTTGGCAGGTGGAAAGGGAACCGTGTCATTGTCGCAGGCTGCCATTACAGGTCTGGTCCTCTACAGTAGCCGACCACTGGCCACTTATCACCTGTAGATAAACACTGAGAACACATCAAAGATAGCCGCCAACACCTGTCAACGTCCAGTGGTGAGCTGCAGATAGTCCTACCGCCTACACTCCTACCGCCTCACTGAGTATCACTTAGTATGGAGCATGTATGACAGCACCAGGCACTGATAACAGTGCATTAGTACATATTGATATCGCAAACAATGGCGATCTTCTGAGGGCAAGAATACTTTGGGACACTTGCTCAACATTAAACTCCATTTTCCAGCCAGGAAATTGCCACTTTATCCTAAATCTGATAATGATGAATTGCACTGCCGGCAAGATAAGTTTAATGGACTACAATGGTTTTTTTAAAATCTCATTATGTCTCTCATTCTCTCACTCTCTCTCTCTCTCTCTCTCTCTCTCTCTCTCTCTCTCTCTCTCTCTCTCTCTGTATATATATATATATATATATATATATATATATATATATATATAATATATATATGTATGTATATATGTATATATGTATATATGTATATATATATATATATATATATATATATATATATAAATATATATATATGTATATATGTATATATAATGTGTATGTGCATTGCTATTGGAGAAATATGGTCTTTATTTCATGGAAGTCTGAAAGTTAATCGATTGTGGCTGTATTTTCATTCTTTCAATTGGCTATCATTTGAATAAACGTATCGGAGTGAAAAAGGCATTGCTGAGTGCCAAGAACTAGGAATGTATGTATAAAACAGCCATTTCATCTATATTATGTCGCAATTTCGTGATGAGTAGTGATCTCCTCAAATAGAGGGTTCCCCAATCTGTATAATCCAAAGCGCAATCAGAAAAAAAGATGTTATCAATTCGGAGATAGGTCCCAGTAATCTACGCTGCGGGTGTAAATCCAGTGGCCATCCATCATAGATCACGAGCATAAGATACATAATTCGTGACGCAATTCACACCGTATTGTCCCTAACGGTTACATAAGAACTTGATCTACTAGTGGTCGGCAGGATAATACCCTACAAGGGGGTCAGGTTCCGCAGATAAACATCTGGATTAGTGGATTAATCATAGCATAAATACATGTTATCAACTGGTTTAGGATACTAGTGACAAGGAACTATTTACATCGATGGTGCACCCTCTCATACGATCTCACACTCTCTAAGTGGTATTCTGTACAAGGTTCTCACTACGCTCTATGGGAGAATAATTTTTAATTAACTAGGCTTAGGCCCTTGAGAATCCACTGGCCTGCCTTCCGTGCTAAAGACATACATTATTGCTACCCAAAGATTCCTATAATCTCAATAATGCCCCCTAGCGGGAATACTGTGTGCCAGTGTATTCTCAATTCGTTAAGAATTCTTCTCCTATAGAGCGTAGTGAGAGTACAGAATACCACTTAGAGAGTGTGAGATCTTATGAGAGGGGTGCACCACCAAGTTCGGCAAGAGTGCCGTTCTTCCACTTGGGTACTCTGTATTAATCAATTATTATTATTATCATCATTATTATTATCAATATTATTATTATTATCATTATTATTATTATTATATACAACAAGTTATAACTCGTCAACACCTCGCTGTAAACGTCTGGGGTGCACTGGTTCGGTACCGGAATAATACTCGACATGAATACAGTTTTCATTTAATACTCGAATTCTCGAGTATCCCCCCTCCCCTGTCCACCCTACATGGAGCCATCCTCTATGCATCGTCTTCTATTCACCCCTGGAATGCCCTCGGGGTATATTGGATATGTTTTATGCAAACTTCTAGTCACAACAGACACCGCTTCAAAGAATATAGGTGCAAATAAAGTGGGGCTGGGGCTATGGGAACAACAAGATGGTGTGTTTGTACCTCGATAATGGCGGTAAGGATGAAGGACAAGAACTCTATTACTCTCCATGGAAAGGGGACATCATGCGGGGGTATATTTAAAAGCCATCTTTTAAACATCCCCTTTAGAATGCTGTATAAGATTACCATCTTTCATTTCCCGATGAATCTACGTTATTCTTAAGGCCCTGGGAGGACTTTCTTAAAGAAGACCTCATATAGGATCCAGTATGCCTCAGGGCTGACGAAATGAATGTAAACAGAATAATAAATGTATTGGAGTGCACCTTTAAGGCAATGTTGGAAATATAGGCTGAATTTAGATGACTTCTGAGGATGAAACGGTGATGGATTTGATATATCAAAGAAATTGTCGCCTCGGAGTCTGGGAGGTGGGCCTATGAATCAGATTAGATTCTGATGTCAAGATAACAGGATGACAAAGGGATGGACTGTGGAGATATAGGCTTGAGTGACTGTAGCATCAGAGGAACATGAACCGAGCCCGACACCATTAACCAGGCATGAGGATAGATAGATACAGATAGTATTCTCTGATGTAGTAAGATTAATAATCTTTTGACATGAATTCTGGGGCCAAGAAGACAAGAAAATGGGGAGTGATGATAAGTATAATGGTCTGGGTAATGATCCTGACAATGTCAATATATGAGGGACGTTTGTTGTCAGTTGATAGCATTGGATGGGATAGATAAGGTTAATAGCACTTTAGGCATTAGTAAGGTTGGTATTGGTGAGTGAGTGGTTGACATGAGGGGCAGATTTTAGTGTAGTGACACTGACAGTTAAATTTGTGAGTAGTTTGGCTAGCGGCTGGCATAATATTCTTTTGTTTCTGCAATTAAGCTTAGCTCTCTTAATTAGTCCAGTAATGTAGCATGCGATTGTGTAAATCATTTTACATGTGCAGGCATACAATATACTGTAAGCCTAGGAGCACAATATCATAAGCTTAGGAGTAGAAGCAAGCTCTTTCCTTTTTTCTGTTTTTTTTTTTAGTATAACAACCATCTACCGTGATTAATGAAGTACATCTGCTTGATAATTGTTAGTGATTTTTGTCGATAATTAAATACCTCATTTACCATTTCCTCTTAGAGCCCACCATAGATTATATTTTGAAAGGCATTTTCAGGGTACTTGATACTATAATCACTGTCCTATTATTAACCTAACGTTAAATAGTTCATTGTATGTTTCTCTAGAGCATGGCTCTGTAATCAGAGACAAATACCACTTTACTCAAAATTGTTCAAGAAAGTAGTGAACATGTAATACACCGTTGGAAGAACATATGCAACGATCAGATTTTATGTACTGCTAAAAAGTCACATAAAAGAGTGTTCAAACACAACAAGGAGGAATAAATAACAAAGACCCGTTTAGTCCATCCATAACTTTAAGTAACATATAAGTAACAATTAAGTAACTAACAAGTTTTCATTTAGAATACATCGTCCATGCAGAGACCAGTTTGGCTGCCATAACTGTGTGGCGTGAGATCTCGTCATCTGAAGGGAAACTAATTAAACTTGCTTATTGTGAGTCCAGAGGCACAGATCTATGCCGCGATTTAACAGGAACCCAGGGTATTACGAACCTAGTTCAGTGCCAAGTCTGTTTGTTTGTGGTTTAATGTCCAAGGGACCCCTCAGGGCATATATAAGAACCATCAACATTTAAGGGTTTCACATTTTTAGACTTATTTCAATCAAGTCTTCCCAATGTTTTCAATTTTTTCTATAAACAATCAGAGGTTTGTCTCTTTCAAAAAGCTGATTATATCTTTCTTTGGAATAGTCGCAAACAGCATTTCTATGTTGTTACCATTTTTTAGGTACTTTCACCTATTTACTTTCACCTATTTACCTTTAGCAGGATATAATGCTGAGCAGGCTTGACGGAATGAGGTATTCGTGTGTCAATGCCAGGTATGTTTCTAGGGAGTTTAGCTTGGGATAAGGTCGAATAGAAAGACAACATGTCTTGCTTGTATATATTTGTGTACTTCCAGGCATCCTAGTAACTGTTACATCATTGTAGACGGCATCTGATTGGATTTACAGAGGAATTTAGCTCACCTGTTGAACAGATGTGCGGCAGATTTTGATGACATGAAGATTTGTCTCGACATGTTGTGTTGGTGCCCCAATACAGATATGCTAGCTAGGTTTTGAACTATCATAAAGTATTGTATTCGAAATGGTTATTTCAAGTAATAACGGATGAACTAAAGCAGTAGTATAGCATTGGTTGAGGAAGGAACTTAATCAACACATCTCAAATTGTAAAATTACATTGACGAAACTATGCAAACCGAACTACAAAGTCAGAGAAAAAAATAATGATGTTATACTTATATTCACAATAACATAACAGTCGTGGTTTACGGCCGCTTGTCCATAAAACCATCGTTTCTGTCTATGTATACTCGAGAAAATGGTTTGGATATGAACGGTTCAATGTATCTATGAGTACACATTACTGTATTGGAACTAAATAAGATTTGCTACCGAAAAAAATGGAAAAGGAACTAGACTTTGTGCTTTAACGTCCTAGGGGTCCCTGAGGGTATAAATTTATCTTATTTATCAAAGATGTATGACTTTCTCCTTTTCACAACTATTTCACTCAATTCTTTTCATTTTTCTCACGAAAGTTTATAAACTATAAAAAGAACTTGATCATAGTTGCCTCAAACTATTTTTTTCATGTTGTTGTTATTTGTCAAGTATTTTCTTCTACTTCCTTGTACCTTTTGACAGTTCAGTAGGATATGCTGTACAGTTATAGGCACATTGCATTATAGACACAATAGGATGTTTTCCCTTTTCAGTATTTATTTCTGTGTAAGTCTGGAGTGACCTTCTTAAAGCCATTTTCCACTGGCTGACTATTCGCCACCGATCTGCAGTCAGGAACCACCGACGCCAGATCGGTGAATGGAAACAGGCATGCAGGGCAGTGCTCACCGATCAATTGTGCATATTTCTTACAATGAGGCCACCACCGAACGACTTCAGTCAATATGAACCTGTTAATCGCAGCAGAAACAAGGAATACACTGCACCCTCACCCATTTTAGACACCTACGTTCAGTCGTTGACCACCACTGGCTGACTATTAGGAGAACTCAATTAATCGGTGCCATTTTCGTCGGCAAGTGGAAAATTCCTTTTCCTCCATCTCATATGCATTCTGCTGCCTACGGAACAAACGCATCTGTATTCACTGCATACCTTACTTTATTATCCACCTAATACAAAGTGTCCATAGAAAACACATAGGGAGTTTGTATGGACATACCCGGCGGATACGGGCATGTTGTATGCTCCGGGTGGCGCATACGGAAAAATAGTGCGTATGGAAAAATAGTGCATAATGAAAATGAACTGATATCGACATGTCACTTGTGCAGAAAAGGTGGATAATAAATACAATATAGACTGGTTTCAGATAAAAGCGTTTGTATGCTCCTCGGAGTTGACTCTACGCAATATCCTCGCATGCGCTCGGATATTACTACGCGTCAACTCCTCGGAGCATACGGCCGCTTGTATCTGAAATCAGTCAATATTGTGTATATATCCCACCATCATCCTACCTTCTGTAAAGTCCATCAACTTTCACCTCCGCGATTCACAAAAACTTCACCCACTTAAAAACTCCCTTTTGACTGTTGGCGCATACACTGCTGCCTAATTATCTTAAAACCCGCACGTTCAATGACCAGTGCAATTTGGCGGGCGATGGACCGTCTCCCGCCACCAGCCACAGACGCTTTTCCGCCTGTCAGTCGGCGGGATGAGCTGCGGCTCGCCCCGGTGAGTCCAAGACGAATGGGCCCCGGCACCCCGCCCTATACACATGGTGGTGTCTCTCTAAAGGCCTGTTTTCATTGGCCGGCGAAAAGGTTATAGACTTTTTTAGTTCTCCTAAGGCCCGGCGTCCACCTACTACGATAGAATCGTTGACCTCCCGATATGGCACCGATACAAAATGTCAAAATCGGTGCCATATCGGGAAGGTGCAAAATCGTACACATATGTCTAGATATGCCAATCCACCATGCATTGTATGGGGTTTTTATCGGTGTCTAATCGCAGAAACGTGGTCAACTGCCCCGATATTAGGTGACCTTCCGACGCGATTTTGATTTTGCAGCGGGTGGTGCATCGTAGGGCATATCGGTGCCATATCGTAGTAGGTAGACGCCGGGCCTTACCCATTTCCATTGGCCGGCATCGTTTTAGGCCCGGCGTCCACCTACTACGATATGGCTCTGATATGCTCTACGATGCACCTCCCAATAAAAATCTAAATCGCGTCGGAAAGTCACCTGATATGGGGGCAGTTGACTACGTTTCTGCGATTAGACACCGATAAAAACCCCATACAATGCGTGGTGGGTTGGTATGTCTAGACATATGTCTACGATTTTGCACCTGCCCGAATTGCCTCCGATATTTGCTTTTTTTGTATCGGTGCCATATCGGTAGGTCTAAATCTCTACCGTAGTAGGTGGGCGCCAGGCCTAACGGTCAGGAACCACCAACGGACCTTTATCACTGCTGAGGCACAATACTTTTGGACAAACACTTAGATACATATAGCTGCTTCGGGTGCAGTAACAATATATAATTCTATATGATAATAATAATAATGATAATAATAATAATAATAATAATGGTGATCAGCATCCTAACAATAACAATAATAACAATGATAACAATGATAATACTAATCCATATACTTGCTTTGTTCACGGGACATAGATAAATTACATACTTTCAACGAAATATGCTTTCGACCCTGGAGCTTACCGAAAATAGGATTATTTGACAATCTGATGGTAAAAAAAACTCCAGAATAAAAATCAACTGCAAAAAAAGAAGAAAAAAAAAGAGTAGCTGCATGACCATCAGTAGGCGCGCGTATAGGGGCCGGGCGCTCTCCCTCTACGGTAGTTGACAGTTGGACGGTCCTGGCATCGATTTACGCTCTCCCTGCTCACGTGACGGAGGCGTATTAAGCCGCTTTTCTCTACTTCCGCTGCGCCAAGGTCCGTAATGGACACGCTTACAACCACCCACCCACCTGCTCTAGGCTCCGACAGGCCGCTACGGGTTAATTCTGCGGTCCACGGCTAGCAACCACTACACACTTAGCTTTTTAGGTGGCCAATAGAAGATGCATTAGAAAATATATCCATTTAAATATTTTCAAAGTGTGGGTACTATACTTAAAGGTTATTGGATCTGAATATCGTTACATGATACTACCATAAAGGAATTCTGATGATAATCTTGATTTTAAGGGTAAGACAGGATTCCCACTTCGAATATTTATGTCTTTATTGTTTTCCTATGCTATTAAAGCATGATGTCAAATATCTAAGCTCGGAATTTTATGGCTTGGCCATTAAAACCAGCCTCATAATCAGGCTGAGGCCTTCTGCCACTTTGTTGGGTTTAAATGTCAAAGCAAGTGAACTGGCGAAACATGTGTGTATTACTTATTGACTCAATAAAGAAATTAAATTTCTTAATCATAATTTTCTTGTATATATATATATGTAGATATTTTCGGGAGGACAAAAAAAGAGAACCCACTAAATATATCACCTACAGATAATATATGCAAAAGTGAACCTCGTCTAGAGACGGAGTGAAATAATGTCTTCACGAGTTCTACTCGCCTCCAAAAGAGAAATGATGGATGAGTGCTCAACATGCACACTGCCTCCATGGTATGCGACAAGAGAAGCATATTCAATGTAACCCACTGTTAGCCGTCTTGCTACGTGGAGAGTTTTAAATGACTTGGATGGAAGATGCTTTTATAGTCATCAGTCAGGATCGTCTGTTTTATGACACATCTTTTATATAATTGATTATATTTATGGGATTCCGTGATTGTATATAGTTATACTATATGTATTTGTAACACAATAGGAATGTATTTATTTCTAACACAAAGAAAGGGTCCCGGAGTAGCTTCTCGGATTCAGGGGTAAATGCTAAGAGAAATTCTTGTAGAGAAATCTCCGCCCTACACAGAGCGGAGATTACGGAAAAGAAGTCCCTTGTATGCAGAGTAGTGCGTGAGAAGGTCAGCTGTCATTTTGGTCTTTTCTTTGATAACTTAAATTTCCGATGCTGAATAATGAATACGATATTAACTGGTTTCAGAATCTTGTGGTTGTATTAACCTCGGAGTTGACCCTACGCAGTATCCTCGCATTCACTAGGATATCACTACGCGCCAACATCGCAGAGTACGGCCACGATAAAAATCCTAAGCATTTATCATGGATCTAGTTCAATCGAATGCTGCATTCGTAAAGATTAGCTTTTCAAAAAAAAAGTCACTAGAATTTATTAGAATTTCATAAAGAATACATGACAGACCTTTTCAGGCTTAATATTCTAAAACTGTGGTGCCTAATTTGCATCATTCTAATAGTTTTCAGACACCTAATAACATAGAATTTCTAGGTCAGTGTGAAGTGATTTACATCAAATAACTGAAGATAGGAATATTTTATGTTTTACCCAACAAATTGCGATGTTCAATCCATAACAGGAAATCCTATCCATGACACAGGTATATGATATGTATACCAATGAATAGGCCCAAGTCTTAGCTTTCTAATGATATTTTGTTTAAAAAGATCGATCTGTCATCCCCCGATGCAACAATGATCTACATTATTCGAGTTAGAAAAAACTAGTTTTTTAGTCCCATATCAAACGCTCAGTACTGTCCGAAACTAGCTGCTTTCATATTCTCTCGAGCTGCCTTCACATTTCCAGTAGCTGCACGGCTGTGGTCAGTTCACAATATAGGCCAGCAAACCCCGCTTAATAAGAAATTGTTTACTAACACTCAGAGAACCTCACATCATGATTATACCAGAAAACCTGCTCATGATCATATCGCAGCATGTCCTAAAGACGTCTATCCATATCTCCGGTTGAGCTTTCCCCGCTGGTTCCAGAGTGCTCTTAGGAGATCCTCACCAGGGCGACTGGGGCCGTGCAAGGTTCAACTTCAGAATATCAGCAGGGAAACTAACTGCACTAGAAACTGCTTGGAACCTCTCGAAGAAATTCGAATCTGCTCGAAACTGCTCGGAGATTTCAGGAGGATTTAGATATGCTCCCAGTTAATCGGCGTGGCCTGGAGCTGTTCGGAGCTGCTCGGAGCATCTCAATGCTGTTCAGAACCTCCGAACACCGTTTGGAGCTTCTCGTGGGTAATCAGAGTTACTCGGAACTGCTCGGAGCTTCCAAGAGGATTCAGAGATGCTCACAGTTAATCGGAGCTGTTTAGCACGGCTCAGAGATTCTGAGGTCTGTTTAGAGATGAACAAAACTGCTCAGAGGCACTCAGAGCTGCTCGCGGGTGTTCTGTACTGTTCGGAGCTTCTCAGTGCTGTACGAACCTTCTAATGGGCATCTAAGGCTGCTCTGAACTGCTCGGGGCTGCTCGGAGGTGTTCGAAACTGCTCGGAGCTGCTCGGGTCTGCTCGGAGGTGTTCGGAATTGCTTGAACCTCCTCGGAACTGCTCGGAGGATTTCGAAATTGCTCGGAGCTGCTCGGGTCTGCTAAGAACTGCTCGGAGCTGCGCTGGGCTGCTCGGGGCTGCTCGGATGTTCGGAGCTGCTCGGGTAGGTGTTGCTCGAAGCTACTCGGAGCTGCTCGGTGGTGTTCGGAGCTGCTCGGAACTGCTCGGAACTGCTCTACCTGAGACGTCTGAGCTACTCATCAATCGAGCTCGCGGCCGTGCGTGTGGACTCGGCCTGACAGGATGTCTCTGTCGTTAATATAGTGCCGGGTAAAATCTATAGGCTCTAATCATCGTATTCATAGCCTGCCAGCTAAGTCAATACCCCGCACCCAATCCGGCTCGCCAGCTCCTCCCAAGGATAACAAAAGGGATTCCTCTTCCTCACAAAGAAATATAAAAAGGGAAGAAAGGAAGGACTGAGAAAGGGTGAGAGAGGGGTGGGGCGAGGTTAGGCTGGGAGGAGGGTGTTTGTGGTGGGGTGTTTATGTCAGGGTTTCGGAGATCCCCGCCCAAATAATAAGCACCAGACGGGGTGGAGGACTGCGGGTAAACAACACTTGAAGGCAGGTTGTCTCTCCAGGTGGTGGGAATGTGTTTGTGGGACGTGGAGGTCTTGTTAGACAATAATCAGGGTGGATTTCCTGAGGTATTCATACAGCCAGGCGATTACATAGACAATAATCAGGGTCGATTATCTGAGGTATTCATACAGCCAGGCGATTACATAGACAATAATAAGAGTCGGCTTTCTCGGTTTTTCATGCAGCCAGGCGATTGTATAGACAATAATAAGGGTCGGTTTTCTCGGTTATTCATACAGCCAGGCCATTACATAGACAATAATCAGCGTCGATCATCTGAGGTATTGAAACAGCCAGGCGAATGCATAGGCAATAATCAGAGTCAATTTCCTCAGTTTTTCATACAGCCAGGCGATTACATGGACATGTATTAGGGTGGATTTCTTGAGGTATTCATACAGCCAGGCGATTAGCTAGACATGTGTTAGGGTGAATTTTCTCAGACTTTGATACAGCCAGGCGATTACATAGACATGTATCGGGGTAGATTTCCTGAAGTGTCAATTCAGACAGACAATTATATAAACAATAATCTGAGGTATTGAAACAGCCAGGCGAATACATAGACAATAATCAGGGTAGATTTCCTGAAGTATTCATACAGCCAGGCGATTACATGGAGATGTACCAGAGTGATTTCCTGAGGTATTCATACAGCCAGGCGATTACATAGACAATAATCAGGGTGGATTTCCTCAGACCGATGATATGTAGGTGACATCCAATGATAAACCATGTCTAAAAGCATGTGGTACAGTACTCATACAGCCAGGCAATTCTATAGACAACGGGCGATGGTTTTGTGGACAGGCGGCGGTAAAGCACAAGAGGTTGATGTGCAGTGATCCGCGAGTGTTTGCGAGGTTATCATAAAGTCAACCTTGAGTGGTTTACAGAGCTTGGGAATATCATTGGGAATATCATTGCTCTCTAAGACAAGAGGACAGTTTTCCCTTAATCAATGCCTTTGAGACCGTAATCAATGGGTTTCAAATCCGTTATAATCAATGGATTAGACGATTTCTAGCTTTTTACCGCTGAAAGTCGTCAGTTGGTGTAAAACTCAAGAATCGCCGCCCATATCGTCTACTGTAAACGCCGGGTTTTAATACATTCAGAATTATTGGAATCGAGATGTAAATTAGTGCTGAAATTGCATTGTTTTGACTGTGACATTGTCCCATTGAGGTCCAATCCCTCACAGACTGATAAATGGCCCTTCATCTCAATAACTAACATACTCTGGCACTTGCTGTGGTTTATTGACGTTTTATACAAGAGGATAATCGGTTCTGTGAAGAGAGGAGTATGACCCTTGGGACTTCCCATCATGGAACCACGACAAACATTTACCGTCAGATCGATTCTGCAGTCCTCGTGTAACATGGAAGCACAGAGATGCCAGTGAAGTCCAGAAAAACATCGGACTCTTTTTTTCTAATCATGTTTATCCACGGTCTTTATTTCTAATATGATGGGAATTTACTAAATCATAAAAAACGAAAATAACATTAAAACTGGAAAGAGTATTGCATTTGGCACTAACAATGTATACGAAAACCCAACTGGATTAAATTTATGAAGCTTCCCCAAAGAAAAAACTTCCGACATATTCCCATAGTTACGAGGGTAGGATTTCTTCCCATCCACCAAACGTTCTATGACCACCGCAAGGATAAATCTATTCACATCCTTCATTTTTGTCTATTGTTTTTTTTCTGTCACTCCACATCGCGGCTTCCCATGCCTTGGGAATGTTACACGGTGAATATCACAGTTCCAGTCATACCTCTTTTATCAAGGTCTGATTAGGCTAGGCGAAATATTGTGTTATGAATTGCCTGAGAGTTCACCGAGGAAAGGCGAGACCGGCGATACGCTACCGTGTATATTTTTAACGGATTTTTTTTTCTGGTGTCTCTCCTCGAACCAAGAACGAGGTTGTAGGTATAAGGCACAGTTTACACCTATTGATCTGAACACCCATTATAAAATCTGGTACGACCGACCGATTTTTGTTGAAATTATTCAGTTTAATGTTTGTGTTACTTTTACGACTTTTGCGACATTGCCTTAACAGCGAACCTATTGACAGCTATTTAAACCGACTACCGGTTAGAGTTACATCGCCATGTTCCTTATAGCCTTAAAGCCTTATATTTCAATACTAAAAATCAAACCGGGTTGAATTTATCGGTAAAGGAATAAAGATTATTAGATAAAATGTAATTCCAATCGTCAGGTGGTAACGATTCAACTACTTGCAGTGCCGCCAATTATCAGTTCTGATATTTTCTCAGGGAGCACCACCAACCGACATTACCCTGCCCGATATTTGATTGGTTACTCTTTGGTCAGGGGTGGTCATTGCCCCACCCACCCACACCTCTTCTTCTTCTCCTACTTTCATAGGCCTTTTCTATTCTATTTTATTATATCACATATTCAATATGATTGACTCATTACTCTTTTTAGTCAATCAATATTACATATATTATTAATTATCAATATCTACAACTTCTAATTGATAATCAATATATATAAAAAAAGGTATCACTACAGCGACCTGAAAACACCCCACAAGGTGTGAAGGATGGCTAACCCTATAGTTGATAGGGGAAAAGATTTTACAAAAAATGATAATCAATATTCATAAGGACAACTAAAATCTTTATTTTCCCTATAAAATTCAACAAGATTTTATTTGCTAAACTCTTCTCTTTTATCCAGGGACAAGAGGTAATGGGCGCATTTTCCGTCGGCAGATGTAAACTGGGCCTTAGAAGACCTCGTACGAAGATTCACGTTCCTTGCTTGATACCGGCCGCTGCTATCTGTCTGTCCAGTAAAACTGGTAAATACCGTCCATCACTCCAGAGTCTTTACCAAAACACAACCCACAGCGCTCGGATACTAAAAAAAATACCCCCCTCTACAAGTAACAAAAAAAAAACACCACCCAAACATGCTCCCTATCTGTTACAGGGTCGTTTTTTCCGCGCTACACCCACCGTTGGCGGCCATGATGACTCAGCGTTCCTGACAGGGCGGTGTCTCAGGGTTAATTTCCCCCACGTTAATCCTCTATACACACCCCAACATCAGGTGGATGTGGGGCTCAGGGAGCATTCCCCGCCAAATAACCCTTTTATCGCCCAGAGAACGTGCCAAAAGGCCACAGTCTCCCAAGGAGAAGACAAGTGGCGCTTTGATAGACCAATTTATCCTCTGATTGGCAAAGTAACTGGCGGAAAATATCCTCCTTGGATATAGAGACCTTTTCAGATAGAATTAGCATCAAGTTGTATTTTTTGTTGTCCTCGGGGTTCAAGTGATATCACGGGAACAAGCTCAGACCACGTGGTTCTATTTAGCGGGATGGGAAGAGTCTGTAGCTGGTTTCCAGCATGACGATTACTACAGAATACATGAATAAATCTGCGTTACCAGCGAGTGGAGTGGTATTCTAGATATGTATCATCTTACCAGACAGACTCCTGCTTATTACCCTCACAGGACACACATGTCAAAATCCACCGACGGTGAATCATGCATTCCAGCGGGCGAGTTCATATTGAATTCGACTCGCTTTGTCCGCTTTTATATATACCCAACGAGTATAAAGTCTCTATACTCGTTGAAACACCAGATAAAACTGAGAGTTCAGGCGTCTTTTATAAACTCTTCTGGTTAGGTATAAAACGAGAGATAATTTGTTCATCATAGAATTTCCAGCCATTTACGACAACTAGCATTCCATAGATGAGTAATGGTGGACTTAGCATGCTAACAATGGCTAAGTATCTTGTCTTGTCCTTTGTATTAGTCCTAAGGGTTAATCTCACCCTTGGTATCTCACCTAAGGATTTATCTCATCCCTGTCCCATAGGCTTAACATTGGGTTCTCCATGCCCTTACAGTACTGCAGTCCGTTCTCCATGGTCTATATCCTGTGTGTCATCCATTCGTTTAGTGTGTACAGGGGTGAGATAAATACAGAAAGCAATTCGTTTTGATCAAAGTTGTTATTCTCTAACTCGTTTGAACACTTCGAGACTTGGCTGTCGCCTCTTTCATATCAATCCACATCAAACTCTTGGAAAATGAGGACTTTGACAAGAACTTGTTGTTTCTTTGGAAACCACGACCCTTGGCTGACTTACGAGCCCCCTCAACATATCACTCCGAATCAAACAACTGTTGGTTCCTTTTTGAATTGTTTGTGGAAGATAGTCTATTCTGAGACCATATATACCAATTAAACACCTTTTAGAGTGCGCATGTACTGGTAGGTGAGATGTAGAGATCTACCCGGTAACGCCGGAAGCATATATTCCGTCAAGATTAGTTTGCGTCCGTATAATGAAGGGAAATGCTGTATCTCTCTCGGAATATAAGGACAATAATTTTCAGATTCCAAATGTACGAGGTATGCTGTCCAAAAATACAGGCACTGAGGTTGTATTTTCGGACAGCTCTCGGAGTAATTTCAGAACTCTGTTACCTGGAAACCGTTTCCTTATCATCATATCCCTCAAAATGTCAAAAATATACAAGTTCTTTTACCTAGATATCGAAGTCATATTGCTGCTTTCCTGAGTAAAGAAACTGAAAGTATGTAGACTCTGGCGATATCTATTTTGACCATGATATGTTTTGGTAAAAGAAATTCTGGTAATTTTGTATAAGTTCAATCTCAGACATCACACAGTCCCTACTCCCCTAATAAACCTCAGTCAGTGCATCTCACCCATAATACGATGTGTGTTGTTTAACAGATTTGTCGACTGACCGTTAGGTGGGGCTGTGATCTTCTTCCCTCCCACCCCCCGGGGACGTCCGAATGTGGACATAAACACAGGCTTATAGGCTGTAAAGCCTGACTCTAGGCCGGCTGACACTTGCCGGCCGACAATCTGATGTCTGCCGCACTCCACCGACTGTCAGCAAATCAACATGGCCGCCCCCATCCCCGTCCCCCACGCGCCTGCGCAGTGGGGTCATTAGTTGTAAAGCGCTTTATTCCTGGTCACGCTCTCCCGACATCCGGGCATTACCGGGGCCTCGGTCTGAGCCGCCTAGCCTCGAACCGATCCGTGGTGGATAGCCTCTCATGTTGGAAATGATAATTTTGGAGATCGGTTGTCGCCAGGGAGGGGTCGTAAAGATGACTGATGGAAGCTTGGTCCCTTGGCTTGCACCTTATGGAGGGGGCTGATTTGCAGGGCCAGATGTGGGAATTATACAAATGTGTTAGGGTAATGAGGCCTGGAGGACATGGCCTAGGAGGCCAAGTAAAGGTTGGTACTCTGTTCTCAGGGGTAGGCAGACTGCAGTGTACCGTTTACAACTTGTTGTTTAATCATATCACACCCCACGTCAGATGGCATGCACTGTATGACCTACATACAGTACAACCCCCATGTAACCCGGCGTTTACATTAGATGACTAGATATGTGGCGACTGTAGATCTTCAAGGCAATAGTTTTCAGGTGATGGCAATGTCCACCGCAAAAGTTGTCAACCTTAGAATGTACTCAAGCGTTTACACTGACAGTTTTAACAATATCGCCGCCTATTCAAACGATTAAATCAAGCTGGCTAGAAATAGTCGCAGGCGTCAGAACGGGTCCAATAGTGGTGAAGTGATGCCAAATTGAATGATCTAGCATAATCAGATGATTTACAGTTGCTACGTGCTTGGCGTTTACATAAGACAATTTCTATCATTTTACTGCTGAAAGTCGTCAGGACGTACAAAATGCCACGATCACCAGGCAGAATTGTCTTATATAAAAATGGTGGGTCTGCGTACACCGTCCGTTCTGGGTCAAAGGTGTCCGTTAACACCAGGTCGTCCGCTTACGCAGTAGAACCCCGCGTAAGTGGACCCTCCGTTCCGGGCCGAAGTGTCCGCTTACATGGGATGTCCCCTTACACGGGTTTAAAATAATCATCATAGAGGGGACCGTTCCGATCAAAGGTGTCTGTTAACGCGAGGTGTCCGCTCATGCGGGGAGTCCGTTAGGCGGGGGGTGTCGGTTACTGTAATTTCACGTACGGCCATGTTTACACCTTTCGACGGAAAATGCATCAATTAAATATCGGGATGAGAAGCGTCGACCGGTGGTGCTCCTCAAGAAAATAGTAGTACCGATAATCGTGACACTGCATGTCTCTGAGGCATTTATACCTGACGAATGATTATACATGTTATCTGCACCAATGGGATATTTCTTAAAACTGCATTTCTTTGCTTTTTAGTTCAGACCGGTTTGATTTCGTTTGTGCCCTAAAAAGTCAGTTTGGTGGGTGCTTACAGTATTTGGGGGAGAGGAATCGGTGTCCAGGTTTGGAATTTTCCTGTTCACATTTACCGATATTTTTCGGCAATGTGTATTAATCGATTGGCGGTACCTGATTCCGTAATCGGGGGTCAAAATCGGTAGATGTAAACTGGGCCCAAGCTGGGCCCAAATAAATCAGCATGGAACACCGACCGATTTATAGGTTTGGGTTCTATCGAGTTCTAACCCACATGGCGACCGGCCACACAGCAATTTCTACAACTACCTATATAGGGTCCCAATATGTCAAGCACCAGTGGGTCAAAGAGGTACTTTGGCCTGCAGTGATGGAGATTCTTTTAGCTTGTGAGGTACACGAATCCCGCCATGTGAATTCCACTTTAATTTAAGTCAACACCTCAATTATCAACAATGTTCTCCTATTCTAAGTCACCACCTCAATCTTCAATAAATCTCTGAATCTCAGTCAGCACCTTAATCATCAATAGCCCTGTCGTCAATAAAAGAAACTCCTGTAATAACACACTCGGGTCGCGTAGCTGGAGGAGGGATGAGCTGCTCGGAGCAGCTTAGAGCAGCTCACCCTGGAGGACCTCCTGCTGCAGGCAGATAAGACCAGGACGACAGATCTGCATATGTAAATCCCTGCCTGACTGGCGGGTCAGCCCCGACCACCCAGGGCAACCCACACCGTCTGGAAGCACAACAAGTGGGCACTGGGGGTGATCTATAGATGCCCTGCTTGTTTAGGATCCCACCACTAGACTCTCATCCCAGAGTAAGTCTGGGATGCCCAGGAGATTGGGATAGGATTGAGACTATGCGCAAGTGGTAGGTTCATTATGGATATCGCCTCTATTATCGCTCTTATTTGCGATGATGATATTGTGGTTTGTTTTTCGAGTTGGCTCTATTTTATTTGGGGAAATAACAGCTGTGTCTCCTCCAATAAAACATGGGAGGAAAGAAGTAGATAGCTTTTCTTTTACCAGGGAGGAACAACCACTAACTTCTTGCCTCTCCCTTCCAAATTGTTTTATTCTAGTTGGGGGAATGTCACATTTAATTCCAGTCTAGGGTCTCTAGGGTCAACAGATGCCAGATAAACTCATATGGTAATTCTTTTCTTTTTCTTTATGGGAGAATACAAGAAATAGGGTGCACTCATCAGAATTCAATTCTCATAGACTGCACCATATTAATAAATGATATAGATAAAACTCGATCTGGGCAGTAATGTACATATAAACATATAGGCCTACATGCGATATTGCTATGGTAAACTATATATCTGATTGAATAATATGTACATTCAAATTATATGTTTTAGTAAATTTGAATAAGACGTAATTTTGGAAATCACTACACTAAGAAACAGTTTGTATTACCATCTGTACCGTTAGCATATCATTCTACACCTATATATCACACTTCCCTGTCTTGGTCAACTTGAAATCACAAAATATAAGATACATGGCATAAGAAGCGTTGCAAATTTGGTTCAATAAACCATTACATAGACAGGGAGGAAACGGATGTGTGTGGAGTGTGGTATTCTGGCCGGTGTGTTGGGTTCCGGGACCGTGAGGCACTGTGGGCATGTGTTATACGGTCCAGTGATCAGGCACCGCTTGGTGTTCAGCCATGCATGACTGGTGTCTACAACCCCGCGTTCGCCGTGTGAGCAGTATATGGATTGATCACGTGATGCAGGAGACGCCCGGGTGTGAGTAGCTCGTCTACGCATGCGCATATATGTCCCTCAGTGAATATGTAAGAATGTGTATATACACAATATTGACTGGTTTCAGATACAAGCGTACAACTGTTTTTATCTTTATCCTACCCCTAATAAAAAACTCCATAGGGTTAACATTGGGTCACTGTATTCGGTCTGGAGTTCAGAAAAATGAAAAATATCGCTCTAGTGGGATACACTTGACAAATGACGTCATTTGTTAATGTAGAAGTAATTTAGACGGGTGGGGTAGGATAAATTCCAAACCAAACTCGAGTTAGTCGTGTTATTGTTCATCGCACTGCAGCAAGATCGCATATTACTGCTCTCGGCTTCGCCTCGCGCAGTAATACGCGATCTTGCCATCGTGCGATAAACAACAACACGTCTAACTCTTGTTTGGTTTCTCCATAGAAACCAGTCTATATTGTATTTATCATCTACCTTTTCCTGACAAGTGGGATACTAATATTAGTTCATTTTAGGTATGTACTATTTTTTTCATATGCACTATTTTTCCGTATGGGCAGGGTTTTGCAGCCCGGAGCATACAACATATCTGTTTGCTCCGGGTATGTACTTACACGTTGCCCATGTGTTGGCATTTTGTATTGGCTGGATAATAAAACTTTGGAATCTGGATTTTCTCATAGATTTACAGATCTGGGAGATCCCATCAGGGATTGTCTCGCTGTCTCTAGGGGACAGAGAGATATACCTCGCAAATCTAGCTAAAAGATTTCTGAATGTGCCAAAAGAACTCTCCTACTTTGTGGATAGTCATTAGTATAAAGAACATAGGAGGTAAAAACAGCCATAACTGCGGGCTCAGTAACTACGTTTCCTCATACTCTATATATTGTAAATTTTGTAACCGAATTAACTACATTTTTATATTCAATCTATGCAATAATTTAAGCATATTCTTTTCCTTCATGCGCCACTGTCCGCTTTGATGATGATGAATTAACATCCTCTTTAACATGGATTGTTTCTCAAAACTCGACAACATGCCTCCTGGCAGTGGAAAAGTCACAAATGCACAAACCTTGTTAACAAGGAAAAATCATGATATACCGCTCTTACACTTCTAAGTCCCTGATGTTAAGAACATGAGAAATGTATGAACACTGAGTCGACCGAGCTTCGGCCCAGTTGTCATTTGTTAACTGGCTGTTAGGTCTAAGTGTGCAATTTCCCTCTTGCTCTTAGCAGTATATTGCATTCTTTTCAACAGTAGGGAAAGTTTACTATCGTCATAAAGCAGCCTAGCCGCTCATTGGACACTTCTGTGGTAGCTGTTACGTTCCTCCATGGTGTATACTACCTATGATGTACACCCCCCCCCCCCCTCACGGTCATTAGTACTGGTGGTGAGGAGGGCGGTGGAATGGTCAGTGACCAGTAATAACAGGCAGGCAGGCTGAGGGACCAGTCAGGTGATCCAGACGGGGTCCCTGTTTACGTATGAGCTATGGCCGCGGTGCCTGGGTAACGGGCGATAATACGTGCATCCATCACGCTCCTATCACGGGGCCCTGTCCCGCTCCACCTGATCTACTACACCTCGTCGCCACCTAGCGGGAATTGCCCGCACCCCTCTATTGCCACCCCCACCCCTAGCGCCCCCTCCAACCCTCACCTTACCTTTCCCACCAGCTCCCACAAATCCCATTTTCCCCCGGCCACACTCTATATTACGAATTTCCTGCCCCTTTCCCCGGAAGAAACGGCGCAGATGCGAGTTGCTCCTGACCTTGTTACGACCTTCCCGTGACCTGGTCTTGACCTGCTCAGGTCAACTGAACACAGCCGCGATGTGGCTTAAGAAATAGCCACTTTTGGAGCGATATATATTCTGCCCCGGAACGTGTTCGCGCCTATTTATTATCCTTTCTCTCCTCGGCGTAGGTGGTTGGCGCATGGCTGGGGTTGAGGGCGGTGGGTGGCTCTAACGTCTAAGGGGGTAATGTCAGTTACCCTTCACACTCTTCAACCAGCCCTTTCTCCCTTCAATCCCTCCATTTCTCTGAGGTCCCTGGTGGCTGGCCAATATTGATGACCAGGCCGAATCGGTCAGCAACGTGCAATGCGATTGGTTGATCTGGACAGCTTTCCGGTCACGTGATTGATCAGAATTCCCAGAATCCCCTTGCGCTTATTTACGTCGTCACCGCATAAAGGCGCTCCGAAATAAAAAGAAAAAATCCAGTCTGTAGTAGACATTGCTGAGTCTATTGCTGACTGGGCATATGTGTTCTGGCTGTAAAGTCAATGGAGAAATGTCAGTCTACGGCTGTGTATGGATGTTGCTGGCTTGTACTGAGTATATCAATCCATGATGAGCTACTCTCAGTGGTATATCATGTAGAGAAGCTCGGACTATATAGTCACTAAGTCACAAATAATGTTTTCTCTATTATTACATACCTATGTACGAATGTCACTCAAATACGACCCGCTCACAGGGGTATAGTATATCGCGACTACGGCCCACTATGGTGCGCTTCATCACATGGCGGACGACGTCGAATCGCGACTTGAACTCACGATAGAGTCCCCCCGTAATGACTACAAGTGAGTACTGGTCAAATATCGAGGCATCCAACGGGTGATAATAAAATAGGACAGTTTAAACTTTGTAAATATATTGAAATCATCGATAATAACAACACGCCACTTGCTCTGGTCCACAACGGGTGAGGCACAGACACGTTTACGCTGGTTCCCGGGCCAAACTCGTACCACTCTCCAATCGCATCTTCTGCTAACTGCACGCGTAATGAATAGCGGCCAAACATCCGCTAGGCGAGTGACAGCCTATCGCGCATGTGCAACGCACAGATCCTGCGCAACTTCCGGTTCGTAGCAGACAGTGTCAATATGGAGCGGTTGTTACTCGATAAATGACGTCTTTCTGATCGAATTAAGGTATGTAATAATAAGAAAACGCCCTGACTGTGGCCAGAACTATGTCTTAGTTCCTAATAACTTATTGCCGACGTTCACACCTTCTCCTGTGGTGTCGGGGCAAACGTCGGCGATAAGTGACCTCGAACTAAGACATAGTTCAGCCACAGTTAGGGCGTTTTCTCCTATTACTATTATTAGAGCGTGCTAAATACATTGCCTGAAGGTGGTCACATATTGACTTTCAGCGTGCTTCAAGAAAATGATCCCTTCACTATCTGGGTGCTAGTGTCTCCAGGTTTTAGAGGCACGCTCAGCTGCTACTGACCAATCACTTGCGACTGAAATACCTCATTGACCCACTGGTGCTTGATATGTTTCCAAGCCTTACTGAGTAACTTTGACTTTTGCTTACTGGTACTTGGTTTCCCTATTCCTATATACCTTCAAATATTGATAAAAATGCTTAATTCTTTACCTGAAACACTTCCGAAGCAAATACCACCCTTATCGAGTAACCACAACAGCTATTGTTTCGTCCCGCTGCTCTATTATATCACGTGATCAGAGCGGGAAGAAAACGTCAGAGCAGGACGAAAACATGAGAGCGGGACGAAAACGTCAACCTCGACACATAACTTATTTTTAATGCACCCCCCAGCAGCGGTATGTAACTCTAGTTAGTTCAATAATGGGTATATAGGAATGTGGGTATTCTTTTATAATTATAGGTCTTGCACTTACAACATAAGAGCGAAGAAATTCTCTTTGCCTAGGCATAAAAAATGCAACCTAGTGGCCACACTGAGTGGTGACATGAAAAGGGTGGGATGCAGAAGGGTACCCCTGGGAGAGGGACTACATACTGGAGGAAGTCAGGAGAAGAAGGGGTGTGACAGGGGCCATGAGGACAAGGGGGCAGAATGCGGGGTGAGAGGGTGAAGGGTGAAGGAGCGGCATACACTGCATTCTATGTTTGTAAATAGAACTCATGGAGCACAAACAGAGACTTTCCATTGCTGCTCACATACAAAGATATTATGATAACGGTAAATCTTTTCCTCTATATATCTAGAAATACTTCAGAAATCCATTTGTTTTCTGTTATTTTTCTGTTCTTGTTTGGGAGTATATGAAACATAGTTGATCTTGAGTGTTGGTTTCATGAATACTAAATAATTACTAGGCCCTAACTGCCATCCCGATGTCGTAATCTCAAGCTGGGACGAATGAAAAATTACGTACACGTAACATTGCAATTATTAGATATCGATAAGTAGTATCTGACAGAACAGGCTAAAGGGTAAATATCAATGCTCATTTATGTCGGTTAGGGGTTATCCATTAGGCAAGTACGCAGTGAGGGGGTGGGGATAAAAGGTTTCGGAAATTTTGCGTATTTCCCTCTAATCCATTGCGTACAAGATTTTGAGACGGGGGTCACATTTTTCAGAAATTGTGCATACGTACTTTGTGGATGGCACCTTAAGCGACCCGAAAACATTGTAATCGGCCCGTACTCCAACCATACCTTATACATTCGCTTGTGCTGCGGCACAAACACCGAATGAATATCATTCCGGATCTATACCTAAAGCCTGATGCCCATCTACCGATTCAGGGTTGAGCGATTAGTTCCCAAATCGTATAGGAGTCGGTCGACTTGTCGCAGGCAAATTACGTAACTCTTCGCTCGACCGGCGGACATTGAGAAGATGGGGTGGTGGATATTAGTCTAAGCAAATCGGTCTACTAATCGGTGGCTCACCCTTGCCTAGCTGTCCTACATCTACCGACTACGGCCGACTCCGTTAGGATGCCTTTGGTGAGACAAATTACCGTCCGTTTGTCGCCGACAAAGGTACATGAATGTACCAGAATCGGTAGATGGGCATTGGGCTTAACAATATAGGAGTTGCGGGGGTGGCCTTCCGGCCCTGCTGAAGTACCAGAGGGGGCAGTGCAGGGGCCATGGGGTCGCCGGTGGGAGTAGGGGGTGGAGCAATGAGGATCTGTGGGGTTGTGGAGGCCCAGGAATGAGGAAGATGTACAAACGTTGTCACATCAAGGCAGGGCCACTAGAGGTAAGTAGAGGGAGGGCCGGCTTCAAAGGCGTGCAGTGTTTAACACGGGGAGGGCGCCGGGTCGGCCGGCGGGCTTCCACGGGCTCCACACGTCTCTGTGACGTCAACACTGACGTCACACTCACTGACGGCACACTCAATGACGTCACACTCACTGATATCACACTCACTGACGTCACATTCGCTGTCGTCACATTTACTGACGTCACACACGTAGAGACTCGGCCCAATTTTGGAATACTTTTAATTACAATTATACAGAACGACCGTGGCCGTATATAATACAAGACGAGGTGGGGTCGATGTTTACGGAACGAGGCTCAGAGGCTGAGTGGCGTGGATAAAGGCAAACCCATCTCGTTTTGTATCATGTACATGTAATACCATGGTAGGATGTTCTATATTATCATTTACCCAAAATAAAATTTTACCCAAAAAATCGGGAACAAAGCATATTGAAGCAAAGTCCGCATTCGCTGATATCTTAACGTGTTCAGTATAACAATGTACGTCACTTAACAATAAATACGGAATAGGGAGTAGCCGCATGTAACTGCTATAAGTACGCGCAGAAAATATACTCAATATTTAAAGAAAAATCATGAATATGAAGTTCGTGTGCCTACTTTCCCTTGCTGTAAAAAATGCCGCTTTGAAAAAAATGTATCTATCGTCTTTATCTTATTCCTATTTGAATTTGATTATATCTAAATTTTGTTATTTTATAAGTAGACGGTTAGTGTACAGCATACTGTTTCTCTCGAGACGGTCTCACATCATCCCCACCTCTACCACGAACTCCCCACACTTGTCTGCATGCTCCAAGTTCCAACTCGGAGTAAATCATGACCCGGTTGACCTCGGGCATGACCTTTGGCAACTTCCGGTGGAGTGTCGGCTAAGCCTCTTATCTCTAAGTACTGACTTAATTTGAGACTGGCCAGTGGTCAGTGCTTGGATCCTGCCCCCTCCCTCTCCCCTCACCCAGACATACACCTTACACAGGGCAATACCCCAGCAGGGCCGCCTCATACATCAAACTCTGATGATAACCACTGCTGGCCACCTATCGCAGGGGCACTTTGGTTTGGTAGAGAGACAGGGGGGAAGGTTTCTGGATAAGAAGCTAGTACGGATATTGAGTCTCTTATCATGGGAGTTTTTATAAGCTGGTATCAAAATAATCTTAGAGCACAAAATCTAATACCCAATCCCTCGTTATTCATGGTTTTTTTTAAACAGGTTATAAATTTCTTTTTTTTAAAGTAGATTTTATTGGACGTATCAAAGTAATCTATTAAGGAGTTTATGTTAGGGATATGTGGACCATGTGGAAATGTAATACCATGTTCTCCATGAAAAGGGATTTCATGAAGTGAAACAGAAAATTCCGCCATTTTCTTCTAAGCGTGCCACTGTTTTACACCCATGTTTGTTTAAACTATCCTGCGGTGGTAGCAGTAACTCAACATGTTACACTTTCTTTTATCCCACACTACCGACACCTTAAATACACACCCACTTAAGTGACAACTGGCCCCCGACAGTGGTACTGGACGCAGTTTTCATAAAACACCATCTCCACACCACACCACTCATCTTACGTTAGGTAACCAGCGCCGCTCAGCATGGCGCTGTAATTTTCTGCTATTTTCGCCCACCTCGGGATGCTGAAGCTCGTTTTCTCGCGAGATGGGACGAGTCTGGCACGAGTTGGTGTTATCATCATGGCCGCACGCTTAGTAACGCTGATTGGCTGACGTATGTCGGCCGACATATGTTCGCGCGTCACGTTAACGGTGCGTTTGGAAAACATCCTTCAAGCAGACGACTTTTGGAAAGCATCATATCAGGTGAGTTTCGCGCCAATTCAAAGCGCGCGAGTTTAAGGAGACCATGTGTCTATTTAAGAGCCTGAACACAGGGCTATAATGTCCAGATGGTTAAAGTCTTCTTGCAACTTTTATTTTCGCGCCCTTTTTTTAATGATGTTTACAAGACGCCTTTGCCCCAAAAGTAACATCTTTCTGTAATTCTTACAAGGTGAGAAGTCTTTTTTATCGCCGGAAGTGGAACTCTTCACACAGAAACATAGTTTCCTGGTTTACAGCTAGTGAAAGACGTTTCGGGACCCCAATTTGTGAAGTCACTCCTTTGCAAAGGGCGCTTTTTTTTGCTTGGCATTAATTATAAAGAACGACCTCACCATGCTGTGCACATGCTACAAAACGAGATTAGAAAGTGTTGTTTCTTTATGGAACAAGGCCAAGTTCCGTAAATAACATTGCTTCCATTCGAGTTTTATAGCATCGAGTCTTGTAACGTGTACAAGCATGCTAGGTTGCTCTATATTTATGATAAACCCCAAAGTTTTACCATAAATTGGCATAGAAACCATGTTGAAGTGAAGGTCTACACTTCCCTATGTTTCAACGTGTTCCTCATAATGGCATGTTGAACAGGGTGCAGTACAGAATTTTATCTCACCCCCGGTACACGTTTAGCCATAGGAATTACGTTAGAAAAAATACTCAACGATCACCCCCGTAAAGTGCCAATACTATGCCATGGTCGTGGCGGAGTGGATGTGAGATGACGTCATACACTATTGATCAACAAAGTTTTCAAAGTAATTTGAACTATGCTGATATTTTGATGTTATTTAATTCCAGTGAAAGTTTGAGATAATTCCAGAACTGCACTCGATTCGTAAAATACACAATACTCCACTCATTTGGATGCACCGTAATCACCACTGGGCTTCTCCTATATGATGATTGTAGCCCATCCAAACTCGTGCAGTATTGTGTATTTATACAATTTTTGATCCAGTTCTATATAAATACAGTATACGGAGCTCCAGCATGTAAGTAAAAGGCACTGCAAGGGTACATAATATAACTGCTGCTACTGTTCAGATGGGAATATAACATGGCAACGGTGTAGGACTCCATATACTCGAGCGCGCAGGTCTTAATATGACCATCAATTTTCACCAAACGTGTTGAGAATAAAATCCAAAACCACCCGGAAATAACTTCCCCAATGCCATCTATACTTTAGGGAAACCCTGCTGGTTAAATGAACGACTTGACGCATTGAGTCTGGCCTTGTCAGGTGTGAGACTGTAGGACTTCCATCATTCTCAAATCCCTTGCATGCCAAGGCCCCTGCACAACATACTACCAGGGTCCACCGCTAACTGCTCTAACTCTCTGCCTGCTTACCACCCGCTGCTCAAGCTCGGTGCTCGCTTGCCTCAACACCTATCGCCTGCCACTCCTGTATACTGCCCGCCTGCCTCCAAACTGTATCTACTGCCCACTGCTACAGGGCATATAGTTATTGCGTTATGGAGGTGACCATCTTGCCCACCGACGCTAACTCAGGTGGGTCTAGTTTTCAATGGATTTTTTCTTTCTAGATTTTTGGTTTTCCATAGAAGGGTTTGAGCCTCGTCTATAGATTACGATAGCAGAAAATAGTGGTTGTCCCCAGACTATAGTGGCGAAATCTTACAATCTTCTTGTTGGTAATGGCAGAACTAGCAATCACTCTGTGTACCAATAGGGTACAGAGGTATTGTTAGCTCTTTTAAAAGCTGTTAAAGAACCCTTTGCGAGTCCCTATCTCCAAAATCGTTTATCCTTATTGGAACCAATGAACTGTTAGGAGAGTGGGCGTGGAGTATAAGCATCAAGACATTTTCCACTGGCCAATGAAAACAGCACTCAGTAATTGAGTTCTACTACAAGTCGGTCAGTGGTGGCCAACGACTGTACATCAGGATCTAAAAATCCGCCTTGTGAATTACTCCGCGATTCAAACTTGACGGGATTTCTGACCTTAAACTTTCATAGGGTTCCTCTATAGTCTCTCACACTCAGGTTACACACCTGCGCATCAGGTGAAGGGGCGTGTCTGAGGAGTGCATTAAAGAGATGCTCTGCACGAGAAGGAGGGGGTGCATGAAGGGGGGTTGAGTGGGGAGGTGTGGAGGTAGTGGAGGGTTATAAAGGGCGGGGGTGTCTTATCTTATCTCAGCAGGCTTCACGCCCTACCTGGGACCTTTATGAGTCGTGGGGTAGTTGCCGGTAATGGTATGTATCATGAGGGGGCTTCTAGGAAGGGTAAATAGAGAACTCACCCCGAAACAAAGTCGCCCCATACTTTAGTAGAAAACTCGCCCCGTTTTGGGAAAGTCGCACAGTGATTTAGTCTTAGGCCTCAAATATATATTTTTTTACTTGAGCAGCTAATGTGACCATCCTCTTGTCAACGATGTAGCAACAGATCAGATAATTACATTGCATATCCATGGTGTACACTGCAAACGTCAAATGAGCAGAGAAATATCAATTATTTTGTTTATTTTGGGGTTAGAAAATCAAGGGGGAACGTCATTTTGGGGCGAGTACTCCATTATCATCCAGGAACTTCAAGAGGAAGACGGCTGGAGGAAGGTGTAGTGGGGCAGGAGTTGGATGATCAAGTATCAACTTTTATCTTAGCCTGGTATAAATGTCCATAGCTTTAACATAAGGAACTGGTACTCAACAGGCTTGCGAGTATGGTAACTCATACGCAACGGCCGAGAAACAGCTAAAAATGTCCAGGCTAAGATAAAATCAGAAACACATTCGCCATCTTGTTTGGAGCGCCTCGGAATATTCACTCGGCTATTGCCTCTTACAACATAAGGCCTGTTTCCATTGGCCGACAAAAATGGTGTAGATTTTTATAGTTCTCCTAATAGCCCATTTATATTTTGCGCCAGCAGTGCTGAAGGTATGTCAGTAGTTCCTGACTGTATATCGGTGATGGCCAATGTAAATAGGCTTTTAGGAGAACCAAAAAGATCTAGACCGTTTTCGTCGGCCAATGGAAACGGGTCTATATCCGTATGCTCCAGGTATGTCCATACACACTCCCTCTGTGTTTTCTATGGACATTTTGTATAGGTGAATAATACATATATCTAACCCGTTGTTAGTGGGTTATATTCACTGCAACAACAGACCGTATGTCAGGAGGGACAACAAGACAAAGGGGGTAAATAGAATAACCCTGGCATGGGACCGAGTTCAGAGCCACTCTGTGAAAGTCTCCACTGCTCTCACCCATCTGGGCCCTCCACCATTCACAGGGGGGGTCACTGCTTCCACCCTTTGAAGATCTCTCACTGTGACAAGGACAGCTTCACTTTCAAACAGTGACTGCTTTTAAAAGGATCTTTAGTTTAAAAACCTCCAGCGCAATAATTAATCAAGTCTCTGTTTTTGCTGCATGCATAGCTCGAGCGCCAGTCTGACTTGAAGCCGAAGTGACTTGTACGGCTATGATTTATGTGTGTTTCCCTGGAGGTAGTCTTTAAAGAGACTTGGGTCTCTGGCCTTGCAAACATTTGAAGATCAAACCGTTAAAGTGGGATTCACACGGTGGGATTCATGCTCCTCACAGGGGATTTGTCCTGGTGAGATTATCTACTGGATCATGTCATTTCAATGGTGGGATCTCGTTTCTCTGAGACTAAAGATTGATAGGGGCAATTGTATCTGACTAATTCCCCTCCCGAAGTACAGAATCTTAAAAGATTTTGATTTTAAACATGTTTAAAATTCATAGAAGCATCTTGGTGAGACAGATGTACCCATTGCTAAGTCACCAACAAAATACCCAACATAGCTAATTGGAGGTCAGTAAGCAGGATTACGTATTTTTTTCACATCCCTCGCCCAAAGGGTACTAGAGGGTAAGTGTTCATATGATAATCTACCCTGCTGTAATGGACTTTGTCTGAGACTAGGTACCACGTGGGCCCTTCCCTGTGAATCCTATCCGCCATCTTTCTTTGAGACTGAGAAAACAAAAAGTGGCAACTTGCTATCAGATCTTTGTACCACTAGGGGGAAGATGTAAAGTACCCCTGTCTCAGGTATATTAGGGCACAGAGTGATTGCTAGTTCCGCTATCATCTACCAGGAAATTGTAAGATAGTGCCACTGTAGTTGGGGGACAACCACTACTTTCTTAATATAAAACCCTTTCATGGCAAACCCGAATCTTTTCTTTAAAGAAATTAGAATCCATTGATAACTGGACCCTTCACATGGTGTTTTTTAACGTCGAGGATCAAAATGGGCGCCTCCATAACACAACAGCTATGTGTCCTATATGTGTGAATCCCGCTTTACTTCAAGTCGAAGTGACTTCTCCCTCAGTGATTTATGTACGTTTCCCTGGGGGTAGTCTTTAAAGGGACTCTGCAAACATTTAAAGATCAAACCGTTAGGGATCTTGGCGAGTGTGTGTGGGTTACCCGGGTCAGTCCATGCCTCGGGCGGAGACCCGGTAGTAAACGTCAGAATTGTCAATTTACCTGATTTACCGGGCTTCACACCCCAATAACCCGGTCAGATCTAAGTCATGGCGATCCTGCTTGATGTGGGTTTTGATGGGAAACATTATTCCCGGACGCATTTCTCTAAATTGTCACACTATCCTCTCCTGTTTCCTGTCAATATGGAAATACGGTTTTCTTCCCACCTCCTCCACTTCCATCCATTCGCAACACTAAACTCACATGATTAATTCATCATCGCATATCCTTATTCACCTATCAAAATGAATATAAACATTCCCACCGTGGGAATAAGCGCACATACATACAAATGTATTTACATTCACAGACATGCAGACATACAGACAGACCCCCTAGGTTTCCATTGGATACAATCCTTTGAACTATATACTCAAATTACAGAATGATATTTCTGATCCGGTGATGAATTCCCACACTTCATTCTGATCCTGATCAACAACATGTTGAACAGAGCACCCCACTTGGCCTCTGAGATCCCCCTCCCTCCTCCCACCCCCTCCCACCCCTCCCTCCCTCCTCCCACCCCCTCCCACCCCCTCCCACCCCCTCTCACCTCCTCCCACCCCCACCATTGATCTGTACGGGTCGGCGACCACACCGACGTCTTTGATCATTGATTGTTATCAATTGGGATCCCAAGAGGCACCTTTTTCATCTCAGCATTCCCACACCGACACTCCTCAGTTAAAAGGTCGAGGTTTTAGGTTCGGATATCAAAAACCGTGCTTGATCAATCTTATTGTTGTTTGTCAGTGTTTCCTCCCACGCCCGTCAAACCAAATCATGACCTGCAGGCCAGCGTTAATTAAACAGATTTTCTGCTAGCACATTGCGATATGGCGATGTTATTTATTGATAATGAGGTGCCAGTTGATCGCCCCAGGCCTGAAAATCTACATTCGTTGCTTATCTTGCCAGTCTGCTTTAGTTATTCATGAAATGGGTGTGGGTTGGGTAACTGTTTAAATGTGCCTCAGTGCAATCGTCTTCTATAGTTTGTCCCCTTTGGCTCATTCGTTAATGAGGATGAGATTGCCTCTATAAGGAATTCCGATAAAAGAAAAGAGTGGCGCTAATAGGAATTACAATGTATTGGGAAAGCAAGTATATCTCTGTATCATTCTGGAAAGATGATCCAATATCATTAGAAATACTTACAACAACATAAACGATGCAATCAGAGAAATCAGTTGCGGTTAGAAAAAACGGAAGTATTTTCCATGTAAAATTTACTCCCTCAGAGAGACAGGGAAAACATGGAAAACACATCACTGTTAGCTAAGGAATGGAGCTTGACTGTGAGTTAGGTGGTTCAAACCAGTGTTTTATTGCCGTGAATAAGGTTCCCTTTCTATAATGTTTATTTTACACAAGAAAAAATGAATATTTAAACTGCAAATAGAAAAGAATTCCAATTGGAAGAGAAGAAAACTGCCATCTGTGATATTATTATTAGAGCGTGCTTGCACGGGCTACATACATCGCCTAGATGTTAGAGTGGTCACATTGAACTTCCAGCATGCTTCCAGAAAATCATCCCTTCATTATTTGCATGCTATTCACTGTGATATTGAGAATGGTGCAGGGAGCCAGTGTCTCAGGGTCTTAGGGGCATGTCCAGCTGACCATTACCAATCACCTAAGACCGAAATACCTCAAGACGCACTGGTGCTTGAAATATTTGGATCCCAGATAGGCAGTTACAGAAATAGCAAGTTGACTGGATGCAAGTGGTTTACAAAAAACTATCCATTCACTGAATGTATCCCAAACCTTTAAAATTCTTATCCATTTATAATTGCACGCTTATTCATCAATGATGAACATATTCTTTGCTCCTAGTTGTAATGGTCAGCAGAGCTTTCGCCTGGAAACACCCGGAGAAGTGATATATGTTCCTCAACACCAGTCACGGCCACTAGACACTTGTGGTCGAGCATTACCGAGCTGATAGCGATAGGGGGCAGGCACCCAGACCCCAACAACAACAGTCAGATATTGGCAAACCACGGCTATTGATGCTCTGCCAGGCCCAGCGCCCGCGACGCCATCTTGTGGGCGCGTCCGGCGTCACAGAAATAATCTCCTCAAGAAAATAGGATCACGTGATCGATGGCTGGTGGGAGCCGGCGTGCATCCATCCTATAATGGTTTGTATAGGCGTTCTGCTGTTTGACTTGTATTCCATTACAAGGGGTTAGAAAGTCAGCGGATACTGGCTCGAAGGCAGCTCCTGCTAGCTGCCGTATTAAAGGCCGCTCGCTCTATTAAAGGCATACCCTACAGTTTGCCCTCAAGTGAAAGACCCATGTCATTTTCCTCTAACGTGAATATGATCATCTGATGTTGCCATTGGATACCTATATAGTTTTTTATGCATTGGCGTCACCGTGACGTCATATTTCCTCTAAAATATTTACAAATCGTTCTTAGCTCTATATCACAAGCACCTCCAGTCCCCCCCCCACCCCCCACCCCCCCCCCCCCCCCAAAAAAAAAATAATATATATATATATATATATATATATATATATATATATATATATATATATATATATATATATATATCGATTTTTTTTAAATGCAGTTCTCTTCATTGTCTGGATTTTATGGTCAGAGTATAAAAAGAGACCCAAATAGAAACTCAACTGTATACTTTCTGTTAGCCGTTATATGCCTATATATTCACTGTTAAAAGGCCAACAAGGACAGCTTGATATACTACTGTACTATCTCCTAGAAATAAACGCTGAAAAATGTCTAAAAATAAATGTAGTTGTCATATAAATGAAGCACTTTTACGTAGGCCTAATTCACTAATGGACGAGGGCCAACTGGACAGAATATCCTTCTTACTAATCGCACAGATCCGCTTTGATCGGGTACTTATCAATTTCTCAAAAAATCACCCAGGTGGCGCCACTGTGCCTTGTAGGATAGGCCTTTAAATGCTAGTTTCTGCGTTAAAGGCCTGCGCCTGGCCCTCTCCTCCGGGTGCAGGCCATAAAAGCTAAGCCCCGGCGGATCGACCTGTAGCCCTATTACAGGGACACGGCTCCATGCATACCTAATGTGGCCGAGTCTCAGTGCCAGTGACAGTGCATCACAAGGGGTGTGATAGTGTGTTTATATTGCCCACATAACGGCTTGGCGTAGGACTAGGGTCTGCGGGGAATGTCCAATAAAGGGAATATATCAACAGGGCCCAGGCAAATCTACCAAGGCTTCCGAACTGGATTGCTTTATTATGAAATTCCGTGTTTTTTTTACGACAGAACCAACTCCCAATGCAATGTGATTTCACAATCGTAACAGATTTCAGTTATGATTAAGTGACCCATGTCCATTGCAAAGGCAAACGGAAGGTGGTTCTTTCTTTCAAGGGTGTGGCTGGATAAGGAGATATGTGGGGTTAATCTACCTATTATCGCCCAATACCTCGCTTTGCCGTCAAAGACCCTGGTCAGGGCAACAGTGATATAGGAAAGTTAAACCTCCCATCAATCAAAAACGTAGCAGAGACACTATAAGTACTGGTAGAATGCTCCCCATTGCATCAAAATCGATGGCACAATGCTGATATTCCATATCAGTTTACGAGATGTAGATGTAGATTTAGATCTGGAAATGGACTTTGACGATAATCTGGATATGAACACTCATGTATACGAAGATACTGGGACTATTATGTTTATCAATCAAAAAAGTTAGTCAGATCAATTACAACCCAATAACTTTCCAATATTTTTTTTATTGTACTATGTTCGAAATTGAATAGGAAGAAAATATTGGTGGCTTTGACAGCTGCTTCGTACGTGTATAAACGCGTGACGTTATTTAAGCCGCCATACTGCTTCCGGGTATGGAATTCCCTCCCTCAGCCGCTAGACTCCAACAGACTCTTATCAGGCTGCCTTGCGCGCCTCCAAGTGTCTGTGAAAGAGACTACAAATCAGTTTGATGGATGGCTTATGTTTATGTTTGGTTTGATTTACAAAAGCAAATAATTAAAGGGTGTTATCCAGTCAGCGGTACATTGCTATAACCCTCTTTGCGCCCAGGCAACGTGCCTACACATCCAGGTCCATGGACGACCTACAGGCTAAGAAGTTGCCCAATAAACCCAGTCACACCATAACAGTCACACTCAGCAGTTGGGAAGGGGGCTATGGGAGGATTTATGCCACCACTGGTATTTTCCTATTCAACGCCAATGGAGTATTATAAAAGAAATACTCGATGGACCACAGCGTCGCATAGGTTTAGCCAATCTGTCAGTGATAGATGCCCCACAACCAAAGCTCGTGGTGTATTTTCAGCGGCTATGGATCTCGATGCAGTTCCTTATCATTATCCTTGCTCAGGAGAAGAGACCCAGAAAATGAGGCGGAAATCAGACACCTTTTGCAGCGTCCATCACTCTCCATACACATGCTTGTTGTGTGTGTACTGCTCCTGAATGATCAACATAGAAATCTGTATTCTGTTTAGAGAAACACTGACATTCAAAAAACACATAGTATGAGCAACAGTTGACTGCGCTGAGTGTATTTCTTGAAATTAAACGACACCCCCACCCCCCCCCCCCCGTACCCCCGCACCCCCAGGAATCACCTCGAGAGACTGGGAGGCAATTTGCGCAGATGTAAAAGGAGGTATGAACGCCTGTTTTTAGAATTAGCCGGATCGATCATCATAAAGTCAGAGAAAACGCTCCCACCGCCCCCTAGTGGTGGGTGACGGAAGCAGGAGCTGGAGATGGAGAGACGCTCACTCTCCCAGCATATATTCAACACCTTGGTTCCTGCGTTATTCTTTTATCTCTGCACCAACCTGCCCTTTGGGGGAAAATCCGTCCCATACGCCAGTTTTACGTAAATTCAGATACTTTGAGAAGTGTTTTGTTGTTTTGTGTGTTTTTTTAATTGTTAATTTGTTGTACTTCTAAAAGAGAGATACACATGTATGGCAGTTATGGCATATGGTAATACATGTACTCTTTCCTGTCTCTTGGCTTACTTTCTTCAATGGAAAGCACCTCATGGATTGAAGGATTTTTTTTCGTCAACAAGACTTGTGTGCCCTTTCGAAGCGGCAACCTAATCAACTGTGGATTCACACTATACATTTGTTTAGAGCTAAAGAAAGAGCAGGTGGGTTTGAATTGTCCGTGAAGCTCATTTAACACCTATAGTATTCCTAACTCTTTAAAAATACGTTGTTGAGTTATTTGACAATTACACTATTTCTAAATTCTAAATGTAGTTTCAGCCATTGTTCTTCTATGTGATTGGGTTGAAGCAGAGGTTAGTAATCGGAAGTGCCACGAAACATCTGCGAGGAGAGTGAAAGGAACCAGCGGCGGGAGGCTTTTAATGTCGACCTCGGCACCAGAGGGAGCCACAATCGGCGACACGGGTTCCCCATACCTAGCATTGGGTGCGCCCCCGGCTTCCAGGGCTCCAAGCGGATCCTGCCTAATGCACTCGTGTATAGACCAGACAAAGGCTACGTTTGAAGAGTGTGGGACGCCGGGCGACTGCTGGTTCCCGAGGTAGCTGGCTAGTGGCAATAGTGGCTATGGTCCACACGGCTGGTTCCCACCAGAGATGTTATAAAACCTAAAGAAGACGGAGGAACTAGCACAGTTCGGACAGGAAGGCTATGGGTGAAAAGAGGCGAGGAAAGACGCTTTTCTGTGGAAATATCCATAATGTACTTTCTTCAATAAATACAAGACTAAACAAGCATCTTACCGCTATATTCTTGAATTCCTGGTGATATAACCTCTAAATCATGAATACAACGTCCAAGTCTTGCAGAGATTGGTTGGGTGACTAATCTAATATCATAGCATGGTACTGTTATATTTATTGTACTCCTTGGGTGGAACTCTAAATCACAAATATAACACCCAAGTCTTCTAAGAGGTGGTTGATTGACTGGCCTATTATTGAACGTGCGATACCCACGCTCAGATACACAAAGGTTAAAGAGGTTACATAGACTCTGAGATTGCTGCAAAACCTAACCTTTCACCATCTGCGTGCCAACTCTGTGACATTGGTAGGGTGCAGAGGTCAAGAACCTTGTCTTAGAAGAGTGCCCAGCTGACCATGACCCGTCACTAGAGACCGAAATACCTCATTGGCGCACTGGTGATTAATTTAGTTGGAACCTACAAAGGCAGTTGAAGAAATACACAATAATAACTGCTTTTGTCTTCGAGTAGCCGTAATCTCCGAGTAGTTGTGGCGTAGTAATATCTGATTGGCCAGTTCCTTATGACGTCATCCCCCATCACTCCGCCACAACCATGACGTAGTATTGGCACTTTACGTGGGTGATCGTTGAGTATTTTTTTCTAACATTATTCCTATGGCTAAACTTGTACCAGGGGTGAGATGAAGAGAACAGCTTTGTGTGATGAACATATCATATTTTGATGGGTCTTTCCAATGCTTTTCATCACTAAGTAAACTCCAATCTCCTAGGCTTGTGTTGTGGAGGACTTTGTTGATATTGTTGATTGTGTACTAGACATATATGTGTACTCTAAATGATACTGATATATCCTGACACTCCTCAGAACTACTTTCTCCTGCTGTCAGTGCTCGGCGAGCCTCACCTAGATGAAATACGTCCCAACTGAGGAACTACTTTTTATTCGTCCCACCTTTGAGCAATTTCAGCCAACTCAGACATGCGAGGTATACTAGCGCCGCTCCTAGTTATGAAGGTTCACATTCACGAGGAGGACGTCTTGGCAAACTACTAAGAGGATCTGCGGGAGAGGATTACTCCAGCACATCTTTGTAGACCGAAAAAAGGGGGCTCGTAAAGGTAAACAGTAATCTATCTGGAAGCGTGTGGTATTCAAACTGGCAGCCTACCAGGTGAGGGAGGAGGAGAAGGAGAAGAGACCCTTGTGTGTGTTTTCTTTTTAAGATGGAAAGAAGAAATATACCTTCGGTTATGCTGAGGTCATAGTAAAACATAACAGCTATGTTTAAATATTTTTAGAAAATTGTTTTCATTTTCGCACTGTTGATGTCATTCATGAACCCGTCTAAAAACATTTGTTGAACATTTTTAATTTGATGGGTTTTTTTAAATGATCAATATTGGAGAAAGGATACATTTTGGAAATATTAACTCAGTAAAGTCAATTTCTATAAAGAAAGGTTGGGATAGGATCGCACTTTCTTATTTTCTTAATATATATGGACTTTTTTTAAACATATCCTTACTTAAATGCTTATTGACTTTTTCTACTTATTTACTCTCAACAAAATTCGCCAATTTTGGCGGTCCTACATTTTGCTGGTAATGTCATAGTGTCAGATTCTCAGACCTAAATGAAATTTATAGTTTTACCCGACAACAAGTTAATCCCAAGTTCAGGATACATTCTACATAAAAACTAAAGAAGTAATGTTTATAATTCATGGGTGGGATGTTTATTACAATACATGGATGGAGTTCTTCCAAGTGCCAAGGGGCTCCGAGCTAAAATAAAGTATTCTTTCCCATTTAACTGAGCCAAGTTTTCAAAAGACCATCGAGGCGTATATTGACATGTCGTCCCGCCAATTACCAGATTGCCCGCGGGCCATACCACCTCATTAAATACGATATGCAATATGCACCGAGGGGCCTCAGACAGCTGAGACAGCATGTCACATACGTGTGTATATATACCCCGCCAAATCCTAATTACCACTGAGCTCACCTGGAATTATAATGACTGTAATTAGCATACTGGAAAGATTGACTTAACTCCAATTGCGTTAATGAAGTTTCCAAATCTGGCAGATGGCTGCAGGGCGTCCTTGGCTCTTCGGAATTTCTCATACCTGTCTCGGTAAACGACAACGCCGTGGGTGGGTCCGTAAGGCCCGTTTCCATTGGTCGATTTCCAGTCACCGATCTACAGTCAGGAACCACCGATGGACCATTGGCACTGCTGACCCAATATTGGTCAAATGACCCACAACTTTTTCTGCTTAGATAAGGCAATATGGCACCACCGAGGTCCCACTAAGTGAAAGCTTGGTCACTGAAACCTACCGATTTTTCATTACCGACGCACAGTCGGTGGTACAACCAACAGACTTTCTGGTTAACTAAAAAGAATCGCCGCCGTATTCGTCGGTCGATGGAAACAGGCCTCTACATACACAATATCGACTAGTTTCAGATACAAGCGGTCATTAGATCCGAGGAGTCGACGCGCAGTAATATCCAAACGCATTCAAGGATATTGCGCATAGTCTACTCCAAGGAGCATATAACCGCTTTTATCTGAAACCAGTCTATATTGTTTCTATTATCCACCTTTTCCTGACAAGTGGCGTACCGATATTAGATCATTTAGGTATGCACTATATTTTCCATATGCACAATTTTTCCGTATGCTCCGGCATTTGCAGGCCGGAACATACAACATATCTGTATGCTCTGGGTATAATGATACACATTCCCTAGGTGTTTTCTATGGACACTTTGTATTAAGTGGATGATAAATGTTTACACCTACAGACGGAAAATGCACTGATAGAATATCGGGAATGGTCGTGTCGGCCTGAGGTGTTCCCCAAGAAAATGTCGGTACCGCTGATTGGTGATACTCCATGTCATTGAGGTATTTATATTGTTTATACACTAACCAATATTTTATTAGAAAAGTGCAATAATCGGCCAGATTCTATTGGGCACAGATTGATTGCTAGTTCCACCATCATCCACCAGGATATTGTAAGATAGCGCCACTGTAGTCGGGGGACAAGCACTATTTTCTGCTGTCGATATCTATGGATAATCGTGAGACGAGGCTAAACCCTTTCATGACAAACCAGAAAATATACTTTTTAATAAAATCCTTTGGTAACTGGACCTGCCACCTGGTGTTCTGTTTAGCGTCAGGAGGCAAGATGGCTGCTTCCATAAAACGATAGCTATGTGCCTTATTATCGGTGGTCAGAATCGGTAGGTGTAAGTAAACCTGGTCCTAAAGCCTGATGCCCATCTACCGATTCAGGGTTGAGCGATTAGTTTGCAAATCGTATAGGAGTCGGTGAACTTGTCGCAGGCAAATAACGTAACTCTTCGCTCGATCTGCGGACATTGAGGAGATGGGGTGGTGGATATTAGTCCTAAGCAAATCTGTCTACTAATCGGTGGCTCACCCTTGCCTAGCTGTCCTACATCTACCGACTACGGCCGACTCCGTTAGGATGCCTTGGCTGAGACAAAATACTGTCCGTTTGTCGCCGACAAAGGTACATGAATGTTCCGAAATCGCTAGATGGGCATTGGGCTTAATCTGCAGGAGATATGCCCACAACACCTGAGGCAGACTGTCAGGTAGGTCCACCGTCCCGTCTCTATTGTCTCATCTTAATTAAGAAAATCGCCCTCTCAATGCTCTGATGCACTTTGCCGCCGGGTGGTGGCTCTACTGGCTGCTGGAGATCTTGTCAGTTTTAATTGGTCGAGCGGGACTGAGGGCCCCCAGGGTGCCCGGATGAACGCCACGCCACCAGGGGTCTCCACCGGAGATTTGGGAATAAGCCTCGTTCTGATACCACAGGCGTGGTTAAGGTGATTAAAGCGTAGCTCTCACTCCAATTCATTATTACTTTTTGTTTCTATTTGACTTGACGTTTTATTGGCTTGGCTTTGAAGAGGTGAATGTCCTTAAAGGCATGGGCTCGTCTTAAGGTAACTAGCTTGTCAGTGGAGAGTGATCAGTTCCTCTGACAGGCGAGCTCTTGTGGGAAAAAATACAGTCAGAGCTACTTGTAGTCATAGACTGACTCCCATATACAACAAAACGTCATAGCTACTTGTATTATAGACTGAATCTCAAATGTAGCATTAAGTCATAGCTACTTGACTGACTTTCATATACAACATACTATGAAAAGGTAGACACTGGGCTGCGCACCCTAACATCACATCACCGTTCTGTTTGTTTGTCGTGTGCATTGTGTTTTGTCTTATGTATGGTCCTGTAATAGTTTCTTGTATCGGACGCCGTAAGGAAGAACGCCCTGTCCAGGGTGATTGCTCTTGTTCGTTTTGTGTGAAATAATCATAACTACCTATAATGTAGACTGAATCTTATTTCAAACATACAGGAAATATCTGCCACCGATCTGCAGTCGGGCACCACTGACGCCAGATCGGTGAGTGCATGCATGCAGAGCAGTGCTCACCGATTAATTGTGCATAGGCTATAAAATGAGGCCATCAACGAACGACTTCAGTCAGTATGAACCTGTCAAATAGAGCCGACAAAAGGAAAATACTGCACCCTCACCGATCTTTAGACACCGACATGCAGTCATTGGCTACGATCAACCGACTATTAGGAGAACTCAATTAGTCACTAATGTTTTCGGCGGCCAGTAGAAATAGGTGGTGATCCCGGAGAAAGTATCCGTACCTAAAGACGTAGCTGCTTGCATTAAAAAATTTGGCATTTATATTCAACACATAGACACTGCTGCTTGCAGTACAGGGGCCTGTTGAATAATCTAGGTCGTACATGAACGCCGACGAGACCCAGGGATGATGTGGATCAACTTTATTCAATACTTATGGATGATCTTCGGTCAGGAAGGAGAGTCTCAGCGAACGAGTTTGAATATCATTAAATGATAACCCCTCGTACGAGATCTCCCTTGCACTCTGTACGTACGTCGACAAAGGTTATTCAGCAGGCTCCCTGCGGACTAGTACGTAACAAAAAAGGCATAGCCGCCTGCATTATAGACTGGCCCTCGTATAAAACACAGACATAGCTTCTTGAAATATAGACTGACTTTTATGTAAAGAAATATAACCATAACTTCTTGAAATATAGACTGACTTTTATGTAAAGAAATATAACCATGGCTACTTGAACTATAGACTAACTTTTATGTAAAGAAAAATAGCTATAGCTACTTGAAATATAAGTAGCATACAACGTATATAAAACTAAGAGAAATAATATTAAGAATCTAGACTCTCTTCCATCTATTCTAATGTGTATTATTTCCCAGTTATCTATGCTGATACTTAACTACTGTAGGGTTTACCGAGCTACAGAAAAATACTGTTATGGATAGAATGATCAAGTTTCCCATGCGGTTAAATGAAATGGAACTCCTCACCACTCACAATGGGTAGTTTGTCGGGAATCCTGTAAAAACCCGACGGAGATGGAGTGAAGTTTGTACAAGAGGACTTTCATCCCCATCCTTTACCCTCACATGGGAGATACTCGAGAGAGAAATCTATCCCAGACTAATGACAGTTTATGTGGACTATGAAAGAAGTTATTGACTAAACAGGCGGAGGTGAACACGCCCACTTTGTAACGTGCAGAGTGGCGCACCTTTGTATGTGTTGTGGCCTTTGGGGCCCAGTTTACACCTGCCGACTGAAAATGCACTGATGAAATATCGGGATAAAGCCATTTTCCACTGGCCGACTATTCGCCACCGATCTGCAGTCGGGAACTACTGACGCCAGATCAGTGAATGGAAACAGGCATGCAGAACAGTGCTCACCGATTAATTGTGCATAGTTTATACAATGAGGCCACCATCGAATGACAAACGAAAACGGCACAGATTTATTGAGTTCTCCTAAAAGTCGGTTGATGGTGGTCAACATCTGCACGTCAGTATCTAAAAATCGGTGAGGGTGTAGTATATGCTTTGTTTCTGCTGCATTTAACAGGTCCTTACTGACACAACTGTCCTCTAAACACAATGGCCATCGTGGTGGTGGCTTTATTGCATAATCTAAGCACAATTACTCAGTGAACACATCTCTGCATATCTGTTTCCATTCACCAATCTGGCAGTGGTGGTTCCCAATCGCAGATAGGTGGCGAATAGTCGGCCAGTGGAAAGTGGCTAGAGGCCCGTTTCCATTGGCCCATTTTCCATCACCGATCTACAGTCAGGAACCACCGACAGACTTTTGGTGCTGCAGACCCAAAATCGGTCAATGGAAACGACTCAGTTTATGAGGTTACCCATGACTTTTTTTGGTTAAGATTATGCAATGTGGCACCACCTACCACTGAGTGAAAGCTTGGTCACTGAGTGAAATGCACTACCCTAAAACCGACGAACAGTCAGTGGCATCACAGACAGACCTTCTTGGTAAAGCGCCAGATCCACTAACGCGACCAAGCGAATGCATCTGTGATCCATGCGGCTGTGCGAATCCTATGCGATGATACTCAATATATTGAATATTGTCGCAAGCCATTCGCAGGTCCATGCGAACGTCTGCGAACGTCTATGAACGTCTGAACCCAAATTCGCATGGAAAATAGCCTTAGTTGATCTGGCGATTAACTCAAGATTTTTTTTAAATCGTTTATTTATACTGAAGGTACTCAATAATAGTATTACTGGTTTCCATGTATCTCCAGTCAAACATTTGTTCATACATTCTATGGTGACATTAGAAACAAGATGTAGTCGTGTAAACAAAAACATAAATATCACAGTACAAGCTCTCTCTCAAAATCACAAACCACCAGCGTAACAGGTATAGGCAAGTACATCTTATGATTAATACACATGATGACGGGGAGTCACAGCCATAATAAATTCATCAGTTAACTTGGTTATTCATCCAGATCTTCATTTGTGTTTTGAAGGTCTTGTAATCAGGTAGGTTCCTGATTTTTGGATGCAGTTCGTTCCATTTCTGTGGCCCATAATAGTTTAAACTATTCAAATAAAAAATACATCGAGGAAAGTTTTGCTGTCTACACTGTTTTCGTCGGCTAATGGAAACGGGCCTTTTCTGTGTTGTGGGGGTGAGTGCAGGGCTGGGCTCACCTGGGTATCAGATGCGGTAAGCGATCACCTGTCTGCGTCCTGGTGGTTGGGAGGTTGAAGAGGAGGTGGAGGATGGGAGGTGTGGCCCATTGGGGGTACGTCACTAGTCTGAGACACCCCAATTAGTCATACTGTCAGACTGTCAGTCCCGTGTATCTACCACACGGTTAAAAACCTACACAAACACACCCCAACCTACACAGACCTACCCCAGCTCGGTTACACAGTATACTCTGCTGAATGTCCATGATTAGTTCTGAAGGGGGTTCATTGACATTAGACAGTGCTATGTACAGTCGAAAGGTCCAAACAGGTGTAAATGTTCCGTGATGCTGGAGACACACCAAGCGAGTAACATGGCGATTTCCGGAATCGCCAACACAAAATGGTGTATATGTGAGCTATCATTTTATATTTTGTCTGATTATTGCGTCGGAGATGCTAAAATATTGGTGGGAGATAATACTATGAAATAACATCACACATATACGCACATTTTTGTTGGCGATTCTGGAGATCGCTGCCGTTACTCGCTTGGTGTGTCCTCGGCATAAGCCATGGGCATATTCAGCTGTAAATCTTTCGGGGTTTTTTGCCATGAGGTCGATAAGGTTTCCATGGAGAATTATTTGCTTCTAAACTTCTGGCTTGAGTATATACTACTTTATAGGAGGCGTTGCTCCACATTTTGCGGATAGCATTATAATTATGTCGCCACCTATATTCAATTGAAAATCTAAGGAATCTTTCACCTATGTCACTGAAAAATTGTGGAAAGTAGCGATACAACGTGAAAATAATGATACCACAAGACACAATCTGATATTACTGGAGCAATGCTTTCCCCACATTTCTAGGAGCAACGAAATCCTGGATTGGTTATACTAAATATGAATATGTTGCTAAAGTTGTAATGAGGACTTATACTAATGATGATGATAATCATGCACCCTCTTCATGCAGGTTCTTTCGGTTGTTCTATATGAAAAAATGATCTGTTCCCATAATCGGTGGTGGTCAGTAAAAATGTTGCTTTGATATGAAAACTGCGGTAGAACATTGCCAACCGAAAGTCACTTCCGCCCGCCCAACACACTCTGAAGGTCGGTTCGACATTGTTACATCTCGGTAAATATTAGAATAACCATCGACATTTTAGAGGTATACAAAGCTGGGTACAAAGTTTCACAGATTGGGGTGTAGTACAGTCTCAGGGTAACATGGCAGATTCAATATACATGGGAAGACTTACCAGGTACATAGTCTCATCCCTACACCCCCTACACCCCTACACAGGGTACACAGGGTACACAGTTGCCGACTCAGGGTACTTCCCTGTGTGAATAGGTGTAATTTAGGACCACTGAGACTCACAGACATGGGGAGAATGCGTGAAGTACATTTATCTCACGAAAATACCCCTCTAAATTTTAAACCTGTTTAAAGTCAAAATCTCATGAGATTCTATTCCTTGTTAGAGGTGATTGTCGCCGACAATTGCAAGGAAAAAAACTTGTCTCAACAAAATTGAATCATACAATTCAGACTAGGAGATTGTGTTCCAGTACCGAATCTCAGCAGGATTTCTCTCAGACAAACGCTCTGTGTGGTACATGAATCCCATCGTGTGAATCCAACATAAGGAAGTTACACGGTCACAGGCGGTCGTCCGTATAGGGATAAACCAATACACTTTGTCTATACACAGTCCCCTGGGGAAGTATATGAGGAGGTGAGAGTTTAGTGGCGGTTGATTAAGACGGTGGCAGTTTTGTCCACATCCCTCTCTACGAGCAGCCTCTTGTCACTGGAGTCCTGAGTGGTCTGTCCTGTAAGAACTCACCCAGAACTGGAGATGGTCTCACAGATAAATGTAGGGTGTATGGTGATCCCAGAGATATGCCGCCCCATCTTTACCTGCACTCCCAACAAGGCCAGTAGTTTAATCTTCTATAGGTGTCACGGGTTGCAGGACGTTAGGGCCCACCACCTTGAAGTTGGGACGTTAGGGCCCACCCTACACCGGGAGTGTGAAAGCCTCAGTCGCGCCTCGGCCGCACCCCGATGCCGCGGTCACACCTGTGGTGCCGGGTGGGAGATGTGACATAAATAGACGTTAGGGCCCACCTAATTTTGCATAATTGGTCAATATTTGAATACTGGAGAACTCGACCTGTAAAAAACTTGACCCGTAATGAACTTGACCCGTTTTAAATCTTCCCTACTCAAGCATCTCAACTGTGAATAAATACTATATTTAGTAGTAAGTATAAGTAAGTAACCCTATCCCTTATCCTAACCCGATCCCTAACCCTATCCCTAATCCTTACCCTAACCCTAACCCTAACCCTTTCCCTACCCCTAACCCTAATCCTTATTCTAACCCTAACCCTAACCCTTTCCCTAACCCTAACCCTAACCCTAACCCTATCCCTAACCCTAACCCTTACCATTACCCTAACCCTTACCATAACCCTAACCCTATCCCTATCCCTATCCCTAACCCTTACCATAACCCTAACGCCTAGATTGGCTGAAGGCGGGCCCTAACGTCCCGATGAGTGGGCCCTAACGTCCCGAATTTCGGGTGGTGGGCCCTAACGTCTACATACCGGTGTCACATAGACCGCCCATACCTGTCTGCATGTGGGTTGTCGTGTATGGGTTCTGATGCCGTGGTGGAGGTAAAGCCTGATGCCCATCTACCGATTCAGGGTTGAGCAATTAGTTCCCAAATCATATAGGAGTCGGTGAACTTGTCACAGGCAAATTACGTAACCCTTCGCTGGACCAGCAGACATTGAGGAGATGGGGTGGTGGATATTAGTCCTAAGCAAATCCGTCTACTAATCGGGGGCTCACCCTTGCCTAGCTGTCCTACATCTACCGACTATGGCCGACTCTGCTAGGATGCCTTGGGTGAGACATATTACCATCCGATTGTCGCCGACAAAGGTACATGAATGTTCCGAAATCGGTAGATGGGCATTGGGCATAATCTTAAAGCGGAATTCACACGGGGGAATTCATGTACCTCCAGGAGCATTTTTTTTGTCAAAATCCCATTGAGATTGTGTACTGGAACCCAATCTCCTTGTCAATAACAAACCTCTTTATAACAAAGTAATGTATCCAGTTCCTTGAACCTTGATATAACCATGTTTTCCTGAATATGTAGACATATACGACATTAAATATCTAAATAGCCATAGAGATACATGTGTATATGTGTCTGTATCTATGGATACATATATATTCTACCATCATCTGCCAGGAAATGTGTAGATGTGTGTGTATGTATCAAATACAATCTAAATCTCCACAGAAATTAATGTATGTGTTTATACAGATACGTATACTATATCAATTCTCTTAATCCCCAAGGAATAAAAGCATACGTGATTGTACAAATATACAAATTTTAAATCAATCATCTAGATTTCCATGGAAATGAGTAGAATACACCTGGAGGTCCAACTCACAAACGGGCCTCGTTTCAAATAATTTTTGGAAAATTTCCCCCCAAAATCGGGGGTCCCGTTTTCCCCCAAACAAAGTTTCCCCACGAAATAATGTTACTCTGGTTATACCTCTGGTAGGTACCCGGGAAAAGGTAGAGGATACATACCACAGACATAAGCCCCCCAACACCACCACCCCTCCCCCCCCCCCACCCCTCCCCAGGTCGTTTCGAGGTGGATATCGTGAATTATGCTCGTTAATGCACACGTCACGCATACATCAACTCTAGTCACGTCTTACTTTAATCCCAGCCCCAGTGGGATATAAGATAAACTCTAATCGGGTCTAACACGGCATCTCCACGGGCAGTGAAATGAGAGACTATGATGGAGACGTTGTCCCCTCTTTACCCCGAGAGCGGACACACAGACAGACACACCCATAATGCACCTCACCGGTCCACCTGTCACGTGATGATGAATGGCGCCATGCTGGTCCTCTGTGCCACGTCTGTGCGACGCCTGTGCGATGTCTGTGCGACATCGTCGTGGAAATTGACAGCCGTGACCTCAGTTGACCCCCCACCCCTGTCACTCACCCCCAACCCTCCTACTGCTGGTACCCCGCATGCATAGGGCTGTAGCCCCTACCTGGTACCTGGCGGGTAGGACATACTCACAGTTGGCCGTGGTTAACCTTTGCTGACCCGTTCTTTGTAGCTCTGCTGGTGGTGTGGTGGTGGTGTGGTGAGGGTGGTGGTGTGATTGTGGTGTGGTGGAGGTGGTGGTGTGTTGTGGCGCTGGTGTGGTGGTGTGGTGGTGGTGTGGTGAGGGTGGTGGTGTGTTGTGGCGCTGGTGTGGTGGTGTGGTGGTGGTGTGGTGGTGAGGGTGGTGGTGTGATTGTGGTGTGGTGAGGGTGGTGGTGTGATTGTGGTGTGGTGGAGGTGGTGGTGTGTTGTGGCATTGGTGTGGTGGTGGTGTGGTGTAGTGGGGGTGGTGATGTGGTTGTGGTGTGGTGGTGATGTGTTGGTCATGGGGGTGGGGGTGATGGCCTTCCTCCTTGCAGACCAAATCCCTCCAGGGTACACAATCCAGTGGCTGACCCTTCACTGTGGTATATACACATGTCTGAAACCCTACTGTACTCCTGGGTTTTACAACATTACCATCCCTCCACCACTTCTCTTCTCCACCCACCACTCCTCCGCATCCTCCATGGTAAATCCACGTCGTTGACTTGTTCTCCCGGCAGATTTCTGATTGCGATAAGAAGCTTTGTCTCCAGGGAGAGCGACAGACTATTTGCTGCGAGACTATTGTCTCCTCGCAGAAACAGAAACGAGGCTACAGGAAGAGAAGGGAGGGGACGTTTAGTATCGATTCCACCCCACGTGACACGAGGAACGCTTGATAGTCCGTATCATCATTCTTGGTGACCATGGCAACCAGGGGTCACGTGATCATAAAGCAGTGAGATAAAACAGTCTCAGACGCGCCGTGTTGGTTTCACGGAGCGTAGAGCGTAAAACGAGCTTTTTGACGTGCAGTAATTCTCTTTTATTCACCACTCTGGTACCATCCACCACGGTACAATAATGCTCTTTTTTATAGGGCACAGAGTGATTGCTAGTTCCGCCATTCTCTGCCAGAATATTGTAAGTTAGCGCCACAGAAGTCAGGGGACAACAGCAAACAATAAGTCCATTGATAATCATGAAACGAGGCCTTATGGCAAGCCCCAAAAAAATATATTTAAATAGTCAAATAATAACTTCACCTGCCACCTGGTGGTTTCTTTGGTGTTGGGGGCAAGATGGCGGCATCCATAACACAACGGATATGTGCCCTATATCAATCAGGTACTGTCTGTACAATAATGCTCTTTTCTATACCCATCTGGTACTATCTGCCACTATACAATAATGCTCTTTTCTATACCCATCTGGTACTATCTGCCAGTATACAATAATGCTCCTTTCCATAGCCATCAGTCACTACCTCCCACTGTAGAATATTGCTCTTTTCTGTAGCCATATGGTTCTATCTGTCACTGTACAATAAATGCTCTTTTCTATACCTATCTGGTACTACCTGCTACTGTACAAGAATGCTCTTTTCTATACCCTTCAGGTACTATCTACCACTTTATAAGCATGCTATTTTCTATACAACTTCTAATACCATCTACCACTGTGCAATAATGCTCTTTTCTATAGCCATTGGGTACCATCTGCCACTGCACAATAATACCAATCAGGTACTATCTACCACTTATGATAATGCTCTTTCCTATGCCTATCTGGTACCATCTGCTACTTTAAAATAATGCTCTTTTGTATAGCCATCAGGTACCATCGACTTCTGCATAATCTTGTATTAGATTCCAAGCCCCAGGAGGACATGAAGGGGTGAAGGTTTGTGAGAAGAGGGGGTACATGATTTCATTGTTATCAGATCCCCCAATTTACAACTCAACATTGGTCTCTATGTCATCAGCCTTAGTCACAGACACTCAGCGATCTCTAATCTCGCCCAATCCCGCCAACGGCGAGATCTCACGAGATCACCCCTATTGACCCTAGACTTGCTCAAGTCTTTGATTTTAAATAGTCAATCAGAAATGAAATTATTTTGCAAAATGTTAACTTCCCCCAAGGCATGATAGGCCCAGGAATCACTGTGTTAAGAGTCTGAGATTGAGTAGGGAGGGCTCAGGGTAAGGCAGGCTGAGGTGGAGTGTAGGGATGGGTATGGGAGGCTGAGGTGGAGTGTATGTGTGCGTCGGGGGGGGGGGGGTAAAGGAAGCTGAAGTGGAGTGTAGGGGGAGGGGTAAGGGAGGCTGAGGTGGAGTGTATGTGTGCGTCGGGGGGCGGGGGGTAAAGGAAGCTGAAGTGGAGTGTAGGGGGCGGGGTAAGGGAGGCTGAGCTGGAGTGTAGGGCGAAGGGTAAGGGAGGCTGAGGTGGAGTGTAGGGATGGGTATGGGAGGCTGAGGTGGAGTGTATGTGTGCGTCGGGGGGGGGGTAAGGGAAGCTAAAGTGTAGTGTAGGGGGAGGGGTAAGGGGGGCCAATGTGGAGTGTAGGGGAGGTGTAAGAGAGGGTGAGGTGGAGTGTATGTGTGCGTCGGGGGGGGGGGAGGTAAGGGAAGCTAAAGTGGAGTGTAGGGGGAGGGGTAAGGGAGGCTGAGGTGGGGTGTAGGGGGAGGGGTAAGGGAGGCTTAGGTGGAGTGTAGGGGGAGGGGTAAGGGAGGCTGAGCTGGAGTGTAGGGGGAGGGGTAAGGGGGACCTAAGGCGGGGTGTAGGGGGAGGGGTAAGGGAGGCTGAGGTGGAGTGTAGGGGGAGGAGTAAGGGAGGCTCAGGTGGAGTGTAGGGGGAGGGGTAAGGGAGGCTGAGCTGGAGTGTAGGGGGAGGGGTAAGGGAGGCTGAGCTGGAGTGTAGGGGGAGGGGTAAGGGAGGCTGAGGTGGAGTGTAGGGGTAGGGGTGAGGGAGGCTGAGGTGGAGTGTAGGGGGAGGGGTAAGGGAGGCTGAGCTGGAGTGTAGGGGTAGGGGTGAGGGAGGCTGAGGTGGAGTGTAGGGGGAGGGGTAAGGGAGGTTGAGCTGGAATGTTCACATTGAGGGGTAGGCTGAGGTGCAGTGTAGGGGGAGGGGTAAGGGAGGCTGAGGTGGAATGTTCACATTGAGGGGTAGGCTGAGGTGCAGTGTAGGGGTAGGGGTGAGGGAGGCGGTCGGGGCAAACAGGGAGGCAGAGGCTGGGCACACAGGGACTGAGGCCAGTCTACCCCTTACCCTACTGGCCCATCACTTCATCAGTACAACCCATGAGCACTGGAGTAGGGGTTTGAGGTGGGGGACTCCTTGATCCCTCCTGGGGCCCAAAGAAAAGGAGATTCATTTAGGGGGAGAGTGGGGTGGAGGGAGGAAGGGTTGGGGATACCTAGACTAACTTCAACTACCCCACCCCTCCTCGCTGGAATAAAAGTTTGATTCCTGGACAAGTCAGGGGAAGGTTGCATACTGTAATTTACCTGATATCTTTTACCATAGACTTAACATTGGGAACTTGTACTCAATGCCCATGGAACATTGTTGAAAAACCTCAATTGGTGATGATATCATAAACGTTTGTCAATTGGTCAGTGATAAGGGCGAGATAAAATCTGAACTGCACTCGATCTATAGCCGTTGAAAATACGCTTTTCGTTTTGGTTTGCTACATAATCTCACATGACGTATGGCAAATCTTCCGCGGCTATAGGTTTTCATTGCCGACGAAAAAGGTGTAGTTTTTTATTAGTTCTCCTAAAAGCCCATTTCCATTGGCCGTCACCGATCTACAGTCATGAACCACCGACGGACCTTCATCACGGCTAAGGTACAACAGAAATGGGCTATTAGGAGAACTCTACACTGTTTTCTTCGGCCAATGGAAATGGGCTTTATATGTGGATCTCGATGCAGTTCCTTCTATATAATTTATCCTAGTTTTTAGAATCATTTAATGATTGGTCATACTAAAAGTCTAGTGTACACCCACCCCCCCCCCTTTCCGTCACACACACACTCACACACACACACACACACACACACACACACACACACACACACACACACACACACACACTCACAAAGATCACGACAGCAGATAAACCCTTAACCAGATCATCTGGATTTCAACGAGAAATTAAACGGATCCCTCACACTGTATCCGGGGGTGCTGCCCTCTAGGACGCGGGACAGATGCGTCGAGGTGAACATCTGTGCCGGAAGTGGGTAGCCCCCCGTTTCCGCCGTTATCTGCCGGCGCCGGGATCCCGTCCCGCCCCCGACACGGCTCGCTAGGCGTCGCCACTGCCGCCCGCCCTTTGTCGGAGGACTCTGTGATTGACCCGAGTCTTCTGTCCCACAGTATTATGCAAAATGCGTGAAAGAAAAGGTCGTGGGTATTAGCCCTGACTCGTGTTCCGGTGGATGGTTCTGGAGAATGATTAGGTCGTTATACCCACCACATCTGTGTGGGGTGGTGCCGGAGTTTTTTTAGCATGGGGAACACGCTTAGATAAAACAATTTTTCATTGGCCGACGAAAATTGCACCGATCGTATGAGTTCCCCTTAAGGCCCGTTTCCATTGGATGATGGAAACAGTGTCGGTTTTTTCAGTTCTCATAAAAGTCCATTTCCGTTGTGCCTCAGCAGTGCTTAAGTTCGGTCGTTGGTTCCCGATTGTAGATCAGTGACAGCTAATGCAAAAGGGCATTCAGGAGAACTTAAAAATCGTTTTCGTCGGCCAATGAAAATGGGCCTTATAGGTCTGTCGGTGGTGCTACTGACTGTGTGTCGGTATCAATTTATTGGTGAGGGTACATTGTATGCACTGTTTCTATCGTATTATCTAGTTCCACACAAGTCTAATTGGGCAAATTGGACGTTGAACTACCCAAACAAAACCAGGTATACACCATTTTAATGTTCACATGGCTCGCACCGCACCCTCACCGATTAATCGATACCGATGTGCAGTCGGTGGCCACCACCTACATCCACGGGGACCTCCATCACATCAGTGCCATATTCGTCGGCATATTTAAAGTGGCCTATGCACTGCTGCAGTAATTATCCCTTCGTTATATACCTTCTAAGTCTTTGTCATTGGTAGGGTGCAGAGGACCAGTGTCTTAGAGGGGGCGTCCACCAACCACGACAGGGCTGCGACACGCGCCGACAAGAAAGTTCCAATCGGTGCCTTGTCGCAGTATTGTCGTGAGGAGGGGAGCTGTTGTGACCCCTTGTCGCAGCCTGTCGGGAAGTGCACGCTCCACCTAAATATTCTATCGTAGACCTCTGCGACAACCTCCCGACACGCCACGCCACGCCACGACATGGCTCCAAAATCGAACATGTTCGATTTTGTCGTAACCTTGTCGGAAGGCCCCCGACAGGCCCCCGACAAGCTTCATGTCACAGCCTGTCGTGGCCTTGTCGTAGCCTCTTGTCGGGAACTGTGGTCCACCAACCACGACAAGGCTACGACAAGGCTTCCAATCGTAGAGCTGTCGTGGACCTTGTCGGAAAGCCGTTGTCGCAGCCTTGTCGTGGTTGGTGGACGCCCCCTCTTAGCGTCTCAGAGGAGTGCCCAAGCTGACTATGACCAAACTTTCCAGCCCGAAATACCCCAGTGACCCACTGGTGCTTGACAAAGGTAGCTGTAGAAGTAGATGGCTGCTTGGTTGTCAATTCGGTTACAGCAAATGACACATAGACTGGAAAACTTTTATTTCTAACTATTTTCTTTTCTATGTCATTCATCAAAGATAAATATACCATTTGTTCCTAGTTTTTGTGTGTTACGAGGCCGCATACGGGTATGAGAATAGACTTCTTGTTTCAATCAAATATTCCTCAGACATGCCACCATAAACACCCCAACGGCCAGGCCACTAAAAGAAATCTTCTAACAATTATCTTGGTCCTGTATATGGATATTTTTTATTCTATGTATATCTATTTGTTAGTTGTACAACTGTTCACTTCCCGTGGACCTATGTAACTATGGTGACCATGCGGGTTATTGCTAGTGCCGTGACGTCAGCCATGACGTCATGCTGGGGTGTACGTCATGGCCGACGTCATGCTTGGTCACGCTCAGTTGGTCAATGAATCGACAGAGGGAATTAATCAACCAAAGACTGTCATCCGAAATGTGAAATGTGAATTAAACACAAACTATTATCGATGCTTCGTGTGATATTTTGGGCAATCATTTCGATATTTGTCATGGATGAAATCGAGATTATCAAGTGGAAAGTTTAACATTTTCTTTTCATTACGTCTTGCCAATACGTATTATACGGAAACTGGCTTACTGTCTTCGTACGTCAAAAATACGCGGTAAAATTATTGATCGGATACATCCCGATGCCAAAGGCAGAGGGATGTATCTGATATTCCTATATACCTATGGCTGTACACTCTATGCTTACACCACGCTCTGGGGGGTGGAGTAACTATCTGATACTACCCAAGGTTGGTATACTACCCAAGGTTGCCGTATACTACCCAAGGTTGACATTTAGACCAATCAGATTGTCTCTTATTAAACCACATTTGAAGGTATATAGGAATAGGGAAACCAAGTACCAGTGAAAGGAAGTCAAAATTACTTGGTAAGGCTTGGAAAAATTACTGCCCGCGGCCAGGGCCTTGGGCAGTAATTTTTCCAAGCCTTACCTCGTAACTTTGACTTCCTTTCACCGAAACATAGTTTCCCTCTAATAATTTTACCAAGTATTTTGATGTACTAAGACAGTCAGCCCGTTTTCGTATTATTATATACCTAAAAATCGCGAAATTTTAGCTAGTCACGTGATCACATACCCCGTACGTCACAGTGTGATGTACGATTATACATACATCATGGGTAGCAGCGGGCAGTATGTGCGGGTCATACGGCCATAGGTATATAATAATAGAGGGAAACTATGTTCCGGTGAAAGGAAGTCAAAGTTACGAGGTAAGGCTTGGAAAAATTACTGCCCAAGGCCTTGGCCGCGGGCAGTAATTTTTCCAAGCCTTACCGAGTAATTTTGACTTCCTTTCACTGGTACTTGGTTTCCCTATTCCTATATACCTTCAAATGTGGTTTAATAACGATAATTAGCGTTATTTGCTCATCCACCATCAAACCCGAAGCCAGATCCAACCTTATCAGTAACTTGACACTTTATGTTTACACTGAACTGCGCTTTTCATATGAATTTTGTAAGAGACAATCTGATTGGTCTAAATGTCAACCTTTGGTAGTATACGGCAACCTTGGGTAGTATCCATAAGTTACTCCACCCCCCAGAACGTGGTGTTAGCATAGAGTGTACAGCCATAGGTATATAGGAATAAATCGTACACCTCTTAGTTGTACAATATCTTGGTATTTCTAGGTTGCAACTTGGTATTATCATCAATATGGACCCTCCCAATCACTACAGTATTTAACCAGTCATTAATTTTTATATTCATGCATATATAATATCCTGACCACCATGCACATCAATCCAATTACCTCGTGGCCTGTTTAAAATTGCCACCATAAAACACCAACATCATAATCTCGCATAGATATCAGTGTTGACATATTCAGATCTATATTCATGTACATATTCTTTGTGGGTATTTTTTTCATCACAGGAGAGAATGGCTGACGGCAGTGCGCCTGTAATGAACATGGTAACCCCCCTCTCCCGTTCACTTCACTGACTCGCGTGGGGGTACGGTGATGGATGTCACTGCCCTGTGAGTAGTAGGAGGAAAGAGTGGTCGGCGGCAGGGCATGGGCAGTCCACGCATGCGTGCATGGTGACCGCCCCGGGGATGTAACCCCATACCCTGATCCCCCATACTTCTCAGCTAATACTGACACACCCCATACTTCTCACCTAACACTGACACACCCCATACTTCTCACCTAACATTAACACACTGCCTTACTTCTCACCTAACACTGACACACCCCATACTTCTCACCTAACACTGACACACCCCATACTTCTCACCTAACACTGACACACCCCATACTTCTCACCTACCACTGACACACCCCATACATCTCACCTAACATTAACACACTGCCATACTTCTCAGAAAGCACTTACATACTGACACGCCATACTTTTCAGAAAACACTTACCTAGTAAAATCCCGTAACTCTCAACTTAACACTTATATATTGACACACCCCATACTTCCCAACTAATACTTACACACTCCATACTTCTCAGCTAACACTTACAACCCATACTTCTCGGTAAGCACACTGTCATACCCCCATACTTAACACTTAAACACTAATACTTACACACTAACAAACCCCATACTTCTAAACTTAACACTGACACACTGACACCCCATAACTCTCAATTTAATTCTACCCCACAACCCATACTTCTCTGCTAACACTTATACAATGATACACCCTATATTTCTCACCTAACACTTACATACCCATACTTTTCAGCTAACACAATCACCCCGTTCTGTGACCCTCCCATACTTCTCAACTAGCACCCAACACGGACACCCTCCCCCCCCCCCCCCCCCACACTCCCCACCATACTTCTAACACCCTCCCCATCCACTCATCATTATTACATTTCAACATTATTACACGTCTTCGCCCAGAAGAAGAATGTTCTGTGTCAGTGGGACTACGCCTCGTGGGGACACATATATCAGTGCCGGGATTTGTCCCTCAGAGACTGTGCTGGGTTTTTGTGCTGGGGCTGGCGGGGAGGGTGGGGGGAGTACTTCCCCACGCTCCCTTATTCCGCCCCCAACACTCGCCCCTCCCGCCCACACCCCGAACGCTCATTTCGCGCATTCCCGTCATGCTATTCGCGCGCTACCCATCATGCAATTCGCATCCGGTAATGGGTTCCTGATGAAGCGCACGCCTTGCGTCCGATAGGGGGAGACACGGGCGCGGGGTCAGGGGTCAAGGCCGCCCTGACCCAGCCCGTAACCGGAAGGAGGCGCAGCGTTCCCCTGGTGGGAATCCTGATCCTAACCCGGGACCCGGATGGGGGACCAGGGAACGCCCGGAGAACGCTCGGGGAACGCCATGGGAACGCTGGATTTCACACTACACACTAATAAGATTCCAGGTTTTCTGGTTCTGAGTCTTTCCGGCTCGTATCACCTTTCTGTACCCGTTGTGATGTTCTTTTGCCTCTTGACAACCGTTTAGGAGCCTCTTCCCTAGATATTCTTTGGCACTCGATTAAATTGACCTCTATATTCTGCCACATTGAGCCTTCCTGTAGTGGCTGTATTTATGAGGTTAAATCGTCCCGATCTGAAATTTCCCAACTCACACTCCTCAATGATTTTCCGTTGATATCAATGGAATCCACGCCAGAATGCTACACATGAAGAGGAAAAGAAGAAAACAACAAGTTTTGGTGAAAGTCATTGTTCTTCATGAGTTGGATGCAGAGTGATATGAACGAGGCGACAGCCAAGTGAATATCACGGTACATTCAAACGAGGTGGAGAATAATGACTTTGACCAAAACGAGTTGCTTTCTGTATTTATCTCACCCCTGTACACACTGAAAGAATGGGTGATGCACAGGATATAGACCGTGGAGAACAGACTGCAATACTTATAGGGGCATGGAGAACGAGTTCCCAATGTTAACCCTATGGGACAAAAATACCAGGGGTGAGATAAAGGCTCGCCCTCTATTATCCACCGAATACGAAGCCTCAATAGAAACCACATATATATAGGAAGTGTGTAATACACAGAGCGGAGATCACGTATGAATAGCCCCTTGATTGTTTAGTGATTGAGAAAATCAGCATTTGCCTTTTTTCTGATAACTTACATTTGCAATGCCTAATACTAAATACAATACCAACTGGTTTCGGATACTTGTGGTCGTATCATCCTCGAAGACTTTGACCTTACAAAATATCCTCGCATTTGCTCGAATATTACTACGCGGCCACTATTATCCGGAACCAGTTAATATTGTGTATGTATTTGATATTATTCATTCCTGAAGTTGTTCACAGAGAAAAGACAACGACCAATCTATACAGATTTATTGTTTCTTGTTGGAGGGAATTACATTTTGTATTTATAATAATCCCATACTCTATCCCAGCACTCTCATTCTGTGAAAACGAGCCAATGGTCCTTAATTCGGTGATTGGATACCGTTCCATTATGGAATCAGATCATGGTGTCAGAGGGGGTTTGCGCTTGAGCGGCGTGTATCGTGGCCCCTGTTCATGGCGTCAGATGCGTCTATCTCGGGTTACCTTTGATGACTGTAATTTTTAGCGTGATTTGAGAATGATTAACCCCAATCCGAGCCCTCCCAGCTCATTGTAGATATTAATCCAGGCTTCGTTTTAATAAAGACCCGGACTTGATTGCGCCGTTAGCGGCAAAGCACCGCTAATCTATCACACGTCACTGTGTCCTTCCGCCTCGGCCCGGAACTATAAATCACTTGGCATTTGACCTCGTGCGCTCAAGAATACATCGGAATGTGGGTGCCCCTGCAGCAGAACCTGTAAACCCCGATATTGCGCGCGCAGCCGTGTTTCACTTCCGTTTAACACTTGCGCGTCTCAGTTTTTTAAAACATTTTTAATCTTATTGACGTGCGGAGCTGATTCGACCATAAAAAGTGACGACAGAAGAGAGCATCTTTACGACAGGAAATTTTAATTACCCAAGAAAGTGTCGTGGCGTGCGATTGGATGGTTAGGGAGATGAGTAATAAGGATCAAGGTTCCGGGGTGTAAAAAGCGCCGGCTTGGGTTGAGGGGTGTCTGAGGGGAGTGGAGGGATGGGGGGAGTGACGGGGTGGGGGGAATGAAGGGGAGGGGAGAGTGAAGGGGTTGGGGGAGGGATCATATGAAATGCGGATCAGCAGCGCAAAGCATGTCGGGAAGGGGGCTCTCCTCACCTCATCCATCACAGTGTTAATTGCTACAATCCCGATCTCAAACCGGGTCTCATGGTGGACCCACCCACCCACCCACCATCCCTCACACCCACCCACGTCCCACACTATCTATCAGGCTCACTGCCACATCTCCCCAGGTCTATCAAAGCTCAGGGCAACAACCACCCTTCCAATAAAAAACCCAGCCAAGGCCTCCCCGTCGTCACACACAATCCCACTCTTAAATTCCTCCGGGAAAGAAGCCCCCGGCTGTGTCAGGCCGTAGCGGGTGTCGCTGAAAAAAAATGGTACGGTGCCAGGGGAGGGAGGTGGGTGGTTAGATAAATCGCCCTATTGTCATCCCCGTTATCACGTTTGTCGGGACACGGGAGATTGGTGGGGATTTCACCCATCATGTACGGCTATAACGGCCTGCCATAACGGGCCACCGTCATGATTTCCCGCCATAGAAATGCGCGCGGGAACCAGGGCCGGGAATATCTGCATCTGTCGGGAGAAATTCAATAATTGTCGTCTGCTGGCCTACACCGACATAAAGGCTGTTTTGCCGCTCGCCGCGTGACACTAAAGCGGGCGATAATAGGTGAAGGTCCTGCCCCGAGCAGACGACAACCTGCGTCGCTATGGTCACCGCCGTAGCTGGTGGCCGGTGAGCATGGATTCGACCCAGAATGCAATGCACACATGTTGACAAGCGTCTGGCCAATAATAGGAGCTGTAACATATGATAGACGGGCTTGAGTTCGCGTCGCATGATGCACAGCCCACAATGCCCTGTCAGCTGCTTCCTGTTGCATCCCGCTCGCCATTTGTTATCGGCCCAAGGTCATATCAAGGTCAATCCCAAATGTTTACCCTCAAGGTCACTGAGAATGTGGGTCGAGCTTTCGTATGTGCCTTTGGCTGTCAAACCAACTGTCATAGGGAAACCAAGGAACTGCATGTTTCCTTCATCTGTTTAGACTTGGTGGATACAACATTTCAAGATTATTTTTCGTTGATGAATTCGACATATTTAGATTCGGGTTCATATGTGTTGTATATCAGTTTTGCACTGTTAACCTCCGGCACAGTAGATCTAAGAATCACAATAGAGTCAAGCCGATTGTGGGGTGCAAGAAAAGGAGGATTCAGTTATTCACCCATCTTGGGAGAGTCTGGATATGCATTAAATTGAGAGGGTTAGGTTTAGGGGTTTGAATCTATGGGTTATTTGCTGTAACTCACTTGGCACCCAGCCAACCTGCCATTTTACAATTGATTTTACAGGGTCTAAATATATCAACCACCAGTGGGACAATGAAGTATTTTGGTCCGTTGTTACTGGTTATGGTCATCTGCGTACGTCTCTACGACTAAGACACTGGGTTTCTGCACCTTACTAATGTCATAGAGTTGGCAGGCAGATAGTGACGGTATGATGTTTGCAGCATGCTAAAAGTCTGTATAACCTCTCCCTAACCTAAGCAACGTATCTGAGCGTGTTACCTACACTCAAAAACATGTTCCAACCCTGTGGTTTTCCTATTGTTAAACCTGCCGAATATTTATATAGAACGTCCTGACCATGCTGTACAATTCACAGAACGAGATGCTAATTTACGGTGTGTACGGACCGAGGCGTTTACGTCGAGTTCCGTACAAACGGTAAATTATCATCGAGTTCTGTGGTTTGTACAAGCATGGTTGGACGTTATATATTTACTATATACCCGAACTATATACTATATTACTATATATAACAACCAATATCTTAATAAACGTGTATGGCAAGGTGGTCCGTATTTTAGTGTACGGACAAGTGGTCCGTACAGTGTTTTTACGTTATATGGCAAAACAGCGTATTTACAGGGTATATAGTAAAGCACAAACCCCACCAAGGGTGCTCTTAACCTATCAGGTTACCCAATAGTGTAATAGACAAATCAATACCGACATAATACTTCCGGGCCTAGACTCTATTTATAAGTGAGCAACACATCCGCCTGTGCTACTCCAGTCAACCTGGTATTGGCATGTAGGCCAGGTAGCCTGCCCAGATCAATAATCAGTGATCACTAACCCCTGCCCACCCTGCTCTGCATCCTCAAACAGATCAGCAGGCCTGAGCCCAGATTGGAAAGGCAGGCTGGGCTGTCTTTACCGCGCCGATACCCGATACTGTTACGGCGGTGGTGTGTGAGCGTTAAGTATGGACTGCGAGCAGGGACGAGCTTCTTAGTTAAACAGTAGCAGGGTGAGCGCATACATCCACAATATTGACTGGTTTCGGATAATTTTAAGCCGCCGTATGCGCCGAGGGGTTTACCCGTAGTAATATCCGAGCGCATTGGGGGATATTGCACAAAGTCAATTCCGAGGAGTATACAATTATGGGGGGCTGATCTGAATCGTGTCAATTCGTCTATATTTCGTCCCATATTACTCATTCCGTGCCTTGAATGACTTTTTTCCACAAAATGACATACGTTTATTATAGATACTTCATATTAGGTGGGTATTAAAGCGTTGGACCCAAATATACATCATTGTGATGCCTGTTCTGACTAGTTCAGGACAAGATGTTATATATATATATATAATCAATAAAAGCACGCAAAATCTGCCAGATCTGACTAGTTCAGGACAAGATGTTATGTATATAATATGATCATAAAAGGCACACAAAACCTGTCTACCGTAGACTGCCTTGTAATTCGCGCTTATCTAAAAGTTGATATACAAAAAAAAAGAAAGGAAGAAGAGCGTTAGCCCTAAATGTACACCATTGTGATGCCAAATCCGACCAGTTCAGGACAAGATATTATGTATATAATCATAAAAGGCACACAAAACCTGTCTACCGCAGACTGCCTTGTTATGCGCTTATCTGAAATTTAATATACAAAAAAAAGAAAAGGAAGAAGAGTGTTGGCCCTAAATGTACACAATTGTGATGCCAGATCTGACTAGTTCAGGAAAAATGTTATATATATATATATATATATGATCATAAAAGCCACACAAAACCTGTCTACCACAGACTGCCTTGTAATACGCGCTTATTTGAAATTTTAAAAAAAAGAACGGCCACTGGGAGTGGAACAGAGTATAGCCGAGCTGCTCATCACCAGTCGTGAGCATGCGCAGTGGGTGTGTAGACAGAGAGGGTGTGGGTTACGGCTGAGATCAATGCTCGTGTTGACACTGCATCCCGTGATCATTGACACTGACTCACACTCCGAGCTGCTCACTAACTGCTCACTACAGACGTCAATGCCCGACCCCGCAGCGCCATTGTCTTGTATCGAGTGCCCACTTGATGGCCGTGGGAGTGGCTCGCCGGGTCGTCGTCCAGTCTTTAAACGGGTGATTAGTTAGAGTGGTGGCGGAGTTGTGGTCGAGGAAAGAGGGTGGGGGCTGGAAGGTGAGGGGTGACTTAGAGAGGGGCTCTGATGTGATCTGGAGTAATGCTAGGTTTACAGTGGCCATGTTTCGGTGTTCCGTGGAGTCACGTGGAGCACCGTGGGCATAAAACATGGACAAACGTGACAGACCGTGACACACCTTGACTTCCATGGCCGCCACGGAAGAATTTTGAAATGAAATTTTTTTTTGCCCAGTCAGCCATGGTGCTAATGAAAAATGTACCAGACCCTCATGAGACGTGATGTAACGTAGTAAAGGGAACTGTGGACAAAACGTGAAGGACGTGGCCGACCGCAGCTGGCCGTACAGGGAACCGTGGACAAACACCACCCCTTAAACGTCCCCAATCCAGAGCTGCCGGGCACTCAGTATAAAGCAAATTAAAGGCTCCGTGACCATCTTCAATGGTGGCCCAGTGTAAATCTAACATAACCAATAAAGCAGTATATGAATTTTTCTCCCATAGATTTAACATTGGGATTTCATACCCAATGCATAGGGAATATTTTTTTAAATGCTCAAAGGGTGGTAACATAACAAATATTAGTCGAACAGCCAGTGATAGGGGTGAAATAAAATCTTAAACGCACTCAATCCGTAGCTGCTGAAAATACGCCATTCGTTTTGGTTTGCTATGCAATTCTGCCACCAAATCGCATGGTTTATTTTTAGTGGCTATGGATCTCGATGCAGTTCCTTCTTAGTATATATCATCCACAAAAAAGATGAATAAAGTTTTAGTGATAGTCAGCAGGCTCTATGCTGTATGTGGTCAGTACATGGCAGGGATTTAAGTAGGTTGCCGGGCGACCTTCGGCCAATTAGATTCTGTGTAACATGTAGTTTGGGCACCATTGCGTGTGTGTTTGTCAGATTAAGGCAGATGATTCGCTCACAGCTAACCGCAAATGTGAAAATAGTCGAGGATGCATCCGGGCCTCATTTGGCTCATATCCTGCCGGCCTCTGCCTCGCCAACGTAATAAACGTATTACCATCGACCGAGAGGGGAGAAGTAGCTACGCCCTGTGGCCAGTACATATTTCATATAGGTATGTTTATATATATGTGTGTGTGTTTAACATCCTGACGAAAAAAATGCAGGATTACTATTATGGATATCTACCATGCTTAGATAAGTCTATATATATATATGTATAGAAATGTCTATTTAAGTAAGAAGTTGATGAGTGTTTGTTCTGTGTCCCTGTATGCCATCGAGTATTGAGCGCGCAGTAATATAAACGAGGTGAGTGAATATTCCGAAACGCTTCAAACTGGATGGCATACGGGGACACAGACCAAACACGAATATGTTTCTGATTTTATCTTAGCTTGGATATATTTATTTGTTTACCACCCTTTGAGTATGAGTTACCGTACTCGCATGCCCGTTGAGAACGAGCGCCTAATGTTAAGCTTATTGACATTTATATCAGGTTAATATAAATGTATATATTGATATATACTATAGAGGAAACTTATTAAAGTACCCATTGAGTTTGAACCACGTAATAATTTACAAGGCGAAGTTGCGTAAATTACGAAGTGATTCAAAGGAGAAGGGATAGAGCTCTGACCCTAAACTTGAATGAGTTTCTGAATTTATCTCACCCTTCACATTGACTAATGGGCTAACCTTTGTAACATAATCTCCCATTGAGTTTTTATCAAATATATGTGTTCACCTCATAAATTGTATTTTCTTGTTCACATTAAAATTAATGTAAGAGTGCCGTTGGCATCAGACATTGAATGTATGTACATGTATATATATAGGCATATCTTCCTATATGGATATACCTGGGTGCGCTATGTATGCATGCAGAAAGCAGCCTTGAAATATGAAATTATTATAATATCGCCCGCAGGGATAGCCCCTGTAATACGGCCAAATTGGAAAACTCCCAGCAGGCGTTGGCAAAGTACAGAAAACAAAAATAAAAAAGAACCGAGAAAATCCACAAAACGCAATGAGGACACGAAGTAGGGCGGATTTACGACCGGAGGGTCAGATTTGTGCGTCGCCCGCTGGACCCCGACCCCAGCCCGCCTTGTTCGCTATTCCCACGGAGCCCGGGGCCCGCCCGGCCGCCGGGGGCCCGCCTGGTCCCGGGCTTATCGGAGCCGGGCACGGGAAATGGCCGCCCCCACTGTTTGGTGCATAATTAGCGGTGGTGGTCTTTCACCCGTTCCTATTCCCTGACCTCACCCTGCCTCCCCCTGCACAAACTCCCGAAACTCCCAGGCCTCACCCCGCCTCGCCCTGCCCATCCTCCCTTACCTCACCCCACCTATCCTCCCTTACCTCACCCCATCCTCCCTTACCTCACCCCGCCCCACCCTGCCTCACCCCGCCTCACCCCACCTCACCCCACCTCACCCTGCCTCACCTCAACTCACCCTCCCCATCCTCCCCGGCCTCACCCTGCCCATCCTCCCAGCCCTCACCAGCCTCACCCAGCCCATCCTCCCAGCCCTCACCCCGCCTCACCCCGCCTCACCCCGCCTCACCCCGCCTCACCCCGCCTCACCCCACCTCACCCCGCCTCACCCCGCCTCACCCCGCCTCACCCCGCCTCACCCCGCCTCACCCCGCCTCACCCCGCCTCTCCCCGCCTCTCCCCGCCTCACCCGCCCATCCTCCCAGCTCTCACCCCGCCTCACCCCGCCTCACCCCGCCTCACCCCGCCCATCCTTCCAGCCCTCACACCGCCTCACCCTGCCCATACTCCCAACCCTCACCCTGCCTCACCCTGGCCATCCTCCCAGCCCTCGACCCGCCTCACCCCGCCTCACCCCGCCCATACTCCCAACCCTCAAACTGCCTCACCCCGCCTCACCCCCCCCCATCCTCCCAGCTCTCACCCCGCCTCACCCTGCCCATCCTCCCAGCCCTCAACCCGCCTCACCCCGCCCATCCTTCCAGCCCTCACCCTGCCTCACCCTGGCCATCCTCCCCGGCCTCACCCTGCCTCACCCCGCCTCACCCCGCCCATCCTCCCAGCCCTCACCCCGCCTCACCCTGCCTCACCCCACCTCACCCCGCCTCACCCTGCCTCACCCCGCCTCACCCCGCCCATCCTCCCAGCCCTCACCCTGGCCATCCTCCCCGGCCTCACCCTGCCTCACCCATGCCAATCTTTCTACACTGCAGCCTGAAGTGTAGACTGGCCTCACTCACCGCCCTACCCCTCCAAGTCCGCCCCAAGTGGAGCAAGCAGCTCCGCCCACTATGACCACCGCTCCTAAATAGGCATCTAGTATTAAATAAGTGAATGCGGGTCACATTTAGGAGCTGTACGTGTGTGCTGGGAATACTGATTTAACAGGGTGAGAACTAGGGTTCAATTTCTTACATCAACTTAAAGGCTTATTGGACAATTCACTTTGAAAAATCCCAAATCATTTCCCCGTGAATTGTTGAGAGCTGTTATCAAATTTTAAAATGGGGGTCACCGTGGTAGTGTCTGATCCCGAGGTCAATATTCGATAACATTATAATAAAATATATGGAAATTCTAAAAAGTTGGAGTTCACATCGTAAAACCCATGTCATTTCCATCAATTTCACAGAATATGATAGATATGCCACTGTGTATTGTAGGATATGCCTTTAAATTTATCACATCAACTTAGGCCCGGCGTCCATCTACTACGATAGAAATTTAAACCTACCGATTTGGCACCAATACAAAAAGCAAATATCGGAGACATATCGGGAAGGTGCAAAATCGTAGACATAAGTCTAGACATGCCAATCCACCACGCATTGTATGTGTTTTTTATCGATGTCTAATCGCAGAAACGTGGTCAACTGCCCCGATATTAGGTGGCCTTCCGATGCGATTTTGTTGTTTTTATCGGGAGGTGCATCGTAGATCATATCGGAGCCATATCGTAGTAGGTGGACGCCGGGCCTTAACCTCCTATTCTTGGTCTGTTTCCTTTTTTCAAAGGTCTTTATTTTTACCTTCGACTTTATATTCGTTCTCCCAGGCAAAGTTACTGGTTGTTGAATTCTTTCATGTCAAGTATCGGCCAGCTGTCAGTGGTTGCTGTTACCATTTTGAATATTTCGTAGGCTGAATAAAGATGAAAAGCAATCTCATATTCCACCATAAGTACGACCTTGTTTATAAATGAAAAATAATATCCAGGGATATTCATATATGCACTTGAGGATGGCTTATATTCAAATAGAAGAGTGTTACTACGTTATAAGAAAGAAATTTAAAAAGGGTCCCAATTACAGTGATGACCCGCATTTCAAATCAATCACAACCTATAATAGCCCCAAACACGGCAATTATTACTCAATAACCGAGTATTTAATTGCGCCTGGCCTATAAATTATGATACTAACGTGCCACAAGTTGGTTAAGTCCACACATTAGTGCACAGCCTCACCGTATAGACACATTAACGTTTAAAGGGTCACACGCCCCAGGGAATAATGGAGAACTCGACAGGAAACGAACTCTACCCAGGATTTTCTCGCCCATGACCAACTCCACCCGCTCAAAGAATATTTGTATCAATAACGATATACTTGAATTCTGTGCCAGAAGATCCCAAACACAAAGAAAACGACCCGTTTGAAATCTTATGGCACAGAATTCAAGTATATATCGTTATTGATACAAATATTAAGAAAGAAATTGATCAGTGTTTGTTTGGTCTGTGTCCCCGTTGCCATTGAGTTTGGCGCGTGCAGTGGGCCGAGATCTCCTGTCAATCACAGATCGAGCTCTCCAAAAGGGGCCCAGTACTCCTGTCAATCACGGGTCAAGGTCTCCAAAAGGGGCCGAGTTCTCCTGTCAATCACGGGTCGAAATCTTCAAAAGGGGCTGAATTTTCCTGTCAACCATGGGTCGAGATCTCTATAAGGGGCCCAGTTTTCCTGTTAATCATGGGTCGAGATCTTCAAAAGGGGCTGAATTTTCCTGTTAATCATGGGTCGAGATCTCCAAAAAGGGTTGAGTTCTCCTGTTAATCACGGGTCGAGATCTCCAAAAAGGGTTGAGTTCTCCTGTTAATCACGGGTCAAGATCTTTGAAAAGGGCCGAGTTCTCCTGTTAATCATGGGTTAGGATCTCCAAAAGGGGCCGATTTTTCCTGTCAACCACGGGTCGAGATCTCCAAAAAGGGCCGAGTTCTCTTGTCAACCACGGGCCGAGTTCGTAGCGGGGCCAGTTCCCCAGGCCACACAGACAGGTGTCACAGTCACACTTTGCACTTGTAGACCTTTCGACAGCTAGGCCGATAATTAGGCCGGGAGTAGGCTTTAAATGTAATCACCGACTGGCGCGGTGCGGCTAAATGAGGCTTTCTGTGGCTGGCCCATCTGGCGCCTACTCTAATCATGTACAACATGGAATCAGCCTCATAGTAGCATGTCACGCACATGTAGGCCCCACGCCTTCACCACTAGAGACAGCGAACAAAGGAAATCCACAGGATTCCCCAGGTGGATTCCGCCGCATTTAGGTCAGCCAATGATATGACCTGTGGATGCCACTGTCGCATTGTTGTAAGATATGTATGTACAAGGATATTTTTCCTAAAACATTATGAAGGAGGCCACACACCCCAGAAGAACCTCAAGATGTCGAATAAAAAATGTTTTTTTCATAATACATACATAACATTGAGTGGTTTCGGATACTAGTGGTCGCATTATCCGAGGAGTTGACGTGTAGTAATATCCGAGCGAATTCAAAGATATTGCATAGTCAACTCCGAGGATGATACGAAACGAGTTGATATTGTATTTATTATACACAAACACACACATGTTATATACAGACAATAATCGATTGTTTTGTGACAAGCTGGACGTAAATCATGAGGGGTTGACGCGCAGTAATACACGAGCGCTGGCGCGTGAATTACGACGTCAACCTCGAGTGGTTTACAGAAACGCCTGTCCACAGAACCATCGTTTATTGCATTTATTATCCATCTTTTCGAATAGATTAAACCAAGTAATTCCTATATTACTGAATATAACAATAGGGATTATTTATTTGCTCTAGAGCACAAAGGGACTACTTTCCGGTATACCATATTTTTGAAGGACGTATGGATTTCAATCCGTATACTTTCTACATTTTCAATGTGGACTTTGTATATGATGGAATTGAGATGTATTGAGAATAAAAAATGTGGTGTTCACAACAAAGGTGTGATGTAGTTGTATTGTCATGTTTGTCTGTGATGTATGTCTTTTGTATGTCTTGTGTTTTTGTATATGTCACACAAGTATCTAGTACTCTTTTAGTGCTAGAACTTTAATTTAACCTAGTTTTTATTAATTTAATCTAAGCTAAATATTTATTAAGTAGCTTCTTTTCGCACGTTTGTCTTGTGGCTATTATATGGAAGAATGCCCCCGAGGCGAATATGATATGACCCTTTTTCTCTGTACTATGACATGTATACCTACTGAATAAAAAATATAAAAAAAATATAAAAAAAATATTTATAAGCAGGTTAACATATATTTTCATAATAGATATATATTGACAATGCACTCATGCCCGTTGGCTGACGACTGGCGCACAGATGTATAATATGTTGGTGAAGCACAGAAAACCCCAGACCTGGCGCAGTAATAACCTCCACAGTTTGTGTTCCGTCTGTGATGTTATATGCACTGAGATTGTTGATGTAGCTGCCGCCTCCTTCCATGTGGCAGCCACACCAGAAAAGAGAACATAAATCAGAAAGGCCCACGTGCATAATAATACGTGATGTGCGTGCAGTATGACCGGACTACATTATGGACGGGCGTCGTACAACACACGGAAAGTGTCGTGTCCCTCCGCTGCACTACTCGGGCACTACTTTACATGCATGTGCATGAATAGTCATGAAATGCTGCACAGAGAAGTGAGCAAAAAGCAAACAGACCAACATACCAATCGAGCTGAGAAAGTTGGAGAGTCTGATGAGATATATGTAAAGGGAAACAATGGGAATGATAACTCGGGGCGGGTGAGGGCGCGGCTATAGGAGAGCAATCTGGTCGAATTAGGAGGTCTCTGATGTTATATTGCTTCACAGAAAACCCAATTTCTTACGAAATTGATTTATATATTACCGTCTCATATATAGGGTATGGGGCCATCCATAAAGTACGTATGCGAAATCTCTCAAAATATTTCACCTCCAGATCCCCCATTACGTAGTAAGGAAAATGTATATAAGTTATATATAAACCATGATACATCATGTGGAAGAGCGATGTATGTACACCGAACATGTATGATGAATAAAAAAAATATCAAAAAAAATTACTGCGTACATGTACGTATTATATGGATTGTACGCTATCGATACTGTTATGTTGCTTTTAGGTCTGTAGGAACAGGAAAAACTTCATTCGTTATATTATTATCTCTTGGTTCTAATTTGATAATAATATCAAGAGACGTCACGAGTTTGAGTCTGAGTTTATTTATGCCACGCATTTTGTTGGTTCCATAATTTCACGAGTCGAAGACGAGTGACATTACGGAGCCAATAAAATGAGTGGCATAAATAAGCTCAAACTCAAACTAGTGGCGTCTAGAATTTATCCTACCCCGTTTCCATTTTTTTTTCAGTATCAGAAAGTAGTGGCATAAACAACACTTTATGTCACGCTCGTGAAATAAACAAATCCCATGTTAAGCCTATGGCGTTTTTTATTAGGGGTAGGATAATATTACTTCCATCAGCTTCATGAAATATAAAGAATTTTAGCGATTCATATGGAGAAATATACTACAGATCTCAACAAACGCTTGGAAACAAGAATCTTGAGGGGCCATCCATAAAGTACGAATGGACAATTTCTGAAGATGTTGACCCCTCCCATCCCAACCTCAATCTTGTACTCAATAGAACAAAGTTTCCGAAAAAAAATAATTGTACTCTCTACCCTCAGTGCGTACGTACATATATTTTATGGATGGCCCCTGAGTCAGTCCAATTTGCCAACCCAGTCACCGGTTGTCTGTAAAGATAAAACTCACAGGCACCTTTGTGCAAGTGGGGTCAGGAGATAAAGTATAGAATTTACTGCCACAGAGAGACTGAGATAACATGGAATACATATCGGTTCTTGCCATGGCATGGGGCTGAGGCTAGGGTCTCTGTATTTTTAGGTTTTCTTGATCTGAATGAAGTTTGTTTTATACAAGAAAAATCATTTTATAAACTTGAAATGAAGACAGGGATTTCTAATGGAAAGTGAAAAAACTGGCAACTATGATTAATCATGTGAAAAAAAGGAATTTAAAATGGCGGCGGCCGTCTAGGTCTGAGTATGAGCGTGCTGGGGTGTTCCGTACACCTGAAGGCAATCTGGTCACGTGGTCCACGAGCCGCTCCCCACACGTGGAGCTGGTTCTAATGTGCTCGTCATGCTGTAAATAAACACGCCGGCGACCAGCGCAGCAGCAGACGGCGCGTGCGCAGTGCCCTGTCTGCGGCACGCGCATGTACACTAACTCTTTCACCCCTCACTTCCGGTTTCCGGCAACGACCAGCTTCTTGTACAGTCATCCTCTGGGTTGTTTTATTAGTTTATTAAATATTTCTTTTGACATTCCTGCATATCTGTTGTTTATTGGACTGGCATTATAAGAAATTGTATCTGAAAAGATCATTTCTAACAATAAAATTTCTTAACTTACAGTATTTTGCGACCCATCTTGGTAGCCGGCTTAGTAAGCCATCTCTACTAAAATGTCTTCAATACTAACTTCATATCTGAAATACCACTATAGACAAGATATATCAATATCCTAATGTGTTGTGACAACGGTGGGCCTTTCGTTTAAATAACTCTGGTGCTATTTTAACTGCCTAGGTGATGCTATGTAAAAAGCATAGAAATACTATAAAGTGAAGCTATTTGTACACATCTTGTCCTTTCTTGACAGAATTTATTTTAAGGTTCCAGCAAGATTCTATTGGTGTGAACGTTCTGTCGGTATGCTGCTGTACATATGGATGGCCTATATATATATAGAGCACAAGAGGATGCAGCCAGGTACTTGCTGTGAAGAATGGGTTAATAAACCGGTACTCATACGGGGGAAAGGGTTAATAAACATCCACAGGTGAATCCCATAAAGGTGCCACATACAGTGGGTGGGGTCTGGTATGGTGAAATGGGGCCAATGTCTGACTGGCTCTACCAACCCCTGGGTGGGCAGACAGTTGTGGAAGTGTCAGTAATTAGATATTATATATACTAATATAAGCATATCATTACCTAATTAAGACAGGTTTGTTTATATGCATAGGCCGCAGTAATGTGATATCAAAAACCGCAAAGTTTGTGGTAGTGTGAAAGTGCTGTGAGGCACTGGCAGTAGACATATCATGTTTCAATTCGCACTGGGCTTTTATGTGTTATTTGCACATTAAAAATGAATTGTTCCACACAAAGGAAAGAAAGAGTAGATTCAATTGAAATAAGAGCACATTTTACGACTTTTCACCATGCGATATGGCTTTGTTTGTGTACAATAACGCAACGAAAGAAGTTTGACATGATTAGTCATCAAGTTTAATTGGCAGCAGACTAATTAAAGTCCAGGGACTGGCTGACGGGGGGGTCACACAGGGCTCAAACATAGAACCCCCACTATCTGTCTGTCATCAATACAGGTAATTCAGCGCATAATCCCATGAGACCTCGTGTATCTTTATATGTTATCAGAATCCATTTGCAATTGGAACAACCTTTTTGTACCTTAAAGGTGATCAAATGACAAGGAAATTAAAATGATGAATATTCATAAGGTCAGCACTCTCCATGCAGAGGTTCGGTTACTGTCCCTCCCTAATAACACCTTGGCAACAGCCACAGAATTTGTCTGGGAAACTATCACACCAATCTTTTCATACCATAAACTTCTCATATCTCAAAAGATGTAGTATGGAAGTGTTTGAATATGAGTATATTCTAACTCTTCATTCTTCGCAGCCGAATGTAGAAATATCCAATTAGTTGATTTACTTGACTTGTTGAATGTAGATCTAGGAATACATAGAAGCATCTGTTGGGACGTCAGAGGCACAGGCTTCCAGCGTGAAACAACAGTTTCTACGACAGCATGAGCTTTCCACATGGTGTATTTCACGTAGTGCTGTAGCTGTGGTGCACGTAATGTAGTATACAGTATATAAGAATAGGTCTTACCTTTAATATCTGGTCGTCTACCTTTAATCCCGCCTGTCCAGCCACTCCAGTGTCTGTGACCCTGGAGACGACCACTCCGTCCGTTAACAGACTCTCCGGCTATGGATAAAAAACAGAAAACAAATAAATAACATTGCCAGATATTGGTCACATATATACCTGAAAGTGTGAAATATCTAGAGCAAAAACTGTTAAAATTAGACCCAAACAAGTATTTTTTCAATGTAGTCTACATATAGGCTAAATACATTTTCCTCCCTTTTTTCTTCTTTTTAATTTGTTTTTTTTACAATATAGTCACAAATAAATGTTTTTTTTTGTTGTTTTTTGTTGAATAGAGGTATCTCTAACAATAGTGAGTATGTTAGACACCAGCAGGTACATCTGTATTTATCGTCTATAGGACTCGCACATACAATTCAGCTGGTAAACAAATACATGAAAAGGTGTAAAGTAAGGAATTGGCAAAAATTGGTGAACTTTTACCTCCCCTAGCAATTAACTGCTACAATTATTGTACATGTCCAATTATCCAGTACATGTGTTGATTTCCATATATTCCACTCTCCTGGTTTATGCATTTTTAAGCTACCACAATTTGATTTGACTAGCGGCCATGCCTGATAGCCCAGAGTCTCTGCTATCCTAACGTACAGTATTTTTTATGTAAGAGATGTCATGATATTCTGAAAATTACCATATCTGCTCCTTCACTAAAAACTTAGATTCACAGATCCAACAGCTGCAGGCCTCTCTGAGCTCCTCATAGCTTAGTACTCTCACTTTTTGTACACAAAGCATGCAGCTCTAACTCGAGACACTGGGTCATTAATCACCTCATGCAAAGCAGACGTCAGCCTCCATTGAAAACCAAATTGCCGAATTTGATGTCTTGGACAATGGAGCTTCTAGCCACTAATTGTAATCTCTGATATTCGTCCTGAAATTTTAATGAGTTCGTGTCGGGATCTCGTCTGGCCTCTTTTATCACCCCGAGAGTAAAATATAGGATTAACAAGATTTTGGATAGTCTCACAGAAGCCATAGTATAGAGATGAATATCAGGTCTAGGGGGGGAAACCAGGAGGAATTCCCAAATTCTGTTAACTTTCCTATTTATATCTAATAGAATGACCCAACACAAAATTGAAATATACTGTAAACTAAAATCTCACTATAAACCTTAACTTTGCGTGTGTATTTCTCTATCTTTGATTTCATTTTTTTTTTTTTCCAATTTCATATTTGAAGAAGAATTTCCCCAACATTGAATATAAGTTAAAAAAAATTCTTTCCAGATAAGTGGAAGTGAATTGGTCGATTATATTTATAGATTCAAGATATCTGATATCACAGATTTTGAAGAACTCGTGCAACCAGGAGTAGTACATAAGGCCACTAAAAAAACACTTGTTTCTCATCACCGCGCGCATCAGAAAAAACGATTTTAGAAGATTTTTTTTTTTTTTATAAATAGGTGAACATTGATAGAAATTATGAAAGGTATGTGTATTTAGTATCAAAATAAAGCTCCTGATGTCAAGGATGCATTAAATGTATAGCCAATAAAAAATCTGGAAACCCTTTGTAAGCAGATACCCCGCGTAAGCGGCCACTTTGGCCCGGATTGGAGGGTGTTTGCTTAGGCAGGGTTTTATTGTATGTCTGAAGCCCATTTTATGGCACTTCAAAGGCCATCTTTAATATAGCAAAATAAAAATAAAAATAAAAAAAGCGCCCTCGTCATATTTTCCATGGCTTGGTGATGAGAAAGAAGGTTTTTTTATTGGCCTAAAAGCAATTTCTTCAATACTTTCCAAACTTTCGACCCGCATATCCATATTCCATGCCACAAATAGGCCTATCAGCGTGCCCCGTACGTTGCTCAACAGCTGACACACATATTTGTCTAGATCTCTACATATATACTCATAAAAAAAGCAGGGATATGCTTTACGATGGTACGTGGCATCAGTTTTCCGTGGCCAGGATTTGTCCGGAGTGATTTATCACTTTGCTGGCGGGCAAGCTGATTTATTCATCTTCCAGAGGAATGGAGAGCAGAAAAAATATAGGAGGAGAAAGTTGAGCGGGATATGTAGCTAGGATAGGTAAGTCGTGTATCTAACGAGTCTATGTTCTACTTGCCGATCTTAGATAGGTACACATAGACAATACACGAAGGTTTTGTTTGACAGGCAGCCGTAAACCACGAGAGGTTGACGCGTAGTGACACACAAATGCTAGCGAGTTCATTACGACGTCAACCTCAAGTGAGTACAGAGCTGACTATTCACAAAATCATCGTTTGTTGCATTTATTATCCATCTTTTCGAACAAATTAAACCCAGTAATTGCTATATTAAAGGGTATAACAATAGGGACTATTTCTTTGCTCTATAGCACAAATGGACTGTTTTCCAGTAAACCATGACTTTGAGGCCGTATACCACAGATTTGAATCCGTATACCACAGCTATGGTGTCTGACAGGTTTTAGATAATGGTTCGAGTCCCCATACATTTTCATTGGGGTCTTTGTATATAATCGCCGACCTATTATGTGACACTTCTATTGCAATAATCAATAACTATGCATGTTGAATTCGTCGGAGGGGAATTCATCACTTGCTGGTGTCAAAAGCATGTGCGCAAAACCTCTGACAAATTGATCGCGAGACGGAAATCTGCCAGTGGAAACAGCCCTACAGCGTTTGTGGGAGGCGCCAAGTGTGAATAAAGATGGCCACTTGAGGAAACAAAAAGAGTTTTATTTTACCCACGCGGGTGCACGCTCCGAACACAAAGCGCACAGGTCTCGCCCTGGGTCTCGCGCTGCCACTGACAGGTCCTCACTGCCAGAATTCAATTACCGCTCACGTGACGCCATGACGTCACGGACGCACGCGTGACGTCATCTGTCTCATGTCTAAGCGTAAAATGACGCTTTGATTATAGGGTCATGTTCAGGTGTAGGAGATACATGCGCTGATATGGGGAACTGGTATGATTTAAGCTACTGTCATTATCGTAATTTAAATATATCATATTCGACAGAAATATGAACCGGGATGTTTAATTTGCACAAGCAGCACACCTGTTCCCAGTGCCAAAGTCTGTCACGACTAGAACATTTCTAGTCTCTCTACTATAGGGCACATTCGCCACAGGTGTATTTAAGCCTCATATCAATATTATCAATAGATTATAACAGCTGATAACAGTATTTGCCCCCCGACTACAGTGGCCCGAATTGCAACGTTCAATTTCCTGGAGGAACTAGCAATCACTCTGTGCCCTATAGCGTCTGCCCAGGGCAGCGTACCTGAGTGTGTCCTACGCTCCACTAGTTGTGATTGTGCGGTTTTTGTATTGATTAATGACATAACAGGCGATTCCCGATGGGTGTACAGAAGATAAACAGGGGAAGCTAACAATCTCTGAAAACAGTCTGAAGATATCATCTGGGATGAAAAAATAGTATTCAAGGCTAACAAAACCGTTTATCTACGTGATAAATGGGTTCAAATTACACGAATGCAGATTAGGGGAATGCATCATAAATTCACCATTGACTACAGGAGTAGGAAACACCACACACGAACTATGAAACTTACTGTCAGACATTTGTTTGTATTGGACCATGTGATCTGTCATGTGACGTGCCATGTGACGTGACATGTGACCTGCCATGTGACGTGCCATGTGACGTGACATGTGACCTGTTATGTGACCTGTCATGTGACGTGCCATGTAACCGGCCATGTAACCCGCCATGTGACCTGCCATGTAACTCCCCATGTAACACGCCATGTGACCTGTCATGTGACCTGCCATGTGATCTGTCATGTGACTTGCCATGTGACCCGACATGTGACCTGTCATGTGACCTGTCACATGACCCACTAGTCATGTGACCTGTCATGTGACCCACTAAGCCCGCCAGCAATCCTCGGGGCTGCCATTGGCATTGTAACGTTATGGGATAGGCGCCCACCATCCTACAACGTTACTGGAGTAGGTGGAAGATAGGTGCTAGTCATCTAACCTGAGCTCCAGGATAAATAGAAGCTTTAAAAAAAAAATTAAACAGTCGTAGGGGTAGGGGTCCAGGGTGAGTGTGTGGGTTGGGGTTGGGCAATAACAGTATTGCTACAAACTGGGGATATCGAAATTCCCTGGCATATCCCTGAATGTTCCATGAGAAATTTACTTATTTTTTGACAAATAAAATGCGAAACTCTTTGTATTATTGTCATCCTTGTCATTCATTAATTTTGTGATCTTAAGAATAGACTTTGGAAATGCAAGATGTTAAATTGTTATCTCCCCAATATCTCCCCAACATCTGTAATGGCTGTTTACATTTGAAACTTCAGGTATATTCATACAGATGCAAGGCTGTCTGAGTTGCTTAGTTCATCATGCATAAATCTGGAAATTCCCGTTTTCCCTGTCAAGAGTAAATTTCCCGTGACACTTTTTCAAAATTCAAATTTTCCCTGACAAATTCCATGATCCGTTGACAATTCACTTCACTTTTTTGAAAAATAAAGGATAAAATTTCTCCTGATTTTCCCCTGACGTGTGGCGACCCGGAATACCATGGCGCGGCTATAAATCCACTGGGAAGCCCCTCGGGGTGTAGATCAGGCCATTAGGGGGTGAGGATTACGGATGGGTGAGCGGAGGGGCTGGCACCATGACCTCACATTTCATCACCTCTTCGCCGAACGGCTTTTGGTGTTGTGGTCGTGGGAGGGCAATCAAAACGGCCACAGGTAGACTTGCTAAAGTCTCTGCCTGCATTGAGTTGTCCCATTACACTCACTGCCATATAAGGAATAGAGTAGACCCAGTAGCCAATGACTGCATTTGCAGCAAACCCCGACCTTCACCCTGACCTCCTTACATGGTATTTATAGCGCCTTGGGACGCTTCTACAGTCGAAAGTTGACCTAGAATCTAGTGGGCCACAATCACCCTCCTGGTCATTGACCTTTGAGGTATATATAGGAGATATAGACCCTCTAGATGTTATTAAACTCCCTAATATCGCCCCGGGGAAGTACAGGATCCGCTCTCGACTGGCTGGCCGCATCAGGTCCGCCTGTCCCCCGAGAAACAAGGGTATATCACCATAAAACGACGTGAACCAGCTAACACCGGATCCTGAAAACACACTGAATTATGGGATCTACCTGTGTTTAAACGGGAGGCACGGAGAGGGGCGTAATGCCGGACTCAGCCAATCAGGACCAAGGGAGTGATCAAACCAGGGGCCCGTTTAAGAATCTAGGCTCGTACATGTAAACTCTTTTCAGTATACCATAGAGTCCCAGGGATGACGTGGGTCAACTTTATTCAACACTTATGGACGATCTTATGGACGAGGCACAGAAAAGAGTGTGCATGTACGATTCTAGATTATTATACGGGTTAGAACTAAGAGTGTACTGCTGTGTTTAATGTCAAGATGTTTAGGACTATGCTTTCATCATATCTCATTGCCTACTTATGCTTACCTAGACCTTAAAAAGCAACTGCTCTCTCAACCATGTATGTTTCATGCTTGCGGCGCGCGCGCTCTATTTACTAGAAATAAATCTATTACTTCGAGAAGGTCTCCTTGCTTAAATTAAGAAATAAAACTATATTTGGACTTCCCCTAACGCCTGACGGACCCAGGAATCAAAACTGTCAAACTGTGAGGTGGAAAGTAGGGTCGGGGGTGAGGTAAGGGAGTCATAGGCTGAGGAGTAGGACACAGAGACTGAGGCCAGTCTAGGCGACATGCCACTGGGTTATCCATCACACACCACTGACTGGAATTAGCCACATCAGCAGTGTGCTTCTTTTTATTGTGTAATGGTAATATATCTTTCAAATATTGGGGGTTTTTTATGATACGAGCTTCCCCTTTTTTTGGTTTTCATTAATCATTAAGTTTAGAGACATGTACATGTGGTGAATCTAAGGGCCAGCACCCACTAGTGAAGCCGGGCACTCACTGCTTGTAACATGGTTCACACATGGCTATAAATCCGAATTTCTGCATAATAGTCTTGTCAGAATATTGAAAAATTCAGTTCTATAGAATGTAGAAACTAGATTACTGTATCGTCGCTCTGTCGGAATGCTGAAAAGTTCTTAATCGCAGTTTGTCGAAACGGTAGTTTCGGTAGGTCAGTGGGTCCATGACTTTGTGGTAGCCTATGGAGATATCCATAAGTAAACAACATGTACATGATCCATCAATGAGAAATGAAAATTCCAATATAGATTTTTTATGGAAGTTTTGACCAGAAATATATATGGCTTTTTTTATGGAAACTTATGTAGATTGGTTAATTTCTTTTAAGAAATTCCCATCATTATTGATCTTGTTATTTAAGATGTACGCATCCAACGAAGCATACATATATATGTGATTGCAATTTTTTCGTTCCGTTGTGGTTTGAAAAACTTCGTGGTTGGAAAAAGATTTCTACTGCTGCCCCGTTTCATACACATACATATATGTGTGACTTCCATCGTAGAAAATATCCATGTGGCCAGTCCAATTCTGCTCTTGTCAGTCTTTGTTATTTTGCTCTTTTGTTTCATATTATTGTATTTCCTTTTTGATTAAGTGCCACTCACATCGCATTTGATGATTTACTGATGCTCACGGCTAATTCCACTGGAGCTGGGTTGGTGCATAAAAGAAGGTCATATCGTTTGACAATGAAGTAGAAACCCAGTCAATGGCAGGATTCTGAAGTTCCTAAAAGAACCTCACTCTATTTCGAGGTTTCTTCTTCTAGTTAAATCTGCCTGTATCCTCTTCTAAAGCGCCATTTCCACCTGCCGATTAGGTCCACCGATTATGGCATTTTGCATCGCCGACCGATTATGTCACACATTTAGTGCAATAATCGTCAGGTGAAAAAAACAAATTTGAACGATTTTTCTCTCGCATCTTATGCAATTTGGCACCACTGACCGACTTTTGCCCCCACCAATGAAATCAAAGTGACTTGATTCAATCGGTGGCGGTCTGCATTTTACTACCATACGTCGGGCAGTGTCTGTCGCCTTTCTGCAGTGCAGGTCACCGATTATGTACCAATGACCTTTCACAAGGAGAACCACCGACCGACTTTTGTACAGCATGTAAATCATAAGTGGGGTTTGAAACGCTGCATTTATCACATTGTCTGTGGCGCTAATTGTCTGTGACCTGATCTAGTTCAAATTGTCTGTGGCCTGCTTGTCTAGTTCATACTGTCTATGCATCGTCTAATTCAAATTGAATGTAATATGGTCTAGTTCAAATTGTCTGTTGCATGTTCTATATCAAATTGTCGGAAGTTGTAATGTGCCTGCCAACCATACGCCAGATCTGTCACTTTCATATTGTTAATTGTTGTTGTTTACTTATATGAAGACTGGAGAATCTCAGTGTAGATACGTTTTGCTTTCAATATTATGTATGAGGTCACAATAGAGTGGAGCGACATATATCTCAGCAAATTGAACTAACACTAGAGGGGAACTGGTTTTCAGTGAGCGAATTCCAAGGGTACCTGGTGAGGATCTCAAAAATTACTGAACGAGGCCTTGACTGAGTTATGTAATTTTTTTCACCCGTAACTTGTTTCTCTATTCGTATATATCTTGTAACATAGATTAAAAATGACAACTTGTTAACCTCCAATCGGTGGGGTAGCCATGTCCAGCACCTAAGCTTCGATCTGATTGATCACATGGCCAACACGTCAGCCTAGGTATCAAAACGTCAGCCTTGCTATGGAAACTGTAGTTACTACCAATGAGTATAGAGAAATGTTCTCTATATCTTTACACCCATTGTTACTACACCCCTAGCAGTGCTTTGCAACTGTAGTGTAACTAAGTATATATAAAGGAATATGCCTTCTCAAACCTGTGCTGCTATTAAGTTATTTTTAAAGCTCCCCTGAACAAAGTCCCTCCCGGTGACGCTATGGGATCACCACAACCGGGTCGGTATTGATATCCAACAGACATAACACGCTTGTTTATACATGGATCAGCATAATATTGACATACACAACTTTATGACTGGAAAGTGTTTCATGTGCATAGGACAAAATATGTATCAGCCTAATCTCTCTCCCGTCTTTGTCACTCCTCTGTCTTCATCTATCCATCTTACCCTTAGTGTCTCTCACATCTCTAACTCTCTCTCCTCTCTCTTCATCTATCTATCTCACCCTTAGTCTCTCTAACATCTCTAACTCTCTCTCCTCTCCCTTCATCTCTCCGTCTCACGCTTAGTCTCTCTCACATCTCTAACTTTCTCTCCTCTCCCTTCATCTCTCCGTCTCACCCTTAGTCTCTCTAACATCTCTAACTCTCTCTCCTCTCTCTTCATCTCTCCATCTCACCCTTAGTCTCTCTCACATCTCTAACTCTCTCTCCTCTCTCTTCATCTATCCATCTTACCCTTCGTCTCTCTCACATCTCTAACTTTCTCTCCTCTCCCTTCATCTCTCCATCTCACCCTTAGTCTCTCTCACATCTCTAACTTTCTCTCCTCTCCCTTCATCTCTCCATCTCACCCTTAGTCTCTCTCACATCTCTAACTTTCTCTCCTCTCCCTTCATCTCTCCATCTTACCCTTCGTCTCTCTCACATCTCTAACTTTCTCTCCTCTCCCTTCATCTCTCCGTCTCACCCTTAGTCTCCCTCATGTATTAGTTTCTCCCTCCTCTCTTTTCATCTCTTCATATCACCCTTAATCTCTCTTATGTGTTTCTCTCTCTCCTCTCTCTTCATCTCTCCGTCTTACCCTTAGTCTCTCTCACATCTCTAACTTTCTCTCCTCTCTCTTCATCTCTCCGTCTCACCCTTAGTCTCCCTCATGTATTAGTTTCTCCCTCCTCTCTTTTCATCTCTTCATATCACCCTTAATCTCTCTTATGTGTTTCTCTCTCTCCTCTCTCATCATCTCTCTATCTAACTCTTAGTCTCTCTCACATCTCTATCTCTCTCTTCGCCTCTCTCTTCATCCACCCATCTCACCTTGAATCTCTCTTGAGTCTTTGATTCTCTCCTCTCTTCATCCATCCATCTCACCCTGAATATCTCTCATGTATTTGTCTCCCTCTCCTCTCTTCATCCATCCATCTCACCCTGAATATCTCTCATGTATTTGTCTCCCTCTCCTCTCTTCATCCATCCATCTCCCCCTGAATATCTCTCATATATTTGTCTCCCTCTCCTCTCTTCATCGATCCATCTCACCATGAATATCTCTCATATATTTGTCTCCCTCCCCTCTCTTCATCCATCCATCTCACCCTGAATATCTCTCATGTATTTGATACTCTCTCCTCTCTTCATCCATCCATCTCACCCTGAATATCTCTCATGTATTTGTCTCCCTCTCCTCTCTTCATCCATCCATCTCCCCCTGAATATCTCTCATGTATTTGTCTCCCTCTCCTCTCTTCATCCATCCATCTCACCATGAATATCTCTCATGTATTTGTCTCCCTCTCCTCTCTTCATCCATCCATCTCACCCTGAATATCTCTCATGTATTTGTTACTCTCTCCCCTCTCTTCATTTCTCCATCTCACCCTGAATCCCCGTCAAGTATTTGTTACTCTCTCCTCTGTCTTCATCTCTTTATGTCACCCTTTATCTCTCTCCTGTCTTTGTCTCTCCACTTTATCTTTATCTGTCCATCTCACCATTAGTCTTTGGCTCTCCCTCCTTCTCTCTCTCTTTCTCTCATTCTTTCGATCTTTCTCTCTCTGCATCTCTCTTTCAGGCCATCTCCCCTGCTCTTACTCCATCTTGCTCACTCTCCCTCCCTCCCTCCCTCCCTCTCTCTCTCTGTCTCTCGTCACTCTTCCCCCGTCTCCATTCCTTTCTTTCACCCCCTTTAATTTTCGTAATTCTTTTCTAGCACCTCGTAAATTGGAGACTGGCATTTCCTCTCAGTTTTTTCCCTACAACCTTATGAAATCATATCCTATCGAAACACCCAGAAATATGCGTGGATTTCCGTCAGTAAGGTATATTATTGGCGACGACAGAAAGCAGTCAACGGCTACACGGATCTAAGCAGCACCTTCAAAGTGAAGCCAGGACTTATTCCCACCAGATGTACAGAGGCCCTGGCCCGGTCCTAGAGGCATACCGACCCGGGGGGAAAACGCAGGGCGTTGAAAACTGAACTTATGTCCCGAGCTATAACAAATTTCCCACGTCAGAAACCCACGCCGTGTGTGGTGGGGCAGAGGCCGGGTGGAGGGGTCCGGGAAGGAGAGCAAGAAGAGGAGTGACCTGAAGAAATGACTCATTAGTAGATACCGCCAGTGAATTCCGACGATTCCAAGATCAAAGCTGGAGAAATGAGAGGTCAACGGGTAACGTTCGAATCGTCACACCTGTGAGGCACACAAACTAGGCTCCATTTTTTGAGAGGGTAGTAAAAAAGACCCATTTAGAAGGTACTCTGGTAAGGCGCAGCTGAGGCCTACCGTCTTTCTACAGTACACACCTTGGAGTGGCTGGGGTAATACCAGGTACCTCGATCCCTGCCCCCAGTGCCGGCAGCCCCCATGTGCCATGTGTGTGTACTTAGCGACTCAACCCTAAACCATAACCCCCGCCCCCATATCCCATCCCCCACCCCTCCCCCTCCCACACCTGCACGTTGGGGATCTTGAAATAACACGTGAGCAGTAAAGCATCCTCCCAACATGTATTTTTTCCTTTTTCCCTCTTATATTTTTTTATCACCATTTATTTTGCTCTATTTTTTTCTTGGCATCTCGGTCGTATGTTTTGACCGGTTGGCAGCGGTATAAACTCGGAGGTGAAGTTTCTACACGAGCCTGCCAGTCCTACTCCTCCCTCCAATTAACCCAGCCAGGCTGTGGGCGGTGTTGGGGGCAAACTTTACATTCAGCGCGCCGCCTAGCGCGGATGGTGGGGCAGTCATCGTCCGGCCCTCCAGAGCGGAAAACAGGCTGGGTGTGGTCTTGTCAAGACCCACTAAGACCACCCCTGACGTCCCAACCCAACAAGACCCCATCAGGGATTGGTTTGTGTGTGCGGGGTTTGCATGTGGGGGTTGAGCATATCCGAGCAACTCAGAGCGGCTACTGGAGGTGTGGGATTCGGACCCCCCCTGGGTGGTGACCATATTCAAGAAGCGGGCCTGTGGAGGCGGCTAAGGTTAATCAGGCAGCAACAGACATGATGACCGTCTGATACGATCAATAAAGAGAGCACAGTGAGGGGCTCATGGACTGCTCAGTGAGCAACTGCCGGACACGCTCAGTGGGACAGGGCTGAGAATGTAGGGCTCGGACAGCAGTAAGAACTCCCTGGTACAGTGGTACAGGGCTCTGATGGCAGTAACTTGAGTAAGGGTTCTATCCAGTGGAACGGGGCTCAGATAATAGTAACTGCTCCCTCAGTAAAGCAGGGCTCAGACAGCAGTAAGAACTCCCTCAGTGGTACAGGGCTCTGATGGCAGTAACTTGAGTAAGAGTCCTATCCAGTGGAACAGGGCTCAGATAATAGTAACTGCTCCCTCAGTAAAGCAGAACCCTCGTGGTAGTAAGCGCTTCATTCAGTGAAACAGGGCTTTGATGGCAGTAACACCTCGATTCAGTGGAACAGGGCTAAAAAATAGTAACTGCTCCCTCAGTAAAGGGAGTGTACCGCTGGACCAACGGGCGCCGATTTGGCAGTCAGACACTCGCCAATTCTTATCAGATGCCCGAAAGTTTCTTAAGTCTTTGATAATGGATAATTATTAAACTATTATTATCTTGATTAAATACAATTCCTCTTAAAGGCCCAGGAACAATCGATCGGGTGAGAATTCGGCCTGATGGAGCTACCCCTTTAAGCAGAACTCTTGTGGTATTAAGAGCTTCATTCAGTGAAACAGGGCTTTGATGGCAGTAAAACCTCGTTTCAGTGGAACAGGACTTGGCGGAAGTAAGAGCTCCCTCAGTGGAACAGGGCGCTGATGGCAGTAACGCCTCCATTCAGTGGAACAGGGCTCAGAAAGTAGTAACTGCCTCGATTCAGTGGAACAAGACTTGGCAGTAGTAAGTGCTCCATCTAGTGAAACAGAGTTCTGATGGCAGTAATGCCTCCATTCTGTGGAGCAGGGGTCAGAAAGCAATAACTGCTCCCTCAGTAAAGCAGTACTCTCTCAGTAGTAGCGGCTCTGTTCAACAGAACAGGGCTCTGGTGGCAGTAACGGCTCTGCTCGATAGGACAAGGCTCTCATGGTGGCAGCAGCTCTGCTCAGTGGAGCAGGTCTTTGATGGCAGTATTGGTTCCACTCAGCCGAACAGGCCTCTGACAGTAATAACAGCTCAGCTCAGTGGTAAAAGGCTCTGGTGGCAGTAACAGTTGAGTGGAGCAGGGCTTTCACTAAGGAATGGATGAACTCAGTGGAGCAGGGCTCTTATGGCAGTAATGGCTGCTCCATGTGGAACAGGGCTCTGATAGCAGTCACAGCTCTAGTCAGTGGAACAGGAATCTGATGGCTGTCATTGCAACCCTCAGTGGAACATGGCTACGATGGCAGTTATGGCTCCACTCAGTGGAACAGGGCTATGATGGCAATAATATCAAGAGACGTCACAAGCTTGAGTCTGAGTTTATTTATGCCACGCATTTTGTTGGCTACGTAATTTCAGGAGTCGAAGACGAGTGACATTACGGAGCCAACAAAATGAGTGGCATAAATAAGCTCAAACTCAAACGAGTGGCATCTAGATTTTATCCTACCCCGTTTCCATATTTTTCAGTATCAGAAAGTAGTGGCATAAACAACACTTTATGTCACTACCCGTGACATAAACAAATCCCATGTTAAGCCTATGGCGTTTTTTATTAGGGGTAGGATAAAGATCCCGCTCAGCAGAGCAGGTTTTTTAAAACAAGAACTGCCCCAGTCAGTGGAACAGGGCTCTTATAGCAGTAACTGCTCTACTAAGTGGAACATGGCTCTGACAGCAGAATCGTACTTCTTTTCTCGCGCCTGGAGTTGCTCGTCTTAGTGCCGCCGTGCGAGCTGCTCTAAGCTACTCTCTGAACTGAAACTGTGCTTTAGGATTATTTGAGAACCCGACATCTCAACAGATAGCGTTGTATGGAACTAGGGTCGGCTGAACCATGTAGCAACAACGAGGTGATAGGCGAGGTATTTCACGGGTTTCACACAAAGAATAAGGGGCAAGAATATATATTGAATTAAGTGTATTAAATACAACTGCTTCTTTATTCATTATCTTTGTTTATGTGGTATTCTTGAATGTATCAATTCCCTTAATCTGAAGGAGTCCTACCTGAAAGACGTTTTATTTCGAGATTTTCAGGTATACAGTAATACGGAAACATAACTTCTGGGCCCGTAGTGATGGTGGTTCTCAGTCTTTCATCCCGTAACTGTACATGTGACCCTTCGCCTCCAGCGTCGAGCTGTAGTTATGGGACGAAAGACCTTGTATGGCTATCACTACAGGATCAATAACTACGTTTCCTCATATCACCACAAGACAGCTTCATGCATTTTGTATATAACAGAATGACATTCTATTATCACCAAGCCCAAATATGAATTCGGGAATAATATACAACTGCTTCCACAAGAGATCCCTCCTTAATTTCCAGAGAAAAATTCCCCCGGACTAATTTTAGGAAACAGCTCCCTGTATGAGTTGTTCCCCAGGTGCACCCGGTGCTATTATACACGTATAATTCAACCTTATATCCACATATGGCCCTCTTGCCCTTAATCATCCCAGCTAACAGTTTCTGCCCATCGGAGAAGTGGAGTTTTGACGTGGGTGTCCTCTCAGTCTCGAGGAGCTTGTGTGCGCTGTGGGGGATGGGCGAAGGTCTGTTTGAGCAAAGTTTAATATAGACTTCATGCCTTACTTGTCAATTGGCAGTCTGTTGACACGAGCATTGGCAATGAGTGGGATTATGCTGGAAATACTTTGTGGGACCTCCGACCACACACTCGACATTGCGCCAGCCTCACACCTCTAGTGTTGATTCTCAGGTTTCTCAATCTCACCTTTATTCTTGTATTTTTTCTACTTTTATCGTCATTTGGTTTTCGTCATCCCTGGGTTTTTTTTCTCACCCCACAGAAGTCGGTGCTTTTATTCCCCTGTGGGAGGAAACAGGTGGGCTTTTGGATCTCTCTCTAAACTGGATTAATATCACTGGGTCTCGCTAAGCCTGACTCACCTGAGTTTATTTCATGTATTCTACCTACCGGGACTACTTTTTTATAGTCCACCCCAACACGAACAGCGTCGACATTGTCGCCTTTTTACGCAAGGTTGCGGGACCAGTCGAGTCGTTAAAAATCCAGCCAAGACCGGACCCATTGTTAACTGTCCCACCCTGGTACCCTCCCTCCCTCCCCTCACACACCCTCAACCTCCTATACCCCCATCTATTCAGCCCCACTCTCCCAGCAGATCTTTCGCGGCACCAACGCTTGCTAATCTCTGCCTCAACCTAACGCTGGTTCCCTGGGTATCCACAAAGGACAGGGGGAACCAGCTAAGATTTCAGATTCAAAACAGTGTAACTGTCAAAAGTTATGAAACTCAAATAACTCATATATTATGAGTTGTGAAATATGGAAATTGTTAAATGAGCTATACAGACATTAAAGCTGTTTCTTTTTTTTAGCTTTAAACCACTTTATAATGTCTATCCAAGGTTGATTGGGCTGCCCCTTCGAGTGGGCACATGTGTCTTGTTGACAAAACAAAACCCTGCAACACATGAGGTACTTTCCACTGAAGAAAGTAATCTCAGAGACTGTGTCTGGTTTGAAATAACAAATAACAAAAATTAGTTTAAATCATTAACCATATAAATATGTGTACCTCTATGTACAAGTAGAGTACAAATACTGCCCAAACCATGACAAATTTAGGATATTTGAAAAACTGGCGGATGGGACAGATTCTGTCCCAAACAGGCAGGTCGGTGCAGAGATCCAAGCGGCCGCAGGAAGTAGAGCGCAGGATCTCTGCTTGGAGAGTGATTCAGCCCCACAGAATTTAGGCCCCTTTCGTGCAATGTCGAACCTACCACACCGACACCATACGTAGACCTCTAGATATAAACATAGGGTAAGCAGTATCCTCACCTTATAAGATCACATAGATCCACTAATCACTGACACAAAATATATATTCAGTGACAATGCAGAATGAGTTAAGGAGCCTTGGTTTGGTTAAAAAACTGACGCACTCGATGGTCATTAATTCCTCAGAGGAGGAGTACAATATAGTAGTCTTTGTCTGTGATTTTTTTTTCTGTTTGTAAAATAGCAGGGACGGATGCATTGGGAGCACTAGGGAAGAAAACTATTTGCAAGTCACTGACATGCCCAGAGGCTGTGTGGGGGACTCAAGGGTCCCAACATGAGGGCTTCCCCGAACACTTGGTAGGGCCAGAGAGAGGGGGCACTTCAGTAAAAGTGCATTATAAACATCGGTTGTTCCTTTGGAGTCTCAGTGTTAACCCTTTAAGGCCCGGCGTCCAACTACTACGATAGCAATTGTAAAACCTCCAGACGTACTACAGAATGATGTCAGATATCATAGACAATCGGGCACATCTTTATCTTATACGAACGTCTGGACTAGGAACATCGGCGTGCATCGTAATCGAATTATAGCTACATCATAAGACCTATCGAAGACGATTTGGAGCTCAGTTGACGCCAGGGCTAAGGATGCATGATGTCTGGCGGCATCACTGATCTAAGGACGTATAATAAATGATAAAGCAATATCGATTGAATCTCCACAGAATAAAGGTATATCATCATATTTAGTATTTTAAATGAGTTTTGATTTTTTATCGGGAGGTGCATCGTAGACCATATCGGAGCCATATCGTAGTAGGTGGACGCCGGACCTTATGCACCTTACCGATATGGCACCGATTTTGACATTTTGTATCGGTGCCATATCAGGAGGTCTACGATTCTATCATAGTAGGTGGACGCCGGGCCTTACTCAAACAATCTCTGCTGTTTTCGCCGGCTAATGGAAACGGGCCTATATTCGTCTAGTGTAAACGCCGGCTGTGACCTGCCCTGCCAAGCCCTGCGGTCATAAGAGTGACACAAACGCACGTGTACGTGCAACATGCAACTCGTGATGACTATCAAATAACCACTGTGCGATGATTGTCCATGATTGCATCATGATTGCATGCGGCCCCTTGTGGTACGCTTGTTTTGGTGTTCTTTTGCCCAGGTCCCTCCCGCTTTCATCCTTATGTGGCTGTATTTGTTCTCATGGGCAATTATTTTTTTCTTCTAAATTTAATTTAATTCGTTTTTCATATTTTATTACCCACTCCCCGAAAAAGAAAAAAATAATAAGTCCCCCACTTTCAAGAGTCGTGCACTTAGAAGTTTGCGTCAGCAGCGAAGTCCAGGGACCGCAGCTGCTATAGGCCATTTTAATGGCCCTGTCCCCTGGTGGTTTGTACACTCAAAGTCTGATCTAATATAGATGACAATAATAACACTTTGTGGGGTCATCATTCTAACAGGGAAGCCCCACGCATCCTCCTCACAGGCCTAAGCGTGATATGTCACCATAACATGAGGATATTGTACTGAGATCTTAGGCATAACTCAGAGGCATCAACGAGACCATAAAACATGACTCAAGGGTACCGCCTATACTGGTTCCTAAACTGGCTTCAATCCCTGTTTCCTATGCCTGCCCCTTCAGCCACTCCGACCTAGATCAAGTCTTTGATTATGGACCTAGTTAAGAAATAAAACTACTTTGAAATAACTGGTCTTCCCCAAACGCCTGACATGCCCAGAAATTGCTCAAGGCTTTGATTATGGATTTAATTAAGAAATATACTACTTTGAAAAATTTGGACTTTCCCAAACGTCTGACAGGTCTGTATCCCGACGAAGAGGTGTGGGGTAGGTGAAGGGGTAGGCACAAGAGACAGGTACAGAAGCCAGTCCAACTCCTCGCCGGGATACAGGTGTTAGGGGAAGTACAAATGTTGCAAAGTAGTTTTATTTCTCATTTATGTCTATCATCAAAGGCATGGGCAAATCTAACTCTACAAATGAATAAAAGGACAGGTAGCGGGATATTCTGAGCGACCTTAAACTTTGCATCTCAAGGTTCTCTCCCTTACGAGATCTCCCTAATAAGTTATTTACATTGGTTAAAAATAGTTGACAATACAAACTTAACTAATGTCAACATTTCGGAATACAAAAGGAACCTATGAAAATGTTTCAATGACAACCGATGTAGTTGAAATATCTCTCACCTGGAGTCCTCCTAGCAGTCTATATGCCAGGATCAGGTGATAGTACATGTATTATAGCTTGTCATTTATGTCTTTTAGCTACCTCACCTATTTGACATCCTGGACACAAGAAAATATGATATCTGAATCAGAAAAACCTATAGTATTGGTCAGGTATGAATTCAGTGCAGTCCCACAGTGCAACTGAGAAAATGGCAGTACCAACCTGACCTAATATCTGAGTACATAGGCCAGGCTCCCAGGCTATGGTACCACTGTGCCTCAGTCCCAAACATTTCAAGGTCAGCAAGAAGGGCCAAGGTCATCTACAAGGGCGCACTTCGCACAAACTGTTCTTGATGGCAGCAGCTTTCTACCACAGCTAAACGTCACCGACAAAGTGTCCACCATGGGCCACAGCATCAATGGGAACCCAACATCACAAGCTAAAGTCATGGCAATGGTTCACACACTATCACAGTGACTATAGAGGTGTCATCAAAGGCTCAATACATAGCCTAGGGTCATTAAGCACAGTTCATACCTCACGATCTTTTCCTACCATCATTTCCAATAAAGTACCCAGCATATCGTTACTTATGTTGCATCAGGCACATGTATATATCATGCATGTACTTCCATCTAAGCGTACCACCAAACGCATAGAGCTAGGCAGGACCATATCCCTTAATGTACTTAAAAGGGCATACCCCTGATTTATAGGCAAGGTCATATACCATAATGTACAGGGAAAGTTATATCCCATAATATATCCTAAAGAGCATATCCCGCTATATATAGGCAATATCATTTCCCACAATGAACAGGGATGGTCATGCTCCGTTTGTATGGAAGAACGATATGTATCGAATCCAAACGTACAATAAAAAAAAAAATTAAAAAAAAAGAAGAAGATCATATCACCAATGCATCTCACAATGTAATGCATATAGACACTATCCTTAAAGTCCTTCCTGATAATGTAGGCCGGCAGCGATGTTCATACTTCCCCTCATCTAAATCCCCATATACTTAACATGGTGTGACTGTATGCCACTGTTATGCCATAAAATACTTATATGCCACTGGTAACTTGAAGTCAAAAACATGTAGGATAAAATCTAAACATCACATAATTTTATACAATCGTTTACATGGCAGTCATTGTCTTACAGATATCACTCAGCTCCGCTTCATGATATTGTAACCTAGCTATTTGTAATGTTCCCGGTTACAGGAATAACTAGAAGATGAAGCTTTTAGATGTTTAATGTAGAGCATAAGATAAGATCCAATGAACAATATAAACTGGGGAGATATTGATATAATCCACATCAAGGTACAATATCCAGTGATACAGTAACTATCAACATCCAGCACATATACACAGCAGTCCTTTGTTAATCCTATATGGCACAATATATAACACTGACTGTAGTTCACAGTATTGCACATCCAAGTCCCATTGGTTGCAGTAGTTCCAGCATAGAGGATGTCCCGTCACATGGCTGCTTGTAGCGTGGTCCCAATTATTATCCAAGCTCTATGGCAATAATAGCTGACTTCACGGCTGGTCTTACTCTGATGGTCACGGCTGGTTTTCTCCCCTCATGGTCACGTCTGGTCTTCTCCCCTCATCTCAAGACTGTCCTCCTTTATATACTGGGTACATTTAATATTCAGAGAGCACTGTAATGTTTCTAAAAATAGATTACGACATCACCTTCAAGATGGGTTTCCCCAACAAGTGACTCCCGGTAAGGCTGTCTCACCATGACTCACACACTGGCTCACGGATGTTTCCCGCTGCCTTTTCCTGGAACAGTGCTTGTCACTGCAGGATGAGTTTCTGTAGAACAGCTCAGAATCCATCAATTATTTGATTATGGGTTTGCACCAGGATGTTACAGAACACTACATTTAAATATAGGAGTAAAGTCTTATGTATAGAACTATAAGCTAAAACACTATTACAATATCATTCCGTGAAGACAACTCATGTCATATAAACAATCTCGTGACAAAATCTCGTGACGTTTCATGATGATATTCCATTATAGTATCCTCCTAATACCTAGCATCCATAGAAAATACATAGGGCATGTGTAATTCACTGGGCCGAGATTACGAGTGGTCGTAATGTCCGCCGTACACAGGGTGGACATTACGGGTAAAAAGAGTTCTTTGTATGCAAAGTGGTGTAGTCTTCTTGTGTTCTCTATGATATACTAAATTTGCAATGCGGAATAATAAAGACAATATTAACTGGTTTGGGATACTTATAGTCGTTTTATCCTTGGACAATATACTCGCATTCGCTCGGATATAACTACGCGCCGACCTCTCGGAGAACATGGCCACAAATATCCGAAACTAGTTTATATTTTGTATATATATATATATGTATACATATATTTATCCTACCCCTAATATAAAATCCCATAGGCTTAACATTGAGTTTCCGTATGCCACGCTGACTAGCATACATAGTTTTATATGCCACTTGTGGCATGCAGAATTGTTATCACGTAATATTCCAAAATCGAAGAGACGGGGTAAGATAAAATCAAAACCTGATTTGTTTTAATCTTGGGCACCACATTCCACTCCTGGAGTTTTGGCTACAGACTTCACTTGGCTTCGCCTCATGAAGTCACTATGCCAAACTCCAGTCGTGGCATACGGAGGCCAAGATTAAAACTCATCCAGTTTTACGATATTATGTATGTATGTATATATATATGTATATATATATATATATATATATATATATATATATATATTCTAATAATGCATTGATAGATAGGACTGTCCCTCAACTCTTACAGCACACCATATGAGTGTACTACTCAAGGACAAAGTGCATAAAAGGAGTCTTAGTTAAGAGAAAAAAGAGTTGCACCAAGCTGTGAACCTGTGGTCAACAATGAATCCTATCTTACAAAGGGGAGGTATCCGCGGTTGATGTGCTGTAAAAACAAAGGACTGCATTGCCAACAAACATAGAGGAAAGGTCAATGAAATGTCACAAAGTTAAATGTCTGGGGACAAGTGGTTTGTGTTTACATTGCTCCCAGCTGGTACAAGCTATTCACTCTCCCCTGTGTAATTGTTGAAAGTGCGCTCTAAATTGCCAAAGGAGTCTCTTTATATTTTGTAGTCATTACTCTGGCTAACAGAGTTTCTACCATAAGAGCCCGATGAGAGTCATTGCTTAAAAGAAAGGTGGACCACAAATTGAGCCGGTAGCGTCAGAGCACTTTACTACCAGGCACAGGTGGCTTTTAGAGATTGCATTTTTAGTATGGAGGAAGGAGTCTGACTTGTTCTTTAAGAAAGTCATGCCGCACCACAATCTCCTCAGTGGGAAGTTTCACGTGGACGTCGGCATAATGCCAGCATTTTTATTCCCTTCTGCTTTAAGAACTCAGCGGTGGCTGTAGGCTTCTGTTTTTGGCCTTTAGCCTATGATATGAGAACACAGAGGTGGCTTTAGGCTCATTTGACGTAATTCACTCAGCTTCATTTCGTGAATTACTCCGCGGGCAAACTCGTTGGAGTACGGACAAAATTATTGTTATCTCATAAGTTTCCTTCTAATAAACCCTAGATGACAAAACTAAAAATGCAGTTATGAATATAGACCACTACATACTAACCTTTCTCGTATTTAACTACCTATGCATTCATGTCCTATACCTGCCTCTATACCACGTCCATCTAATCTATCTGGAGTTATCTGTTAAGGTCATAACAGTCCCTATCTTCCACAGGCTGCAGCTGAAGCTGTATAGCTGTTTCTCTCTCCTTTTCTCCCTATGTCCTTCTCTCACTCTTCCCTTAAACATCAGAGCTGGTAAATTTGGAATGCAAGCTGTCAAGCGTCTTCGTCTTCGCATACATCTCGGCTTTCAGGCCCGGTGCTTGACTCCCCTTGAGAAAGCGACTGGAGGCAAACAGAAGCGTTTTTACGGTCACGCCGGCCGTTCACGGCACTGTACCAGCCCGTCACCCGGCAGCCTTGGCCGGGGAGGCGGCGTGGGTGACGTTTGTAAACGGGCCGTGTGCGGGGCACGGTTTCCCGCCGACACCTGAGCTGTCATCAACCCGCGGCCACCAGGTCAAGGTCGAGGTCAAGGTCGGGGATTTTTTATTTATGATAAGGTGGGCGTTACAGGGCCTGATACAGGGAGTGTATAGCACGGAGGGGTTGTATGTCAGGTGCGTACCCACGGCTATAGGATCCCTCTAGTATATATACTCAGACTGCAGGGCTATGGTTGGTGTAATCCTTACCATTATTATATTAAGCAAAAACTTTATTCATTCATTTGACGTTAAATTACATGTGACTTTCCCTCATCCAATATCTGTTCTTTATGGGAATCAATGATTCAAATACATATCTTTTTAAAAATATAATATGAGACCCATGGTGAGCGTGCTTTGCTCCCCTTTTTGTATCATGTTGAAAATATAACTAATCTTACCTAATGCCTGACTGATCATTTTCTTAGGAAAGATTGCCACCCTTTTCATTAGTTCAAGTATAAAATAACTTTTCATGCGACAGTCCATAATCTTTTCATGTCAGATACAGTCTTTTCTAGGATCATATGATACTAAATGTATTGAAGTCTAAATCCAGCTTAACTTTACAAGCTTCATTACTGATGTCACTGTAATGAAATTAAAGTGTAATACCATGTGTTATAACTGCCATATAAACTACCAGGATCTACATTCTGTTCTCAATTTCCATCATATAGGTCCAACGGAAAAGCAAGGACCTTGGGGTTAAGGTCAAGTCTGGGTCAAATGGCCGCAATGTCTGGCACCGTGCTTCTTCCTCTTCATGTCCTTACTTGACTTCCCTGGCTGACTTGTCATCAACGTAAAGTCTCTTATTTCACTCCAGTCTCTGTTGGATCTTCGAATTAAAAATACTGCGATGTAGATTCCTCAGGATGTCTACACTTACAACGAAATATATATTACTATGTACCTATAGATGAACGTTCTGTAGATATATACAACTGTATAGTAACTGCAGTTTTCATATCAAAGCTGACGTTTTCATACTGATGGGAGAAAAAATTACGTGGCGGGAATCAAAGATATTCCTTACCTAACGAGTGGCATTATTATCCATCTGTTTATTTTCATTTATTTTCACCAACAAATTAAACCCAGGAATGGCCATATTAAAGGTATATTACTAGGGACTGTTTTAGCTTTATAACACAAAGGGACTATTTTCCCTTATATCATGGCTTTGAGGCCGTATACCATGATTTTCAAACCATATACCATGGTTATAGTACCCGACAGTTTTTAAACAATGGGTAGAGTCCCCATACATTCTCAATGGAGACTTTGTATGTAATGGATACTAAAGCATAGGACCGTGTATGAGTATTGTTTGGGGGTGGGAGCGCGATGGTGCAGATGTGAAGATATGGGAATACGCGGCCCAAAATCTACTTCAATTCCAGCTCAAATCCCATCGCTCTTCTACAAGACTTTCTCCTAATTTCGTACCACAAAGTCTGTATTTTGGTGTGATCTGAATCGCATAGTTGTTATAGGGTAAAATCCCCAAACAAATAAATTTCAGTTCATAAACATATCCCTTTTTCAAATACCACACGAATCCCATAATTAATCTAGTCAGGTTTGCAGTCTGGCCTCTGAATATCAAACACCAGTTTCCATGCATACAAACCCTGTGCATGCTGTGTTTATTTTTCTCATACCTTTACCGCAAGAGGGAGCCCCTTGTAAAGTCCCATATTATATCATAGTTGCGGAGAAATTTCACGACACAAAATTGAGTGAGATTAAGTAACAAACCAAAACGAATGGCATATTTTAATAGCTATGGATCGAGTGCGGTTCAGAATGTATCGCAGCCCCTATCACTGACTAATTGTTGACATCATCCCCCATTGAATATTTACTTACAATAGTCCATGGGCGTTGAGTACTAGTTTCCAATGTTAAGTCTATAAAAAGAAATACCAGGGGTGAGATAGATACGGAACATTAACTGGTTTCTGATACAAGCTGTCGTATGCTCCGAGGGGTTAAAGCATAGTAATACCCGAGCGAATGCGGAGAGTAAACTCTGAGGAGCATACAACTGCTTTTATCTGAAACTAGTTTAGATATTGTATTTATCATCCACCTTTTCCTGACAAGTGGCCTATCGATATTAGTGTATTTTATAGGTACGTCCTATTTTTTCATACGCACTATTTTTCCGTATGCATCGGTTTTCGCAACCCAAAGCATACACCACAACTGTATGCTCCGGTGCTATGGTGATACACACTTCCTATGTATTTTCTGTGGACACTTTGCATTAGGTGGATAATAAAGGGGCGTGTGGGAAGGTTGGATAGTGAGCGGTTCAGGGTAAACCACCCCTGCCCACCAGTCACAAAACCGCACTAAATGTGTCCATAGAAGGAGGAGACTGGAGTCGAATCGGGGATGATTGGCGAACGTTGGCAGAGCGGACGAGTAAACAGAGTGACATGAGAGCTGACACCAGTGGCGCGGACATATTTGTGGATTGACAAGTTCACGACTCTTGGCTGTAACGAGACCCGGACCAGTTTGTCCACGTTCTGTATGTGCGGGACCCGTGCGCGCCTCTGCGCATGCCTGAAGACATCGACTTCCTCTGAAAGGCGCACAAGACCTAGCCTGGAAGCCTGGCCTATGTGTTCACTCGCATGTAAGGCCTGGTAACGCCCGCCATTCTTCTGGCGCATCATGGGTAACAGCCACTATCTTAACGCTGGTTTTTCTGCTAGAGAGTTTGGCGAAGTCAGTTATAATTTGTACAGGAACATTCTAATAAGGTATCATTTATCTTTTGAAAGGTTTATATTACTTTATTTTGTATCATCGTACATTATAAGCAACTATTAGTAAGTTATCTGGGGAACCTCGTGAGGGAGAGAGGTTGTGCTGGTTCTCCTTGCCACTACAAATAAGCGGGGAACCTGCGAAAGTTCAAAGTTGCTCACTTGCTAGGTGTTACCTGTCCCATATTTCATTGGGGCAGGGAACCAGTCTACACAAGACACAGCGTGTGTTTCTCAGTATGGGGTTATCTAAGGGGACTATAGAGAGCCTGTAAAAGCCAAGCTAAAGATACCCAAGGAATGTCCATAATTCTAATGTATTATGTGGAGACATGGTAAGTGTGACTGAATGAAATCTGTTCCGAGATATTTTGGTTGGAAATATTCATATCCGATCAAAATATCGAGGAACAGATGGAATTCAGGTACACTCACTATGCCTCCTTATTATCATATACCTAGAAATCATTATAAATGCCATGTTACAACTCACCTTCTCAAGAATGAAAGAGGTCACGTGGTACGGAGGGACGTATGAATGTTCTTTCGTCACTCAGTGACAAACGGTACTCCTGACCCTAAACTTCCATAGGTTTCCTCTATAATATCCCAACGATATTTGAATTGCGTAATAATTCACAAGGCGAAGACACATGAATTATGTAGCGATTCAAACAGGATAAGATCGAGCTCTGACTCTAAACTCGAATATCTTTCTGAATTCATCTCATCCTTCACGTTAACTAATGGGCTAACATTTGTGACATAATCCCCCATTGGATATTTTTCCAAAATATCTCATGGGCGTTGGATACGAGTTCCCAATGTTAAATCTATGGAGAAAAATATACCAGGGGTGAGATAAATAAGCATATATATGAGGTTTTTATTGGACATCCCGATCCCTGGTATTGAGGTATTCCTTATCCCTCCTGTTGAGCGCCGTGTGTTGCAGTGTTGACGGACGTTGAATGCCCTGGAGGAGGGGTATTTACGGGCGCGGGGCTTAGGGCGCCGGGCGTGGGGGGCAGGGCGCCGGGCATCACCGCCCCCCGCCTGCCCGGCATGGCCCCTTCACATGCGCCCAGCTCATCCCACCACGTCTCTCTCCACCCTTCACGGTATTATATTTCAGGGCATGGATCGATACGGGTTCCGTGTCCACCATCCATACCCCGTCCTGCCCTTACTCCAACGCCCTTACCCTCCTTAACCCATTCGCTACGCCTGAAGGTATTCCCGGGCCCAGTACGCAATGATAAGGCATCATATTTCGAAATTTCAGTAATGGTTATTTTTAATGAAATAAAGCGGATATTTTTATAGTATTTTCCGAACCTAAGTAAATCTATATAATAATCATTACTTTTAAGGAATTATGGTAAGATACCACCATGGTAATGTCAATATAAGACTCTAAAATGACTCCTCTTATGAATCTCAATCTATCCATCTCAACCTAAATAACTCAATGTAATTGAATTTGACGCTATGTATCAGGATATCTTGATGTATTTGATTCTGAAATTCCAGTGGGAGAACTGATAGAAATAAACAAAAAAAAGTATTGAGTTGTTTAATTTCAGATATTGTTCGTCATGGTATTTCATCCATAGTTTCCCTTTCGTTTAAGTCTTGTCTGACATATATATTCCCGTAATAACAGGATAGATGGTTAGAACCTCTTTATCATGTGTTCAATGCCCCTTTATCGATTCTCAGTAACGTGGTTATGTAATCACCGACATTGGATTTTCTCTCCACAACGGACAATTGCCTCTCAGAAAACTATGTAGAACTTTATTGAGCAATTCATGCCCAGGATCTATGTTAGATCTGGGGATTCTTTGGATATTCAATAAGCCCTGTACCCTACCTCTCCCGCCGTTATTTCTACCAGGTATGTGTCACATAAAATCACCATGGGTTCCTGCTTTTTCAGGCATGAGGGATGCTTGGTATGCTAACGAGCAAGTGAAGGAAAATAACGATTTGACCCTCCACTACTCAACCCTGTACCCTAAAGGTGTATCCCTCACCCTTATAGGTTCTAGTTATACACAGCAGCACCGTAGGAGCAGTCAGTGCATGGGGGTAGACGAGCTCCAGACACTGTGTCCTACTCCTCCCTACAAGCCCTCCACCACTTCAACCTACCCCTTGTATTCCTTACTTACCATAGGCTTATAGATTGTGTTCAACGCCTATGGAGTATTGCACAAAAACACTCGATGGGCAATGACACCACAAACATAAGCCAATTAGTCAGTGATACAGATAAAATCTGAACCGCGCTCAATTGGAGATTTGCTATTCGTTTTGGTTTGCTGCGTAATTTCACTCGGCTTTGCCTTTATGATTTTCCGCTTTATACAGGAAATGCACTGGAAAATATATTTTTCTTCAATTCTTTCAAAAACAAGGACAGTGACCTATGCATTTTAAACTTAAATATGTAGCACTATACATCTACTACATGATCTCTGGGAGTTTGAAGATTATAAGATTACCATAACATTGATCTCTAAATCAAACACTAGCACGGTGATCCCCGATTCTTATGTCAGATATGTGCTCTACAACACTCCTGAGCTCATCATATTCAAATATCAGGAGAATGACCTTGGTTTTAATTTTTGATAGAACTTACTTGGAAGCATGATGATCAAAAGATAAACAAGGAAATGGATTTGAATGTGTTTTGGCGTCTGACTGTAATATGTCCTTGCAGAAGGTTACTTGTTCTATGTGACTACATCATGGAATATAGCTATTAATGTGCGAATAATGTCTGTCGCAAAACTTTGTTTCTTGAATAAATGAATTCAGGCCATACTGTCCGATATGCCTTTAATCAGAGTTTTGTTTGTTTGTTTGTGGTTTAATTTTCCAGGGGATCCTGAGGATATTCAGGGTCAATGATTTAAGCTCTTCACTTTGGTAGACTCCTGTCAATCAATTCTTTTCAATGTTTTCAAATATCTCATAAACAATCAAAGAGGTTGTTTCTTTCAAAAACCTTATGATATCTTTCTTTGGGATAGTTTCAAACAACATATTCATGTTGCTACTGTTTTTCAAGTACTTTCTTCTATTTTGTGGTACCCTTCGAAAATTCAGCAGGATCTGATTTTTCAACCTTCACTCAGAGACTTGACCACGTCTACCCTTGGCCTGGCTTGTGTCCCCTGCTGCTGTCGTTCACCCGGACTCGTCCCCTACAGCACGTGGAGGGGGTGACATGCTCGGCATTGAGGGCCGGACGGCGGGTGACAGCCATACAAAATGATCAACCCGCTCAGCAGGCCGCCGACAGCCGCACAATCCCGCCTACAACGGCCACACAAACGCCTTTGTAGGCCATTCAAGTCGGCGACGTTACTCGATACAGCGCCCTCAAACACACCAGCCTGAGCGACAGCCACGTTATGGGATGACGAGGAGGAGGGGTGCTCATAAAAAATAGCCTGTGTTAAAAAAAGGTTGGGGGAGAATAATAACAAGATAAGAAGCACCAAAAAACGCGCCACGCGATATGCCGGCCCATACCGCTCGCCACTGCTGGGCAGGCAGAGGGAGGCGAGAAAGTGATGACTCTCCTAGCAGAGATCCTGCAGTCTACTTCCTGCGGCCGCTTGTATCTCTGAACTGACCTGCCTGTTTGGGACAGAATCTGTTCCATCCACCAGTTTTTCAAATATCCTAGATTCTGAGTGCTTTGGGAAGTATTTTGTCTTCTACTTGTATATAGAGATGCACATATTTATATGGTAGATAATAGACACTCATTTCTGTTATTTGTTATGTCAATCCAGGGAGGGAAGCACCTCACGTGTTGCGGGGCTTTGTTATAAAGTGATTTAAAGCTAAAAAAAAAAAAAGGAAACAGCTGCCTTGCCTATGAAGCTCATTTACCAATTCCCATATTTTAGAACACACAATATATAAGTTGTTTGAGTTTCATAACTTTTGACTTTAGCCTTGTTTTGAATCTGAAATGTTAACTGCCCCCCCCCCCCCCCTGTCTTTAATGGATACCTGAGGAACCAGCGTCGGGTTGAGGCAGAGAATAGTAAGCGTTAGCACCACAGAAGATCTGCTGGGAGAGTGGGAGAGAATGGGGCAGAATGGAGGAAAATGTGACCCTAGATCGCCCAGCGCCCAGTAGCGCACAAATAAACATAATCTTGGGTTTTGCCTGAGGGGGATGTTGTAGATTATACAAGGGTGCTCACTTCCACCAGCAAAGAACCAGACTTCAGGAGTGCAATAGCTCCACTTACAAGCACAAAGTTCTGAGGTCTGTACATCTAGTGGATCAGTATGTTGTGTTCTGATGGTGCTAGTGCATATATAAACAACGTTATTACGATGTGTTAGTATATTTATCTATCATTCCCATATTAGTCACTACAGTTACTATAGATGTTGGAAGTAAATGAATCATATTCCGTAAGAATATGCACAATTTTAAGACTTAATATGCAAATAGCATAGGAAGAAAGAAGTTAACCTTGTCTGGGGCCATCTAAAAGCCGGAAAGTCTTTCATAGTGGGTCGGCGGGCATCGAAGTAGGCAAGTGTCATGTGTTAATTATCAAGCAAACTTTTCGAACCTCTACAAATCACTTTTGAAACCCAAAGAGAAGATCACCGCCGCAATCTTTCTGTTGTTTATCTGACTCATAAAGATTCATAAATATGCAAATTAATGAAATCATTTTCGTAATGAAACGTTGCTATGGAGCGAAAGAGTAGAATGCCAAATAGACCAAGCTTGGCTTCTACACAAACCTAAATGCATCGTCCATTTTTCCACCAGCCTTTCTCATGCACTCGTCTAGTCAAGAACGCCCATTAGAAATAAGCACGAAAAAGTGTAATTCGTCGGTGACTTTGAAGTGCTCATTTTTTAGCATATACAGATTTTAGCTTTGCCTCTGGAAGTCTAACGAGCTGTGGCAAATTGGTCACCATTAAGGTTCCCACCAAGGCTCCTGACCTCAGCCATACTTCAAGTCATCTGACTCAATGAAGGACTACAGTCAAAGTAATATCAACTTTTCCAGCAATAAATTGAGTTTGGATCTTTGTTTGCGGGTGTATATATAGTTTTTACAAATATGATTTCCAAATTGTCCTGGAGTCACCAGTTATCAGCGTTATGATCTGATTTACCTTCAATTTCAATTTCTTTTACAGATATATTTTAGTATTCGGCCAGAAATAGGAAAAGAAGACATTAATATGATTGCCTATGAAAACTCTTATGTCCTTCGATCAAGGATCACTCAATTTCTATGCACGAACATCTAAAAATATCATTTTGATTACTTGCATGCTGGCGGTCATTCACTACTGCCCTACGGACTCAGTAACTATGTCTTCTCTTACTATTCTATTGATACAATTAATCTAAGCGCAGTGACCGCGCTCAATTTCTCACTCCCCTTGCTGTCAAATTGCCCAATTACAAGTGAAGTTAAAATCTTGATAAACAACTGCATTTCAGAAACAGGCAGAGCCTCTCAGTTCTGTCACACAATTATGAAAGGTTATCAAACAAAGCGTGGCTCATTTAGCTGTGTGTGTTTTATGCTCAGTGTCTGGAGTGAACCGTTCGCCGTGCGGGCCGTGTGCAAAGGTCGCCCACCTGGGCCCCGTTTCATAAAATCAGTCTGCAGTGAATTGTACCAAGATTGATTACTAACTACTTGTTCTAAGCACTCATCTCCCACAGATATTGTATTGTTTTTATGTTCATTATTTTACTTCCTTTTATTAGAAGTAGTATTAGTAGTATTTCCTGGTATATCGATGGTGATGAGGTCCACTAAGAAAGCGTATCTAAGAATACTAGATGATTTCTAAATTTTTCGTAGAGTCGCTGGTTGTCAGCAATGTGTTTGACTTCCTTGGATTAAAAGAAAATTTCTTGAATTATTACATAAGAATAATGATGCTTCAAGGATCACCCAGAACCACAGAGTGATGCCTTGAGGCATTAACCTGACCATGCTAGGTGATGGTTCCAGGCATGAATGAGCTAAATTTCATTTGCTCCGGCCAGGTTGGCTAATCTCGTCTGCTCCGGTCAGGTTTGTCATTGTTATCTATTCTTGTCAAGTTTCTAATTGTCGTCTGTTGTTAGAGTTCTCAATTGTCGTCTGCTATGGTCAGCTTTGTTAAATGTCGTCTGCCCTGCCCAGACTGTGATATCAGAACATACAAGGCGTGAGGAAATACGCAGGCGGTTAACCACCATGCGTCAAGGCCACAATGCGTAACTACAGCATCAAGGTCACCAGCCCACAACATCCCTATCTGCATATGTCTGGAGTTATACGTCCCGAAACAGGGCACAGGGATATCATGAAATCAGCTGACTAGTATGGAGGAAACCTATGAGGGTCAGAGCTCGTATCCCATCGAGTTTGAATCGCGTTCTAATTCACAAGGCAAAGCCGCGTGAAGTATGTAGCGAGTAACTTAAATGGGGTTCTGGAATTTATCTCATCCCTCACATTGACTTATTGTCTAACATTCGTGACATAATCCCCCATTGGATATTTTTCTTAGATATCTAATGGGCGTTGGATACGGGTTCCCAATGTTAAGTCCATGGAGAAAAAATACCAGGGGTGAGATAAAGTATTAGAACACCAACTGATCATGTCACAAATTTGGTGCGATGATCGCCAGGTGGAAACAAAAGGGTCAGTGATTCTTTTCTCCAACATTACATAATCTAGCGCCACCGACTAATGTTTTTGTACTACCAACAAAATGTCTCTCCATTAAATTCATCGGCGGTGGAATGAACTTAAGTGTCAAAAATCGGTCAGCGACTACCTCAGTTTCCATAGGAACATTTTTGCTGATCATCACCGACTATGCGCAACAATGATTTCCCAAATAGAACCACCAATCGGCTTTTGTACGAGCCGCAAATATAGACAGTAAAATCAGCAATAATCAATGGTTCTGTGGACAGGAGGCCATAAACCACGAGTGGTTAACGCGTAGAAATACACAAGTGTCAGCGAGTGTATTACAGAGCCGGTTAACAGAGCCGCCTGTCCACAAAACCATTGCATTTATTATCCGTCTTTTCGGAGATATCAAACCCAGCAGTTGCCATATCAAAGAGTATAACAGTAGGGACTATTTTCCCGTATACCCTGTCTTTGAGGCTGTATACCATAGTTATGGTATCTGACAGGTTTTATATAATGGGTCGTGGTTTACTGAGTCTTTATACATTTTCAATGGGGTCTGTAATTTGTATACGATGAATAATAAAAATCGGTGGTGTTTTCTTCGGCAGATGGAAACGCGACATAAGCCAACAGGCAGCTCATCCATCTTGGAAAGTTTACTCTGAGCAGCTCACAGTGTTCCTGCAGGGAGCGGATCATCGTAGGGGTGGAGCAGCTTGCCCGATGTGACCCGCTCACTGAGCAACTCCGAGGGGAGTGACCCTCACAGCCTCCCGCTGCTCAGTGGAGCTAGGGCTGGCCAGTTAGAGTCTCAGGGTAAGGGGTGGGGTACCTAAATGGTATATTTAGTGGGGTTTGGTGGCTCCAGGTGTTGATTTAGGACCTGGATCTGGTCACCTGGTGGCTGGTGTCCCTGCAGGGGGTCCCACACCTGATCTGACCTACATATTTACACCCTGCTGTCCTGTGGTATTTTCCCTGCAGGGTTCCTGCTTCCTTACAGCCTGCACCACAGTGGTCCTCCACATTCAGTTAGTCGGCTTGTACACAGCTCTGCCTGTCACATATATAACGGGGAGAACCTAACAGGTCCAAGTCTCCTGCTGCTTACTAATACATCCACTATCTTAGACTGGTATTTATCTCACCCCTGGAATAAATGTCCATAGGCTTAACATTGGGATCTCGTTTTCCATGCCCCTACAAGTATTGCAGTCCGTTCTCCATGGTTTATACCCTGTGTGTCGTCCATTCTTCCAGTGTGTACAGGGGTGAGATAGATACAGAAGGCAACTCGTTTTGGTCAAAGAAGTCATTCTCCTACTCGTTTGATGCGGAGTGATATTCACTTGGCTGTTGCCTCGTTCAAATCACACCGCATCAAACTCATGGAGAACGACGACCTTGACCCAAACTTGTTGGTTTCTTCTTTAAAATGCTCAACATTAGGAACTAATACTAAACAGGCTTGCATGTAAGGTACCTCATACTCAAGGGGCAATAAGCAGATAAATATATCCAGGCTAAGATAAAATCAGAAACATATTCGTGTTTGGTGTGGATCCATGTTCGCCATCCCGTTTGGAGCGATTCGGAATAATTAATCGGCTATCGCCTCGTTCATATTACTTCACCCGCCAAACTCGATGGCGAATGGGGACACAGACCAAGATTGTAAATTTATTTCTTATTATCTTCTCTGAGAGCATTTTCTGATTGCACCCTCTGGCTTTTTCCTTTTATAAACATATATAACTTTCTTTAAAAAAACAACAGTGAATCATGATGGATAAGTCTTAATCTACTCTTGATATGTTAACAATTAACAAAACATTAAGCTGTCCCTTCCTTTTAACAAGTGACGATATCCTAATTCCACTTTTTAGCAGTGTGTATGTCCTTAATACCTATTACCCATGTCTCAACAATTACTATGTATGTGTAAGCTATGCATTTTACCTTCTAGTAATTTGATCAAACTAGGACTATCAGTAGATAGCTTGGATGTACATACTTTCTAATAAAACGTCTAATAAAAAGAGTGATGCTCACGGAATGTAGAAAATATACTGCGTTTTATATCACTTATGTTGTGTTGCTGGTTTATAAACAATTGCACCAATATCTACCGATTGTAAATTAATATATATATATATAGATATAGATATATATATACAGGCACATCTGGTACAGAAAAACGTGTTTATGATGGTTGTTATACAGTAAGCCTTCTTCTGCTGGCGGGGGATTATACTGATGAATTTATTAGTCTATCAAACATTTAATGAGTCATAATGAGTTGAACCATCCCTGCGTCGTTATCATGGGAATCTTTAATATTGATTCAATGTTTTATAACCAGCCTGAGTTCCTGGTTTTGGCTTTAACTTTTTAAAAATTTAATTTTAGTTATATTTTGTTTCTAATTTCTTTTCGGTGGCGGTTATAATGATGGATTCCATACCGTTCATCCATCATTTGATTTGGTCTAGCAGGAAGACCCAGGTGGCTAATTTAGTTATGTCCGTAATATTGGCCACACCTGTACCTCATCTCCGGCCCTCCATCCTTGTTCCCGGGCTCCCAACCCACGTCGCTCTCCGCCCGAGCGGCGCTCTCCCAGCAGATCTTTTGTGCTGCTAGGGGTTCACACTTGTCTCTGCAGTAATCCAGTGATTTATCTTATCCCTGGTATTTTTGTCCCATAGGCTTAACATTGGGAAGTCTTTCTCCATACCCCTACGAGTATTGCAGTCCGTTCTCCATGGTCTATATATATCCTGTTTGTCATTCATTCCTTTAGTGTGTACAGGGGTGAGATAAATACAGAACGTAACTCGTTTGAATGCTACATGGTATTCACTCGGCTGTCGCCTCGTTCATATCACTCTGCACAAAACTCGTGGAGAACAACGTCTTTGACCAAAACTTGTTGGTTTCTTCTTTGGAACCCTCTGGGAGACCCATCTCTACACGGGCGACAGACGATAACTGTCACATCGATTTCATTACCAAACACTAAGGTTATATGAGTGAGGAAAAGGTGTTATTACTAAATGAACAGCACTTACATTCGAGCGGTTTGCCCTTCGGCTCTATTGACTACATTGTGCACCAAAGATGCATGGCATTCTTCCAAGCTTTCCCCTGGTCAGTCCTGAAGATACCTTCATGCCTCCTGCTAGGTGAGGATACAGGACTGATTGAGTGAAATGCTTTCCAAGTGGTCCAAAACACCATCCCAGATTTGAACAACGAAAAATAGGAAGAATTGTAAAATGTCTCTATTTCTTTCTTTTTTTAAATAGAACACAAATTAGTCCTCAAAGTGCTCAGAAATCAAGAAGTATGGGGCAGGATTTTTCAGAAAAAGGTAGGTTGGAGAAGAGATACGATCAGCGGCTCAGGACATCTGCTTGGAGAGTGCACGAGCAGCTCATCTATATATTTTTCTTGCTGACCACAGATGTTGGCCATGTTTTATCACAATGTATGGGTTTATAGTGTCCTCACACTGAACCTCCTCATTCATCTCAGTTTCTCGAGAGGTGTGCATCCTGAATCTGCATAATGTGTCCAAGCCGCAGTGTTTACCTCCAGCATGCAGATAAAAGATGACGTTACCCAATCACAGCACGATTTCTATTCACCTCCTTTGTGTTTTACTGTGGCTGCATTCGTTTTCCTTTATAGACTTTGTGATAAAAAAGTAAAGAGGGTTCAAACTCCGAGCGACTGACGCGGCGAGCGGCTAGCATATAATTGACCCACATTTTGTGGTTGCTGGCGGCAGTTTCGGCAAATATTTGAGCTTTATCAAAGTTCACTTCTGGCATGGATAACGAGAAACGTTCGTGGGGGAGGGGCACTGGACGAGCCCAGGGCTTTGCCCGAGGCCGACCGGGGTAATATTACTGTCCAACACAGAATGAATAAATCGCAGTCTTGTAATTTCACCTATTTTGAAAATACAGTAATATTCAAGTGAGAACCGCCCAATATATCATTACTTTCTGATGACTATATCGCCAATTATATTGCCTGATCAAGAGGGAACGAATATCCTATACATTGGTTTATAGTTCTCAAAGTGTGGACATATTTTATGTTGGGTTATTTAGACCAGCATCATTTTAGAAAATTTGAAGTTCTATCACCATAGGTTTGTATCATAAATAGGACTTTTTATTCCAGCTATATCTGTAGCCTTTTCTAATTGATAACGGATATAATCGAGAAAAAAACCCAGGTTATCTATATCAACCAAAACATCATGTCAGCAGTACCCTATAAACTCTGCCACCATATTCGTACTTTCTTATTCATTCTTTATAGTCATCAAATTAATACATTTTAACCTATTCTTTATAATCACCATATTAATAGATTATTATATAATCTTTATACTCGCCATATTAATGCATAATCTAGTCTTTATCTAGTCTTTATTCTTCTTATTTATTCTTACCATTATTCGTCGACTTATTATTCTAATTCTTCCTACTGTTTTTCTTCTTCTTCGGTCCTTCAAATTGGTACCAATTGGTACCTATTCTTCTTCTATTTAGTACAATTTATCCTTTTAAAGAGGTACATATAACAAATTCCGCGGATCAGTTTTCATTTCTGTGTCGTACAGTAGATCGGGCGGGGTGCGGGGGTTGGGGTGGGTGTTGGGGGTGGGGCATCGGGCGGGGATCTAACCACGCTGGGGGTAGGAGGCCTCCGATCCACCGAGAATACTCAGGAAACTAACTGCAGCCTGCAAGGGCCGAGATGGCCTGATGCCCCACATCATGTCGGAGTGAAGAAGGACCTCCTCTGACTCTGCCCTCAGCGTGGGGAGAGTGTGCACGGGGAAACACATCCCGTGCTTAATGCAGTCATGCATTCTCCTACCTTCACATTGTGACCACTTTATCCCAACACACGCATCCCATGCATGGCAGGAGGTGGGGAATATATTACCAAAACAGAAAGTGTCTAGTTTTGATGCACAATCTTACTCGGCAAGCAGCGGTTGACATGATCAATTCGATTTGAGTTTTGATGTGAAAGCATAGTGAATGAACAAAAATGAACGCAAACTTTACCTTTGACCCCAGGATGCATTCCCTCCCTACCTCAGTGTTCTGTATAACAGTTTATTATATACCCATGCCGTATATACTGTAAATATGACGTAAAAATACTGTACGGACCATTGGTCCGTACACTAAAATACGGACCACCTTGCCATACACGTTTATTAAGAAATTGGTTGTTAAGAAAAATGAAATTGATTTTTTTTTAAATTTCGGGTATATAGTAAGTATATAACGTCCAACCATGCTTGTACAAGTCACAGAACTCGATGATAATTTACCATTTGTACGGAACTCGGCATAAATGCCTCGGTCCGTACAAACCGTAAATTACCATCTCGTTCAGTGATTTGCACAGCATGGTCAGGACGTTCTATATAAGTACAACACAGAGTGCCATGCCCCATATTATCGTAAAACTGGAAGAGTTTCAATCTTGGCCACCGTATGCCACGACTGGAGTTTGGCAAAGTGACTTCATGAGGCGAAGCCGAGTGAAGTCCAGAGCCAAAACTCCTGGAGTGGCATGCGGTGGCCAAGATTAAAACGAATCAGGTTTTGATTTTATCCTACCCCGTCTCCTGGATTTTGGAATATTATGTGATAACAATTCTGTATGCCACTAGTGACATATAAAACTCTGTATGCCAGTCAGCGTGGCATACGGAAACTCAATGTTAAGCCTATGGGATTTTATATTAGGGGTAGGATAAACATGTATACGGTATGAAGAGTAGCAGTAGGTAACTATTAATAGTACATGCAGGTGAATATAATAAACGTGGGAAACAAACATTTTGCTGGAGGTAAAGTTCACTGAGTTACGGACAAATTCAGGTCCAACTCATATCGTCCAGATGGACAGTTCAAGAGCGGGTCTTCTCAGGAAACAGATTAAATTTCTAACCACATTTTTCACCACCGTTCCATTATCAATATCGATCAGAGCCTTTTGTGACAAAAAAAAAGACCTCCCAAACCTCCCTTTAGCATCTCCTTCCGTCCACGCATGCGCGTCGACATGCGCACTTCAGCAAACAGCGGCACGCTGCGACGTCCAACTGGCGACCAGCTGCCTAGATTCTGCGGGCCTGCTCTTATAAAAAAGAGAGTAGAGGAGACACGAAGCTAATTTGCATACCAGACAAAACAGTTGACCCGGAAGCTCATAGTTGACCCGGAAGTATTTGTGCTAGACAGAGACTGCGTTTCAGTGACCGAGTAATCAGGTGACGACCCGAGGGAGACTGGAACTTAGATGACGCAGGTCTCTATTCATAGGCCATTTCCCATCGGCCGACGTAAACGGCACCGATTAATTGAATTTTTCTAAAGGTCTGTCGGTGGTGCCACCGACTGTTCGGTCGATTGTTGGTTCCCGAGTACAGATCGGTGTTGAATAATCGGTCAATGGAAAATTGCCTGATTGCCATTCACCAACAAAGACCACAATGATTTCAGTTACCTTGTGAGATTACTCCGCAGGCAAAACTCATGGCATATTTTCAGCGGTTATGGATATGGATGCAGTTACTTCTTAGTAGTATGTGCTCATATATCCTATACCCAATGGGAACAAACACCAGGGTCCAACACACAAATGTGGAGTATCTATAACCCATCAAACATAAATCCACATTCAGGAACCCCTCCTTCTGGGGTTCTTTGAGGACTGCAGTGATCACGCCATCTTGTTTTTTTACTGGATGCTACTGAGGTGTCGAGCTAGAAAAAGGCTTAACGATGGAATGGTCTGGGTGAGATTTTTCTCAAAGATCTTTTTTTGTTAAATTGCCAGCTAATGATACCTTCTGACGTACTCCAGCTTGGTCCTATCGGCTTCAGGGTGAATTTAGTGCTGAGTTTTTACACCAGCACGAAGCGAACACTTCAGATTCGGATCTATAGCGTATGATATACACGTAAAAATCACAGCGTAGGTGATAAACATTGATTTGTATCGTAAATATATCAGACTGGTGTTACCCTTATCTGATGGAGAAGAGGACAGCAGTGAGGAGAGCCTTCATCCAACTTTAGACATTTTTATTAAGATTATCTGAGTAGATTGTGGCAGGCCGATCTGTCACCCACTACAGTTTAAGTCCCCTGGTAATATTTCCCTTAAACAAGCTCGCACACTCAAGATGGAGATAATCTCCAAGAAATCCAATATTTTGGCATTCATTAAACACCACATCTCCATTTAGTGCTATAGCTATACTGTAGAGGCATATGGTGTCGTGTAGTATCGTTATTTTCACTTTGTATCGCCTTTTTTTTACAACACCACATTTTCAGTGACATCGCTGAAAGGTTCATTAGATTTTGAATTGAATATAGATGGCGACATTGTTATGATGCAGAGAATCTGGAGCAACGGTTTCGACCTCAGGTCGCTATTCTGCGATCCGCGAAACGTGGAGCAACGCCCACAAGAGATGTAGCGTAGCATCCAGATACCTTCTCCATTTTCCCTGGCACATAATGCACGTATGCAACCAATGCCTTATGGAAACAGCATTGATTCTCTGAGTCCTATAATATACGGCTTGGGGTTAAATTCGGATTCGGGTGAGTAAGCTCGAGGAGCGAATCTCAGTGTTACTAATAGTTGCGGGCGCGGCGTCAGTGACGCATTAAAAGCAGGTACCATTTATCATTGCAGAAGACATAAATATTGTGCCATATGGCGGGCTCATTCCTGAGGTTCTTATCGGAGGCGGTGCGTTGCCCAGCTGTGTCCACGGCCCAGCCCCACAGCTGGCGGGTCTGGCTCGGTCTGTGAACGGTCTGCCACACCGACACATGCCTAAGCAGACCTACTCTCTCTTTCCCAACCTTTCTCTCTCTCTCTCTTTCTCTCTCTCGCTGTACCCTCTATATTTCTCATTCTCTTTCGCTCGCTTTCTCTTTCCTTCTCTTGCTCGTTCTCTCTCTCTCTCTCTCTCTCTCTCTCTTCTGTTCTTTGTCTCTCCTCTTCTTCCCTTTCCTCTCGCTCCCTTTCTTTGCTTTCCTTTTCCTTCTCTCTTTCTCTGCCTCTGTTTCTGTCTTTTCTCTGCCTTTCTCTCCCGCTTTCTCTTTCCCTCTCCGCTCTTTTTCTCTCCTCTTCTCCGCTTCCATCTTTTACCCCCATTTCTCTTTCGCTCTCTTTCCCTCTCTCTTTCTCTGCTCCTGTTTCTCTGCCTTTCTGCCCCGCTTTCTTTCTCTTTGTCTCTTTTTTCATCTCTCTGCATCTCTTCCTCATTTTCTCTGTTTCTCTCTCTCTTGCTTTCTCTCTCGTTTTCTCTCTCTTTCCTTTTTATTACACTCTCTTTCTCTAGCTCTGTTTCTCTATCTTTCTCCCTCCCTTTCTTTCTTTTTCTCTCTTTTCCCTCTCTCTCTCTGCATCTCTTACTCGTTTTCTCTCTCGTTTTCTCCCTTTCTCTGCCTCTGTTTATCTCTCTTTCTTTCTCTCCCCTACTCCCTCGCTTTCTCTCTCCCTGTGCTGAATGTCTGTGCTCGCTGTAGTGGCAGTCGTGGGGTGTGTGAGTCTATTTCGGTGTATACATGCTGGATGTCATTAATTTTGTCGAACACAGTGACTGGTGCGTAGTCTACATCGTAAGCCACAAGTGTACTATTTCCAGCATATAAAATATTACCATGCTTTTTCATCTGCATGGTCGTAGTCTCCGCGTAGTTAACGCGTAGTAATACTCCGAGTGATAGCGAGGAGTATTGCGTAGTGTCAACTACAAGGAGAAAACAGCCGCACAGATCAAATTCATGGTAATGGGGTATTTATTGCCCAACTTTCGACTGAATATTAGAAAGCAAATGACTAGAATCTTAACGTAAGCCCCGTCTATTGTTTATATGAAATCGTTCCCATAGTGCACGTCAGGTGGTGGGGGAAAAAACGTGTTCTACTGAGTAGAATACGACTTTTCGTAGGCTCCATATGTTTAGTATAGAAATTCTGTTTTAGTAGATAATAAAACATGTTGTACGCTCCAAGACTGCATTTAATCATAATGTTGATGTTTGGATTTTCTATGTGAGATAAGGGCATCATATGACGTACCAGTTAGAGGAACAGAATGGCTTTATGTTCTGTCATAAAATCTCTCAAAAAGATACATGGTGTAGTAATGCAGTTGCCTGAACTGAAACCTCGGGTGTCTCACTCTCTATGACATACGTGAAAGCTATCGACAACTATATACCCTGATCATGAATGATAAAGACAAGTTCGGTCCCTACCATTCTAGGGATGCAGTTCTATCAAATACCCATCAGGAAATTCACCTTGAAATTGAATTTGAATATGATGATCTTAGAGTATGGGAGTGGGTATCCGAGACTGTACGTTGGTTGTTTGTCTCCATTCACCGAAGGAAAGAATTTTTTCTAGTTCAATCATCTTAGAGTATTGTAGAATCTTAAATACTGTGGTTACCGTGCTAGCTTTTCTTCTTAAGATGTATAATGTGATTTTATTACGATTATATGAAATTGCATAATAATAATTATAATGATAATAATATAATGATGATGATGGTGATAATAATAATAATAATAATAATAATAATAATAATAATAATAATAATAATAATAATAATAAAAAGAAAAAAAGTTGGATTTCGTATGATAAAACGCCGTCTTTTTCATCAAACTTGTAGGACTTATGCATGTCATTTTCCCTTACCATGAGACGATTATGAAATATATCCGAGGATGAAGTCTTATGTTTGTGATCGAGGGGAATTTGTGGCAGGGCTGCAGCTACACATCTGGGGTTCACAGATGTAGACAGGAGCCATCATCATAAAACCCTAGCGGAACTGGAGCATAGAGAACGCAGGGGGGCATTCCACTTCCGCCTCTCAGATGCTTCACCACAGAGAAAGGAAATGCTTTCCACTCCCGTGCTTATGCAGACTGGCATGGTCGCTCGCTCTATGGTCGCTCTATGGTCGTTCGCTGTATCCATCCATAAAGGAAACGCAATGAAAATATAATAAACATGCCATTTGTGTTTTAGATTTACTTTATGAGGCATTCATACCCTGTATATTCGCCGAACCAGGAAGAGAAACTAATGGGTGAATGGAGCTGTGAGCTGTGGTGGATGTGAAATGACACTATTGTTCAGTCGTAGACTTGCTGATATCCTTCTGACATAAAGATTAATCATTGTGCACATTGCATGGATGGCTTCGGGGAGAAAATAGCGATGGCCATTATATGTTGATATGTATTGTGATGAATGATGTAGCTGCCATCATTAGTAAAATGGATAAAATAACATCTCATTTAATCTAGACCTTTTAATCACGTAGACTATGCAACTGGTAGGCAATATCTGCTGAATACAATGTGTATGTTTTGAAAATTTCATAATACACGTAATGCCAAGTAAAATACATGTATTTTATGTTATACATTGCTTTATGGTGTCCACGCGTTCAATCCATGGTCTAAATTATCTATACTGTGAGAGCATGTTGAATGATACTGTAGGGTATACGGTATATCCTTCTATTATTCACCTAATACGAACCTGTCATTATGTATATACGTGAAATATGGAGACATTGTTAGTGTGCCTGAATGGAATCTGTTCCGAGACATTTTTGTCGGAAATATTCACCGAGTTCGGAGATAATTATAAAACACTCACCAATGTCGTGCACAGAATATTAACACTGGATATGTGAAAATTGGTACAAATAATGATAAAACACTCTGTACACTTTACATCTTATCTCCAAGTGACTGTGGCACAAAATGAACATCACTTGCTGGAAACAGTTAAAATAGCATTATTCTGTAGAGTGGAAACTGAACCATTGGCTGACACATGGTCACTTAACTGTTGCCTAAAATAAATGCTCGTCAATTACAAAAGAATTACTTTATTCAAAAAGACCACATCAATATAGAAATTAACAAAAAAAGATGTATCAATGTGCCGCCTGCTTGTCTAGTGGGTAGCCCAGTCCATATATTGTTTCATTGTCTGGTGTTGTACAGTGTAGAACGAGGCCATTAGGACGTCACTGGACATTGCCCAGCGGCGGTCCAGCGCCCGAAGTGACGGGCGAGCACACCTGCCCGGACGCTAACATCACAGTGAACACAGGTGTACATCACTTTGGTCCACCAGAGGTCCTGTGGCCTCTGGTGGGTGACCAAGCGCCGCAGTTCAGACACACAGGTACACACACTGCACCTCATACAGGCACCAGCATCCCGTCACCAGCATCACACTCACTTCATCTCTGCACGTCGCTCGCACAACATCTCCTGACCATTTACATTTTCCCACCCACCCACACCAATATTTCATTACATTTTGTCTAATTCACTCATTCATAGGGTATGAACTTATCAATATATTCTATTATAAATCAATTCATATTTTTCACATATATGATATATTTTAATGATATAATTCATGAACTATTATCAAAATATCATATGAAATACTATATGTTTTTACTTATTAATCAATTTTCTTTTCGCTTAATTCGCCACTCTACTTTTTACTTCACGTTGAGTGTAGCTTAAGCCATGCAACCACTGCTTGCGACAAGTGTGCGCTATCCCTTATCCTTATCCTAAACAGATCAAGCTTGCTCTGCACTAATACTCAAGAGGGTATGGACCGTAGCTTCCAACAGCAACTGCCCTCCCTAAATAGCAGAAGTAAATATATATCTCTATTCTTTTGTGTGTCTCTCTTTGTCTCTGTCTATCTTTCTGTTCCTGTGTGTGTGTCTCTCTCTCTGTCCCTGTGTGTCTGTCTCTCTGTTCCTGTGTGTGTATCTCTCTGCCTCTGTCTGTCTGTCTACCTCTCTCTCTGTTCCTGTATGTATCTCTTCCTGTCTGTCTGTCTGTCTGTCTGTCTCTCTCTCTGTTCTCGAATGTGTGTGTCTCTCTTTCTTCCCTGTCTGTATGTCTCTTTGTCTTTCTGTGTTCTTATGTGTGTGTGTCTCTCCCTCTGTCTCTGTTTGTCTATCTGTCTGTCTGTCTGTCTGTCTGTCTGTCTGTCTGTCTGTCTGTCTGTCTGTCTGTCTGTCTGTCTGTCTGTCTGTCTCTCTCTTTCTCTCTCTCTCTCTCTTCCTCTCTCTCTGTCTCCTCCACATTCTCTCCTCCTCTATTTATCGATGTGTCCTATGCTCCAATGTTACTATATCCCCATGATACCCTCTCGAGGAGGCGATTAACTCTACTTAACAAGAGTCCTGCGGATAAAAGGTCATGCGATCACAAATGGATAAATATACACTCTCACAGCAGACACTGGGTTTAATGCGTGTTGAACTTTGTTTGCATTATTCATGCCCAGAAGGCTTAGAACGGCTGAACGAGTGCAAAATTCAACAACAAGAAACCATGGTGCTGGAGAAGCCGCGGGTGGTCTTACACAGATATCACCCCGAGAGGAGATACGTATGAATATAATAATGCTCTGTGCACCTCCCGTTGCCCCCGTTGCTACCCTTTCTTCACCTTTTCTAATGTCCACATTGACCCCCGTTTATATGCAGACCCTGTTCCTTGCCCAGAGACCAAGAGTTGGCCATGTAAGCATGCCGTTTACCAGGCCTGATCTCTGCATGACATGCGATTCAACATGTTTGTCCTATGGCAGGGGTGCCATGTGGACGCTGACCTTTGACCTCTCAGCTGACCCGCCGTGACCTTGGCATCTATGTCGTGACCTTGGGAACTGGGTCACGCTGCGCGCGCCGCTCTTGGCTCGGTTTCCGGATTGCAGATCGCGCGTGTATTGACAGAAAAAGGTCGGGGGCTTTGAAATAAGATACTGCGCACAATATCAAACTCATCGTCCTATTGTATAGGCATTGTCACCATGAACAGTGTATGGTATTTTATCCTACCCCTCATATAAATCTCCATAGACTTATCACGGTGAGACTATATACCACAGTTATGCCATAATATATTTATATGCCACGGATGACATATGCAATTAAAAACACGTGACTGGGTAGGATAAAATCTAAACGTCACTCAAATTTCATATGATTGTTTACATGGCGTTCACTGTCTTCTGCTGCAGATATCACTCAGCTCTGCTTCGTGATATCATTTCACAAAGACATCTCACAACATATAAACACTCATATGTAATTTCTTGATAGTACTGTTCTATGATTGACGGTGTTGATTGAAAATCGCGTAGTATCTTCAAATAATATGTGTGTGTTTCTTATGGGTGGCCATGAGTGGAACGTCATTTAGTTATTCATTTTGGGAATTCCATGCTCATTCACCAACGATGAATATAACATTTGTCCCTATAATTGCTCATATCCAAGCAAGGAATCTATGTTACCCTCACATAACCCCAATTGCCCTTTATCAATGCAAGAATTTGAATGTCTCTGTCAAAATCTCACATATCATATCAATGTAAACTGTAATTAAATGTGTCCTTGGCATACCAAATTGTTATATCAAATATTACCCATACTTTATAAGTAATTATGATGTATATGTCAGTCTCAGAGGATGTTATCAATCATTCATAGTGAGTGAATATTGACGGGTAGTGATTTTACACATATTATTCCCATCAATTACCTGCCCCGCTGACCCAATGTCTCCCGGCAAGAGGAGTTCCTCATTTAAATATGCAGCTGAGCGCATGCACAGATGGTGAACAAGTGATTATTAATTACAACATCGATTCTCAATGGCCAAGGAGTGAAAAGGGTCAATGAGTGCTTTCTTATTCAGCGCCCAGGGCCGACTGCGGAACGCTACGACAGACACCATTATGACATCATGACCCATGTTCGGGGCCCTGCCTTGGGCCCTCGTCATGGATATTAATATCCGACTCGAGTTATTATTTAACACAAAAATTTATAGCTGGTTTGGGGGGATGTTTCCTCATGAGAATCTCACTCTCGTGGTATTTGAGTCTTCAAGCCTAGTTCTGGTAAACTTTATCTCTATGATAACATATAATACGATAATTTAAAAATTTCTGAAATCCTTCTCAATATTTTATCCTACCCCTAATGAAAAAACCCATAGGCTTAACATTGAGTTTCCGTATGCCACGCTGACTGGCATACATAGTTTTATATGCCACTAGTGGCATACAGAATTGTTATCACGTAATATTCCAAAATCGAGGAGATGGGATAGGATAAAATCAAAATCTCACTCGTTTTAATCTTGGCCGCTGCATGCCACTCCTGGAGTTTTGGCTCGGGACTCCACTCTGCTTCGCCTCATGAAGTCACTTTGCCAAACTCCAGTCGTGGCATACGATGGCCAAGATAAAAACTCATCCAGTTTTACGATAGTACGCAACGATACAGAGAAGGGGCATACACAAAATTTCCTAAATGCTTTACCCCCACCCTCACCCTCTTCTCAGTGCGCACGTACTTTATGGATGGGCCCCTGCGCATGTTAGTACGTACACAGTATGCCAGTATATATATTGACCAATCACAATACTCGTCACATCCCGAGCATCCTATTCACTGTCGCCAAGACTCCCCTTGGAGACTGGACACCCTGGCCCCTGATCATGGATATTCATAGCCTACTCAATTCATATGTTATCTTTTTTATACAAAAAAAGAAACTCCAAGGGCTCCCCTTGGAGAGTGGACACCCTGGCCAACTCCCCAACAACCCTCCCCTCCTAAGTGCTATCTATTCTCCTATAGAAATACCGCCCCAACGCCTTCGCTTGTTCCCGTCTGTACATCATTGCAGCTGGACCCAGCGGGGTTCAGCCGCAGGTACCAGCGTAACCATAAATGATAGCTTTCACGGGCAGACGACTTTCAATCGAACACTTCTCCAGTGTTCGAGTGCTTGCTGGCGGGAAATCTGGACTGGGCCTGAACCTCTGCCCCGTTTTAGTGGTGGCGCTTTGGGTGGTGCGAGCTTTAAGGACGATCTATAGGTCGCTGCAATAGATTACTGTCGGTTTGTGAATATCAAATCGTAGATCAGCCGTCGCCCTGCCAGCGTTCGCCTTTTAAGTAGACTTTAAAAGTTGCGGTAACAGCGCCGAGGCTGACACTTGTGCGTCGTCGCAGTTTGTTGGATGATCCGCCTTGGTGCGTGTGATTTAAGACGCGTTTTACCGACAGGAAACTTAGATCTACGCAGCTTGATGCGCGCAGGAATAGGGGCTTGATGGCAACCCACTATAAGCCTTTTTCCACTGGCCTCCTATTCGCCACCGATCTGCAGTCGGGAACCACCGACACCAGGGACCTGTTTCACTAGTTTCGTGACATGTCTGTGACACCATACAGACATTGGGGTTGTCTAGTTTCGTGACAACACAAGTAGCTGCCCTTAGGAAAAGACAGACCCCAAACATAAGAATTAGATAAAACTACACATCATGGACCTGTTTCACTAATTTCGTGACAAAAGAGTTAGACAGATATGAAAAGCGGCATCAGCAGTGCAAGCAAGAACGGACAAAACAATGTCTAATGTCTAGTTCTTATGAAACTGGACACACCATCTAGAAGCCATCTAGACATGTCATGAAACTAGTGAAGCAGGTCCCTGATCAGTGAATGGCATGCCGAGCACAAATGACCGAAAGCTATGAGTAAGAGAGATGGAGAGAGGGACAGGGAGGGAGAACAAGAAATAGAGCCAGATAGAAAGGGCGAGAGTCCGGGAGATGGAGAATGAGAAAGAGAGCAAGGGAGAGGAATAGACATACAAGGCAAGCGAGAAAGAAATATAGAGACAGAAGTAGAGAGGGAGCGGGGGAGAAAAATCTATAGAGAGCGAGCGAGTACTAGAAAGTGAAAGCGGGGGTAGGAGAGAGAGGGCGAAAAGGGAAGAGAGGGAGAGGGACACATATTATAGAAGAATCCAACAAGTTTTGATAAAGAAAATATCGTTCTCCATGATGTGGAGTGATATGAACGAGGCGACTGCTGAGTGAATATCATGTAGCAGTCAAATATGTTCCAGTTAACAATAAAATGAGTTGCTTTCTTTATGTACACAGTAAAAGAATGGACAACAAACATGATATAGACCATGGTAAATTATCTGCAATACTAGTAAGGGCATGGAGAACGAGTTCCCAATGCTAAGCCTAGAGGACAAAAATGCAATGGGTGAAATAAAAAGCAAGCGAGTGTGAGAGAAAAAAAGAGACAAAGGGAGAGATAGGGAAAGAAAGAGCTTGAGAGAGAAGAAGAGAGCGAGAGAGAGAGTAAGGTAAACCCCACTGCAGGTCGGTAGCGGCGCTATATACACAGGTAGGAGCGCACCAGGAAGGGCAGGTCAAGTGTAGTTCACATGTGTTTGTAAGGTGGGCAGGTCAACACACTGCCCCAGGACCACTGGTGATGATGGACCACTGTGTGCTCCTCCAGCCCTCCCCACCCCTCCACACCCGCGGCCACGCCGACCTCTTTGTGCTGGTTTTATATAGAAGCCTTGTAATCGAATTTTCACCTTCTTGTGAAAGGCTTCTAGATCTAGAGTTATTCATTGAGTTGTGTGTGTACACGTTGGGCCTTGGGAAAGTCATGTACATGAATGGTCTCCCTACCCCTAAGAAGTTTCAACTTGTGTTATGAAGTTTCAACTTGAGTTATAAAGTCAAAGTCTATATATACATCGTCCTACATATATATGTGTGTGTATGTATTAATTATATATATATATATATATATATATATATATATATATATATATATATATATATATATATATATATATGGTGTTTGTGTACATGTATATTCATTGCAATTATTTGTACATGTGTATGTACATATATGTACATGTATATTTATAGCAGACAATCTGTGATGTAATATATGGCAACAGGGTTATTGTGGCTGTGCGTGATAAATACGCGGTCAAATTGACGATCAGATGAACCCATGCCAAAGGCAGAGGTTAACCTAATTGTCAATATTACCAAGTATTTATCACATACAGACATGGTATACCTGTTTTTGTATTATTATATACCTTAAAATATCAAATTTCTACCTTTGCTTCTGGGCGAGTTTTTGCATTTCGTCGCCATGCATACTCTGTACGCTACATACATACCCCCCTTACGTCACCTAGGTGTCGTAGGGATATGAATATGACATGCGTAGGAGCGGGCCGTATGTGTAGGATATACCACCACACGTGTATAATAATACAAACAAAGAAGTCAAATTAAGTAAACGTACTCCTTGCTAACTACTTTATCACCCAGCTAGTTCTTTTTTTACAATACTCTTCATTGGCGTTTCCAATGATAAATCGGGGGGGGGGGGGGGGTACCAGGGATGAGATAATATCGTAAAACTGGATGAGTTTTAATCTTGGCCACCGTATGTCACGACTAGAGTTTGGCATAGTGACTTCATGAGGCGAAGCCGAGTGAAGTCCGGAGCCAAAACTCAAGGAGGTTTTGATTTTATCCTACCCCATCTCCTCGATTTTGGAATATTACGTGATAACCATTCTGTATGCCACTAGTGGCATTTAAAAAGCCATACTTCCACACTGAACACTATAGAGCGATCTCTCATAGTGTGCAGTATAAAGCCATACTGCCAGACTGAGCAGTATAGAGCGATACTGTCATAGTGTGCAGTATAAAACCATACTGTCACACTGAGCAGTATAGAGGGATACTGTCATAATGTGCAGTATAAAGCCATACTGCCACACTGAGCAGTATAGAGCGATCTCTCATAGTGTGCAGTATAAAACCATACTGTCACACTGAGCATTAAAGAGCGATACTGTCATAGTGTGCAGTATAAAGCCATACTGCCATACTGAGCATTTTCGAGCGATACTGTCATAGTGTGCAGTATAAAGCCATACTGCCACACTGAGCAGTATAGACCCAGCCCCGCCGAGCAGCTCCCTCTACGGGTGGCGAGCTGCTCCTGAAGGTCTCGGTAATTTCTATTTGCTGAGCGTGTACCTTGGAGGACGCTCCATCCTGGAGACTCCGTGACAGGCTCTGGAGGACGGACAGATAACGTCTACAGCCCTCAGTGTCCACACCACGCCCTGCCACCCTGGAGGACGCCCGGCTGCGTTCGGAAACCACACCGAGGAGGCCTTGACCCTTCCGGTTGGTTGGTTTCTTGGTTGATGATGTTTTATGCCGTGGCAACAACTAGGCTTATCATAGGATGGTCGGATTGAGTCTAGCAGATGAGGATGACAGACAAGCATGAAATACAGTGACACGACTGAGCCTCGAACCCTGGAACCGGCTGGTATTACATACCTGTGGCCGTATGTCCTACATATTTATCCTACCCCTAATATAAAATCCCATAGGCTTAACATTGAGTTTCCGTATGCCATGCTGACTGGCGTACAGAGTTTTATATGCCACTAGTGGCATACAGAATTGTTATCACGTAATATTTCAAAATCAAGGAGATGGGGTAGGATAAAATCAAAACCTGATTCGTTTTAATCGTGTCCATCGCTTCGCCTCATGAAGTCACTATGCCAAACTCCAGTCGTTGCATAAGATGGCCAAGATTAAAACTCATCCAGTTTTACGATAATACTACACATGTCGTATTCGGGGCCGTACAATACGTATGTGGCGGACACGGGGTATGTACGTGGCATACGAGGTATGTGCGGTGGTAAAACCCAACAAATCGTCCAAAATCGAAGGTAAAAATGGTTATTTGTGTGTGTGTGTGTGTGTGTATAAATATATATAAATATATTTATATATACGGTGAGTTGAGATGGGGAGTAAAAAAGTGTAAAATAACCGCCAAAATTCCAAGAGGGTTTCCTTGCTTGTAAATATAGTCAAGACTTGTTGTCAACGTTTCGATGATTTAACCGTCTTCGGAAATAAATAGTTGTTTGTCTACATTCTTTCCCTCGAGTAGCCTCAATTGCAGCTTCATCTCGAGTTCTTAAGAAATTTTAAGAAATATATGCCTGTAAGTTGTGGTCACATTTGAAACAGCAGCATTAGGGACTTCTTCACCGATAATATAGCGACTTTGTTATTTGACAAACTATCACTAGGTCTGCATTGGGCTTTACAACTGTACTCGGAGCGATGATGTGGCAGTGGCATATTTTATCATGACATTGCCCTACTCTACAACGAATATATCTAAGCTAAATTGGATAAGGTGTACTATAGGGCATTCCCATGGGCAACCGATCATATATAATCTTGCCCCAGATGTCTACGTTCCCAAATCCAATGGACACTACGTGGTTGTCATGGGTGAAATAAATATGTGACAATTAAGGGAAAATACGTGTTATTACTGTCCGCCATTCACCATCCATCCCCATGAGTTGCTCACTCACTCACTCGAGTCGGTCTACACAGAGCCCCGACCCAGTTGAGCGCGTGGTGTGTTGGTCACTATACGAATGTCCCCCTCCGCATCAAGTGTCCATCCAGATGGGATCAAAAGTGGCATGGGCGGTCGTCCGGCACGGCGGCCTGTGATGGCACATTGATCCCTGCCCACTCACCGAGCAACTCCGAGCTGCTCCGAGCTGCTCGCCGAGTGCTCTGAGCTCCTCAGTGAACCATCCCTCAGTAGATCTACCAGAGGCGGCTTCTGAAAGCCTGGCGGCTCTGTCTAATAACCTGAGGTAGGTACTGTAAGGGAGGGCAGCTCTGAGCAGCACTGAGTAGCTCTGAGTACCTCCGAGCAGTACCGAACAGCTCTGAGCAGCTCTGAGTACCTCTGAGCAGTACCGAACAGCTCTGAACTTGCCTAGTAGAAATAAGCAGCTCTAAGCAACTCTGAACAGCCCTGAGCAGCACTGATCAGCTCTGAACAGCTTTGAACAGCACTGAACAGCTTTGAACAGCTCTGAGCAGAATTAGACAGCTCCTAGCAGCTCCGAACAACACTTCGTAGCACTGAACAGCTCTGAGTAGCATTAGACAGCTCTAAGGAGCACTGAGCAGTATTGAACAGGTCTGAGCAGCACTAAGCAGAACTAATAATCTATTAGCAGCTTTAAATAACTTTGAATACCTCAGAGCAGCTCAGAGTAGTACTGAGCTCCTGAGAATAGCGCTGAGCAGATCAGAGTGGAACTGAACAAGCTTTGGGCAGCACTGAGTAGCACTGGGCAGTACTGAATAGCTGAATAGCACTGAGCAGCACTAAGCATCACTGTGTAGCATAGAACAGCTCTAAATAGCACTGGGCAGTACTGAATAGCACTGAACAGCTCTGAGCAGCACTAAGCATCACTGAGCAGCTCTGAGCAGGCAGTACTAAGCAGTTCCTCCCTAACGTGCGATCGGCTCCACTCCACTTACGCTGATTGTTTCCGTGTTTGGCAATTCTATTGATTGGAGACAGCAGGAGGGGAGATTTAATTTAAGCCCACGACTGAAGTGCACACAGTGTCTATTTAAGGATAATTGAAGGTGTTCAATATTGCTTAAAGCAGAAACTGATCTCTTGACAATTTGGTAATGCGTTCAATGTTCAGTTTCCTGACTTTGTATTGTTCTACTGCATACAATATATCCTCAGTTCGATTGATGTATCAACTAGTTGTACCATCCAAATATCTGGAACTGTGACCTTGGTTAAACGAAGGCAGATTTAGAAAACATTGATTCTTCAGAATAATAGTTACTAAATTGAGATGGTGTTGCACATGTTTTGACATTTACTGGTGTAAACACTTGGTTACCGGTGACAGTAATTGTCTCTAATTCAAAAGTTAATAGCTGTTTACCGATAAGGGACAGGGCATTAACATTTCAGTGTTAATATATTATTACTCGTATATATAATATATATATATATATATATATATATATATATATATATATATATATATATATATATATATATATGCATGTGTAGTCATTGGGTCAATACCAATAGATGTAGCTGTACATATATATATATATAAGTATGCTCTTATATGAATACTTATGTACATGTATAAATTCCTACACACACACACATATATAATGCCTGTGTGTGTGTATGTCTGCCTGCATGCATGTCTATGCAGGTGTAGCTTTTTTTAGTTCTTTTATTGAGCGTGGAACACGCTCAGATATGCTGCTTAGATTAGGGAGAGCTTATAGACATGCCGAGAAATACTCACTGATTAATGCCACATTCGACAGTTTTTTTCAGTGAAGATTAAATCGGTATATATCTTGAAAATACAGTAGAAACAGTGGGTACAATGCACCATCGCCGATCTTACAGTCGGTGGCACCACCGACAGATATTAGGCGGAATTAATCGGTGCCTTTTTCATCGGGTAATGGAAAATGGCCTTGAAATAACTCCAGGAGGTAGCTCCGACTGGAGGGGGTCTTATCAGCGTAGCCATACCATGGAGGACCCCTCACTCACCTCCAACCCTTCAACCACCACCCCAGGCTGCCCTCCGCTCCGCCACGAATTCCAGCGCTACACGAATAACGACTGCGGGGGCTGTCTGTCCTTCCTCCCGGAATCCGCGGATAAGCCGCCGATATCCGCGCCGATTAAGTGGGATCAGCTGCTTGAGCTGCTCATCACGGAGGGAGGGAGTGACTGGGAGCAGCTCATCATGGGAGCTGATGTGTGTGACGTAAGCTCCCCACCCGCACATGCCCCAGGTAGGGTCCAAGTAGACTTGTTCAAGGCCCGGCGTCCACCTACTACGATAGAATCGTAGACCTCCCGAAATGGCACCGATACAAAATGTCAAAATCGGTGCCATATCGGGAAGGTGCAAAATCGTGGACATATGTCTAGACATGCCAATCCACCATGCATTGTTATTATCGGTGTCTAATCACAGAAACTGCCCCGATATTAGGTGACCTTCCGACACGATTTTGATTTTTTATCGGGAGGTGCAATATCTAAGACATATCGTAGTAGGTGGACGCCGGGCCTAAGGCTTTGATTACTGACATTCATTTATCTCACCTCTGGACTCAGACTAAGCATGAATATGCTTCTGATTTTATCTTAGCCTGGAAATATTTATCAGTTTATCGCCCGTTTAAGTATGAGTTACCATACTCGCAAGCCTGTTGAGAACGAGTTCGTATTGTTTAGCCTATGGGACAAAAATACCTGAGTCAGATTAGTTTATTTATCACACCCCTGGTAATTTTCCCCATAGACCTAACATTGGGAACAGGCCTTAGGTATGGACTAAGGAAGAAACCAACCAGTTTTTGTCTAAAATTATCCTTCTCCATGAGTTTGATGCGGAGTGATATGAACGAGGTGACAGCTTAGCGAATATCATGTACCATTCAAACGAGTTGCAGAACTAAGACTTTGGCCAAAATGAGTTGCTTTCTGTATTTATCTCACCCTTGTAGACATTAATAGAATGTACAATACACAGGATATAGACCATGGATAATGGACTGCAATACTCGTAGGAGCATGGAGAACGATGAAAATGAAAGATTATGTCACAAATGTTAGCCACTTAGTCAATCATCAATTTCAGGTATATGATAATACGCATATATGTCCTTACTGTGGATGAAACGGTTCTCATTCTCGGTCAGTCGTTGATTTTGTACTGCCTTCCGTCTATGGGGTCAGGCAATATGAAATAGACTGATCTTGAACTAGAACCGTTTCGTCCACAGGAAGGACTCTCCTAATGTTACCTTATAACTTGTTGTATCTCTAAAAGACAGAGGGACCGAATGGAAGAACGGCTGCATGCCGAGTCCAGCTACACCCTAATATAGATTTAAGAAAAACAAAAAAAACTTTCAAGTACATTCACTTCCCCTGATGCCCATATCAAGGGGTGGGGTAGGTGAAGAGGTCCAGGGACTGAAGCCAGTCTAGGGTCCAGGTAATAAGGATCTATTTTCCCTGGGCTGGTTGGGAGGTGAACCTACAGGCTATAACACTTGATCTGCGAGTAGTCCACTACTAATCTACCCGATGAAAACAGGATCAAAGCAGCACTCAACCCACCAAGAACGCGGTATCTGCTGAGTACATATACTCCCACTAATTAAAACGCCTCGCTTATTATCGCTCTATTATCTAAGGTATTTGGGGTATCTGATACTGTTACCCTTTGATTAGAAGTAGCTAATAGCTTAGGTTTTTAAATCAACAGAAAAGTCTGGCTCTGCCATTATGATTTCCGCCCCCACATGTTGTGCCTATAATGAATATGCTGAGACTTTTAATTACGGTACATTGTATTGGATTACCATACTGGGTGTGTATACATATAGATCCTCGGTAGTGGCAGTGCCTGGTAATAACATGTATATGTAATGGTCGTTTATGCGGGGAGCCAATAGTCTCTGAGATAAATCTCTTTTATAGCCGCACACACGGAGACTGAATCTCCTGACAGCATTGTCACCATCCGGGTATTTTCATTAATCATGCCACGTGACCTGGATACGCTCGCTAATTGGCTACTGGGAACGCTCGGTGCAAACAACCTCGTTTTGGAGTGATTCACGAGACGAATGGACGGAAGACAATGGTCATTGATGAATTGTGTGATTCGTGGTGATGGCTACCCACCTCTACAGCCACTCAGGTCTTCTTAAAGGCTACTTGTGAGTTCTCCACGAATGACAGACACTCATACTACAGTGTATATATATCACGCACTGGGTAAATAGTCACGGCAAGTCTCGCGAGATTTTAACGTATACATGTATATATATCCCCTTGGGAAAAATACACTTCCTGGCTTTGACGTTGGTGTCAAATGACACAGCGAATTTAAATTTTATGTGATTTCGTGAACTTTGCCTCTGAGGCTAAATATATTTATGAACGACAGAGTGTAGTTTATAGTTCAAGGTGGGATGGATGCTAAAACATCTGTACCTACAGTGATGGCTCAAATTGTAAAAGTGTACATCATAAAAACGATTGGCAACATACATAAAATCTAAATGAAGGAGTCCCCTCCCCCTCCTTTAACTACCCGTGGGAAATTGACTGCTGTCAAACACAGATCTTTGTGTGCGGAAAATATATATAACGTCTTTCATATATATATACTTATTTATTTATCATTCACTTAAAATGAAGCCTCCATAGAGAATGTAATTCAACGGGCGGGGATTACGGGTGGTCGTAATCTTTGACCATTCATAGAGCGGAGATAACGGGAAAAAGTCTTGTGTGCAATGTAGCGTATTGGTGCATGAGAAGATCGGCAGTAATTTGTCTTTTCTTTGATAACTTAATTTGCAATGCGGAATGATAAAGACAATATTTACTTGTTTTGGATACTTGTGGACGTATTATACTCGGAGTTGACTCTATACATTATCCTCACATTCGTTCGGATATTGCTATTCGCCAACCCCTCAGATACTATGGCCACAAGTATATGAAACCAGTTAATACTGTATATATCTATATATATATAAATATACATGTATATATATATATATATATATAAGGAATATAAAGCCACCGGGTTTTATATGAGTATAAAACGAAGAGAGAGTCTGCTACATCCCACCAGAGGTCCTATGAGGTTCTCCTGAGGTTCGCGTTGGATCCACTGAGGCGCTAAAGTCAAGACACGTGAGGGAGTCGACCTGCTGAACCTAGACGAGTCTCAACCCCTCTTTCACCTCGCACCCTCAACCAGATCGGATATATATCACCAGCAGGTGCGTGGTACCACAGGTTGGTCGTTCTGGTCTCAATGGTTTCAATTGTTTCAACCCTCTTGTTACCTTCAGCTTCGTTTTGCTTTTAAGCAATGTTCTACTGTTTTCAGTACTGTTAAATATTACTGTTGAAATGAGGCGGTGTGATAACTGCCACCGGGAATTTGATGCCCGTTCCCATAGGGACGGGTGCCCGTTTTGTCGAGTCAACGAAATAGAACAAGAACTTAAAGAAAGTTATCCAGAGGAAGAGGTGGAAGATAAGGGTAGAACGATTAGAATTGAACGCAAAATTTCTGCGGCCCCAGTTTGGCTTCAGCCTATGACCGAAGATAATGAAAAACTACGAAAAGAGGTTAACGAATTAAGAAGTGAAGTCAGTTCGCTCGTTAATTTGATAAAAGGCATTAAATTGCCCGAGGATGGAGCGACAGGTTTAGCGGAAGAAAGTTCTTCCAGGAACACCCCTGACCGCTTCAAAATGGGAAGTGCTACTCCACTCCTTCCGAGAAGTGGTTTTAAACCAGTTTCCCCGGCAATTCGTGGAACTTTTTGTGCCCCGGAAACTCAGGGTCCGGAAAAACAAACCGAAGTAGTACATTGCAGCTCTAAGACAAAGCGTAAGTGCAAATATTTCTCTCTTCAACCTTTTTTCCCTCCGGGAATAGATACGCCCACATACGACCAAATGCTCAGCGCCTCATTGGGTTTGCTAAGGTCAATCAACGAATAGGGGTTAGATAGTTCCACGTATTCTGACCATGTATCTTATTTGGTGGATAGGCGTTCAACTCACACCGGGAAAAGTTTGGTCGATTACGACGAAGCTGTACGCTTAAAATGCGATAAACTTGGCCTTGAGTATTTTTCGTACGGTGACAGCTTCCTCTCGGAAAAATACTTAAATTTTGAAACTACTTTTTCGTATGTTTCCTTGAATAAAAAACTCAAGGAATTGGGAGAACGAAAACCACGAAGTGGCCGTAACGCTTGGTCAAACACGGACGATACTGTTCTACGCCCTAAGGGAATTTGCTGGAAGTACAATTCAAAAGAGGGTTGTTCATTTACCAACTGCTTGTATCGCCACGAATGCACTCAATGTGGTTCTAATCACTCAGTTCTAGTGTGTAAAAAGAGTACGGGTGAAACAAAAACTTCTAAATGAAGTAAGGTCTACCGGAGGTATCGTTTTTATCGCCGGAATTGTTGTGATCTCGATGTATATGATGGTAGTCAGGATAAAGAATGTAATTCTCCTAACATTTGTGTGGGCGGGCCAATTGGCACGTGGGGACCACAAACCATGTCCAGCGCAGAGGTCGTTCCGGACAATTGCCCGGGTTCTTTCAATTCTATTTCTAACCTTTCTGGTACTAACGATGTTGCTAGAAAATGTTAGATAATGTTTGTTGCTTCACCCGTATAGACTCTATACATAGCAATGATCAAGCGATACCTGTTGCCCCGGTTAACTCTAATCAAGAGTATCAAATATCTTCTATGGGAGCGACATCATATATTGAATCTCATTCCTCTCAGTCAACGGTTGATGTTTTGACGAATTCTACTGCGAGTTCAGTGGAATTCATAGAAAGTAATTCTAACGGACATAGTCCCCAACCTCAAATCGATGTTGAAAATGATAATGGTTTGTGTAAAAATTTGAACAATAATGTATGGATAACAATTGATCCTGTTCCAGAAAACAATGAATTAGTGAATGATTCAAATGTTTTTCAGGTCAATGAGCCGGACGCAGATCTATCCTATTATTATCGTCCGTGTGGTGGTAGTTGTGTTGGTGAACACACGGTAGGTGGTAGAAAGATGGGATGGATGCTAAAACATCTGTACCTACAGTGATGGCTCAAATTGTAAAAGTGTACATCATAAAAACGATTGGCAACATACATAAAATCTAAATGAAGGAGTCCCCTCCCCCTCCTTTAACTACCCGTGGGAAATTGACTGCTGTCAAACACAGATCTTTGTGTGCGGAAAATATATATAACGTCTTTCATATATATATACTTATTTATTTATCATTCACTTAAAATGAAGCCTCCATAGAGAATGTAATTCAACGGGCAGGGATTACGGGTGGTCGTAATCTTTGACCATTCATAGAGCGGAGATAACGGGAAAAAGTCTCGTGTGCAATGTAGCGTATTGGTGCATGAGAAGATCGGCAGTAATTTGTCTTTTCTTTGATAACTTAATTTGCAATGCGGAATGATAAAGACAATATTTACTTGTTTTGGATACTTGTGGACGTATTATACTTGGAGTTGACTCTATACATTATCCTCGCATTCGTTCGGATATTGCTATTCGCCAACCCCTCAGATACTATGGCCACAAGTATATGAAACCAGTTAATACTGTATATATATATATATATATAAATATACATGTATATATATATATATATATATATATATATATATATATATATATATACATGTTTATAATCTGAGATATTGTTGAGACTTAATAATGTGTCTAGTTTCCAATACACCCACATCCAACGTCTCAGGGAACTCTGGCGGAATAAACCGTACCCCCATGACCTCTAATTTTATGGAAAATAAAACAAATAAAGAAGACTCATCCGATTTTCAGTTTAGCTGACATCTGACCTGACCTCTGTAGGGTCGTTATCTCCCTGGGACCTCAAACATCAAAGACACCGCACTGCAAGCCCCAGGTGAGGCAGGGGCAGTGCCTGAGTGTACCTACCCCTCCTACAATGACACCGTTTTAACCCTTCTAACTGGGATCAACCGCTTGCCCCAATAAACCACCCCTCCAGCCTCTAGCGACCACTCAAACCCATCAGCTGTGTAATTCGCCGCTTCTTTCAGCCACGGCGTACGTTCGGGTTCAACTCGTTGCGAGGAGAAAAAGATGGCCGGGTCGTGTCACTCCGATTTGCTTAATCGGTATCCTATAGGTGGTGGGTTTTTGTGCGTGGATTGTGTTACGATGGGTGGGAGCGAGGGTGGGTGGGTGGGTGGGTAAACGGACAGGTCGTTGAGGTCGGGCGTAGGGCAGATAGCTATTGTGATATGGAGGTGTCCATCTTGTTCTTGACACACAAAAAACTACAGGTGTCCAGTGCAGTAATCAATGGATTTTCCCCCGTTTCCCACATACGTATTCAGAGGGGTTTTAATCTCGTCTAACGGTTATCAATGGATCATAACAATTGGAAATTAAAGGTAAACTGGTCCCGAGTGAAAAGATAATCAAAGTTAAGAGGGTAAGGATTTTTTTATATTCATTATTTCCCCCTGGACCTCAAATACTGATAAAAATGGCATGTTGTCGACCTCCAATCGGTAGGATAGCCATGTCCAACCTTATCAAGTAACTTTAATTTGTAATTTTTCTTCAAACCCAAAACTTCAATCTAATTGGTCTAGACGGTGTCACGTGATAAACCTAGGTATGAAAACGTCAAAATAGGTATGAAAACGTCAGCCTTGGTGTGAAAACTGTAGATACTACACCCCCAGCAACTTGTACCTATAGAGTGATCGGTCATAGACATATGGTAAGGATGGGTGTCCCCCAGGTTCCTGGCAGACGATGGCGTCACTAGCAATCACTCTGTGCCTTATATAGGGGCTTTAAGGTGGTTGGGGCCCCGGGTTGATGAGGGCAAGGGACACTGACTGAACCCCCACCTGGTGGGGAGTGAGTCAACACTGACCGGGGCCACTGTCACGTGAACCCCGCGTCACTTCCTCCGAGGTCACCGGGGTCACCGGCCCCTTGTGACAATAATAATAATGGCCCAGCTGACTGTGGCAGCTATATCCTGTTAATGTCCATGAAGGCCGCGGCCCATCCTGCCGTCTTCCGACCACCGCCCAGGAAGGTGCGGGTGGGAGGGGGCGGGAAGGGGTGGGAGGGGGCGGAAAGGGATGGGTGGGGGTGAATAAGAGGGTAAACAGGTTCAGTATGGATGTCGGGATCCACAGGGGTGCCACCGACTGGACATACCTGTGGTACACTCAGTGGTTAAGTCCTTATCTCAATAGATGTCTATTATTTGTACCTCACAGTTGAAAGGCTACTGGTATGCTTTGTGGCCAGGGTTTTGTCAGAGGTACTTGACCCCATAATCATCTTAGATCTGTATCATATGCAGCCATACCGTAGATATGTATGCATTATGCTCTTGGAATTCAATTATGCTTGAAGATGTGTACCGATTTCTCTGTGTTCTGACTTTCGGCTATATTTTGAGTACTGTCTTTTGTTTATTTCTTTGTTATTTGATATCTGTGGTTAACACATTGTACTTACATGCTGATTTCATTACTACAACAGACCGCCTAAGATTGACATGGGAAAAGAAATATTTCAGAGAGTAGACCTAAAATTTCATCATTTCAGTTCTTCTAGTTTCAGCTCCTTATAGATTTTTTCCATCTTTTGAGGATCTTTTAAGTAGCTTTGGCTCTCTCGAGATTTTCCAAAACTACTTGCTCATTTTAATCGATATTCATCTATTTTTGTATGTATGAGGCTATCAATAAAGTATGTTAACGAAATTTCTGAAAAGTTTGACACCCCCTTCCCGCTCTCACTCTTGTATGCAGTAGAACAAAGAAGGAGTATACGCAAAATGTGAAAAATTTTGACTCCCCACCCCGGCAGTGCCCACGTACTTTATGGATGACCCTGATTCTTTGTTAATGTTGTTCAAAATGGTTTTATTGACCAACTGCAGTCACATTAGCAGGCGTATGACACGTAGAGCCATGTTAATCCCATGGTCTGGTTACATGTGCTTGTAAACAGAAATTGGGTGGCGTCACTGTGTGTACGTTAACAGGCGCCTGGCCCTGACTGACCATAAACTAGCGTTCACGTAAATGACTCAGTCTTCAGCAATGCCCACTTAACGTGGAAGCTCGTCAGTACGTCACAGTGTTAAGTGGAGGCGTGAGAGGGACAAGATGCAGGCTCCACATCTAGACGGAGGATCAGACTCCCCTTCTCCTCTCCCTCCCCCCACCCACACACACGGGCAAGCACCCATAAAGACACACATGTACACATACACACACCAGCATGGTTTGATTCTGTGTTTCTGTGACCCTCAGTTCCTATAGAAGAAACCCATGAAAGTTTAGAGTCTGAGCTCTTATCCCATCGAGTTTGAATCTCATAGTAATTCACAATTGCTATGTGATTGAAATGAGATGGAATCGAGCTCTGACCCTAAACTTGAATGGGTTTCTGAATTTATCTCACCCTTAATATTGACTAATGGGCTAACATTTGTGACATTATTCCCCATTGGATATTTTTCCTAAACATCTAATGGGTGTTAGATACGAGTTCCCAATGTTAAGTCTATGGAGAAAAAATATCTGGGGTGAGATATTAGTTGTTATAGACCATATTGAGGTATCCCATAATGCGGTTTGTTTACAGGATCCGATGTTAGCTGGTTCCCGTCATTGTACTGTCATAACATTTGGACCATATACCACAATTATTGTGGTCAGACGGTTTTTATATATCTTCCAATCGGAAATCCGATATTTCTACATGTACACGCCAAATTATATTCCGTTATCCAGTTAGAATTCGGAAGATGGAGTTTCATCTGGGGACAGGCTGTCGAGGAGCAGCCAGCCAGTCAGGAGCGGATCCTTCATTTACCCGGGGCGATATTAGGGAGTTTAGTAACATCTGGAGGGTGTATAAACCTTTCTTTACTTTCGATATTTAACCCAATCGACCGGATGATGCTTGGATGCATCTGGGTATCATTTTCCCGGATTTGTGAAATCATAGTTTTTATCTAATAATTTAGGAAATGCTAGATCAATAAAGATGAAAATTTACCAGAATGTTGGTATTACATCACATTTCAGATTTTGGAATAATCATGAAATCATATCAAAGATCACGTGTCATATCACGTGATCAAACAATCGGCCTGTAAGACCCAGCCCATAGCGGTGCACACTGATACTCACATCTGGCCCTACGAGCACTACTTTGCCGCAGGCGCCCAGTGTTAAAAGGTTAATAGAAACTGATTTATCTGTTTATATTACTGTATTTTTGATACCGGCTCGTTTAGTGTAAAAAAAGAAGAGGTAAACTAAAAATTATTAAGGATAGGAGTGATCGGCAAAGGTATATGTTTTAGGCGTCTTTATGAAAGTTCATTAGTTTTATCTCACCCTGGTATTTTTCTCCATAGGCTTAACATTAGGAACTCGTACTCCACGGCCGTGAGGTTCGTGTACTCAATACACAATGGGTAAATCGGTGACTCATTTCATCAATAAATAGTGTTATACAGGGTGAGATAAAATCAGAAACACACTCGATGAAAATAACTTGGTCTGCACTCCACCTCGTTTGACAAACAGAGTAATTCACTCAGCTTCGCTTCGTAAATTACTCTGCTGTCAAACTCGGTGGAGTATGGACCAAGCTATTTTCATCTCGTGGGTTTCCTTCTAAGTATACATACAAGATACTTTACTAAAGATTATGTATAAATCTGGTCAGTTATGATACCGTATGGTCCAACTGTGCTGCTATCTCAAAGGGTTATCCGTTATGTGAAGGACCACCTTTATTAGATGTGATATGCCAAAAGAAAACAGATTTTCAGCAAAGTGTGAGTGTCTGCACATAACCTAAATCCCATTCACAGAGTGTTACACTTGATATATGTTAAGTAATCCGTTACCAATTGGCATGTCGGACGAAAGGATACGCATTCAATTATTCTAATAAAGTAAGTAAATAAATATATATCCTCACCAAGAAAACCGATCCAAAATCCTTTAAGAGTTGCCGACACTCATTCAGCAATTGACGCTTGACAATATGAAATACTAAAGTTGATATATCTTCAAAAGCTTAGCTGGTGTATAGACTTCCATTCTCAATGTTGTTATTGTTATATGTTTTTACTTACCGTATATCCACCCATGATGTTAAATCCAAGTGATCCTTTTCCTCTTTCTAAGACGACTGTCACCTGGATTTCCTCAGCCTGTTGAAAGCAAACACATAAATGAATTAGTTACGGCCCACTAACAATATCTCATATACATCAGAATTCATCATCTGCAAGCTGGTAACCGATTGCAGAACACAAAAAGCGATCTCCCTGCAGAGGAATTAGATTGGTTTCACGTCCGGACGACGACAGGCGTGATGGATGGTTCTCTGATATCAAAAACTCCGTTCGGTGAGTGAGAATTGGCTGCGGTGATCACTGGGAGTATCTACACTGGCCACCAGAGCTACGTTACCTCCTGTGATTTTAAATCCGCAATCACCTTGACCCACCAACTGTAGGTGTTTTTCTCCCTCCCTGCAGATCTTTCTTATGACCTGGCCCTATATTTCGAGAGTGTGCCATATCCTACGCTTACAGCTATTTTCCCATATTCTCATTTATTTTTTGTGTATATTTTGAATAGAATAGCCATAAAGCTCTAGACTTCATGATCAATTTTATGAGCTATGAATATTTCATCAACCTAACGGATGTGCAAGGAATGGCAGTACGCTCTGTGCCGACAGGTGACGTACGGACATGGAAATGGACAATAATCAATGGTTTTGTGTACAGACGGCCGTAAACCACTAGGGGTTGACTCGTAGTAATCCACGAGCGTTAACGGGAAGTCAATCCTGAGACCCCTGTCAATGAAACCATAGTTTGTTGTACTATCAATCAGCCCGAATAAATTAAGCACAGAAAATACTACATGATATATGGTCTATCAGTGGGACTATTTCTTTGCTCTTCAGCACAAAGGGACTATTTTCCCATAATCAACAGCTTTGAGATGACAATCAATGGGTTCAAATCCGCAATCAATGTTACGGTTTCTGACAATATGGAAACAATGGGTAGTGGTTTTCTGTATCCCCATACATTTCCAATGGGGATTTCATAATCGATGGATGATAAAATATATATTATGTGCACCTTTCTTTTAGGAATAGACCACCAAACACTCCTCAAAGTGTTCAGAAATTAAGAAGCCTAAAAATTGGTTACAAAACGTATCCTAGTGTAGAGATATGGATAGCGGTATATGGTTTCTGTTCGGAGAACGGGGTAGAGTGAGATTGGATACTGTTAGAACTAAATTAGGTAACGGAATACGATTATAAATCAACCCTGACACCCCACTCTGCCGCACCCCCGGGGAGGGTGAACCCCAAGACCCTTTTCACCTGTTATAGGTGTATTGGGAGTGTTGTTAAAACCCTGCATGGGAATAAAGATAAATGAATCACATGTGAAACTCAATAAGCGTGGGGAACATTGGTGCGTTATATAAATGGAAATTGGCTGTTTTCGAACGTGAAATATACGCGGTAAAATTATTGATCAGATATATCCCGATGCCGATATCAGAGGGATATATATATGATCAGTAATTTTACCAAGTATTTTTCACGTACGAAGAGAGTCAGCCTGTTTACGTATAATCATATATCTATATATGGTAAGATGATGACATACCCCATACGTCACTTGGTAACGTACGGGTATAAATACCCCGTGGGTAAGAGTGGGCGGTACAAGTAGCTTTTACGACCATAGGTGTTTGATAATAGTCAGTATAGAACCCAAGCACAAGTTCACTAAGGGTATAACCAACACTAAATTTACCTAAACGAGCCAACAAATACTATAAAGAGCATGCAGAGGGGAATGGTTATAGTTGTCAGTTACTATAGGTACCCGTGTGCAGTGCCAGCTTTTGCTGTGTGAAAGTATGTTGAATGGACCGGAGCAGTCGTCATAATTACATAGCCCGGTGGTTGGGGGTTGTGGTGCTGGTTTGGTGGGCGGGAAAAAGTACACATCGTCAGTTCTGTATCGAATAGCAGACGACATTTGTCAGTTGGCCAGGTGCACTTTGGGCACTGGCCTTTTGACGGCGTAAAGCCTCGCCTGCTAGGCTCTTTATTGGAGCTAATTTTCTCCATGGGAATTGTGCTATAGGATAGTCCGACATTATGGATGTGGGGAGGACAGTAGGTGCTCTGTGGTGGATCCCCCACTCTTTCACCCACACCGCTTTCTAACACAGCAACCCTCAGGGGTTTACTATACATACAGAACGTACCTTGCGGTTTGGGCGCCTCTGGATATGGGCCAGACCAAAATTGAAGCTAATCGGAACGTTTAGTCCATATCGATTAACCCAAACAAACGAAAGCGTCAGGGTAAATGTGGAAATATTACGCCTTGCGGTCGTTGGTGATCGGAATTTACGCTAGGCACAGGGGCATTACTTAATGTATGGTTATAAGCATTAATTACCTTTATCTCCATTACCCTTCTTTGGTTTAATATTTAATCCTTTTATCCTGCGTATTTTCCAGAACTAAGCCGGATTGTAATTAGATGCGGACATTAAGCGGTAATGATCGAATACAATTCTGATGACTGCATTTTGGTTGAATTTTTAAAAACCATAATCCAGGGGCGATTAATAGCAATCTTTTCAGTTGAACGTTCTAGGGGTGCCGTGATGGCTGAGAAAAAAAATGGTCGCCACGCCTGTTTAAAAATATTTTCCAGTCTGGTGAATCATGTGTGGCGTTTGCACTTGTCTTGTTAGAACTCCATATCCATGGCCTTTTCACCCGATCCTTATAGGCCAAAGCCAGGACCCGCAGACAAGTCTATTCAAGGCGATTTTCCATTGGCCGACGAAAACAGTACCGATCATTCAAGTTTCCCAAAAAAGGGAGTGCATAATCGCTATTCAACGGCCGTTCAGAATCGGGAACAGTCGGTGAAAGTGTGTAAGGTCGGTGATGGTCGCTAATATCTGAGATGGTAGTCGGAGAAAGCAAGAAAATCGTACATTGACACAAATTTCACAGATTCTCACCAAGCCGACGAATACGTCGGGTTAATGTGTAATCGGGCAGAGTCGGCGTGTTGGTAGCCTTAAGTAGTGGCCACCGACTGCAAGTCGGTATAAATTGATCCGTTTCATCTGCATATTCCAGGTACATACCGATTCAATTTTCCCACTAAAACCTTGAACCTCACTGATGAAATCAAACTCTTTTGATTTTGTCGGTTGTTAAAAGTGCATAAGGTCGGTGAGGGTCAGTCATATCTGACAAGGAAGTAATGCCCGACTTATCGGAAAAGGTAATAAAATTGGGTTCGTGAAGTGTGTACATCGACAAAGAGCTCACCAATCCTCACCAAGCCGACGGAAACGTCGGGTAAAGGAGTAATCGGGCAGAGTCGGTGTGGTGATGTCTTGTAGGCTTAGGTGGTGGCCACCGAATGCACGTCGGTATAAATTACTTGGTGATGGCGCAGTGGTTGCTTTATTTCTTTTGCATTTTCCAGGTGCATACCGATTCAATTTCCTTTGATAATCATTGATTGAATCAAGGTATTTTGATTTTGTCGGTTGCTGACCAAATGAGTCGGTGGGGGCTTTATTATGTCATCTATTATTGACCATTTGAGACACCAGGCTGTTTCCATTCACCGATCTGGTATACCAAAAATATCGATCGGTGGTTCCCGACTGCAGATCGGCCCTGAATAATCAGCCAATGGAAAATCGCCTTAGATACTGCCCCGTAGCTTCTATAGAATCGAAACTTCACTGCCTCAGAATGGACCTGATGACCTGAAAGGGCCTCAGGCATGTCGGTGATTTAAAGGGCCTGAAAAGGGGAATCCCTTAATGTCCTTTTCTCTCGATGTGAGTTACAGTTCACAGTCCCACAGTTCCCCGTTGTTTGGAGAGAAGTCAGAGGAGGATGGCAGATGAAAAAAGCGCCATGCTTATTTATGTAGTCGGCATAAGAGACGGTGGAAAGATTCGACGTCCATTCTACATAAATCATGTGTGTTTTATGCGTGTTTGATTATGTTTTTAGATAGAGATACACAAATGAAGTATCTAGCGGAAAAACAAGCCTGGACCTATCACATCACACGGTCAGAGTTGACCATGTAACATTCAAAATGGACAAGTACAGCTAAATATCCAGCCCTGCACAGTTTTGTATGGCGAATTACCCCTATTATCGGCGGCGCCTGTGTGGTATCTGCCGACATGATGGTCTAATCAGAGTTGGTGAAAATACCCTACTAACATGCCCCACTTCTTTCCAATTAGAAAGTCAGCAAAGCCCCGGACTTCAAAGCGGTGGTGGTTTGATAAAACTCTCCTATCAGCACGATGTGAGACATTAATAACGTTGCCCCGTGGCGTGCAGGCTTCATAAATAGGTTTTATAGGACGTGGTAATCGCGGCACAAAGCTGGGCGATATTAGGTTGACCTGCAGAGCGGAGACATCTGTAATGTTAAATATGACGTCTCTGGTTCACAGCTGTCCCAAATCCAACATGGCTGTCATCTTCCGGTACGTCTTGACGTCATAAATCACGTCATTCCCTCATATGACGTCACGCGACGCGAATCCATGCGCCACCTCACGGGGATGGCGCGAACTACAACAAGGATGGTACCCGGTGGGTTAAGTAGGAGAGAAGCCAATGTACCCGAGGAACTTTCCATGGTAAAAACTAAGGCCCGTGACTAGTTTTAGGAATGTAAACGTTCCTAGCATGCAAGAGCATGAAACTTTAAAAAAAACCTGGTGCAATATTTTTCCTCTTTCTTGTCTGATGGTCACCGTTTGAAATTCCCAAGAAGTGGAAAGCTTAAACATGTACCTTTTTGCTAAATACACTGGGGACTAATTCATCGTCGTAAAGTTTCAACAAATACGTCCCAGGTCTGATAGTATTTAAACGCGTGTGTGTTGCTTTGGAAACAAAGGCAGTGACGATCCAAGCACGCCATTGAGTCAGTGTTATCATGTGTCTGACACAGGGGCCTAATTATACAGAACTTATCGTTTTTTATTCTCATTCTTGTGTGTATTTGATGTGGGGTTTTTTGTGATTTTTTTCCGGTAATTTTTTTTTGTTTGACTGACGCGGTGCTGGCGACAGACCGAGTGAACTGTGCCAGGAGTGAGTTGTGGGTCAAACTGTGTAGGGCCGAGGATGGTATCTCATAACATGCCCAGCCTCCCGCGCACGTGTGGGGAGCGTTGCACGTGCCTCCCTCCCCCCCCCCCCTTCCCAGCACACACACAACCATACAGCTCTCCCTAGACTTGCTCAAGTCTTTGATTATGCATACAATACATATAAAGGAAAAGTCAAGAAATCATCATCTTATTACCCACCTTTTAAACATGGAGTCTCCATACTAAACCTATATAGCCTACTAAAGAAATACCCCACTCAACACACACACCTATACAGCTCACCCTAGACTTGCTCAAGTCTTTGATTATGTATACAATACATATAAAGGAAAAGTCAAGAAATCATCATCTTATTACCCACCTTTTAAACATGGAGTCTCCATACTAAATCTATATATCCTACTAAAGAAATACCCTACTCAAAACACACACCCATGCAGCTCTCCCTAGACTTGCTCAAGTCTTTGATTATGTATACAATACATATGAAGGAAAAGTCAGAAAATCATCATTTTATTACCCACCTTTTAAACATGGAGTCTCCATATTAAATCTATATAGCCTACTAAAGAAATACCCCACTCAACACACACACCTATACAGCTCACCCTAGGCTTGCTCAAGTCTTTGATTATGAATACTATACACGTACAGGAAAATTCTAGAATTCACCATTTTATCACCCACCTTTTAAACAGGAGGTGTTCATACTAAATCTATAAAGCCTACTAAAGAAGAAACCCACAGGTTTTGGTCAAGGTTGTCGTTCTCCACGAGTTTGGTGCAGAGTGTTATGAACGAGTCAACAGCCGAGTGACTATCGCTTACTGTTCAAACGAGTTGTAGAACAATGACTTTGACCAAAACGAGTTGCTTTCTGTATTTATCTCACCCCTGTACACACTAAAAGAATGCATGACACACAGGATATAGACCATGGAAAACGGACTGCAATGCATGTAGGGACAAGGAGAGTGAGTCCCTAATGTTAAGCCTATGGAATATAAATACATGGGGTGAGATAAAGATCGCTACTGAGTAGAATACGGAATGCTGTATTCCATTCAGTAGAATACGGCTCTTTGGCTGTGAATAGTCCCAACATGTCACAAACATCGCGTTTATTACATAAGATTTCTTCTCTGGTAATTAGTCGAAAGGTAGGTAATAAGTACGATATTATCATGATTTTGATCTGTGTGGTCGTATTCTCCTTGTAGTTAACACTGCGCAGTAGTCTTCAACTACGCGGAGAATACGACCATGCCGATCAAAATCATGGGAATATTGTTTATGTGCACAGGGGTTAAAATCTGGAATGAATTGAGTGTACTTGTACACAATCCAAGTCTGGTATGGGTGCATCCAAGCAACAAGTTGAATGCGAGATATTGGAAATGAACTTAGATGTACAAAATGTATTACTTTATGGTAACTAGATCAATAGATCTGGCGCTACCCCAAAAGCCAATAAACATTTGTAAAGGTCATGAGGTCTATATAGTGCTGTGTATGTGCCAGTTTGGTAACATGATTACTGTCTCAGTTATGTTTATTTAATTTCTTGGCAATTGTGAATTGTGATCTATGTTTTGTATGTGTCCTGTTGTGGTTTGTTTTCGCATCCTGTGTCTCTATGCAAATTGAAAATAGTTCCGAGTACTGTAGGGAAGATCGTCCTCTTAAAGTGGTGATCAGGAGGAAATGCATTACAATAAGTAAGTGTCCCCAAGCAGGAATGAATCTGTACTGGATGATATGTGCACTGTGGCTGGGGAGGAGTGTAGGGGAAGTGTGTTTAAAGGGTAGACTGGCTTCAGTCCCTGTATTCTATGGCTACCCCTCCATCTACCTCAACCCTCCTAGCGGGGATACATACATAATGTTGACTGGTTTCAGATACAAGCGGTCGTATGCTCCGAGCAGTTGACGCGTAGTGATATAAGAGCGCATGCGAGGATATTCCGCAGAGTCAACTCTAAGGAGCATATGACCGCTTTTATCTGAAACCAGTCTATATTGTATTCACCATCCACCTTTATCTGACTGGTTTAGTTACGCACCATTTTTCCGAATGCGCGCTTTGTCGTTACCTTGTGTATACACCATATCCGTATGCGCTGGGTATGTCCATACAGAGTTCTTAAAGGTTTACTATGGACAGTTTGTATTAGGTGGATGATAAAGATTGATTCCTGGGCTTTTCAGAAGTGTTTTGGGGGAAGTTCACAAGGAAGCTTGATTCCTCAATGAATATCCGTAATCAAAGACTTGAGCAAATCTAGGGTACGCGGTGGCGGCAGAGGCTCAGGGGTAGGACACAGGGGACTGAGGCCAGTCTAACCCCACCCCTCACCTAAACGCCGCTCCAGGCGCCAAGCCCTACCCTGGAGCGGGTTTATCTCCACGCGGTCAACAGCGGGTGGCAAGGACTCCGCTGCTGTACCCTCCACCCCCAGCGTAAGCCTAGGAGAACCACACTCTCCTAGCATAGATCCTGCACCCTGCTTGTATCCCTGCACCAAGGTACCTACTCGGGAATACTGGAGAACTCGCCCCAAAACCAATCTCCCCAAGATTTCCCTGTTCCGAAATATACTCGCCCCCTTTTGACTTCTCCTTGCATTTTATCACAAATAATCGCTTTTGTCTTACTTCTGAAGTCTGAAGTTGCCACGATAACTAGAAAGTTTAGTGCTTAAAAAAGTACTCCATGGGAGTAAGATAAAGCTATTGTACACCTACTGAAGGCCTACGCTCCGGCCAAAACGTTGTGTCATACATATCAAAACTATAAAACCGTCATCAAAGTTAATTAAAAGATCTTATGACTTTCAATTCAATTAACTTGAGTTTGTTGGTTCTGTGAAACATTCTCTCAGGAACTTATTTTTATACTATTTTTGCCTCCAAACTTACAAAATATCCAAGTTTTCGTTTTATATCTGTGTGATAGTTCTATTGTTTTGTAGCCCGATTGTAGTTTCAGTTCCAGTCCACCACATGACTGGATTGGAGCAGAGATTAGTAACCTCACCGAGACATCTGCGGGGAGAGTGGTGTGAGCTCAGGAGAGACCAGGATGGCTTCCGTAGAAGGAGGACCACGCTCGCCGGGAACCAGAGAAGTACGGTGACCATGGCAACACGGCCGCAGCTGGTTCCTGGTCGCCGTCGGGTTTTAAGTGATGTAGCTGCGAGGCCAATACACTTACACACGACACACGCCCCCTCAGGGCTCAGTCCTGATAATCGCACTTAAAAGCCATGCAAAAAGGGCGCAACGTTTGAGAAAGGTGTAATCTCATTGTACATCGACATATCGCCCTGTTAGCCTCCCCAGTGGACCGCTTAATGAATAGGACGACCCGCGTTGGGAATTCCCTCCCCTAAAGTGGGATTCACACAGAGAGACTCATGTACCTTCAGCTGGGTTTGTCTGAAACAATTTTCCTGAGATTATTTGCTGGTTTAGAGTATCCTCGTGTGACACCCCCCCCCCCCCCCCGACTGAGGGGCAGAAGGGAAAACCCTCAATCTTTCCTGCCAAGGTACATAGTCTCAAACAATTTGGATTTTGAACCTGTTGAACATTTTTCGGGTATTCTGGTGAGACTGGTGTACCTCCCACTGATAATGAGGGTCCCCTAGTCTGAGTGGTAAAGCTTGACTGAGACTATGTCCTTCCATGTGAATCAGATCCGCCATTCTCCCTAGACACTGGGAGAGCTCAATTTCAGCATTCTGCTCTGAGAATATTGGACGGAGGGAAATTATTAGAGACTGGGGAAAATATGTTCAGTAAGCCAATCTCAAGTACGTGAGTCTCTTAGTGTGAATCCCACTTTATAGGATTATAATCCTACTCACAACTTTATGCCATTATCCAAACCAAATGTCTTATATCAGAGGCCTTAAAATTATTCCATGTTGCCAAGTCAATATGTGACCAACTTATACCTGCCAAGTGATGGAACTCCTCCTATGTATTTCACTTTGGGGTGACTTTGGAGATACCCCAGGTTCTAGACCCACTGTCTGGCTGGAGCTACGGTTATTGAAAGTGCATGTACCTTCCCCCAAATACAAGTTGTATTCCAGGAGCCGTGATTGAAAACATTGGCCGGTCCGGTGGCAGGATCTTGCCTTGTGTTTACTTTGCCTCTCGTGGATAGCGCCACAGATGTAAACATTTGCCGGGGGCAGGCGCCAGGCGTGGCCGGTGATTGGTCCCCATGTCCCGCCCCCTTCCCCCTGCTCCCGACTCCCATTTTACCCACCCACCCACACCTCCACCCACCCACCCACCCACCCAGAGTTTTCCCCTCAGGGCACACCCCAGTGTACCTTTTAATATTGCCACCTGGATCTTTCCCCTCAGGGCAAACTCCAGTGTACCTTTTAATATTGATTTACAATATTTAGTAAAAATCCACTAAGTACTGATGTGTAAAGGTAGTGTAGCATGTCATCCTCGGTATAGTGTTTTTCTAGGTCGGAGGGGTTATCTTTCTACATACACCGGCTAACCCCCGTTGGGGTATAGCCGACTGCAAGGTGGATGTTCATGTCTGTGGTGTGATGATTCTGCACTGGAGGAAAGTAAGGAACACAAACACGGTATCGTTGTGGGTGCGGTTGTATGTATATCAGAAAGCCGTGTGTTCACTTGCTGACCGATAGCGCTATCATCTCTATCCCTACACACATACTTTTATTACATGCTCCATCGAGTTTCCTCCGAGACACAAATCGGGTCATATCTCAGAGGGGGGTCGGGGTTAACTTTGTCATTCATCGTATACCAAGTCCCCATTGAAATGTATGAAATTCAATATAACGCTACCTATTGTTTATTTTATATGGAATTCAAATCCATTGTATATGACTCTCAAAACCAGTAATTATGAAAAGAATAGTCCCCATGTGCTGCAGAACAAAAAGTAGTCCCTGTCGATATGTTCTTTAATATGTCAATCCCTGGGTTTGATTTACTCCGGAAGATGGATAATAAATTAATCAAACGATGGATTTGTAGACAAGCGGCTCTGTAAACCAGTCGGAGTTGAAGTCCCATTTTACCCATCTACCCGCCCACATACAACGCTATCGCTCGTGTATTACCACGCGTCAAACCTTTGTGGTTTACAGCCACCTATCCACAAAACCAATGATTATTGTCTCTGTAAACGGTGTAAAAAAATCCTGCGAATCTTTAAAAAAAAGTCTTCAACTCTATATGAGAAATGAAGGGAAGAGAAAAGAAACATGAAAAGGTTTGAACTGAAATATTGTCTATGTAAACCATGGGATAAGATAAGCGGCCATCCATAAAGTACGTTCGCAGGATTTCTGGAATTATGAGAAATAGTTAATCCTGGCCCATAGGGTCATCCATAGTGGATGTACGCAGAATTTCTGAAACTTTTGACCCCCATCCCTTCCCAATCTTATATAAATACGCAATAGAACAGAGAGGCAGCATACGCAAAATTTGTTTACCCCTACCTCCATCCCCATGTGCGTACGTACTTTATGGATGGCCCCTTGAGGGATTATGGAGAAGTCACGCACCTTGTCGAGGGCCGCCTTCTTGGAGACGTAGGCGATCTTGCAGCGGTAGTCGTTGAGCTTCTTCTGGAAGCTGATTGCCTGGAGCTGCACCTCAGAATGCAGGCTGGCCACCTGAGCGAGCAGGGACTTCTCGCGCTTACTGAAGCGGGTGGCCAGGCGGCGGATCTCCGCCTGGAGGCCGGCAATCCCTGCCTCCTGGGTGTGGATGTGTGCCTTCAACGCCTCCAGGCACTGGTGGCCCTGTAGGTCCCGGTGCAGGGTCACCAGCCCGCAGCCCTTCTGACACACCCCCACGGGGCGGAAGTCGCATGCCCCCGCTTCGTGTTCGGCGATCATGCGCGCGTCGCGGATTTCCGTACAGCCTCGGTTTCGGCACTTCACAGGGCGCATGTCACAAGCCGTGACATGCGCAGTGAGGTCGGCAAGGACGAGCAGCTCCGAGCAGCCCCGAGAGGCGTAGTCGCAGCGCACCTGCATGTTCAGGATGGTCGTGCGCAGGTCCAACATGTTGTGAAGGTCACCAGGGGTCAACTGGCGGCATTGGGTGCACTCCGCCAGGGGGCATTTACCTGTCTGGACGACTGGGGGCAGGACACATCCGGAACAGAAGCGCCGCCCGCACGGGGCGATCAGGGGGTTATCCAGCACCCCCTGGCACAACGCACACTTCCGGTCAGCGTCGATACTGCCGACGAATCTTTCCTCGTCAAAACCCATCGTGTTTTTCAAACCACAACCCGAATCTAGATCAAAATGGCAGCTTCTTCTGACTTAGTATATAGACTAGCAATACTTACATCCCCTATAAACAAAAAAGGGGTCTACGAGTAGTATTAATATGAAAGATACTATCAGATATATACTATTATTTGATACGATATTGGCTATGAATTAATATGCAATAACACTTCGATGACAAAAATAAAGCACAGCACATTGATGATCCACCTTTTATGGTTCTCCCACTCACTCACTCACTTTCCAACGCGTTTAAAAGCGTCAGTAAAGAAAAACAAAACACCGTGTGATAATAATAACAAGTACGCCTCCAGTGGGTCCTGGGTCCTCCCGGGGTGAATAAATCCTGCTTTAAATACTCCAAGAACTTTACGTAAATCCAATGTGAATGACGGGCGACCAAGGTAATCCTTCAGGGGAGTCGTATCCGGCGGTGGTGGGGCCGCGCTGCCGGGCTTCCTCCGAGGTGGTCCCGGGACCCTGTGCCGGGCGGACGTGGTTCTTGTCGTCGTCGTACAAGTCCGGCGGCGGCGCTGCTAGTTCCCATACAGCGCGCATGGTGGTGGTTTTAGTAATTACACTGGAGGCTGAAAAGGTGTGGGAAGTTCTTAAATCCTCCTCCTGGGCCACTGTCTCCTACCGTCTGCAACGTTCAAATCCCACTCCACTGTGATTGTTCCGCGGTGATCCGTCCCACGCAGACTCTGCTGGGAGACTGGCGGCGCCGGCATTCGCTGCGGGACTACCCGGGGATCGGCTGGTTGCTGGTGGCAGTGATCGCGGCGTATAACGTAGAGTCGGGTACGGGACCAGTGAACGGTGCGGCGTTCGGCCCGCGACTAAACGGGCCGCGGGAGGCGGAGGAGGAGAGAGGAGAGAGAGCCGTGAAGGGGGCGGGAGGGGGGAGGAGGAGGAGGGGCCTCGTACCTCGTACACAACCACTCGCCGCGGCCCACCGCCCGACAGCACACACCCTCCTCCCACCCCCACCACCACTCCACCACCACCACCATCATCAGGCACTCGTCCTTAACACACACCCTCCTTTAAGTAAAGAGAAATTTAAAGATGTTGATAAAAGACGATAGTGGTATTTGCAGGGCAATGATCACACTTAGTATTGTGTTTTAGGAGTGTGGATGGTTCGCTGTATATGATCATGAGTCCTTGGATCAGGGATAGATAATCTGCTTTGGTTTTTATGCATCGGACCCCTAATTACCCCCCATCGATCCCCACGGTGATACATGTCCTCCTAGGCGGAGGAACCGGCCTTAATCGATAATCATGAGGTCATCTGGCTAATGAATAATCAACATTTTATCCTTAATATCTAAAAAAAAAAAGAGGAATAGATACAAGGGAGCATCCTTACAATACGTACGCAGTAAAAGGATAGAGAGGTGGGTTAAGAAACTCGAATTTTGGAAATTGTGTATATGGGAATATAGTGTTTCCTGTTTTAAAGTTTATTCAAAATACATATCCTTAATCTAAGGCCCATACGACGGATATGGGAATGGCGGTTTGATCTCAATTTATTCAGAGATATAAGAAGACAGGGTGAGGATGTCTGAAGGGATTCCGTTAAGTTAACGGTTAAGAGTGGTTTAGGCGTGTTTAGATCTACCGAGTTCAAAGAACGAGGTATGTCTTCACACATCTAAACAAGGAGGTACATAATCAACCCAGCCATCCGCACTCTATCTTCTTATCATTATATACCTGAATATCATTGAAATCGCAATTTTACTTCTTAATTACCACTTTGCATAACAGCAAGTCACGTGATACAGAGGGACGAACTCTCTTCATTCGTCACTCAGGGACGAATGAAATCCGTTCAGCTGACCAGTAAGTGTGAGACTTTCGCACACAGGTATATGTATGTGTATATGTTGCGCACGTACTAACTTAGATGGACCCCAAACGATACAAAAGCACGGGTGCTTTATGGGAGTATATATACATACGGACCTGTATACCCTGGTTGTGACTAAGGTATACACGGTGAGGAGGGGATAACTTTATAGGCGCTTCTCGCTGATGGGACATGACCAGCTGAGCCCGTTAAACGTGGGCCGCGTGCCGGTGTTTTCTCCCCGCTCCCGGCGCCGATCCCCCCCGCCGAGCCTCCCCCGCCGAGCCCCTCCCCGGGCCCGGCGCCGAGACCCCCGCCCACCCCACGGGTCCCGTTTCGCGGCTCGCTTTCATCTGTGCCTCTTGTCAGTTGTTATCTCGAGTACGGTAAATGTTTATCGGCGCGCTCAGTCTGACAATCCTTGCCGTGTTAAAGGCGCTCTGAAACCAAACATGATTAGTGCCCGGCGTGTGCCGCCCTAACCCGACACCCACTCCGACCCTGGATCCACCGAGCCGCCCACTTTGACCTTGAACCTGTCATCCCTTCCCTCTTTGACCATAGGGCGGCTACCATCCAGTCTTTTCCCATAGTCCATATACTTTGACTAAGGTTATATCATGCAGAGCCTAGTATTTTGCAACTATGAAGCCACATTTCTCCTTCAAATTCTCCTGATATGGACAGGCCATATGCAGATGCCCACTTTGACCTTAAACCTGTCATCTCTTCCCTCTTTGACCACAGGGCGGCTACAATCCAGTTTTTTCCCATAGTCCATATATTTTGACTATAGGGGTATCATTCAGAGCCTAGTATTTTGCTACTATGAAGCCACACTTCTCCTTTACATTCTCTGACTGTGAACAAATCATGTGCAGATGCCCACTTTGACCTTGGACCTGTCATCTCTTCCCTCTTCGACCAAAGGGTGACTACTATCCAGTCTTTTCCAATATTCTATATCCTTTGACTAAGGTTATATCATGCACAGTCTCGTATTTTGCAACTCTGAAGATAGCCTTGCACTTGCCCTCACATTCTCTGACTGTGGACAAGTCTTGAGCAGATGCCTACTTTGACCTTGAACCTATTATCTTTTCCCTCTTTGACCATAGGGCTACCATCCAATCTTTTCCCTTAGACCATAGTCCCATAGTCCATATTCTATTCTAAGCTGCCCTTAACCCACACATTCTCTGACTGTGGACAAGTCTTGTTTAGATCATCCAGATACCCACTTTGACCTTGAACTTCTGATCTCTTCCCTCTTTGACCATAGGGTGGCTACCATCCAATCTTTTCCCATAGTCCTTAGCCCCATAGTCCTTTTCTATTCTAAGCTGCATTTATCCTACACATTTTCCGACTATAGACAAGTCTTGTGTAGATCATCCAGATCCCAACTTTGACCTTGAACCTCTGATCTCTTCCCTCTTTGACCATAGGGCTACCATTAAGTCTTTTCCAATAGTCCATATTCTTTGACTATGGTTGTATCATGCAGACCCTAGTATTTTGAAACTCTGAAGCCACACTTCTCCTTCACTCACTGACTATGGAGAAGTCTTATGCAGATGCCTACTTTAATCTTGGACCTATCAACTCTTCCCTCTTTGACCACGGGGCTCTATCCTCTGAGGCTGCACTTACTCGTCGGTTATGGAGCATTATTCCACAGCTTCACCTAATGTGACCTTGGAACTGTCATCTATCTGTCTTTCACCTTGGGGCCTAGCATCCACCAACTCTGAGGCGGCCTCTGAGGCGGCACCTATTCTCCCCAATCTCTGACTTTGTACCGGTCCTCAGCCTATTCTCAAACTACGAAGCAATCATTTGCATGTATATGCCCACTTTGACCATGGACCTTGACACTCTGGACCTACAGATTCATTCTAATCCCTTTGACCCCTGCCTACTTATCTAGCAACCCTGAAGCTGCAATAATAAATCCCACACATTCTTCAACGATAATGATCAGCCTTTTTTCAACATTTACCTACCTTAACCTTAGATCTGCCATATACTGTCTCTGTGACCATGGACCTACCATCCACCAACTCTGACATTGCATTTGCTCATCCAACCTTTTAGCTATAAACCAGTCACACACATATGCTCTGTTTCTGATTCTGAAAGTATCTCCTATCTTCGCTGACCATATGCCTGGAATCTACCGACTCTGACACTGCATCTATCCTTCACACTCCTTGGCCATCGACCAATGCATACACTGCCTCTGAGCCTGAGCCTCACATCCACCTGGTGTGAGTCCAATCGTGGATTCTGGGTGAAAGGCCCAGTGGGCTTGAAGGGGATTCTAACCCAGTGAGTTTGTTCTGTATTCATGGCCCTATGAGTATTGCAGTCCATTCTCCATGGTGTATATCCTGTGTAATCCTTTTAGTGTGTACAAGGGTGAGATAAATACAGACAGCAATTTTTTTTTAAGAGAGCAGAACTCCGTTTATTAATCCAGAAAAAAACAGGTATATAGTCAAAGTAGTAACCTGTCTATTCTGTTTGAACATATGAACAATCCATCGATGCACAATTGTATATCCAATAGACTACACTTGCTCACTCCAACGATGAACAATAACTGGAAAAAGAAAACATACCAGAACCTCGCACCAGAGAAACAAATATAGATTGTTTCCACATAGTTCTTGCACTATCTTGAAAAACTCGATAATAGATGCATGAAATGCAGCACCAAAATCTACCTAGGCACAGGATGAACAGTACAGGTCTACATGGAAGTTGGATGTACACAGAAGAAATACATACTGTCTTCATAGTTGCTCTATTTTTTTTTATTCTTTTATCTTATTTTATCCATCATCTACCCAGAAATATACCAAAAGCAATTCATTTTTGTCAAACTCATTGTTCTCCAACTCGTTTGAATACCTCGTTCAGTTCACTCCGCATTAAACTCGTGGAGAACGACGCCTTTGACCAAAAATTGTTGTTTTCTATTTAGTGTCCACCACCATCTGAGCTATCAAATTTCTAAATTTTTCCATGCACCAGCATTCTCTTTCTGCCATCCCCATCTAATGATTCCACCATAACATCATCAAGGTTTAATGTGGCCTGATACATTTTGAGTGGGGATACCGTATGTGATTTAACCCGACTAACCCCTATGTCATAGCACCGGTATTTTTCTCCATAGGCTTAACATTAGGAACTCGTACTCCACGGCCGTGAGGTTCGTGTACCCAATACTCAATGGCTAATTTGGTGATTCATTTCATCAATAAATAATGTTATACGGGGTGAGATAGAATCAGAAACCCAATCGATGAAAATAACTTGATCTGCACTCCACCGAGTTTGACTGCAGAGTAATCACTCTGCTTCGCTTTGTGAATTACTCTGCGGTCAAACTCGGTGGAGCACGGACCAAGCTATTTTTATCTCGTGGGTTTCCTTGTAAGTACTATCGTAAAACTGGATGAGTTCTCGATTTTGAAATATTACGTGATAACAATTCTGTATGCCACTAGTGGCATATAAAACTCTATGCCAGTCAGCGTGGCATACGGAAACTCAATGTTAAGCCTATGGGATTTTATATTAGGGGTAGGGTAATTAGTAGAAACCAAACGAGAGTCAGCCTTGTCAATGTTTATGCCACGATGGGCAGGTTGTGTATTACTACACGAGGCGTTAGCCGAGTTTAATGAGTAGCAGACCTGACCAGAGTGGCATAAACATTGACAAAGCTAATCCGAGTTCTGCTTTGTATTTATCCTACCCCATCTCACCGATATACAGAGACAATTTTGTAATTATCCATGATAGTAGCGTTTTGACACTGCCGGATCTACTTTCGTTATCTGGTCCCTGATTGGTCCGTCTTTTTATTCACCTCGGTGCATAGATAACACTTTATTCAACGCTCCGTCAAATACATTGAGTCAATATTAAACCTAGGGCGTTTTTTATTAGGGGTAGGATAAAAACAGGGGTTGGTTGCCAAACTAGGTTTCTACCCCCGTGCCCATCAGCACGACCCTCCAGGGCGTGCCCGGCTCTGATCTGAAGACGGATCATTGGTCTGAGATGAGGCACTGTTTCTTCCGGTCGCCGTCCTGTTGGCGGTGGCGCTGCGATCTAATCCCAGAATCCCTCAGGGTTAATCGTCCGAAAAGCACGTATTATTCATCCGGGAAATGCCGCTCTATTTTCCTAAGCCATTTACGAATCTTGATAATTGAGTCCCCAAAGTTAACATTCTTAGCTTTTTTTACTGGCGCCCTCTGGAATTGGAAAGAGGTATTAGTGGAGTAACGAGCGCCATCTTTTATCAGAGACGTGAACTGTGAGCAGTGGCTGCTGGGTAATGTCCAGGCACGGCGTCGCTCCTAATCTTCAGTTTGCTTACAAATCAAAGGTCTCCTAATAACAAGGAATGCCTTCAAGTCTGTTATATATAGTGCGGTCAGTATACAAGGAACATCAACCGCTCATCTTTGTATCCTATATCAGAGGAATACACAAATACAGATATATCAGTATTGACGCAAATAGTTAGGTGAAAGAATACCTTTTGATCAACGTTAACTCAATCCGTCCTTCACTCTAGCAGTTGGGTCATGCACAAGTCCTGAGCATGATTTTATTGACAAGCCTCGCCATAGCTTGGCAGTAATACAGTTTGAGTAACACATACAGTTGATGCTATGTTTAACTCACACTGTAAAACCGCCAAGCTATTGCGAAGTTTGTCAAAAATATAATTCATGCGCCCTACTAGATGCCTGCACTTATATGCACACAACTATATATAGCGCCGTATGCAATTATCACCATGGTAACCATGGTTTCCTAAGCTACATCATTCTAACCAATGGTTAATTGTATAATGATAACATTGATATCCATATATCCTGAGAACATCATGAATCTATAAAAATGATTTCTTCTCAAAATTAACTCTTCAAAACATCGCCCAGAAAATATCTTGATGCATCTTCAGGATCCGCCAAGGGGAATGCCTCCAGGCATTCTTATGTCTGACAAGTTAATCCTTCTACTTAAAAGGGACTTTGCAAAGCACCCACTGAGTTCCCTTCCTCCGCTCGCCTATCTTAGTATCTATGTAGATTGGCCGCCACCTCAATCTCCACTCTATTCGGACCATATGGTATCTGCGGTGTTTGCCTTAGATCATGTAATATTCTTCTATGTAGGTTCTAAAAGCAGGAATACTTAATAAGATATAGTCCTAGCTTCACAAATTGATAATGAAATCTAGTTTTTCGGTGGTTTTATTCTTAAAAAACACTATAAAAGGAAATAAGAAAAAAATAAGTTGGCTTCAAGATTTTGATGCAACACAATCTCCCAGCTGTATAAAAGGTCTGGCCGGAGAGTAACCATTTACTGGTAGTGGCTCAAGGCTGCCATGGATTTAACCCGACCAGAGCTAGCGTTGTGTAGCTCTGGCGGCCAGTGTATCGCCTCTGCAGTGAGAGCCAGGCCGATCTACAGTAACACTGCAATGCCACCTGGTGTGAACAGCACACACTAACACGTCCCATGGCTTCCTTTAAGTCTCAAGTTCCGCCCATGATCACGGGCAGTATTTATTGATTCGCTACTGCTCTGCAAATGCAACTCCCACTCCCACCCAGCCTCCCTGAGAAAACAACACTTGGTGTTCTTCACTCTTGAGATATGGCCGTAATATAGACACACAAGAAACGGACGATTCACGATAATTGCACCCAGACCTATACTTCAACCACAAAAATTCTCCGCCGATTCATTTTCCCACAGTGGGCCTTGGGGTTTTTCCTCTATTAATCTCTTCTACCGGAGCCTATAACAATAAACACTGCCCGCCTGGGGGTGCTACCAGAGGGCGTTGCGGGTGTACAATCTTGGCGCGGGGCTGTGTGGGTTTAGCACTGAGTGATGGACACTCAGGGACCGGCTGGTCGATCTGCAGTAAGCTGGAGGGATGCTGGAGAGGTCCTCTGATAATTCCGCACCATTTCGTCATGTCTATATTAAAGGTGCGCCGCCGCCGCCAGCAGCTGCTGAGCAAATCGTGAGCAGCTCGTATTCAGTGCTCGTCCGCACGTAAAAGGCCAATTTCAGCTCGCTGCTTCTGGAGGTACGCCTCGTGAGCATGGGGCTTTATACCCCACCCCCGTGCTACCCAACCTCCAACCCCCAACCCACCCACCCACCCACCCACTCACCCACATAGGCCCCCACGCAACCCCTGTTACCCCCACATGTTCCCCCTTTCCACCGTTACCCCCATACACTCCCTGCACCCACCATTACCTCCATATACCCCCACCCAGCCTCTCTTACCCCCGCGTATTCCCCGCTACCCCTGTTACCTCTATACACACCCTACGCCCCAACGCCATCCCTGTTACCCCCACACACCACACACAACCCCTGTTACACACACTCACACACCTTCACACACACACACACACCCTGCACCCTCACGCAACCGCTGTTACCCAAACACATCCCCTGCTACCTACGTTACCCCCACACGTCCCCGCAATCCCCGTTATCCCCCATACACACCTGCACCCACCGCTACCCTATTCACCCCTGGCGCCCTACACACCCCCTGCATCCCCCATTATACCCCCTTCACACCCTGCACCCCTGCTACCCATACACCCCTGCATCCCCCCTTACCCCCATACACTCCCTGCAGCCACCGCTACCCCCATATACCTTATACTCCCCCGGTACCCATACATACCCCCTGCATCCCTGTTACCCCCCTAAACCCCTGCAACCCCTTTTACCCCCATACACCCCTGCAACCCCTTTTACCCCCATACACCCCTGCATATCTGCTACCTTCACACATCCCCCCTGTCACCCCACAGACCCCCTGACACCACCCCCCCCCCCCCCCCCCACACACACACACACACCCACATGCTATAATCCCCTATTATCCACCTAATACAAGGTGTCAATAGAAAACACATAGAGAGTGTGTATGGATATACCCGGCGCATACGGATATGTTGTATGCTCCGGGTGGCGCATACGAAAAAATAGTGCGTATGGGAATATAGTGCATAACTAAACAAAACTGATATCGACATGCCACTTGTCAAAAAAGCTGGATGATAAATACAATATAGACTTGTTTCAGATAAAAGCGGTTGTATGCTCCTCAGAGATGGCTCTGCGCAATATCCTCGCATACGCTCGGATATTACTACGCGTCAACTCCTCGGAGCATACGGCCGCTTGTATCTGAAACCAGTCAATATTGTGTATGTACCCCAACACACCCCTTGTATCCCCGTTATCCCCTCCTCCATAAACCCTATTCAACCCTTGTACCCCCACACATCCTCCCCTCCCCTAACCCCGACCACAGACCACTTACGGTGGCAGTGCATCATCACGGATTCCTGTTTATTTATAAGGGATACATATGGCGGGGTATTGCCAATCCACTTTGTAGTCTGCGGTCTGCCGACTCCTATGTATGTATGGCTGGTTATATGGGGAGGTATTCCTCATAGACAGAGCAGCCTCACGTGGAGTGGTACGCCAGCCAGTGAGCTGCTCCCCAATGAGCAATAGCTACTAACACCACAAACAGAGCCCTCTCTCTGACCATAGAGCGGCTCCTGGGCACCGGGGTGCCATTTACCAGTCTCCACAGAGCTGCCCTTAGCCATTTAGAGTTTCTACTGTGTCCATAAAAATATCGCCAGCTATATGTATACTTCAGGGATGCTCTCTCATGCACTGAAAGAGCTATTTATTTACTTATACCGTTAGGTTAGCTTCTCCGTCTCTCACACATATTTATTTACTCATATGTCTAGTTTCCTCATCCAGGGAGTTGCTCATTTACCAATACAGGTATTCTATAGAGGAAATCTATGAAAGTTTAGGATCAAAGCTCATATCCCATTGAGATTTACTTGTGTAACTAGCGACTTCGTCGCGTCGTATTTGGTTGGGTGCCGCACCCCCTTTTTTGTGGCCAATTTAGGTTGTGACTAAAGATGGTGGCGCCCTCTCTCGGGTGAAGCGTATTACGGCTCCTATTATTTCGCGTGACACAGATATTTTGCCGGCAACCAGCGCAATTATGGGGCAAGGCAATTTAAAAACTACAGTTCTAAATTATGATTTCAGTACGGATAGAAACAAATCCTAAAAATAGAAGTACATCTGAGTAGAGAAACACAAAAAATGGTAGCAGGATTCAGTTAAGTACTGCTCGAGAATCTCACTCTCTGGGCCCTCATTCTCCAAGCCTAGGTCTGGTTCACTATGTCTCTATTTACGGGAGCAACTTCAAGCGGATTCGACGAAATTCTAACGTTTTATATGTGGTAGGTAATAATACACAAGGCGAAGCCACGTGAATTACGTAGCGATTCAAACGAGCCCCTTGCACCTAGTCGACTTGCTTCTGAAGTCAAATCAACCTATAACGATTGAATACTGAACGATTAGTTCCCGAATAAACTTTTTTTAAACATTTATTTATGCTGGATCGTGCCCAATCTTTCATGGTATTTTTGACAATAAATAAGATTTTTTTTAGTATTCTTAAAATGATCCAGAGTGTCTATATTCCATATGTTTGGTAATATTTCATTCCATACAGTTGCTTCGTAGTACATTATATTTCTCTTAAAAGTGTTTGAATGCGGAAATGGGATCCTGCATGATGGAGCTATAGTAGCACGTAACTGTTCTTGTAGTAAAGCTTCGTTTTTTGTTTTAATAAATAAAATATTTCAAGAATTGTATTGTCGGTCTTCCAAGTAAGGCAGTTGAGCGGAACGGTAAAGTGTAACACTACCAGTACAAGGGTGCGCCCTGACGATTGTAGGTAGGGCTGTAACTTGGAGCCATTGCAGTTGTGGAGCTTGTCTTAGGCAAAATACGCTTTGCGTTGACCAACAGGCAGCCATCACAGTGGAATACCAGAGAGGGGGCGGTGGGAGTTAGTCCTAAGCAAATCAGTCTTCACTCTGTCAGAGATACGATTTTCTACCTGGCTGACTGCATTTCGATTCAGGAACACTCCCCCTAGTCACTGGTCAAGTCGGTCGCTGAGGGCACTAACCGGTGAGGATCCGCACCTCAAGACGTAACTGTGTGTAGCACCCTCCTAATTTCCTCAGCCGGTGACTAATCTCGGGACTATGTCGGCCAGCGCCACAGGGGGGATGATCTCTAATGTTCCGTTGTCACCGAGAAAATTTTGATAAACTTGTTGGAAGTAATTTCGGTACATCGGCCGATGAATTGTCAGCAACAACAGAACATCTCTGCAAAGGGGATTCACTAATCTCAGGGAAATTATGAAAGGGGGTGCCACACTGCCTGACAATGGCCAACTATGTTAAGACGCCTCACCAGAGACAAAGTACTGTACCTCCGTCGCTGATAAAGGTACATCCATATTCCAAAATCGCTTCGTAGGAATTAGCCTATAAGTCCAATGCTTCGGGGTTGAACTATTAGTTCCGAAATTACAAAGTTGTTGGTGAATTTGTCACAGGCAAATTACATAACACGTCAGCTCGTGTCGCCCACCCAAACAGGGGTTATTTCCAATCTTCCATTGATATACTTGATGTTGATGTTGATTTAGGAACATCGACCAACAACTCATTGGCGACTAAAGATCATATCAAGGGGGGGGGGGGGGGTTCACTAGTCATTGGCTGACCCTTGCCTAGCTACCCCACATCTACCGACTAGGGCCGACTCTGTTAGGATGTCTCGCCTGAGTCAAAGTACCGTTCCTTTATTTGCCAACAAAGGTACATCAATGTTCCACATACTGTAGATTTGCATTGGACTTAAGACCCTGGGAGACTGGCCCTCTGCACCTTTCCCAACGTCACAGTGTAAGCACACAGATGGTAAAGGGTTAGTTTATTTGCAGCAGACTCATAGTCTATGTGACCATTCTAACCTTTAGGCAGGGTATATGAGCACGTGGCCCACGCTCAATAAAAGGAATTCTGACCCAAAACAGCACGGTTGCTGACGTCCCCCATGCGGAGTTGATGTCCGTCCGACCTGCATACGAGCCGGCCTGTCTGGTCCCCGCGGCTTCCGCACAACGCACGAGTTGTGGCTTCCAAAGTGGCTTCCTAAGTGGACTCTGGTGTGTTTGACGTCCGATGTATGGCTTCTCGGGAGTAAGGGCCGTGGTGGACGGGAGGAGCATTATGACCAGTAAAAGGGCCAGTCACTGGAGGCAGGCACCGGGTGGCAGTTTGTAAAGGGCTGCTTGTATGGGTGACAGGCCAATGTGGGTGGTTCGTAGTGGGTGGCACGTAGGAGTGCACGTATTATCCTACCCCTAATATAAAATCCCATAGGCTTAACATTGGGTTTCTGTATGCCACGCTGACTGGCATACGGAGTTTTATATGCCACTAGTGGCATACAGCATTGTTATCACGTAATATTCCAAAATAGAGGAGATAGGGTAGGATAAAATCAAAACCTGATTCGTTTTAATCTTGGCCACCGCATTCCACTCCTGAAGTTTTGGCTCCGGACTTCACTCGGCTTCGCCTCATGAAGTCACTTTGCCAAACTCCAGTCGTAGAATACAGTGGCCAAGATTAAACCTCATCCAGTTTTACGATAGTACTTATATAGAAGTGGATCGAGAATGGAAATACACAATACTCCAAGAGTTTGGATGGGCCGCAAGTCACCAAACTATGGCACATCCAAATAAGTGGAGTATTGTGTATCGTATGATTCTAGTTGGATTCTGGATTTATCTCACCCCTTTCATTGACATTGAATAGCATATTAGATATCAGAATAGTTCAAATCACTTCGCAAATCCAGTTGGTTAATAGCATATAACGTCATTCCACATTCACTCCGCCAGGACCGTGGCTTAGTATTGTCACTTTACCAGGATGATCGTTGAGTATTTTTTCTAATGTTATTGTACCAGGGGTGAGATAAAGGACCACATGCACTTGATGACGACAATGATAACACCAATAGATAGCAGAGAGCCAACAGGACGTGTCCAAAGCTGAACAGCAAGTCATGGGCAACACCATTAGGTGTCATTATGTAACAGGAAGCAGTGGTCAAAGCTAGACAGCAGGTAAAGCCGGATACCCATCTACCGATTTAGGGTTGAACGATTATTTCCCAAATCGTATAGGAGTCGGTCACCTTGTCGCAGGCAAATTACGTAACCCTCGCTCGACCCGCGGCCCTCGAGGAGAGGGGCTGGTGGGTATTAGTCCTAAGGAAATCAGTCTACATCTACCGAAATATATACCCACACTAATAAAATCGGTGTATGGTCCACTAATCGCTGGGGGAGGGCAAAAACCACAACTTGTCGGTGACAAAAGGACGTCTGAAGGAGGTGGTTCACTAATCGCTGGGTAGCCTTGCCTAGCTGTCCTACATCTACCGACTCCGTTAGGATACCTCACCTGAGATAAATTACCCTCCGTTTGTCGCCGAAAAATGTACATAAATGTTCCGAAATCGGTAGATGGGCATTGGCCTTAATGTCCGATACAGGTGGGTAGCAGTGTCCGATACAGGTGGGTAGCAGTGTCCGATACAGGTGGGTAGCAGTGTCCGATACAGGTGGGTAGCAGTGTGACACCACACAGTAATCAAAGCTGAACAGCAAGTCATGGGCAACACCATTTGGGAGCAGGATGTAACGACCAGCAGTAGTAAAAGCCAGGCAGTAGCCTGTGACAACAGGAGGTCGTTTAATTTTGAGGTCTCTTGTGTGGTCTCGGATGACAAATCAGACGACAAAATCATCCACAGACGACAGAATTGGCGAGAGCTCGTCAAAAGCGTTTAATTATGCCTGTCATCCATTGGGAGTGACCCCGATCTAGACTGGCTCGAGTCCCTGCATCCTACATCTACTCTCCTCGCTGGGATACAGGGACTGGTACAATTGGTAATGGTGTTAGATTTCTGGCGCTGTATAGCGCCAGTATTTCCAACACTCTCCATCATGGTATCATGGTTACTGGTTAGATATCTGATGGCAGTTTGATACCCTCTCACTTTGATCTTAATCCGGTCACAGTCAGGAGTAGGCTAAATTTATTGCTATGACAACACAGGCGGCCAGGGAACTGGAGGAGGGGAGGGGGAAGGGATAGGAGGAAGTATAGGGTTACAGGGAGTGGCTTGGGGCATTAAACAGGAGATTCGGTTCACAGTGGACAAGTCTTTGATTCATGGGCCAGTTAGAGAAGGATACATACTTTAATTAACTTTACTCTGATTGTGATTAATCATTCAATGAATGTTCATAATCAAAGAATTGAGCAAGTCTAACCTCGATCGTGTATCAGAACAAAACACACACCCAAGACAGTCTGGGGGAGACTTGAAGGAGAGTAGAGTTTGCAAACACTGCAGGTGGTCTTTTTGATAACTAATTTTTCCATTCATAATCATAAATGAATCTAACTAAATATTTCAGATATTCTCGATTTATCTCTGCCAGTTTGTATTTCTAGTCCATGCATAGCAAACATATATCAGTAGGTTTAAATGGATAGAATAAGCTGTTCTTGTTATTTTGTCACATTTCACGAGTTATCATCCCCCACAATTTATGTCACCCCTCACATTGACTAATGGGGCTAACATTTGTGACATAATTCCTCATTGGATATTTTTCCTAAATATCTCATGGGCGTTGGATAAAAATTCCCAATGTCAAGTCTATGGAGAAAAAATACCAGGGGTGACATAAAAGTGGGTAGCAGTGTGAGCATTAGGCAGTGGTCAAAGCCAGACACCATTGGGTAGTAGCAGCGTGTGACAGTGGAGGGTGGCTCTAAAGTGGGATTCACACGATGGGATTCATGTACCTCACAAGGCTCAAAATCTCATGCGATTTTGTTCCTTTTTAGGGGGAAATGTCTTTAACAATTACAAGGAGGAAAACATATCTCAGGGAAATAAATCCCTATAATTTAGACGAAGAAATTGTGTTCGAGTACAGAATCTCAGCAGGATTTGTCTCAGAAAAACACCCTGTGAGGTACGTGAATCCTATCGTGTGAATCCCACTTAGAACCACCCGGCCCTGGCTCCACCTAATTTGCGAGTCTCAGGGCAGTGCGGGCCGGAGCTGGGCGGGGCAGCTAAAGCACCGAGGAGCTGATGGTGGAGGAGGCTGACACTTAGAGGGAGGCTGAGACATATTGAGGGGAATAGCAATCAGCGGGAGCAGCTCGCCGTGACATCTCCCGCGGCCCCCGCCCGGAGCATCGCTCCTCCACGGTCCGCCTGCTAGACCTGCCCAGGTCCTCCGCACCCCTCCCCACAACACCGCCATTTCATGCAGCCTGAACTTTGAGTATCAGGCACCTCACTTCTCATCTGGTGTACTGTGACCATGGAAAGGGTGTTTAAGTATTAGACAGCTCGTTTCTCATCTGGTGTACAGTGACTGTGGAAAGGATGTTTAACTATCAGTCAGGTCATTTCTCCTCTGGTGTACTGTGATCATGGAAAGGGTGTTTAAGTATTAGACAGCTTGCTTCTCATCTGGTTTACTGTGATCATGGAAAGAGTGTTCCTCACCCCTCCCCACAACACCGCTATTTCATGCAGCCTGAATTTTGAGTATTAGTCACCTCACTTCTCATCTGGTGTACTGTGACTATGGAAAGGGTGTTTAAGTATTGGACAGCTTGCTTCTCATCTGGTTTACTGTGATCATGGAAAGAGTGTTCCTGACCCCTCCCCACAACACCGCTATTTCATGCAGCCTGAACTTTGAGTATCAGGCACCTCACTTCTCATCTGCTGTACTGTGACCATGGAAAGGGTGTTTAAGTATTAGACAGCTCGTTTCTCATCTGGTGTACAGTGACCATGGAAATGATGTTTAAGTATCAGTCACCTCACTTCTCATCTGGTGTACAGTGACCATGGAAATGATGTTTAAGTATCAGTCACCTCACTTCTCATCTGGTGTACAGTGACCATGGAAATGATGTTTAAGTATCAGTCACCTCACTTCTCATCTGGTGTACAGTGACCATGGAAATGATGTTTAAGTATCAGTCACCTCACTTCTCATCTGGTGTACAGTGACCATGGAAATGATGTTTAAGTATTAGACAGCTTGCTTCTCATCTGATTTACTGTGATCGTGGAAAGGATGTTAAAGTATTGGTCAGCTCATTTCTTATCTGGTTTACTGTGATCGTGGAAAAGGTGTTCCTCACCCCTCCTCACACCACCACCATTTCATGCTGCCTGAACTTTAACTATTGGTCATCACACTCATCTGGCTCACTGTGATCGTAGAAAGGATGTTATAGTATTGGTCAGCTTGCTTCTCTTCTTGTTCACTGTGATTGTTGAAAGGGTGTTAGAGTATCAGTAACCTCACTTTTCATCTGGTTTACTGTAATTGTGGAAATGATGTTAAAGTATTGTTCAGCTTGTTTCTCATCTGGTTTACTGTAAGGCCTGGCGTCCACCTACTACGATATGGCACCGATATGCTCTACGATGCACCTCCCGATAAAAAAAATCAAAATCGCGTCGGAAGGTTACCTAATATCGGGGCAGTTGACCACGCCGATAAAACCCCCATACAATGCGTGGTGGATTGGCATGTCTAGACATATGTCTACGATTTTGCACCTTCCCGATATGGCACCGATTTTGACATTTGGTATCGGTGCCATATCGGAAGGTCTACGATTCTATCGTAGTAGGTGGACGCCGGGCCTTATTGTGGAAAGGGTGTTCCCCAGCCCCTCCTCACAACACTGTCATTTCATGCAGCCTGAATTTCAACTTATGGTCAGCTTGCTTCTCATCTGGGGGTTGTGCTCCACGTTTTGTGGATCGCAGAATAGCGATCCGAGGTTGAAAGTTTTGCTCCAGATTTGTTTTCGGATCGCATAATAATTATGTCACTATCTATAACCAATGAAGAACCTGATGAACCTTTCACACAGAAAATGCGGTGTTGTAAAAGGTAGTGATACAACATGAAAATAACGATACTACACGATACGATCCGATATCACTGGAGCAACGCCTTTCTCGCATTTCTAGGAACAACAATCCCCTGGTCTACTGTATTCGCGGTGAAGATGTCAGTGTTGCTACCGACTGCAAGTCAGTATCAAATAATCGGTGAGGTTGCATTGACTATAATGTTTCTACTGTATTTTTCGGGTAAATACCAATTCCATCTTCATAATAAAGAAACTCTGTCATTCTTTGAGAAAATCAGTGAGTATTTCTCTCCTTTCTATTCATTGATCTGGCATCGGCATTCCAACAAAAAATATCGTTCGTGGTTCCCAACTGCAGATAGGTGAAAAATAATCGATCAATGGAAAATGGCCTTTATGGGAACTTCATTAATCCGTGCCATTTTCCTCGGCTAATAGGAAATGTCTATTTTTTTAAATCCAGTGTTTATCAAATCCTCAAGTTTTATATTGTAATATCAGGAATAAAACTAAAAACTTACATCCATACATAATTCCACATTTTCTAAATAGTGCAACACCGCACTTTTTCACTTTTCTATCTTTTTCTTTCAGACAATTTTTGGCATCAAGATAATACAGGGTCAGCAGTGTCATAATTCAGATCTTATTTAATTGTATATAACCATGATAGGAAATGTCATTATTATCTCAGCATAACAAACCATCTCCCAACTGATATTCAAGTGCCTCACCACACCGCCCACTCAATCCGAAGTCAGTGCCGGCACGCAGGCGGACACAGGCACGGTCACCAACGGTAGGTGGTGGACAAACAGGAAGTCGGTGACGGGCCTAAGACGCTCTGACATGCGCACTGGATCCTATACAATCATCCCACACTGCGCATGCGTGCCCGGACAGGGTCACGTGACCGAGGGGACTGAATACGGGGAGATACTCGGTGAATACCGCCCGGAATATTCCCCGGATTCCCTTTCATCCGGAGACTGGAGGTAATCCGGGGGTGACAGAGATGGCGTTGGCCCCGATCAGACCCGCTAATACTACCCAGCTGACAGGCGAGGGATGTGACGGGTAGACTGACCACCTAGGGCCCTCACTCCGTAAGCCGTTTTCCACTGGCCGACTATTCGCCACAGATCTGTGATCTGGAGAATTCTCCTAAAAATTGGTCGTTGGTGACCAATAAATGCACGTCAGTATCTAAGAATCAACGAGGGTGTAGTGCATGCCTTGCTTCTGCCGTATTTAACAGGTCCATACCGACAGAATTGTCCTCTAAACATAATGACCATCGTGGTGGTGGCCATATTGCAAAATCTACGCACAATTAATTGTTGAACACTTATTTGCATGCCTGTTTCCATTCACCGATTTGGCGAAATTGATCAGTGGTTCCCAAATGCAGATCAGTGGCGAATAGTCAGAGAGTAGAAAATGGCCTTTTATCAGAGGTGACCACCAACTGTATGTCAGTATAAAAAAATCGGTGACTGTGTTTTGTCTGCACTGTTTCTACTGTATTTTCTGGGTACGTCCCTATTCAATTTCTACATTGAAACCCTGAATAATCAGCCAATGGAAACAGGCCTTACTTTCCAATTTTCCATAAGCCATCCGTTGTGAAGTCCTGAACCAACGATCGATTCTTTTTTTGGTATACCGACAGCAGATCAGTGAATGGAAACAGCCTTGCGTTTGAAATGGTTACCGATTAATTTGGTGAAGGTTATGCAATGAAGTCGATCGCCGACAGACTTCGTTACTCAAAAACTTGGTTACCACTTTGATGTCTTCGGTGAGATTTTAGTCTGAAAATTCCATCGGTACGGACATGTAAAATCCATAAGATTGTATTTTATCATTGCATTGAGTATTAATCTTTCGACTAGTATTTGATATGGATTACCTTGCTCTTGTTATATGAGCTTGCTCTATATTTTGTATTTTTTGTTTTAATAATAACATCACAATCACACTTATATAACATGATGATTGACAGTACAGGGTACATATAGGTTGGTGAACAAAAACAGTAATACTGATATACAATAGGGGGCATCAGCAACAGATCTTTAAGGTACTTGAACAAATCGGCGTCGTTTTCGTCGGTCAGTGGAAAGATACTTTCTCACGATGTATGTATGTGAGGAGCTGATGGCTGAGTGGTCCAATATCCGCATTGATCAGGGGGAATTCTGTATCTAAGGATGAGTCTAACACTGGATAATCCTACTCCAGGCATGACCAGAATGTGCAGTATCAGAAATGGTTGACATGGTTGAGGCATGGATCTTTCTAGTTTGTAAATATACCACCACAGGGCCTTCCATTGAAAAACCCATAGTGCGGACAGGTTTGTATATTTCCCCTCACAGTACATGCTGCTAAAGTTATGTAGGTTTTACTCCCAAGGGATATTTTTTTCAACTAATTGTGACCAGAATTGGAGATTGAGCTAGCTAGATGGTCTAAATGAATCTAAGGTTATGATGTCCTTGTTTCTATGGGAAATAATTCTAATCTCTCTAAATGATAAGAGTGTCGACCTGGTGGGAGACTGAGGGGATCATAGGGTTTGAAGATACCTGGAGGTATTTCCATGTAGGATTTGAAGATGCCTGGAGGTTTCGCCACGTAGGGCCTGGGGATGCATAAAGTAATTAATAAGTGCAAATTTAGATAAGAAATTATTCATTCATTTTCGTGAATTTTTCACAATATGCAGAAGGATATATTAACGTTCTAATCCATTATGGATTAGAAAAATTAGAAAATCTTTCACTGGTTATACTAATAAAATATATTTGACATCGGTGCAAATAGGTTAAGGATTCTAGGATGCCGCTTCGATATTATGCTCAGGAGGAGTGCGTGATGCAGCTGCTAAGGTGCAGGACTGAATGAAGAATGAAGGTAGCTGACAGCAGGCAGATTAAGAGTAACAAATACTGATTGTAGACAATAGTCTGTGACTTGCTTTTGTAGTAGATTAATAACTCTAGATATTGCCTACAAATCCTTTCTGACGGTTCCCGTACTTACAGGGCAACGATGGGCATTGTTAACGATACAAGGTTCGGGATTTAACGAAGGAGAATGAAGCAAACGTAGGTATGCATGACTGGGTGCAATATATGGGCGGAGAGTGAATGTCTGTGGTGGGAGAGTGTCGTGCGAGCAGCTCGTTATATGAATAGGTCCCCGGCCAAAATGGCCCCGAGCAGATGGGTCAGTTATACCACGCCTGAGGAGGAACAAGGGGCACCATCGATTGTAATACTGTTCTTGATCAACATGGTCTGAGAGGTTGGCCAGTAGCAGGGACTGGGTACAAAGGAGGGGTAAAGTCTGTGCAAGAATTAACCATCCAGTCTACCCTTATTATCTTATACCTATGAAAGTATTGCCCGCTTCTCCCCATACAGTGGTAAGAGAAAACGTTGATAGTGAGCCCGTAGCTATTGTCATTCGATGTCTTTTCTCCCATAAAATATGTCCCAACACCAAAGGCGGAGGGACGTTCATTGTTCATTGGTTTTTTGTTGTTTATATGTACAAAATAACGCCAAGATTGGCGGTATTACATCTTGCTCCTCCGTCTTTGTCCTACATTGGTGCTTACAAGCTTTACAAACAATGTGTTTGGATATAGAGAAAATGCAGTTTAACAGGACAATATGCCGAGAAAGGAATCGCTATGGGTTCACTCACTCCTTTTACTTATCATCATACACCTAAATACAAGGGGAGGGGTTCATTCTATGTACAATGCGCACGGACATTCAATAGTGCGCCTGAACATTATCTATACTACCCGGTAGCAGGTAGTATTTCATAAACGTTCGGCCATCGGTGTATGATAATATGATGAAATGTAGTTACTGGGCCCTTAGTGTTGTACATTTAAGGTCTTTTGTCTCGTATCCATGACCCGACGCAGTAGGCGTAGGACAGTATTTCCGGGACAAAAGACAGAGACGGGCTACGGCCTCAGTTACTATGTATCCTTAATATCAATATGCCTCAAAATCACGGGGGGAAAGGCCCAATTTAGTCTGTCTTTGTTTTACACATGAAAAAAATCAATAAACTGAAAATGAAAACAAGGATTTCCTGGGAAAATAGCTATCATCAATTTAATACATATAGCCCAGCGTCCGCAAAGCGATAAGAAACCATGGGCAATAAAAGCTGCTATAAAAAAGTTAAATAAGAAGAAAAAAAACATTAGCATTCAGGTTATTCATAAATGAAGAAGAGTATAATCTTAAGTAGAGGCTCTATACACCTTGGTGAGTAGATGAGAAAGGTAAAGACGGGGGAAGATCTCTATCATGAGTTTTACATCACTCATTCAAGCCTAGTGGGCTATGAGGACTATAGGATTACCATATGAATAGAATGGAGCTACTTCAACACAGAGTAAGTGGTGTGAAAGTATGGTGACTATAGACTACGTACTGAGTTATTCAGAGAGGTCAAGTGAAATGTGAAGAAGAGAAATAGTATCTTTTTTTATTACCCTTTATATTCCACATGTTGCACTAGTCCTATGCTGTATTCATAGTGTGTATCCACCTCTAAATGTTATTTCTATGTCCAATATATCTGCATATTTAGTAATGTTTTAGCATATGTAGGCAAATTAGTACATGTTATTGAAATTAAATCAATTTAGTCATGATGTTGATTTATCTTTATATTCACATCTTAATATTGTAAAAGAATAATATTGCAAATAATAATATTGTAAAAGAAAATTCTAAAAATAGTATAAAAGAATAACTATTGTGCTCATAAGATGGATTCGAGGGAAACTGGTCATGGGTGAAAGAATTTCACAGCAAGGCCCGGCGTCCACCTACTACGATATGGCTCTGATATGGTCTACGATGCACCTCCCGATAGAAAATCAAAATCGCGTCGGATGGCCACCTAATATCGAGGCAGTTGACCACGTTTCTGCGATTAGACACCAATAAAAAACCCATACAATGCGTGGTGGATTGGCATGTCTAGACATATGTCTACGATTTTGCACCTTCTCGATATGTCTCTGATATTTGCTTTTTATATCGGTGCCATATCGGTAGGCCTAAATTTCTAACGTAGTAGGTGGACGCCAGGCCTTATGATGTGAGGATGCTTTAAGTTACTTACCGAGGCTTTAACTTAGTAACTCACAAAGACATTCTGGAATTCTTTCACCCGGAACTTGTTTCCCTATTATCATATACCTTAAAATATCTATTTTTTTAAAATGGTGATTTGTTTACCTCCGATAGACAGTGTAGGTCATGGCTACCCTCATTGAGTTACTGCAATCTGTATGTTTTCTTTACGCTCGCCCACGATCTTTTTTCGAATCTTTTATTTTTACTGGTCGAATGCTCAAAACGCTAACATGCTGGTTACAATGCATGGCCAGGTCCATGTTACATTAGTTCCAGATTTGATAAACAGTTATATAATCTATATGCATAACTTATTTACATAATACAATCCATGTTATAGATACGCAACCGCGCACAGGCTCAGACGATCTGATTGGTCTAAATCTCATCACGTGTCACCCTCGATAACGAAACAAGCATCCTTGATGATGAAACTAGCATCCTCAATATGAATCACATTGTTGCTACACTCGTAGCAGCGTATGTAATTAAGGAGTGTTTGGCCATAGGTAATATGATAATATCAAGAGACGTCACGAGTTTGAGTCTGAGTTTATTTATGTCACGCATTTTGTTGGCTCCGTAATCTCACAAGTCGAAGTGACATAGATGAACTCAAACTCAAAGAGTGATGTCTAGATTTTATCCTACCCCGTTTCCATGATTATTGAATATTAGAAAGTAGTGACATAAACATCACTTTATGTCACACCCGTGACATAAACAAATCCCATGTTCCGCCTATGGGGTTTATTAGGGGTAGGATAATTCATTTTCTCTTTATATATGAATAGCAATGCTTCAGGGATAAAACATTTCCTGATCGTTAACAAATAAATGATACAACAAGAGGACTTGATCAAGTCTAAATACTTTTATTGGGGCGGATAAGCTTGGGCAAACTTTATGGTGTCCAGATCCCTAACCCTGGCCACCCTTCCTCAGTATTAGCATGTGCGAGGGCAGATAGCTGCAGCCATAGAGAAACTTTCTTTTTACCGTTGGAGGTGAACCCCTGTGGTGGCCCCTGTGTAATGAATGCATGGACTGCTCGTTGATTCTATAAGGTAGTGAGGAGCAGCTCGTGGGTGCTGAGTTAGAGCGGGTAACCCGGCCTCCCCAGGCTATAACTCCTGCCTCAGTCGGCAGCCAACAGGCCAAGTGTCCGTGCATGGAAAGAATACACGAGCGCTTTCAATTTTCTCCCGCATTGTGAATTGGTGCGGGTGAAGGAGCGGGGTAACCCTGATAAGGCGGGGTTTATAGGCGACCTATGGTCCTCAGTGCCCCTCCCACCTCCCACTCCTCCTCATCATACCCGATGATGCCCTCAGACACGCCCACTTTTACCAGTGGAGAGATGGAGCCCACTAAATGCGCGGGTTCCTTACTACGTACCATCCACCTCCCCTTCATCCACTTCAAATTGGAACCCACCTAATCCCCACCCTAAGAGGGTCCCCAACTCATCCACTTTGACTTACACATGCAGCCTATTCAGCTCTCCCCAGCTCCATCTCCAGCTCCAACCCCAGCTAAGAAAATAATGGTCTGTGATATTGAGTTTAACCCTTTGACTGCAGGAAAATGCTTTGCCAGGCTATGGTAGGACAATGCCTGAAACTATTGCCAGGCTATGGCAGGACAATGCCTTAAGGTATTGCTTGGCTATGGCAGTACAATGCCTGAAAGCATTACAAGGCTATGGCAGGAAAATGCCTGAAGGCATTACCAGGTTATGGCAGTACAATGTCTGAAAGCATTGCAGGGCTATGTCAGGATATTGCCTTAAGGTATAACCGGGCTATGGCAGTACAATACCTGAAAGCATTACCAGGCTGTGGCAGGGCAATGCCTGAAGGCATTACCAGGCTATGGCAGGACAATCCTTAAAGTATTGCCAGGTTATGGCAAAACACCACCTAAAGGCATTCACCAGGCTAAAGCAGGACAATGTCCTAAGGCACTATTTCTGTGGATTTAAATGAATGGTTAAATAAATGATCTTTTCAATAAATACTTGATGGAGTTTAATGATATCCTCAGGGTATGTGTGCGGGTATATCATGCTGCGAAATAACATAACATTAAATCGAAAGTAACCATAGGTTTATTGATATTCGTCTATAAATGCTAGCAAGACATCAAAATTCGTAAGGCTGTATGCCGCAGTACAGGTGTTTAGGGCACATAGCTATTGTGTTATGTAACGGCCATCGTACCTCCCAACCCTACACAAAACACCAAGTGGCGGGTCCACCAGGTGGCAGGATTTTAGTTAAAATGTTCTTGAGAGGGGGGGGGGGGTTACCGTAAAAGGGTTTTAGCCTTGTCTCACGATTACCTATAGTTTATGACAACAGAAATTTGCGGCTGTCCCCCACTACAGTGGGGCTTACTTACAATTTCCTGGCGGATGATGGTGGAACTAGCAATCACTCTGTGCTCTATTAGTACTGCGGACGCTGCCGTGCACTTACCACTCTGGGAAGGGTGTGCTGCCTTCAAAGGGTTTAACAGAGGACCTTCACAGCCACAGACATCAGAAAAGGGGACATGCTAGAAGGAGAGAGGCTGGAAGACCATCGCTTCCATCCTGTCTATGCGTGTGTATCATGGGGGAAAGGGAGAGAACTTTGTTTTAAGCCTCGAATTTCAAATTTCTGAGAATGTTATTGGCAGTGAGATTTGTATTTTGTGTTAAAACCGACAAGTACCATTTTTCCAAAAATGAATAAATATATAAGTCACTGACAGATATGTTTATATGTTCCACCTAAATAGAGAATTACTTCTGCATAAAGGTCATTTCTTGGTGGTGTGTGACCTCCTCATGTTGGATACCTGTGAAACCAGTAGTTGCATTGTATTATGGACTCTTGTGTACTATCCTCATAGAGGGTACCATACAGTATGCCGACAGCTATTTTTGACACCCCCATCCCTCTCCATCTTTTATCCTACCCCTAATATAAAATCCCATAGGCTTAACATTGGGTTTCCGTATGCCACGCTGACTGGCATACGAAGTTTTATATGCCACTAGTGGCATACAGCATTGTTATCACGTAATATTCCAAAATCGAGGAGATAGGGTAGGATAAAATCAAAACCTGATTCGTTTTAATCTTGGCCACCGCATTCCACTCCTGAAGTTTTGGCTCCGGACTTCACTCGGCTTCGCCTCATGAAGTCACTTTGCCAAACTTCAGTCGTGGAATACGGTGGCCAAGATTAAACCTCATCCAGTTTTACGATAGTACGCAATAGAACAGAGAATGGGCATACAACAATTTCCAAAATTCCACACACACACAGACCCCTCAGAGCGTGTATGCATACACAATATTGACTGGTTTCAGATACAAGCGGCCGTATGCTCCGAGGAGTTGACGCATAGTAATATCCGAGCGTATGTGAGGATATTGCGCAGAGTCAACTCCGAGGAGCATACAAACGCTTTTATCTGAAATCAGTCTATATTGTATTTATTATCCACCTTTTCTGCACAAGTGGCATGTGGATATCAGTTCATTTTAGTTATGCACTATTTTTCCATACGCACTATTTTTCCGTATGCGCCACCCGGAGCATACAACATATCCGTATGCGCTGGGTACGTCCATACACGCTGCCTATGTGTTTTCTATGGGCACTTTGTATTTGGTGGATAAAAGATTATGGATGACCCCTAATGCGAATACAAAAATGCTAACTGCTTCATTCCCAACTACATATCCTTCACCAACTCAACACTATTGCCCAGAATCCAGTTGTGACGATTCAATAAAGTGATGCGGAATCACGTTGGCGGTCCTCGTTGTCTCTTCCCTAATCTGACCTCTGTCTGGATTGCTTTTCTGGATTGCTCCGCGAAGCGCGATCAATGATGGCCCAGACGACCACCAGCGCCGCCCGTGTGCAGTGCGCGTACCACGTCCTGATGACCTTGACAAAGAGGCGGGAAACGCTCAGTGATGTCCGAGCGTCCCGCGGCGAGATTGTCGAAATGTCGTCTGGATTTCGCGATGCCGTTATGAGGCAGTAAATCAGGTCAGGCCGGCTGATGTGCTCGTTATATGATAGGATTTGCTGTTCTTGTGGAATCTAAGCGTGTGCTGTGTAGATCTTCTGCAAGGCGGGCGTGACCTTGATAATAAAGTTTACCTTGTAAGCACGAGTGCCTGCGGTTAGCTTCCCGTGTGAGTACTGGTGTCCATGTTAATCTCACACCTGGTGCAGGTTTAGCTATAGGAATAACATGAAAAGATCTCTGAATACAGTGTATTTAGATCTGTCCCATCAGATTTGAAATGTAAATACCACATTTAAATGATATTATCATCTCATAGTTTCATTTTCTAGAAGAAGATTACAGTAGCCATAACTAAGTGCTTATCATTTCATGATAGGATTGACATAGTGAATCCTTTTGTCTTCAAAAAGACTAGAAATAAAAATATCTATTTTCAGAATTTGTTGGTATTTTTCCCCCATAGATTTAGAATTAGAAACTCGTATCCAACGCCCGTTGAGTATTTAGAAAAAATACTCAATAGGGATAACGTCACAAAGTTTAGCTCGTTAGTCAATGGGAAGGGTGAGATAAGTTCAGAAACCTATTCAAATTTACGGTCAGACCTCAATCCCATCTCGTTTGAATCATTATGTAATTCATGAAGCTTCGCCTCGTGAATTACTATGCGATTCAAACTCAATGGGATACGAGCTCTGACCATAAACTTGCATAGGTTTCCTCTATATTATCTCACCGCTGGTAGAGGTTAAGCCATAGGAATATCAAAAAAGATTATAATAGGCAACAATCACCCACATAGAGTGAAAGTACTACGCCATGGTCGTGACAGAGTGCTGTGAGATGATGTCCTAAGCGAATCCTTGAGCAATTGGCTTAATCCATTTGAATTATTCTGATATTGTGATGCTATTTAATGTCCTTGAAAGGGGTGAGATTGCGCATCCTAACTTGTGGAGAATCGTTTACTTATACGATTATCGATCCAGTTCTATATAACTGTCATTAGGGGATGGGCAGATACATACGGGAGCGGATATATCTGCCTTTGCAAAACACTATTTTTACATGATTTATTCTTATTCAAAACTCATGACCCAACCAGCTGAAATTTAACTTTTCTTTTTTGCGTATTGCGAATTAACTATAAAAAAGAAGTGACCCCTTCTTCCTTGAAATATTCAGAACGATCATGCGGCCCCTTCGTTTTTTTTTTGGTTTTTTTTATGGATTCAAAACATACAATTCACCCTCGTTGGGCGCTTTTACAAGAAGTCTTTGCCAGCGACTGTACAGGAGTCGTTCTTCTAAGCAAATTCGTAACATAGCGTAACGTAACATGATGTACCCAATAACCAACAATGATTACCTACCACATATAAAACGTGTAAATTCTGTCGGAACCGCTTGGAGTTTCTCCGGCACACAGGGACAGAGTGAACCAGGGAGCTGTTTCAAAACCATAGACTTAACCCACGTTTTGAAACAGCTCCCAGACCTAGGCCTGGGGACAGAAGAGGCACGAGAGTGAGATTCTCGTAAAGTGATAAACTCAAACCTATTATTCTTTTTTGTGTTCTCCTTTTCAGATGTACTTCTATAGAACCTTAAGATTCATTTCTTGCCATATTGAAAACATAATTTGGAACTGTAATTTTCTGATCTCCTTGCGGTGAGATCAGTCTCTAAGATTAAAGTACGCTGGTAATAATAAAGATGTTCATTGTCTAGTATTTGATGTATTGATTATGAGATCAGTATACCAACTCATGGTTCATCACTGCTTAGATACAACATTTATAGGATTTTTGTTGCAGATCCTTCTGAATATGTGACTGAGTGTGTGTGTGGGGGGGGGGGGGGGGGGGTTCCATGCTACAGCGTTACAAAAAAGAATAGAAGGTTAGAGTTTCTCAGTACACGAGCATCTCAATCACTTCTCGCCAGGTCTGGTTTACGTTATCCTTATGTGCGGGAGAAACTCCAAGTGAACCCGACCAGATTCGTAATTCTTGTATATATGGTGGGTAATAATCTCACTCTTGCCTCGTGAGATTACATGGCAACTTAAGACACATGGCCTATTTTCAGTGGGTACGGATCCCGATGCAGATCCTTCTGAATAAATATGTGACTGAGTGTGTGTGTGGGGGGGGGGGGGAGCACCGCGGGGAGCGTCGCAATCTCGTCTGCCACCTTCTCTCATCGGAGTAACTCAGTGTTCAGACTGGGAGTCGCTCGTTTGTGGTCAGTACACGATCCCCCACCCCGCTGGCCGCAACGACGGACACCGCCCCTGTCGACAATAGCCATTGGACAGCTCCCGAGGGCGACATAACTCGGTTGGCCTCACCCCGTTCCCGACAAGCCTCCATTTAGCGCCGTCATTACCCCAGTCCCGATAGCCCCTCGGCCACGCCCTTCGCCTGATTCAGGTCTCACAATGCGAGTTTCTATTGCTCTGTCAATCAGTTTGTAATATCCTCGCCGTAGAAACTGGCGTCGTATATTTACGCGGGAAAATTTGTCGTCTGCTTATGTTAAGGCTTAATAGGTGGGTGCCACGAATTGTAAGTAATTGAGCTTCACTGCCCATCAACATGTCAATTTTGAGTGGATAAGGAACAATGCATGCGATTAAATGTATCGGAGATGAATTATACCCGCTGTTTTTACGATAATGAAACATGTATTGAAAGGCGAGCGAACTCAAATACAATCAACATAGACATATTGATATGTGAGTGCATAATAAATCTGAATGTGGTGACTGCGCCTATGAATCTATGCTTTGTTTATAGAATACGTGTGGAAAAAATAGCCAGATGTTATCTGTTTAAAATGAAACTAACGAGGAAATGGGCACCAAGCAGCGTTTATCTAGATAACATCTCAATACTAAAAGCAGCGTGTCACCAAGTTAATATGAGTATTAATTGATCAATTACATCCACCATGACTAAGACTCCTACCCGCCGGCACTGCTTGGCTTGGTTAAAATGTGGCTCTACGAGAAGGCTCATATAGCAGAACTACGGTCAACCCCTTTCGATGTGTGGTGAAGTGGGTTGTCTAGACATCTGTCTACAATCTTGCACCTTCCCGATATAAACGCCGAGCCTAAAAGCGGGCTCCCACTGTTCCGACACACTGCGAAAAGTGCTGCGATTGGTGCACCAACGTAAATAAAGCCCGGCGTCCACCTACTACGATATGGCACCGATATAGTCTACGATGCACCTCCCGATACAAAATCAACATCGCGTCGGAACGTCCCCTAATATCAGGGCAGTTGACCACGTTTCTGCGATATGACACCGATAAAAACCCAATACAATGCGTGGTGGATTGGCATATCTAGACATATGTCTACGATTTTGCACCTTCCCGATATGTCTCCGATATTTGCTTTTTGTATCGGGGCCATATCGGGAGGTATAAATTTCTATCGTAGTAGGTGGACGCCAGGCCTAAGCGGTCACCCTGCATAAGTGGACACTTTGGCCCGGAACGTAGGGTGGCCGCTTATGCGGGGTTCTACTGCACCTTAAAATTGGCCAAATTTTGCCTTCGATTGATTTTGATTGGATGGCTGCACCTCGCGTCTGACCACGCCATAAATACGATGTGGATAGAAGTGGGTGGTACACATACTTAGGTAATACATAGACAATAATTGATGGTTTTGTGGACAGATGGCTATAAACAACTGTTCATCTCACCCCTGGTATTTTTGTTCCATAGGCTTAACATTGGGAACTTGTTTTCCATGCCGTTATGAGAATTAGAGGCCGTTCTTCATGGTCTATAAACTGTATGTCGTCCATTCTCTTAATGTGTACAGGGGTGAGATGAATACTGAAAGGAACTCGTTTCTGTCTAAGTCTTCGTTCTCCAACTCGTTTGAACGCTACGCGATATTCACACGGCTGTCGCCTTGTGCGTATTGCTCTGTATCAAACTTGTGGAGAACGACGACTTTGGCCAAAACTTGTTGGTTTCTTCTTTAATACTTGTTGCTGTAAACGACAGTGTGGTTGATGAATAGTAATTACATGACCATTAGTGGTTTACAGAGCCGCCTGTACAAAAAAGTATTTTTGTTGTGTTTAATATCCATTTTCTCGAATAAATTAAACCTAGGAATTCCCGTATTATAGTGTACATCATTAGGGACTATTTTTTGCACTTCATCATAAAGGACCTACATGTATTTTCCCATGATCAATGGCTTTAAGGCCCGGCGTCCACCTACTACGATATGGCTCTGATATGGTCTACGACGCACCTGCCGATAGAAAGTCAAAATCGCGCCGTAAGGTCACCTAATATCGGGGCAGTTGACCACGTTTCTGCGATTAGACAACGATAAAAACCCCATACAATACATGGTGGATTGGCATTTCTAAACATATGTCTACGATTTTGCACCTTCCCGATATGTTTCCGATCTTGACTTTTTGTATTGGAGCCATATCGGTATGTCTAAATTTCTATCGTGGTAGGTGGACGCCGGGCCTTTGAAACAATGGGCGGTGGTTTAGGCCCGGCGTCCACCTACTACGATATGGCACCGATATGGTCTACGATGCACCTCCCGATAAAAAAATCAAAATCGCGTCGGAAGGTTACCTAATATCAGGGCAGTTGACCACGTTTCTGCAATTAGACACCAATAAAACCCAATACAACGCGTGGTGGATTGGCTTGTCTAGACATATGTCTACGATTTTGCACCTTCACGATATGGCACCGATTTTGACATTTTGTATCGGTGCTATATCGGGAGGTCTACGATTATATCGTGGAAGGTGGACGCCGGGCCTTACTGTGGCTACATACATTTTCAATGGAGATTTAGATATATGAGTAGCGACTTCATCGACTCCAGTCTAACGATTCCTAACTGCCGTCGAGTCCCCTAACGGGTGAACGGGAAATCATCATAAACTCGTGGTTATCATTTCGTATGACACAGGTGCTTGAGCTGATCATCTGTGATCAGAGCTGTATGGATTGACACCAGCGAAAGGGTGTGATCTCATCCCTTTCTCTCAAGCAAAGGAGATCAGAGAAATACAGTTATATATTATGTTTTCAGTATGGTAAGAAATAAATATTAAGGATAAAAGTACATTAGAGTAGAGAGATACAAAAAAGAAAAGTTGGTTTGAGTTTATTACTACACAAGATTCTCACTCTCGTGGCCCTCCAGTCTCCAAGCCTAAGTCTGGTTCACTCTGTCTCTATGTGTTGGAGACTCTCCAAGCGGATCCGACCAGAATCATAGGTTTTTAGATATGGTAGGTAATAATAATCGTGAGGCACTGTCAAGATGACGAATCCACGGGATATGACGTCATATAGAGGAAACCTACGAAAGTCTAGGGTCAGAGCTCGTATCTCATCGAGTTTCAATCGCGTAGTAATTCACAAGGCGAAGTGACGTTAATCATGTAGCGATTCAAAAACAAATCCAATGACGAGTCGTTGAAACCAGAGAATTATTTGCAGGTTGACTCTCTATTACGTAGCGATTCAAACGAGATAGGATTGAGCTCTGACCCTAAACTGGAATGGTTTTCAGAATTTATCTCACCCTTCACATTGATTAATGGGCTAACATGTGGGACATAATCCTCCATTGGATATTTTTGCTAAATATCTCATGGGCGTTGGATACGGGTTCCCAATGTTAAGTCTATGGACAGAAAAATGGCAGGGGTGATATAAATGATAACTAGGAGCTAATGGTATTTCCATAAACAATGGATGAGCGCGATACTTCTTAAGTACAATAAACTCTCACATAATAAAAACCTTGATAATACAACTATTTGCAAACATTGTTTCTATTATACATAAATGATGTAGTTTCTGATTGTGAGTAGAAGAGGTCAGCGAGTCAGTGTGGGGGTGGGGGTCAGAATGGGCAGGGGGAGGGGGTTGGTCTGTAGTCACTAGAAGCACAAGGGTGAATAACTGATCAAACAGGTTTGCTGGCGCTGTGCCATGTAGGGGAATCTGTCCCATCAGTTTCTGATTGTTAGTAGAAGAAGTAAGTAAGTAGGTGTGGGGGTGGGGGTGGGAGTGGGCAGGGGGAGGGGGTTAGTGTAGTCACTAAAAGCACAAGGGTGAATAACTGGTCAAACAGGTTTGCTGGTGCTCTGCCATGTAGGGGAATCTGTCCCATCAGTTTCTGATTGTTAGTAGAAGAAGTCAGTGAGTAGGTGTGGGGGTGGGGGTGGGAGTGGGCAGGGGGAGGGGGTTAGTGTAGTCACTAAAAGCACAAGGGTGAATAACTGGTCAAATAGGTTTGCTGGCGCTGTGCCATGTAGGGGAATCCGCCCATCAGTTTCTGATTGTTAGTAGAAGAAGTCAGTGAGTAGGTGTGGGGGTGGGGGTGGGAGTGGGCAGGGGGAGGGGGTTAGTGTAGTCACTAAAAGCACAAGGGTGAATAACTGGTCAAATAGGTTTGCTGGCGCTGTGCCATGTAGGGGAATCCGCCCATCAGTTTCTGATTGTTAGTAGAAGAAGTCAGTAAGTAGGTGTGGGGGTGGGGGTGGGAGTGGGCAGGGGGAGGGGGTTAGTGTAGTCACTAAAAGCACAAGGGTGAATAACTGGTCAAATAGGTTTGCTGGCGCTGTGCCATGTAGGGGAATCCGCCCATCAGTTTCTGATTGTTAGTAGAAGAAGTCAGTGAGTAGGTGTGGGGGTGGGGGTGGGAGTGGGCAGGGGGAGGGGGTTGGTCTGTAGTCACAAAATGCACAAGGGTGAATGACTGGGGTGGGAGTGGGCAGGGGAGGGGGTTGGTGTGTCCCATCAGATTTGAACATGTATACATATTTAGTCATTATTATCATCTAATAGTTTCCTTTTCTAGTAGCAGATGACAGTATCCATAACTAAGTGTCTGTTATTTAATGACAGGATTGATATAGTTAATATTTTGTCCCCAAAAAGACTAAAATAAAAATTCTATTTTTAGGAACCAAGTCATTAGTGGGGCATTGGTATGGTCAGACTGGGATACTGGACCCCTGCTCATTTATCCAGGCCTTTATAGTTGGGGCATTGGTAGCGAAGTGTTAGATTCTCTGCAGTAAGCTGAAAGCCTGTGTGAGCATTCTAACCTCTCTAGATGACGTATATGAGCGCGATTTCCCGCGCTCAATAAACGTGACGCACTGTGTCAGGATGATGAACCCACAGGATATGACGTCATACATAGTACGAGCGGAGTACAGGTCCCATCTGACTGGTGCCCCGTGTGGTGACAGGGCAGGGTTTTATATCGGCTTTCCATCAGGCTATAATTAAACCATGGCTCTGACACTCACACCCGCTGACGGATCTTGCTCCAGGGTCCCGTGGATCATCTCAGTAACGTGCCCACCTGTCTCCACCCCGAGATGACCTTCAGACGCCCTTGACCAACCCAGGATGACCCCCAAGGGGCCCAGTCAACTGGTCAGGGCGGCATTAACGGGCACACTAAGTGGGTGGTCAGTGGATGGTCAGCGGCGAGGCTGTGGTCATTAATTACGGTGCTGAATTTTCTCTCCCCTTCTCCTGCCAACCCATCCACTCACCCATAGTCCATGCAATTTCGCTTGAAATGAGGGATCATTGATGAATGGTGATTATTTTCTTGATTCATGGGGATTTGGTAGCAGCTTGATTTTGGTAAGGATGATGAGTGATCAAAGTGACCAGGATCACGAACTTTTCCGCCGTGGTTAATCTACTGGTGTTCTGTATGGTCATTTAGATTAGAGAGGAAACTTATGATTTTCTAATTCAAGAAAATGTTTTTAATCACAGAAATATTCATCGGTGTACACGACGATCTTCAATATTAGTGCCATGTGGAGAAGAACAACAATGACAGATACACATCGATAAGGGCTAACCTTTTTTGTGTTTGAAATAGAACATATAATATTTGGGTTGAATTTCATTTTCGAAAGTCCAAAGAACTACTTCCAAGATACGCCTCAATTCCTGTTTCTACTACAGAGTAGTATATAAAGATGTGGGTGTGGGGGTGGCGGGCCCAGTGAGCAAAGCGTTTTCACCTGATTACTTTGACCAGCGATTATGGCATTAAGCACCGCCGACCAACAGTGTGATACTTTTTGTGCAGCAGTCAGTGGGTGGAAAAGGATCAACGGTTTTTCTCTCAAACAAAATCTTTCTGTTTTAGGTAAAAAATAATTGAAAAATGGGCGTCGGAAGGTCCCCTAATATTGGGGCAGTTGACCACCTTCCTGCGATTAGCATGGTGGGTTGGCATGTCCAGACATATATGTCTATGATTTTGCACCTTCCCGATATAGACCAGCGATTATGGCATTTAGCACCGCCGACCGACTATGTGATACTTTTTGTGCAGCAGTTAGTGGGTGGAAACAAAAAGGATCAACCGTTTTTCTCTCTGACAAAATCTTCCTCTTTTAGGTAAAAATAATTGAAAAATTGTAACTACCGGTATTGAGGTTTGAAGACCTAACTTTAAAACTGAGAGCCGATTGCTTAACTGACTACTATTTGTTTAACTTTTGGTAGTTTAATACAACATTTGGGTAGTAAAGCTGACCTTTTTTTAAGTTTGGCATTGAGACATTAATATATTTTATATTTTCTTTCATTTTAAACCAGTGTAGATGAGTTATTGGGGAGATCTCGTGAGGGAGAGAAGGTTTATTTGCGAAGTTCAAGGTCGCTCCAAACCACCCATGACCTGTCCTATCATATATTTGGACAGGGAACCAGTCTAGTAAGCTAACACCCTCACGTTGGTTTATAAAACACCCCGTCTACCCAACACGCCGGACCCAGTCCAAATCCGCTGGTCCCTGGCAGGCGCGCACAGGCAGAAGTGCCCGGATGGTGATTCCATTACGAGGACGCCATTTTAATCCGCGTTTGGTTCTCATCAGCGTCTACTAAAGTGCGCGCGGGTGCCGACAGAGGGCGGGCGGGTATGGCGAGCACGCGCTCGTGTCGTTACGGTGTTTGCGAGCGTCCCGGCCCCGCGCGTCTATCAGGGCCACCAGGAGGCGCCACCAGACCTCTAAATGGGGTCCCATTCATGGCCAGAATGAGCAAGGTCCCACTCGCAGAAGTTAGAGAGTCCCCGAGACATGGTATACTGCCTGTCAGGAACCCAACAAGTAGTGCCTAGACGACGGTTGTATTACTGCTTTTAAAGCTGAACTGCTAGGCCTGGCGTCCACCTACTACGATAGAAATTTAGACCTACCGATATGGCACCAACACAAAAGGTCAAAATCGGAGACATATCGGTAAGGTGCAAAATCGTAGACATATATCTAGACATGCCAATTCACCACGCATTGTATGGGGGTTTTTTTTGGTGCCTAATCGCAGAAACGTGGTCAACTGCCCCGATATTAGGTGACCTTCCGACGCGATTTTGATTTTTTATCAGGAGGTGCATCGTGGACCATATCGGAGCCATATCTTAGTAGGTGGACGCTGGACACTTTATTTTCCTACTTTTCACTTTCTCTTTGTTAAACTTTATGAAGTTATGTTATATCCAAGCTGTTTATTATCTCACCCCTAGCATTTTTCCTCCATAGACTTGAATTTAGGAACTCGTATCCAACGCCCATGAAGTATTTAGGAAAGATATCCAATGGGGAATTGTGCCACAAATGTTAGCCTATCAGTCAATGTGAAGGGTGAGATAAATTCAGAAACCCATTCAACTTTAGGGTCAGAGCTCGAGCCCATCTCGTTTGATTAGCCACATGACTAACGCTGCTTCGCTGTTACACATAAATTAATCCCCAGTGCCCCCACTCATGGAGGGTACATATGATAGTTATAGAATTTTAAAAGTACCACCCTCTTTCAAGAATCCTTCGGTGTAATTTATCCTGCCTTTTACGCAAAAACGCAGAATCATTTGGCTTAACAACAGTGATGGAGTGTTGTGTCAGAAACCTTAGATCGTCTAGATCCTGCTTATTGTAGAGAAATGGATTTGGTATGCTGTTTTTAAGTCGAAACACTTTTATTCCGATATGATCTATGTATATACAATTTTGCAAGGACTATTCTGAGGAAGGTTAATAGAATTCTCCATTATGATGGTTTATGTTTATCCCGTAAGTCATGAACATGCATCTTGATTATGAATTCATTACTTCATTACATTTATTTCTCTGAGTTAATCTATTTGATGAAGAGCTCTTCAAACAAAGGGAAGGGCATAAAATTATAAGAGACTCGTTCATGACATTTTCTAACAAGATGTTAGCCTCACTCCTTCCTGACATATTTCCAAGCATATCCATGCACATTATAAAGCACCCAGGACACAATATAAAGCCTGAATTCAGGTTGTCATTTATACTCCATGAAATACTTGCTATAACGTTCTATTCATAGGTTATATGGTGTCTATGCTAATTCCTCTCTTGCTGTAGTTGATGCTGAGAAAATAATGTTAGAATAGATCAGCTTTAAGATAAGCTGCGCACTGAAGGGCATCTGAAGGGCATCTGAAGAGCATGAACTGGTTCTGTATGTTTCGTAGGAGGTGTATGGGGAATTTAGTCAATTCGCAATAGTACAATAGCTACGCGAACCCATGTGCGACAAATACTTTGAGCATAAAGGGTTGTAGACCACTTGTGTGTTTTCCCTTAGTCAATGTTCTACTTCCGGTAAGTGATGCCAAGAGTCATGGAAATGTTGCCAATGTTGTACATAGTATATTTAAAACTAGACATGTGAACAGTGCTACAAATAATGATAAAACACTCTGTACCCTTCGCATCTCCAAGTAAATGTGGGATATAAATGAACATCACTGACTGGAAACAGTTACAATAGCATTTCTTGATATAGTGGAAACTCAGTCATTAAGGCTTCGGTGACCTATACTCACCATTTGCGAAGGTTGATGTTTTTAGCTTTGCCTTTTTATTTAGCGTATCAAGCGGATTTTTTAGATTTTTTTATTCAGGTAAGGACAGTGCACATTCACTCATTGAGATGAGCGTTCTTCCACGTATAGGCCAAAGCTAGCGGCGACAAAAGTCAGCTAGAACAAAAACGAACAAGTGCTGTGTTGAAAAGTTATCAGTTAAAGTTCGTTGTCCTTTGGTTGGACTAGGCTAGTCATGTGACGTAGACTAGAGTTCTTAAATTCAGAGTTCCGCAGTTTATAATGTCCGTAGTTTATTACTCTTGATTTACCTGATAACAGAGTCAGAGTGTATGCAGGACACATACATCAGACAATGTGACAGTACAAACAAATAAACAAGAAAACATAGCACAAAAATGACAATAACACAAGACAACCTGACAAATTCGTTGTGATCAGTTTACCTGTGCCTATGTTTACGGTTACCTGTCAATAAAACTTTTGATTATTGTTTATTTCTTTTCATTCAATGCCACTATATAAAGAAAGGCTGCATGCATTCAGGATACACAAAGGCCAAAAACAATAACAAAAACCCACGCAGACAGGCAAGATACAAGTACTCCAAACAAGGTTCCATTGTCGTGTAACCATTAGTTATTGGACACTAATACCCTCATGACTTGTTCCTACCATGCTCGGCTCACATTGATTAACTTCGATCTGGTCATTCTGAATACTGTCACACTGGGAGCAGCTCACAGAGCAGGCTGGGAGATGCTCGCACGCCTGTGGCCGCATGTGGGAGCCTGATGGCTGGTGTGGAGTGAAGACCTGCACCTATGCGTGGTCGCGTGTGTTATTGGGAGTTCAGACAGACTGGCGGCATGTTGTGGACGATGTGGGATTCTCAGGATGAGCAGGTCATGTGAACAGAACTACGGGTTGCTTAGAAACAGAATTATGCCTTCGCTATGAGAAGTTCAGGTCTATAGGGCACATAGCCATTGTTAGTTAATGAAACAGTCACTAGGTGGTCGGAGGACAAAACCTGTATTCTGGCTCTTTGTTCTTACGAAATTCAACTGCCTTTCAATGTTTTACCAAGGCTCCTTTGACTCTTTACACCGATCCCAGAGCAGGAAGATATAATGCTAAAACCCAGGATATGATGTTTTTTACATGGAACACTTTATTTACATATGTGAGCAAGGCAAGAAAAGTGACATTTCCCAATTATCACTCACTTCTTTTGCACCTCCATTAGTGAAGAACAGCTACTTTTTCACCTCCTTTAGTGAAGAACACCTACTCGGGGGGCGTCATGGCGGCGCCCATGGATCATAGGCTATATGCCGTATAGGGCACATAGCCATTGTGCTATGGAGACGGCCGTCTTGCCCCCGACGCCATCCAAAATACTAGTTGGCAGGACCAATTATCAAAGGATTTTATCAGAGATATTTTTAGGGCTTGCCATGGAAGAATTTTAGACTCGTCTCAACATTATCCATATATCATAACAATTGATAACAGTGGTTGGCCCGCGACTAAAGCGGCACTATTTCACAATTTCCTGGCGGATTATGGCAGAAATAGCAATCACTCTGTGCCCTATATATCCCTATATAGAATCTTGCCTTCACTATATGAAGTTCTAAAGAAGAAACCAACCAGTTTTGGTCAAAGTCGTCGTTCTCCATGAGTTTGATGCGGGGTGATATGAACGAGGTGACAGCCAAGTGAATATCAAGTAGCGTTCTAATGAGTTGGAGAACAAGGACTTTGACCAAAACAAGTCACTTTTTGTATGTATCTCCCCCCTGCGCACACTAATAGAATAGACGCCACACAGAATATAGACCATGGAGCATGGAGAACGAGTTCCCAATGTTAAGCCTATGGGACAAAAATCCCAGGTGTGATATAAAGGAATATATATCCCCATCCTGGCTAAGGAATAGAGGGAAACTATGTTCCGGTGGGAATAAGTCAAAGTTACGAGGTACGGCTTGAAAAAATTACTGCCCAAGGCGTAGCCGCGGGCAGTAATTTTTCCAAGCCTTACCGAGTAACTTTGACTTATTTCCACTGGTACATGGTTTCTCTATTCCTATATACCTTCAATTGTCGGCTAATATCGATTAAAAACTGAATGTATCTGAACGTCAACCTGGGCATTAAACGTCAACATGGGCAGTAAATGTCAACCTGGGCAGTAACTTCAACCTGGGCAGTAAACAAAAGTTATTCCACCCCCAGCAGCGTTAAGTAATCATAGGTTGTTCGCTCATAGGTATATAGGAATATTGGTTAATATGAGAAGAAAGTCACCATCAAAATTGTCCGCATTTATTAGTAAACAAAAAGACTGAATTGGAACAGTCACCATCTTGGATTATTGTGTTGCTTCCCTAATGCTTACAGCTCGGCTGCCATGCTTTGACTGGCACATTCACCCCCATTAACACTCGCTCTAACCTGTCGACATGGTGTCAGGGCACTCTGAGATGTTAGTGTCGTGAGTGGCATGTATGGCAGATGGGACCGAGACTGGTTATACCCTATTGGCTGTGGATTCAGCAGCCAATCAGAGAACAGTGTGCACAAACCAACCTTGCAGTGTATTAGACTTCCTCTTCATCAATCAAATTTGTCTTCTCTAGACTCACGTAACCTGTACTTCTGGATCCTTAAGGTTTACAGTTCTGACTCCCTTATTCTTAAGGTCTACAACTTGCCAGTCCGATTCCCTAGGCCTTAGAACGTGTCGTTCTGCCAGGTGTTTTCTGTTTTAGTTTTTGTCACCATTGTTTTAGTTTAGCTCTCTTTATCACTACTAATGCTAATAACACAATGCTATTTAGAGTAACCCATTACTGAAACTGGGAACACATGGCATTTAGTCCCCGGATGATGAAGAAATAAAGTATTCCTCCTCACATAGCTCCATTGCTATTCCTTAACCATGTACAGTATCATTGTTTTTATTGAGCATGGGGTACTCATGCTTAGATATACTGCCTAAAGGTTAGAGAGGTTGGAGAGGTTACTGCAAGAGAGGTTGCTGCAAAAACTTAACACATTTTTAACTAATGTAAATAGGTTATTGGGAGGATCTTTTGATTTGTAAAGTTCAAGGTTGCTCGGAATATCCCTTTACCTGTTACTTATTTGGACACGGGACTGTCAGAGGCATGGCTTCCAGGCTATCCAGATTACAGTGTAGTTATAGCTCTCTAGATGGCGCTACATGCGACCCTCACTTAGTGCCCCTCAGAAACACCAGGTGGCAGTAGTCTGAGATCAAGGACGCCAGTTTACTCTCTGGCATTGTCTATCTGAAAAGATAGCCTCTTTGCGATAACATACCTGTTGGCCTGAGCCTTCATTGATCATATGGAAAATAAATGTAGAAATCCACATAACTGCTTTTTTTCTCTCTCGTATATTTCTGCAAACAATAGTGTCCATGGGAATAGCATTACAGACGGGTACATAAGGAGTAAGTTAGTAAGTAATAATGAGGTAATGATGAAGGTCCAGTTCATTATGAAATTCACTTCTCTCTTCTTTTCAGTTTAATATACCTAGGTATCTGTAGTATTTACAATGAGCTATACCTATGATATAGTTTATATATTGTGGAATAGAAAAGAGATGTGGGTACTAATATGACTATCACCCTATGGGGGCGGTAATATTGAACCTAGTTTCAAATCAAATTTGGCTAGGTCCAGCGTATTCTTACCATGGATTCTAGGTACCAGGTGCAACAATTAGCACATAAATAAATGGAATTAAAGAAATGTAACATTAATTATATAAACACCTACCACTGTATTGCACATAGTGGATTTATTTGAGTTAAACAATTGCAGTAAGCAAATAAGTCAGCCATTAGAGCTGCTAAGATAGACATAAGACATTATTCGAACGATTGTGATATGCAACTGGCCGGAAGGAAGACAGGCCTGCGAGCCTAAAATGGATCCAGTATAAATAAAGGAAAGGAAAAAAAAGAAAAACATAAACTTTGCCGTGTTGGTCGAAGCCGGCAAAAAGAAATACACCATCACATAGCGACAGAAAACATGGTGTTTATCATTCTGATGTTTCTTACTTAGAGTTACTTGCTCATCGTTTTCATTCCAGAGCCAAGAAAATCCTATTTCTACCAGTTCACAGATTCCTTTCCCAAATGATACTCCTTTTTTGTAATTCACAATACGCGAATACCATCACAATTGACTACCATTTTCGCAGAATTCAGAACGATCATTCGTTTCTAGAATGCTACTGATTTGTATCTCAGGGACTGTGGTTTTTCCACCATGTTTTCCTTCGCAAACTGGAAGGTGAATGGTCAACATCAATCAATAAACCAGACTTTTAGCAAATAACCCAAGACCCGGTAAGTGTATATGCTGTCTTATTATCGAAAAGAAAACCTCTTGTATATCTCCACTTGTTATGCCTCTTCTAATTCCTATAATACCTATGTTAATACCTTAAGTTATATTTTCTGTGCATTGCGTAACCGTTAGTGGCTAGCGTAAAATAGGCTTACTTATTTTAGACTGCTCGTGTGCGAATCGATATACAGGAGCAAGAGTATGCCTGTATACATGTATTATATACCTACAGGCGAATGTCTCACTTACTGTACAGGGGTACAGATTCCGTTCATCCCTGAGTGATGAACTAATATTCATACGTCCCTCTGTACCACATGGTTTTTAGAATAGCCTCTTTAATGTTTTCCAGGTATATTATTATAAGGATACATAGTGAGCGTGTCTGAATTACATCTGTTCCGATGTGTTCTGGCCGGAAATATTCACCGAGTTCACCGAAGAACGAGGTTAGTATTTCAGAACAAAACAAAACAATCTCTACCTGTCCCTGAAATACTCAGCTATCAATATTTTCCAACGAAAACAGCTCGGAACAGATTTCATTCAGGCACACTGACCATGTATGCATATATTCACACACCGTGTGCAGGGATCAATGAGCGTGGTACAATCTGAAGGCAGGTGAGCTTGTCGTTGGGTTGGTGCATTCTGGCCCGCAGTGTACTGCCTGGTAGCTGGGTCTGTGGCTGTTTGCTCCACGTGTCTGGGCAGTGGTGGAAAGAGTCAGAGGACGGCAGTACTCCCAGCATGCTGCACATGGAGTAGAATTGAGAGGAATACAAGTCACAAACGTTACACTGTTCTACGTCTCCTCGTATGCATGTATTTGTGTAAACCTGAAGGTGAGTGGATTAAATTACTCATACATGTGAGCGTTCATTATGTTGCTTTGATTTAATTATATCAATTTATAACAATGTTTTCTTTAGAAGGAAACTCACGAGAACTTGGTCCGTACTTCACCGAGTTGGACCATAGAGTAATTCACAAAGCGAAGCTGAGTGAATTACACTGCGGTCGAATGAGCTGGAAAGCAGACCAAGTTATTTTCATCTCGTGAGTTTCTGATTTTATCTCACCCCGTATTACAACATTAATTAATTAAATAACTCACCCAATTAGCCATTGAGTATTGGGTACACTACCTTCAGGGCCATGGAGTATACGTATACATATACTTTCCTAATGTTAAGCTTATGGAAAAAAATACAGTAGCGAGATAATACTTCTTATATCATATTCGCCACCAGGAATTATACATATACTAAGCCTATTTGGAGGCAAGTGGGATAATAGGCTGTCCTAATCCCCGGCGTTATCTCCTACGTAATATTCTCGCATTCGCTCGGATATTACTACGCGTCTAGTCCTCGGAAATGACGGCCGCTTGTATCTGAAACCAGTTAATATTGTGCACATGTATATATACATGTATTATGTTTTCTATCACTTATTAAACCTTTGCGAAAATGCATTTCTTCCTGAGCACAAAATAGGATACTATAGGGGAAACCTACTAAAGTCTAGAGTCAGAGCTCGTATCCCATATAGTTTGACTTGCGTAATAATCAACATAGCGAAGCCGATTGAATTACCTAGCAATTCAAACGAGATGGGATCAAGCTCTGACCATAATCTTGAAAAGGTTTCTTAATTTATCTCACCCTTCACATAGCCTAACATAATCCCCTGTTGAGTTTTTTTCTAAATACTCAATGGGCGTTAGATACGAGTTCCCGGTGTTATGTCTATGGGGGGGAAATACCAGGGGTGAGATACAAGCATATATATAGGTAGCACTATTGCATCTTGTTATTTTCAGTTCCTCAATTATAATACAGATTCGACATGGTTAACCCATATTCATATTTTTTTACCTATGGAACTAACGCACACCCCATCAGGAACGCGCACACTCGATAGATATAAAAAAGATTTAACACCATATTCATAACGTGCTGTAGAGTGTATAGAGTGGCGGTTCAGGTAGATGCATGGTAATCTTATACCCGTAACACAACATAGACCGGCTACCCTTACAGGCGTTCACCTTTGTGTAGGCGTTAGCGTGGGCATCAGGGCCGGTGTACACAAGACGATTATTGGACACGATTCTCGCACCACTTCACAATTATTAGGCGTTCACCATTTTAAATCGTCAAGTGTAAATGACCAACAAATTTGGTAAAAGAAATTTTTAAAGCGCGCCACGATATTTCACCGTCCCATTATGCAATATGACACCACTTCATGATTATATGAGTCCACGAGTTTTACAAAGCAGGTTGATATATGATTAAATGGAGAAAGGTCTCGATTCTATCAAAGCCAAAAGTCATGGGTTCCATGTCCACGACCACGATTATTATGTTAATCCTTTTTCGACAGCCACTTTATAATGGGAAATATATACATCAGGGCTGTAGATGACACACAAATAGTCACCCTGTGTTTCCCGCCTGCAGATCGGCTGTTAAGAGATAGGAACCGGCTTTAAAGGCATATCCTACACTTCACAGTGGTGCCATCTGGTGATTTTCAAATATTGTCAATTATCAATCAAAACGGGTTTCTAGTGTTTCATTCTAATTCTAAATGAGTGAATTTAACGTTTTGTTCGGTTAATCCAATTTTGATAGGTAAAATAAGCCAGTTTACATTTACTTGATTTACAAAGGAAACGTACTGAAAAATATTGTTTTCTTCAATTTGTTCAAAACAAAGATGGTGACCTATGATTTCAAACATTTTTATGTGTAGTACTATACATCGACTATATCAAGTGAAAAGAAAATTACAAAAACCTGTGAATGTGAAAAACAACTTTATCGAATTTCTCAATATATTCTATTAAAAAATCATAATAATATTGATCTCTAAATCAAAGATAACATGGTGACCCCCGATTTTTAAGTTAGATGTGTGTTCTACAACACTAAGAGATCATCATATTCAAATTCAGGAAACTAACATGGGTTTCCATTTTCAAGCCAAATTGTCCGATATGACTTTAAAACAGTGGAAGCTTGTTCTGCTGATGTAAATCCTGTAAATAACTGCTGGCACGCTTCCAACATGGAGCACACACAAAGGTGGGCGAACATTTACGTACGGACTCCACGCCGAGCCCCAGCAGGTGATCCTATTAACTGGGCTGACTTTAAATACAGCCCGCAGCAGTGTAACCCTTTAAGGACGGGTGCCTGTGGCTGGGCAGCAACAGTCAGAACGGACACTGGTGTACATATATACTGCTAGAAGACGAGCATATTGTTGCCAGAGCCCTTAAAATAACTGCTTTATCATTTGATTAAAATACACTTTCCTCAGTATTATTTTGTTTCTGCTTAGAAATATCAAATACAATGCTATACCAACATTCTGTCAAAAGTTTATGTTTATTGATTCAATATTTCATTGTCAAAATAACTTTTTGGGATATTTGAGAAATGATGCCTTGAGTTTTCGGCTAGGACTGTTTGATGATCAAGGCATCATTCGTCCTTAAAGTGTTAACAAATGACCGATACTTGGCCAGTTTTGACTGGGTAAAGAAAAACACGACCGTACACAGTACTCGTTACTTTATTATAGAGCAAAGTAGCTTCTTATATAACCAGAGAAGTGCGAGTTTCTGTAGAATTAGAGTGGGTTTTTATATTGAAAATTTAAAATAAACTTTTGAATTCTTTATATCCATGGTGTAGACTTTTCTTGGATAAAAAATGATTCGCCTGCTGGATTACAATCTCTGTCCCTCCCATCTTTTTTTTTGGGGGGGGGGGGGGGGGATATTTCTATACATGGAATGAATTCATTCACCTCACGCTGGTATTTTTCTCCATAGCATAACATTAGGAACTGATCCTCCACGGTCGTGAAGGTGGTGCACCCAATACTCAAGCCAGCCTCGCCAGTTAGGCCAAGAGAAAGCTCATACTCGCTACTTAACCCTTTAACAGCGAAAGATACCTCCAGGCAATCCCCTGGCTACGGCAGGAAGATGCCTTCAGGCATCTTCGGGGCATCATTGATACTTATATACAAAATTCAATAGATAAAAATATAATTGTTTGATCTAAAAGAAATTTTGACACAGTATAAGAGCCACATTGACCTTTGATTTGGTATAACAAAATATGATCAGTCACCAAGGTAAATTACTTAAATCACATGACACATTACATGACATTGCTATTTCCAAAAAAAGGTGCCTGCCGTAGCAGGGTCGTTTGGGCAGACAATGCCTGTCGTGTAATGCTGAGCAGGGGAACTGGGTGCTGCAGGGAAAGGGTTAATAGAGAAATTGGAATGTACAAACCTATAGACCTGTATAATCTGTACTGAAATGTTTGAACATCTTCATGTCTTGTTTAAACCCACAGATGTTGCTGACTCCTGGCCTTCCAAGTGTAGAATAAATATCCAGGATGATGACCAGTCGGAGCGCCACCACGTGGGGCGCAGAGGCACGGAACTTCCGGTTGCAGACAGCGTCCCGAGATGTATCATTTGCAAAAGGTAACGGTCGGACATTTGACCTTGCCTCGTGGTCACTCCGGGATGTACCTCTACTAGCGCCCCCTGGATCTCCACTATGTGTGGCATGCGCTCGAGGCAATGTGGAAACAGTTTCTGAACTACTCAAAAAGGTTAGAAAAACGTATTTTAGGAATTCAAAACTCAACTAGTAAATTTTGTTATCAGCATGACTATAATGGAATTATAAGATGAAAGGGTACATGAGTATAAATATACAAAAGAGAATAGAAGCTTCGAGTTTATTTCTCCACGGGAACCTTACTCTTGTGGCAATTCATTGAACTGCTCAAAAAGGTTAGGAAAACGTATTTTGGTAATTCAAAACTCAACAACTAAATCCTTTTTTTCATGGCTATAAATGAATTATAAGAGGAAAAAGTATATGGGTATAGGTATAAAAATATTTTAGAAAATAGCAGGTTTGAGTGTTTCCCTCCACAGGAATCTTAATCTCGTGGCACTTCACTCTCCATGCATAGGTCTGGTTATGCCTGTCGCTATGTGGGGGCTAGCCTGGAACCCTGGCCTATGTTCTCACATATTAGGGCAGGTTGGTACCACCATTCTTCTGGTGCGTTGTGGGATTGCACTAAGATGCTTCTCTAGCCAATACAATAGGGTTCTATTTTGTTTTCATTCCCAAATTCAAATAGGTGGACACAATTTATTTCTCATCCAATCCGCTTTGTTCTGGTATCATGAAAACAACATAGCAGATTTCATATTCAAGGGCAATACATGTGTGGGAGGGTTTGAAAAATACATAAAATACTGATGTTACTATATATCACTTGAGCTTGTCATACAGACTGCCTGGAGGACCCATGCTGAAAAGAAGTGGTATTACAGCCTAGTTCTGACAGAGACAGAGACAGAGACAGAGAGAGACAGAGACAGACAGAGAGACAGACAGAGAGACAGACACAGAGAGACACAGAGAGAGGGAATAAGTCTGTAGGGATTAAAATCCAAGCAGATATGACAAATAAATATCTAGCTTTTTATATAAGGTAGGTGAAAATGCATGTTTTCGGTCTGGTCTGCTATGTAATGCTAATGATTATCATGAATCTTTCAAAACCTGACCTATATTTGATTTGATACGTATACTTTCTAACTTTTCAGCGTCCATCCTGCATACACGACTGTGATGAATATGGACGCCCGGGACTACTTTACGCCGCGGAGGGATTCCACGACGATCACCTCGCGTGTCTGCACGTCATGCTCGACGTCAGCGGATGTGACGTCAACGCTCCTGACGCTGACGGTAACACAGCCCTGATGACTGCGTCTAGGGCGGGCAGGCTCAACTCTGTTTGCGCTCTCCTGAAAACCTCCCAGGTCAATGTCGATGCCATCAACGACAACGGCCAGACCGCGCTGCATATGGCGGTTCAGCGAGGTTTCAGTGCAATATCGGGACTCTTACTTGACGCCGGGGCTGCGGTGAATATACAGGACAAGATGGGAGCGTTTACTCCGTTATTATTAGCTACAGCTAATGGAGATGCGGATACGGTACGGGCACTGCTAGATAAGGGCGCGGATGTGAATCTGTGCGGGAGTGACGGCGAGGCTGCCGTCCATTTTGCCTGCTCTCTGTCCCAGGGAGGAATCCTGGAGTTGCTTGTCCAATCAGGAGCTTCCCTCAATACACCCAACGTCTTCGGTCAGCTCCCCATTCACATCAAAGCCTCCAATGAGAAAAACGTCAGATATTTGGTGCAACACGGCTGTGACGTCACCGGTTTTGGGGCTGTGTGGACGTCATATTCGCCGCTGCATTACGCATGTCTGCGCAGTGGAACGGAAGCGGAAGTGGACGTGGATTTCGTGAGGTTTTTGATGATCTCAGGAGCCGATGTGGATTTAATGATAGACGACCGACGTCCGCTTGATTTGGCTGTGTGTGAGAATAAAACTGATGTGGTTTTTGAGCTACTTGCTTGGAACTGTTCGGTGCGCAGAAACTGTACCGGGGAATTGTATCCTGTCCTACCTGCAGTTATTAACCGGAACACGCCACTCGTAAAGCTACTGTACGAAGCTGGGACAAGGATATCACGGGAAAGGTTCAATCTGTGGCTGAAATGCAACTCCACCACAGAAGGAAACCATACGGCGAGTTATATCAGGGACGTGCTATTTAATACACCAAGAACGTTACAAAGTATCTGTCGGATTTGCATCCGGAATAATCTTGGTAGAAATATCAAAAGTGAAGTGAATGAATTGGATCTGCCATTGACATTGAGACAATTCCTTCTGCTGGATAATTTACGGGCATTGACTGGCACATCGAGTGTAGCTTCCCCATCATGACAAAGACCAATCAAGTAAAATCCTTAAAGACATATCCTACAATTCACGGTGGCTTCACCTGGTGAATCCTAAATATTATCAATTATCAATCAAAACTGGTTCTTTGTGATTCATTTTAAATCCAAATGAGTATTTTGAACGTTTTGTCCAGTTTATGCAATTATAATAGGGGAAATAGGCCAAGTTATATTTACTTGATTTACATAGGAAATGTACTGAAAAATATAATTTTCTTCAATTCATTCAAAAAGAAAGATGGTGACCTATGAATTTTAAAACTTAAATGTGTAGTAGTTACGACACGCTCTAACAAGCGTTATGACACACTCTGACACAGAATTTCTCTGTCGTAGTGCAAATATGTCGGAGTGTATCCGAGTGTGTTGTACAGGTTTTGGTGGGAAAATGGAGACCACAGAATCGATACACACTATGACACAACCAACAAAAAAGGCAGGAAGAAGTTACAAAAGACACACTCCGACATAGACTGGTCTTTGTAATAGATTTGTCGTAGCTAAGATTCAATGGCAGGGTCAAAGGGAAAAATCGGAAAAGGGGAAGACTGTTCATTCCAGCCACTAGAGCGGTTAGAAGGAGAGAACTATGGAATCAAAAGACAAGATGAAATAGACTTATCTGATGAATCAAATGAAGAAGACACATGTAAAACAAATAGAAATAAATGACAAAAGGATTGCAAACAATATCGAAAATAAGAGAACGAGTAATAAGGTCTTAGATAGACTAGCTTATATAACTAATTAATTGATTGATAGCTTTTAAAAAGTCTATAAAATATGAGCGAAGTGAAATTGACCATGGCATATGAGTAAAATGAAACTGTGAGGATTAGCTGAAATAAATCTGGGAAAAAAACAAGTATGATATGTACATGTATGGAAATGACAAATAAAATCTTTGCTAAACAAAAAAACAAATTGGTAAATATCCATCATCAAAGACTTCAACAAGTCTAAGGTCATCCATAAGCGCCTCCAGTAACACGGATGTGGTAACACTCAAGTATAGAATCTCTGTAATTGTGTCAAATTAAGTTTATTTTCATTCTATATACAATACAACTAATTCTGTTTAAATATTATTGTAAATAAGGTATATGGTATGCCTCAGTGGACTTTTTTTTTAAATTACGAAGCCAACACAATTTTAATAACCTATTACTTTCTATATGGTACATAGCGTACCCTTAGCGGAAGTCGCCATTTGTCCCAACGCCGAACATGTGGCTTCCCCCTGTGGTTTGTCTATGAATTATCAACACTTAAATAGCCATGACTGGTGGTTCCATCTCACGGGTCGCACGGGAACTCCCATTAAATCCCCTAGCGGACGGCCGAGGAACCAGGATAGGCTAAGTGCCGATCAATAGAATTTAAATAAATATATTCTACTATTGCACTAATGTTGTTGTGGACGGTAAGGACGTATATATAAATTCCTAGTAAGGGCACTAAATATTAGTGCAGTAACATATGAACCGTTATATCCTTCCATGATTTGCTAGTCACATATTGATAAGATTGGCTTAATACTTCAGGTTTATCCTCTAACAAGTCATGGGGAGATAACAATACAATTGGCCACTCAGTATAGATACATAATTATATAGAACGGCCTGACCATGTTGTACCATGTTTTACTATATACCCGTGCCGTATATACTGTAATTACGCACCGTTTCGGCATATGACGTAAAAATACTGTACGGACCACTGGTCCGTACACTAAAATACGGACCACCTTGCCATACACGTTTATTAAGATATTGGTTGTTAATCCAAATGAAATTGATTTATTTTTAAAATTCGGGTATATAGTAAATATATAACGTCCAACCATGCTTGTACAAGTCACAAAACGAGATGCTAACTTGGCGTAAACGCCTCGGTCCGTACAAACCGTAAATTAGCATCTCGTTCTGTGAATTGTACAGCAGGGTCAGGACCTTCTATATAAGTACATGACAATGGCCTCGTTTTGTTGATAACATCGATTTCAATCGAGTTTTGTAGCATGTACAAGCATGGTAGACTGTTTTATATTCATATGCCCGAATATAATAATATTTTACAATAAAATGGCAGAGAAAAGTTTAAACTCCGCCGATATTTCAACGTGTTCCGTATAATACGGAACATGATGCAGTACAGAATCTATACAATATAGGGAGCAGGTACGGTATTCAAAGTACCGTACGGGTTTATGATAAAATACATAAAATACTACCAGAGATTACCTATACTTCACACCCAATATGTCACAACATGCTACAGTGTTTCTGAAACACTAGTAGAGGGCAACATGACTTTGGAGTCATGGCTCGAAATGAACGTAGAGAGTAATTACATTTTTTTTATATTAAATGATATACACCTGTAAATATGTACACATATATAGATATGCAAAATAGGAAATTATATCCTAATAACACAGCAAAATCTCAGGGCTACGATTAGACATAGCAAAATTACACTAGCTCTACATTTGCAGATCTTTGATGAGTCAATATTGTCATTATACAAGGTAACTGATAATCTTCCAGTTAAGAAATAAGCAAATGATATTGCATCTCATTGGCAATTCTTCACCAGACATGTCAGGCAAGTGTGTCATGAATGTCATGTAAAGGAGCGAAAATCGCTGAAACATCTAGAAAAAACAACATATTTATTTTTCCTTTACATGGGTCGTTTGTTTGGAAACATAAAGATACCAATTTAGGTTTTGCAGACGTTGTGTGACCTAAAAGCCCTTCATCACCTACATTCCTTTTCTATGTTTCCCTGATGACAGGTCAGCGTATTTGACGACTGTACAGTATGGTGTACCCCTCTGGGCGATAGAACTACACCATCTTCTAAAACAAGTTATCACTATGTACCTGTCCGTGACTGTCTCACACTTATGCGTCAGCTGTGCAGATTTAATTCTGCACACTGTGGACGAACTATTAGTTCGTGCACTCCGTACCACGTGACTTATTTTAAATTGGCGTTGTTGTCGATTTCCAGGCATATACACAAGAAAACAGTGAGTGTCTGAATTACATCTGATCCTTGTTGTTTTGGCGGTTGCAATAATCAATGAATTGTCTTTTTTTAATTAGGGGACTTTCCATAGAACTAGCAATCACTCTGTGTCCCATTCACCCACTGAAGATCCATGGACACGCGGGAATGCCTGTGGTGTGGTCACTAGAGTGTGGAGATGACGGTAGAACCAGTGTGATTATCAATATCTGGAACAGCATGGAGGTCATCCCCAGACTGGTGGTGCCATCTAACTTGTCGCACTGGAATCCCCTGCCACTTTTTTTCTGGTGGATAACCAGGAAAACAGGGTAAGCTATAGGCCCTTTTCCATTAGACAACGGTGTAGAAGTCTGTAGACCACGGTGGTCGAAAGAGGGTAGGCTAGGTGCTGTATAGGGCACATAGCTATTTTGCTATGGAGCCGTCCATCTTGCCCCTCAATACCATCCAAAACACCAGGTAGCGGTACCAATTATCAATGGATTTTATCAAAGAGAGAGTTACAATTATTCGCCAGAATCTTTGTGTTCTCAGGCTGGAGTTGGTGCTAAAATTAGAACAGCCAATCACAAAATTCCTTTCTCCCATCATCAAGAGGGAACTGGCAAATGGGAGCCGTTCTCTGTTAGACCCTTAAGGACTGTAAGCCTATAAGGCCTATTTCCATTAGCCGAAGAGGGAGTAGATTTTTTTAGTTACCCAGAAAGTCTGTCGGTGGTGTCACCGACTGCTTCGATATTGAAGGGTAGTAAATTTCACTCAGTGATAAACCTTTCACTCAGTGGTGGGTGGTGCCACGCTGCATGATCTATGCAGAAAAAGTCTTGGGTCATTTTACAAGCTGGGTCGTTTCCATTGACTGATTTTGGGTCGGCAATGCCAGAAGTCCATTGGAGGATCCTGACTGTAGATCGGTGACGGCAAATCGGCCAATGGAAACGGGCCTTAATAGGCGCCCACTCTGTAAACGGACTACCAATCTATGCAGTAGATCCACCGAGGGAAGATCCTTTGACAAGCATGCCTGGTAGCATGGAGTTGTCCCATTATACTAAGTCCATATAAGGAATAGAGTAGACCGAGTAGCCAATGACTGCATTCGCAGCAAACCCCGACCTTGACCGTGACCTCCTTACATGATATTTTCTAGCGCCTTGGGACGGTTCTACGGTCGAGAGTTGACCGCGAATCTTAGGGGCCACAACCACCCTCCTGGCTGTGGTCACTGAGGCGTTAAGCGGGGATCATGTTGCGTGAGCGCGCCACCTCGAGGCACATGAAGACGGCGAGGGCGGCAGAGATGACGGTGTAGAAGATGGCGATGCCGAAGCCCCACATCAGCTGGAAGGTGATGAGGGACAGGTGGTCGGGCACCTGCGCCTTCAGGTCCTGGTGCGACCCCGAGTTGTAGGTGATGCACCCGGCCGTCCCCAGCGCCGCTGTACGAAGAAAGTACAGGAAAATTCTCATTAATCACAGGTTTTATTATCACTTAATACAGTGGGTTACTGGAGAACTCGACCCGGAATGAACTCGACCCGTATTTATCAGCAGAACTCGACCCGTTTTGGAGAACTCGATTGGAGAACCCAACCGTATTAGATACTTATAAATAAGACATTTTCATACAGAAGGAAGGTCTGAATAGTTAGCAAACGGATTTATAAAATAAGTCTAGTTATGTTTAGGTGTAGGGTTAAGTTTAGGGTTAGGGATAGGGATAGGGCTGGGGAAAGGATTAGATTTTCTGTTTGTATTCTTCCTCAGAGAAGACCAAATTTGAAGCTGATATAACATACATGCTTCTACATTTAGTACTTATCCAGTTGTAATGAGATACTTGAGTTGGGAAGATTTAAAACGGATCGAGCTCCTTACGGATCGAGTTCTCAAAACGGGTCGAGTTCCAAACGGGTCGAGTTGTCCAGTATTCATACAATGTGTCCATAGAAAACACAGAGGGAGTGTATGTGGATATGCCCAGCGGATACGGATATGTTGTATGCCCCGGGGGTCGCATACGGAAAAATAATGCATGTATATGGAAAGATAGTGCATAACTAAAACGAACGGAGCAAGTGCACGAATATTCTGATTAAATTCCCGTATACTGTCTTGTATTCTAAACTGTTTTTGCAAAATGATATGATTGTAAATATGTTACTGCGGATAGAAACAATGAACTCTTCAGCAATGAACTGAAAACAACAAGATGGGAAGAGTCACATGATCAAACCCAGAACAATAATAACTTTAATCATCAAGTAGACTAAAGGAACCACGAATAAGTTATCTTAACTTTACTGTTATTACTACAATTGTGGAAATCGTGGACCCGCACGTGGAAGAATGCTTATTTGTTTAGACAATTGAGTAGTTTTATCCTCGATTTATTTGGAAGCGCTATTTTAGGTAGCGGGTGTATGCAATTTAACCACGATCAGGGCAGACCTATACGTACCATTCTATCTGGCTTATTAGAGGAAGAAAACAGTGAAAGATGTGACAACTTTCTCGTATTGAATTTGGGGTGAGTCCCATTCCTAAAAGATGTTCAAAAGTGCCTATTTTATATATTGGGTTAGGTGAAACTAGACAAAATGTTATATTTTATTAGTCAGTTGGAATAGAAATGAATTACATACAGCAATACAGTTTGGACAGTTTGGACTAGCCTACCAAATCACCAGATGGCACCATTGTAAATTGTGTCTTCAAGTGCGGTATGACTATCACTGACAGGAGGGACCTCTAGTGGCATATAGAAGTAGTCATGCAAAATACCAACTGCCTCCTTCTAGTGTGGAATGGGTAAGATTTTTTCAGAAATACAAGTACAAGAAGACTTTGACTGCGACTAAAAAGACAAGTCAGGACTTCTTGACCACAGTCTCGTGGTAAATGATGTCATCGTATGTGGCGCCCCCTGGTTGTTAATACCGGTACTCGAGTAGATTAGTCTCGGTCTGGTGCTGACTCCTGTTGGGTAATACCTAGAACTATTCACTGTTCTTAATAGCAAGTATATATCATAGTGGTAATAGGTCTGATGTATTGCTGGTATTAGTCGAAGTATCTTCACAACATGTCATTGCCATATTTGCCTTTTTCTATCATTACCTTGAAAATGCCGAAATTATGCCACTGGATATCAGAAGAATATCACTCTGGTGTTGATATAGAACTAGCGATTTCATTGCTAAAGCCGCTATACGTGTGAGGATGGGAAATGTGTAGGCAGAGCCCCCTAGTGGATACCTGCGGAACCAGCATAGTTCTGAATGGGCTATTATTTCCCTTGACACAGGTCAAATCTCAGAGGTGTCTATCACGGCATGGCTAGACATAAATCACGAGATGAAAAGTACAGATGAATTTAGAACTACAAGAAAGAACAGCAACTTCAAGTTAGTCCCTCCACGAGATTTTCACTCTCGTGGGTCTTCAGTCTCCAAGCCTAAGCCTGGTTCACTCTGTCCCTATGTACAGGAGAAACTCCAAGCGGATCCTACCAGAATCATAGTCTTTTAGATATGGTAGGTAACAAATTAATGAGACGTGGTAATAACACCTCCTAAGTATAAGCCAGATACTACCTTGATAATGACAATATCCTCTCACTTTTGAAACAAGATATCTCCAGGTTATGATTGTCACAACAAGTTTCACCACCATGGGAACCGGGCATACCCATGTTTTCACACCCCATCACAGTATTGGTGTTGGAGTATTGTTCACCAAGCATTTTTCTTGGTGTGAATCTGTTAGCATTAACAGATCTGTTTGGGAATTGGTCAAGGTTTCATCCGATTCGGACTCATCAGGCATCTTGAAAAAACTGATATCGAACGGAATTGTGGTCAATTGGTTTCTCACCTGCGAGGGAGAGGAGGACGGACACAGTAATCCCCACTCGTTGATCTCGCTGGAAACGTTGCACGAACAGATAAGACTCACAGGCAATGGAGGCGATGATAGCGCAGAACAGGGAGAGAATGAACAGACCCTGTGCCGCCAGGAATGTAACTGTAGAAAGATATAAGCAGATCAAGAATGTACAATGTAAAATATAATTCAGAAAAACATATAGGATATTACCGTAAAAGTGGAAGGTATATCACCGTAATCTTATCTACAGTTTTATACCGTATATTTGGTATCACAAAAACAGTATTCAAGTTTAAACATATTCATTGCTATATATACCCATGCCGTATATACTGTAAATATGTACCGTTTCGGCATATGACGTAAAAATACTGTACGGACTGCTGGTCCGTACACTAAAATACGGACCACCCTGCTGTACACGTTTATTAACATATCAGTTGTTAAAAATTAAATTAATGATTTTTTTTCAAATTTGGGTATATAGTAAATATATAACGTCCAACCATGCTTGTACAAATCACAGAACTCGATGATAATTTACGGTTTGTACGGAACTCGGCATAAATGCCTCGGTCCGTACAAACCGTAAATTACCATCTTGTTCTGTGAATTGTACAGCATGGTCAGGACGTTCTATATAAATACTGTAAACCATCCAATCTACAGTCAACCTACAGTCCGAAATTGTAAATATGGATATAACATATACACTTAGTATAACTTCAATATCAGCAACAAATTAAAGTAGTGAATAAAATCCATTAGTTAACGTCATCAAAATGTAAAATAGATATTTAGCAGTCACCGGCTCTGGCCTCCTCTCGTTTAATTACCCACCCATGGTTAGATTATATCTAATCCAGCGATGTCTAAGGCAACCCATGAGAGTTCACATAGGCCAGTCCGTTAGTTCTCGGTATATAAGCCAAATGACTATATATATCCTAACAACATAAAACCAGACCCCGTAAACTTAGGTAAAACAAGGTTTTATTGAATTACCTTCCTAACAACAGGGAAAGCTAGGCTTCTGTTTACAGTTGTTACTACAGTACCCTGACACTGGGATGTCAGGTAAAGCCAGGGGAATAAGTCCACAAGCCGAAGCAAACTGCCTTATTCAACCACCCAGAGGGTTCAGAAAAACACACTACCACTTTAGTGAGGCTCCAAATCGGCCGTTCACTACAGAGAAAAACACACAGAGCAACCTGTCGACCTGCAGTGGACTCTGCCTTATATGCAGACTAAGTTATGTAATACGGGTGCACCCATGGCACTTGCATGCACGGGATCACCTGCATCACCACACATCAGGGATCAGGACCCGCGTCCCTTAGTCCCACTGACCCTACCCATACAGATATATATTTAGCCCCTGTAAGGTTTCTGCCGTCTGAACCACAATAATTCTCGAGTTTTTATGACATTGATATATTTCAGAGGATTAAACACCACTTTCATAAGACATTTATAAAACATAAGTAGGGTTAATTCCATCCCATCATATCAAATGCAGCTTTGCAATATCAGATTCTATTGAGTATTCCCATGATATACTCTGCACTGATAACATTAAAGTTGAAAAACTTAGTTGTTAAAATATCATCTAAGTTAATAATAATAATAATAATAATAATAATAATAATAATAATATTAATAATAATAATAATAATAATAATAATAATAATAATAATAATAATAATAATCAGTATTCACTGAGTGTCCGACGACCTCCTCCAAAGGGGGTACAGGAGTCACAATGAGAGATTCAGACATGTTTAAAATATATACCTCGGCGACAAACTGTACCCTCCGTGTGGAGTGGTACCGAAATCTCAGGGATATATGATTAACAAGGTATGATACACTGGCCAATTCCTGATGGAGGGGCCATTTATCTCCGGGAAAGGATCAGGAATCGTACAGTAGGTCACAGGTTTGACCAGATCTGAACCGTTATCTAACCCGGCGTTTGCACTAGACGAATCTGGCCGGCGATTCTGGCATTCTGACGACTATTGGACATGTTCTGACATCCACGACTAATTCTAGCTAGCTTGAATTAGTCGTTTCGATAGGCGGCAATTCTGTGCAAACTTATTTGTCAGTGTAATTGCTTGCCAGTGTGCCCGGCCCTGTCTCCAAACATGGCCGGGTGCTTACTGAGTGACTCCATGCACCCCAACCCTGCCTTGTCATTCCATACTGAACGCAGTCTGACATGTATGAAAAAGAATTGAATTCATAAATATATACCCATTTGAATTCGCCAACCTTCAAGACAGCTGTCTCTTACTTTATAACTGTGTATTTAGAGGTAGTTTTCCAGTGGAGCTTAGCTGCTTCTTAAGTTCAACCATTTTGTTCAATCTTTCTCGCTCGTTCTCTAACTACACATTGCCTCGGCAATTAACATAGAACAACTGTTCAACCCTAAATGGAGAGAACTGGATACTTTACTTATGTAAATGCTCGAGTACATTCTGAGGTTGACAACTTTTGCATTGGACATTGCCACCACCTGACGACTACTGGCTTGACGATCTACAGTCGCCACGTATTTAGTCGTCTAATGTAAACGCCGGGATAATGCGGTTTATTACAGTTCAGATGTATTGTGAGAAATACATACTGGTAAGATTTATGGTCAGAAATGTATTATGGTCACCTGTAAAATAACAGTATTTCTCTGGCACCCCATAAAATTTACAGACAATTTTTTACCGTGTATATCACACATATGCATCAAATGCCATTTAGGAATGTGCCTATACAACGACTGTCAAGAAACATAACAGTATCTTAAATGAATGTTTATATGGTGTGAGTTGTCTTTGAGCAATGATATGAGAAAGCAGAACTGAGTGATATCTGGAGCGGAAGACAACAATGCTATGTAAGCAATGCTATGTAAATAAGGAAATGTAATAAGTGAACCCGTAGTGATGCTGTTCTTAATCTTCAGTAGTATACAGCCCTCCCTCTCCTCCCTCTCCTATATGCATATAACTCAAATATTGTCTAAATAGGATATTATAAAGATATAGGGAGCCAATGTGAACCCGCTGAAACCGCAGATACCCATTCACAAAACACCATTTCCAGAGAGAGAGACTCAGTACTTTGAATATACAGGTTTGAGATTATATGTTCTCTCATCTTTTAGATCCAAACTTTTTATACACTTAACAGCTGTCATCGTTGCTTCGAGACAGACTTATTCAGAGAGCATAGTAGTAAGCTACACTTCAATAGTAACAAATGAGACCAAAAACGAAATTCTAGCCTTGAGCCCCAATAGCTCTAGCACTAAACCTCGTTCTTACTGGCCTCCGGAAATGATGTTTTGAGCACGGGTATCTACAGTTTTAGCAAGTTCACTTTGGTTAATGTCGTCTGCCATAACATACCGTGACGTCACTATGGTTGTTCAGCTCTCTATGCTAATCTCTGTGATACATTCGGCCTATTCTTAGTGTTAATGTGAATGGGAACTAGATGTCACGTGACTAATCATACCCTGGTTATGTTTTATTGTGCAAAAGGCCACTCAGAGTTGGCTGTTTTGACTAAGTGTATATTGTTTTTAAATATGAAAGTCAAAGTAGTTTTGGGTTTTTTTAAGACTTTATCTATACTGAAAAGTACATCGGCTAATTTAAAGTTTATGAAATATTGCCCATCTAGCAAGTCTTGTTTGACCTTAGCTGACTATGTTAGTCAGAGATTACTTATTTTGACCTGGTCACTTATAAAAAGTCGAAGTAAAATATTGCCATTCAGCAAACCTTAATAATCTTATTAGCGGTCGTTTCCAGTTACATTGTACATACCTACACAGAGCAGTTGATTCTAGACTATTGGCACAAATTGGGATACTTTAGCTGACATCGCCTTCAAAAATCACTGATTTTCACATGATCACCCAAAGTCTATGACTTTAATGAGTTTATAAGTTTATTCCCAATCTAACATGCCTTAATAAACTATTTATTGACTTTTGTTGAGCTCGGAAAAAACACTCAGATAAACTGCAGAGAGGTTAGAGATTGGAGAGATTACAGACATACTGAGCCTGCTGCAAAACCTAAACCTTCACTAATCAGAGCCCAACTTGAAGGCCTGTTGAAAGGATCAGGTTCAGTCTGTAGCTTGACCTTATCAATTCCCTACTGATGACTTGGCTCCTATAGATTGAGATGGATCAGAAAAAACCTTTATGTTTGCATTCTAAATGAATACAATGAAATTACTTTGACATGCTTCCTATTCAATACTAGGGGGTAATATTATTTTCATTTATAATGGAAGAGCGTGGTACTTCTTAATTATATCAACTGATTGAAATGATAGAATAGCATTAGATTAAAAGTAATTTTTATTAACACCAAATATCTATGCAAAGGTGCAGACCATCTGTTTGTGATTTGGAGTCATATGACCTGAAGTGTCATACTAGGAGTCATATGACCCTAGAGACAAGTGGCCCTTGAACTATATAATCCCAGGCTAGGGACATTAAAGTAAACCATACCTGTGTGTTCAAACTATGATTCATGTTACAATAGTAAAACTGAGTGGTTTATATCTGGTAATGTCTGGACCCAGTATCCATGGGCAACACCATACTTGTCCTGATCATTATGTCCTCTTACTTCGTACCTGTCCTGTTACTTTATACCTTATGGACCTCACAAGGAAGAACGACCAAAACCCGAGTGATTGTAAAGTCTTTATTATGGAAATAAAAGAATAAAAAATAGAATAAATAAGTATTGATTAAGCAGTGAGCCATTTGTTGTTGAAATAATAGAAGGTTTCAATAAAACTAGAGTGGGTAGTTGATATTTTTCTGCTATATCATTAAATGTAGAGGAGAATATATTGAGGAATAAACACTGATTACTGAAGGAAACTGATTGCTTGCATTAAATGCTATGTATCATAATACTTTTTGAATTTCAAGACTTGGAATCCTATGCTCATGCCTCCACCTTCCCCCACAGCTCCTCACTGAGACTCTGTTAGTCAAACATATGGAACTGCTCTTCTTTGTCTTTCTGCCCAAAAATAGTATCTCTCTTTCTCTGTCTGTCTCTGCCTGTCAAGAGTCTGTGTCTCTCTGTCTGATTTAATCTACATCTTTCTGTCAATATCTGTCTGACTTTGTCTCTCTGTCTGTTTAACTGACTCTGTCTGTCCATCTCTGTCTGTCTCTGCCTCTGTCCCCACCTGTATATCATATGTATGTCTGTGTGTCTGACTCTCTTTCTCTGTTTGTCTGTATGTATGTACATATGGCTCTGTCTCTCTGTCTGTCTCTCTCTCTCTCTCTCTCTCTGTATCTTCTGCTGTCTGGATGAATGTATGTCTGACAAACGCAATTAGGAGGAGCTGTTATGGGTATCTTTCCCTGTTTCTGGAATGAATATGGTTTAAACAAGTCTGTCCAATCCGATATAGCAGTTTGAGTATTTTATAGAAGGGTGTGCCCCGTCAGATATACCAGTTTAAATGTTATACAGCTCAAGTCTATCCCTTTTAGATCAAGTTAGAGTGTTAGTGGAACAGTGAGACAAATAGCTTTGCATAAGCCTCCCAAAGGTTATTTGCACAGACATCTTGGGTAAACCGAATCTGTATGGACACCTATATATGTCTCAGTGTTAAAATTCGTCATCGATCAATGACGATAAAAAGTGTGTTACTTGTTATTACAAAAGCAGTATTATTATGTGGATACCCTGTGTAGGCTTACTGCTATATACGAGTTGACTTGGCCAGTCATCCATAAAATTGCCAGCTGGAGAAAGCTGGAATGGATATGATGTGTGGCCATCGAATGGTACAGTTTGAATGCTATATAGTTAGGTCTGTCCCAATATTTTTGATACCTTACCACATTTAGTCATTATTGATAACTCCTAGTTTCCATTTCTAGTAGCAGGGAGCAATATCCATACCTAACTCTTTTCCTTAGAGCATGACAAAGTGATTCCCCCATCTTCAAGAAGACCCACCTATATTTCTAGGAACAATGTCAGTAGGGGAGGGGATATGGTCAAGCTGTACACTGGACCTCAGACCCTTTCAACAGGCCTTCAAGTTTGGCAAATGGATAGATAAGGTTTAGGTTTTTGCAGCAATCTCAAAGTCTACGTAACCTCTCCAAATTCTCTAACCTTTAGGCAATATATACAAGCGTGCTAAAAAAACCGTTAGTTTTAATATTGGACTCCTTTACTACAGATGGAAACTAGTAGCTATCGATAATATCTAAATGTTGTATTTACACAATCATAACCGAATGGAGAGACTCATCTGCATGGGACCGTAGTTATAGGAGATGCCTGCAAAACTTCGTTGAGTGGCATTGATAATAATAATAAAAAAATAATAATAATAAAAAAAAGACCACGATTGGCAACCACTACAGGTTCAGTGACTACATTTCTTCATATTACATAATACATTTTACATCATATCATGAGCATCCCTACCTGAAGTTTCCTCATTTCCCACAAGAGATCGGCAGTCTGCGATGGTCCCAATGAAGTCACACCTCCTCCAGAGTCCTCCAGTCATGTAGACCTGTGTGGTGGTAATCCAGCCCAGGTGGGTCTGCAGGTCGGCCCGGCTCCACTGATCCGTGAAGAAGGCCACCAGGAAGATGAGCACAGTCACCGGAAGCACAACCCCGACCGCCAGACTCAGAATCGTTCCCCGCACTCTCCCAGCAGACACGCTCATCTCACGGAACTCCATGTTGAGATGCGGCCTAAATCACGGTTGGAGGGTAAAGAGTTTCTGGGATTTTTTTTTTTTTTTTTTTAAATTTTTGAGCGAAGTATGCTTAATTCACATTGAAATTCAGATCCATTTCGAGGAAGGGTTAAAAGGTATTGGTGTCGTTCACTGACGTTAGAAATTGGACGTAGTGTTTTTGTTGATGTTCACTTCCCAGTTTGGCGTGAGATATAAATCTATATGATCCCGTAATCCAGAGGAGTCAATGGCAGGTTCAGATCCGATGGTCATATTCCTTGTACTTCTGCTGGTGCTGTGCTGAATGAACAAGGCGAAAAAAAACACAAAAATATGTACAGTGTAGGGTCAATCCTCTCCTAGGCTCTGTTTATGGCTCATTGTCTAATGCACTTATCCGGGGCCAGTTTAATAATGCATGGTACATAGAGTAGGGTCAGCATGTAGGTCTAAGTATTCAGCGAATCATCCAATCATTGACCTTTGTCCCTCAGTCAGCACATGCCTTTGTCAAATAAAAACTGATGTCATCTGCATTTATCTCCTTCATTATCTACAGGAAGAATCAACTATAAATAGCATTGTATTCCATGGAGTCTGGAGGTAGTTTGACCATTTAAACCACGTGTAATGTTTACAGGATTCGCATTGGGCGACTGGGGTTATGTAATAGCGCGATTCATATCCGCAGGTGGGCTGATAAGAATTATGGCACTTGCGGTTTATCCTTCTGCCTTATCTGCACTGCATTGTAAGTGGCTGATATTGAATGTGTACAGTTGACCAACTGGTATTATGAAAAGCACCGGAACAGCCTAGATCTAGAAACCATTGCCTATATTCATCCTGATCTCAAAATGGAGATATTTCAGTAAGAAACCTGAAAAGCCCAGGGATTCTCGTGATAAAGAGAATATGTAGAATCTTTCTGTGTGGCTTTCATGAACTGTGAGTATTTAGATTTATAATTTCCTCAATTATGGGGAAATGCAATATTCCTCATTGTCCAAAATATAAATGCAGATATATATTTTTTCTAATGGTTATAGAAACACCATACACAGAGATATGTAGAAAAAAGATACATGTGCCATGGGAAACACATGAAGAGACAATATGGGGAAATATGCTGTACAGGAAAGAGCTGTATAATTCTGGAGATTCAAGAAACAACCTCTTTGATCTGTTATGACTCTGTGAGAAGTAGTTTTTGTCTATAAATGTACTTCACAACTGAACAATTGTGATACATAAGCGCATAGATCACGAAGATGAGATTACATGAGTCATGAATGGAGCGAGGATATTATTAGCCAAGAGTTGTACTTTGGACTGTACCTGGTATGACCAGTTTGGTCAATTATCTCACCCCAGTATGTTTCTCCATAGGCTTAAGGTTAGGAACTCATACTCCACAGCTGTGAAGGTATTGTACCTTATACTCAATGGCTAATTAGATGATCTACTTTATTAAAAAATAATGTTTTACGGGTTGAGATAAAAACAGAAACCTACTTGATGGAAATAACTTGGTCCACCCTCCACCTCGTTTGACTGCTATATAATTCACTCATCTTCATGAATTACCCCGTGGTCAAATTCGGTGGAGTATCAACCAAGTTATTTTTATCTTTTGAGTTTCCATCTAAGTCCCTTACACACAGAGGAACTCTCATAGAGAACATGTATATTTGATAGTCACGTCTTTACTAGAGTGGCATACATAAAGTACATGTATACGCAAAGTTTCTGACAAATTTGACCCCTCCCCACCACCATCACTATCTCCACCACCCCCACCTTAATCTTTTACTCGTTAGATTAAATAATTTCCTAAGGCTTTTATGTCCCCACTCCCTCAACGCGTACGAACTTTATAAGGCCCCCAGGTCATCTGCGTTATTTCCCCATTATATGATTACAACCATCTAACAAATCACCAATAACCTACCTGGTTACTACTAGATCAAGAAGGAAACTCACGGGGTGGAGTACAGACCAAGTTGTTTTCATCTCGTTGGTTTCTGATTTTACCTAACCCTATATATACCTTATAAATCAATAAAAACAGATCACCCAATTAGCCATTGAGTATTGGGTACAGTACTTTCACGGCGGTGGAGAAGGAGTTCCTAATTCTAAACCTATGGAGAAAAATACCGGGCTGGGATAAGAAATGGTATTCATGGAAGATCATACCACTGAATATGATAGATGTAAAATGAACCTACTTGTATAGATTCTAATCGCAATCCTTGGCAATCCTTGGCAAGATGTCAACGCTACCTCCAGTATACATGGTGATATTTAGGTGCATCCATTCTGTCAGTTATTATCCATGTTCGCACCAGCCTCAGTTTTACCAACTGAACGTCCGGCGACCAGCTGAGGCTCCGGGCGGAGAGTGTATATCATCGCCTGCCCGCACTCCACGCTGATCTTTGATCAATAGTTCCCGTTTGTCGTCTGCTGTCCACTCACCAGGTTCCCGCCACACTCCGACCTCACTTGATTTTCAATGAGAAAGGTCCTGTGCTGTATAAAATGGAGGGAAATCTAACGTAACCTTTGACATTGGATATGGTGCTTTTTCGTTCACGTGAATTTATAAGTGACTGTGGGTTGGAGCGACAGAAGTACAATGTAGTGAACAGCAGGCCTGTTGAATAATCTAGGATCTTACATGAAGACCCTTTTCTGTACCTTGTATAAGGGTTATTCTTTAATGATATATAAGTTTGTACCAGACATCCATAAGGTCATCCCTAAGTGTTGAATAAATTTGACCCAGATCGTCCCTGGATCTCTATGGCATACAGAAAAGGGTCTACATGTAGGATCCTAGATTATTCAACGGGCCCCAGGCAGCGTACTCACATTCTAACCCTTGACCTTAGGTTGACCTTGGGTGAGTAGACAGGCAGATGAACAAAACCAGAGAGAACTCTTTGTAGCCTATGTGTTCATAAAGAAACCCGGAATCGATGTTACTAATGTAAGTAAAATTCCTGTCTTATAATTGGAGGTACGACCTTGCTGGTATTTTTGGAAAGGCATTAATTGTTCTCGCATCCTCACCTTTTCGCTGTAGGAAATAAGGTCTTGCTGAGAATGTTTTTTACCCTTTTCAAGAAGCAGACGACAATTTAGTCGCGCGCTGGTGCCCGGCATGTACCTTACAGGAAGTGGGAGATTGCGCTCAAGGGACGCGGCGCCAAATCAATGGCGTCTATTGCGCTAAGAGGTTCATCAGTCCCGGCATGCACTACGCTGGATTAGGACGCTTGCTACCATGTCCGGTCCGGCGCAGGATCAACTTCCTGTCAGCGATGTAGTGACCACGCCCACCAGTCCCTCATCCCGATCAATAGTTTTTTATCATCCTGGGACCCGCTGCGCATGCGGACCGGAAGTACAGGTTAAAAGGTCATTGCGGGAGGGTGCGTTGTGCTGGGTTGGGGGCACAGGGACTGGTTCCTGAAATATTTGAGAAATTCGTCGATCCAGTTGAGAACATCTGGTTATGTGAGACTAAAGAAGAAACTAACAAGGTTTGGTCAAAGTCATCTTCTATACGAGTTTCTTGTGGAGTGATAGGAACTAGGCGACAGCCAAGTGAATATCACGTAGTGTTCAAACGAGCTGGAGAATGACTATGACTTAAACGAGGTGCTTTCTGTAATTATCCCACCCCTGTACATACTAACAGAATGCATGATGCACAGGATATAGACCATGGAGAGCAGACTGCAATACTCGCAGGGGCATGGAGAACGAGTTCTCAATATTAAGCCTATGGGGCAAAAATACCAGGGATGAGATGATTCTGCCATCCGACAACAAGCCGTAACTGTGAAGCTCTCAAAGGGAAAATGGTCGAAAAATGTAATATTAGACATTATAATGTGCCATCTATGTATGTAAAGGTTGAAATAAGGTTGTTTACATTATCAAGACATCATTTAAGCATGCCAATTAAAAGGAAATCGCTTGTTTTGACAATATGTTAACAAAACGTTCATTATGAGGCAAACTGGGGCCATCACATTTTCATTTGATCTGAAACTGCAAGAGAATTCTGAAGTTGTCAACTACCGCCGCATGATGCCTCCAGGCATTCCCGTGCGAACCGCCACATGATGCCTTGAGGCATCATAAACTCAGATTTTTTTCCAATTCATTTTTTCAGTCGATTTAAGCACGGAAGGGTTAGAAATTTTCAATATATAAATAAAACAGTTTTAAAACAAAGTATTTGTGTGTTTTGAGTCTATATAGTGCCATGTAGATGTCAATTTGCGAGTAGAACTCAGACAAAATCTAAATAATTCACAGATCGAGTCAGGCATATGGACAGGTTGGGCCGACGTTTCAGGGGTGCATCTGGTACAAGCCTGCGACAGTAGTACATAGGAATAGCATAGGGGGCGCAGCGGTACAATTCCCGCTTCGTTTTGGCGTGCGGCGGTTAAAGGGTAAACATATCCATACGGGGTCATGCATAAAAAACGTACGCACTGAAGGATGGGGGGATAAAAAAGTATGGACATTTTACATGTGCCCCCTTTTTGTTCTATCGCATACAAGATTGGGAGTGGAGGGGGGAGTGTCCAAAATTTCAGAAATTCTGCGTACATACTTTATGGATGGCCCCACATTGCATATTGTTAATAATAAATGGTTTGACCCACTCATAGGTTTAGCATTATGTAGGTGCCACAGCAAGATGGTGGCCCCCATGGTTTAGAGCGTAATGATATCGCCAACTACTTCAAGCCCTGCTTCAAGCCTGACTTGGCCAAATTTGCCTTAGATTGGCCGCCATCTCTCTCCGCTTTGTTCCAACTACGAGGTTTGGTATGGTTCAGCCCAGGCCTTGTCCATGCATTCTGACCGTGGGTCAAGCAATTTTGTTCTATGAAGGTTCTGAGAACTGAAATATTCTATTAAAAATATTCACAGCTCATATAATTGATGATAAAGTCTTCTTTTGTGGTAATTATATTCAAAATACACACAAAAGGAGAGAAGAGCATGGAAAAAATCGCATCAAGAGTAGATAATGACACACTCCCCAAACATAACCCTGAGCAAACATAGTGTAGCTCTGGTGACCAGTATCCACACTGTATACCTGCTGCTCGCTGCATGGACACTCAAACACTAATTACCTACTATATCTAAAAAAACTATGATTCTGGTAGAATCCGCTTGGAGTGTCTCCCGTACATAGAGACAAAGTGAACCAGACCTCGGCGTGGAGACTGAAGAGCCCCAAGAGTGAGATTCTCGTAGAGTACTTAACTGAATCCTGCTTTTTTTTTGTTTTTCTCTACACAGATGTACTTCTATTCTTATGATATGTTTCTAGCTGTACTGAAAACATAATTTAGAACAATCTCTTTTCCTCGAGAATATGCAATGAGATCACATTTCGCTGATAGTCTGTAAAATCTGTGTCACATGAAATGATGGTTGGGTACTAAATGACAGTTACAGGTATTAATATTAGGGGGCACCACTAAGCCACTAAGGAGGTGGGGAGCCAACAGACTGTAGTACGTCCCATTGTTGTTCGGTTCTAGACGGACTAGGGAGGCAAATATGACACGACAAAGTCGCTAATATTAAAATAAATCAAAGGAACCAGTTTGAATTGAAAATCACTAGGTGTGTATGGTAGGATATGATCTTGATGACATATTTTACAATGCACAGTGGCGTCACCTGGTATTTTCTAACTCTTAACAACCAGAGGAGGTGTGAAGCGCAGCACCCCCTTTCGTTTTGGTATGGTCTCAAATGACAGCTGATGCAGATTCCTATGCTAAAGTAAAGCAAAAATAGGCTACCTAGTACGAGCTATTACATACAAACTGTTAGAGCTCTATCAAAAATCTTTTCAGACATTGATAGAGTTATATCTAATCTATTCCAAACCACAATAGAGCTCAATAGAGCTCCAAGTTTTATGCCTGTTTTTTGTTGTGGAATAATGCCTTATTTCTCACAAGTATTGTTAGGCTTGGGCAAGACTAGTCCTTGAGGGTCTGATTGTGAAGGCTGTCCGCTAGGCAGTCAAGGTTTCTCGACTAGGGCTAGACTGGCCCCAGTCCCTGGGTCCTACCCACCTCTCTTATTGCTGCCAACCACCACCGCACACCATGCTTTCTCTATCGATGTCAGATTAAAAGTGGCTACCTGAGGCCGTCGCGATTGTATATATGTTTCAGGTCGGTATAGGGGGCGCTGCGCTTCACACCTCCTCTGCTTAACAACTATCAGTTCAAAACGGGTCCTTGTGACTTCTTCTAATGCCATATGAGTAGAATATAATATCTCTCCAAAACCAATAGCTTAAAGTAGGACTATTTACATATGGTTTATTTTTTTCATATATTACATGTACATTACAGATGAATTGGAGTCAATTGTGATGAACTTGTGAGAGCTGTAACGGTTGTAATGCAGGAGGGCTCGGCGACTGTCACGCCATCTGGTGATTCATTCCACCAAGTGCTCAGGAGAGCACTTGTGGCGTCACAGCACCATGCCCTCGCCACCATGCCTCCACAGATTGTGTTCTGGCAGACATGTACACTGGCCTTAAGATGGTTCTCAGCAGTCCCAGACTTTCTATGAAGCAATCACATTCGTAGCAGCTCCGTCCCTGTGATGTCGGTTAGAACTATCACTCTCAGGACGGTATTCAGACAATATGAAGGAAAGTTTGAATGACCTTGCTGGCCAAATGAGCAGGCTTCAGGTGGCTGTCATCTTGAGTCTCTCTGGTATGCCACCACCAGGAAACGGCTATGGAGGCACTCACCCATATCTATAAGGAACTTGCTCAGGACGCCTTTTTAACGGGGTAAGGAGATGTATTGCTGATGTACAACAGTAGCGTTGATTGTGTTTATAAATGGCCCCTGTAGGCCCAGCCCGCATCTCCAGTTTCATGTATTGAACACAAGACGGTGCTACCAGCATAAGGCATGTCTCAATCTCAGTAGGGAGCCAAAGTGAACCCACTAAAATGGCAGGTACCTGTGTTCAAAACACCCTTTCCGGTGACCAGTAAGAACGAGGTTTAGTGCTAAACTAGCGACTTGGTCGTTGCCCTGTGCGCTTCTCGGTTTGTGTTACATAAAGATAATAACTGCTAGTGTTGTGGTCATTTTTATCAATTCACGACGAAGTCTCTAGTTTCACGCCACCTGGTGAAAGTCGGCCGCACTACAGACCATGTGTATGTGTGTATTATTTCACGTGACACCGGTACTTTTACCGGCAACCAGCGCAATAATCTCACAGAGTGATCTCAGGCCAATGAGATTGAAAAACTACAGTTCTAAAATATGTGTTCAGTATGGCAAGAAATAATACCTAAAAATAGATGTACAGCTGTGTAGAAAAATACAAAAAAAAAGCAGATTTCAGTTTAGTACTGCACGAGAATCTCACTCTCGTGGCTCTTCAATCTCCATGCCTAGGTCTGGTTCACTTTGTCTCTATGTGCGGGAGACTCTCCAAGCGGATAGTACAGAAAATTACACGTTTTATATGTGGTAGGTAACCATGGGGATTTGAGGCTAGAATTTTGTTTTTGGTCTTGGTTGTTACTTTTGAAGTTTAGTTTACTTTTATCGTTTCTGAATAGGTACAATGACAGTTGTTACGTTTATCAAAAATATGGATGTAAAAGATTGGAGAATGACACATATAATCCCGAACCTACATAGTAAAAGTGCCAAGTGCCTATATCCGGAGATGGTGTTTTGTAAACGTGTATCTGTGGCTTCAGAGGGTTCACTTTGGCTCCCTGTTGCTCCCCTGGGTAGTTTAATTCAGAGTTTCCTTGCCTCTCATGAGCCAGCATCACTGCAGCTCACCACCCTTGCATTGGAGGCTTTTTTCTTTCTTTTTTTCTTTCAGTAAACATACAATCTGCAGTTGCAGGTTTTAATTGTAGTTGTATACAATACAATCGGAACAGGTTTGACATCCAGTTAAGGTACTGGGTAACATTTAGTTATCAGGTCTAAATAGTTATGAGTGAGTCTTCCTTAGGCCAGTCACAGCTGACATCTGGAGACTTAACATGTACATAAGTACAGTGAGCGGAGTAGATAATAATGATTATGGTAATGGTAATGGTAAGGTTAGAAGTCTTGCATTAGTCTTGTTAAGCAAGAATTCCACCAACCAGACGCTTTTTTGATGCAAAGCAGACGTTCCAGCCGACCTTCCAGCAGACATCTGTTGAAACGTCTGGCGAAATGGTCTTTGGGTTGGTCGCTTCTCCATCGAAAACCCCAGCAGTAGTTTATGTGGTTCCTGTACAGCTGTCTGGCGTGTGCTTCCACTGGGTCGATCTCAGAACAGGCAGCCCGAAGTGCCAGCAGATCCCCACCCGACGTCCCACCCAACACTCCAAAAGCAACAGCTTTGAGTGGACAGTGGCGCCGACTGGTGGACGTTGGCTGCATTTCTCCGCTACGTTGTTAGGCAGCTCGTCAAGCGCTTCCAAAGACGTCTGTCATTTTGGGATTTACAGGATGCAATGACAGCTTGTCAAATTTTCACTAAATACTGTGGTTAAAGGAATACTGAAGGTAAATAAAGATAAGGCTTGATGTTATGAATGTGTATGGCACACTCTGGTGCTAGAATTCTGCCCACAATACTGAAATTGTCAGAATTTTGGTTCTCCGTTCGTGGCATCGGTTATTGCGGGTGTCGACCATTCATGTTAACGGTGTTCCCTCAACATGGGTCCCGGCAGAGCTCGCGGGCGGGTGCTGTACTCTATTCAAATCTATCGGCCAGACGCGCAATTCCAGCTGACAAAAACTAATAAATTAGGTTTTGTCTGGTGGGAGACATTTCGTCTGGCAGACGAAAAAATGTACAGCGAGTGGGACGCCAGGTAAAAAAACTCGCTGGTGGAAGCGCATTTCAGCCGTCAGATAGCCCGATGCCCCAGCAAACACTCAGCAACCACGAAGCAACATCCCAACAGCCCCCAACATACGCCAATTTCACCCAGTAACTCAAAACAGATGTCTGCTGGAATGACTGGCGAGTGATTCTACCAACCCGACCGATGGTTCAAATAGGCCAAATCTGCTGGCAACATCCGTACGGGCACTGCAGAACGTTTTTGTCTGGTTGGTGGAACACTCGCTTTGCTATTACACGCCCTGCCTATCTCTCTCCATGCTCAGTGGCATCCAGGACAACTCGTTACACAATATATGTATTCCTCGTATCACAACCCCACACTCCAAACCAGTGCTTAAGTTCCCGTCACCATGCAGCTGTTATGACCTCTCATGGTTCCTGCCAGGTGGCGCCACTGCTTTAGATCTAAACATTACAAGCACCAGTGGGTCAATGAGGTACCTCGTACTGAAGTAATTGGTCATGGTCAGCTGGGCACTGCTCTATTATAAGAGACTGAGACACTGGTACTTTGCCCTTTACCAATGTCACAGAGTTGGCGCTCAGATAGAGAAATGTTTTGTTACGTCCCGTATATTTCATTTTGGCATTGCAGTTGAAATAAATATTGAACTAAATAGCATCATTTGTTTTTATCAAATTCATGAATTTTTATTACTATCCGATAGAAATACAAATATGTAAAAAATAAAAGTCCACAGTGAACAATACAACAAGAAAATCATATAGCTGTTACAATGTAGGCCTGAAATCGGTTGCAGCCTTCACAGAAGCTCATGTGAAAGATACTTGAGCCAAGGAAAAGCCTTCAAAGAGTTATCAAATTGGTTCCGCTCAATTAAAGTTTTTCAAGAACAGTTTGGTCAAAAACGATAGGATTTAACGTTGTACAGAAACCGGCATACTGCATATCGATTCTAATTCTAAATCGACTACGTTACTTTTATTTGTTATCCAAGTTTACACGCGACAGTGAAGTGAAGTTTGAATACGCATCAAGAACCTAGTATTCCGATCCTGCAGACTAAGATTCCTGATCGTCGATATTCGGGATTTAGTGTTGCGGAGCCTGAAGTTTAACCTACTTATTATTATCCATTACCTCACACTTTAAAACATCTGAGTCAAACACCAAACACCGTCATCTGAAACATACAAAGTACAATTTACAAATATGTTGTCTTGGACAATATCCGTATAAAATCTATACTAAGCAACAGTTGTTTTATAGTACAAGAATGGAATGCACAATGCAACCAATAGATATTAAAACACAATGGTAGTCATGGTAACAATAGAATGATACTCGGTAATGCACGGACAAGTAAGCACCACCAGTTTGTAATTATTCTAAATCATAAAGACTCAATGTAAGCGCCAAAAATGGGTATGACGTTGGTTACTCTATAGCCAGAACAGGATTTCGCGTATGTATACATTCAACAATAAACAATGACAAGTGAGCTTCGCTTGGGGAGAAGCTGAGTAGGATGTTTACTTGTGTGACAGATGCTTTTCTTCATTTTTTTTTGGCAAAGACAGGTTATACAATCAAAATCTCGTATCTATGTAACAACAAAAATAAAACTCATCAAACGATCACCAGAGTAGAGAGCTGGCAAAGTTAGCAAAGTTGGAATGGTTTGAGGTTTTTCAAGAACTCTCTTATGGTAAATGAATTGTAGAGAAATGGATGAATCAGAGGATGACATTCAATGGCGACCTTCGGCAAAGAACAGAATACTTATAAGTGAATGGACAATAATTGGACTGTGGCAAAATACAGTACTCGGGCTCCATCATAAAACGACTGCGTAGGGTATTTAAGCGTGTGAGTGTTTCACCAAAGTAGGATATATGCCATAAAGAGCATTGGCAAGTGAAGATTAAGCAGGAACTGCATCGAGATCTCTAGCTGCTGGAAATACAACATGAGTTGGGGTTGCGGAGTAAACTCACGTTGGCAAAGATTATTTCGCAAACCCAATTGAACGACATATTTTCAGTGGCTACAGATCAAGTGCGGTTCAGATTTTATCTCACCCCTATCACTGACTGACTGGCTAACGTTAGTGATATCATCCCCCATTCAGTATGTTTTACAATACTCCATGGGCGTTGAGTACGAGTTCCCAATTTTAAGTCGATGGGAAACACTTACCAGGGGTGAGGTAAAGTACAATACTTCAGGCATTGCGTCAATTCCGGTATAGTGTACCAACCACCAAACATGAACCAAGACGTCTCAAAATTCATCACCAGATTTTCCGAAACGCACAGCCTCACACACTCTCTTCTCGTCATAATCTCCCATGTATTCACCGCAAACAAAAGGGATGTACCATCTCACGAGGAACCTAGGGCCAACACTAATGCACACTTAGAACATGTAACAGTATTACGCGGAAATATAGATCCTGAGCCCATAGTGGTTTCATCCCATCACTACATCCCGATGCCGTAGGCAAAGAGCCGTAGAAACAAAATGAAGGACCAAGAACAGCCATCACTACGGGCTCAGTAATTATGTTTCCTTATTATTATATACCTGAAAATCTTGAAAACATGCACAGCCTGACAGTGGACCCAAACATCATTTATAAGTCATGCCCAACAGCAGGTAGTATTTCATAGAAGTTTGTCCACAGGTATATGATAATTCTCACTCCGTAGGGTCTTGACCTTTATCAATACAGATTATACATTCGCCAAGTACCAACTATAGCTCCGCCATTGTGTATAACAATCTATGGATAACAATTTTTTTTCACTTTCAATACATGTATTGTGAAAAGTAGATTAATAGATTTTGGAAACTTCATTTTGTTTCATTAACATCGAATTATCAATTTGGTAATAGAAAATAACTAATGTGAAATAGTACAAATTTATAATTGGGCATTGTCCGTTTTACATTAAGTGCAATCCAATTAAGGAAATAATAACGAGTTAATAATGAGTTTGTGATGGATGCCACCAACAAAAACATTTTTTTCAATGATCTTTCTAAAAAAGTTCTACACCTTACGACATCCTTTTTATCTCCACATCACTTGAGGACTCTAGAGATTTATCGAACCCGGCTCCTAGACATGTCCACAAATGTCTATATCAACTACACCAACTACATACCGAGTCCAGACTAGACAACTGCTTCGTACTATGCAGAAGGCCGGGTTATAAATCACCAATCCGGTCTAACAGTGAAACAAGCTCATAGTATCCTATACACTCATATACACGCATACCCAGGTGGGGCTATTCACCGAGAGGAGGGAAGGAAAGGTTTGGTTGTTCTACAAATCCTACCTTTTGATGAAAGTCATTTCATGAGAGCCAAGAAGGTCATCCAGGCATGCAAAGACGATGTATACACACTGCCAGGCAAATTCAGCTTAAATCATCTTCCACCGTTTGAAAATGTCACTGTATGACCATCTGCACTGAACATATGCACTTCTTGTATCAAAACTCCCTATTAAGGTACTGAACGACTCTGACCTGGTACAAAGAGTAAATATGGTGACCATGGTTGAAGGGTTGTGTTGGTTACCCCACCCCTGGTATTTTTCTATATAGACTTGACAAAGGAAACTCGTACCAAATGCTCCTTCGTGGAGTGTGAAAATACCCAACCAGCGTTGGGTACGACGAGAGGACAATATTAGTATCTCTTTATATATATATAAACATTTATATTAATAAAGCCACTATCTTTTTAAACGAAAATGTTCCAGTTAACGGTACGTCCTTTCAATGTCCGTCATTTTGTTAAAAATGCTTGTGGATGAAACCTGGTCGCTGATTGGCTGATATTTCGTGATGTTTCAGAAAATACCCAACATAAATTGGGGACGTTTCGCCCAAGTTGACGGACTGTATGTTTTTTTTCTGAGCGGTGCACAAATACCAGGAGTGGTATAAAACTCTTATAAATCACTAATCAAAGATTGTAAGAGGGATACCTAAAGTGAGGTTCCCATTGGCCGGCCTTTAGTATCAACCAGTATTCATTGATTTTATGGCATATTCAAACATAACAGTCAAAGGAAGCTAGTAAACCAAAGACAAGCCAACCGATTTCGATAACAATAGATGCAAAATTGTGCACCTTTGTCAGAATTAAATAACCCTCCGACATAATCAGTAGACATTGACAAATAATAAGGAACTGCATCGAGATTAGTAGCTGCTGTTAATACGCTATGAGTTTTAGCTGCAGAGTAACCTCACAAAACAACGTTGATTACATAGCACACCAAAACGAATAGCATATTTTCAGTGGCTATGGATCATGTGCGGATCAGATTTTATCTCACCACCATCACTGACTGATTGGCTAACGTTTGTAACACCATGTCCCATTGAGGGTTTTTGTTGTTGTTTTTTTACAATACTCCATGGGTGTTGAGTACGAGTTCCCAATGTTAAGACTATGGAGAAAAATACCAGGGCTGAGATCAAATGGTTTCTGAAACCAGTCAGCAGGCATTGAAGAAACAGGGGTGCTTTGCCTCTAACAACAATTTCTAGCATCCACCGCACCATGGATTGGCTTCTAAAAGGAAGTAAACAGAAATTATTGCTATTTTCTTTTCAGCCAATAAAAATCCCACTTAAAACATGGTCAGTTGACATCGTTTACCATACAATAGGCAGAGATTGGGTAACGCATACAGATTACATTCAGAGTTGGCCGGTTCAGAGTTGTGGAGATTTCAAAGCATCCAATTTCAACATGGCCTGATATTAGTGCTTCACTTCCACCCACAGATTCTGACCATGTCACAGGACTGGAAACCACCAGCTCTTTTATTCACCATCTTCTCAGGTGCTCCTAGAAGTCTAGCAGTGACTCATCTAAAGCCTGGATTGACTGAAACAACTGCTGCCCTGCATGTCAGACTATATATTCACTCAGTTCAGGAGCTCCGAGGTATAAACCATATCAAATTTCAAACACGGGCCTCTATGAACTGCACGCCACGCTATTAAGGAGAGTCATACAACAACACCATCCATATTCCCTTCAAGGACTCAAGTAGACATGGATCTATAGTACCTCGTCCGTCTCGATAATTCGTAGTTGATCGAAGTATTTTTATCAATTTGTATCCAAAAATACGCGTAAATGGGCTGGGATGGTTTGATGCGGTCAGGGAATGCTTACCTTATGCCCGTATAATAGTTGACCATTGTTGCAAACCTAAAATTGCTTCCTTTATGTAATATATAATATGCGATGCACCATGGAAGGCTGGAATACAAAACACAATGGATGTATGTGAATGTATGCTCACAAAGACATACCTTCTTTTAAAATATATTGTATATGGTACGTTTTCAGTAGGGAAAGTACTGAATACATCTACATGACTTGGGCATTTGATAATGCCTACATTTCCTGCTACGTACACTCTGCCAGTAAACAATGAACACTTCACATCTCTAATGGCAGGATCTGCAGATCAACAATTCATAGGCTTCCTGCCTGGTTATCAACAATTGGCATGACCACCATAATAGGTCCCATGAATATACATATCATATCCATAAATGTGTACCTATTAAGTAAAGGTTTACACACATTTTCAACATCAACATGACATCAAATGTGGCCGGTTTTTTTTGTGTTCCAGAAATCATCACTGGCTTTCTAATTACGCAAGCCCCAGCTATGATGAAAATCTCCGTTCTACAAGTCACAAAGAATGGCCACATACTGGTACATGCCTCTACGAGGAGGGCCACTAGTGCACCTCCACACAAATACTATAGTTGTACATGCACGACCTTCAAGGTCTTCATCATCATCATCATTATCATTATCTTCATCTTCATCATCATCTTCATCTTCTTCATCACCATTCCTGTCTTCACCTTAAATCACCATCGACATCATCATCACCCCATTCTTAGCATTCAATGGTAGTAGTAATATTTTGCACAGGATAATATGCCAGGGTTTTCCGAGTTTTCCCGACGACTGCAGCCTCAATGGTGGCACCTCGGCAATGGTGCCATCAGTGGCTGGTTGGTTGGTTGGTTGGTTGGTTGGTTGGTTGGTTTGTTGGTTGGAGTGGAGGAGGTGTTACCAGTGCGCTGCAAAGTTTCGGTCCCTTGTGAAAATCTGGTACTTCCAACGGAAGTTTAGAGCTAGGGATGCATGTTACCAGTGCGCTGCAAAGTTTCGGTCCCTTGTGAAAATCTGGTACTTCCAACGGAAGTTTAGAGCTAGGGATGCATGCGATGCTTATTGAGTCATGATACAGGCCCCAGTTTTTTTCGCATTCCAGTTAAAATTCTTCATGCAGATCTTAAGAGAAATACGCTCATCATGCAGAATCAGTTTCTGCTATGCTCCATGCTACGAAACACTGGTCCCTGTGTCATAACTCTTCCAGCATAGACTTAGTTAGACTGGCTCCCTGTCCCAATGAAATATGGGACTGGTAACGCCTTCCTACATAATACTAGCGCACGACCTTGAACTGTTAGTCACACCAGCTCTCACGATAACAGCCCACACTGCAGCACTCGAGTGGTGCATTGTACGGCGTTACCCAGAGCGTTACCCATAATGCACCAGAAAATGGCTAGCGTTACCTGGCCTATAATGTGAGTGAGCACATAGGCCAGGCTTCCAGGCTAAGTGTGACTGACCCGCTGCACACACACGCATGCGCAGCTGTATGCTTCCGCCACCAGATTTTTTTCGCAGGGGTACCGAAAACTTGGCATGACACCAGGAAGCTACCCGCCCATGCTCACTACGCCTCCTCCCGGTTGTTATCCACCAGCGGCACCTGCGAAGCCCCGTCTCCGGCTCCCTGGGTTGACGGGGCTTCCGTGATGACAATCCCGGCCGGGGTGAGGTCGGCGGCAACCAGGGGATTTGCCGCCGCCTCAGCCTTGATATCATCCGGGGGCTTGAAGTGGCAGATGTACCTACAGCCGCACACGTGATAAATCATGAGGAATCCCAAGGCACAGAGCAGCGCGCCGACGCCGGGACCGAGCAGCGCTTTGAGCGGCAAGATGGCGTCGTCTGCGCGTTTGCGGATGACGTTGGTGGCGTCCGCGGGGTCGTAGAGACACGGGATGTGCGTCCCCAGCATGCCGTTCTCACGGTCGTACAGTAGCACCCGCTCCTCGTTCTTCACGTGGTCCCTCTGACAGAAGGGGGTGTAGGTACACTGAAAGAAAAGTACATCTTAGTCGGGGCATTCTTCTTTAAATACACAATGGTGCCACCTGGTAATTTTCAAATACCGACAATTGTCAATTCAAATAGTGGCTTCCCTTGACTTATTCTAATACTAGTTGAGTGATGTATTATAGAGGAAACCTATGAAAGTTTAGGGTCAGACCTTGCATCCCTTCGAGTTTGAATTGCGTAGTAATCCACAAGGGGAAGCTGCGTGGATTACATAGCGATTCGAACGAGAGGGAATAGAACTCTGGCCCTAAACTTGAAGAAGTTTCTGAATTTCTCCTAACCTTTGAGACATGATCCCCCATTGAGTATTTTTTTCAAAAAACTCCATGGGCATTGGATGTGAGTTCCCAATGTTAAGGGTATGGGGAAAAATACCAGGGGTGATTTATTGATGTTAGAGTACAACGCTTCCTTTAAAGGTAAAGCCTACAATACAGTGATGCCAGCTGGTGATTTTCAAACACTGAGAATTATCATAGTGGCTTCCCTTGACTTATTCTAATACCAGATGAGTGAAGTATAACATATCCAGTTTCACCTAGCCACCACTGAGTATATAACAAATTGCCAGGATAGAATTAACAAAGAGTGATGACCAAAAATATACCATGAATGTACCAATAAGGCTAGGTGCCATCCTTGTAAATAGTTATTGGTGTTTTGTTTGCTTTGTCTTTGGCCCATCAGAAGTTGGTGAATAAATAAACATTCCCTGTCAAACTTTGTCCTAGTAGTACATGGAAATTGTACTTTGCAGGTGGCTATCTCAGTGAACAGTTAGAGATACATTAAGCCTAATCCTCCCAATGCCTCTCCAGCAGCATAACCCCATGCGTCTATATATTGATGAATATAGAATACAATTACGAGTAAAAGGTAACAAAATGAAAACGATATGATGACTTAACAGTTGGATAATTTCCAATGGGAGTCCAAACCTAAACCCCCTAATTTACGGAGGATTATTTATGGTTCTACATAATTCCCACATGTCAATTACACTTTCCTAGTCTTGTTATGGGCTGATATATTTGCATGTACTACATTTAATCCAAATCTACCTATGTTACTTTAATAATAACGAATTGATATATGACCATATTGATATCCCATAAACCAATGTAATCAACCAAAACCTGAATACGCTATCATGGAAAACTACCTACATAAGGTGACTTATAAGCAATAAAAAAAGTAAATGAATAAAGACCTTTCTTTCTTCTAACCAATATTAGTCTTTTTTACGGTTTGTATCGTTATAATGGTCTTTACATATCAGGAGAGTACCTATGATATTTGGAATTTTTGCGATGGTGGCCATGCATTTGCTTCTTATCGAGATCGATCCCGCCCTTGTTAGTATTGTTTAGCCCATGTCATCTTATTAGCAGAAACCTAACTACGCAGACTATTGTACAGCTGTTACGTAAGGTATTGATGATATCGTCCTTCGATCATTGATCAGAATATGTCTGCTATATCATGGGTGTCTAATGACTCGATCAATACCACTAAAACGCAGTGGAGGGGTCCAGGGACGTTAGCTATTCTCTTATCTGTTCGTCTATCTAATCAGTAAAATCTATAGGCATATGGTAATTAAGAGAGATAATAGGCAGAATGGTAATGAGGAATATGTTACTTACGAGTATGATAATTAGGAGGAAGCTAATTAATACTGCAGTGATAAGAATTATGACAATTAACCCATTTAGGGCAGATAATGCCTTGTGGCGTTCGCAAGGATAGACCAGATAATACCTTGAGGCATTCCCCAGCATAGACGATATAATGCCTTGAGGCATTTCCCACCTTATACTTATGGTATGCTAATTATGAGCATAGCAATCAGGAGTATACTAATCAGGAGTAGAGTACTCAGGAGTATGCTGATTAGGAATACAATAATTGGAAGTATGTTATGAGGAACATGCTCATTAGGAGTATTCTGATTAGGAGAATGTTAATTAGGAGCATGTTAACTAGGAGTATGTTAAGTAGGAGTATATCTATTAGCAGTATGCTCATTAGAAATATCTTAATTATGATTATGTTAATTATGAGTATGTTAATTTGGAGTATGCTTATTTGGAGTATATCAATTTGGAGTATGCTAAGTAGGAGTATGTTAAATATGAGTGTGCTAGGTATGAGTATGCTAATTTGGAATATGTTTATTCGGAGCATGCTAATAAGGAGTATTGTAACGGGTTCTGAGCCTAGAGATTGGGGAAAATATTTTCCAAGTCCTAAAAATGGTTTGATGAATTATTAAGTCTTTCAACTGTTATAGTACAAAAATGGCTGTATTGGCAGAGTCCTTTAGCGGACAACGTTGGAGCACCCGTTCCCATTACAGTATGATAATTAGGAGTATATCAATTAGGAGTATGCTAAGTAGGAGTATGTTAATTAAGAATATGTTAAATAGGAGTATGCTAGTATGGAGTATGCCAATATGGAGTATGCTAATATGGAGTATGCTAATATGGAGTATGCCAATATGGACTTTGCCAATATGGAGTATGCTAATATGGAGTATGCTTATATGGAGTATGCTAATATGGAGTATACAAATAGGAGTGTGCTAATTGGGAGTATGCTAATTAGGAGTATGCAAATTGGGTGTATGCAAATTAGGTGTATGCAAATTGGGTGTATGCAAATTAGGTGTATGCAAATTAGGTGTATGTTAATTAGTAGTAAGGTAATTGGATGACTCACGGACTCTGACATGTGCGAGTCTTTCAGCATGGTGGTGATATTCTCACCCTCACTGGTGAGGAACCACACATAAACCTTGACACAGGGATACTGTGACTCGCACCCGCTGCCGCACGAGCAGGTCATGTTGAGCGTGTCGTACACCTTGTCCTGTGTCGTACAGTTACTCTCCTTGTAATTCAAAGGCTGCTTGAACGGCTGGAAGATCAGAATCGCCAGTACTGTAAAATCAAGAGGAAAAAGCATGTATCAGTTTGGGCTGTTCTGTGTGTGAACAAACAATTGTATACAGAAACACCAGTACTGTAAGACCAAGAGGAAAAGACATGTATTAGTTTGGGCAGTTCTGTGTGTCACCAAACAATTGTATACAGAAACACCAGTACTGTAAGACAAAGAGGAAAAAACATGTGCCAGTCAGGGATATCCTGAGTGTGACCAAACTATTGTGGACAGAATCACTAGTATGGTAAAACCAAAAGGAAAATGCATGTATCAGTTTAGAATTAAATGTCATTATCCATATGTGTTATTTTTTTGCAGGTTCTCAGTCCCCAAATACCATAGGACAGAACTTCATTACTCTAACTTTGTGGTTCATCATTATGATATTCGTCATCTTTAGCAGAACTGTACATATCTAAATTACATAGATTACATTGGTGTGAATATGAAGTAAAGTTAAAACTGCATTCATGGTAATTGGAATACTTAGCTCCAAACATGTAAATATGTGTGGGTGGATCGTGAAATACAGTGAAAATAGTTGCTATGTTGCATTGTAGATGTGGAGGGGGAGAAAAAAGTGTAGTCTGATATTGCCAATCATGAATTCCAGTAGAGAAATACAGTATTACAAATGAATATAGTATGATTAATTGCAACAGAAAGTGATACACACATCATAACAGAGAGTAGATCATCCTGATAAAAATAGGACCCTGTCTATCATATGACACTTAACAATTAAAAAAGATTATGTAATAGTCGAAACGTCGGTTCTGTACAATAAACGCCTACATATATAACGGTAACTTTGGTAGTCGCACTAGTTATACCTTACTTTCTTTAATTTGTTAAGGTATTGGAAGGTGCATAGTTTGCGGTGGTCCAACATTGATTTCATCAAATGGAATAACCATTATAATCACTATATTCCAGTATTTTATTAGATGGTGTGCCTTGTTTATAAGCTGAAATCTGAACCTGTAAAAAAAATTCTAGAGAGTTTGAAGTCCACCGAAACAAACCCACACTTAGTTGAAGGAGGAAAGCCCAGCTCAAAAGAGAAAATCCACACTGTAATAGGTTTCCACCTGACGTTTCTGGCCACCGATTATGGCTTTTGGCACTAGCCGCCGACTATTTGAATTTTAGGTCGGGTGGATATGGGAAAACAAATTCAGGGCGACGGTTTTTAATCTCCACAGTATGCAATAAATCTCTAATGCATTATGCAATAAATGTGATGAATCTCACGGCGGATAGCTATTGTGTCATGGCGGTGTCCATCCTGCCCCGATCCCAAAGAAACCACAAGGTTTTTGGCTTGCGAAAGAGGAGCTTCAACCTCGTCTCACAATTGTCAACAGATAACAGCGGTTGTCCCCTGACTACAGTGGCGCTATCTTACAACTTATTGGTGGATGATGATGGAACTAGCAATCACTCTGTGCCCTAAGGCCCGGCGTCCACCTACTACGATAGAATCGTAGACCTCCCGAAATGGCACCGATACAAAATGTCAAAATCGGTGCCATATCGGGAAGGTGCAAAATCGTAGACATATGTCTAGACATGCCAATCCACCACGCATTGTATGGGGGTTTTATCGGTGTCTAATCGCAGAAACGTGGTCAACTGCCCCGATATTAGGTAACCTTCCGACGCGATTTGGATTTATTATCGGGAGGTGCATCGTAGGGCATATCGGTGCCATATCGTAATAGGTGGACGCCGGGCCTTAGACGTATTTAGTACGGCTCAGAACATTGAATTTGGCCATTTTTTCAAGATCTAGATGAGAGTGGTTGTGGCCCATTAGATTGTAGTTCAACTCTCGACTAAAGAGCCGTCCCAAGGCGCGAGAAAATATCATGTAAGGAGGTCAGGGTGAAGGTCGGGTTTGCTGCGAATGCAGTCATTGGCTACTGGGTCTACTTTATTCCTTATATGGAATTAGTGTAATGGGACAACTCCATGGTGTAGATACAAGATCAAAAGCTGCATTTAGGTTTAAGTCTTTAAGATGCCTGCTACTGTATTACTGATTACTGATTGGTAATGATTACTGATTGGTAAGGTAATGGATTGTTCTTCCAATTATGAGTGGCATGATACCTAGATGGTTTGCCTATTGTTGATATGTCACCATCGGACGGGTGATATACGTAATCTTCCCTGCCTTATATCGGAAATCATTCCTTCGTCTAAACTAAAGGCAACGGGGCACTTTCTATAAAGTATGTGCGATGATAAAATACAGTTGAGTGACAGATGCATAAATTTATTGTATAATCCATGATATATTTATATATGTACGCAATGGCACCGCCACAATGGGTCTGAACACATTAATATCGTGACATAAGAACACATTGCATACTGTACAGGTTAGGTAATTGAACTTGACGCCATATAACAATGTGAATTATTAGCACGTAACCGTGAGATGATCACAAATTGGCATCATTATTGCCTATTCCGTAATGCTCACAAGGTTTCCTATTAGTCCAACGTTAATTGATGTATTCAGATTCTAATTGCAAAATGAGACAACTCCATGATAATGGAAAAGTGCTGAAATGTAAGCTGTTCGCACGAGGGTCTGAGTTCCAAGCGGCCAGATAAATATTATAACCTCATGTCATACATGACCTCTTACGCGGGGTTTCCCTTATGCGGGTCCCCCGCACTCATTTCTAGCCGTGCCCATAACTGAAATTTAGCACTGAAATTTTCTGACCTCCTTACCCTGAAATAAACCTTGATAGCCTCTATCATTTTAAGAATGGCTCAACCTTTGCTGGTACCCAGTGTCAAAAGAAAATTATAAAACATTTCAAAGTTTGAGCAATAATAGAATATTTTGAGCGAAAATAGGGGACTTATGTCATCCAAGTCCGTGCTTGTACACAGGGAAAAAAATAGAAGATTTTGAGCGATGATAGGAGATTTTGCTGAGAGAGTGCACTGACCCATAAGAATGGCAGACCTTTATGTCATCCAAGTACAAGCTGGTGCACAGTGGGAAAAAAATAATTTTGAGCGATAATAGGAGAATCTGGGCGATAATAGGAGAATTTGGTGAGAGAGTGCACTGACCCACAAGAATGGCAGACCTTTATGTCATCGAAGTCCAAGCTGGTGCACAGTGAAAAAAAAATTGAGCGATAATAGGAGAATCTGGGCGATAATAGGAGAATTTGGTGAGAGAGTGCACTGACCCACAAGAACGGCGGTGGTGATGACGCCGAAGGTGAAGAAGGTGACGTAGTAACACATGATGGTCATGCGCCGGTAACAGGAGAAGGGGCAGCACCCGAAGAGCCGGCCCAGACATCGCTTCTCCGAGTCGCGCTGGATCCACTCCTGGGCGATGTCCTGCTCGCGAGCTGACCACTGCTCGGTGAACATGGCGCCTCCTCACTGCGCTGCTCCACGGGGTCTGGCTCAACACAGAAAATAAACACATGTCAGTGGAAGGAGTCGTAAGATTGCAACGGTCATAAATTTTTTTTATTTTTTTTTTATAATTTTTTTTTTCGACTAATGCTTTCACCTTACCGGTGTTTTTCAAAGTAACAGTCGCACGACTGTGTTACAAGTGGATCAGTGTACAGGTTATTCCGTTCAACATGTATTACATAGCATACAATAGAGTGCCAATACAACTGTTTTAATGTGGTGAGACATTATGAGGGGGACCTTATAATCAGCGCTTATAATCCATCTGTGAAGGAAACACTTTGTTTTCACTGCAGTAGGCTTTTATAGAGGAAGCCTATTCAAGTTTAGGGTCGGAGCTTGAATCGCGTAGTAATTCACAAGGTGATGCTGCGTGAATTAAGTAGCAATTCAAACGAGATAAATTACAATAGTAATACTCAACGAATTACAAGTCTGATCAAATATTTCGACAGATTACAGCAGGTATATTCAAAGCATTGCAAGTCTGATTGTATTTTTTAAAGCATATATATGCATATACATATTAGATAAAAGCTGAGATATCAAATTACCTACTTGCAATTACCATCAACAAGATACTCAAAGACTGTTGCTGTCGCTAATCTGAAGTGGTGTTTATTTATTTATTTGCAACATGTTCAAGCGAAGTATAACCAAGATTAACCTATACAAAACCCTGATAACCATTGTAATCAATGACGGTTCTTCATCAACTACAGAAAATCAGTGAAGATATCGAAGGATCTCGGAATACTCCCTTTTTTAAATGGATATGATTCACTTTTGTCCGATCTCGGATTATCGTTTAAGGAAAAACTGATAAATTAGATGCAATGTGTACCTATTCCATAGGCGTATCATATGACTTTTTAGTTTTATGAGGGAACATAATTAGTGTGACTGAATTATTATTAGTTCGCTGTTTATCGACGACATTGTACTTCACAAGGCCTTTGACCGCGTAATATGAAAAACCTTAAGCACCAAGAACAAATAATATTCAGCCGTACTCACTAAATTTCCTTATAATCACATACATGTACCTGAAAATCATCAAAATACGCCATTTATTTACGAAGTCGTTGACTCCAAGGCCGTTAACCCTCAATGCTAGCGGGCATTTACTACAATCATTGTTTATTTCGAAGGGGTATTGTAACAGATATAAAGTGTCATTCCTTTAACCACGGCAATAGAGTAATATACAGGGAGCATCAAGGATTCTCTCTCCATCATTTATAAGAATGATAACTTTTAGCAGTTGGTATGTGTCATTATTGATAGACGTGTAACTGAAACCAAACGTGTTTAAATTGCCATGGATGCGACTGGTTTTAATTAATGAAGCTCAGCTGTAACAAATAGAAATCATAATTACAGTTCTCTAGCATACAACTAATCGCTTACATCAGGTCTTTCACAGAATTACGTCTTCCCAAACATAGTTCTCGCCGGATGAAGTTATGTGTTTGACACTAGGTGCACCCATTATGGACATTGATTAATCTTAATTAGGTAACTGTTACATGACAAGGAACACATGGTGTGTTCATCTTTAACTTTCTCAGTCCTAAGAAGACTTGAAGACATTCTCTTGGCTGGTCCTGAAGATGTTCATCTTTAACCCTTTCAGCAGTTAATGAGAATACTTGAAGACATTCTCTTGGCTGGTCCTCAATATATTAATCTTTAACCCTTTCAGTCCTGAGAATTCTTGAAGACATTCCCCTGGCTGGTCCTGAAGATGCCTCCTAACATTCCTCTGGTCATGAGTCCTGGGGCCCGTTTAATAATCCAGGATGGTACATGTCGACCCTTTTCAGTGTGCCATAGAGACCCAGGGACGATGTGGGTCAACTTTATTCAACACTCATGGACGACCGTATGAACGGCTGATACCGCCTTAGCAATCAGACTTGAATATTATCAAACGATAATATTTGTGTACACGATGTACAGAAAAGGGTCTTCATGTACGATTCGAGATTATTAAACGCCCCCCACCCCTCCCCCCTAATATGCATCCAGGAATTTTGGGGGCATTGGGGCAAAAAATATTGTTGTCAGTATGTAGGAAATGTCGGAATTCCATCATTTGTTTGCAAACTTATATCCCTGTTTACAGTTAATTATATCCAGAATGGCAGGATTCAGGAACTAAGATTGTTTTACGCTATTTGTATGTCTGCAATGTTGATGCTGACTGAAGATATGGAAAAAATGAAATAAAAACTCCCCCTTCCCTACCGAGGTTTTTGGGTCAGGTAACCAGAAACACACCTACTCTTTTTGTGAGGGCTAATCGACTATGGCTAAGAATACTGTAACCAATGAAAACCTGGGTACCATGATGATATTCGCTATGTGCATACGACATTATATAGTCGCATGCATTTTGGGGCACGCTTCTAGCATGTCCCTTCAAGATTATGCTCAGATTATGCATGACGCAACTGCTAGGGTACAAGCACTGATTGAGTTAATACAAGACCAAACTGACTAACCCAGCCTAGAGGATGAGAAGGCGCACACTCAACCCAGTTACACCATAATGGCCATTCCCAGCTGTACGGGAGAAGGCCATGGGAGGGATCCTGTATGATTATATCACTGGCGTTCTGTATTACTCACTTTAAGACACAATAAAAGTAACCATAGGGTACTATGAAGGAACTGCATGGAGATCCGTAGCTGCTGAAAATATGCTATGAATTTTGGTTGCGAGGTAATCTCATGAGGCAAAGCTGGGTGAGATTATATAGCAATTCAAGCGTATTTTTAATGGCTACGGATTTAATGTTGTTCAGATTTTATCTCCTCCCCTATCACTGGCTGATTGGCTAACGTTGGTTGTCTAATGGCCAATTCAGATGGGTTTTTTTAACAATATTCCGTGGGCGATAAGTACGAGTTCCCAAGGTTGAGTGTATTGGTATAAATACCAGGAAATATTTACCAGGAAAACTAAAAACACCAACCATACGACTCAAAACACCAACCACCCTCAGCCAAAAGCCTAAGGCCCGGCGTCCACCTACTACGATATGGCTCCGATACGGTCTACGATGCACCTCCCGATAAAAAATCTAAATCGCGTCGGAAGGTCACCTAATATCGGGGCAGTTGACCACGTTTCTGCGATTAGACACCGATAAAACCCCATACAATGCGTGGTGGATTGGCATGTCTAGACATATGTCTACGATATTGCACCTTCCCGATATGACACCGATTTTGACATTTTGTATCGGTGCCATATCGGGAGGTCTACGATTCAATCGTAATAGGTGGACGCCGGGCCTTAAACCAAGCTGTGACCAGACTGAACATTGACCTTTCGAGATCTAATCATACAAACCCCCTCCCTTCCCCGGGGATAGTCACGCCATTCTATAAATGTATGGATAAAGGAAGATTATTTCACCCCTGGTACAAGTTTAGCCATAGGAATAACATTAAAAAACAATATTCAACTATCACCCCTGTAAAGTGTCAATACTACGCCATGGCCGTGGCGGAGTAAATGTGAGATGACGTCCCTAGAAATAGAAATGCTGTTGTTATGGGAAATGTGAACACTGATAACTATAAAGTACAGTACAGTAATCACTAAATCGTCACCATATACATTGGCGAAGAATCTGGTTGATCATATGTTCAGATGTGTTGAATTGTACGATACGTACCTTTTGTGATTGTCTGGCAGACTGTTACTACGTACAGTGTCATTGTTATGATGGTTCTTTTATTTCATAGATGGTTGAAAAATAATTCCATTGTATATCTATATAGAACCTATCGTTTGACTTAGATTAGATTAAATGATAATGACTTCAATCTCTATTGCTATGATCCTATTCTGCAGAATAGATTCTTTATCAAGCAATTTATATGCAAGATATATGGGGTAATGCGTTTTCCTATATTACTAATTTGCTATAACAAATATGTATATTTAGGGTTCAGGCAACTCAATCAAGCATTGGGGTTAAGCGGAAATCACACGGAGGGATTCATGTACCTCCAAGGGAATTTGTCTGGGACAAACCCCACTGAGATTCTATACTGGAACTCTCCTCGTCTGAATGGTAGGGTTCCATTTCCCCTGCAATTGTTGGCGATGATTTCTCCTAACAAGGTACAAAATCTCAAGAGATTTTGATTAGCAACATGTTTCTAATCTACCCTTCCCGAAGTGATATTGTCTGAGACTCTGTACCCTGTGTGTTCTTTCAACTGTGTCCTTTCATGTGAATTGACTATTTTCCTTGAGACTGGGTAAAGCAAAAAATATCACCTTGCTAGGAGATTTAGATACCATCGGAGAATTGTCTGGGACCGAGGAAAAGGTGTAAAGTGCACCCGTCTCAGGTACAATAGTTCCTACGTATAAATCCTACTTTATATTGGGAGATATCACCTGACGACGATTGTATTTCTAACGATACATACCTGTCAACCCAAGGTTCCCCAGGAGGAGGCTGCTTGAAATGCACCTTCATGATCAGAGAGTCATGGGGAAGTAGCAGCATAAGAGTTTAGGGTGGTAGAGGAAGGGAGGGGGAGGAGGAGAGAGTGGGACAGGGAGGAGGTGAGAGAGATGGACGAAGGAGGGGAGAGAGAGGGAGGGAGGGAGCAGGGAAGGGGGAGAGGGGTAAGGGAGGGAGGTGAAAGGGAGGGACAAAGGGAGTGGTAGAGGTAGGGAGGAGGGGAGGGGAGACAGGGAGAGAAGGAGGGAAGAGAGAGAGAGTGAAAGGGAGAGACAGAGGGAGGGGTGGAGCGAGTGAGTAGGGGAGGGAATAGATGGGAGACAGAGATAGAGAGAGGGGGAGAGAGGGACCATGGAGGGGAGGGGAGAGAGGGAGGAAGGGCGGGAGAGAGAGGAAGAGAAGGGAGAGAGGGTGAGAGGTGAAAGGTAGGGATAAAGGGGGTAGAAGAGGGAGGAAGGAGGGGTGGAGAGTTAGCGAGACAGAGGGAAACAGAGATGGAAAGAGGGAGGGAGAGAGGGAGGGAGAGAGAGAGTGAAGGTGAAAGGGAGGGACAAAGGGAGTGGTAGAGGGAGGAGAGAGGTAGGGAGGAATGGAGAGGTAGAAATGGAGAGTGAGAGAGAGAGAGAGAGAGAGAGAGAGAGAGAGAGAGGGGAACAGGGAGAAAATGAAGGGGAGAGGGTTAGAGTTGAATGGGTGGGAAGAAGGGATGGGGAGAAAGGTGGAAAGGGAGAGAGGTGGACAAGTAGAAGATAAAGGAGGGTAAAGGAAGGTAGAGGGAGGGATGGCTCGTGAGAGCAAACTAGCCCCTGGCTCTGCCTCTTTATCCCATACACCACCCTTACATGTGAAGAACCCTCAAACCCAGGTTCGCCGCCAGGTAATCAAGGAGCTTGTATTCCTGCCCATCACCTGCAGTGTAGCGCCCCCTATCGTCGGTTAACCACCCTCCAATCGATCAGCCACCAGATGGCGCCACACACCCGCGCATGCGCCCTACACACGCTCACCTGTATCCCCTACCTGCGGTGGGGGGACGGAGTGGGGGTGTGGACGTTGCCACCCCCTGCCTCTCTACTCCACACAGTGTGACCCTGAGGGCATGAGGCACAAGCGTCCTTCACAGCATTCACACCAAGGTGACTTATCTAACAAATAGACATATTGATCAGGCTGTCTGTGGGTGTGAAACTCTCCACACTGATTTCTGCTGTATAGAGATCTGAGAGTAGTACACGGTTATTGTATTATTATATACCTGTGCGCGATTTCATTCTGCACACTGTGCACGAACAGCTCGTGGATGTCACGTGACCTGTTTTGAAATGGTGGGTTTTTAAAGAGGTTTTATTTTGCATTTAAAGAACATACATTTTTCGGCAAATTCCTTACTTGCTGTAAATCAGAAGACATGGTATGACATTTTGCAGTTGTGGTTGTTTCTTGCTCCATATTGTTTTGGCGTGTGTGCATTCTTACGTATATACACTATCCCTTTATCTATTTAGTTCAGAGCATGAATAATCATAACGTATAAGTTGCCAAATTCGTATATTCAGTTAACACTACATTCAGCTGACAGTACGTCATGAGGATATTATAAGATAGTAACCGTTAATACCCCTAATTGAAAGCTAGCTTGTCCGTACCCAAAACGAAATAGCGTTTTAATGATCGAGTATCATGGAGGGGTTTGTAGGAATCAACAGACGCCTCTAGTAAGAAATATCAATGATCAAAAAAGATTTCAAAAATCTGACCAAAACAATAATGTATGAAGAAATTTGGAAACTGTAATACACTCTGTATACGTTATACTATATAGGAGAAAAGTGTGTTGATTACCGACAATGTATCCCAATAGACATTGTGCAAACTGTTTACTATAAGAGCTATATGATAATAATACTTATGTATGCTATATTTGAGGGTAAGGCAGGACCATGGAAACCAGCTCTCTGTATGGGCTGAGGTCCAATGCCACTTTATTGAGTGTATTGGACAAAAATGAAGAATGATGTAATATGATGAAGAAACTCTCAATAAAGAATTTTTGGGCGAAAAAAGTGTGGCCGGATGAAATCTGTTCCGTCTTTGTTTTGGTTTTGGTTGGAAATAGTAAAATCGGCGATCAGATGAACCGATGCCGAAGGCAGAGGTTTATCTGATCGACGATTTTACCAAGTATTTTATCCGTACGGAGACAGTCAGCCTGTTTCTCTATTATTATATACCTCAAAATATCCAATTTTTAACCTTGCTTGTGGGTGAGTTTTTTTATTTCGCCGCCGTACATGCCCCGTACGCCACATACATACCCCGTACGTCACCTAGGTGTCGTACGGATATAAATACGACATGGGTAGGAGCAGGCCGTATGTATAGGATATACTACCATAGGTATATAGTAATATATATTTCTGACACAAAACACTGGTATTGGTATTGTAACTATCCCAGCATACTGTGCCTGGATGGGAAACTCCAAACAGACTCCGATTCTGTCTATGGTATGCTTCGGTCATCCCATCACACTCTGGACACTAGTTCAACGTTGTTATGTTTTCGTAGATATCAATATCTTATCGGTATAATCCCTCCCAATCCTACTGGGACTTTTTTTTTCTTCTTTTTTTTACTTTACATGTATCTCTTTGTTTTATATGTGTTTCCCCCTGTCCTGTATACTGTACAATGACCTGTTCAGATTCAAACTTGTCCGGCCCCAATGGAAAAGTCCCTCCTGAATTGTGTCTGAATGATGGCTTTAAATTGCCAAAGCGTAAAATCTTGTACAAAGACCTAATCCTGGTCAACCTAGCTGAAAATAAAGAGAAAAAGTAATCCCATTTTTTACAAGAGAAAGCCATGCTAGAAGTGTATTTACATGGTTGAAAGACAGAGGGTCAAGATTTTTCCCATTCTGTTTTTTTTGTGTGAAATAGAGGGAAATGGAAAAATGAGAGCAAAATATTTACGATACGTACTTTAACATAGAACTGCTGATTAATAAAGTTTTTAGTATCTATTTTTATGTCTCAAGCTAGCAAGGACAGTGATAACAGCGACGATGTGAACATTCTGAGCATAATCAGAGACACTGCGGAGGCTTAGTCATTGTGAAAATGAATATAATAAGCACACAGGAGTCACTTACGTTGTATAGAATATAGACTGACTTTGTATATTTTCATGATCTATCCAAAAGAGACTGATTTTGTAAAAAAATTTATGATCTATCCAAAAGAGACTGATTTTGTATATTTTTTAATTGTAGGTTTTATCTGGAGAATCAATCATATACATATAATGAAGTCGAATGGGGTATTCGGTATCAATTTAGGTCCCAAAATCTCGTTCTGAAATATATTTTGTTTGTCGTAAGGAGCTTATTATCATGAATATTTGATATCCGTTTCTGAAATTCTAGCAGGACAGTGTTGGAGATTAGATAAGTAGAAAGAATTTAAAATTTTAAAAATGTTTATCCGTCCATGCATTTATTTACTGCATAGTAATATCTACTAGACTTCTCAAAACACGGCTCTGTGTCTAGACTGTCTGGTTTTATCGGTAGTTGATAGGTAGGAGACTTGTTCTGCGAATACATTGCCTTTGTATGGAGAATGGTTTGGCCAGATATTGTATAATTGACACAGTTGCATGGACAATGCATATTGTTCGTGGCTATGTTGGCTCATGTTATTGCCGGCTATACATTTAGTATGGCAGTTCTAAGGATACCTGATTCAGGCGTTTCCCATACCCTTCTGAGTCCCAAGTACCCTTCAGAATTCAATGCATATTCATTTAACCTTCATAAGCTGATTTTCGAAAGCCAAGTCTAGCTACTTATACTCGGGACTCGCTAGGTTTGAGTGACAGCTAGCAGCAGGGTGGCTCTAGAACACAGAGACTGTGCAGGTGGGATACCTGTACTGGACAGATCTGCTGCGTGACAGCAATTGATGTCCAGACATGTCACCAGGACACACTTCCTAATTCCACCTTTATATTTTTTCCCTGCTACAATTCCACTTTCCATATACTACTTGCAATATGAAAAACTAAACCTTTTATTAAAACCTGACTTTTACATTGCATACTGCCAGGTATTTTCCAATATAGACATATATTGGAATCCTGTTTATAACCCTATAGAAATGGGGTTATCTATATCTGTATTTAAAAACTTTTCTCCAATAGGTAGGACCAAAAGAATCCATCTTATTTGTACAAGAAAAATCTATATATATTGCAATTTGGAAAGCTAACAAAATCATATGATGTGTATTGATGTATCACTTTGAGGATATCTAATCCCTCTGTGTATGAATTTTCTGTGAGGGTGTGAAGTTTCCCTGTTAGCATCAACCTGTCTGTGTATTATTATGGACAGGCCTATACGTGAATGTCTACGATACTGCCCGCCACTCACTGTGTCGTATTTGTCACGTTCGTCGTACTAACCCAATATTCGTCCTCAAGACTCTATCGGCAAATCTTGATGGCCATTGACTAAACAAGTTTGTAATCAATAAATTTGACAATTATTGATTATTTTTAGGTATATATGATGATAAGAAAACAGGGTGCGGGTGGATGAATGACATGAGTTCTCGCTAATTTGGCGTCCCTCCCAGTACATCGTCATGCCTTACAAATACACCAAAAATAACTCGGACTAATATCATTCATCTATCCTAACTCTGTTTTCTAATATCACTATTATGATACACCTGTGGCTGTACCTCCTACGTATAGTGGTGGCTCCTACCCATGTCATATTTATGGCCATACTTCACACTGTGACGTACGGGGTTTGTGATCATGTGACTGGGGAAGATTTCACCATTTTCAGTGACATAATAATACGAACACAGGCCGACTTTTTTCATAGGTCAAATACGTGGTAAAACTATCGATCAGACATATATATATATCCTCGGTATCGGGACATATCTGAACTATGATTTTGTCGCGTATTTTTTGGCGTACGAATACAGTAACCCAGTTTCAGTATAATACTCAGAAATCCTATCCACTAGATCTGCTTTACTTTTATCATTATTGCAATTGGCTAATGGGAGCTGGTGTTTGTAGGTGGGGGACGAGCATTGGTCTTATTATGTTATGAGTATAGTTTATGGGACAGGGACACGGTCAACGCCACATGGTAAATAATGGCCACGTGCATTAGTATGATGCAGTAGGTTAACGGGTGGGCCATAGGTAAACACCTGTATTGGCGTTAACGTATGGCATAGCCACACGATAGCAAACAACCATTGATCACCCTCCTACATGTTATTACGTTTCGTCGAGTGGTATCTAGGGCTCAGAAGATCTAGGACTTCTTGGCGACCGCCCCATGTGCATGTTTAATTTACTCCTGTTAACTCCAATTAGGTGCGGTGTTTTACTGTGGAAATGACGCGGGACCACGACTGGTGATAAGGATTGAGATAAGGAAATAAATGCATATTATATTAGTGGCCATATCTGGCTGATAAAATCCATTCGTGTGGGTGGGTGTTTGCTTTCGGCAGGTGTGTATAGGTGTGCGGGAGTATTTGTTGTCATACACTTGGCTTGCATGAGGGAGAGAGCCATTGGCACCTAAAGGCTAATTAGATAATCAATCAGACTATGCAATTACTGTACGTGTATGGGCATATTAAATACAGAAGTAGCTGTCACAGTAACTGCTTGTGTTTCAATAATTAAAATTGTGTCCCCAGAAAAGACCTATCCAGAAAACACAGGAAATTTACATATGCATTGCCAGAGCCTATAAACAAAATCTGCAAAATAAAGATCCTGAATTATTTTCTGTATTAACTGATTTATGATTATGGTTGGTGCTGATTAAATGGGGCTTAACACAACAATCCATACACACGTTTTCCTATGTATTATGTTTCAGAAAGTATGGGCTTATTATTGTTCATTTAATTTCAGTAAAACTGAACTGGGGTTTTGTAAGGGGTCATCCTTAAAATACGTAAACACACAGGGATTTGGGGGGGGGGGGGTATCAAAAATTTTGCATATGCCTCTGCTTTGTTCTATTGCGTACAAGATTGACAGGATGTGGGGGTCTAAATTTCCGGAAATTTGGCGTAAATCCTTAGTGAATGGCTCCTATATATCACGGTTTGGGTTATGTAATAGTGTGGATATGCATTACCTATACATGTATACATGTATGTAGATTAAGCTTCGCTGTATTTGTGATATTGGGGAGGTATTTCTGGTGGCTATGTGTATAATCTAACTCAATCTAGCAGGAATCAGAGACGGAATATCTCCGTTTACCATGTATTAAATGCAGTTACTCTGAACACACGTTGCTCTCTCGGAGCTGCTGGGGTCTGGGCTGGCCATGTAACCAAGCAATGTGGTCGTGCTGACTGCTAATCATAATAATGTAAGGCGCCTGAGCCTGACCACCGGTCTGCCTCCTGTGGTGTGCTGGCGTTTTTCTCCAGCAACGTATTTAAAATCATCTGCGAAGAAAGGTCAGCACGGAATAACGTGCACTGCTGACCGAGCCGTGGTTCTCCCACATAGCCCGGGGAGGGGGCGGGGGGCAGGCGGCGTATCCACTCCGTGATGCCCCGCGCTCCCTGCCTCCTCGCCACAGGCAGTATGCCTGCTACGCCTTGCAGCATGCTGGAGTTATGCTGGAGAGCCACCCCGACCCGAGGGTATTCCCTGCGGCCCGGCGGGTGTTAAAACGGGCATGATGGTAGCCGCCCACCCGCCACCACACGCCGCCACACGGTCAGGGCTCCACCACGCCCAGCCGTGCACCACGTCGGTGGACACTGCAGTGCTCAGCAGGTGATTAGAAATCCCACAGAGCTCGCAGGTTGCGTGTAAATAGATGGCTCTCCTCCATTGCAAGCTCCACGAGCATCGACAACGACGACGACGAAAAGCGTCAGGATTCTACTGGCTGGCGCACGCGGTGAAGGAGGAGGATGGGGAAGGGAGAGGCGGCGGCGGCGGCGGTGGCGGCGGCGGCGGTGTAAGGGCGGGTGGGGCTGACTGAGGGTGACCATGGGCTGGTGCTATTTGCCTAGACTCACCTCCAGCGAGTAGCGATCCTATTCCTCCAGCCGTGCGGGTATGGCGGCGGGCACAGTAGCGGTGACGAGGGTGGTGTTATTGTGGCAGCCCAGCGTTTGATCGGCAATGCTCCATTTTGGATCCATCCATCCACCTCCCTCTCTCTCTCTGTTGTGTACAGCGCTCTACTTTGATGACAGTGATGCTGCTACTGCTGCTGCTGCTGCTGCTGCTGCTGCTGCTGCTGCTGCTGCTGCTGTTATAACTGCTTCAGGCGCCCAGAGGTGGCGTGGTTGCTGCTGCGGCTGCTGCTGCCTTCGTTCCTGCTGCTGCTATTGCTTCTAGTCCTTGCTGCCAACACTGCTGCTGCTGCTGTTGTTCTTGCCAAAGGCTCCACCATTCACTGACACTGGTGCTGCCGCCCTGGTTATCCAACTGCTGCTGTGCCTGTCGTAGATTTGCTCAGGTCTTTGATTATGAACTCCTATTGAATGACTCAAATGTATCAGGATGAAATGTATCTGTACCCTTGCTTCTGACAGGCTCGGGAGTCCTGTCCGAGGGACTGGAGTGTGTATAGGGGGAGTGGGGTAAGGGAGGCGGTCAGGGAGGCCAGTGAGAGGTGGGTAGGACACAGTGACTGAGGCCAGTCTATGCCTGCCGCTCCTGCTTATGGCGAGCTGGTGGTTCCCTGCTATAGCTGGCCTCTGAGCAGCTGGCCTCTGAGCAGGTGGTGAGCAGGTGTCAGGCCTGCTGCGGCACACAGAGCTGCTCCTCCTGCAGAACATCGTAACCGTTGCCCTTATCTCCCGACCGGCTCACTGCCGGGGTCGATCCGGCCGACCGAGGCTACATAAGTAACACCCTTACAAGGACCTCTGCTGGAGCATGGGCTTCAGCACGTAGGGATATATTCACCCCGCCTAGAGCGTGTACCTTGGTGCTACATGCTCTTTGTGTATACCTCATGTTGACAGATATGTTCATATAACGTATATGAATTGAGATGAACCAGGAGGACATACATGAATGATATTGTCCATACAAAAAGGCTTCCTTACTCTATGCCTAACCTTCATGGACTGAGGCTTTGTTCATAGCTTTCCACAAAAGGTCAACATTCACTAGGTTAAACATTGCTGAATTCGCTGAATACATGTATATTCAGTTTATATTCATAGGGCTGCGTGCGATGTTATGGTATGATATAAACTCCAACTTTATTGACACATTAACAATCGTAAGGTTTTACACTGATAGGATGAAACTATATGCAGTAAGTCGTTACTGAAGTTGTTTATAATTTTTTTGAATAGTGCATCATAAATTACAATATAATTGGTTATTTACTAAAACAGTTCTATTAGTGTTGACAGCCAGATAATCCAACAGTAATACTTTGTTAGACGAATTACTCTGAAATACCAGGTTACAGATGTCACAATGCACATAGTCTAATTAATCAGTTGATTCATTTCAATTTTCTTATTGTCGTATCTCGCCATATTAGAAATGTATCAATGCATCCATCGTTATGTTTCACATGTCGCATGTTGAGGTTATGTCATCATATTCTCCAAATCCCCCACGGGTGTGCAGGTAGAAGGTTGATAGGAAGTATTGAATTAGAGAAACATAAACATACAAATGATGAAAACATACTGTGCTTGTCCAAAATTACTGTCGCAAAGTTTAAACTTGTTTTGAGTGTGTATTTTTTCGTTCACTCGGAGAACTCGATGCCTCTAGTGTTGGAAATAAACTTGTTTTGTAAAATCAAAACATGTTTACGATACGGAAGGCCAATAGGATAACATGTTGATATAAATCCATCATGTGTGTAATAGATGAGTTACCCTTCAACGCCGCCTAGCAGTGCCTTGTTGCTTGGTCAAACGCATATATAGTGAGACACTGCAATCACACCTACAGTATGAACCGTGGATATTTGTGCATGATTGTGTGGAGGGGACGTTGCGGCTTCGCGACTATCGAGCAAGAATTTTCTTTTTCGAAATTGGAAATAAATATCAATACCACCCCACCAGGTGCGAGATACGAATTCCCATAGAACTAGAAAAAGTAACAAAAAAAATATTTTTGCATGATTGTTGTTTTTCGCAAATATGAATACTGGGGGAAACTAGGACTTTATATTAGCGAGTCCGGGTTGTCTAAACTTCTTCGGAGTTGTTAATTATCTCGGTTTTCCTTTAGAAAAAGATAGATATGTGGTGGCTATGCCCACAAATTGATGTGCTAAACTGGGACAACACAAAACTGATAGTATTCACATGATTGATTGTCTGCTTGAGCTTATAATAGACGGAGTCACTCATTTAGTTTACTATCCACAGTAATCGATAGTAAAAATAAAAAGGATTTATACGATATAATACAGGATAATTCAAACTCAAATGTATTGTAGTATTAATAGGTTTGGTACTCCCGGAGGAGGGACCTCTGCCTCCGGCTGGCCGGAGGTGCCGCAGGAGGAGCGTGGAGCCTCCTCCCGGGGCTGCTAGGGGTCGCCCCGACCGGTAGTGACGTCATGGCAAACTGGGGCGAGCCTCCTATAAAAGTGACCACTGACCCTCCGGGAGTCAGTCTGGACTGAGACTCGGTGAAGGACACCTCCGGGAAGTAGCGACTGAAGACCTCCAGTGGACTGGAGAGCGGACGGACGAAACCAACTTACCTGTGAGACCATGACCGAGACTGCCGGAGCCTAGGAGAGGTCCGACGAATGAACCCGAGGAACAAAGACGAACTTTCACTTACCTTAGATATATGCGTAGCCTCCGGGCCTCTCTCCCTCGCGTAGGACTTACCTTGTGCCGCTTGCGGCTTAACCTGTTTCAGTGAATAAACCTTTATAACTGTACTCCGGTGTGTTCGTATTCTGTACTACAGTATTAACCCAATCCATACGAAAGATTTTTGTGTTGCATCGTGTAGGCGGTGATGCCAGCTCACATGAATGATCAGTTAGGGCGAGCACCAAATTTCAAAAATGGTGTCACGTGACATAATTTGTGTCACCATGGCATCCTTTTTTTCAATAATTATATTGGTCATATCTGAGTACATATTTTGTGTGAAAATGGCGTTAAAGTATTGAGTATTTCACGGATTATGAGCCTGAATTGTGAAATATCAAATGATGCCATTTGGCATCATTCGCCCATGGCTGGTAATGCCATATGGCATCATTCGCCCGTGGCTGGGGAATGCCATAGTGGCATCATTAGTAAGGAAAGGGTTAAGAGTTGTTTGCTTTTTTGTTTGTGTAGTTGTATCAAGAGTACAAATCATTGGATTGTCTTCACATAAGGATTTCATGATTCACACATTAGATCAGTTTGCTCACCTGTACCAGACCAGCTTTGATACAGGTATCTTTTCAATTGATTGTAAATTGCAAATGTCACCCCAATCCCCAAGCCAGGGCACCCACAGATTCTGAATAATTGGCGCCCCATATCGCACTTGCCTGTACCGGATAAAATTGCAGAAAAATCTATGCATGGCTATGTAATGTCGCTTTTCGAAAGGAATAAAATTCTGCCTAGTTAAAAGTTTGGCTTCAGGAAATAGCGTGGGAACTACTGAGGCTACTTATATTTTAAATTATTGAAGAACTTTTACACTACTAGGGATATTCAGCATCTCACAGGTGTTGTTTATATTGACCTACGTAAGGCTGTCGATAGTCTGTGTGCACCATGACATTCTCTCGGAAAAACTTAAACACCTAAATATAAAAAATTGTCACTTTAATTGGATTTAAGTCATATTTAATAGATATTAAACAGAGGATGAAATTTAATGACAGTGTCTCAAACTGGGCTGACGTCTCCTTTGGCATCACCCAGGGGTCAGTTCGCATTATTATTCATGTATTTCATAAATAACATCTCAAACGTTATTACTAAATCAAACGTCCTTTTATACGCGGATGATCTTGTTTTGTATGCATCAGAGAAAACAAGCGAAGTAGTCAGAAATCACCGTCAATGTGACTTGGATAGAATCAATGAGTGTTGTGACAATTTACTTACCATCAACAAAGCCCAAACAAAAATATGCTGGTATGTAACAACAGGTAAAAGAAAACAGACAAATGAATTAGACACCAGTCCTTATTGACTTGGACTAAATTCAGACAGTAGAGTCTTATTTCTATTTGGGAATAAAGATGAACACTTGTTTAAGTTTTGAAAAACAATCACGCAAATTACTTAAAAGATTGCAGCAAAAACCTATTCAATTTGATAAGATTTGTCCATCTATATTATTATTATTCATTATAAACATAGTACCGCGATAAAGTAAGCTATCAGATGTCGATGTTACGTGATAGCCATAAATGGAAGACCATTTTCACGATGAATTTATGTGCAATAAACAAAACCCAAAACAAATGAGCGGGTTTTTTTTAAAGATAACATGCATGACGACAAAGAAACTCGATGGATCCATCCAACCTTCTTCAATTTCTTTGTATCAAATACATGAATCATGGAGTGATGTTAGCCGGGGGGCAGAAAAAGAGCAGAAATAGATTTTCTGCCTCAGAGAGACCGAGAAAAGTGGAAAGTACGCCAATGGTAACCATGGAGTGCGGCTGAGGCTCCCTGGCGAAATTCAATCCGCTGTTTTATTTTAAGGAAAACTATTTTTATGCAGAAAAAGAAAAATTGGATTTCGGTTGGAAAAAAAATGGAAAGTTGGCATCTCTTAGAGGGGTATCATTTAGCGTCAGGGGGAGAGTGGAAATAATTTTCATAAGAAATTTTCATGACAAAATGACAAGACGAATAAATTGTCCTACCCCTCCATAACACAGGCGTCTTCGTGGATTTTTTATTTGTTTTTAATCTCTGATATAATCTAAAGAAATAATGGAGAGGAATCATCACGGTTTATCATGTACATTTATAAATTGGTATCATATATATTCACTGCCTATACATAATGTATTGCATTGAATTATTGATTGATTGAATGACATTGAAGTATTGATTGTAAAAGCTTTTAACACTAGGCATTGGACAAAGTGCAATGGCCACCTATTTCAAAGTTGAAGAAAGGTCTAGAAACATAATCAACGTCAACAGTCCAAAGGCAAACGTATTCATGCACCACAAGGGCACCTGGTGGGCTTTGAATAAAGAACTCAGTCTGCCTTTCATCTAGTTTGGCAACCAACCCCTTCTACGACATAGGGGTTGGTCGGGTTAAATCACACACAGTATCCCCTGAGTATCCCTTTTGTGTTCACCTCAAACCGAGTTGTATTCTATGAATACTATAAAAGCAGATATACTTAATATGAAATATCTATTGCTAACAAAGTGACAAAGATACCACAAATTACATTCAAAATATTATGAAATAGTACACAGGAAAGGAATAAAGATAATGGAAAATTGGCTTTGAGGTTACGACATTGTATAACAAACATATTTTACCCTTTAATGCACCCAATATTCACCAGATGGCGTATTGCTATCTAAAGGTATAAGTACTACACAGGTGGGAACCAGCAAAGGGTCAAGGCGACATCTGGGTTTAACCCGACCAGAGCTAATATTTTGTAGCTCTGGTTGCCAGTGTACCTTTCATCTCTCACAATTACCACTAGGGTGCAGCACAGCAACTGCTATTCCAGATATTATGAGAGGGTATACGTTGAGATGGTATGTAGATGTTAGGGCCCACAACCTAAATGTCAGGACATTAGAGCCCACTTAGTGGGGCGTTAGGGCCTACCTATTATAATATCAACATAAAGCATCCTGAAGCCAACTTGTGGTTCAAGAACAGGCTATGTCAAGAGGGATAGCCTATGGAGTTATAATTGGTGGTTTTAAACATAATCCCTTAACAGATTTCTCGAATATTGACCATTTCTGCAGAAATTGGTGGGCCCTACCGTCTATTTCTGCTATTTTCCCCCGCAGTCCCGACAGTGAATTTTCCTCATTGCCGTACTCCATCAGGACTGCCGTAGTCCTCCTTAAAGTGCTGATTCCACCAACACGATGGATTTGCTGTGGTATATCTTGGTAGTGTCTTACAGTGTCGCGATGTGTCGTACCTCTGTTGTCGCAAAACGTAGCCGTAATGTGTCGGGTGTATGTTTTGGTGCTCCACCACCGCGACATATCCCGACAAATGGGCACGCGATCATTCAAACCTAGCCCGACTTAGCATGACACCCAAATCGAGACTAATCTCGCTATGTCTTGTGTGTCGGTGGAATCAACCCTTAAGTCGTTGGGATTGTGGATCGTAAGTCGACTTGGCTGTTGGGGTGTTGCCGGGAGCTGCTCAGAAAAATTGTTGACTGTCAAAAATTCCCAACTGTCCCGGCAACCCCCCGTGGCTCATGAGAATGGGGACTGACGTGAGTGGCCGTAATTGACCGTACTTTGTCGTAAGTCAACGGGCTGGGGGACGGGGGCTTCTGGATAGCACTAGGCCTATGGGGCCGAAGTCTGCCGTAGTCCGCCGGGATATTCATTCAACTTCCACCAGTCACAGCGAAGATTCCTTAACGTTATAGCTGGTCATTTTCCCCCTCTTTCTCTTTTTTTTTAATCTCAGACTTTGTATCTGTTCTTGCAGTGTTTATACTTATGTGTGATACCATCCATGAGCAAATTGCATAGTATTTAAATGATGTTTGATCCTGTGTATTTGTCTGGCTCTATCTCTATGTGGCATATAGTTGTCGCCTTATACACAGTTAGCTTTCTTTTTTAAATTATCTCATGTGCTGTTATCTCTCGTCAGTACAAGCTTTTCTGTTACAATAAATTCGATGCAGGTCTTCCGTGATGTCTTAGATTTGTTTGTGTTCATAGATATCGCTGAAGGTATTAGGGATTTTTGAAAAAAATCGGCTTATAAATTTGTGCCAAAGTCGGGGATCAGCTTAAAACCGGGGCTTTTCTAAGGGGCTTTCTTAAAGTTGAAATGCCCCCAGAATCGGCTTATAGCATTTTGTTGAAGTGAGGGGTCTGCTTATAAGCAGGGTTTCATATTATAATATTCTTAAACAATTCTAGAAAGTATTTTTTCACATAGCGGTAAAACCCATGTCATTTTCCTCAATCTTTCACAGAATATAGTAGGCCTACATGTAAAATACTACTTATTTAGGTTTTAAACATTTTTGAGAAAGAAGTGAGGGAAGACATATTTTTCATTTCATTTCCTATGTAAACCAAACAATGGTAAATTGGCCCGTTTCAAATATCGTGATTGGATAAACTGGATAAATGTTAACTTCACTCATGTAGAATTAGAATGAATCCCAAGAAACTAGTTTTGACTAATGATTGACATTATTTAGAATCACGAGGTGGCGCCACTATGAATTGTAGGATATGTCTGATTGAAAAAGTGGTCACTGTGCTAGTTTTTGATCTAGGCATTACAATTATAACATTATCATATGATATATCGATCTAGAGATTCTTAAACTGTTATTTCACACAGTAAGACCAATGTTATAAATTCTCTTCAAACCAATGTTATTTTCTTCAAACTTTTACAGAATATAGCGAATGAGTAAATGTATACCACTACACATGTATTAAAACTATCAAAAACACAAATTACTTTGAATTATGGTTCCACAATTGATTCTAGGTGATCAAGAAAAATGGAAATTTTGATGTCATTGGTGGCAGGAATGGTAGTTCACAGGCTCAAGTCGCAATGTTGGTTGACTTCATGACTTTGTGAGTTTGTCCAGAGAGATAACTCTGCCCATGCTTAAATATAGCATGTGACACAGTAGCATTGGTCATCTAGAGAATAAACTTCCCCCTCCCCTTCATCCTTTTGAAAAGAAAAGACCTTGGCTAATAAAGATAGAATACAATTATATCACCATCCATAACTTAGTAAACTCGCCGCGGATACCTTTTTGTTTTGCCGGATACTTGCGCTGGTACCCATTTTAGAGATTCTATCCACAAGCCAACGACAACCGGGTCGTAGCGAAAAAAAAAGTCTGTTCCAATCATAGCTTTCGTGACAAACGGACTATGAATGAGATATGAGCCAATCACATACACGCATTCCTTCAGCGCCGAAGACGAGAAGAACTTCCGCCGGGAGATCAGAAACGGAACGATGGTGAGTGTACTACCTGATTACGATAGCATTTAAGGAAAATAGAGACATTTACTACTGTTTTAGAGTTAACCAGGCCAAAGATTGAGAGGGCTTTCATGAGTTACATGTCATTTCAATCAGTATTTCCATAGGATTGGTGGTAGAACCACCCCTTGCTCCCCAAAGCGGATGGCGGAAGTGTGAGCGCTGGCAACACTCCCACTTCTTGCAGCTTGTTTGTCGGGTGTCAACTAAACTCTTCGCGTTTGAGTATAACACCACATTGCTAATAACACATATCCCCATGTAAATAAATTCTGTGAGAGTTGAGCCAGCAGAGCGGTGATTGGATCTTTTGAATATATCCTATTTTATTTGTCGGCGTTTTCGTCTGCTAGTACTACTACATGAGTTGAGGACGTGTACCTTCATTTCTGAACCATGTCGATCGCCTCGTTTTGTTATCTGGTTTGTCGTGATCGTAGTACCTGTCTGTGGGAGTATCATCAGTAATATCTATAAACCTCATGTCTTCCTTTATTTGCAATGTGTTCATATGGAAGATGGATATAAACTGAACTGTTACAGTCTTGTCTGTGTGCCGGTTGTGAAGAGGGGCTTCTTGCACTTCCTGTTTAGTTCTTATCTGAGCCGCTGCTAGCACCAATTGTCAATAACAGTAAGAGATGCGGAAGCATACATTCTGTAAACAAGGATATCTATTGAGATATGAGAGTAACCACACCAGACTTATGTAGCGGTCGAACTAAAAGAGTCACTGGAACGACACAAGGGATGACTGTCTGAATGTTTTTCACTGGACCAAAGACTTGCAAATGACTCTAATGAGTCACTATGTTTATGAGTAATCACGTCAACCTCTCACCTATATTCTGTGGTTAGGACTAGATCTATATTACTTTATTTCGTGTCACTTAGATTTGTTACTTTTTATATTTCCCCAAAGATAAATGTACAAGGAGATGAAAAAAGTGTTTATGCGTAAAAAAAATAAGTTTCACCGATAGTGACAAGAGGCAGTCGATACATGGATCAATTGTTAACGAATTTATCATCAATATCTGGCCAGTAGCATATCAAGGTCATTGCTTTGCCCCCCCCCCCCCCCCCAAAAAAAAAAGTTACTTTAAGATGATAATACATGATGTAACGTTTTGACGTTCACTTTGTTTTCAGTTTACTGAACGTTAATATGGCATTCGAAGTGCACAATGTATTATACTCTAGGTCAATGTGCAATGAAATATCCGTAAACCTTCAAAACATTTGAATAAGTATAACTATAGATCATGTGGCTATCCATAATACTCATTCTGTAATGATGTCCAATTGAATCTTTCTGTGTATTCTAGTACAGCATAAATGGCATATTCCACCGGGCAGGCAGAGTCATGCCATACACTGATACAGGCACCACAATTGCACTGTGTTAATGCCTACCAGGTGGATATATACAGAACCTGTTATAGAACGGGCTATTTGCTAACCCATGGTCGCTGTACGGCCACAACCTGCTAAAAACTGATATAATATTTTTTGCCTGGTACAGCTGCCAGCGGCCAATGGGCCTCTCTATTTATTATAAGCATGTTTGAATAACGTCTGGTGAAGTTGAAATCTGGTGGAACACTCCCTTAAACTAGAATATTGTTTAATCTTGTTTGACCGATATGTTTGACTGTGTCTATCAAACCATCTACATGTAGATATCTTTTTTGTTTTCCTTTACTCTACTTGCTTTTGTGGTGTTTTTTTTAAATTTTAAGCATATTTGTTGTTTTGCAGTCGGGCTCATCTTTGCAACCATACCTTAACGCCGTCAGACACACGCTGACGGCGGCAATGTGCCTAGAAAACTTCTCCTCACAAGTGGTAGAACGGCACAACAAACCCGAAGTAGAAGTCAGGTAAGATATAATGCAATACTTTCAAATTCTCACTCGGCACTATGTTGTCAAACCACAGTCCGTGTATGAACCAATACACGTATGGTGTAGTGGGATATGTTTGAAATGCAGAGATGGCAGTTTTCCTCCCCTCCAATGAAATTCTTATTTTAATTTTCAGGTTTATAAAGAAATATTTTTCATGGCCAATAACGATATATTTTCGATGTTTTCTCTGTCTCTCAAAGGCAGTAAATTCCAGATGAAAAATGTTTCCTCTTTTTCCAACACTTCAACTGACATCACTGAGAATATAAATCGCTGGATACGTTAATAATGGTCTGACAACTTCGTAGATATTGATCAATTTGGGGTGAATTTCTCTTTGTATACCTCCATGTATCAGTTATCACGTATTTATGTACTTTTGGTGGTTCATTTTTAGAACAAGTAAAGAATTGTTGCTGACGCCAGTAGTCATCAGCCGTAACCCAAAGGAGAAAATATTAATTGAAGGTTCCGTGAACTCACTACGAATCAGTATAGCAGTGAAACAGGTAACTTATCTTTTTATAAAATCAAAGTGATGTAAACAAGTACAGTAAAACCCCTCTTAAGGGGACACCCTCCGTTCCGGGCCAACTGTCCCCTTAAGCGGGGTTTTCAGTATGCCAGTGGTTATACAATAGAGAATACCTACATAAATGAAGGAAACGATGGTTATTAGGTTAAAAGGTTCATTAATAAATAAGCAAATAAATATAAATCATACAATATAATTGAATATAAATGTACAAAAAAATTAGAAATAAATAGATAAAAGAGGTTGAAGATGAATATGCCTCCCTTGTGAAATTTGCTCCTTTGTACACCCTCCTTTGAACACCCTCGTTCAATTTCCGTTCCGAGCAAATTGTCCCCTTAAGCGGGGTGTCTCGGAAGAGGGGTTTTACTGTACAACTCAACAGCTGCCCAGTGTTGGTCTGGTGGTGGCTTTTATTTAACAGCATTATTTATCTTTTTATATTTCTTTCACTTAAGGGGCACCATCACAGAAGGATAGTGCTTTATAGATTTTTGTTTATATTTCTTAGTTGAACAATTGTTGTGTTAAAAGTATAATAGTTGATAGTTTAGTCGTCTTTACGTGCAGAGATTTTTTTGCGTCTAAGTCTTGATGTGATGGATCTTTGAGCATTTTCTTCGCTACATTTACTATACGTTAGTCCTGGAAGTATTCTGAAGAATGACATATCCAAAATTTCTTTTTTTTTATGATGATCACCACCATCTACAAATCGATCTCTCCTGGCCATATCCAGACCATATCATTTTTGGACTAGGCCACCAGAAAGCCATTGAAAGATGCTATCTGGCCGCCAAAATGTGTCGATCTATTTTAATTTTTGAAGTGACTGCTGTTTATATTTAGTTGATTTTCTTTGGAGATATTTAATAATCCAAAATGAAAAGATAATATCATGGTCATGCAAGTCTCTGATAGTATGTATCGGAATTGTATGATGGGTGTCATATTAACATGTGGTTGATTATCATGATACTTCTTTTTCAGGCAGATGATATTGAAAAAATCTTATGTCACAAATTCATGCGGTTTATGATGATGAGAGCAGAAAACTTCGTTGTCCTGAGGCGGAAACCTGTACAAGTAAGTAATGAAGGATACGTGTATTTAGTTGAGTTTATTACACTCTAAAGATATCGAAATTCATAAGACTAAGAATGAACTACATAGCGATCTGTAGTTGCTGAAAATATGCCATGAGTTTGTATTTTTTTAAATAATCGCATGAGGTAAAGCCGAGTGAGGTGACGTAACAAACCAAAACGAATGGCTATTTTCAACGGCTATGGACCAAGTGTGGTTCAGATTTTTATCTCACCCCTATCACTGACTGATTGGCTAGTGTTTGGGACCTCAGTGTCCATTCAGTATTTTTCTTACAATATTGTTGGCTAATAAATACAACAAACAACGGTTTTGTGCAGAGATGTCAGTTCCAATTTTTCATATTCATATGTAATTGCCTTAACTTTAATCAAACAAAAATAATATATTTAAGTTAGCTTCATTTCTGCCAATAAAACAGTTGTTTGAAACTCCCCACAGACCCTCAGCGCCATGCCATGGCCGACAAGGGTATTTTATCCCCGTTTACCCGGTCCCTCTGGGACAGAAAAATCCACATGAAAATATTTCCACTTTTTTTCTCTGGCTCCAACTGACATTCCTGTTTGTGGAAAGGCAGCTCTGTAAACCACTCAAAGTTGACGTAATGATACATGCTTCAACCACTCGTGGTTTACGCCCGCCTCTCCACAAAACTTTCGATTAGGCCGCTCAACCAAAAAAACTTGTTTCTCATCACCAATCCATGAAAAATATGATGAGGGCGCCTTTTTTTTTTTTTGCTGGATCAAAGATGGCTTAAAAGTGTCATAAAATGGGCATTAGACATACAGTAAAATCCTGCGTAAGCGGTCACCCTCCGTTCCGGGCCAAAATGTCCGCTTATGCAGGGTGTCTGCATAAGCGGGGTTTTCAGATTTATACTGCTTATACATTGAAAGCATCCCTGGCATGAGGAGCTTTAATTTGATACCAAATACACATACTTTTCATAATTCTTATCGAGGTTCACATTATTTTAACAAAAAACAAAAAACAAATCTTCTAAAATCGTTTTTGCAGATGCGCGCGGTGATGGAAAACAAGTGTTTTTTTTTGAGTGGCCTTATTGTCTATTTATACCTTGCCCTCTCAATCGTCAAGTCTATGAAGAGTGTTCTGTTGAGGACTTAAAAGATCCTTGGGTTTTTAATTTAAGATACAATTGCCATACCATGATGTGAGTAGTGCATGTTCTGAATAGTCGATAACTTTGTCTGTTCCAGGGCTACGATATTAGTTTTTTGATCACCAACTTCCACACGGAGGCTATGTACAAACACAAACTGGTAGACTTCATCATTCACTTCATGGAGGAGATCGACAAGGAAATCAGCGAAATGAAACTGGCCGTCAACTCCCGCGCGCGTATTTCAGCAGAAGAGTTTCTCAAACGCTTCTAGAACTTATAGTAAGTTGAAAAAATAGAACTGGAAATATCTAAGGGATATAGATAGAGCTGTGGGCATTAATGCATGTATCCCAAGTTTAATAGGTTTTATAAGTCTGAAAAACGCCATTTTATCTGTACCTTAAAAGTGTAAAGTTCTTATTCGTCTACTTATATTTGAAATAATTTCACAGTACTAAAATAACATTGTTGATTTCCTGGGTTTTAAGTTTAAAAAACTGAAAAGACAGGATAAAAATACAGTATGATAATTCTGGTACCATTTATAACCAACAAGTAATTCATGAACAAACTCATGTGTGTGTATACAAACTCACCTCTATATGTACTCATATATATGTAACAGAGATGTATTGCAATTGAAATCAGCAAATAATATAATAAGGGGACCACCCCATTAAATACTATCCTAAATATTGTAAATAACACCCAGGACTCATTGACAGTTTCACCACCAGCCATCAGAGGGCACCACTGGTATCTGGATCATATTACCCAGAATCCCTGGTAACGTAGCAACCCCTAAAGGTATATAAGGCAGCCAGAATAGGCATAACCATCACTTGCAATCTAGTCCCTGAGGAAGGCTCATGTAAGAGCCGAAACTAGTAGGACAGCACCAGATCAAATAAATGAAACCTTGAATGTAACACAGATTGTAACACGAATACAAATTGGGAAACAGAAGACAAACCTTGGGTATTCTTTGGTTAGTGGTACTACCTCCCAAAACAGTATGATAAAGTTTCGACCACATGCATAGGTATTTCCTGAATAATGTATTTTAAAGATATATGGAAGACACATACTATTATATGAAATGAAGAAACAACTCTTATAGGCTGACGCTTGATATATACAGAAGCAATTTTTCAGAGATAGTATTTGTATAAGAAGGCATCCATAAAGTACGTACACAGTGGGGGGGGGGGGGGGGGGTGATACATATTTTTGGACAGTTTGCGTACATCCCTTCTTCAATCTCATGCGACAGGAAGGAGAGGAGGGTGGTGGGGAGGATCAATCTTTTCCTGAAATTTTGCGTATGGATGCCCCCATAAACTAAGATTATAATAGCTGTGACGTAAAATTCACAAAAATCGATTGGATTTTTCGATTTTAGACTGAAAAAGTCGGGGCTATAGTTGACGCATAGTAATATGATAGCATGAGCGATAATATTGCATTAACAACAAAGTTATGCGCAGTATTATCTTAAAAAAGTTTAATATTGTATTTATTAATCAGCAAAGTCAATTTAAAATATCAAAGGGTTATTCAAAAAAAGTTTATCAAAGGAATGACAAAATGGCCGCCGATCTTCTCAATCGCTAGTTTTATGTTCCAGGAACTTTTTCACATTTTCCCCTAGGAGATTACAGCTATTTATATTCTCCTCAGTAGCGGTCTCGAAACTAAACGTTTAAAAAGACTTTCATGAAATGTCACCAAATTTCAAATGATTGTTTATATGACATGAGTTGTCTTTGCGGAATGATATCATGAAGTGGAGCTGAGTGATATCCGTAGCAGAAGACAACAAAAGCCATGTAAACCATTTATATGAAATTTAGTGATGTTTAGATTTTATCCTACCCCGTCACATGTTTTTGATTTAATATGTCATTCATGGCATATAAATATTTTATACATAACCATGGCATACAGTCACACCATGTTAAGTTTACGCAAATTTATATGAGGGGTAGGATAATCAAATGGAACTGAACGAGAGTTAGCAGGTCATGTTGTTATGTCACGATGGTCAGGTAGCGAATTACTACACGAGGCATAGCCGAGCGTAGTGAGTAGCAAACCTGACGGGAGTGACATCACAACACGACCTGCTAACTCGAGTTCGGTTCAGTATTTATCCTACCCCTTCTACACGACTTTATTGTATTAAGAAATATGCAAACACTCACTGAAATCCAGCTAAGAATGCGTAAATGGACATGTTGGTTCCTTGTTTATACTGTCGCTAGAAAGTGTGCTGATTGGTCAATTCTTTTTATGCCCCTAGAGGCATAAAACACACTTTAAGTCACTGCATGCCACATAAAATTTCCCTATATAAAGTCTATGGCAGTTTTTTATTAGAGGTAGGATAATTAGTAGAAACCAAACGAGAGTTAGCCTTGTCAATGTTTATGCCACGATGGGCAGGTTGTGTATTACTACACGAGGCATTAGCCGAGTTTAGTGAGTAGCAGACCTGACCAGAGTGGTATAAACATTGAGAAGGCTAACCCGAGTTCGGTTTCATATTTATCCTACCCCATCTCACCGATATACAGAGAAAATTTTGTAAATATCCATGTTAGTAGCGTGTTGACACTCATCAGAGGATGGCCACATTTATCAATGCTTCCGGATCTACTTTCGTAATCGCGTCCCTGATTGGTCCGTTTTTTTATTCACCTCGGTGCATAAATAACACTTTATTCAACGCTCCGTCAAATACATTGAATCAATGTTAAACCTATGGCGTTTTTTATTAGGGGTAGGATAAAGGCTCGTATTAGGTGTGTAATAAAAGTTTCGCTTAATGTCTTTACAGAAAATCGTAGGTGCGAGAGGAAGCTGTATGAAGTGTACATAAAGTATGATGACTTGTTGACGTGCCTCCACCGATCTTCGGGGATGCTGTGGCAGGAGTCGCCAACGGAGCGCCCTTCATCTCTGCAGGGAACAGATGTGGTTTACGTCGAACAAACGGATGCGTGCATGGCATGGAACAATTTCTACCCCTTCGTGTACCGGTCAGTACGGCACACTTTGACGAGGATGTGTCCAGTGACGACCGACCGCCAGCTAACACATAGCATACCTCCTCCCCGACTCTCACTTTTATATGAATACCAATTAGGAAATGGCGTAGTTGATACATGTGTCGGATCTTTTTCAGGTCGTTTCGACTCTATTTTGATGCATGTAAAATCGCAAGTGGTTTTGCAATCGAAACGAAATTCAATTGTGATATTTCCAGTGGTTTTTCTTCATTTTTTTTTTCTCTTTTCTCTATTTTTAAACCATGCCATGTATGCAAGACCAGGAAGGCCAGCAGTCCTTTGTTATCGAATACCTTGTTGCGTTGTTGATGCCGAGTGAGAAGTAGGACAAATGTTATCTGAGGATTGTAATTGATCTTGCAGATGCTCGAGTGCGAGCAAAAAAAGATACGGTGTATGATGCGCAGATTTTTTTTCTCTGGAGAAAAATATGAATTGATAAAACAGTTGGAACATGTGCAGGAAGTTTGTGCGTACATTTTTGCGTGACGGTATCTTTTTATGTGACAAATCTAGTGTTCCAATCACAATCTGATGGACAGTCGAACCTCACGCTCTCTTCACTGAGGAACAAAATTAAAAATCCCCAGTTCGATAATGTGATTTAATTTTTTTTAGATAATCTGATTTGAAAAAATTATAATTTTTCCACACGATCGGAATGGTTGTCACCAAACACCAGAATATTAGCAGTGACACTTCATTGCTGGAGATGAATATTTCGTATTGGATTAAATTTCCCACAGCCTGATAGCATTGTACATGTACATTTTTATCATTGTGTATACGCTTGGTGGGGTCCTGTGACATGCAAGGACCAGCCCTTCATTATTGATTCCCCGTGATTCATTCAAATAGGCTGCTCATCACCAAAGGCCGGTATCCTGGTATGGGTGTTCATAAAACTACTGGCCTTAAGCCTGTAAGACATCAACTCTATCTCCGATCTCTTCAATAAAATTTTAATCAGCCAAAAAGGCCAGGCTTACTGTAAATCCGATGTCATTCGGCATCTGCCAAACATGTGTACAAACCCAGAGGCCCATTCCATGGCTGACGTCAGATGGCAGCCATGCCGGCGAGTTTGCATGCACCGAACAAAAGCTAATTTATCAGATTTTATTGTTCCACCGTCGTGCGGTCACCACCGTTGAGCATATGACCTGCTCCACTGCACAGATGTCTATACTTGAGTTAAGACGATGGCGGTATGATGGCGATGCAGAAACTTTTGTGTTATTCTGTCGGCTCAGTGGAATAGGCCCTAAAATCAGTAACACTGATCTTTTCAACGTACGATACCCTCACAACATGACCCGACTGAGATCAAAGTGCGCCACCTCTGGCAAGGCCAGGCTGCGGGCAGAGTCAGGGTCTGTAAGTCATATCCCACATGTGAGTGATGACCAACGGTCGTCAGTGAGGCAATAAAATCGGGTCGGTGAAGTGCGTACTGTGAAAATAATATCAGCAGGCGAACTTCGGAGAATATCAGCATGTCGATGTCTTATAGGCTTTAGTCTGAGGCCAGGTGCTTCAGATAAAAATAAAATTACACAAATGAATTCGGAGCATTCAAACTCATGCCATATCGGTACACCGACCATGGTGATGAGTTGATAACTCATTATACGCATGCGCAGCCTGCAGTGCCGATGCACCACGATGTGAAAAATTCATCTTCAATCTTCACGGGATTTCACCCTGAGATGTGTAGATTTTTACGGAACTTGTATGTAATCTGCAGCGTATGGCAGTGGTAACCGACTGCTTCCACCTCTTTATATGCCCTCGGTTACGTTATATTGTAACAACCAATCGCATTAATATTACACTTCAACAAATGAATAGAGGCCTAGGATCAGTAAGGAAATACATTTTGCATGGACAGTAAGAAATCAGGATAACTATTTAGGATTTTTTCCCTCTTCGAAAAAAAAGTATCGAGTAAGCATGATGCATTCCAAAATACGAATATACTCGAGTGATTGCTAGATAAACATCTGTATGCTCCTTCACACCTCATGTAGAATCAAAAATTCTAGTATACTGAAACAAATACCATTTTATTTTATATTGATTGATACATCATTTCGAAATATTGTTTCCTTGAGGCCTTTAAGGTCAGTTGCTAACAATAGATCGTATCATGGATTGAGGAAAATGGTCTCCGTTGTGACTAATAATGATTTATATATTCAACTAAAAGAACAAATATTTCATAATTTTCCAACTCCCAATTACGAAGCTGCTTAATTTTGAGTAGACTTAAGTACTTATGATAATTATGCTGTGTAACCTCTAGTTAAAATAAGGTGGTAAATTCTATGATACTTTTCAAATGGTCAATGAATGCAGAGGCCTCTCATGGTGTTTCAGAGGTGCTTGATTAAGTAGAAACTCCTTGCTCTTCAGAGCAAGTACAATAAGTTATGTAGAATTATTATATAAGATGTCTATACTTAAGAAGGTAAGGTAAAGACCATAATAACCAAAGATATTTGGGAGAGAAATGTCAGTTCTGTTGTGTGTCCCATGGGTATATGGCAATGACTTGTCAGTTATTACATGAGCAACGGAAAAACTCCGACTGTCAATAAAAGAACTGTCGACTTTCTAATTGTTGATTTTTTCACTTTCATGTACTGGGTTTACATGCTACCTAGCCTCTTATATTTTTTTAGTTTTCTAGATTTTAATTTTCGTTCAACTATTTTTTATTTAGGTTCTTCTGGGTTTTTTTTTTAAAGATGTACCTAGCCCCTTCAAGAACAAATATTCGGATGGTATATATATATATTTTTTTTAACTTCTCTCGAAGCAAGTGGAGTAGTCCTATATTGTCACAATTTCTTATCATTATAGAAAACGTGTACAGATATAAAAATCTTGAAATCTATAGATGAGAGCTATTAGAATTAGATGAAATTACTGCTGGTACCACCAGCAATTGATGTGGTTATCATGCATAGAATTTCCCCAGATATTTTTGTCTCCAAAATTCGTGATTATTTTACGTCCCAAGGATGATTCTTGAGAGCAGTGTAAATCTAATTGAGAAAATAAGTTAACAGTAATGAAAAAGGCCATAATTATAATTAGCTGAGGTAAGGAATATACCTGACATAGCCAAAGATACAGACCCTAGTGCCCTTATCTTACACTGGCCACCAGAGCTACACTATGTTAGCTCTGGTCGGGTTAGACATGTGGCCATCTTGACCGACGAGCTGCAGGAGTCTGTGACTCTCCTACCAGATCTTCCATACTGCTTGGAGGGTGTTTAGTCAAAACCTCAAAGCCAATTTACCATTTTGTTATATCCTTTTGTGTGTATTCTTTTTAATATGAAACTACACAGCAGATACAGCGTGGGATTTAACCCGACCAACTCCTTAGGCAGAACAGAGGTGGCTGCCAATCTACCCTTACCCCAGATCTTTTCCAGGTTGTTTCCAAATGCCATGTCTGGTTATTCTCTATACTTATAGAGGGCGCCACCACTCAGCAGGACTCTAACGAGACTGTTCTCGGCTATATTACGTCCAGATCTATCTTGAACCCTATTTAGATGCCCGGTATATTGCTATATGGGGGTGTTCCAAAGGGCTGGTCGTGCGGAAAAAAAAATCAACAACACATGAAAGACTATGAATGATATGAAAAACCACGGATTTTGATGACCTTTTCGTAATCTAGTACACCCCCCCCCCCCCAACCAAGAATTCATTCATCCAAGGAGATCCTATTCGAAAAGCATAGACGATAGTAACGTTGTACATTGAAACTATGTTGTTAAAAGTATGCTGTGCCCAGTCCAAAATGCATACTGAACCCTTTCATTATTATATTTTTGTATAGGTTACTTATTCATGTTGAATTCTAGTTGGTTGCAAATGCAGAGTGATGAGCCAGGACTCGTGACTGTTAGGAATGAATCTGTATTTTCATCTCTCTAATCAACTGGAAAGGCTCTGAGGCCTATACACATGAAAAGCTACTTTGTAATATCAAACGGAACGGAACTCATAGCAACACATTCATGTATCAAGTTAATGGTAAACATCTCTATTTTTCTGCTCAATTTTCTTATCAAATCAGCTTTTCACTCAACCTATAGCGCCCTATCAACTATATGGCCATATCCCCATCTCTGGTTTTATAGACTTTTAAAGCGGATCACTACTATTAAAGTGTGCCATAGCCTACCTGTCGACGGGCATAACTAATGGACATTTATCAATGTTAGGCATCATACATATTGGCGAGTCTAGGTCATGCCCGGTCAACGTGAATAAACGGTCACGCTTTAGTGCACCCTTCAAAAGACCAAGGTGGCCCGAGGACATCCACTTCCTCAGATTTGTATTGATGAATGTGTGCTATATCGTCCTGTGGTATCTTGGCAATGTCGCCAGAGAAAGACATGGTAGATTAGGTAGTGGATTTGGAAATAACAAAATCTGGGGGTTCATTTTCAACTATTCTAAGTGCATTCCTGGCCTCACCTCAGAGCTAAAATGACATTTTCTGTATACAATAAACCTATTTTTTTATTGGATTGACATTCGGAGGGTTGGGGTGGGTGGATTGGGGAAATCGCTTGCCTGCCATATTTAAATTGGTTTGAACCTAATGAATCTTTCCAATGGGCCTGGAATCAGCTATTACAAAATAAACTTTTGTGAGTTGTCTTTTTTGGGCTGCCCATCATACCAGGTTTCCAATGTTTCCATCTTAAACATAAACATAGATACAGACCCTAGTGCCCTTATCTTACACTGGCCACCAGAGCTACACTATGTTAGCTCTGGTCGGGTTAGACATGTGGCCATCTTGACCGACGAGCTGCAGGAGTCTGTGACTCTCCTACCAGATCTTCCATACTGCTTGGAGGGTGTTTAGTCAAAACCTCAAAGCCAATTTACCATTTTGTTATATCCTTTTGTGTGTATTCTTTTTAATATGAAACTACACAGCAGATACAGCGTGGGATTTAACCCGACCAACTCCTTAGGCAGAACAGAGGTGGCTGCCAATCTACCCTTACCCCAGATCTTTTCCAGGTTGTTTCCAAATGCCATGTCTGGTTATTCTCTATACTTATAGAGGGCGCCACCACTCAGCAGGACTCTAACGAGACTGTTCTCGGCTATATTACGTCCAGATCTATCTTGAACCCTATTTAGATGCCCGGTATATTGCTATATGGGGGTGTTCCAAAGGGCTGGTCGTGCGGAAAAAAAAATCAACAACACATGAAAGACTATGAATGATATGAAAAACCACGGATTTTGATGACCTTTTCGTAATCTAGTACACCCCCCCCCCCCCCAACCAAGAATTCATTCATCCAAGGAGATCCTATTCGAAAAGCATAGACGATAGTAACGTTGTACATTGAAACTATGTTGTTAAAAGTATGCTGTGCCCAGTCCAAAATGCATACTGAACCCTTTCATTATTATATTTTTGTATAGGTTACTTATTCATGTTGAATTCTAGTTGGTTGCAAATGCAGAGTGATGAGCCAGGACTCGTGACTGTTAGGAATGAATCTGTATTTTCATCTCTCTAATCAACTGGAAAGGCTCTGAGGCCTATACACATGAAAAGCTACTTTGTAATATCAAACGGAACGGAACTCATAGCAACACATTCATGTATCAAGTTAATGGTAAACATCTCTATTTTTCTGCTCAATTTTCTTATCAAATCAGCTTTTCACTCAACCTATAGCGCCCTATCAACTATATGGCCATATCCCCATCTCTGGTTTTATAGACTTTTAAAGCGGATCACTACTATTAAAGTGTGCCATAGCCTACCTGTCGACGGGCATAACTAATGGACATTTATCAATGTTAGGCATCATACATATTGGCGAGTCTAGGTCATGCCCGGTCAACGTGAATAAACGGTCACGCTTTAGTGCACCCTTCAAAAGACCAAGGTGGCCCGAGGACATCCACTTCCTCAGATTTGTATTGATGAATGTGTGCTATATCGTCCTGTGGTATCTTGGCAATGTCGCCAGAGAAAGACATGGTAGATTAGGTAGTGGATTTGGAAATAACAAAATCTGGGGGTTCATTTTCAACTATTCTAAGTGCATTCCTGGCCTCACCTCAGAGCTAAAATGACATTTTCTGTATACAATAAACCTATTTTTTTATTGGATTGACATTCGGAGGTTTGGGGTGGGTGGATTGGGGAAATCGCTTGCCTGCCATATTTAAATTGGTTTGAACCTAATGAAACTTTCCAATGGGCCTGGAATCAGCTATTACAAAATAAACATTTGTGAGTTGTCTATTTTGGGCTGCCCACCATACCAGGTTTCCAATGTTTCCATCTTAAACATAAACTAGAAGCAAATGGTATGTTCATCATAAATGAATGAGCGTAGAATCATGAAAAAAATAAAAGTTTTGTGTTATATTATGTCAATAGGCCATTCTCTGTAACCCGCTTGCACTCAGTCAACTTGCTTCTACCACTGTCTGTCTATGATCCAAATATCTCAAGGTCAAGTTGGTCAATGAGGTATTTCGGTCCCTAGTTATTAGTCATGGTCAGCTGGGCACGCCTCTAAGACCCTGAAACACTGGCTCTCTGCTCTGGACTATTTGTTTACTGAATTCCCATACATTTTCAATGGGGGCTTTGTTTACGATGGATAATCAATATAGTACCATTATACGCATGTAGTTATCACACAAGTTATAAGGTTCCAGACACGGGCACGGTTTAGCCTTGAGGTTTTAATGCTTGACCCCTGGTCAGATAGCTGGTGTCCTGTTAGCTTTCAAAGGTGTGGACATTCAATGCACATTCATGAGACCATGAGACTTCTTGGAAAATCACAGGTATTTTTGTGCAAACATCCTTACTGTAGACGAAATGGTTCTCGTTTTCGATCAGTCGTCGATTTCATACTGCCTTCCGCCTTTGGCGTCAGGCAGTATGAAATCGACGACTGACCTCGAACAGGAACCGTTTCGTCCACAGTAAGGACGTTTCCTAATATTACTACACGGCCTGTCAATAAAACCATGCGTGCTACGTATGCAGGCATCTGACAAAAGTTATCTTGTTAGGTTGTATGGGCCATTGCCTGTTACACTGCTGTGTGGCTGATATTGGGCATATTGACTGCTCCACTACACCGGTTGCTACAAGCCACCTGACGATGCTCTTTTGTGGTCATGCAGTCAGCCAAATACACCCTCTAGGCGTTATTAAACTCCCTAATGTCGCCCCAGGTAAGTAAAGGATCTGCTCCCGAGTGGCTGGCCGCACCTCGGTACCCTGATGGACCACTGTTTTCCGATTTCTAACTGAAGAAACTGAATATAATTTGGCATATACATTTAAAAATATCCGAAATTTCAATTTCTGGCATCGGATTTCCGATTTTAAGATTAATTGCAATAATTGTGGGCGATGGCACAAGGGTTATGACTGTACAACGACGACTGGCCCAAGGGTTATGATTGTACAATGACGGGAACCAGCTAACATCGGATCCTGTAAACAAGACTGAATTATGGGATACCTCAATATGGTGTATGGAACATGCCTTCAATGCTATGTTAACTAGGTATACGAGATTGCACGATACAACCGCCCAGAATTAAAGACATTATTTCAAACAACAGTAACACTGAAAGTCTCAAACATAGAAAGTAAATCATTTATTTTCGTTTTAAATCTGCAACTGCATTTATTTCTTTAACATCCCACTTTTGTTTTTGACCCCCAACATGCTTTGTAATCGCAAATCTGCAATGGCCAGATCGAGCGATTTGGACAAAGGATATTGCTGCTTTATTTTCGCTAGAAATAACCTGCAGCAAAAATATATTCAAGTTACAGATGGTGAATCTCACAAGCTGGAGAGGTGCACTGGTTTCCTAGTGAACAGGCATCCAACTGTAGCAGGTAACCAACGACGCTCTACACTCATACCTTACTGTGCGCCATGTATATCAATGAGAAGAAATGAGTTCAGTCTCATCATAACTGGATATTATTATAAACCTTCACGCGAACTTCTATGAAATACTGCCCGCTACTAGGCATGACGTATAAATAAAGTTCTGGTCCAATGTCAATAATGGCACTTTTTTCCCCATCAATTTGAGGTATATAATAATAAGGAAATGTAGTAACTGAGCCAGTAGTGACGGCTCTTCTATGTTCTTAGTCTTTCGTCCCCTAACTATGGCCCTTCATGTAGAGGGTTGGGTTGTAGTTATTGGACGAAAAACCTTGAATGGCCATAACTACAGGCTTCGTAACTATATTTCCTCACAATACTGTTTTTTCGCACATGACATACAAAACCTGTTCCACACAACGTTCATTTTCTCGATAAATCGGGTAAAGAATTCCCACGGTTTTTTGTACCAACTAAATTTTCTTTATGGATATTTCACGGCGGAAAAACAGAATCCAGTGTCAAATCTTACTTCACCTGCTATTGTAGAAGAGAACAAACAATAATTTGATACCAAAATTCCAGTGACATGACTATCACAATGGAAAATGACACAAGCAAATGGCAAGATTTACAGATGTAACTTCCCTAAAGGCGGTGTTCCACCAGGAAACGCAGTCTAACCCGATACTTGCCGGCTAGTTGACTGGCTAAGTTGGGATAAATCATGCGAGCATGCCTGGCTCGATCACTCTAATGAAAGAGGCCCCTGTGACTGATAATAGCGGTCGCACAGACAAGGGTTAACACAACCAGATCTTACAAGATATTGGACGATCCAGCAAGATGCAGCCGGGTACTGCGAGACATCACCCAACCATGCCAGCTCAAAAACCTGGCCGGTGGAACTGACACTTCACTCTCACACAGTCACTGTTTTGGAATATTGGTTTGTATTATAATACATATTTACCCCTACTGTAAATGAAATATAACTTCGTCATTATGTACATATATATAATTTCATTCTAATTTTTGTTTACATGCTAAATGTCCTGTAAGCATTATTTATGCCAACTTTCTTGAATGGACGAGTGCAGAGTGTCCAGTATGAAATAATTAGAAAGATTTCGTCGGAAGTACAATGCTGGAAATTGAACTTTGGTCAACAAAGTGTTTCTGAGGCCACTGATGACTATTTGGAACCGAACATTCTTTCTTCTGCCCAGTTCAAGAACTTCATCGCAACTTCGTATCCCAAGAAGCAAGCCTGAAAGAAAGATAAATCATTATCAGACCTGGCCAGTACAAACAGAGCTAAGATAAAAAGTACATGTTTATAGATACATCAGAGAAGCTGAGAAAACATGCAAAATATGTCCGTGTCGGCCACATCATAAGGCCTGAGGGGCTGTGGGGAGATACAAACCACTGTTTTGATAGGGTGAATGAGACTCAATTTATATAATCTTTGTTTTACATAAGGTATATAATAAAAAATATATATATATAAAAAAAAAAAATTGTTTTACATAAGGAAACATCATGTTATGTACTTTATGTATGGAAACGTAGAAAGCTGACATCTCTTTGTTTTTCACACTTTTATTTTTATTTAAATTTTTTTCAGCTACCTTCCTCGTTAATATTTTAGTGATCTATACATGAGTGAGCAAATGAGAATAGGCATGGTAAACTTACGCCGTTGGCAGGGAAGGCTCGCAACATAACAGGAGTTACGCCCTTATACAGAGCAAAGATGCCCTCTTTAGCCATCATCTCCCTGAAGACATCGCGGATTCCGTTAGGGTAGGCGCCTTGTGGGGCTGGTGGGATGAAATATTCAGTGTCGGTTAATCATCACATAGTCGTACAGGGACACACCAAGGGTATGATATGTTGCAATTTGATCTGACTGCTTATTATCTTTATATAGAACTCGGAAAGGCACATGCAATTTTAGCTCTGCATAAAACATGATCAGGGAAAGATCACATTGTCTGAGATCCTCGATTAACCCTTTCAGGACGGTTGATGCTTTGGGGCATCAACCCTCGCAGGTCTGGGCATCATTATTTCCAAACTTACAAAATTGCTTGTAATAAGGAAATAATATAGCAATATTGATTAAATTTTCACGGAATATATGTATAACATCATATCTATTCAAAATAAATCTAAAAGGTTAAATTTCTTAGAAATACAGCTTGAAAAAACCAAAATAAAGATATTTAATTAAATTCATAATACAGTTTGAAAATACTGGATTACATGTTTTCTCATCATATTAAAATGCATTTGGCGATATAATCAACATTGTAAATTATCATTTAAGTATATTCACACTGACCTATCTGAAGCCTGGACTTTAGGACATCGGGGGGAATTGCCACCATCCAGTTAAAGATTCCTGCCATACCACCAGCAACCAACGTGGATCCTACACTCAGGTCCTTCCGCCTGAAAAGTTCACAAGGAATTATTTCAAAACGTTCAGGAAATCACTATAGCATATGATAACGATTTCTTCTTTTTTCTTAGACTATAAATGGGAGTGACAATCTATTACAAGCCAATTACAATTCCAAACTGTCACCGACTTTGCAGTTGCTACGACTGAGTGTAGCCATATATTAACTTAAAGATCTATGGTTTTATATTTACTATCGCTTGTTCTAAATATTGGAAATCTATTCAGGGTGGGATGGGTGGGGGGGGGGGGTAAAAAACGTTTGCGTATGCCCCTTCTTTGTTCTATTGTGTACAAGATTGGGAGTAGGGGTGGGGGTGTCAGAAATTTTGGAAATTCTGCGTACATACTTAATGGATGGCCCCAAAATATAAGACATATTTAGATTCGTCCAAATTCAATTGATCACCAATTATTTTTTTCCAAAAATAGTAATTTCAGCTCACGTTTTTCCTTGTGGAGTCAGCAGATAAAGCAGCCACTCGTAGGACATGAAGTACATGCCACTTGCAGGTACATCTGGAAGGGAAGCATTGTTAAAGTCAGTCCACGTTATACTGACATCTGCACTGAATTTATCAACTCTTATATTATATTCATGTCATGCAATACATCAATGTAATTAACTGTTGGAGTTGTGATTGAAGCAGTATGATTGTTAAAGTCAGTCCACGTTATACTGACATCTGCACTGAATTTATCAACTCTTATATTATATTCATGTCATGCAATACATCAATGTAATTAACTGTTGGAGTTGTGATTGAAGCAGTATGATTTCACAACTGGTAGAGGAACAAGAGCTAAGTGTGCATAGTCAAATAGAAGCATTGGCCTTTAAAAGGCCAAATAAGCAGGTGGACACATTCAAAACTACAAGTGGCTTAACACATGTTTGAAATTGTTGAATGAAAATATTTTGATATCTTAATTCTAATGAATGAATGGAGGGAGGGAGGGAGGGAGGGAGGGAGGGAGGGAGGGAGGGAGGGAGGGAGGGAGGGAGGGAGGGAGGGAGGGAGGGAGGGAGGGAGGGAGGGAGGGAGGGAGGGAGGCAGGGAGGGAGGGAGGCAGGGAGGGAGGCAGGGAGGGAAGGCATCCATGAATAGGGAAGGGCCTGCATTGATTGGATATTTAAAGCCCTACTCCTCTGTGAAGTCAGCAGGTCATGGCTCAATACACACATATATTTACCTACCTATATATAAAACGTTTGCTTCATAGTGATCATTCATGGATGAGTGCACACAGACCTGTCTGCATGCTCCCTAGCAATGTGGGGGACACAACTTTGTTTCTATGTAAAGTAGGTCAAGCTAATATCTGGTTGTAAATGATATTGCAAATAATTTTACAAACCAATATCATTTGACTAGGTCTTGACTGATTCCTACAACAAAGTTATGAACCATTTTGACTTCTGTTTATGTGTAAATATGCTGAATAAACCATCCTCTCTTACACCTCATGCCTTCCCCACCTCCTATTATGGGATTGGCAAAAATACATGAATAGCACATCAAATATACATTTCACCTAAATAATGACACTTCCTAGAGTGTAAGCAACTGTCAGTGCCACTTATGGAGATGGTAAATGTTACACCAATGCTCACTGTAAATCTATATTGAGTAAACATATGTTTGAGCATGCCCATTTCACTGACCCCCCCCCCCCCTCCCCCCCCCCCCCACTTTCAACAAATACTTGAATATCTCTGTAAATATAGAATCTACTTAGAAAATTCCACTTCCTAGCACCTACTGCTTTTTATTCTCTTTCAAATGAGGCATATCATATTATGATTCAACCAGTTTAAGGGGTAGAAATATGTCCATAAAGGAGTTCTTAAAAATGTACCTGTGACTACCAAAGTCCCCCCCCCCCCCCAAACTGAATTCTTTTTTTTTCAAATCCATTCCAAAATACTAAATTTTAAAAACTGTAAGGCATTGTACCACCATAAAACCTTCTGTCCAAAACAGAAATCATATTCCTATCTGTACTCAGTGAGCTATAAAAAGCAAAATTATGGTCAGGTCACCTAATGACTTTACAAGCATGTGTACTACAGTAGGCTATAGCCATAACCTAAAGACCAACCGTCCACCTGCTAATAATAAGCTGGAGGGTTATCAAGGCTTACCTCTGAGCAGCGTTGCAGCGGTGCCCCTGTATATACTACGGATACCCCCTTCCCGGTACAACTGTTTAGCACAGTCCACGGGTCCGGTGTATTTAGCTGCGGCCTGAGACTGTTGAACCTGTTAGAAGAAATAAACACCTTCTAATAAGAGGTAATATTTGTCATTCTGGTAATATATTTTTTTCCGTTAACGTACACTGGGTGATTCGCAGATTACTTTGTATAGTATGGGATTTGTTTTTTACACTCTCTTATCTTAACCATATATTCCAAGACTAGATTTTCTTTTTTTACTTTGATTTAAATTTTCTATCATCCAATCCGGTTGACACCAAAGCTAATAAATATTCATCCTACAAAAAAGGTGTGAATGAGGCACAATTTATACCCTCTTTGTTTTACACGTGAAAAGTTATAAACTGAGAATGAAAACAAGAATTTCCATGGAAAAAAGAAAAATTGCCATCTCTGATTTCTCTGAGGGTTAATGGTAAAAACCTACCTGTAGTAGACACTTGATGCGTTCTCCAGGTGCCATAATCGCTGTGGAGAATACGCCAGCAATCATACCAGCAGCAAAGAGCTGTGGGTACCTGTAGAGATGGGGTTAGAGGACAGTATTAAATACTGATAGTAAATACATGTACTTATGTTCATACATGGGATTTGGAAATAACAAACATTAAAAAATCAAAAAGTGCTAGGGTTTGAGGGCCGTACAGCGTCTGCATTTTTGGCTATTCCAAGTGAATTTCTAGCCTCAGCTGCAAGCTAAAATGACATTTTGTAAACTTACTGGTATTAGAAAATATAAGAAACTATCGGACAAAAAGAACATTTAAAAAAAATATCTATCGATCTGAATACACAGCATGTGCTGCTTAGAAAAGTTTGCTTTCTGTTTGATTCAAGTTTATATTATTTTAGATTTCACATGATCACCAAAAGTATAAATAATGGTCCTTACGATAGAGGGTCATCTGGCTTGTTCTGCTGGATGGACTTCCCAACATTGAATCCAGCAAAACTGACGGCGAAAATGGGAGCAACTCCGGCAAGAGGTGCAGCCATACCCTTGTAGAAACCGCGAAGTCCCTGGAATCAATTAACACATGTCAGTTATTAAGCAGGGAAGTCAGTTGGGGCCAGGAATAAAAGTGGAATATTTTTTTCAAGTGGAATTTACTGCCTCAGAAAGACATTGAAAACACATCAATGTTGGCCATAGAATACGGCTGGGGTGTGCTGGGGGGTTTGAACCAATATTTATTGGTGTGAATGAGGCTCAATTTATAATCTCTTTGTTTTACACAATAGAAATAATTCTACAAATTGAAAACAAGGACTTCCTTGGATATGTGGAAATCTACAATTTCTGATAAAATATTTGGTGTAAGTTGTCACATAAAACGAGATGTACGGAAAGTGTTTACATTCTGTGCTATTCCATCCTTTAAAACTATTTAAGTTTTAATCCTTAGTTATTCACAGATGTGAACTGAAAACAGACATTAACATACCTCTTTCACGAAGATTTTCCGGGCACAATCTAATGTGCTTGTGTACAAAGGGGCCTTTCCTGGTTCTGGTGTGGGCATGGTTTGCAGTCGCACCTAGGAAGAAATTATTCTTGAATTATAAGGATATTATCTCATAACAATTTCACCCAAACACTTACTATTAAATCATTTATCAAATAATCCTGTGATAAAATAGTTTATACTATTACTACTTATTACTGGGTCCTCTATACATATATTTCAGAAGCTCGAAGTGGGCGTCGAAGTTGTCTACTCTTCATCTTTAATTGGAGTGATTTGCCTATCGTTGCTTTTACACTAGTATTTCAGTGTTGGTAAAATATTCATGACGCTCTTTCTTTAAAGGCGAAGAATTGGTGTGAAACCTCTAGAATGGTTCCAGGATTGTTTGTTTGTGGTTTAACGTCCCAGGGGACCCTGAGGGTATATAGGGACAAGAGTTGTTAATGATCACTGTACGTGATAAACAGCATCCGGACGTGAGATGTTTGGGATTTAGAAGATGTGTATGGTCAGGGCAGTATTGAGGTGGTTTATGGTGATTGGGGTGACCTGCTCTGTCAGCTGGGGTAAATTGTGGGATTGGTCCAGAGATTCAAAATCCGAACGGCAGAGAAGAAGTAGTCTAGTTCTCTGATAAGAAGTAGTCTAGTTCTCTGATAAGAAGTAGTCTAGTTCTCTGATAAGAAGTAGTCTAGTTCTCTGATAAGAAGTAGTCTAGTTCTCTGATAAGAAGTAGTCTAGTTCTCTGATAAGAAGTAGTCTAGTTCTCTGATAAGAAGTAGTCTAGTTCTCTGATAAGAAGTAGTCTAGTTCTCTGTACATAACTCAATCATCTTTTTTTATATCTTTTAGAACAGACTTTTCTCGAATTCCTGATCTCAAATCTGCCCAATATTCAGGCTCAAGGCAAGCCGAGTTGGTACGGATCTAGCACTTGCGGAAAATGAGAGAGGATGAGCGTGGGGGGTAGCGGCGCTATTGGAGGGGACCGACACGGACTGGGCGTGCTATTGGTGGGGACTAAAAGGGGACCTATTGGTGGGTACGGCTGTGTTGATAAAATGATCCTATATGTTCGAGCCCCAAAGGGGGAGGGGGAACAACCACTTGTTGTCAACTTTCAGTGTGTGCCACAAGCATAAAACGGGTTTTAAGACTGAAACCCATCCGATTTAAAGCTAGCCCTTTAAAATATAAGGGCAGACATGTAATATATTACCGAAGTAGCTTTCAATGATTGATCAGCTTACTAAATACAATATTTGAAAAGACCCCGCATCAGGAAAATACAAGACCGTCATATATATGTATAGTCTATAGATGACCTAGAAAAGCTTGTCAATTAAGGACATTGTGAACTTCAACACAATGGAGTTCTAGGCATGTATCATTGTATAGTGTAGTCTGTAGAATTGTAGCTTTTTAAAAACATAAATAAAGCCTTTATTAAAGGGCGTGGCAGCTGTGGATGTTTGAAATGGGATACTCATTTATAACATTGATAATGCCAAACATGGGGGGGGGGGGGGGGGGGCATAGATCTACTTTGCCCTTTACTCTTTGGACCCGATTATGTCATACCATGACAAGCCATAAAGATTTATGATTAGACCCTAGGCTAGACTACGATTACCACCACTACTATCAGTGATACTGAGATAACATGTACCATCAAACTTTGATTCAAAGTGGCAATGCCGAAGGCGGTATGGTAAAGCAATGCGATGCCGAACCAGTTCTGATGTCTCCCATCTGAATTACTTACTGTATCTACCGTCTTTGTCTTTTAACTCGATAACCATTGGTTATCATTAAACAGGGTTATTCTGACCAAATTGGCTGTTGGAAATCATGTTTTTGTTGCCAAGTTCAAGCCTTCCCTTGGTTGAATACACGTCCAGAGTAGGTGACATGAAGTTTGCTGGTAAGGTCATACGACTTTCTGTGATGATAACAAGCACATTTAAATATCAAAATAAGCGACACAATAGAAATATAAAATACCTTCAGGGTATCTAGTGGGTGCCCGGATAGCACCACACATACTCCCCCAAATCCCCCGGCGAGGAACCCCTTGATCGGACTGCTTTCTGCCATTTTGCCGTCTGCTTGTGAACACCGGCCGGTCACACTGCCTCAACCAATGGAAGTGAACGTTCCAAGCGAATGGGAACTAGGTCAAGAAGTGACGTCATATTCTTAGAGATTTTGTTTTATTGTCCATATTACCGGATAACTACCTTCTTTAATTTTCAATAGATGTCATAAGTTGTAAATTTTATCATATGTATGGTAATTGGCCCCCCCATCCGCTAAAATAAATTTCGATTAGTCGTATGGATATAACAGCCAATGAAATTCATTGTTACAAATTGGTCGAAACTTGCGATCTTTCCCAGAGTTCATTGCGAGCCGACTTCAAAATGGCGGAAGGAGGTACCCAGTCTTTGGAACACCAGAAAACTGAAATTGGAGCTTTATTGGAGACTCCTTTAAAGCGGAAAGATACTTGGTAAGATCAGTTTGAACTAGGGATAACATTGATGTATACATTTGGCTAATTTGTAGTGGAACAATTTTATCAATAATGTTGTGAAATCACACCACTTCCTTCCAAGTACTTCCTTCATTGCACTAATGCACAGGAAAGTTCTCTTCGTTCTATTTTGTTCCGATTCCAATCAATGGTATTCGAAAAACAACTCAGTGTTAATATGTTTAGGGTAAGATCAATAGAGCATCTTTTGTTTGCTAGAGAATCCATGTTGTCGGCCGGGACAGATTGAATGTTATGAAACTGTCAAATACACATGCACACGAAGTGAAGGTGTACAGCGAGAATCCACTCCATTCTGTCATAGAATGACTCAGTGAGTTCGAGTGTTATCTCTTGGCTGTCAAAGTCATATTGAGTTACGGCAGGTATGTCTCAGTAGTTTCATTTTGTCCCATAGCTCTCGTCTTCAATAATCCCATGTTGAGGGGTGATACGATGGACATTCTAATGATGCTGACATGGCAAAATGAAGGAACAATAACAATACTATTTTGATTTTGCCCCTCGTCCCTGTTTTCTTAAATGGTTACTAGCGACTTCGTCGTTGCCCTGTGTGTCCCCTAGTCCTATTGTCTGTGAAAGGGAAAGTCCGTACAGAATTAAAAAAAACAAAAAAAAACGGAACTGTTTGTGCCTACACCTGAGTTGTGTTACGAGTTAAGGCATAGCCCTAAATATTTGATCTAAGTACAGTATCTAGTTTTGAAACCAAACTGAGGCGCCTGCGGTCTGTAGACGGATTCATAGCGTCTATGGACACGCAATCTGGTGGATATTGGCCACACTACAGGCCTCAGTCTCTAGAGCAGACTCTATGGTGTTCTACGGACTAGCAGCGTAACCCTCAATGGGATATTATTTAGCAGGACACGGGTACATATGCTTATCATCGGCGATCAGAAGCACGACCAGCAGTAACCAGCGAAAGTTGGGATCTCATTGGTTTTCTCAGAAAAATACAATACTAAACTTTGATTTTGCATGGCTCGAAATGAATCATAAAAGACAACGTGTGTCTGTGTGTAGAAATACAAAAAAGAGTAGCTGCTTATAGTTTAGAACAACTGCACGAGAATCTCACTCTCATGACCCTTCAATCTCCATGCCTAGGTCTGGTTCACTCTGTCTCTATGTGCGGGAAAATCTCCAAGTGGATCCAACAAAATTCTTATGTTTTATATGTGGTAGGTAACTAGCGCCTTTGGCGCCAGGACTAACACAGCACAGCCCTAGGAAAATAAATAAAACACTGGAGCCTGTAGAAGATGGCGGTTGCTTCACCTAAGAGTCTACTCCAGTGTAAAAAAAAAGACTTTGAAAAATAGAAAATGTGTAATGAATGACTGCCAATACCAGGATTTGAACTCCCAACATTCGAACTCAGAGCCAGATGCCCTACTCACTTCTCCATGAAGCCAGATGTCATGTAAACGTCAAATACTTGACGGGGGTACCCAATCTTTTAGTCCATCTAGGACCGCATCCAGCTTTGCGAGTTTGAGAGCGCCCTGGCCCTAGCGACAACGGGACATACTACAGTCTACCAATCTTTGGCGCTGGAGTGAAGGGAAAGCCCTCACATACATAGGCGATGCTATGTCCAAACTCGATGTGATTTAGGGACCAGCACAACTTGCACCATTTTGAATTGGCAGACAAAATCTTACACCTATCTCACAGAAATGAGATCTGAAAACTACAATACTAAATTTTGTTTTCGAAATGGATAGAAATAAATCAAAAGATAGCAAAGTAAATGTAGGTATAGATCAACTAAAAAGAAATAGCAAGATCAAGTTTTACTGCACACAAGATTCTCACTCTCGTGATATTCAGTTTCCTCCCACAGGTCTGGTTCTGTCTGTCTCTATGTGGGGGAGCAACTCCAAGCAGATCTTGTCGAAAACATGCCTTTTTATTAAATTGTTATCATTGATTTTATTTAGGTCAAGAACTATGACTATATAGTCTAGCCAGGTTCGGCCATGAAGAGTAGAGCAATTCAAAGAAAATATCATAACGTGAATGCTTTTAGCATGATAACTCAATATCGTGTGATGAGCTGATATGACAATATCATAACGTGAGATGATATGACAATGAATATCCCTCATTGATGAATTGACAGTACTGATCTCAAGCTTTAGTACGTCTTTAGCTGAGGTAGCACACAGTGTTGACCCATCTGAAAATAGGTCACTCCAGGCTTACACACGAATACCTCCAGAAAGAGGAAAATCCCCCATTATGCCAAGCATGTAATGTACCCAAAAAGCATATCCTGCTGAACTGTCAAAGGGTACAATAAAATAGAAAAAGGTACTTGAAAAACAGTATCAACATATAAATGTTTTTGAAACTATTCCAAAGAAAGGTATCATAAGGCTTTTGAAAGAGACGAATCTCTTTGATTGTTTATAAAATATCTTAAAACATTGAAAAGAATTGACTGATAGAAGTCTACGAAAGTGAAGAGCTTAAATCATTGATGGTCTCTATATACCCTAAGGGTCCTCTGGGACCTTAAACCACAAACAAACAGACACAGTGTTTCTTTAGTCTGAAAACTTTATAGCTCATCCAGAGACTGTATATGATAATAATCTTTATGAGTAAGAGTACTCAATCAGTACCAAAAAAAAGGTCCAAACGATAGAACTATTACATAAGATAATCCTGTGTATTGATAGAGAATCAAATGATTGTATCAATAATGCTAATGGAACCTTGACTAAAGGTCTAATGTTTGTTGAACTTGATATTCTAACAACATGGAAATAATTGTCTGGGTCACCCTCAGCGACTCGGAAAGAAATTCTACAAATAATAGAATCAGAGTAAGCCCTGTTTAAGGGTACATTTATTTACATTATCAAATTGTTGTGCTTTCAGGTATCTCATCGACACAAAATGGTTTAAACAATGGAAGAAGTATGTCGGTTACGACACATGGGACACAGGATTGGTCGGAGATGAGAGTGCTTATCCGGGACCAATTGACAATACTCCACTTTTTAAAGGTATATAATTTGCATCCACTTCTTTTTTATATTTTTCTCTGGTATTTCTTGTGGTGTATTTTAATATATCTATGTTCCACTGATTTGCGGTAATGAGATCAGAGAAAGATTCATACCAAAGGTAGCATTTGAGAGCGTTAGGACCAGTTCAACCATGATCAGGGAAAGAGCTTGAAGTGATCCCACAGTGTTATCAAATAAAGAAGTCCTAGTCCGAGAGGCTCTGACTGTTTAGCGGTGCGGACAGTCAGAGGGCAGCCCCATAGAGCCCTAGGCTAACTGCTGAGACAGATTGGATAGCTCAGATCAGCAGCCATTTTCCTTATGAATATAGGTTAACTCTTGCTGATTTTGTGGTAGACAGTTTCCTGAGGAAAATTGCAGTAAAATAATGTTAGGGCGTGGCTAGGTCTTTTCTGTGTGGCAGCTACCGCTCAAAAAAGAAAAATGGAGTAAAATGATCGTTATTTCCTACCTTTGCATTAGTTCTAAATAATAGAAAGCCAGTGTTTGTAAAATCCATGTCAATTCATTCTGCAGGCGGGAAATTTACGATGACAGTTTCAAATGCACATCTATGATCCCCCACAGGGGAATGCTAGGAACCAGTTTATTAAATATGGCTGAGATGAGTTAGAAGTGGTGAAATGAGTTGTACAAGAAAAGTGACGCAAAAGAACAAAACAGGAGTTTCTACCATCAAAAAGGATTTATTATGCATCTCTGAAGGACTAAGAAGTTCGAAGGGATTACTTTAAACTGTGATTTGGTCTTTGAGACTACTTTACAAGTTTGGGGGTTACTTATGATTTTCAGCGTTATGAGATGTGTCACATGTTTTGATTGCTATTTGCCTTGGGGCAAATCCATCAACTAATTTTGTGTCATGCTAATACTGTATGAGAAACCTAGTCACATCTCGGTGCTAGCAGAGGCACGATACGACATAGTTTTCGGAATGGTGTTGATGTATCGGGCTGACCTCATGAGGTCACAAGTTTAAAATTTTATGAAAATTGTGGCGACTGTCAGGTCATACTGGGAATAGATTCTACATTGAAACGGATAAATGATCTTTTCCAACTCTTACTGTTGCCGTGTAGAAATACTCGCAGTGGCATCATAGGTATTACTTCTAGAGTTACTCGCTTAATAGAAATGCCAGCAAGTCACCATATCCGGGAACAAAAATCCCATTTTTGAGGCAGGGTGACCATAGTCCCCACCACTTTCTAGCATTCTAATGGTAAAGGGTCGGTAGGGCCTGTTGCATAACGGTCACTTTATTTATCACTTCATTATCAATATGAGATAGTCACTATATGTGTGACTACATAGCAACACATAGATGTGGTGAAACAACATAGCGGCTAGTACCATATTTTCTTTAGGGCAAAATAGCCTGATGAATATTAAAAGTAGTTAATAAAGAAGGAGCTAAGTAGCTGAATAATGTTTACCTTGCCATTTTAAGCATGGGGCACAAGCTCAGATACGCTAGGGACAGATTATTTAGTCTTCCAGCGATATGCAAAAACTATGCCTTCACTATCACTATCTGTGACATTGGTAGGGATCGTCGGGGGGGGGGGGGGGGCAGTGTCTTATTCTAAGAGGCGTGCCCAGCTGACCATGACCTTTAACTACATACCGAAATACCTCATTGTCCCTTGGGTGTTTGGCATACTTGGAGCCTAGAATGGCAAGTTGGCTGGGTGCCAAGTGGGTTACAGAAAATGACCGATATGAATACAACACAAACCATCTCATATTTTAACTTGTATAACTCCATGCTCATTCATCATTGGTGAATATACCATTCATTCCTAGTTAATACGTAAAGGATTTTGTGGGGGGGGGGAAAACATGAGATTACTGCTTGCACAATACACGTGAAAGGGGCGTGTATCAACGCTTGCTCTGTATAGCAGCCCTGGTGATGGACAAACATCAGAAACGTTGGTGAACAAGTATAAATACAAAAGTTCAATGTGGTCGTCCAACCGGTATTTGAGTCTGTGTGTCTTCTGAATTGGAAGTTCGTGGGTTTCTTTGAATTATTATTTATAATTGAATTAAAATATTGAGTGATATAAATCAGTATACTTTATCTTACAAACTCTGGGTCTTATTCCTAGAAGAACTGGATTTATTCCTTACAAATCATCTCTATAAATAGCCTTTAAAAATATGTATGACGGTCATAGTCAAAATATTTACCTCTTCGCTCAAACTGGTATTAACGTGAGTCTAATAATAAGATTTAACATTGAAATCCATGCAATGCTCCTCTGATTATACCACCAGGCTGTAGCATAGAAACGATTACCGATATACTTCTCATTCACTTGGACTTGCAACCACCAAGATGCATTTTTTAAATTATAGTAATTTGAGGTATACATAGCTATAAATCAAATGTTGTCATTTTTCTTGGGTGTTAGAAGTAGTTCAGTGGTTGACCTTGTTGTCCTGGACTTGTTATTATAAACATAAGACCTAAACATATCATTATACCTGCACATGATGACTACATTAGTTAATCATAGGGTATAACTGGCATAGATTTAGGAAATTAATCGGTCAGGGTGCGATATGCGATACTACATGGTTTCCCTTTGAAAAAGATGTATTCCACTAAAAAAAAAAAAAGGTGTATAATCAGTCTTTATGTCATGGTAGGTTTTTAAGATAACATCAAAATTCCTCCATCGGTTTGGATACAAAATCGCTGTTCGAACAACTGAGGGTGAAGTATGAGTATGGTAATGAGGTCGACGTGCAATCAACTTGAGTGAAATTTTTTCCGAACCGGGAAACACCCAAACCCCCCTTGGGACCGGGAAAATGTCCACGCCGGATAAGAAAGAATTTTTACTATAAATATGAGTATGGCAATGTTTATGCTCTTTATTTTAATACCGAAATATGTGTGCATACCATGAGAACCCAAGCGTAGTCAATGACTGTGTTAAGTAGATATATTCATTGTTTTTTCTTAGATGGCACGAAAGACCAACTTCGTGAGCATCTCATTGAAGAACTGGAGTACATGCTTGTGCCCGAGCCATCCTGGGAAAAGCTGGTGTCGTGGTACGGGTTAGCAGAGGGACAGGTATGTAGATTCCGAGCGTTAGCATTTGTCAACCCACTGTCTTGATCATAGATGTGATTATATGTACCTTTTTGCAATCTGAAGTGAATACACCTATCGGCACTATTGTATGCTCAGGGATGCAAGTTTGCCGACAATTGGTGGAAATCCGAAATTTCTGCAATTTCATGTATAATCTCTTAACAGTTGTGAAAATCATGAAATAAAACAAAATTCCAAGCAGTATTTACATAATAGATGAAGCCCGGCGGAATTGGAGGTGCCCAGCAGCAGGCTCTCATCAACGGAGTACAGACCTCTATAGGCTGTTGGCACTGAGGCATACGCCGGTGAAACAGACACAGGCAGTCAGTCATTTGGTGGCAGTAGAACGCTCTAAGGGCCGTGTACACTGCCGTCAGGTGCCGAAATTTTGTTTTCACGGCATAGACTTGCTTAGTTAGCTAATCTTGATATTTTGAACCAAGTTATTTTGGATTGTTATACCACAATGTAAAGTCAAGGTAGTGACAATACATGTGAAATTGCCATGTTGAGTTACTATATGATATTATCATGATGTCTAAATATGTTTACAAGCTGATTTTATTTACATCTTATTTGGGAATGAGACACAGAGACTGAAACCAGTCTACTGTAATGCTAACTGCTCGGGAAGGGGATTTCCAACTCTTTGAAAATAGAAACAGCCACTCTCATTCATAATGGCATGACCATTACATCATAGAACGTACCATACATCTGCTGTGAGAGTGATGTTTCCTGTTTAGTTTCACATTGCCTCCTCCTCCCCCCCACCCCCCCCCCATTTTTTTTTCTTGATTTCCGATTTTTTCCTGAGTCCCAACTTTCATCCCTGTATGCTGATAATCGAGGGATACAAAAAAAAAAGTTTGTTTTGGGCCCATCACCAAATATGGACAGAGGGTTACTTTTGAACAAATTTGGTGTGATTCATAATAACTTACGTTAGAAATCAAATTGAAATGAGAAACATTTAGCATTTTTAGTGTCATATGATTGGAGTATGTGAGATGTAAACACAGGTTTTTATATTGGTCTGGGATATATTTAATTTGACGGACTTTGTTAACTGAATTATTTTGAGAAACTCTCCTCAGTTATTGAATTGTTTTGAGAATTCTAGATTCGGTCCTATATTTGACCACATCTACATGTATATGATTCTGTGCATGGATAGACTTTCAAATCTCCAGTCATGGGATTTCCCCGGATATTAACAGAATAGCAGACCCTTATGACGTTAGCAGACCCTTTGATGTTAGCAGACTCTTTGAGGGTCATTCTTGAGGTCATTGTAAATACGTGGAGAAAAAAAGTTCGCATGATAAAAAAGACCATTTTAGCTCTCAACTGAGGCAAGAAATTCACTTGGAATAGCTAAAAAAATACAGGCCCCAGAACCTATAGCAACCTTTTTCAGAATTATCTAGGATAATATCAATGGATTAAGATTTATTCAGGTTACTTAAGATTAGATACAATTATTTGGTGTGACACAACGTTTCGGCCTCAGAATTTTCTATTATTTCCAAATCCTATGCCTGACTCGGATGTAGCCCAAACATGAGCTTCACATATATGTAATTTTTCATATTTTTTTTATATATAGATGGGTTTTTTTCATATATATGTGTGTGTGTTCGCTTCCAGGCCCCTGTTGCGAGACAGGTCATCGAGCAAGGCATGTTTGTAAAACACTGTAAGGTGGAGGTCTATTTGATGGACCTGAAACTCTGCGAGAATGCTGACATAGACAAGGTCGTCTGTAAGCAGTTCTCCCGTGCTGACACCATAGGTACCATTGTTTACCCTTCATCTTTGCACCAAGAGGGAGCGGCACTAGTTATCCATGTCGTTCCTGAAACTTTGTCCGTTTTTAATGATAGACCTTTTTTTATCTTCTTTCTTTATCTGAAGAGAAATGCCAGTTTTCTGGTTATTTCCTGTTTTGCTGTGTGCGTATTTTTTAGATGGTGTGTGAGATTATCACCACTGGTACCAGTGAGGAAAATTATATTCACTTACTCTTTCCAATTTTTTATTATATACATGGCTACAAATACACTTCTGAGCACAATTTTTATTTTTTTTTTTTTTTTCATAAAATTTTCAAAATTGGTGACGGACTAGTTTTGTGTGCTACATGGTGCCCTTCTGCCGCCCTCTCGGCTCCACACTGACAGGGCCCCAGAACGATCTAGCTGCTGTTCTGACCTCGTTTCAGGAAGCCCTAGCTCGCACCGTCTTAGAATATGGACTTTTCACCAAGCAGCTGCGCGTGGAGGTCTATCCTCCCGAGTTCAAATTCTGCCTCTATGGCCAGGACGAGGAGTCTTGCATCACGCGTACTTTTAGCAGAGCAGAAACCATAGGTAGACACTTATCGTAGACATGGCCATTGTGTTTGAACCCCTGTTCGTTCAAACCCCTTAAATTAATTTTTATGTACAGAAAAAATAATTTCTGAAAATAATGGTCAAATTTATTCCCGCTTGCACCATATCTGTGTAAGATAATTCGCCACGGCCATACTAAATTATTCATTTTCTTGTACAGATCGCTAATTAAATTGATTGCATGGCTGCATCTTGGCAGAATTCAAGCAACTCGGGTATTTTTCATACGCGAAGTTCAGTAATTGGTCATACCGATTTAATCATCGGATAGGCAATCTAAATTCACATTATATATATATATCAGAATCTGTTGCTTATCAAAATATAAATATCAAATGAATTCTTGCGTTTCTGCAAGATGTAATTTCTGCATGCCAAGATTATTTAGTTTCTTTGAGACAGTAATATCGGAATTGTGCACTAAGAATCTAACGAGGGAGTTTTTTCTACAGAATTGAAATAGTTTCTGTTGCTTATTAGCTTAAAGCTTTTATTTGAACTTCTGTTTAACGCTTGACAATTTATGATGAAGTGGTTGATGTGCACTAATATTTCAAGACATTAAGTCTAATAGACCCAATTAGATGTTAAACTACCAACATAATTTCAGGAAGTTGGCAATAAGAAAATAACTATTTGCTTCTTAGAGAATTGAGTTTCTTATATAATTCAATATGCATAAATCTAAACGTTTTTAATTCTTTTCGGTAATTTTTCATTTACTGAATTTTTTGTTGTGGTGTACTACATTATCAGCATATCATAGGTAAAACGTTGATTTTTTTTTTTCATTTAAAAAAAGGTATGGAAATTTTAAAGCCTCTACCATAACTGATTGGCATCCTTGTCATAATTTACAATCAATTTCTACTCTTAAGATAGTATGATTCAATTATAAAATGCTACTACACAACACCACACAGTAATTAATGATGGAAAAGTGCGAGGCCAGAAGCACGTCTTACATGAAAAAGATTTACCTGATATACTTGCGAATGGGCTAAATTAATTTAAAACAATGGTGTTGTTTAATGTGGCAGATAACATTGAGAAGGAGATGCGTACGTGTTTCACCATCGACAAGGAGAAGGATGTCCGTCTATGGAGCAAGTACATGAGCAACACCTACGAGCACCTCTCTAAGCCTGACAACACGGTGCAGGACGCTGGTCTCTACCAGGGCCAGGTCAGCCGCACACATTTCTCCATTACATTCAATATACAGAGATGTCCGTTTTCCAGTTGTTTCCGGGTCCTGATCATACTAAAGATCGATAGTTGATATAATCAGGATTCTGATATTTTCATCCAATGCCCCCTGATTAAGTTTAAGTCTAATTAAACAAATTGGGAGGTTAAACTACCCAAACAAATCTGAAATTTTCCAGGGTATTTTTTCTAGATCTGACTGGCATCTCTGCTTATACATAATGTGACAATATATTTTTCATACTATGCATTATTATCCTTTGTGGATTAGCCTTCCTCCCACTCTATTTTGTTTTTATTAGTTTTTTTCCTTCTGATATGTACATGATAAGGTCTATGATAGACAAGGATGTCCATAACAATGAAAGGACAAGACTATAACACTCAAGCATGGAACGTTCCTGGAATTCCAGATTTATTTACATCTGAAGGGGGTAATATGCTGTAAAATCAGTAAGTTGCCAAACTGATAATGGCCTTTTTAGCTCTCAATTGAGGCTATTATTTCCCATTCCCCGAACACTGATAATGTTGGAAAATAAACTAACACCTTGGTATGATTCTTCAGGTGATCGTCATCGAGCAGAAGAATGAAGATGGCTCATGGCCCCGTCAGACAAAAACTGCCTCGAGCGCCATCCACAGCACGGTGGACATGGAGCCGCTCTACAGCAGCAGCTCGAGCACACGATCGAGCAGCTCGACCGGCACGTATGGCACGTATGGGCCATCCTCCTCCTCGTCCAGCTACTACAATCAGGACTCGTACCGCAGCTCAGCCTCGCCGGGCCTCTGCGGGCTCAGCAACCTGGGCAACACGTGTTTCATGAACGCTGCTCTTCAGGTGAGTCCGACAGAGATGGCAGCTTTCCAGTTTGCCATGGAAATGCTCATTTTTATTTTTAGTTTACAAGATTTTTTTTCTTCTGTAAAAAAGGATAATATCACAAAATATTTCCACTTTTTCGTCTGACTCCAACTGACTTCCCTGACAGAGATGGCAGTCTTCCATTTATCCAAGGAAATCCTTGTTTTCATTTCCGGTTTATAAAATTATTTATCTTGTATAAAACAAAGATAGCATAAATAGAGACTAATCCTCAGCAAAATAAAACCAGTGGCCTGAACCTCCCCACAGATCCTCAGCCCTATCCCATGGCCAACATTGATGTGTTTTCCATGTTTTCTCAGTCTCTCTAAGGCAGTAAATTCCACATGGAAAATATCTCCAAGAGACCTACTTGTTCAACGCCTATGAGACCCGCTTCCTTCCTATGGGCTGGGATACACTCTTCCTGCCTATTTTTCCGGATTTCTCCAGTGCCATGCTTGGTTCTTTGCCGAGGCTACAGACACTATAAATCAGTGTCAGTAGCCGTAATATTATAATGTTAAAGGCATATCGGACAATTTTGCTTGAAAATTAAAACCCATGTCAATTTCCTAATAATTTTATATGATGATCTCCAAGTGTTGTGGAACACATATCTAACTTAAAAATCGGGGGTCACCGTGCTAGTTTTTGATTTATAGATCAATATAAGGATAATTTTATATAAGAATATATAGAAATTTTAAAAAGTATTTTTTTACATAGTAAAAACCATGACATTTGCCTCAAATTTTTACAGAATATAGTACACATACAATACTACTTATTCATGCTTTAAAAATCATAGGTCACCATGCTTTTTTTGAAAGAATTGAAGAGAACCATATTTTTCAGTAGATTTCCTTGGTAAATCAAGCAATTGCAAATTGGCCCATCTTACCTATCGAGATTGGATAAACTGGACAAAGTGTTGAATTTACTCATGTAGAATTAGAATGAATCCTAAGAAACCAGTTTGGACTAATAATTGACAAAATCTAAAAATCACCAGGTGGCGACACTGTGAATTGTAGGATATGCCTTTAAACACAATATTGTAATGATGTGGTGGTGTGTGATTTCAGTGCATGAGTAACGTACCCCAGCTGACGGAGTACTTCCTGAGTGATCTGTGGAGGGATGAGCTCAACCTGGACAACCCTCTGGGGATGAAAGGTGAGATCGCGACCAGCTACGCAGAACTCATCCGCAACATGTGGTCCGGGAAGTACAGCTACACCGTACCGAGGAACTTTAAGGTCAGTTACATGTCTGTACCCTAGTGTCAGTGACACCAGGGATAGCAAAGAATCATAGCAATATCTGATGTAAAATTCTGCTACATCTGCTTGTGTTCGTGGTAAGAAAACAGTGGTTTGAACCTCTCCACAGACCCTCAGCCCTATGTCGTGGCGTCCTTATTTTCTCGGTTTCTCAAAAGCAGTAAATTCCACATGAAAAATGTGATCCACTTTTCTGGCTTCCGTGTTTTTGTGTACATGTGGGAGGGACTTAGGGGGGTGGTGTATTTCTTGTTTGCCTTCGATATTACAATATTGTTCTTCCATCCATTTTTTTATTTTTTTTTTCAACAATAATCAAGGACATGGCGATCACCGTATCTATCGTCTGTGATATTAACAGTTTTTAGATACTATTACATTATATCTGAATTTCACACACTCATGTGTTTTTTTATTTCTTGTGTAAAACAAAGAGAGAATAAATGGGGCCTCATTTACACCAGTAAGCAGTGCTTCATACCTCTCCACACACCCAGCCCCATTCCTTACCCAATAACGATGTATTTTCTCATTTCTTTCTGGGGCAGCAAAGTCCACATTAAAAACATTTCCTCTATTTTTCATGACCCCCAACTGACATCCCTGTAATTAGTAGCCCTTTTAAGTCAGCAGTCCTGCTCAAGTTGGGTGTCGTTTGTTGCAGGTGGCAGTGGGCCGATTCGCACCGCAGTTTTCGGGTTACCAGCAGCAGGACTCGCAGGAGCTGATGGCCTTCCTACTGGACGGGCTTCACGAGGACCTCAATCGTATCAAGAAGAAGCCATACGTTGAGGTGAAGGACGCCGATAACCAGCCGGACAAAGTAAGTTAGGCCAGCTTTCCACTTTTCCATTTTCAGTACATTTATCCCATTGACGGTAGGATGATGCCATATGGTATCAACGGTGCTGGGGCGGGTGATGCCAAAAGGCATCATTTTTATTAAATTTTCAAAATTTCGTTTTTATGGAATAAAATCGGAAATATTGGATATATAATCATGAGATTTTAACAGAATATAGGTACAACACACAGGTTAAGATTGTATATGAAATATTTCATAAGATTAATGAGTCAATATTCTACCACGTCCTAAACTTATATAATCATCACAATTGGCCCGAGACTTCCTGCCCCTGGCGGTATGAATTAGCAGTAGTACCCGCCCTTTACCACATATTATTGCCACTGGTCCCCGCCCTTAAAAGGTTTACCTACCCCTAATAAAAAAAATACATTGGCTTAACATTGGCCAACTTTATTCGGGTGAGCGTGTAGTAAAGTGTTATTTATTGCACAAGGGTAACAAAGAGGTACCGGTAAGATAAATACCAAACTGAACGAGAGTCAGTGGTGTTAGTGTTTATCACACTCTGGTCAGGTCGGCTTCTCACTGCACTCGGCTAACACCTCGCGCAATAATACGTGACCTACCCGTCGTGCGATAAACACTACAAACTCTCGTCCAGTTTCTACTAAGTATTTGTAATTCTTTTTCGTTGTGTAAGACAAAGATGATATGAATTTAGCCCCATTCACGCAAATAGAGCATTGGTTCGAACCTCCCCACATACCCTCGGCCTGATGTCTTGACTGACTCGGACGTGTTTTCCATGTTTTCTCAGTCTCTCTGTGGCAGTAAGGTTTCACATGTAAAATATTCTGACCTCCCTGCAATAAATACACGCATGCACTTTCTTCTGCATTGGTGACCTCGTCAGCAAAAAATTCTGATACTTTCAAGATTTCCAACCGTACAGATGAAATTCCGCAATATCTACGAGTCTGATTGATTTGTGTGTTTTTTCAGCTTATCGCTCGCGAAGCCTGGACCAACTACATGAAGCGGAACGACTCGATCATCGTGGACATCTTCCACGGTCTGCTCAAGTCCACCCTGGTGTGTCCCGAGTGCAACAAGATTTCCGTCACCTTCGACCCCTTCTGCTACCTCTCGTTGCCGCTGCCCATCAAAAAGGAGCGCCAGATTGAGGTGTTCCTCATCCGCAGTGACCCGCAGATGATCATGACACATGTGAGTACTCTTGGTCTTTTTCTTTCTTTAAAGACTTTTATTCCTACTGGATATAATGATAGAACTGTAGATTACGTATGCTTTCTTGTACGCTACACGACCACAAGTGTCATAGGTAAGCTGTCTGCCCGCTCTCGAAGCATTTTTCCAACACTGGAATGAGATACTCTTTCCAAGTGGACGAAAAAATATTTCCACCGATAGCCCATAGATTCAATCTTACTGTGATATGACACTGGCATTGATTTTAACTGTTGCTTATGTGTAACCACATATTATGAGGTTTAGAAAGATCTTATAGATGTGGGAACTGGGCTTCAGACTTATTTTCCTGGTTAGTTCTAGTTTTCCATTTGTTTTTCTTACAGTATCGAACAAATTTCAAAATAGACACTAAAATATCAAATGATTTTAGACATAAAGAGTGGAGCTATGTGAGTATTTGACGAGGCGAGATAAGTACTCGAGCTAGATGCTACCTCGACATCCTCCTGATATGTAAAAATCATATTGTCTTGTATGAACCTTACATAATGTATAATGAGTCCCATTCGCGACATTAAAACTGGGTTTAACCTCCACACACCCTCAGCCTCATTCCGTGACCAACACCAATGTGTTTTTCATGTTTCCTTAATCTTTCTGAAGCACTGAATTCCACATGGAAAATGTTTCCATTTTTTGTACTGAATCCGATTAACATCCCTGAATTTAAGAAAATGTTCAGCTTCTTTACTGTAGATGTCCATGGTATATGTACATAATTAATCCTGACCTTGCTTTCTCCCTCCCTGACAGTACAAACTGACGGTACCGAAGCAGGGCGTAGTCCGTGACTTATGTAAGGCGCTGTCCAAGCTCACCAAGATCTCAGAGGACAAGATGGTGGTGACCGATGTGTACAACCACCGCTTCCACAAAGTCCTCTCTCCGGACGAGGGCCTGAGCCACATCCTGGACCGGGACGATATCTTCATCTACGAGGTGCCCGTCAACAGCGGGGACGACCCCAACACACTCATTCTCCCCGTGTACATGCGCGAGCGGAGGGCGAAGCCAGGGTGTGGTAACAACTACCAGCACACATCACCACAGCTGTTTGGCCAACCACTGCTCGTACCTATCCCACGTAACAACTGCACCTACGATGTGCTCTACAACTGTGTGCTCAACAAGATGTCGCGCTACGTTAAGAACCCCGATGATAACGATGAGTGGTGGAAGTCCACGAAGAAGGACGATTTCTATACGAATGGAGGTAAGTTGGCCCAGTATTTATTCTTTATTGACTTTTTTTATTATTATTGATTCAAAATTACTGTGTGAATATTTCCAACCTGAAACCTCACTGGTATCCGTGTTTATGGTAATTTAGCGATTTCTCGATAATTTAGCTTCTCGATCTTCATCCATTCTCGAAGGATTGTTTTACACATTATTTCTATGAACATTGCCTACAACAGTGTTTTATTTACAAACTGTAGAAGTGGAGATGAACAATGACTCGTCAAGCTCAGACACAGAGGACTCTATCTCCACCACTAACGCTACCACGGCCGAGCCCAGCACAGCGGACGCCAACGATGCAGTCAACGCCGACCTGGTGAACGAGGCGGACCGCAAACCCCACCTCTTCACCTTCCACATGGTCAACTCGTACGGGTCAGCCGAGATGGAGACAATCCGCAACGACGGCAACCCCATCAAGTTTTCTAGTAAGTGTGACTAGGTGTACTCTATCTCCATAATGAACCCACACATGCTCTCACTCTTAAACACGACAACGACCATATCAAGTTTTCTTGTAAGTGTGACACTGTGTACTGTTTCTCCACAGCGAAGTTCCATACACTCAAAACTCGTAGAACATATTGGACGTTAAACTTCCCAAACAAACAAAATCTCACACGCTCTCACTCATAAACACAACGGGTACTCCGTTAAGTTTTTTAGTAAGTGTGTCAAAGTGTACTTTATCCTGTCAGTGAACCCACTTTCCCTCTTAAACACAACGCTAACCCTGCTAAGATTTATAGTAAGTGTGACGATGTGTACCTTATCTTATCAGTGAACTCCCTCACAATTTCACTCTTAAACACAACAGGTACTCCGTTAAGTTTTTTAGTAAGTGTGACGATGTGTACTGTATCTCCACAGTGAACTACCACCCACACTCACTCATACACGCAACGACAACCCCATCAAGTTCTCTAGGACCTTTGATAATTAATATGCTCTGCATCTTCTCATTTATAATCGGGGATGGGGAGTTAGCTCAGTGGTTAGAGCACCGGAATTGTAACCCCAAGGTTGTAAGCCTGTGTGGGCTCGAGTCCCACCCCCAGCAGTGGTAGATTTACTGCTATAACAAAGGCCATCCTTCTCATACCATGTCTATGTGGTGTGAGAAGTAAAAGAACTCTCACCTTGGTAAATGTGTAGGGGTGGGATCTCTACCTGAATTCATCACATAGATTCGATCACCACCCATGTGGTGTAAAAGAACCTTGAGTAAGTCTGGTGAGAACCTCTAATGGTTAACTGGACGTTAAATCAAACCAACAAACCAAAACAACTCATTTATAATCAGAAACGGTTTTATCACCATTTTTAGCCTCAGTCACCCTACATCTTTAGAACGAAAAAAAAAACCCCACCAAAATCCACTTTGCTTAGGACTTTAAGCAGCTGTGGTGTGTATGGGGTGTTTTATTGTGTTTTAAAGGAATCATGGATATTTCAACATTTTATCTCGTGTTTCCAGATCGGTCCTATGTTGCCATTGATTGGCACCAGAAAGCTAAGGAACTCTTCTACGACGAGAAGGCGGCTGAGGTAGGTACCAGAAGTTTTGAAGGTTTTCTAAAACTCTGTTTTTTGGTACTGTTTAAGGGGTGGTATCAACCGTATCGTTAAGCATTATCAATTTTCAAAGATCTAATATGGGATGATTATCTAACAGATTTTTTTTTAAATATCATATAGCAATTTATTGACTTTTTAGCAGTTTGTTGACTTTTGGTTTCTATGGTGGTGTTTCACGTGTAAATTGTATATTTTATGTGGCTAGAGTGGGTTTTTTTTGTTTTTTTTTACAATACTCTATGGCGTTGAGTATGAGTTCTCAATGTTAAGTCTATGTGGAAAAAACACCAGGGATGAGATATAAGTATATACCCACTGGGTCCTCTGGGATACTAAACACATAAATTCGTAATTTGAAGAGCAAATTTTTATTATGGCAGACATTTCTAAGTGGATTAATACTAAAATAGTGCCATGCTCTGGCTGTGTGCAGGACCTGGAGGTGAACGACTCCGTGAGTCAGCGGACTGTACAGAAGCACCAGACGATCCAGCTCACCGAGTGCCTCGAGCTCTTCACGACGACAGAGAAGCTCGGCGAGCAGGACCCCTGGTACTGTCCGCGCTGCAAGAAACACCAGCAGGCCACCAAGAAGTTCGACTTGTGGGACTTGCCGCAAGTGCTCGTCATTCACCTCAAGCGCTTCTCCTACAACCGCTACTGGCGCGACAAGCTCGACACATTCGTGGAGTACCCAACTAGGTAGGTGTGAAATTGATGGTCTCTCATGCAAAAATTTTCTTTTCAATCCTTCTGATGTAAAATCCTTCTTTTCAATCCCTCTGATGTAAAATCCCTCTTTTCAGTTTATAAAACCATGTTTGTGTGTGTGGAATAAAGAGAATAAATTGGACCTCATCCACAACAGTAAACAGTGGTTCAAACCTCCCCACACACCCCAGCCCCATTCCATGGCCATAACGATGTGTTTTTTCTTTTCTCAGTCTCTCTGAAGCAGTAAATTCCATATGATGTTTATATCCGCTTTTCCTTGTTTTTTTTTGTGTGTGTTTTTTTTTAACTACCTATGTATGTAAAAATAGACGAATGAACAATAAGCAAAGAAAAAAAAAAAAAAAAAAAGTAAATCAAAGCTTTGAGCAAGTCGAATATTTGTGCTGATAGGTGTTGACGTTTTTTGCAGGGGACTGAACATGAAGAAGTACATAATTAACAAAGACCACGGCCCTGCCGTGTACGACCTCATCGCAGTTAGCAACCACTACGGAGGCATGGGCGGCGGACACTGTAAGTCCCAGTTCTTCTGTTTAGTCCTTTATCAAATATCGTATACGAATTCCCATTAAAAATATATGGGGACACTGTAAACCACTTCCCAATATTTAAGAACTTCAGATACCATCACTGTTGTATTCGGATTTCAAAACCATTTTTTTACGGAATTCAAAACCATTGTATATGGGAAAGACGCTCTTTATTCAGATATATAGTATATTTATTTGTATTTAAAGAAATATGCTTATGGTTGGAGAACAAAAAAGTCCTACCCATATACCCTTAGTGTCATGCCATGGCTGAATCGACGTGTTTTCCACTTTCTTCTTGGTCTTTCTCAGGAAGCAAATTCCTTTTGAGAAATATTTCCACGGTTTTTTTTTCGGAACCCAACTAGAATAATTGTCAATAGAAAATGATGGTTTTCATAGAATGTTGTTGTAGGTAGGATATAAATCAAAATTGTTATGATTGCAGATACTGCGTTTGCCAAGAGCAAGGAAGAAAATCAATGGTATCACTTTGACGACTCTAGCGTATCTCAAACGACAGAAGAATCCAGCGTGGTAAGTGAAAAAAAAATGTATAGCAATTTTTAAGGGGATATTGTGTTACAACAACACAATCACCGAACTCGGCTATATAGCTGTTCTTCCACTCGGGCCCCAGACCCCTACTCCTCATTCTAATGGCGGTGTTAGCCAAATGGGCAGTGGGTACCATTTTTGTGTAAGTCTTTGGTATGACCCGACCGGGGTTTGAACCCACGACCTCCCATGCTTGAGGCGAACACCCCTACCACTTGGCCACCGAGCTTGGTATGAGAATGACATGGCATATACAACCCACTAGTTATCGTAGTTTAACCCTGGAATCAAGTTCAAAGTTTTCGTCTAGTCACATTCCAAAGGTATATTTAAAGGCATGAGATTTCTCCAGATTCTATCGGAATTCTACACTTTTAAATTACATCAAAGGCCAATCGTTCTCATTTCCCGTCTATGTGGTGTGGGAACTAAAGCACTCGCACTTTAGTGAATGTATTTGGGTGAGATTTCTGCCTAAATTCATCTCATAGATTTGATCACCACCCTTGTGCTGTAAAACCAGTGAGAAAAGCTGAACCATGAGTTAGTCCCTATATACCCTCAAGCGCCAAATCCACTAAGGCGAATTTAGCGGTCCCACATGTTCACCTGGTCACATGAAAAATTCGCTTCAGTGGATCAGGCGTTCGCAAGGTGGTTGCTTGGGAGTTGCATGTCTCATGTGAATTCGCATGGACGTACGACTGGCATTTAAAAAAAAAAAAAAAAATTATTTTAATTTTGTTTATTGAGGTACTGTATAGAGGTACATAACTGGCCTCTGCGTAGCACTTATTCTGGCCAAGCTTACATCATCCGCAAACAATTAAAACACTATTAAAACCTTTTAATATTTTCACATGTATTCGCACGGCCTCATTGTCGCATCGTCTCACGAGAATTCTATGCGAACTCAGTCGCCTTAACGCTTTAGGGTCCCCTGGGACGTTAAATAAACTAACAAACCAAACCAAACTGTATTAGAATTAAACATTTCTGGTGGGGTTTATTTTTTGATTTTTTGTACAATATTGTAATAGTGACTGATGATTGCCTTTTTTTTCTCGCCAGACTAAGGCGGGCTACGTGCTCGTCTACCAGCGCCGGGACCCGGGCCCCACCAGCCGGGGCGGGTGTGCCGCAGCCGCCGCCGCCGCCGCCGGGGCCGCCACGATAGGAGAACCTCTGAGTAACGGAGGCAGCGAGCACAACAACAGTGAAGACATGGACGTGAGCTAAGGGCGGCCCCAGGCGCCGTCAACATGTGTACATAGCAGCGTGTATGTAGGCGCGGATCAGAGCTCGTCGTCAAGTTTGGCATCCGTTTGGAGAAAAATATAGTGATTCCTCAATCTTGTCGAGTGTATCTTAGTGTTATAATTGGTTCTGTTGCGCACAGAATTTCCAGCGCCCAAGCTATTTTATGACATATTGCATCTATTTATTCCTTTCCTCCTCCTCCTCACTTGGTTCAAGTGAATGCGAAACTTGGTGACTCTTCGGGTCCGTATATATGTACTCCTTCAGTCAGAGGTCTATTTGGTTTAAGAGAAAATATCACTGTGTATCGCTATGCGATATGTAGATGTCACTTTCCCAGTCAGTACGTTTGAGAATCAGCTCACTGATGCTTTTTTCATGGAGTCCTTTCAAACATGTGTACAGCGCGGTTGTTGTCTATGCGCACATATACAGGTGCCTAATCTTGGCGTGCATAGTTGTACATATGTAAGTATGCATTCGTGTATTCATTGTGATCAGTGACCGATGTGATAGGTTTGAGCTAAGAGAAAATTGTCAAGTTGAAAATAAAAAGTATAATAAAGGGCCTGGCTTTATTTAGGTGATTATTCAGAAAAAAATGTCTGCCCGGCAAATTTGATTAATTATAAAGTAACTTATTATATAGTTTGGATAATATATTCGACTGGGTAGAAAAATGCACAAACTGATGAAAGATGTTTAGATAATTGACCTGGGTTTTGTTATAAAAAATCTGTGGTAAAATGAAAGTAAAAGTTCACTTTTGAAACCTGATTTTCCTTTAAATCTTACTACTTAAAAAGATGAAAACCTCCGTAAAATATAAAGGAGTATATATATATTTAAAAAATTGAGCATGAAAAAAGTATAAAAGGTATAGTATATTTGAAGAAAAAATTATAGATGTAAGAAAGTTGGTTGTTGCGGTCGATCCTTGCTTGTCGATACCTGGCAGGTATATTAGTCTAGACCCTCTCCTCCCCGCCTCTCATACTGAGCCCCATACTTATGTCTTGTTAGTTTACGCACTACGTCAGGAGTTACTTTTGTGATGTCATGTTCTGTTATCCATATGCAGGCATGGGATTTCCCCCGAATTCCAGACTTTTTGATGTCCCAAGGGTCATTCTTGAGATCAGTGTAAATTCAAAGAGAAAATAATTTGACAATATAAATAAAAAGGCCATTTCAGCTCTCAGCTACGGCCAAGATTTCCCTAAGTATAACTAAAAATACAGGCCCCAAACCCCAGGCACTTTTATCCAAATCTTTGTTATTTCCAAATCCCATGCCTGATAGATGACATGAAAGGTGAATTCAAAGTTTTTGTCGGAACTTGGGGCCAGATGGGAGACGTGTGGTGTCAGAAGTTCCTCGTCTACCTGTTCTACCATGTGAGGAGAGTCTGACTTGTACGGGTATGTCTGAGTCGTACTGAGTCACATCTACCATTTGTAACGGCTTAGGTGCAGCATATTTACTTTTCTTTTTATTCTGGGATTTTTTTTTCAGATTTTGGTTACTTAAGTCATTGGAACCACAGAGAAATAAATCTTTTTAAAAAGATAAATAAAAAATGTGTACATCCTACTGTACTCTGTTCCCGGTACACTGCTGTCAGACATCTTTTATTTTTAACTTTCATTTTTTAAAGTTTTTCATTCATTAAAAATACTGAAGAGATGAATGGCCAATGGTAAAAGTCACACCCGAACAGCATTTATGTAATGGCCAGTATGTAACATCGGTACTAGGTTAAGATGAATTAAACAATTTTTTTTTGCCGAATTTGGATGAGTTGAAAAATACTTTCATGAATAACCGAGAAAAAAAATATTTAAGAAAATCGGTCCTTGGTTCAACCAAAAGGACGGGTCCTTTCAACGATATATTTCTATTTAGTTGTTAATTGACTTTCTTCTGGTTGTATAGAGTAGGAGACTTGTGTCGCAGTGGTAGACCAGGAACTGTGTATTGTAAACTGTTCCTCTCAACCATCACCACGCGGGCCACCACATCTGTGAACTGTACATCTGCCGAGAGTTTGTGCCAGAGTAAATATCTTGTGCTTGTGATTATTTATTACTTTTACAGTGATAACAGGGCACCCCTCACAGTGCTGTAATGTAGTTAGGCGCTCGACTTGGCGAATATAGATACAGCTTGCCACATTTATGCACAAAGTAATCCTATGTACCACAAACCTCAGCCTACGACATGGTCTGCACTTAGGTTCTCTCGTCCAGCTTTATAAATACGACAACACTAAGGGGAAATCTGTGAGGGATTCTCCATGAAAAGAACTATATATATAGAAATACAAAGTGGAATATACAAAAAAGTGTCCACATTAAGAATAAAATCAAGACCCAATCGTTATTCAATGATTTAAAACCAGGAAAGAAATAACTTATGTGGTATGTAAGATGGGGTTCCAGCAGTAAGTTAAATTGTAAAAGGTATTTGACTATCATATTGTAATGTGATTTTCAAATATTATTCAGTTAATCTTTTTTCTCATGGAGAATTGAGGCAAGCCAACTTTGGGGGCAATTTTCGAAGAACAAAAAAAATAACGCAGTCTAAATTGACATATTTGTTGCTTTGTATTTATATAATCCTAATTTTATCAAGCATAGCATAATGTGTTTTGATTTTTAGAATTATTTATAGGAAGCTATATATGTGTAATGTGCAAGATCCTACCAGTCTCCATCTATAGAAGTGTCGATCTTGTTTCCAAGATGCTCTTTTGTCAAGTACGGTACGGTAGACCGAACAGTATTGACTTGTCATTTTGGATGGGGTTCTAAGACCTAGTGTTACTATAAACGTGTAGACCTAGCTGCAGACCTGCATACCCTGTGACTCAAACACGTTGTGAATTTGATAGATATTAATTATATATATCAGTATATATATACCTATAAGCAAACAACATACAGGGAGCATTTTACGTGATCTTTTTTACTGCATACCTTGTCATCATCAGTCCTTTCAGGAGATTCAATTTCTACGTATTCTTCGTGTTTCAATATATTTTCAATCGGCAGCCGTAAGAAGGAACTTTTTATAAAGAAATATGACAATGTTCTTCAAATCTTCAGTGTAGAGGGTATATTACCTAAGTGCTATGGTTGCTCTGGTGTTAACCCCAAGGTTATGGAAAACGCAACAAATATTTAAAAAAAAAACCTAATTGTAAAATAAATCTGTAAATTAAGAGCACACGCATGTACCAAACCCGAAATGTCTCCAAAAAAAAATGTGATCCCTTAAAAAATATGTTAACAATGTCCTGACATCAGTAAGACTTGGTATTTATTTGAATTTTTCTTCAACAAATTATAATAGATATCCCCACCGAACCATGGGTCGGTCTGTGTATACGACGTTGCTGAGGCGCAGTGAGGTCTAGGTTGTGTCTATTATTCGATGTTATGCAGATGACTGTCCCGAGTTAGCCCGTTGCGTCCATTCTACCTGGTAGAATCCAACTGGGTACTTTCTTGTAATGCTCAATCACAGGCATGGGATTTCTATGGACTTTTCTGTAAATCTGGATTTATCTTAAATCCCAAGGGTCATTCATGAGATCAGTGTAAATCCGGGGGGGGGGGGGAATAATTTGACATGATATAAAAGGCCATGTTAGCTCTCGGCTGAGGCTGGAAATTCGCTACGAATAGCTAAAAAATACATGCCACCCAACCCCCGGCACCCTTTTATCGGATTTTTTTAAATTTCCAAATCCCATGCCTGCAACCAGTCACTAACATGAGAACCTCATAGTTTTTGTAACCGTACACTATAATTGTACTGTTAATTAAAAGAAACATGTGACTGTACCGTTATTATAGCCTATGGCCAATTTTCTGTTTTTCGCTGCCTTGTACCTCTGTACTACTGAGTTTAAGGGCTGTGTAACAACTACGTCTGTGGTGTTCATTGATAGAAGCTGTACATAGCAGATGCTGTTCATCTCACTCGGGTGTTCGCAGGGACGCTGTATTCACCAGCTCTCGTTTCGGGTACCATGCGTGCATGTCTGAACCCTCCGTCGACAGGTGGAGCCACGAGGGAAGACGCGTACCGAACGCCTTCTTATAGTATTCAAACAATATTCACCCATTCGTTTTCAGTTTGTGGTACACATAAATAAAAAATCTTTACAATATTCAACAATGCCTTCGTTTTTGCACACCATATATAGAAATGGTGCGGTTCTTGCTGATCTGCTTAAGACCCCCCGCCATAGATGCTTACTTAACAAGAACTGGACCTGAAGACATACCATGAGAGTGAGATTCTCATGTAGAGAAAAATTAAACCCGCTTTTGTTTTTATTTTTATTTGTACTGGGATATACACTTTTTAGTTGATTTTAAACCTTTCGCCTGTGGCAAGGCCATATCCTAAACTTTTTCAACAAATCAGCTTTCAATCTTTTTGTACTATCGCAACTGTGAACTCTTCAGTCTTTTCTAACCATGCCCAAATCAAGATTTAGTACTGTATTTTTCCGATATCCCTCCTTTGAGAGCAGCCTCCGAGACTTCCAAAATGCCTGACTTTATGCTGGTGATTACCTAGACTGGTTCCCTGCCCATATGAAAAAGGGGCAGGTAACGGGTTCCAAAGGCATGACCTTCAACCTTGGCGGTGCCCGCCTGTGACTAGGGGATACCCCAGGAACCAGCCAAGTGGTTTGGCTGGTATCCGCTTGTTATCCACCTATAGACCTCGCAACCATATTGGGGACTGAAAACTAGTTATTTTTGACTTGCTATACAAATGTTCTCATAACTTAGGCTGTGAAAATGATACATATTTACAAAGGGTACCATATTAAACCAGGGATTATGGGCTTTATTGTCATATATATTTTGGATTTATTGAGGTGATTTATCTGTTTTCATTTTGACATATTTGCTCTGAAATCATGCTAAAAATTGGGCAAAATGTTTGATTTCTAGAATATGAGTGAAGATTCCATGCAATTCCATATGGAAGCAAATCAAAGCCCAGTTTAATCAAATGGAGATTTCTTTGAGGATCATTGTGATACCTAAATTTTTATTGTACTCATAGTAGAAGTTAAAATGGACTGATTCTTTTTCAAAATAGAAAAGAAGCAAAAAGCCCCTTTTTGTGATATGTGCCATATGTTAAAGCATTGTCGTGGTGGGCAGAAAATGGAGAAATGATGCAATATTTTTACATTATAATTCTGACAATGTTTTTCCTTTAGTTATTAATTTTAAACTAATTAGATATACAGCACAAGTCAATCTATAAGAATTTTTAAGGGAAACACTCCTTGAATCCGGATTCCACCTTAGTCCCTAATATTCCTTCCAGACCTATAGCTCCGCCGAGCCCTCTAGCGGATGACTGGGGAACCAGGAGGCGTTACCAATAATGCACTATAAAAATGGAACCTGTTACCTGGCCTATAGTCTAACTAGGCCAGGCTTCCAGGCTAGTGATTACCCACTGCAGCCTATTATTACATCGCTGACCAACAGCGGGCCACCAGCTACAGAATTTAGCTGGTGCTCCGCTACAAATGTTTGGCTGGTGGCCCTTGACTGCCAGTGCAGAACCAAGACTAAGGAATTGACATATTCAGTGGAATAAGTACTACATGCTAGGGGCTGGAATAGCGACAAAGTCATTAGTGTGATATATGAAGAAAAAAAAACGATATTAAAATACGAGACTGGATTAATCACTTTTTTTTTATTCTAATGAAGTACACATGTATAATCCAGACATGAATTATCCCTCTATCTGCAGATTTCATTTTTTTCTGTCTGCAAGGGCCATTTCTGAGATCGGTGTATTGAAATCCGGGGAGAATTTTGTATTCAATTTTTTTTAAGGGTTCCATAGACCCCAGTACCTGATTGCTAAATTCAAGAAGTTAACTCAGAAATGCCTAAAAGACATACAGGGAAATGTTAATATTCCGGGGGCAGGGTTCCGGCTGGGGCACTGACATGAAGGATAGTAAGGCCTCTAAAAAATATATTTGAGGAAGGAGATACTTCATAACAGGATATCAGCCTGATTAATGCAAGAACTCTGATTATAATCTGAAATCCTCTCCGGTCATAATGTATGTCAATGTAGATTTGGCAATCCTGATTCAAAGTGAAGTTAGATAAGGGGATAGGGTTAACATGCTTAACAATTAAAGATTAGTAACCTGACTAGAAATGTACCGTTAATCTTTCAACAGTGGAGAGGAAGTGACTGGTAAAAGAAATCCATGAAATCATATCATTTACCAAATACTTATGATATATAAATTGTAAATACGCACCGTTTCGCTATACACCATAAAATACTGTTCCGTGGGACAAAATGGGAACACTGTAAAATATTAGTTGTTAGGTCAAATTAGGGTTGTTGTTGTTTTTTTTTGTTAAAAAAAAAATTAATTTCGGATATATAATTAATATTAAATGAACAACCTTCCATGCTTGTACAAGCTACAAAACTCGATGATGATTTACAGTTCATACAGAACGAGGTGTATACGCCCAGTTCTGTACGAACCGTAAATTACCATCGAGTTTTATAGCTTGTTCAGCACGGTCAGGTTGATCGATATAATTACATAGATTTAGAAGTTTTATTGTTACGAGAGTAGTTTTAACAATACTATGGACAGGTAATTATCTAATAGAACCTTGATCCCTAATATGAAACTTCAATAGATGTTGAAATCTTTACAAACCTTTCCTATTTATCTATTTAGATTGATTTATAAGGTAATAAAGAATCGAACAAAAGGATTTTTTCCTTTCTTGTGGGGGGGGGGGGGATCTGACTGGAAACTGTTATTTTCGCGATAACATCGACTGTGCCCATCTATAAGTGTAATCTTACCACATCAAATTTATTAACAAAAGAATTAAAAGTAATGGAAGATTAACCTTGTCAAATTCATACAACATTTGTGCACTAGTAAATCAACCTATCCTCTCATTCGAAAAAGGCCGTAGATTTAGATGCATTATTCAACATAGACAAGCACCTGTTTTCCTCTGGCCTTTGTAAATTCAGATAATAGCTTGGCATTCAATAAAACGATTACTGGAGAACTCGACCTGAAATGAATGGGTTGTCAGGAGAACTCGACCCATTTTGGAGAACTCGACCCACGAAGTCAACCTGTTTTGAATACTTATGGACAAGACACTGTTTCCCATAAAAGAAGAAGTTTGGCTAGTTTTAGACGAATAAACCAGAAGATATGGGAAACAAGTCCAGTTAAGTTCAGGACTAGGGTAAGGGATAGGGCAACGTTTAAGGATAGGGTTTTCTGTTTGTTTTCTTCCCCCTAGAAGACCAAATTTGAAGCCAAGATAAAAAACTTCCTACTATGTTTAGTATTTATCCACAGTTTTATCAATAAGATCCTTGGGTTCAGAAGATTTAAAACGGGTCGAGTTCGTTACGGGTCAGGTTTTTCTAACGGGTCGAGTTTCTTACGGGTCGAACTCATTACGGGTCAAGTTCTAATAGGTCAAAAACAAATTTTCTTTTAAAAAGTTTTTGAGAGGCTTCTATTGCCACGTCTATAATACTTCTAACAGGTCAAGTTCATTAAGGGTCGAGTTCTCCAGTATTCAAAATAACACAGCATACAGGGTGAAACAAAATACTGATAATTAACCTCTGTGACAGAGCATTGGGACGATTCATGATTTTATCACGATCTGCTGGATTCATACGAGTCTTCGGAGCACGGCTGCTCTCGGCACAAAGAAGCGTTGTTCTAGCGAACTCCAGAGTGGCCACTTGATTCTGATACCAGGGTTGAGGCCGTATATGAGATCGAGGATTTCATGTGTGTCGCGGTAATGTATGAGTTCCTCCATGTCAAAGTTGTAGTCCACGTGTCGCGTGCCGGCAAGACCGATGAGGAGATGGGTGAAAGGTGGAGAACCCAGTTCCTGCGGTGAAAGGTCTTCTGTCTTGTTGTATCTGTGAGGGTTAAAAAGATGATGACATTATATTGCCAATCGCTTAGATTCCATGGTGGCAAATGCTATCTTTCTAACTTCTACTCTATTATGATGGAATTTTTTTCGTTCACTCGGTGACTGGCCGGTCGCAAGAAAAAAATGTTTTCTCTATTGTTATATCCTGTGGTGTAAACACTCTTTCTACCCTATCTTCATAGCCCTATTGCTATTGTCTCGTCTCTCTTTATATATCTCTTGTATCGTTATATAAGATATGTTATATACGACGACGTGCAAAAACGCCTATAATAGGTTGTTTTGTTATTTTTGTTTATTTCAACCAGTTCTGTCAAATCAGATAGATCTTCCACTGGAATTTCGATTCAGTGATACATCAAGTCTACATCGAGATTGGATGATCCATAGCAATATAGGTAGTTATGAAATATGATGGAATGAGATGGTAATGGTTTACAATTGGTACCATTTCATCATTTCAGGTAAATGTTTGTCTTTGATACTAAATTTAAAAAAAATTGTTTAACTGTTTCCAGTAAGTGATGTTCATTTTGTGCCACAGCCACTTGGAGATAAGATAAAGTGTACAGAGTGTTTTATCATTATTTGTAGCACTTTTCACATATCCAGTATTAAATCCACTCTGCACAGCATTGGCGACATTTTCGTGGCTGTATGTTTGATTACAATTACTTAAGAAGATAACGAGCAATTTTTTATACATTGAAACTTTGTGAAAACAAAGTTATAGGGACTGGAGAAACTACTTTGTTATAACTGAGATTTGTTATAATCGAATTTTGCATGGAAAAACTTAAAACACCATAGAAAATCCCTTGAATACTTTATAAATGCATTCCTCTCCAATAAACTGTGAGTTATGAGATGATAAAGGACATACATGCAAATCATACATACCAAGACTATTATGTAGAGGAACCAAAGACTGAATCAATTTGGAAAATCAAAATGAAATATGGGTTTCAGATCCATACGTATTGATACATGTTCAGATTTCCTATTTCATTGAGCAAATATACCTTCATCACTTCATTTATTCAAAATAACTTTGTTATAACCGAGTTCTAAAAGAAATACTTTGTTATAACGAGTTTACGTAATTTGGAAATGTAAAGGGAAAAAATCAGGACCGGGCAAACTACTTTGTTGTAACCGAGTCTGTTATAATAAAGATTTACTGTATACTCTAAAAGAGGGCAGATTGAGACTAGAATTAATTCTATGAGGATACTAGTGACTTACATCCAGTTGTCGTGAATCTGTGTGAACCGAGAGACTCCAGTCTGGGCACAGGCGACGTCCATGTGAACGTGAACCGCTACAAACAAACAGTACAACCAATTATGTTACAGTTAAAGTGAACCTCTACACACACACAGTACAACCAATTATGTTACAGTTAAAGTGAACCTCTACACACAAACAGTACAACCAATTATGTTACAGTTAAAGTGAACCTCTACACACACACAGTACAACCAATTATGTTACAGTTAAAGTGAGCCTCTACACACAAACAGTACAACCAATTATGTTACAGTTAAAGTGAACCTCTACACACACACAGTACAACCAATTATGTTACAGTTAAAGTGAGCCTCTACACACAAACAGTACAACCAATTATGTTACAGTTAAAGTGAACCTCTACACACACACAGTACAACCAATTATGTTACAGTTAAAGTGAACCTCTACACACAAACAGTACAACCAATTATGTTACAGTTAAAGTGAACCTCTACACACACACAGTACAACCAATTATGTTACAGTTAAAGTGAACCTCTACACACACACAGTACAACCAATTATGTTACAGTTAAAGTGAACCTCTACACACAAACAGTACAACCAATTATGTTACAGTTAAAGTGAACCTCTACACACAAACAGTACAACCAATTATCTTACAGTTAAAGTGAACCTCTACAAACAAACAGTACAACCAATTATGTTACAGTTAAAGTGAACCTCTACACACACACAGTACAACCAATTATGTTACAGTTAAAGTGAACCTCTACACACAAACAGTACAACCAATTATGTTACAGTTAAAGTGAACCTCTACACACAAACAGTACAACCAATTATGTTACAGTTAAAGTGAACCTCTACACACAAACAGTACAACCAATTATGTTACAGTTAAAGTGAACCTCTACACACACACAGTACAACCAATTATGTTACAGTTAAAGTGAACCTCTACACACAAACAGTACAACCAATTATGTTACAGTTAAAGTGAACCTCTACACACAAACAGAATAACCAATTATGTTACAGTTAAAGTGAACCTCTACACACAAACAGTACAACCAATTATGTTACAGTTAAAGTGAACCTCTACACACACACAGTACAACCAATTATGTTACAGTTAAAGTGAACCTCTACACACACACAGTACAACCAATTATGTTACAGTTAAAGTGAACCTCTACACACAAACAGTACAACCAATTATGTTACAGTTAAAGTGAACCTCTACACACAAACAGAATAACCAATTATGTTACAGTTAAAGTGAGCCTCTACACACAAACAGTACAACCAATTATGTTACAGTTAAAGTGAGCCTCTACACACAAACAGTACAACCAATTATGTTACAGTTAAAGTGAACCTCTACACACAAACAGAATAACCAATTATGTTACAGTTAAAGTGAGCCTCTACACACAAACAGTACAACCAATTATGTTACAGTTAAAGTGAACCTCTACACATAAACAGTACAACCAATTATGTTACAGTTAAAGTGAACCTCTACACATAAACAGTACAACCAATTATGTTACAGTTAAAGTGAACCTCTACACACAAACAGTACAACCAATTATGTTACAGTTAAAGTGAACCTCTACACATAAACAGTACAACCAATTATGTTACAGTTAAAGTGAACCTCTACACATAAACAGTACAACCAATTATGTTACAGTTAAAGTGAACCTCTACACACAAACAGTACAACCAATTATGTTACAGTTAAAGTGAACCTCTACACATAAACAGTACAACCAATTATGTTACAGTTAAAGTGAACCTCTACACATAAACAGTACAACCAATTATGTTACAGTTAAAGTGAACCTCTACACATAAACAGTACAACCAATTATGTTACAGTTAAAGTGAACCTCTACACACACACAGTACAACCAATTATGTTACAGTTAAAGTGAACCTCTACACACAAACAGTACAACCAATTATGTTAAGTTAAAGTGAACCTCTACACACAAACAGTACAACCAATTATGTTACAGTTAAAGTGAACCTCTACACACAAACAGTACAACCAATTACATCGCAGTGAACGTGAACCGCTAAAAACAATAACAACTACTTATCAGAACCAAACCGTTGCTATGCAATCTCCCAGGAGACATTGTTATTAGAACAATGCAGTATTTATAATAACCACCCTTCATGAGTTACATCACACTATCGTAGACATTCTCCCAGCATTTTTAGTGAGTGAATGTGTTGATAACCAAGCAGATATTTTGTTATGGACAGTCACATTTGACAATGGGGGGTGGGGCTTCAAGGTTTCATTCGAATCAGACTTTTCAGGCATCTTGTAGTTAGGCTGTATCAAGGCATATTACATTGTCACATTTAGAAGGCCTTACACATTGTATAGGCTCTGACAACGTTATTAAACTTGCATAATTGACAAAAACAAGGGAGAAAAAAACACTGACAGAGGAAGAAACAACTTCCTTCCTTGCCGGGGGGGGGGGGGGGGCCGGGGGTTAAAGTCCCAGGGGGTGTAGATAGCTCCCGGGGGGGGGGGGGGGGGGGGCTTTGGGAAAAGTGTCGCTAAACTGGTAACATAAATTTTTTTTAGATGAGGCAATGGGTTTAGGGTTCATAAGTAAAAAATTGAAAACTATTAAATGTATCTTCTGGTGTTCTTGATTCTGAGATTAGTTTACAAAATTGTTAAAACTGGTGATTCTGCGAAGGGCTTGACATAAAGTATCCGTTGCATTCGTATGTTTAATGTATTATAACATAAATAGACAATTATTGATGGTTTTGTGGACAGGCGGCCGTATTACGCTCGTGTATTACGAAGTCAACGTCGAATGGTTTACAGAGCTGCCTCTCCACAAGACCATTATGTTTTTGTATTAATTATGCATCTTCTTGAATAAAGTAAACCCAGGGATTGACATATTATAGGCTACATCTTTTGGAACTCTAATCTTAGGCATAGCGTTTTATATACAAACAATTGGACTAGAAATCTGATTAAAGAGTGTATTTCACGTATACAATGGATTTGAATCCGTATACAATGGATTTGGTATCTGACAGTCTTTGAATTCATGACTTGTTACACCGAGTGCTAGGAGTTTCCATAGTTTTCCTGATGTTCAGACCTCTCCTTCAGCTAATGATATACATAATTCTGATAACGAGTTCGAATGCCAAAAAAATAATTAGATAAAAGCACCATCTTAGAAAAATAAATTTTACTTTAATGTTGTTTTTATCTTTATCTCACCTCTGGTATTTTTTCGCCGTAGACTTAAAATTGGGAGCTCGTATCCAACGCCCATTGAGTATTTAGAAAAAAATACTCAATGGGGAATTAAGTCACAAAGATTAGCCCATTAGTCAATGTGGAGGGTTAGATAAATTCTTAAACCTATTCAAGTTTAGGGTCAGAGCTCGATCCCATCTCGTTTGAATCGAAATGTAGTTCACGCGGCTTCACTTTGTTAATTACTATGTGATTCAAAATCAATGGGATACGAGCTCTGACCCTAAACTTTCATAGGGTTTCTCTATAATATATCATTCTTATTCTAAAATATTACAGGTAGTGGTTTACTGAGTCCCCATACATTATAAATGGGACTTTATATATAATGAAATAATTACCTTTGGTCTGTGGTTCCCATTGGTGTAAAATCTCCATGGCGTAGCCTCCCGGGTAGTTATGTTGTGCCACATACAGGAATAATCTAGTTGCTAAACCGTTCACGACTAAATGGCTTGTTATACCGAGTGCTAGGAGTTTCCATAGTTTTGACTTGGTCCGATTGTCCCACCTAATGACGAAAACATAGACATTCAAAAATGAGTGACAGAGCTATGACCACAGACCGTCATCTAGACCCGTAATAAAAGAGAGCTGGGGTCGTAAGTCAAAACTAGTTGATTCCTAGAGCACCCGATTGAAACAAGCCTAATGGCTGACGGCTGCTCCTTTATTGGAAACGAATATGTATACAAGGGAAACTATTTTTTTTCTTATTGTTAAATTCTTGTGAACCAATGAAAACGTTTAAGAATTTTTTTTGAAATAATCCATATAGTACATACGCAGCATTTACCGCATATACTTTATAGATGACCCTTGTTGAAACTGACCATATGAAAATTTCTGGGAAATACTAAATATTGATAAGATGAAATCGGGGAAAAATGAAAAGAAAGCCTTATACTTCAAGTTCAAATATACTTCAAGGCTATGGACTCCATTTATCAGCCAGTATTTGAAAACATGACATATCATTTAGCGGTTGTCTTGCGTTTATTACAAGTAAAGAATTTTCATATAATGGACTAACTCAAAATCACTATAATATTACAAAGATGGCAATTTGCCTTGTTTTCATTTCCAGTTTAGAAAATTCTTTTTTCTTGTGTAAAATAAAGGAAGAATAAAATAAAAAATAAACATGGAAAATATTTCATATTCTTTCCATGATTATTTAGATATCTTATTCTGTGAAAAAGAAAACAATATGCTTACACTCGACTTGCGGCTATGGCTGCTACAGTATTAAGCACTGGGAATGTGTAGATGATGAAGCGAAGTTCTTTGTGTGGGAGGAATGAGTAGAGCAGCAGGAAGCCTACAGCTGGGAAGAGAAGCACTCGTGCGCGACGATCCATGACCGCCCCGACGGGCACGAGAAATATGGACACGGAGAGTGCACGGGGGAGTGCCGAGTAGAAGTACCACAGAAACGGCATCGTCTGAGATGTGGTTAAAGAATACTGGTTATTATAGTGGATAGAAACTGGAGACTGTAGGTCAATTTAAGGCTTGATTAGATTTGCAAGAATTATGTCCCGATCCTGCTTGGGCCATGTTCAGTCCCTATTCAGATCAGGGCTAACGCAGCCCCCCGATTAGAGGCCGAGAGGTGATCGGCAACAATGTCTGCCAAATGGAATCAAGCCATAAGACCACTAACATAAAGACCATTATCTCATCCCTGGTATTTTTCCCCATAGACGTAACATTGGAAACTCATATCCAACGCCGATTGAGTATTTAGGAAAAATACTCAATGGGGAATTATGTCACAACGTTGAGCCCATTAGTCAATGTGAAAGATGAGATAAATTCAGAAGCCTATTCAAGCTTACAGCTCGATCCTATCTCATTTTAATCGCTATGTAATTCACATGGTGAAGCCGTGTGAATTACTTCGTGATGAGACATAAGTTCTGACCCTAAACTATTACAGGTGTCCTCTATACGGCATATAGCCTATGAGCCATGGGGGCGGACATGACGCCCTCGGAGTAAGTGTTCTTCACTAATGGAGGTGAAAATGTAAGTGTTCTTCACTAAAGGAGGTGTGAAAAAAGTGAGTGATGATTGGGAAGTGTCACAATTCTAGCTTTGCTGACAAATATTTATAAAGTGTTCCATGTGAAAAACATCATGTCCTTGGTTTAATCATTATGTTATCTTGCTCTGGGATGGGTGTAGACAGTCAAGAGGACCACGGTAAAATATTGAAAGGCAGTTGAATTTTGTAAGAACAAAGAGCAGAATGCAGCTTCTGTCCCCCCAAGGGGCCCACCATACTGCTGCTTTATGAACTAACGATGGCTCTGTCCCCTATAGTACCAGTGAGTTGTGCACTAGTGCAAGTACCACATGTATACTGGACTGGATGTCAACTGTACTCGGCTTCCACTGTATTGTAATTCAAACACGTCTGAAGTTTTATTATCTGGATAAAATATGTAGAAAAATCTCACCTCTAGACATTTACTGAGGTGAGAGTACTTTTACTTCCCACACCACATAGACATGTCATGAAAAGGACTGGCCTGTGATATAGCAGTAAGTCTACCACTGCTGGTATTAACAATAAAGAAAAGGATACACCCCACTGGGAGCTCTTATTGAGGATAGTGTTGAACCAGAAGACCTCTCCCTCAGGCCAGAGCCAACGCTGCCAGAAGATTGAATCCACCATAACAGTTAACCCTGAAACATACAGTAAAAAGTAGAATTTATACACAACATGGCCATAATGTCTTATATTCTTTGAATTCATTGCAATATCTGCCAAAGATAAGCTTTTTGTTTTGCTGAGACTCCCTCAGTCCACTGAATGGTGTCCATTACCATGAACCTAAAAATGATGATTCGAGGTCCTTGATCGATTCCATTTCTCTCTGACAAATGCGAAAATCTTATGACAATTCAGTGACCTAGACAAAAAAAACGGAACCTCGAGGGGAATAAAAATCCACCATTCAGCGGAAGATTCTCATGCTGCATTGCTTATATGAGTCTAGCAGATTAATTTCAGAGACAAAATCATTTTTTCTCAACATACAGTAATAGGACGAGCATAATCAACAAAGTATTGGCTCATCAGGCATCGTAAAACACTTAAAGGGTTCAAAAGGTGATCGAAATAGCTCGATCATATGTAGTATGGGGGGGGGGGGGGGACTAAGTGATTATAGCAAAAATTACCCCACAATCACCAGTGCTTGGGCTACAAACCAACTCAAAAGGAGTTCGTCTATCCTAAAATGGGAAAATAAGAAATTCCAGCCCCAAAAAATTATTTCCCCAACAGTCGGGAACCTTCACCGGTATAGGGCACAGAGTGATTGCTAGTTCTACTATGATCAGCCAGAAAATTGTAAGATAGTGGCACTCTTCGGTGGGGGCAACCTCTGTTATCAATTGTTATAATCTATAGATAATATTGAGATGAGGCAAGAATTCCTCCATGGCAAGCCCCCACAAATATTTTTGATAAAATCCATTGATAATTGGTGCCACCACCTGGTGTTTTGGATGGCGACAGGGGGCAAGATGGCCTATACTTTAAATAAAAATATTTCCACACCCACCTAACCAGAGGATGCCTGCGGGGACGGCGTGTTTGAGGAGTGTTACGAAGCCGAGGCGGCGCGTGTAGAGCTCCACGAGCAGGACGAGGCCGAGGAAGCCCGCCAGCTCGGCCCGGAACACGAGGATGGCCAGCGCCGAGGTCCAGATGAACAAGCCGTGTCTCCGCCGCAACCAGAAGGACAGTGCGAACAGAACTATAATCAGACAAGCAGCGTCGTGTACATGGAGCCTGGTATAGTGTGTATTAGATTGTATTGATATGTGTTAAAAATCCGGATGAAGTGCTTGGGATTTGGGGGCCACAGAGGCTCCTGGTAGTTTTCTGGCCCTCCATGATGTTGTATATACTGTAAATACGCACCGTTTCGGTATATGACGTAAAAATACTGTACGGACCAGTGGTCCGTACACCAAAGTACGGACTACCTACATGTATTAAAATTTTGGTTCTTAAGAAAAATGAAATAGATTTGTTTTTAAATTTCGGGTATATAGTAAATATATAACGTCCAACCATGCTTGTACAAGTCACAGAACGAGATGCTAATTTACGGTATGTACGGACCGAGGCATTTACTGTATTGATATGTGTTAAAAATCCGGATGAAGTGCTTGGGGTTGGGGGCCACATAGGCTCCTGGTAGTTTTCTAGCCGTAGATGACAGGTGAAATGGCCCTTTTTTTGTTTTGTCAAATTACTGATTTCAATTTTTGAAATTTGAGAGCTGGCTAGCTCCGGGCTGTACTAAGGAAGCAGCTACCGCGATGTGGGTGGCAATTTGAACTGTCACACCTTTTATAGTCTTCTACATTTTGACCCCAATTGACGAATCCAGAGGCATGAAAACCAATTGCTCAGTCAATTGAGCCTTTGCCCCTTTATTTGGGTTCACTAAATTCTCGTTACAGTACGAAGAACTGCCATATATTACTCTCTGTACTATACTTATAGATAAGAAAAAGCGTATAAAAAACAGTAACAGTGCTGTCACTTTGGGTGGCCGGGCAGTGTTTATATGTTGTCAGGGTGACTGGTCAACTCGTCCCTTAGTCAACTCGTCCCTTAGTCAACTTGTGCTTTTTTGGTCAACTCGTCCTTTTCCCTAGTCAACTCGTCCTTTTTGTTTTCCAATTGTCTTACACCTATATATAACTGAATTATATAATAGATAACAACTATATGATGTTAGATAGCAATTATTTACCTGAATTTGATATTAGTATGAGTACATTCCATTTTCATTTCATAAACATATGAGTACATTCCAATTTCATTTCATAAATTTCAATCATGAAAATATATTTGCACCTGAGTCACATAGTATTCTATCACAGTATGTCACATATTGTACAATACACAATAGTAGGGAACATAGCATCTCATCACAGTACAATTCACATTTCTCTTGGCCTCTTACTCCTGGTTCATATCCTCCACATGATCAGACAGGGCAGCACATTGTCGCAGGTACTCAGAGGTTGAGATTCTCCTGTTGGGACTCTCATACTCCTGCCACAGGATCTCAAGGGAGGCCTGTTTGGTACGAGCAGCTTTCCTCTGGTGACGGTAAAAGCTTTATTTGTGTTCAGCGCATGTTTCCGAACATTTTGATGTATATACATCCAGGGAGCTGTTTCACTAGTAGGGGGGTCAAAGCGAGAGGTAGGACTGCAACAGTGGCCTCAACAGTGGCACCAACAGTGTCAACCCCAAATTCGCGTTTCATCAGTGGTCTCGCTGTTGAGGTGAGACCAACTCTCACTGTTGGTACAGGTCTCGCTATGCACACGCGTTTGACGTTTGAATTTATTCGTCGACGGGCCGCGATGACGTGAAATTTCACCCCTTCCCATGGGAATTAAGCAATGAAATTTTTACACGAGTAAGGTATATAGATAACCTAAAATCGTACCAAATATGAAGAAAATCGGCCACGCCGTTGCGAAGTTATAGGTGTTTGAAATTCTCACCCCCTCCAGGCATTTGCGTTGGTCGCTGTTCCTTTTCACTCCCTCCGTAGTGCGGCGGCGTTTCGGCCGTTCTTTTTGTCTCCCCCCCGGAGGCCGGCGGGAAGTGCTCGACACTGGCCACCAGAGCATGACAATATTCAAACGCCGATATCTTCGTGACACTGAGGCTGATTCTCCTCATATTTGGTACGATTATAGGTTATATGTATACCTTACCCGTGTAAAAATTGCATCGCTTAATTCCCACGGGAAGTGGGTGAGAATATTCTATATATGTAACCAACGAGAGGGTCGACCATCTCGCTTACAGTGGCGCCACAGTGGCAGTAACAGCGAGAGCCACTTGACTGATGAAACGGGTTCTGCCACTGTTGGTGCCGCTCGTGTCCCAAGTGCCGTTCACGCTTGACTGCACCTTCTAATGAAACGCAAACTATCACTGTGGTCTCACTATGACAGCTTACCCTCCTAGTGAAACAGCCCCCAGGATTACTCCATGTTTAATGAAAAAGGACGAGTTGACCAGAAAAAGGACGAAAAACCCGAATTGACTAAGGTACGAGTTGACTAGCATTCGTTGTCAGGGCCATAGAACAGGGTCAGGGAAGTGTCAACAACTTACAGGGTGGCCACAAATTCTTCAAAAACAAACAAAAAATTCTGATTTTACAGCATATTAGAAAGTTTGTATTAGGTGGATAATAAAAGAAAGAACGCGATTCTGACCACCCCCATTCCCCAATTTTTTTCCTTGGATTTACATTGAACCAGGGATTTCAGTTGGGGTCATAAAAAATAAAAAGATACATTTTTCATATGGTTTTTACTGCCTTTACTTAACGCTTATAAAAAAGAATCATTTATATCATTATTTTGAAACAGAATGCCTATGAATCTTTAATATATTTTAACATTGTGAGTGTTACCGATGTATATGAGATGTCCGAATTCCATTATTTTTCAGAATACTTGCATCCCTGGTAAATAAAAACAGAGATTGCCTTGGAAAAGAGGAATACTGCCATTTCCTTTCATCTAAAGAGTGGCCCTTGGAACGTGAAAAAGCCGAGACTAAATCCGGGAAAAGCCTTTGTGTGAGTGTCACAATAGACGTCTGTTTACAATTACAATACCATTAAACAGGTCACTTACCCACGGCCAAGGCGAAGGTGTTGGGTAAGGGGCGGGACATGTAGAACATGAAGTGGAACTGCGATCCGGTGATGAGTACGAGCCACGAGGCCACGCGGAGCCCGAGGTGTTCGCGTATCGTCTGTTTGTACTGCAGGAAGGCCGTTATCACGATGAAGCCCAGGCAGGACCGCACTGCAAAGACACCAGCATATACAGTATTCTAGTTTTTCCCACTCGTATTGCCATTCAGTATTCTAGAATTAGCCTTCCTGACATTAGTAATAAGTATAAATCCATTATAGGAATATTTAGTAAATGTAAGGTATTTCATAGTGCGTGAGAACAGAGACAGTTATTGGAAGTTTGTATTAATGAAGGATATATTCTATGAAAAATTATCTTAAATAATTTCACCAGAGATGCTGTTTGAAAACAAAATATCTATCACCTCAAAGTGAACTTGGGATGTAAGATGTAAGACTTGGGATCAGTTGATGATCTCTTCCAAGGTTAAAATATCTTAATACACAAAATCAATTAGAAGAGTAGTATTTTTTTCTATACAAAGAGTTCTTTTAAATTATGAAAATAATTGAATTTATTCTATCTAAATTTACTCTTACAAAAATAATGTATCAAAATATGCCTAGAGGCATCATCAGGCCCTACATGGAAATTCCTCCATGTATCTTTAAACCCTATTTGGCAATGCCTCCAGGCATCATCAGGCCCTACATGGCAATTCCTCAAGGCATCTTCAGGCCCTACATGGCAATTCTTCTAGGCATCTTCAAACCCTACATGGCAATGCCTCCAGGCATGTTCAGGCCCTACATGGTAATTCTTCTAGGCATCTTCAAACCCTACATGGCAATGCCTCCAAGCACCTTTAGGCCCTACATGACAATGCCTCCAGGCATCTCTAGGCCCTACATGGCAATGCCTCCAGGCATCTCTAGGCCCTACATGGCAATGCCTTCAGGCATCATCAGGCCCTACATGGCAATGCATCCAGGCATCTTTAGGCCCTACATGGCAATGCCTCCAGGCATCTCTAGGCCCTACATGGCAATGCCTTCAGGCATCATCAGGCCCTACATGGCAATGCATCCAGGCATCTTTAAGCGCTACATGGCAATGCCTCCAGGCATCTTTGGGTGCTATGCGGGTATGCTTCAGCGCATCTTCAAGAGTGAATGAATAAAAGTTGATATTACCAGAGCAAAGACTATTCAAGAATAACTGAAATTACCTGCGATCTGGCCGTACAGCTTGGGCAATCCCAGCAGATACAGCAGCGAGGCGTAGGGAGTCGCCATCGCAGATACGAAGAGGGGGCCCAGGAATGTTCTTGGGACAACTCCAGGAAATTCTAGATGATCATACTGGAAAAAGATACACTGATGCTAGAATGCACACATGAAACATAACTTGACTAAAAGGCCCCAACTCTCTCTCTCTAAGATGCTATATTAAAAAAAAACCTAATTGAAATACCTACATAATGTACCAGTCATCAGTGGAAGTATAGCCTTAGGATTGGTGCTATGCACTAGCGATTAGTAAACGTAACTGATTTATTCCGCAGTAAATCAGATTCCCCTGACATGCAAATATTTAGATCAATATACCTTTGGAGGAATTACTTCTATTTACCGCAATAGCGATTTTACTTTTATGTTCCTTTGTACCATCTAAAAATGTTTAGCTGTGCAAAGTACCATCATATTGCTCAATATTTCTCAGTTATCAATATATCAATGAGTCATAATGATAGTCATTCCGTCTCAGATAAATATTCAACCACAATAATATTCCCAATATTCTCATGTGTCTATGATATACTCGGTATCGTAAAATCTTGCAGCTATTCCATTACTTTAACGTTGTATTTATCTTTATGTTAATATTCTAATTCTATGATTTTTTTTTGCTGGTGAGCTTTTTTCCGACCCATAGACCAAAGGACGTGGGGATAGCAAAATCTTAGAGGAATATTTTCTTTGCAGATGTGGTTTGTAGTGCCACGAGAACATACCTGTGAAATATTTGTGCGCTGGTACAAAATGTCGTGCATGGCTTGTAGGTTAAAACTCTCTTCAACCTTAGTATATGGACACATGATGAGGTGAACCACCATCAGCGCCATAAACATAAGCTCAAAGAAATCCATGATGAAGACAGAATATCCTGAAAATATAAAAATTATATCTGTATTTATATCTGACTGTGTTACATAGTTTGCAACATAGTGATGACAATAAATGATATGTATAATGTAAAACCACAGTGAAATATACAAATATACAGGTGCTATAAATATACTTCGTTGCTACATTCTACTATGTATATAGATATACAAATATCCGTTGTTCTTATGTGTCTAAGGGGAGAGGGGCACTTAGCCCTTTGCCCTTGGCTAGGGCTCTAAACGTAAAGTCTAGTACTAGTAGTAGCATCGGCAACTTTAATAGCTCTAATCACATTACATCTTGGACTAGCCCTACGAGGTTACAATTCACCAGTCTATAGCACTGCAAACCAAGCAAATGTGTATTGCTGTATGCTATACCAACTCCCAGTTAATCAACTACAGTGGGCCCCTACAGTGAGATTGTCCAAATAATGCACCGAGAGAAGCAGAAAAGCACTGGCAGACGATGGGAGTGAGCGATAATAAGGCAGTTTCGAATTAAAAGGCTCGTTTTAGCACGATCTGTTTGAAAAAGCTAAACTAGTTATAATCTGATATGCAACCGATAGTCTTACACCTTATTTTATATATAAATGATGTTTTACTTAGCTATCCTAGTTCCTACAAACGCAACATCTGCACAGATGACATCTGAAACCGACCGGATATGGATGTAGCTTGTTTCTTGTATGTTTGGTGATAAATCCAAGCCGTTTGCTATAAACCAGCGGATTTGGGCCGGTGTCACCAGTAGCGCTCTAGCATGATTGCTTCATCCTTGAGGATGTTTTCCGCCGTCCCTGGCAAATTTTGTCACGTCAGAATCTGTAGTACAGCTAGGCTTTTGTCCCGGTCGTATGCCATCACTGGCAATCCAACAGCAGACAGAGCTATAAGCGCCGCCACTGGCGGGAAGGCAGAGCATTTGCTCTCATGGTATGAAAATGCTGTGGGTTTGGCCGAAGTCCGGGAAGCCCAAGGGAAAGTCGTTCAGGTGAGGTCAACTTGATGATCAATTCATCCATTCTTTTATTCCATACACTACAATAACCATTAATCAATGGATTCATTTTAGGAGATAAAGGGGAGACAATCAATGTGAATAAAGAGAAACATTTATCACTAGAAATGCAATACCTGCTTTACAGTTACCGGGTAGGCCTATCCACTAAACTAGGCTAGCTAGGAACAGATAATATGTTCATCATTCAGTTGATGAATGAACATGGAATTAAAAATGATAACAAAAGTGTTGGGATTCATCCAGTCGACGAGTCATTTTCAGTCATCCACTTAGTAACCAACCAACAGGTCAGGCACATTCTCAGTAACCCACTTGGCAACCAGCCAACAAGCCACTTCTACTTGTGCAGGGCAGGGATTTATATCATAAGTCTGTAAATAATTCATGTAGGATCTTCAAATAAAGACTGACTTGTAGCTAATACAGTAAGAAATACAAATCTATGAGCATCTGTTTGATTTTATGACAATCTTGTAACATTACTTACAGTTTTCGGTGACGAAAATTTCGCACTCTAGCGTTTTTAATTTTAGATATTTACATCCAACAATAACACCCATATGCAGGCATATCAAATAACCAGACATTGACATTAGGGACAATTTTCCTGGATTAGAACTGATGGAAACACATTCTGATAGCTGTTTGTTTGTTGTGTATCGTTTTCGAAAATGTGAGGCCCCCTATTATCGCTCAAATACTTGTCAAAGTAATCAAAGTGTGTTTTCTATCAATGATTCAGTTCTACTATGATATCATTAGTTATAGTTACCTCTTCTAATTGAAATGTATCGGTTAAGTACCCAATTATAAGCTTAATGTTCACAATAACCACATCGTACCTTGACAGGCAATCTATCTAGGCAAAATACGGATTTACAAAGACACTAACGGAATCTACATTAGCAAACGGAATGACACATCAATACTGAATGACATGCCGGATGTCAAGCCTTTATAGACAATAAAGCAAAGTTGGATAACTTCAGTACTATTTCTCATATAGAAAAACCGCTTTTAGTGGCTTCTTAGTATAAATCGTCTGTCTTCCCTACATTTGTTTGTTTTGGGCTTGTCTTCCCTACAAATCAGTATAATACTTTTATAATGAATAGGGCTCAGACGTGTGTGAGTATGGCTAAAAATAAAAAATCATATTGTTATTCATAACAGTGGTATTTTGAATCATCATTGAAATTAATTGTGATATTTGATCTCAACTCTGAGAAAAGTGCAGAAAGACCTACTACATGTTTCTTTAAGGGGATTAGTGGTTTCTTTGATGGGATTAACAGTATGGAAGGTGTGAAATTCACCTCACTCATGAGGTTGGCACCTGCAGGGCCTCTGAGTCGCTCCAGATTGGCACCTAGTCACATCAGAGCCACACCTGGAGATGACACCTGCTTTGATGTGAGTTGTGGTCAGAGCAGTATGAGTATAAATTGAGGGGGTGGCTGGCATGTCAGCACACTCTTCTCTGAGCTATTGACTACTCCACATCAATCTACAATGCCATCCAGAAGACAAGAAGCCATCACTACTCGCCAGTCAAAGAAAAGGAGGACAGAACTTCTACCTGAGAATCCATGCGTAGAATGTCAGGAGGATGTACGTGTCAGGCAAGAAGCTCTCTGCTGTGACTTCTGTGACATGTGGCAGCATAGGACATGTAACTCTGGTGTCAGTCAGGCTGACTACAGAAGCATGGTGAGAGGGGAGATGGAAGGTCTGTGGCTCTGCAGGAATTGTAAAAGTCCAGTCGGCGAGTCTTCTAGACTGGTAAGTTTGACATTTTACTGCCATTTTTTTTGTTACTGCCATGTTGTTGTGTGTGCGTGCGTGTGGTTTTTTTTTGTTTTTTTTTGTTTTTTTTTGGGGGGGGGAGGGGGGCTGTGGTATATTGTGCATATATATGTGAGTGGGGTGCATATATATATGAGTGGGGTGGGGGAGGAATTTTGTGTGTAATATTTTTGACATGGTTCATACAGAACATCAGGATTGAAATCCCCTGGTTTTTAGTATGACTTTCTCATATCATGTTTTTTTTGTTTGTCTTTCCTGGATAAAGACGGCGTGTCTGAAGTGTGATATAACGTGCTGCAGACATACTTATCTATGTCCTCTCAATCTAAACTCCTGATATATCACTCATTATACTATGTGTAATGTGAAAATGAATACAAATTGTTTTAACAAAATATGTCAATACATTGTGGGGGTCTTTCAATGTATTTCTTCTTACCCCAACATGCATCCCTGGTATAGATATACACGTATGTATATAGTTATCAATGCTACTGCAATATGAATTGGTTTACAAAAAAAGACCAGGTAGCAGTTTTCCATGGAAATCCTTGTTTTAATTTCCAGTTTATACCGGTACCATTTATTTCTTATGTCAAACTTCTGTTCAGTCTGTCATTTTGACCACTAGTCATATATTGCAATACTGCATTCTATGAAAAACGAGTTAATTGGTGGCATCTGCATTGTGCCACTCCTCCAACCACTTTATTCTTTGATAAAAAATACTATTTTATTTTTTAGGATTACAATGCTGATGCACCTGAGCTCGAGCACCTTCAAGAACCCCCAGCTGCGCTTGAGGCTCCTGAACCCCAGCCGGACTTCAACATCACTGACCCCATTGAAGTGCCTCTCACTTGGCGAATCATCAAGGGGGCCAGCATGAGAGGCCGGGACATTCTGGTAGACAGTCGTGGATATTCATACTGTTTTGCTCGGACCATCAAGAAGGTAAATTTTCGTATGGTAATGTTTGTAGATTTAACTTTGCTATTACTATATTCCACCTTCATCTACTATATATTTTCAACTGATTTCATTCTTCAATATTTATTTTCAAGTTACAGTTTATACAAAGTGTTTTAGCAATCTATTTTATTCTTATTCATTCAAGTTTACAGACATTGGCAGATTTTCCTGTCATGAATTTGCAGGTATACAAATGCCTTATACAGTATATCTACTTTGCATTCATTTTTAACTGAGGTTTGTTATAAAAACGTTTGTGCATTTCTCTTGATATACTTCAAACTATTTATTGATTTATGTTACATTTTTATAAAGCCTTACTCTTATATTTCACAGGGAGACAACTGGTTGTGCAGTTATCGCACAGGCAAAAAGTGTAGCGGCAACGTGTATATCAAGGCAGAGGAGATAACACTTGGCAACATCCACAACCACCCAGTAAAAGTAGGAGACGCACTTGCGAAAGAGGCACGTGCTATAACGATCAAGACCTGCAGGAACCAGCCATTCCGATCAGCAGCGCAGATTGCAGAGGAGGTCATTGGGCAGCTACGTGTACCTGGTGTTACACTGCCGAGCGTCAACAACATCTGTCGCTATGGAAACCGTGGGCGTAAGAACCGCCCGAAACACCCAAGCACCCTTAACATCGCTCTCAACTATGACGTTGGGGGTGTTCCAGTTGGGTTCCACCAAGCGGACATCTTCACAGAGAAAGAGCAACGCCACCGGCTCTTTGCCACAGATACCCAGCTTGAGCTCCTGGCAAGTGCCAAGATGTGGTGCATAGATGGTATGTCTAAACAATTTATATTTTTCATTTTCTGTGTTTGGCAGTTCATATTTAATGTATAATATATATTTGAATAATTGTATTTTTAATGAAAACCCTAGCAATGTATTCTGTATATTTGAATATATTTAAGCAGGATATTAATGTAATTTTGACTAGTCCCATGTTTTTCAGTGCTATGCTTTTGTTTTTTCATTACTTGTTTGCAGTTCAGTTTAGAATATATATATTGATAATCATTGGGGTTAATATATTTTTTGTGTTTTCACTTATGTTTCTGTTTTTTTTTGTATTTCAGGTACTTTTCGTGTGGCCCAAAGCCCCTGGATGCAACTGCTAACTATACACACCTTCGTCCGCAAAGGGGAGAGGATGAAGCAAGTCCCCGTGTTTTATGCCCTCATGTCCCGCCGCCAGACCAATGACTATGATGATGTTTTTTCCAAGCTACACGAGCTCCTGCCTTATCCACCAGCAGTTCAAGAAATCGTCTTGGACTTCGAGATACCTGTTTGGGTGTCTCTAGCCAACATCTTCCCTGACGTGCCCCTGAGAGGGTGTTGGTTTCACTGGGCACAGTCAGTGTTCAGACGGATAAGGAGGGAAGGTCTGTCAACGGCCTATTTCAGCAACAACGCCATCCACCAGTACATCCGGGAGCTGATGGCCCTGCCAAACCTGCCGGCGAATCATATTGAATGGGCCTTCTTCGACCTGAAGGCACGGTGTCCAGCTGGTCCATCTTTTGAGAAACTTCGTGAGGTCCTGCAGTACCTTCAATCAACCTGGGTGTGCTCTGCTGTACGTCCTCCAGCTGCCTGGTCCACTTTCAAACGTAGTGTGAGGACGAACAACGATGCCGAGGGCTGGCACAACCGCCTCAATCATGATGTCCCCGGAACAAAAGTAAACATGTACGAGCTGATCGACTACCTGTACAGACAAGCACGCCTCATCGAACTGCAGATGGATCTCATCACTCAAGGCCAGCTCCTCCGCCACCAGAGCACAGAAGCAGCTTCCAAACAGGCTTCACTCATAGAGCTGTGGACTCTGTATGAGTCTCCGAATCGTGACATCACAACACCTGAGTACCTTAGGAGATGTGCGGCACTGTCAGACCACAGCGAAGATATTAGGGAGGAGGACATGCCAAGGGATAACATCTAAGGATATGTGTATATCACCTACTTGTAAATATCTGATATTTATTGATGCATATTTATTCTATGAGCATTATTTTGATGTTGCCCTTCCGATTCAAAATTCATATTGTAGCAAAATCGTAGAGCTTATCGGGGCAGTGGGTCAGGTTTCTACAATTACGGTAGCGACGCGAACCGATAAAAAAAAACCCATATCATAGAGGGTCTACGACAATCGATCATGTATCGATTGTCGTAGCGTGTCGGGCCGCGTCGGTGCGATCGTCGTATTGAAACATTGTAGCCTTGTTTTGGCAAGAGCCACCTGTCAGTCTAGATCATAGGATACAACCCACATTTCGAAGCAGTGTTTGGGTAATCTTTTACAAAACAACCTACAGCTTCCATCCTATGAAGAATATATAGTGGGATACATGTTGGAATATACTAATATAGTCTCACTGTTACCAGAAACGGTCGCAAATAAACCAAAAAGATAATTTCTTTTTTAAAAAGCATGGCGTCCGAGGCGGCCACCGCGACAGCTCCCGAAAAAAAAAGCGGGGCGTCCAATTTACGATGCGGGGCGTCCAAAGCGTGCTGGCTTCCAATCGGGGCGTCCTGTATTCGTTTACACATCAACACCCAAAGACACACCACCTAAACCCATATAGACCTACACCACCTTGCAACCCATGAATCTGATATCTTTGTGCTTGCGTATAACTGGCTCTGGACTATGATTTTACCCCAGTACCTCACTATGCGCTAATGTGGTGTGTTATGGTTGAGTATAAAAAAATATAATGAATAATGAAAAAATGCCTCACCATTTTTTAAAAAGGCTCGATGGTAATCTGTAATAGGACTTCCCATGGCCTTATCTCACCACATAGGTTTAACATTGGGAACTCATTCTCCATGCCCCTACGAGTATTGTAGTCCGTTCTCCATGGTATATATCCTTTGTGACATCCATTCTTTTAGTGTATACAGGGTGAGATAATACAGAAAGCAACTAATTTTGGTCAAAGTTTCATTCTCCAACTCATTTGAATGTTAATTTGTTTTCCAACTGTGACTAACGTTGACGGAACAAAAAAAATACACGAAGAGCGATCATCCCAAAACCCAGAGTAAAAGACAGTTAGAATGGTAAAAATAGAGAGAATGAAGGGACTGCAGTATCCTCAGCCAGAATGAAATTCTGGTGGGAAGACCACAGAAAAATTACCTACTGCACCTTGCCTGATGAGACTGGAAGCAGTAGAAACCACGAGAGTAAAATATCCTTGCTACATGCGAAGATAAACTGTTCTGCATGACATGCAAGGATAGTCACTAAAATTGTACGGCATCTGACACTGTAGGGGCAACACCAACAGTCTTTAAACTGCCACTGGGATAAGAATCTTCCCGGTGGAAAGAGTGACTGAAACTTCACTCTTTTTACCAAGTGTAAAACACTTGGATCCCCATAGAACCACCCAGCGACAGTCGGGTAGAAGATCTACACGCGCACGGCTCTATACACCGATGTGAGACCTGAAAACAAGACACAGATCTCTCAGCCAATCAGATCGCCAGAACTTGGGGTATGCAGATGAGGGTGCGCTGACCTCAGCCGGTCAACTCCCCCACAGCGGTGGGTGCAGGCGTGTTTTTTCAAATTGCTAAGCCCCGTCTTTTCATATCATTTGAATGTTAATGTGGTGCGATGTTCACTCGGTTTCACGTCATTCATATTGCTCCGCATCAAACTCGTTGAGAATAACAACTTTGACCAAAACTTGTCGGTTTCTTCTTTACATGCCGATGCTGTCAGGTGCTACTATTCAGCACCTTATGCTTTATTGTCAAGCAACAAAAGAAAAGCAGGGATAAGTACCTCCAAAGTACAGCAGCCATGTCTAGTGTATTCATCCCCACTGGTATGAAAGAAATTCTGAACTTCCTTTGGGAAATGAAGATTTGTGAAAAGTTATGGGGAAAAAACATAGGAAAACATGTGTGGCCAAAAAGCCTGGTACAGGACTTTGAAAAATGAACTGCCATTTGACTTGACCTCTAACCCAACACTAAGGTTAGGTTCATACTCGTCAGCTTGTGTCAGCGACTGGCTTGCCATTGTCAGCATAATGTGACCAATGGAATGTTTTCTTAATGGTCTGCGACACAGCCCTTCAGTGAGGCAGCACTACAGAGGGCATATAGCCCACTGCTACAAACAGACCCATCTTGAGTTGGTATACTTTCCTTTCACCAGAACGAGATAGATTCAATCACTAAGTCAGTCTCAAAAGGCCATAACTAGCCTACCAAGAAGTGAAACCACACAAACAAACTTCAACTGCCTCAGTAGAGTTTAAATATATCTATCACCAGTGGGTCTATGTGGTATTTTGGTAACTGGTCAGAGTCAACTGTTTACACCTCTAGGACACTGGATCTCTGCACTCTACCATTGTCATAGAGTTGGCGTGTAAATAGTGAAGGGATAGTTTTTCCACCATCCTGAACGCTTATATAGCTTCTCACTGATCTAGGCAGCGTTTCTGAGCATGTGTCCCACGCTCAACCAAACACTATTCAAGACTTTGTAGCATACTGTACTGCCCATCGTAGCATCATGAAGGATCAGATATTCATTTAACTTTTGTTTTATATGTGGAAAGAGAAAATTATTATGCAGCTAGTTTAATTATTCAATGCAGGCTAAATGTATTTTCGTGTACTTTGACATGTATCATTTCATTCCAGACCGTGTGTAATGGTGACTTATGATTATGAGCAAAGTTTAAAGTTAACAAAGAAATAATGATACAATTATCTGAGATCATTTGTCACTGTTTCTTTTTTAATGTTACATTGATAAAACCAATGCCCTTTTGACGGTGTCTATGTAGGGTCAGTCCGTAGATCCCTCTTCTCCAACTACTGAACAAGCATTGGGACTACATAATACATATTACCAACTCTAATAGACGTGTCACTTAGGAATTAGATATGTACTTTCATGTTACCAGATCAACGGGTAATCAGTATTATTATCATCATGCCTCATAACATTATCATCTCATCTACATGCTTATATCATGTGTCCATCTATTATTATTATTATTATTATTATTATTATTATTATTATTATTATTATTATTATTATTATTATTATTATTAATATTATTATTAATATTATTATTATCATCATCATTATCATTATTATTATTATCTTTATTATCTTTATAATAATTTATCTTTTTATTATATTCTATTCATGTAGTATAATTCTAGAATTGTACTTAGACGGTTGAGCAGATGAATGTATGTCGTGGTCGACAAAATGGAAGACCACCAACTTTGGTGAATTTTGTGTCAATAAAAAAAAAAATTATAATAATATTAAAAATTGATAATTTATATAATGTCCTTTCGGATTACTTTCAGGCTGAACAGAACTTCTTGAGCATCCAGACCCAGAGGAGGGAGAAGCAGTTTGCACTGGCGGAGGTGCAGGCCAAGTTACGGGGACTCAGCGCTGAGCTGGAGAAGGTAGTTCAATTTGTTTTTAGTTTAGTTGGCCAGTGCTCTGTTTCAGATGAATTTTTTTGCCACATTGGCTTGCCATAGAGTTGTTATTGCCGCGTCATAATAATCTTCAGTTTCAAATGATATCATCTTTTACATGCACGACCAGATATCTGGTTCAAGTCATCACGTTTATTTTCTTCTACATATGATCTTTCAATTTTTGGATAGTATATATTCTCAACATATTTACATAGCAAGAAAAGCTCCAGTAGTATTTTTACATATCTCATAATATGGATTCAATTTATTCCTTTATTCCAAAGACTACAAACAATTACACAAATTGCAAGTTTTTCATATACGTATGGCCGAACGTTTATGTAATACTACCCGCTGCTAGGGATGTAGTTACGGAAACAGGGTTACTGTGCCTGTACATGATAAATACGCGGTAAAATTGACAATAAAACGAACCAATGCCGCAGGCAGAGGTTCGTTTTATCGTCAATTTTACCAAGTATTTATCACATACAGACACAGTATGGCTGTTTTCGTATTATTATATACCTTAAAATATCAAATTTTTAACTTTGCTTCTTGACGAGTTTTTGAATTTCGCCACTGTACATGCCCCGTACATCACCCATAGCAATACGACAGCAATACGACATGGGTAGGAGCGGGCCGTATGTGTACGATATACTACCACAGTTATATAATAATATAAATAATGTCCAAGCTCATTGTGGTGTAGTGAATGAATGACTACACCACATGAATATGTGATTTAGAAAGTTAATAGAATGACGTTTTCTCATCAGTTTTAGGTATGAAATAATAAGATAACGTAGTGACTGAGCTATAGGGATGCATTCTCGGCCTTTTGTAACATAAAAACTCCCCCCCCCCCCCCATTCCCCGTCGTCAGAGATATATTTTATATGATACAAAAGACCTAGAACAACCATCCCTATGGGCTCAGTGACAACTTTTCTTCATATCTCCAAGTGACTGTAGCACAAAATAAACATCATATATCAGAAACCGTCAAAATATTACGATTTGGAATAGAGGAAACTGAGCCGTTCAATTAATTCAGTAATTAATTACCTTTTCTCAAATTAAAGGTGCACCGTGGAGAGGAGCGCTACCTCGCGCTGCTCACCCAGGAGCATGCCGTCATTAAGGATGAGACCCGCCTCCGGGAGGAGACTGTTATACTGGAGGAAGAGGAACGGGCCCGCTTCTCTGGCCTGAGCTCAGCCGTGAGGGACAGCCATGAGAAGGAGCGTGCACGTACAGAGCGCACCAAGTACTGGTCAGTCATTGGCTCCATCGTGGGCGCCGCCATCGGTATCATTGGAACTAGCATTAATAACTACCTGCGCATGCGTGAACTGCGTGGGATTGTGAGCGGGTCAGCTGAAGGCAGTCTAGAGACGCGTGGGTTGGTCACGCAGCTATCGGAGACGATGAAAAGCCAGCATAACCAGCTCCAGTCATTCATCTCCGATCTACGTACCTTTGTCGGTCCGGCCGTTGGGGACGGGCTCAAGACAGCCGTGAAGCCAGTCAACGGCCTGCTCCACGCCGACGACGACGACAAACTCCAGGCCCACACCAAGGAGATCATGCAGCTGATCCACAAACAGGACTCCACCATTCAGAAAGAAATGAAGGAAATTAAGGATTTCCTGTCCACAGCAAAAATCACCGACGATGAAGGGAAGATTGTCTACGTGGCGCCTATGGTGGGGAATATGTTGGAAAACACAGAGAAAAATTTGGAGTGGAAAATGAAATTGAACTCTTTGTGGACTGTGACTTTTATATACGGCGCCTTTGCTCTAACGATCCCTGTTTTATACAACATGTTCCGTGGTGGTAGCTGATTACTTCTATCCTTAGTAATCTAGAATAAAAAACGTTATCAAAGAGAATAGAGATTAATTATAAAGCGCCTTTGAAATTATACTTTCAGAGTATATATGTGCAAACTCTCTCTTCTTGCTCTGTTTTACAGTGAAGACTCGCGTAAATAATTTGAAAATACCAAAGTGCTTGATGAAAGTCTACGATTCTTTTCACCCATTGTTTCACCATTGATATATTCATATCGTCAAATATCATGTTATTGGACTGACATTTTGTTGAAGTTTACGTGCTGGTTTCACCTGCCCTATTCTTTTTTACCTGGACTAGTCGGGCTGCATCTTGCACTATCTGGCCGCATCTGACGGTTTATTCCCGAATTATATAAGATCTAGCCTGGTTACCCCTATGTGTGCAGCCCATAATATTGCTCACAGCCACCGATTGAGGGGGGGATGGGGATGTTTTCAACTGGAATGATCCAGCCAGGTACATGTACTCTCATACAATTCAACCCAATCTAGCAAGTCAACAAATCGGCCAATATCGGCAAAGATCGCGTGTCCGGGTGAAACGCTCGCCTCATCAGTCAATATAAAGGGCTGATTCCACCAACACGATGGATTTGCCGTGATATATCTTGTAGTACCTTACAGTGTCGCTATATGTGGTACCTCTGTTGTCGCAAAACAGAGCGCGCGATGTGTGTATGTATTGGTGCTCCACCTACTCGATACCTCAAGACACATCGCGGCAAATATGCATGCGATTATTCAAGACCTAGCGAGATTTAGCAAGACAACCAAATCGTGACTAATCTAGCTATATCTTGTGTGTTGGTGGATTTACCACTTACGACACACCCTTTATATAATCCTCATTCATAAAATCTTTATTTCATTGTGCAATGTTAGAATAATGGCACTGGTGTTCCTTTAAACAATCATTCGCCAAGTCATCTGGCAACTTTCGGTTTGAAATACCCTCCGAATTCCCTTAACAACGGAGATTTACGCCATCTTGCTGGTGAATACAAAGCGCTGTCAGAGTGTAAAATAGCTGAAAACTCTAATAATCTATTTTATAATGTCTAATTTACACATGCATTAGTCGAAATATGGTTATTTACATTATCCTGACATGATTTAATCGTGCCAACTCGAAGAAAATCGTTGTTTTGACAATTTGTTGACATCGCATTCGGAGGCTAAACTGAGGCCATAACGTAATCATTTGATCTGAAACTGCCAGGGTGGTCTGGTTTTGTCAAAAGATTGACTTGAACGTTACGTAACACAACCCCACATATTTAATAATAGCAGAAATGAATGTTTGACTTCTCCATAGGCCTAGCACTGCATAGGTTCATTGCCAAGATGGCCGCGGAGGGGGTTCGAAGCGCCACCTACTTCCAGGTTGACTCGGCGAATGTACATTAACGTTCTGTTCCCTGGTTTGTTTTTTCCATGTGTCCTTTGATCTTGTAGATCCATACATCCATGAGCATTACCTCCGAATAGCCATGTTAGATAACCAACTTTTCTACATGGGGGTTATTTATCCCCCACCCCTTGTATTCCTATAAGTGAACGATACTTAATAGAAACAGACCTAGGTGGCAGTCAATTAGGATTTATGCAACAAGGCCTGTGTGTGTAGCGATCTCCACAAGGAGGTAGCTGAGCGAAGACAGTACGGGTCGCTTAAATCCAAATTGATTTTCACTGAGGGTTGTTTAGTATTTATCCTACACCATTTTAGACCAAATAAATAGTTGCATAAAAACATTTTATACCATGCCTCAACGAATAGTCAATCAATGATAAGCATATGGCGTGTTTTATTAGGGGTAGGATCTCCGAACATAAGTATTACCATACAGTCTTAACTAAAGCTAAAAACATGAATATAGGTAAAGTAAGACTTTGATTAATTCTTCTTCCGTCAATATAATGATGCATTCTTACTTGCATCTCGTGGCCAATTAATATATGCTACATATATAAGTGATAAGCAATTTGATATAACTTTGGTAGATATCATATGAAAAGCTTGTTACATATGTGATACGACTAGGTGCTTACATATGTATTATGGGTATTACCACGGTCTGCATGAATTGAACGAGTGTTTCATTTTGATAGCATGGAAGATTTGATTCCAAGTGTGAATAGAGATATGTGATAAATAAAGTTATTGAAAACTGTCTAGAGTCTGGGTTTCATTGGAACATCTTCTCCATAGCATTTCTGCAATCTGGTTCGACCAGTTGAATATTTCATAATTGTAACATGGTGTGTTTTTAAGTTACTATCCCAGAGGTATCATTGTGTACGACCTCATGTGATTGATCTGCGCATCGCATGACACACGACAAGATATTTGACTTGATAGGTTCTTGCTCACATACTCTCAACTGGTATACGAGTTTCCACATTTGCTTAACTGATATCTAAAAACAAAATTAACTTATTCTTGAGAAAGACCTGTATCGTCTTCAATATTTACTGGTTTATAAATAAGTTGTGGACGAGGCTTGGTATAATATTTTAGGCAGCTATTGCTTGAACGAGCTTGATGTATGTTATCGGCTACGTCATTGGAACCGTTTGATTGTGATGATCATAGTGACAGCAGCATAATTGTGGGGATTTGCTTCGTTTTAGTTGTTGAAAAAATGTGGGGTTTTTTTTTAACAAATTGGTTTTGTCAAGGTGTGGGCATGACAACAACCGTTTGATCCTTGGGAATCCTCAGGCTGCACTGGTGGAGGTAGATTATCATGATTATGATAGGGTATATAAAAAAAGAACTAGATTCCAGAAAGCGGATGTCAACAAGTTGTGACAGGTGAATAAACTTGACTTTCATTTCTGTGTTGAAATGGGTTGAGTGGGTTTATTTCGGTTGTGTGCATTTTATTAATGTTTACATGCAGTTAATGATTGTGAACAAGGTCAGTATTGGTTAGTTTAGTATTATTTGAACGGTTTTTATCAGGTCTGGCCGAACTAACAAAGTATGACTAGAGAGAAGAGTACCCGATCGTAACATGGATTACAAACATTTTTGGGGGATCAAGGGGGGTCCAAGTGTAACCTGTGAGATAGCATCACTATTCGGGTACAAACCTACGTGATATTCCATGCACTTACGATAGTCAGACCATGTGGGGGCGTCACAAATTCTATGGCCAGGGATGCCAGTGGGGTTTAAACAAAATTTAACAAGACGGGAAGGGTCCACACCATATTTGTCTACAATATTTATCATCATATTCATAGGAATTCTCTACATTTTCAGATTTAGTTTGGTGGGTAATTTATTCAAATCAACCCTGTGGTGCATGGGATTTGTTGAAGGGAAAACATGTTTGGAGTTTCCAGGATTTTCCGGGAGGTAGATATTGTGAATTATCAGTCAAAACTGGTTCCTTATAATTCATTCTAATTCTGAACGAGTGAATTTATCCTGCCTTCTAGGTAATATAATATACATCTACTTGATTTACATAGGAAATGTACTGAAAAAATATGGTTTTCTTCAATCCCTTCAAAAACAACGATGATGACCTATGAATTATAAACTTAAATGTGTAGTACTATACATCATCTGTATAGGAAGCCAAAGTGAACCCGCTGAAACCACAGATACCCATTTACAAAACACCATATCCGGTGGCCAGTAAGAACGAGGCTTAGTGCTAAACCTATGGGGGTTTGAGGCTAGACTTTTGTTTTTGGTCTCGTTTGTTACTTTTGAAGTGAAGTTTACTATTATCGTCTCTGAATAACTCTGTTTCGAAACTACGATGACAGTTGTTAAGTTTATTAATAATTTGTATCCTAAAGATTGGAGAATGACGCATATAATCTCGAACCTACATAGTCAAAGTACTGAGGGCCTACATCTGGAAATGGTGTTTTGTAAATTGGTATCTGTGGTTTCAGTGGGTTCACTTTGGCTCCCTATTCTGTGAAAGTTTGAAGAAAATGACATGGGTTCTACTATGTAAAAAAGTGCTTTTTAGAATTTCTATATATTCTATTATAAAGTTATCATAATATTGATCAGTAGTGTACATAGTATGTATACTCCTTTGATATCAAAATCATCATCTGGCACAGTGAGCCCCATTTTTAAAAGACAAATGCGGGTAGGTATCGAATTGTCCCCTATTCAATCAACACTGGTGATGCCATCTGATTTCATGAAAATGTAGCAGTTGCCCATAGACACCAATAGATAAGCACTTACCTTCTTCAGATGGCCTTCCCATAGAAATTAGCATGGTGACATTTTTTTTTTTTAGTATTTCTCATTTGTACATGTTCCCAACTATAATAATCCAGAATTATTTGAAGATAGCAATAGAACATCAGTGTCATTTAGCAACAAGGTCAAAATATTGTATTTTCCCATAGACACCAATAGTTAAGCACTTACTTTTTCAGATGGCCTTATCATAGAAGTTAGCATGGTGACATGCTTTTTTTTTTTTCATTTTCTAATTGCTAATATATGGAACTTATATAATCCTAAGTTATTTGCAAAACTCAATAAAATTTAGAAATCGCCCAACTACCAGTATTTGTCTTTAAGTTAGATATGTGTTCTATAACACTCGTAGTTCATCATATTAGATTTCCAGAAAATTGACATGGTTTCTAATTTTCAAGCCAAATTGTCCGATATCTCTTCAATATTTGAGACAAACAAGTTAACAACCACAATTTACTTCAAACCTTTATTTCTCTAATCTAAGTTGATATAAACATCCCTAAATATTTTGATGTGAAAGTGTTCGCGTATTGCAGAATTAAATACACTCATCGTCTTTTTACATGTCTCCATATTTTTTACATGTCTGTCAGTAAGATAGAGAAATAACAGATTATTTAACCTATCGCATTATATCTTGTATAAATGAAGTGGGTTTGCCACTTCTTTGTTCAATAGAATCCTCTCAACATGTGAACTAACAATAATTGAAGGATTTCCCTGATTATGGTGTGTGCATGCCTACCAGAAATTCAGAAACCAGCTTCTAAAAATGTGATATAAATAGTGTCACATGCACAGGGTTGTATAGCAACCGCATTCTTATATTTAGATTATTGTAACTTGACATATAGACTTCTAACTGCAGGCTGTGCTACTTTGACCGTTTCCAAGGTACTAAGCTCGTAGAAATCACTGCTTGAAGAACAACGTTTTGTAGCAACCACTTTCATGCACCTGGTATCGTCAGGCTTTCTTTATCTATACATATAATACAATTGACTCTTGATATAGGATGCTTACTCTTGTTACTGTCATTATCATATTATGACATCGGGTCGAATATAAATTTCCGGTAACCTGCAATCATTCTTGAACGTCACATAAGTTTATTATCAAATGCTAAATTTACAGACATTTGTGAATTTTTTTCACAAACTCCCACCATGAGGACCTCTATCGTAAGATGGATATTTTGTTTAAAAAGTAAAGTGATATAAATTCATCATCAAATGAGGCATATGGCAGGATTGCTATATGACAAGAGTTGGGGAGAATCCGTAAGTTACAAGTTAGTATTCTATAAGCTAACCTACTGCTGCATTTTTATTTGTAAAAAAAAAAAGTTCATTGAATAGGTGGTAAGCACTAAGGGAATATAACTGATCACTATGTACAATATCTTCACCAACACGGGTTAACACATAACATTATCAATATAAAATATAGTAGTAGATTTTATAGTTCGGTAAACCTTATCAGCCTTATAGAGCTCTATCAGAAAAGTTGCAATTCTAATCTCTGATTCGAGCTAATCTATGAGGCAGCCATCTATACCTATGGGAAATCTCTTTGTTGGTGTTTAATCTGAATGGCGACCCCCTATGTACAGTGTTTAACACCAGCAGTTACCTCAGTATACATGATTGGAACAACAGAGCAACTTTGAGTCACTAGCAACTGGTCGGATTCACAAGCCTCCACCACACCCGTTTATTTGCATATTGTGTTATCAGATAGTGTATCATCGTCTCGGCTCATGGTTACGCTCGCACACATTCAACACCGTATGGCATCCTGCGCCGTATGCCACTGGTTCGCGTATAACCCAGAGATGCCAGTGATGTTGAGACGAAAGCTGGATTTTTGTTTTTTATTTAACAAATCCTATTTATTTTCTTTCTTTTATTCTTATAGAGATGCCAGTGAGGTCTAGGAAAAAAACCTGGAAAATACCTGAATCCTGATTATATCCACTATTTATCTCTAACATGATCAAGATTTAGTACACTTGCAAAGCCTGGAAACCTGACATCTCTGGTCTTTAATATGATGAAAATTCATTACACAATGAAAAACGGAAATAACAGGGAAAACTGGCATCTCTGAAACCCTATTCTCATCTCGAAAGTACACCATAAAGTAATTTCATGTAGAAAAGCGGCCGAAACCCCTACAAGCGAGAAAAGCACTAGAGGAGGGCATGATCACCATAACTTAGGGGGCCATCCATAAAATATGTACGCAGAATTTCTGAAATTTTTGACCCACCCACCAACTCCCAATCTACGCAATAAAACAAAGAAGAAACATATGCAAAATTTCCACAACTTTCCCACCCTCCCCCTCAGTGCATACATACTTTATAGATGGCCTCTTATGTGATAACAATGGGATAAAAAGAAAACATTGGCAAGACAGATGGTGGGTAGAGAGAGACTGGTGAACGTCCGCAGTCACAACGAAGGTGAATGAGCCTGCATCTATCACATTAATTTAAAACAAATTATTTTAATTTAAAAAAAACAACAACTCTGAAACTAAGGTCATATAAAAAGGTGGATAGAGTCTGGGGTCATTTTGAGCACTGACCAACGATGGGGTAATATTGAGCACTGAACAAATATTTTTCCTCAAATGAAATATTTTGTTGGAGGCACTGTAAACCTAAATAGAAATTTATTTACATATACAGAAACAAATTTAAGGCCGATAAGAATCAAAACACATGACTCAATTCTACTCTGCGTATGAAAAAGAAAAAAAAGGTAAATTGGCAAAGCGTTATAGTAACTCTGATCTTCGATCAGATATCAACATGTTATAGTTTCATCTTTTTTCTCGTATGTTTGCTTCGGGTATTGGGTTTCTCCACCAGTGCCAAGACCTGATTTGATTTGGAGGGTTTAAAGCATACACCTTGTATTTAAGAAGGACTCTTATTGGCAGTCCTCTACTCAAATAGGACGGTGACCATGTTCACAGGGTTATATGTTAAACATGTCTCTCACTCCTACCGATAGTGGCTGCATGAAGAAAACCCTTTTATATCATAAACTGGGTTACAAAAAGGCAATGCATCGGCTGATGATTTGGAAATGAGGATATTCGCAGATATGTCGTTACATATACACAGGATATCAATCACAATATTATGTAGAAACAAAAATCATTCCATTAACCTTCTTGAAATCTTGTCAGAAATCATTCCACAGCATGCAACTCAATAAAAATTCCTGCTAGTCCAACTTTATGATACACAAAAAGATTGCTTGTATTAAACAGGTGAGAGAAAAAAAAATACCAACATTTTTTTCACGGCCTTGATATCATTCCACCTGGTTTATAACATCAAGCATACAACTGTGCCGACTACTATAAAAAGTCCACAGCATTGTGCCCAGTATTCAACACAAGAGTCTCTCGAGTAAGGGCCCTTATCCACTGCTTGCGATACACTCCAACATGGCTACTACACAAAATTTCCACATCATAGCTGTGTCGGAAGGTTGACATATTCTGTGTCGTAGTGCGTCAGAGTGTGACACAAAATTCCTGGATCGTAGCTATGTCGAAGATTGAGAAATTGTGCGTCATATTCTGTCAGAATTTGACACAAAATTCCTGGATCGTAGCTACGTCAAGAATTGAAAAATTGTGTCGTGGTGTGTCAGAATGCGACACAAAATTCCCTGATCATACATATGTCAAAGATTGAAAAATTGTGTGTCGTAGTCTGTCAGAGTGCGCCACAAAATTCCCAGATCGTAGCTTTGTCGAAAGGTTGAAAAATTCTGTGTCGGTAGCGTGTCGCTGCTTGTTGGAGTGTGTCAGAAGCTTGGTGGGTCAGGGCCCTTAAGCAGGTGGCCTCGTCTTCCAGGCTGCCTCCAGAAAGTCTGTGCAGGCTATGTGTGCTGTGAGACTTGGGGCTGCTGAGCGCACTTTGTGCTAATGGCTAACAAACTACTCTGATGATATGGACGTCCGCTTCTATGATATCTCCTCTGGCGGCACGAACGTGGTGACCTCCGTGTACACCAAACCTGTAACGAGAAACGGGAATCTGGAGGTCAGAGCAGGTTTCAAGTGAATGGGATAGACTATATTTGTGGTCTTAAGCTCATAAAGCCTTTAAGCCATTAACATCTTTCACCGATTCGATCACAATTTTTTTTTTTTAAATTCAGATCAGGTTCGCATACATCTTGATGCGGTCTACCACCGTCCCTTTGCCAGCCTTATATTGCTATACTACTGGCAACAATCGGGAACAATGATGTCGATGCATTACCCCCATGTTAGTAATGCCTGATTTCCATCAGGAAGAGGTGTGATTGGGACGGTGAAGTGCGTATATCTACAAATATATCACCAATTCTCACAGACCCGACGGATTGGTTGGGCAAAGTAGTGATCGGGGAGAGTTGGCTGATGTCTAATAGAATTCACACATTGACATGCCGACTCTCCCCGATTACACTTCTCCCCGAGCAATATGTTGGGTCGGCAGGAATCGGGTGTAATTTTTGTTGATGTATGCACTTCACTGACCAAATCTTATTACCCTCTTAACATTGGTCAGCATGGAGGTAATGACCAACTCTCCCCAACCTTAAGACGGTCAATGTACTCAATTCCCGGAGGTACTCTTTGATTTTAACCATGTTGCTTCCTGAGGGTATCGTGCATTAACAAAAATTACAAGACTTTATCGGCTTGGTGAGAAATAGCGACAGATGTTGATGTCTTACAGGCTTTATCACATTTACTACACACTTCTGGCTAGCTGTCAATGCACAAGAGTTTTAATTATATTAACTTTACGCATTGATGAACAATGACAGTGCTGAAGGTAATGACTACAATCAGTTAGATTGTACAGATGCCATCAGAATGTTCCGAACTATGACAGTGGAGCTAGCGACAATATCTCCGAGAAGGTTGTTACATATAAACATATAGAGTGGATATACAAAGTAGAGCGTGATTCATGGGAGAAATTCTTACTCCACACATGCGTTCAGTTAAATCAAGAACACAGTCAACTCTCACGAGGCATCAGAATATTAGAGTTTTATAACAACAGTAATTATTACTGATTATGGCTTAATTTCCTGATGAAACAAATGGATCTTGAACATGAACTACATGCGTTTAGTTGATCAGAAACCAACCAAGGCAAGAAAATACACATTACACGGTGCATTTCTTTATCCACCTCTATTGGACGGAACAGTAGCAGGAAAAAGGCATTGTATTATAAAAAAATAAATGAAAAAAGGTATGATACCAGCACACACGGGTAATGGGCATGTAGCGCCTGTGACTTTTCAACAGGAGAGAACTTTGAAATTGGAGTAACTTGCATGGCATCCTTCTATTTGCACCATGTCTCATGTTAGTTGGCATCTACTCATGAACTCCTGTATCACAGGTATAATCGGAGGTGTTGCTTTGTGTGAAGACCCTGTTGGTCTCGTCAACATATGTTAAACTTATGCATTAGAAGAATTAAAGAAAAATACTACAATCAGTTAGATTGTACATTTGCCATCAGAATGTTCCTAACTATGACAGTGGATTTAACAACACCAATATCTCTGCGAAGGTTCATACATATAAACACAGAGTGGATATTAAAAGTAGAGCGTGATTCATGGGGGAAATTCTTACTCCACACATGCCGTCAGTCAAATCAAGTTATGAAGACATGGCTAGAACACCTCACATACAAGCCGATGCTACCTTGAAAGTGACGGTTTCCTGTCAGTTTTGAACCATGTTGCTAGGGTGTCTCCTTTTTTTTTGTCAGTCAAATCAAGAACACTCTCAATTCTCGTGAGGTGTCAGAAAAGAAGTGTAGTTTTCAACGGACTTGAAACTTAGGTTTCCTAAGGGTAACAGGTTATAAAGCTGGTGGCCATTGCAGTCGTCCACTCCATGTTCCTCGATCTTAATATCAATTACCATTATGGACTATTATGTAAATATTACATATATTATCATTCAATTATTATGTGTTTACAGGTATCAGGATACAGAACAGTGATGCCCTTTACTGTATAACCCAGAACGGGAGCATTGTAACTGAACTCACGTCTTGTGATTAATTAACTTGTGGGATGTATTACAGCAAAAAAAATCAATTTGATGCACAAACTGTTACGATGAGTACTGTTATTGGGTGGGTTTTTATCAGGTCTGATAAGACAAAAAAAAATCTAATTCATGAATTTATTCATGGAACAAATACGGTAAAACTAAGCTGACAAAAAATATTTTGTTAGAGAAAAAGTATTGGATACATCAACCTTATGGCGGCACAGACAAATCAATATATACTGAAACAAGCTCTGAGAGGAGTATTTCTGAAATACGTATATGTTAATAGCTGCTTCCATCTCTAGTGGTAATATATCTAACATAGACAGTGCTGATTCCACCGAGCCACTGGAACCTGCCGAAATGGAGATCGGGCGGGATCGGGAAAAATTACTAAAGCATACCTGTCGGGGAAATGCCCGCTTTTTTCTGTTAATTTCCGACGCTAATACGATTTTTCGCGCCAATATATTTACCACGTTAAGATGTTCTTTGATATATTCCAAGGAGGCCAGAAACTTTCCGATAAAACGTTAGTCTGGTGGAATAAACACTTAACAACCCAACTAAAGCATGCACATGTGAGGGTCTGAACGTCAGATGTAGGGACAGCCAGTAACACAGCATGCGTCCAACAAGCATTGACCAATAGAACCTCACCTTCTCCAATAACCCTTACACAATCCCTCCACCTCTAGAGCAACTCATACACCAACGCTACAAGGAAAATGCAAACACCAATTATTTACATCTTCTTAGGAGTTTTCTTTCTCACAGCTCACACTTCACATCGTTCACACAGTGATTGTCAGTATCTAACGTCAGAACGGATGCACACCTTTTACAGAACTACACTTGTTTTATTTTTATGGAAAAAATAATTTTAACTTGAAATAGTTATCTAGATTTAGAAAACGTGGCTAAGAACACTTCTGACCCCAACCCATGCTACCTTGAAATGACAATTACTCGTCGAATCCAAACCGTTACTATGCTACCTCCAGGTGAACATTGTCAAAAGAGCAATGCAGCATAACAACCAACAAAAAAAAAGAGAAAAAAGAAGAAATAGTTATCTAAGAGCGGTACTGACTTTATCACTGTCTAAATATGCCTCTTCCTTCTAAAAGGAAGCTTCAGAACCGCATACTTATACCAAACTAAATATTTGACAAAATGGCTTCCATTTCGTACCAATTTTTATTTACGCAGAAAATCCATATTTATTTCATTGTAAACAGATTAAGTTAACTTCAGCAATGAGATCACACGAACTATCGTTATGGGGCCATCCATAAAGTACCTACACAGTGAGGGGCGGGGGAGGTATAAAAGGGATAGTTTTCATACATCCCTTATATATCGGATGCATACAAGATAGAGAGGGGTTGGGGGTCAAATTTGTCTGAGATTTTGTGTACATACTCTATGGGTGACCCTATACCACTGACCTATATGTGACCTTATATAAAATCCTACTGCAGACAATAGTTAAACATTGATTTCGGACAGAGCTAGCGAAGGTACGACTGCGTTGCACTGTGCTACCACTGTGAATGACAGATTGGTACAAGGACCCTGAAGTCGACCAAAACACTATTGCATGGCAACAGCCACATGCGCTACTGCCACCCATGATCTATGTCGTATGCTGTCAGTTGCTTTCGATGGCACTCCAGGTAGTAGATCTTCTATGAACCATTTTGAACTTCATTAATCTATACATGTGTAGCCTTACAGTATTTTTAATAGTTATTTACTGCTGCTCTCCACACTGTTTGTATTACGTACGGCAATGTGTGCCGTACACTGTTCTACGGAACACCTTAAGACATCGGCTGAGTGTGGCATTTCCTTTGAAATCGTTTATACATCAATTTACGGTAAGATATCATATTTGAGTATATGATAGATATAGAACAACCCACCATAAAAAATGTACGCAAAAATTCCGAAAATTTTGACCTGCCCACCCCACACTCAATCTTGTATGCAATAGAGCAAAGAAGGAGCAGAAGCAACATTTCCAAAACGTTTGACCCCCTCACCCCCGTTGGTGCGTACATACTCTATGGAGGGCTCCTGACAAAGATCTTACCAATGTGGTTGGTAAATATATACTAAAGAAGAAATCAAGGTGAGCGGTCAGGTGTGGCCAATATGCCCTAAATCTGACAGTGCAGTGATTTTACAATGTGAACAAAAATTATACTTTTTTTTTGGTCAAGATATGATAGCCAGTGAAAGCACGAAACCATCAAACAAAAGGCATAATGGCCATGCTAACCACTCGGATTGTTTTCAGATTTTATCTCATCACTGTTTGGTTTGGATTGTTTGTTTATCTAACGTCCCAGAGGAACCTGAGGGTATAAAGCGACTAACTCATAGCTCAGCTTTTCTCACTGATTTTACATCACAAGGGTGGTGATCAAATCTATGTGATGAATTTAGGTAGAAATCTCACCCCTACACATTTACTGAGGTGAGAATTATTTTACTTCCCACACCACATAAAAATGGTATGAGAAGGATTTGAGTAAAGAACATCTGTGTTGTTTAGGTGAGTTTAGATGTACCAAGTTCGAAGAAACACACCAAAACTGGCAAAAACTATGAGGAACAGATTTCATTAGGCTTTGCTTGTTTGTGTGTGGTTTTATGTCCCAGGGGACCCTGAGGCTATATATAATTTAAGCTTTTCACTTTCATAGACTCATTTCAGTTAATTCTTTTCAATGTATTCAAATGTTTTATAAACAATCAAAGAGATTAGTCTCTTTCAAAAAGCTGATGATATCTTTCTTTGCAATAGCCTTGAACAACATTTTCATGTTACTATTTTTTTTTAGAAAAAAACCTGGCCGCTGATTGGCTAACATATGTGACGTCATTGTACCCAATACCTATAGGGTTGTTTTTTTACGTGAATCAGCGAGGTATAAGTTTCCCATGTTAAGTCTATGTGAAAAGATACCAGGATAAACAATATTTCTTTTGAGAGATACACAAGTCAGCACGCGCTGCTCGTTGTGTGTTGGGGGCGGGGGAGAGAGAGTGACTCACCTTTCCATTCTGGTACGAGAAGCTCGTGGTCCTCGAACGACTGGTCGTAGGGCTCGGACACCGGCTCGTCCGTCTCGTCTGCGTATTGCGACACGTAGCTGTGTGCGAGCGCTCCAGCAGCTGTGATCCGCGTGTCGGGGTCAAGGTCGAGCATCTTCTCCAATAGGTCTATCGCTGCAGGCAAGAAGAGGTGGGTTTAAATGTCGTCTGCTTAAAGCTCGCACCTAACACACGGTAATGCCACTCATTAACTATGTTAGTCACTTATTGTATCTGTTAATGATCGTCATGGTTTATGTACTTAGTGATTATATTAGAGAAATATCTTTGAAATAATGACTGAAATGACACAGAATTGTCACTTCATATATGAATTATCGTGAAACAAAGGAAGATTCTATATTCATAATTTATCATTCTTAGAATATTGTGCTTTATACATTGCAGCTAGCTTGCAAGCAAATGAACCAGAAATATTACATATACTCATAGCTATTCAATCAACCCATGTATCTTCTCATGTATCATGAGAATTTTCTATGTTGTCACTTATATTAAATGGAAAGAGATGAAAATAATTTCCGATAATTATTTTTCTATCCATTTAATATGAACTAAAAGAACGAGAAAAAATAGAAGAGAAGCTAAATACCCCTTTTATCATACAATTCTAATATTGGCAACTAGCGTTGACTTGTTTCCAATAGCGTACTCTAGATTCTACTTAAATCAATGACTCTATTAGATTGCCCAGTACGAGGATTCGCATCCTCATACCAATCCTGACAAAATGAAACGATAACGCCTTACGTCGATACAAAATGTGTTGTAAGTGTCCAGAACATTGCTTCTTAATAGGATTTTCCCTAAGAAACATAACACATAAAACGTAAATATTAGTTCGTGCACTCAACTTAAAACGACATTATCAAAAACACATGATCTGCACAGGCAGTAAAGAAGAAAAATAAAATCATGACCAATGCACCTCGTCTCGTCAACTTAAGAAAACCCTCAGGTTTATGTTTATTGTTTATCTTTCTCGGGTCTCCCCATTTTCAATATATTCGGTAAAACCTGAACCGAAATGAAAGAAATGTCCCGGTGGTTTCATGTTCCCCAGTGCTACCAGAGTTCAACGATAAAGCGTGGATTGAGTAAAGCCTCTACCTGCTGGGGTGGCAGAACGGAAGACGACGTGGAAGTCCTTTTTTACCATCTTTGGCAGCGATCTGACATAGGCTCTTGCCTAGAATAGATACAATGTGTAGAGGAATGTAAAATTGGAGACGTGGAGGGTTGATTTTAACCAGGACTCACCGGCCCCCCAACCCCCTCCCAGTCCCACCCGGGCCCGCCTCCTAGCGGCGCACACCCAAACTAGTCTCCAGTCAATGAAAAGCCAGACGACATTTTTTTCTAAGTCTCCTGCTGCAACGGACAAAGGTCTTGGTCATGGGCGTCTCAAAAAAGAGTCTCAGAAGGGTCACGAACACACCTCATTAGTCCAACTGAACAAGCGAGTGGAGCCACTGAAAGGAAGAAATCGCCATCAGTGGACCGCGGAGGAATACCATCTCTACTTCCGGCATCGTGCACTACTTTTTTTATACCAACTTACAATGATTTTCAGATTTGAACAAGATTTGAAAACAAACAAAAAATCTCATATGCAATACCAAAATTCAGCATCCAGAGATAAAAAAAAGAGAGGCGTTGCCAAAATAGGTAGTGCCTATATGACTGGCACAATTTTTTTTACTATCACACGCATTTGAACGTCATAGGTCAGCATGAGAAGCGAAAAATAGTGTGGTAGGTCGTTTTAAAGCAAGTAGTTTTATAATTGCCAAAATTTCTTCCAAAAAGTCTTTTTTTTAAACCAAAAAATAAAAAACAAACAGATTGAAGGAAAATGGAGAGCATAAGTAAGTAGCCATGCACGAGGAAACTGCCGGGTAAGGTTGTGGTTGTTTCGAGTATGGTATGCCTCCGCTAGCACCCACAGCTAAAAGCTGTGTGGTTGTGAAGTTGTTAGGTGTGTGTGTTATGAGCATTTTGTACTGACTCAAACAAACTCAGACAAACTCGAGTCTGCTTCAGAGTCTGGCGTTAGCTTTTTTTTCCTCCCAAACTATCATGAGAAGTCCAAAGGGAAGATGTCTGAAACAATCGGTAACCGGTAATTGTTTCACAAGAAGACAGCCAAAAAGAAATACAACACAAACTAACAACAGCAACACTCTATCAACAAACAGCCGACAACTAGAACGGCGGAACGCCGGCCCACCACCCTCCATTGTCGTCTGCCACGCCACCTTGCGGGAAACACCATAAACCACGATCTGGCCACTAGGGGGCGCCACCAGCACCACCTAGCGGCGGCGTCGCGAAGCTCGGTGCCGGGGTCGGCGGAGTTTATCCTCACCTTGCGGGTTTGCCCCAACAAAGAATTTGCTAAAATCTTGTTTCTCAGTTTTCCGCAGCGACTGAATGTACCGCCGTGCCTGCAAGCAAGAGTCGTTGAATCAAAGCACACGTACTAACAACATCAACAAGCGGGCGGGCAATATGAGGGGAGGGAGAGGGGGGCTCAGCTGAGAAACAGTTACTGGAGAAGTAGCCCCAATGTCAAAGTTCTCTTGTAATTTAAAGGAGAACTTGCCCCGTTTTGAAGAGGTTGCACAAAAATTTAGTCTTTAATGCTAGTTCCACCAACACAATGCATTTGCCATGTTATATTTTGGTATATCTTGCAATGCCGTGATATATCTTAATCCTTTGCCGCCACATGTCACGTGTGATGAAATGTCTATTTGTTCGCGATGTTGTGTGTATACATTTATCCTACCCCTAATATAAAAGCCCATAGGCTTAACATTGAGTTTCCGTATGCCACGTTGACTGGCATATGGAGTTTTATATGCCACTAGTGGCATACAGAGTTGTTATCACATAATATTCCAAAATCGAAGAGATGGGATAGGATAAAATCAAAACCTGATTGCATGCCACTCCTTGAGTTTTGGCTCCAGACTTCACTTGGCTTCGCCTCATGAAGTCTCTATGCCAAACTCCAGTAGTGACATACAGTGGCCAAGATTAAAACTCATCCAGTTTTACGATAGTATTTTGGTACTCCACCATCGCAACACCTCGTGATCTATTGCCAACATATCAGGGCAAGAGCATAGTAAAGGTGCTTAACCAAACCGATGCTTCGCGGCAAATATGCATGCAATTACTAGAAACCTAGCAAGATTTAACAAGGCAACCAAATCATGACAAATCTTGCTGTCTCGTGTTTTGATGGAACCAGCACTTTGGCCTCGAATATGTTCACTTGCAGGCAGTATTTACATCCCCTGGCAGCAGTGCAGCAACAGATTCAGACAAATACACTGCACATGATGCCCTTTCTTTACACTACAAACCTTATATCAAATAAGGATTGTTTTTGATACAATACAGGGAGAAATCATAACGGGTGATTTCATTTTGGAAAATCCCAGAGCAACTTTGTTTCCGGGCTAGTTCTCTAGTATTTTGAGAAACATATGGCTCAACGGAGAGGGAGGGAGGGAGGGAGTTATCGTTAAACATTTTACTGTTATCAATGAGAACACAGACTAAGATGAATGAGATATGGCAAGGCATGGTTTAGCATCAGTTTTCTTTTTATGTATCCTCCACATCACAATGAAATAGTAGAGAAGAAATCAATGAGAGTGGTTAGAGTTGACTAATATGCCATGAGTTAGATCGCTTAGTAATTTCATGAGGCAAAACCGAGTGGAATCACCTAGCGATCAAACCAATACATATTAGTATATAGATAACTGATAGCAAGTTACAACCCTAAAGACTCGAATTCAGATTTTATCCCACTCCAAAATTCTAATGAAAATGTTGTCAATTTTTTTTTTTTATAAAGAAAATTTTATCGTACCCAGAGCCGACTGGGTGTTCCTTGCACTACTTGACAGAGCGTTGGGTACAAGTTTCCCAAGGGGAAATATACCAGGGGTGGGATAAACAGAATTTCTTTACGTTGGGATCAAAGAGGAATTATCTGTGATGCCCAACATGATAAAGTATTCATTTTTTTAAACAAAAATATACACACGTTTGCAAAACCAGGCCTTGCATATCAAAAACGATATTTGGGGTTTTACTTGATGATTTTAACATAAAATTGGGATATGTTTTAATATGACCATGCCATTCAGAATACAAGACAAAACACTGTTAGAACTGGACTTGAAATATTGGAGTATTTCTCCCTAAATACAAAGTCCAAATATCAATTTCATGTTGATGTCTAAATCCCAATAGATTGGCTCTTGTTTCATATCGGAAGATAGTATCCAAATATATCAACATCCAATTCTAGCAGTTTGAATAAACACATAAAAGTTGTACAATTAGGGGAAAATGTACAAAACTCAACCTTTGTTCCTTTTGCTAGCTGATACAAGCATGTTAATACTTTCATCTCATCATACTTATATACAGTATAAAAATGTTAAAATCTATCTAAACATTGCAAATACAATGCGATTTAATAAACTAGATAGTACATTTTCTACGTTACAAAACTTATTGTAAATTGTTGACAGACACTGTATATGAAGAGAAAACTTGCATTTTTATAGACAAGTAAACCTATAAGACATTGCGACGCAACACCAACTGTCATGGATCCAACTCTTCCTGACAAATTCATAGGATCGTGGACAATCTTTGACATATTTTTCAATGTATGTATTTTACTGACACAATTCTATTGTACTTAGTAAGCTATGAACATAAAAAATGTGGTCAGGTTACCTTGTGACTCTACATGCAGTCTACTACAGTAGGCTATAGCCATAGCCTCAAGACCAACCGTCAACCCGCTAATAACATGTATTAACTGAAAACAAAATATGTCCATGGAAAGGCTGCCATCTATTTAATGAGCAAAACTTATATATTTATGTACTATTTCCTATAAAGACCAGCATATGGCCCACCCCGACCCCTAGCAGTACTCTTTGGTCTCAATGGGGCCGTCGTACAAGGGTATCGTACATCGAAAAGAATGTCACTGATTCATGCCAACCATCGGATCATTGAGAATCAGTGATGCGTGTCAATGTCTTATACGTTTAACCCGTTATTGATAGGAATGACAGAGTAACAGAGCATTATGCATGGAGAATGAGAGAGATGTTAAAGTAGTCCTTGGGTCAAGGTTTTACCTCTTCACTGGTGATCTTGGCGAGAAGGTCGGGTCCCGGCGTCCCTGTTAGTCTCATGATTCTCGTCAATTGATCAATGTCTGAGTCCAGTCAAGGATCTTTACTTCTCGTTATTTTCAGAATAAAACGGGATTTTTTTCAAACTCGTACACCCTGGGCCACGAAAAAAAAGTTTCATTTTCAGAATAAAAATCTGAAAAAAATTAACACTCGTAAAAGACGATCCTATTTCAGTTTCGCGTGATGCGAGCGTCTACTTTCTTTACAATATTCCTTTCTTTTAAAAGCATACGACAATATAGTTATAATTCCTAGGCATAGTTAGAAATATATCAGGGATTAATCTGCATGAAGCAAATACTGGTCGGTATAGCGAATGGGGAAGAAAACATGTTCAAAACTGGCATATGCGTATTCTGTATAACACAGTGGAATTTTCTGCCTCAGAGAGAGACTGAGTAAACATGAAAAACATGTGGGTGTCGGCCGCGGAATGGGGCTTAGGGCCTGTGTGGATGTTCAAACCAATTTTATTGGCATATATGAGGCTCAATTGATATATACATGTATTTGTTTTACATAAGAACAAAATGGTTTAATGAAAACGAAAGCATGATTTCCATGGAGAAGTGTTATCATATCATATCCTAATACTAGACATTAAACATTGAATAATTATATAGAACGACCTGACCATGTTGTACAAGCTACAAAACGAGATGACAATTTAGTTTACTGTTTGTACGGAACGATGCATTTACGCCGTGTTCCGTACGAACCCTAAATCATCATCGAGTTCTGTAGTTTGTACAAGCATGGTAGGTCCTTATATATTTACTATAAACCCGAAATTAATCAAAATGATTAACTTAATTTGGCCCAACAACTAATGTTTTATCAAACACTTACGGCACAGTGTTCAGTTTTTTGCCGTCCGTACGGTATTTTTACGTTATTTGTCGAATCGGTACGTACATGTATTTTCAATTTATTATCCATCGTATACAAAGCCCCCATTGAAAATGTATGGGGACTCAGTAAACCACGACCCATTGTATAAAACCTGTCAGATACCATAACTGTGGTATACGGATTCAAACCTGTGGTATACGGCCTCAACACCATGGTATACGGGAAAAATAGTCCCTTTTGCTATAGAGCAAAGAAATAGTCCCCACTGTTATACCATTTAATGTGGCAATTACTGGGTTTAATTTCTTCGGAAAGATGGATAATAAATACAATAAACGATGATTTTATGGACAGGCAGCTCTGTAAACCACTCCAGGTTGACGTCGTAATACACTCGCTAGCGCTCGTGTATTACTACGCGTCAACCTCTCGTGGTTTACGGCCGCCTGTCCATAAAACCATCGATTATTGTCTATATATACGGCACGGGTATATAGTAAAAAAGGATACGGTCTGTTCCGGGGAATAGCGTCTTCCCTGTCAAAAGTTCGGCCATGATGCAGCCCACGGACCAAATATCGACTGGAAAAAAGAACAAGTCAGTTAGTTTCCCCATTCTTACAGCCAAATATTGTACTTTGATGTCCATACAAAAGTAGGTTTACAACAGAGGGTGGCTGTGGCCTTCATAGAAAACAAAACTAAAAGAGTTCTGAAGATTTACACAATGCAGGCGAGTACAAAAAATACAAGGGAGAAACATAGACACTGTAAGGTATACAGTGATTACAATATAATCTAGTTCTCTGTTTATTGATATTTTAAATTGTTATACGTGTATATCAGTTCATTTTACAAACAATCTAACATTTTAAAAATATATATGCCATAGAAACTATACATACAATGTCATATCAATTCCATCTATAAAAAGCTTGATTTCACTTTGTGAGCTAGGAAAAAAATACATATGGTCGAGTCACATGAAAAGGGTGCATTTTCGTCTATTTGTGAATTTTGTTCTTTTTAAATAAGTTTAAACTGCAGGAATAGTAAATCTGTTGCGCATAGAATTGAGTGTTTGAGTTGTCTTATATGTTGATATTTAAAAAGATATATCTTCGTTCGAAGAATCTCCGAGCTTATATTAAATATTTCTATGATGATAGAAATTTGATATTAGGGAGAATAAACATTTTTTTATTTCAAAAAAACAATTATCAGAAAATTTGTCAGCCTACGAAACATCATGTTTTTACTGCCAATATATGAATATATAAAGTATCATTTGTGATACATAACTAGCTTTATTTAAAGAAAAGACTGTATCCTCCACAAAATATATACATCAGCTGCTAAAATTCACTGTAGAGAAAACAAAGTGACCCTGTTATCTTGGGTACATCTATGGTTATATATGTCAGCCTACCAAACGGCTAATTCTAATATTTGTATTAAAAAAATGTTCATGATTAGAACTAATATTTGTATGTCCATGATTAGAAAGAAAAAAAAAGATGGGAGGCTACAAGCGTTAGCTGCTTGAGGAAAGAACTATGCATATTCATGTGATGGTTTAGTACATAGCAGCACCTAACACTAAGCCAAGCCTTGACAAACTCTTGCCGTTTGGTGTTATATATATGAAGCGACCAACACAAGAATCGCCTACTCGTTTAACTTCAAATTTTGTGGGAGAAAAAGAATAACGCAATAAATGTTTTTAGAAACTACAACTGAAAATGTACTCTGGTGCCTGTGGGAGGCAGCTCAGTAAAAGATACGTAATTTATATTCGTTTGTTGTTGACTAAGGTAGCATAATGACAATTATTATATGCCTATAGCCAATCGTCTATGAAATACTACCCGCTGCTACGGGTGCAGTATGAATAATGTTGAGGTGGTCAAAGTGGCCGGCCATTGAACGTTTTTAACAAGGAAGAGGGGAACTATGTGCCAGTGAAAGAAAATCAAAGTTACGAGGTAAGCCTGAGAAAGATTACTGCCCAAGGCCTTGGCGGAGGGCAGTAATTTTTCCGAGTGTGACCTACATCGATAGAAATGGATCTTTCTTTACCTCTGATAGTCCAAGAAGCCATGGCCACCTTTATTGAATAATGTTTTGTGACATGTTTTGTTGCGCTGCTTTCATAGCGACTATGCGGGTTGCTATGCGACAACGTCATGGCGACGCCATAGCTGCACTGAAGTAGTATGTTTACATTTTGCAGGCCTCAAAATTATGGCAATTGAATCCTCGACGATTTTTCCTAATATTTAAACTCTTTTATATCTTTGTCCAACTTGAAATACTTCCATAGTTAGTCATTGCACACTCTTTACGGTTAAAGGACATTTTAAAAACGTCTCGGAACACCTGAAACGGTACTGTCCGCCATTTTAAAATTTCTCTAATCGTAGCTTTTGGTCAAGTTTTAACTTTGGGTATTAAACGTCAGCCTTGGGCAGTAAACGCAAGTTACTACACCCCCAGCAGCGGTATGTAACTGTAGAGTGTTCGACCATAAGTTCGCCATCTTTAAGTAAAAGCTTACTAGAACGTGTAAATTAGCTATAAACATGAGCCCTTTCGTAAGCTGACCATTTTCAAACTTGAAATGTGACGTGGCTGACATGGCCCTAACTAACTCAAAAAAAAAGGTAAAAAAAAATAATGAAAATCTAGCTCCCTATCAAGACTTAGTGAAAACATTGTTTTCAGGCAATACCCAAATACTATGCTTTGAGATCATATACTATTCAAACAGATCAAAGTATTTTTTCTTTCAAAATTGCACTCAATTCATGGGATTTGACCATATACATGTACGTGAAAAGAAACATGGGCAACCTTATGATTACGCATACCGTTTCAAAGTAATCATGAGGCCACTAGTATCATGTCCATGATCATGCAATGCCATTGACACAAGTTGTAAAGATACAGGAGCTAAGAGGAAGGCGGAGGCAGGGAGAGAGTGACAAGGTAGCACAAAGTACCTTTCTGGTTGTATCGGGCATACCTCATCCAGCTAAGCTTACCCCCACGTGAATGAGGCGCTAGTAAAATATCAAAATACATCAGAAATTACGTTTCCCAACTCAATTCCAAGTTGCGCTCTTATTTGAATTTTAAAATTACAATTATTAAGATTTTTATGCTTGGGTCATCTCTCTTGGTTTCGCCATTATTTGTAAGTGACCATAGGTGGGAAGCAGTGCCTTTTCTCAAAAGGGAGCAAACTCTGACGCTTGTGAAGGACGATAAAAAGCTTGTCATAGAGAGGCACTAGAGAAGCTCTATGTCTAAAAAAAATATAACAGGGTTCCCACTGAAATCAGGAAAATCTGTAGCAAAGTTCTATTAACCATATTATACTCATTCTTTATAAGTCTAGTATTGGACAGAAAGCGATTCAGACATGGGGCGGCCATTTTGACCCCTAATAGCGCCATCTTCACGGGTCACGCTGGAACTAGCACACTTTCCTGGCAGATCCTTAGTGCCGCTTGGCTTCCAAGTGGTGCAAAGGATCTGCTCGGAGATTGGAACTCCCTTAACCTGGAAGCCTGGCCTATGTGTTCACTCATATTAAGTAATGCCAGCCATTTTTTTGTGCATTATGGGTAATGCCTCCATTTTTCTGGTGCATTGTGGGATTTTGCCACCGTACACTGCCCAACTCAAGCACTGCATTGTGGGCTGTTCTCTAGCCTGAAGTGCGGCCGACTTTCCGTAAATGGCATTGTGCACTTCAAGCAGTCGTGAAAGAGACTAGCTATTCTCGTGAGAGCTGGCATAACTGACAGTTCAAGGTCATGCGCTAGTATCAAGTAGGAAGGCGTTACCTGTCCCACATTTCATTTGGGCAGGGAACCAGTCTAGAACATCCTGTGAGCCCTAACAGCTTATCAAGGAAATAGGGTACGCTCTCTGTCCTATACCACAAAACCCCTCAACATGCCATGCGACCATTAACAGTCCCATTAAAGACTGCCAAGGTATGAGCTGAACAACATCAACAGGTCCTGGGGATGTTTTGGCGTGTAAATATAATGCATTAAATTTTGGCCATTTTAAGATTTTTGAATTTCTAAAAAATGAGAAACATGATTTTCAGGACTGTGGGAACCCTGTAGTGATACTGGTGGATATGAGCTCGCGGGGTGATACATACCTGTCTGGTTGTATCGCATCCAGTTGAGCATGATTTCGGGTGCGCGGTACCACCGTGTGGCCACGTAACCGGTCATCTCGTCATCAGCCTGACGTGCCAGTCCAAAGTCCAGAATCTGTACAAATAGAAGAAAACATATGTCATAAATTTGTATATCCAGGGATGAAAGGCATAACAAGAAAAGAAGAGAAACAACATCTTGAGGCGAAAAAAACCCTAAGGGCATATAGGAACTGTCTTAAAGTTCAGGATTTCTCACTGGTTTCATAACACAGGGATGGTGATGGTATCTATGAGATGAAATCTCACCCTTACACATTTACTGAAATGAGAGTTCTTTTACTTCCAAAATCACATGTACATGGTGTGAGAATGACTGGCATTTTAAATAGCAGCAATCTACCAGTGCTGGGGATGAAGGAGAGAGGTGGCTGCAGTTGGACTCGAACCCTCAACCTCCCCACTCTGGCAGGTCTGTAAGATATTTTGTTTTGATTTGAAATCTTACCTTCAGCTCACAGTCCTCGTTGACGGCAATATTGCTGGGTTTTAGATCCTGAAACAAGAGTTAATCAATATGAACGTGGCTACATCTAACATCTACATGGTAGGTGCAAAAATCCCCCCAAAAAACCAACAACAACATCTGAAACATGAGTTAAAGGGAATATATACTGCGAGCTACCTCATAGGACTGCTTTAAACCATTTCCAATATTTTATCTTAATTTCTTTATTTTTTTCATTTAAATTACCATAATGGAAATGTATCCAAAAAGCGAGTGACAAATATACACAAGAAGCAAAAATAGTAAATTTCGTTAGAACAAAATCCAAAGGATTGAAGGATTTACTGTTTTTTGTAACTGGGGTTTCTTGTTTTAGTTTACAGGGACAGCCTTTAAACACTCACAAAAAAAATTAAATATTCTATAAACATACTTTTTTTCTTATGACTTAAAATTCACAAACAATTCACTATAAATCTAATGAACAACACTTACCCTGTGAATGATACCAGCTGAATGGACGTACTGTGGATGGAAAAGAAACGAAATTCAATGAATAAACGTACATGTATTTTATACAGAATTATTATGTCAGATATTCTATTATCATTTGTTCTGATTTCGTATCTTTAGTTCACAAGTGAATGATTATTCAGACTCCTTATTTTCCATTCAATAGGTAATTACCCAAAGTACTAACCAGTTCTGAAGGGGAATTGGATTTCTAACTAGAGCCTTGATTTAACGTCCAGTCAATCATTACATTGGCGTGAATTAACTCACATACTATTACTCTTCTTTTTACAAAAGGAAAAATCATTTTATATACTGAAAATGAAAACATGAATTTCCAAGGTCAGTGTGAAAGCTGTCATCTCCAGGGATGATAGCTGGGGGCCAAGAAAAAAAAGAGTAGGCATTATTTCAAGTAGATTTTACTGCCTTAGAGAGACTGAGACAACACGGAAAGTACATCGTTATTGGCCATGGACTGGGGCTGGGGAGGTTTGAACCACTATATTGGTGTGAAAGTCCCAATCCATTCTTTATTTGTTTTATACAAGAAAAAAATAATTGCATAATCTGAAAATGAAAAACAAGGACTTCTTTGGAAAATAGGAAAACTACAATTTCTGTACTGAAAATGAAAACAAGGATTTCTTTGGAAAATAGGAAGACTACAATTTCTGTACTGAAAATAAAAACAAGGATTTCTCTGGAAAATAGGAAAACTACAATTTCTGTACTGAAAATGAAAACAAGGATCTCTGCCCAGTTGTCTGACAGGGTGCGCCTACCTTGAGGCCCCGGAGGATCTGGTAGACGAGGAACTGGACATGGTCGTCGGTCAGGCGTTGCGTCTTGACGATGTTGTTGAGGTCGGCACCCATCAGGTGCGTCACTAGGTATCTGCAGGGAGAGGAGACCCGCACGTCACACCTCATATGAGCACACTCAGGAACTTTATTATCCATGGTATACAAAGTAACTATTACTCATTGGGAATGCATGAGGACTCACTAAACCACTACCCATTATTTAAAGGCATATCGGACAATTTTCCATTTTTCTGAAATTTAAATATATCATCGGCTGTGGTTAGAAGTGATTATGCCACGTATCATTAATCTGAAATTTAAATATAATGAACACCAAGTGTTGTAGAACACATGGATAATTCAAAAATCGAGGGTAACCATGCTAGTTTTTTATTTAGAAGAATATATATGTAGAAATCCTAAGAAGTTACATTTGACATGACAAAACCCATACCTTTACAGAATATAGTAGATGTATAGTACTATCTACTAAAATTTGAAAAAACCATGGGACACCTAATTTTTGGAAAGATTTGAAGAAAACCATATTTAGAAGTATATTTCCGATGTAAATCTAACAAACATAAATTGACCTATTTTAGCTATCAAAATTGGATAAACTGAACAGAACATTAAATTTACTCATTTAGAATTAAAATGAATCAGAAAGAACAAATTTTGACTGATAATTGAAAATATTAAAAAATCACCAGGTGGCGCCAGCATGAATTGTAGGGTATCCCTTTAAAACTGTCAGATACCATAACCATGATATGCGGATTCAAATCTGTGGTATACAGGGAGATAGTACCTTTGTGCTATATAGCAAAAAAAAAAAAAATACTGATATACCCTTATATAATAGTTGCCTGAAGAAGTCATTAATTTAATTAATCTAGACGAAACGTTGCAAACCTTCATTATCATCTCCCTTATGTACTGATACTAATTTAAACAACTTTTTTTAGGGTAAGCCTTGGACAGACAGACACTGTCATTCTAGCATACACAACAAAATGAATTACAATTTGGAGGCATAGTGTCGTGTATCTATAATCGTACTGTATTTTTTTAAAGACAGGAGTATATTGGCCACCTTCCTCTCTTACATTCGGTTCAAAATAAGCATCAGAACTGGCCGAACATGGAAACCAGTCCACAATTAGCTTCAGCGAGTTAAGCTGAAATATTAAAAGATGACGCATACGAGTATAGGTTAAGACGATCTACGTCAGTGAGCCACTTGACCCTTAATACGTACACATCCTCAAAGTCGTCGATCGATGGCGTAGGTGTGAATACATCCAGCAAGCCAATGATCTGAAACAAGTAGAGAAAACAGAAACATGTCAGCTCTAGTATGTCTACAGATTACCAAAAGGACGGTATGATTTATTCACATATAGCTAAACTTTTTTATTATTATTCAACAATAAACGAGATTAGATAGACTGCAAAAACAACTTGGATTTGAGAAGCGAAATCAATGGTTATAAACGAGTCAGATAAGCGTTTATAGCCGCTATATTACTCCCCCCAATGGCCTTGTTCAGTTCACACAGGAGCTTGTGAATATTCTGCCGCTATGGATCTAATGGAAGTATCACAACTGAACAGAGGTCACCTCGGTTCACAATATGTATCTTTTTTTGTAAGGGGCCATCCATGATGCAATGAGGGGGTGGGGGACAAATGTTTTGGAAATTTTGCGTATGCCCCTTCCTTGTTCTATTGCATACAAGATTGGGAGGGGGTGGGGTAGCGGGTCCAATATTTCAGAAACTCTGCGTACATACTTTATGCAGGGATGAATGGTGGAACTGAGGAAAAAATGGGAAAGTTAAAACACTTATAAAAAAGAATAATTTATAACATTATTTTGGAACAGAATATCTATGAATCGATATATATTCTAGCGTGGCTGTCAGACTACCTACCCAATATATGTGTAGCTAGTCCACTTACATGATTTGGACATGACCACCTGTTCATTTATTATATACCCATGCCGTATATACTGTAAATACGCACCGTTTCGGCATATGACGTAAAAATACTGTACGGACCGCCGGTCCGTACACTAAAATATGGACCACCTGGCCATACACATTTATTCAAAAAATTGAAATAGATTTTTTTTTTAAATTCGGGTATATAGTAAATATATAACGTCCAACCATGCTTGTACAAGTCACAGAACGAGATGCTAATTTACAGTTTGTACGGACCTCGGCATAAACGCCTCGGTCCGTACAAACTGTAAATTAGCATCTCGTTCTGTGAATTGTACAGCATGGTCAGGACGTTCTATATAATTACCACTCGTGGCAATTTTGCGTAAATGGAAACCACCGTAACCCGTTCATCTCCAGCCTCCAACTTATTGGAATTTACACATATCTGATTAACACAGAGTCTATATACATAACTTCCGTGACCCAGAACTACGGTGGTTTCCCCTCTCTCTCCTAAATAACACGGCCTATTGCAGCCTCTAAAAAATCAATGTATCGATGCAAAAGCAAGCTGAACATTTCCGGACCTGCTGTTGGGGTCTAGTGCTGCCAGGCTTCGTGGGTTACTGGAGAACTCGACCCGAAACCAACTCGACCCATAGTTGTCAGGAGAACTCGACCCATTTTGAAGAACTCGACCCGCGAAGTCGACCCGTTTTGATACTTATGTATCTGTTCCATATATTAGTCAAATTTTAGACAAATAAACCAGCAGATTTGGAAAATGAGTCCAGTAAGGGTTAGGGTTAAGGCTAGGCATAGGCTCAAGGTTAGGGTTAGGGATAGGATTATGGGAAAGATTTTTCTGTTTATTTTCTTCATCAGAAAAGACCAAATTTGAAGCCAATATTACATACACACTATTAACTCTAACTAGTATTCACCCACAGTTGTATTAATAAGAGAATCGAATTTGGAATATTTAAAACAGGTTGAGTTTATTTCGGGTTGAGTTCTTCTAATGGGTCGAGTTCGTTACGGGTCGAGTTCGTCTAATGGGTCGAGTCCGTTTCGGGTCGAGTTCTCCAGTATTTGGTCTGTATATGGCCATGTGTGCATGTCTGTTTATTGGTGGGGTCACTATGCTTCCTGGTTTTATATCCTTTCGGCATGAAGAAGCTGAGATCATCACCCTTGCCTCTCTACTATACGGCATATAGCCTATGATCCATGGGGGCGGCCATGACGCCCCCCGAGTAGGTGTTCTTCACTAATGGAGATGAAAAAGTAGGTGTTCTTCACTAAAGGAGGTGTGAAAGAAGTGAGTGATAATTGTGAAGAGTCACAACTCTAGCCTTGCTTACATATGTATATAAAGTGTTCCATGTGAAAAACCTCATGTCACAGGTTTAATCATTATGTCATCCTACTCTGGGATGGGTGCAGAGAGCCAAGGAAACCATAGTAAAATATTGAAAGGCAGTTGAATTTCGTAAGAACTAAGAGCCAGAATATACATATATGTCCCCCCAAAGGGCCCTGCCATACTGCTGGCCACCTAGTGACTGCTTCATGAACTAACAATGGCTCTGTCCCCTATAGGAACTTTGTTTTGTTTATTTGACTACAGTCAACCATTAGGCCTGGAACCCACCAAACACCTGCGCAGAATTCAGACCTCCCGATACACCCTGATGCACCTGATACCCTAGGACACTCAGAAGTGTCCCTAGGCTTCGCAAGAACCTTAATTCTCCTTCATACTTAACCAAGGTAAGTAATCGGGTAATTAACTATTGTGCATCGTAGAGCGTGTCAGTGTGCATCGGAAGCCTGTTGAGTTCAGCCCCTTAAGGCGTGGAACCCCCTAACACCGATGCAGAAATGCAAACCTCCTGATGCCCATTCGGTTCAATGCAATTGTGCATCGTAGAATGCATCTTGAAGTGCTGATTCCACCAACACACAAGATTTAGCGAGATTGGTCCCGCTTTGGTTGTCTTGCTAAATAAGGCTAGGTTTGAATAATCCTGTGCCTATTTGTTGCGATGTGTCTTGAGGTGCCGCAGTGGTGGAGCACTAAAACATACACCTGACACTGCACGGCTACGTTTTGCGACAACAGAGATAAGACATATCGCCACACTGTAAGATATTACAAGATATACCAAGACATATCACGACAAGTCCACTGTGTTAGTGGAATCAGCCCTTTAGACGGTCAGTGTGCATCGGAAGCCCAGTGTGTTTAAGCTTTTTTTTGGCATTGACACGCCAACTCTGACAGATCACACCTTTGCCCAACCAATCCGTTGAGTAGTTGAGATTTGGTGATATATTTATCAATAAACGCACTTCACTGACCCAATGACACCTCTTCCCAACGAGAATCGGGCATTACTAGCGTGGGGGCAGTGCCCTATAATAATCAGTAAGAGTATAAGACATCGAAATTTATTACCCGAACACAAATTATAATCGGGAACAGTGATGTCGATACAAGAGTCAATGTCAATGTCTCCTTGGCGTTATAGACTTTACAGGCCATATCCAGAATTTCTCAGGGTCCAGCTTTTCTCACTGGTTTTACACCACAGGGATTGGGGTTGAATATATGAGAGGGATTTAGGTATCTCACCTATAAACATTTAATGAGGTGACAGTTTATTTTTTACTTCAACTGTTTGTTTGTGGTTTAACGTCCCATGGGACCCTGAGGGTATATAGGGACCATCAAGGATTTCAGTTGTTCTCTTGCATGAACTTATTTTAGGTAATTCTTTTCAATGTTTTCAAATATCTCATATACAATCAAGGATATTTCTCTTTCAAAAAGCTAAAAATATCTTTCTTTTCTTCTATTTTCTTGTACCCTTTGACAGTTCAACAGGATATGCTAAACAGTTATGGGACATTGCATGTTTGGCATAATGGGGAATTTTCTCCTTTCAAGAGGTATTCATGTGTAAGTCTGGAGTGACTTATTTTCAGACGGGTCAGCTTCACCTGTTCACTATGACTTAATCCCCTGTAGTTTCTCTTTCCATTCACAGTTGAATGAATGGTATGCAGTTTGTTTCTTATTGGCTTGCTCCAGTCAGATTGTCATTTGTTCATTGTCAATATTCTTATTAGACTAGTCATATCCTTGTGTGGAAATTTCACTTTAGAGGGAAACTATGTTCCGGTGAAAGGAAGTCAAAGTTACGAGGTAAGGCTTGGAAAAAGTACTGCCCAAGGCCCTGGCCGCGGGCAGTAATTTTTCCAAGCCTTACCGAGTAATTTTGACTTCCTTTCACTGGTACTTGGTTTCCCTATTCCTATATACCTTCAAATGTGGTTTAATAAGAGACAATCTGATTGGTCTAAATGTCAACCTTGGGTAGTATACGGCAACCTTGGGTAGTATACCAACCTTGGGTAGTATCAGATAGTTACTCCACCCCCCAGAGCGTGGTGTAAGCATAGAGTGTACAGCCATAGGTATATAGGAATACTGGGATACAACTTCAGAGGTTTCTTTGCTGCTCTGTCTGAATTTCCATAAATTCTGAAGCGGCTTGGGAGCCAGCATAGAAGAATGTCCCTCTTTCTTTTCTTCGAAATTAATTCAAAATCTACATAGAGATGAAAAGGATTGGCCTTGTTTTATTCTTAGATGGATCATTCTCAGGTAATTAAGGAATTATCCTAATTAAAACGGATTAGTTGCGGGTAGACCACACGATCTTCAAACGTGGCTGAAACACCTCTGCTGCAAGCCAATGCTACCTTGATAATAATAATAATAATAATAATAATAATAATAATAATAATAATAATAATAATAATAATAATAATAATAATAATAATAATAATAATAATAATAATAATAAAAATAATAATAATAATAATAATAATAATAATAATAATAATAATAATAAAAATAATAATAATAATAATAATATGATATTAAAAAAAGATCGTCAAAGAGAGGGCAAGCGATAAAATATATTCTTCTCAAGTTGTAGTCAGAAGAGGAATATGGAAATTCGTGTACATTCATTCTACATGGCATGGATATTTGGCACTGCCATCAATATGAGCCTCTGATGACAACAAAACAGGCAGTCAGCATTGTTTCAAAGTGCCTCCTTCATACAAACCATTCACTGAGTTTATCATAGGGAGACACAGGGTGGCTGAAAGGAATCTGGTCTGTGTTGTTTCGTGTCAAAAATACCCAACGGGTTTGAAAAATGAGGTTAGTATTTTCCGCCAAAACAACACGGAGCAGGTGCAACTAAGCCACCCTCTAAGTCTCCTTATTATCATTACATACCTGGAAGTAATTAAAAATGCTATTTTTATCATCTCTACAAGTCACGTGGTACGGAGGGGAGTTTTATTTATAGTTTGCCACACTGTGACTAACAGATTAAATACAGCCGGCCAGTAAGTGTGAGAGATTCGTGCATAGGTCCATAATGATAACATATACATGTATTCTATTTTAAGCAACGTCATAATTACAAAAATAGCGGGGATAGTTTGGGGAATATCCATCCTTTTCTGACTTATTTCTATTCATTTTTGTATTTTCTTACATCTCCATCTTGCCCCGAGCCTGGCATGTTATAGATATTTAGCCTAGAGCTTGAAGTGGAAATTCCCTCAAAATACCCCTCAAGTCCATTAGCACTCAGTCCACCCAGACAGTATATACTATGGTTGAACTACATTATGTTAACATTAGTTAAAGTTACATCCAGATAATAGATTAGGTGTGTCTATTTGGTTTGAGCCTGATGTTGTTTTATGTCCTATTTATAAGGCCTGCAGTAAACAAGAAGTGGTGTTCAGGAATGCCTATATCAAACGTGGAAAAAAAAGAAGATATATATATTATGCGTGGTGACAGCACTTTTGTAGTGGTAAGAAACAGTTCAGGAAAACAGGTTTGTAACATTATTTTGAAACAGAATGGCTAAGAATATATATATATATATATATATATATATATATATATATATATATATATATATATATATATATATATACATACATATATATATATATAGTTTGCTATAAATTAATATATTTCTAATTGTGAAATATGCACCTTTTAGGTGGTACACGTAAGTAAGATATTGCATCCTTGATGGGAGTTTTGCCTACTGGTTTCTATAGTACTAGCGACTTCGTCGAGTCCGAGTTAATAGAGGGAAAAATGTAGCAAATTGAAGCGTTGGACTGCCGATAGCGGGGTTCGAACACCCAAAACTCGCATAGCCAGCCAAACGCTCTACTGACTGCTCCATAAAGACAGATGCTCTAAATGGGTCAAATACTTAGTCTGGTGGTGGGTGGGGGAGGGGAACCAGCGGAGTTTTGAAAGGGCTCGGCCGGTATGAAAGGGCTACCAGCGGAGTGGTCTCACTGCTTTCTCTCGAGACTAGCAGATAACAAAAACTACATTACTAAACTTTGATTTCGGCATGGCTTGAAATAAATCATAAGAGAAAAGATACTTCTGCCAATAGATCTACAAAAAAGAAGAACAGGTTTGAGTTTTTCACTGTACGAGAATCTCACTCTCGTGGGCCCTCAGTCTCCAAACATAGGTCGTGTTCACTCTGTCTCTATGTGCGGGAGCCACTTCAAGCGGATTCGACGGAATTCTATCGTTTTAAATATAGTAGGTAACTAGCGACTTCGTCGTGTCGTATTTGAAATAGGCTGAGGGCTTAGTGGCGCCCCCTACTATTAATACCGGAAACTACCAAAATAGTTCCCAAGCATCATTTCACGTGACACTGATTTTACAGACTACCAGCGCAATTTGGCCCTTCAGTCTCCCACCCTAGATTGGGTTCACTCTGTCCCTATGTGCGGGAGATTCTCCAAGCGGATTCGACGGAATTCTACCGTTTTAAATATAGTAGGTAAACAGAATAAGATATGATAAATCATATATTTCCTAAAGGTCCTAGGTTGGGGGCATGGAATAGATTATAATTCAAACATTTTTTAAGCCCTGTAGACGATTCTTTCATCAATACAACAGAAGAACACAGAATTGTGGTCAAATTTTGGGATTTGCCCACATATATATTCTGCGAGAGTTGCCGATGTTCATGAAATGTCGTAATTCTGTTATTTGGCGGAAACCTTGCATCCCTGAGTTATATTTTCATGGAGTATACTGTGGACACTACGTTACGTTGAGTAAAACCACATATTAATTATTTCCATGAGTTCAGAGGGACTAAGAAACGTAATAAACTAATTCTAGCCTCCCAGGTATATCGAGAATATCATTAAAAATTGTTTCCCCAAGTGTTCTGATAGAAACAAACCCCAAAACCAATACCACTGTGCCCTAGGTTGTCACCGTGAGATCATAGTAGTGTCCAGTTGATGTGCAGTCACCATAGAAAACACAGGGAGTTTGTATTGACATATCGCGCGCATATACAGATATGTTGTATGCACCGGGTTGCGATTATATGGGAAAATAGTGCATATAGAAAAACTGTGTGTTAAAGAGCCAGCGAGTTAAATACCTAGTCCACATAGGACCGTTTTAGTCTTCTTTTGTCTATTAGCCAAGTTTGGGGGTTATTACAATTACCACAAAAATACTGAGTAACTAAAGTGGACTAATATCGGCAAGCCACCTGTGGATAATAGATACACAATATTGACTGGTTTCAGATACACGCGGTTGTATGCTCCGAGAAGTTGACGCGTAGTAATATCCGAACGCATGCGAGGATATTGCGCCGGTCACTCCGAGGAGCATACAACCGCTTTTATCTGAAACCAGCTTCTATTGTATTTATTATCCACCTTTTCTTGGTACTGCTATCAGTTTATTTAGGTATGCACTATTTTTTCACACGCACTATGTTTTTCCGTATGCGCCGGCTTTTGCAACACGGAGCATACATCTGTATGCTATATTTGTATGCTCCGAGTATGTAGATACACGCTGCCCATGTGTTTTCTATGGACACTATGTATTCGGTGGATAATGATTAGTAGAAACCGAACGAGAGTTAGACTTGACAATGTTTATGCCACGATGGGTAGGTCGTGTATTACTACACGAGGTGTAGCCGAGTGTAGTGAGGAGCAGACCTGACCAGAGTGGCATAGACACTGACAAGTCTAACTCGAGTTCGGTTTCGTATTTATCCTACCCCGTCTCTGCTTTTGTATTACTAAAAGATAAATATTGACTCAACGACCAACAGAACCTTTTTCATAGTAGCTGACATCCTGCTCTTTGATTGGTCAATAATGTTATTACTCTAGTGGTATAAAAAACACTTTATGTCACGGCCTGCCACATAAAATGTGCCTATGTTAAGTCTATGGCGTAGGACAAATACCAAGACTGGTTTCAGATAAAAGAGGCACCTCGGAGTTGACTCTATGCAATATTCTTGGATATTGCTACACGTCAACTCCTCGGCGCATATGACTGCTTTTATCTAAAACAAATCAATATTGAGTAAATATCCATTACACCATACCATGACCCTGGCGTAGTTAGCACCAACACACCAGGTGGCGCTGGGTGTACCAACATACGACAGACACGCTCTGATTACGAGACTTGGTTTCTGGCATCCCCAACCCTCACCCTCCCATCCCAAGACGGTAACGAGACAATGGGTGGGGAGATCTAAAGAAGAAACCAACAAGTTTTGGTCATCGTCGTCGTTCTCCACGAGTTTGATGCAGAGTCATATCAACGAGTTCAAACGAGTTGGAGACTTCTTCGACCTAAACGAGTTGCTTTCTGTATCTATCTCACCCTGTACACACTAAAAGAATGGACAACACACAGGATATATCTATTTGGACGTTTGCTTTTGTCGAGCTCGCGACCAAATATAGACCTCGGGGACCCACTAGCAGTGAATTTTCCCGCTTATCTAAATTAGGTCCCTAACCTCTCTTTTTATTGGTTCTTGTGCAAATCACAAACGTATCCTGTTTTTTCCTCAAGAAACACTACAATTTTACCGTAATGCGTCAACAGGAAAGGTTTTACAAAAAAAACCCACACAGGATATATACCATAGAGAATGGACTGCAATACTTGTAGGGGCATAAAGAACGAGTTCCCAATGTTAATCCTATGGGACAAAAATACCAGGGGTGAGATAAAGGCCTTGAGATCAATATAGAACACCGGCTGTGAACTTCTGACTGACGTGAACATATCAATTCCCAGAAGTAAACAAAAATACTTTTTTTTAATCAGATTTTTTTGGCGGTGAACAGACGGGCCAAGCCTTGTTGAGCCATTCCATGTTTCCCTACGGAATATGAACAGTAAAAATCCCCTCTATCTTTCCTGACCATCAGATAAACGCATGGCCCGGTACAGTACAGTAGGATGTGCCCTGGACTCTCTATCATAACACACCGAGTGTCTGGCTAAGGAGGTCCATCTCTCGCTAACTATGAACCACTTGTGGCTTTAGTTGTACTACCAAAAATCCAAACGGTCTAGAACGGGATCCAGTCTATTTATGACTTCCCTTACTATCACCCCCACCTCTTTATGTTTTGCTCATACATCATTATGTTTTTGTGTGTATTTTCTCAATTTTTTTCTGTATCTAAACACTTTATTCAAACTGGAATTCAATGAATGGCCAGATATTAAATACAACAGTCCATAATGGGAGTATAAACCATTTTCCAGTTTCCCATTCTTGATTCGGAGTATTTTTTTTCTTTTCATCATTTATCAAACTGGAAAGGTACCCACTATTGTGCTGGTTTCAATTATTTCCAGTTCATTCTACGTACAATCAAAGAGAATTTCTTCTCGGATGTGGTCAGGCAACCTATGTACAATACATACACAATATTGACTGGTTTCAGATACAAGCGGCCGTATGCTCCGAGGAGTTGACGCATAGTAATATTCCAGCGTATGCGAGGATATTGCGCAGAGACAACTCCGAGGAGCATACAGCCGCTTTTATCTGAAACCAGTCTAAATTGCATTTATTATCCACCTTTTCTGGGCAAGTGGCATGTGGATATCAGTTCATTTTAGTTATGCACTATTTTCCCGTAAGCACTACTTTCCGTATGCGCCACCCGGAGCATACAACATATCCGTATGTGCAGGGTATGTCCATACAAACTCCCTATTAGGTGGATAATAAATATCGAGATCAAACCTTACTATAGATTATGAATGTAGCATCACAAAATGAAACGAGTCTCTCATTTTAGATAGTAAATCATTAAATAGAATCATGAATAGATAAAATCATGAATGATAATAAAACGGTCAACTTCCCACTATGGTGTCACTGGGCGTACTATCATCAAATACATCCAGTCATGTTACAATATATTCGTCATTTCTAACATTCAGAATCTATGATATTATGATTAGAACTAGAATGTCTTGAACAATAACAACGATACACATTCAAAGTACGTTTTTTTGTGGTTGGGTGGGTCATAAATCACACTTAAAGTACGGGGAATTTGGGGAGCGGCAGTCTACGGAGTCATACTATCAGTCAGCAGAAAGTATCCTCCATTAGTAGGCATGTCCTAGGTGTGGGATTGTACATGTATGTCCACACATACACAGACTCCATGCGGATATCCGTACGGCCACACTAACCCACTTCCCAATTTAGTTAACATCCGCCTAGAAGACGGCCCGATTACTCAGTCTGTCACAGAGAAGTCCCACAACACTTCCAGTCTTTTTTGTATTTCTTTTTCTTAGCAGGCACGTCAGTTTGGTTCGGGGAGAAAAAAGTGGACATATTTCTCATGTGGAATCTGTTTCCTCAGCCTGGAAGATAGAACATGGAAATACACAATATTGACTGGCTTCAGGTACATACCGTCTTATGTTCCGAACAGTTGACGCGTAGTAACATACGACCGCATGCGAGGATATTGCGCAAAGGAAACTCCGAGGAGCATAAAACCGCTTTTATCTGAAACCAGTCTATATTGTATTTATTATCCATCTTATCCTTACGCACTATATTTCCGTTTGCGCCTAGCTTTGCAGCCCGGACCATACAACATAACTGTATGCTCCGATGGATAATAAATTAGGTGGATAATAAAACACATCGTTGTCAGCATGGAATGGGGTTGAGGGTATCGGGGGAGATTCAAACCACTGTCTTATTGGCTTGACTGAGGCTGAATTCATACTCTCTGTTTTACGCAAGAAATCTTTCCTTTTTTAATAAACGGAAAAGTGGAAAATAAGGATTTCCATGGATAAGTGGAAAATTATCATAACTGCTACACTCGAGAAACTTCCACTTGACATGCTGACTTGACACTCAGGTACCAGCCCTGGTTAGGGGCCGTCCATAAATGACGTTATGCTATTTTTCACCCCCCCCCCCCCCCCACACCTTGTTATATTTTGTCATACAACCGTTGTCATGCTTGGTCATGGAGACTGGAACCCCCACACCCACCCCTGCTGCATGACGTCATTTCTGGACGGCCCCTGATTTTTTTGATTTTTTTTTTTAATTTTTAAATTTTTGCTGAGGTCAAGGTGTCACTGCTGCGTTTTGATTCTTCTGGTTATGAGGCGAGACCCGCGTTACGTCAGTGCCTGGTGTAGATCGGGGTGTAGAGCGGGGAGAGCCGACCCGTGTACGGCACTCAGCGGCCCACTCGACCTGCCCGTGAGACGTGTTACCGTCTCTCCGAGCTGGCAGCGCGCCCCGGGCCTCACCGTGCACAGCGCCAAATAACCACCCGACACTCCACACAATACTCGGCTTTTTACTCGCACTTCTTTGGGGGCCATCCATAAAGTACAAACGCACTATATATAATATATTTTAGAAATATTGCATTTGATTTTCTTTTATTGGGTCAGTTCGCAGTATATCCGATGCGATCTACCACTTTCCTGATTTGCTTGTCTGTATGTACCAATCAATGCTGTTCTACACATATGCTCCGTCTTTGTTCTATTGCATACAAGATCGAGGAGGGGTGATGGGTCAAAATTCTCAGAAGCTTTGCATATTACTTTTTTGTAATATTGCATATGCTCCTTTTTTGTTCTATTGCATACATGACCGAGACTCTCAGAGGTCAAAATTCTCAGAAGTTTTGCATACATACTTTGTTGTGCTAATTTTTTTTTTTAGGTCATGTCATATACAACTAAAATCTTGATATCTTTATTCACATGCCCCACTGGACATGGCGAGTGGGAATCGGATCTAAGATCCCTTTCTATTGGTTGGTTTAGCTCATTGTTGACGGTAACAATTGACTTCCTGGAGATCCCATACCAACTTGGTTCCAAACAGACAGGTAACTGTCACTTTCAAGGTAGCATAGGCTTGCCATAGAGGTGTTATTGTCACGTCGTAATATTTCGTTGTGCTATGAGGGTGGTTTTAGTGTAGCACGTTTGGAATTATAAACACTGTCATACATGTATGATTGATTACGCTCATGTGATTTGAGTCCCCGATCTCCATTATTCACCCGTTATCGCCCTGTTAGGTGCCTACTGGGAGATGAGGGGTAACTAATTTACCTACTAGGAAAGATGAACCCTCACTTCCCTTATCTTGTCATTATCATAATACAGGCTTGAGAATGGCAAAGGGGTGGGAATGACCTTTTGAAAAAATGGACTGGTGGTATGGACAGAAATCCTAGAAGTTCATTTTTCTAGTGTTTTGAAGTTATTTTTTGACTGTGCATTTCATTAATTACAATGACCCCTACCAAAATACTTTCTCACCAGATTTATAAATATTGAACAAAAAAATGGCGAATGAAAAAAAATTTGGAAAATGTGGAAATACTTATGCATGTACATTTGCTTGTATATAGCTGTGGTTCTTTGTAACAATTTTCTGTTTGTACTTTTGAAATAAGTTTCTACTCGAGTTTGAGTTATGTATGTACATGTATATCTAAAGGAATATCAATTGTATTATGATCTAAATTGTCTAGTGTAAAACCACTATGCAGCTTTAAGATACCACAAAGATATCCAAGTGAGTGTCGCAACACTTTTTCCCATGGTATCTCACACTTTTCTGGATAGAAGCTGGTTCCAAATATTGTGGGAAATTTTATACCCTTCCCCCTCACATATCTCACATTTTCTGTGATATTAATAGCAGGGATAGGATCTGGCAAAAAAAATGGAAATATTTTCGATGTGGAATTTACTGCAACACTGTAAGATGTAACAAGATACATCAAGACATACCACGGCAAATCCATCATGTTGGTGGAATCAGCCCCTTAACCCTTTAAGGACGGGTGTGTGCGGCCGTGCTACCCCTGTGAGGACGGATGCTGGTGTCTGTGTATACCGCTAGGGGACGGGCACATAGGTGTCAGAACCCATAATTTGAGGGTATAATCACGTGGTATGATACGTTATCCTTGATATTTATTTGTTTTCTCACTAGAAATATTTAAAACGATATTAGAACTATATTCTGTGAAAATTTGATGTTTATTGATAAATTATTTCTTCATCAAAAATGATTTTATATATTTTGGAGAAATGATGCCTTGAAGCATCATTCGGCATGGGCCGGTTGATGCCTCAAGGCATCATTCGTCCTTAAAGGGTTAAAGAGTAGGTTCTAAACTTAAGGAAATCTTTGCTTCACTTCAGCAGTTGCTTCAGATACCACCATGCATTTTTCTCAGAGAGATCCATATGGAACAGTAACATATATGTGTACCACCTGTTGCTTTCAGGTGACATGGTGAACACCTGTACTCGGTGCATGAAATCGGCCATGAGGAGCTCACCGAGCCTCCTTAACCTTTAACCTGTTAATTGGCGAGCGTGTTTCACAAGAAGATTATTGTCCTGGCTTCACACAGTAGCAGGAATAACCAGGTCAGTGGTCAACTAAGGATACAGGGCATATTGACGTTCTGCAGTACTTTGCCAATGCAGCTCAAACTACATGTAATCGATATTCCTTTGTGCCTCATTAACCCATACATAGATATTACTTTCCCACCCATGGGGAATACGGTCAGTGACTAATCATGTCAGTTTATCACGGTTACAGGTTCAGTTATCTGGATATTACGCTACATCGCCAGTATGCTACCGGGGTAAATGGTGGCCACGACGCTACATTTTGTAAACCCTCATATTATAATATATTTTTTGCTGTTATAAGAGTGTATTTTCGCCACTTTTCTAAAACCTCAAATCATGTTGTCTTTTTTTCACGGGTTACAAGTGACTGTAAATACGAAATAAACACGACAAACTTTCTAGGTGTATCACAAGATTTTTTTTCCAAAGTGTGAAATGGAAAATAATGATAAAAACCAAAACATTGCACAGTGTTTCAGGGTGTCACTGGGAAACCAAAGCTTACTGGCCAATTTTGTGTCTTGTACAGTATTCAGTTGACATAATGCACCTATTTCTGATTGCCCCAGCATTAGTGTGGGAACCATTTCTACACGAGGGAATGAAGCCATCATTCAGACAACACTCCTTGTTTTGTTGATATTTTGGCTACACTATTGAGCGTAGGATACTCATGCTCAAATACGCTGCCAAAAGGTTAAGAGAGGTTGGAGAGGTTACAGAGACTCTGAGCTTGCTGCAAAAACATAACCCTTCACTATCTGCGTGCCAACTCTGTGTCATTGGTAGGGAGCAGAGGCCCAGTGTCTTAGTCTTATAGGCATGCCCATCTGACCTTGACTGGTTACCATATATGGACCCTATAAAGCTAGTTCTAGAAATGGCAGGTTGGCTGGGTGCCAAGTGGGTTACAGAAAATAACCAAGAGAATAAAACCCAAACCTTTCAATTGTTATTTTTCTATAATTCCTTGCTTATTCATCAATGATAAACATACAATTTGTTTCTAGAATTTGTAATATCTTTCAGACAAACACCAGTCAAATGGGGTTTTAACTCATCCAAATATGCCTACATTTCATAAGGTCATGAAGTAATATCAAGAGACGTCACGAGTTTGAGTCTGAGTTTATTTATGCCACGCATTTTGTAGGCTCCATAATTTCACTCGTCTTCGACTCGTGAAATTATGGAGCCAACAAAATGCGTGGCATAAATAAGCTCTAACTCAAACGAGTGGTGTCTAGATTTTATCCTACCCCGTTTCCATATTTTTTCAGTATCAGAAAGTAGTGGCATAAACAACTTTATGTCACACCCGTGAAATAAACAAATCCCATGTTAAGCCTATGGCGTTTTTTATTAGGGGTAGGATAATAATAATAAGGAACTGCATCGAGATCCATAGCAACTGACAATATGCAATGAGTTTTGGTTGCGGAGTAGTCTCATGAAGCAAAGCCGAGTGAGATTATGTAGCAAACCAAAATGAATGGCATATTATCAGTGGCTATGGATCGAGTGCTGTTCAGATTTGATCTCACCCCTATCACTGACTATTTGGCTTAAATGTGTCACATCATCCCCTATTGAGTATTTTTCAACAATACACCACGGCCGTTGAGTACGAGTTTCCAATGTTAAGTCTGTGGGGAAAAAATACCAGGGGTGGGATAAAATTGGCTGCGACACAATGGGGCGTGAATAATCAAATACCCGAGGTACTAAACTCGTACTGGAGAGGGAATTATATTCCTAAGAGCCTGACACACTACGACAACGGGGATTGATGAGGAAAGAAATATCTAAACTTGAATTTCAATAACATGGACTTGGGATTACATTTAAGTATCTTAATATAGTCTACCAAACATCTCAGAATCTCTTAATTACTAAAGCTCCTCATACTACTCTCTCTAGTTATTTACATAACCCGGTCTGCAGCATGAAACACCAACCAGATAAAAACAATATTGAACACAAGAGAAACCACTGAGCATAAACAGACTTCTTGTCGGCTGCTATTTTTGTACTAGGCCCGGTTGTATATATACAGGCCGACGCTTCAGTAGGGAACAACGGGGACAGTGTGCCACCACCACCCACCCGCCCGCCCGCCCGCCACCACTGTACGTGGACCAGCATGTTGATGTGATCAGAGAAGGTATTTCAGAGAGACTGACAATATATGGCCATTTTCCTTTGGCCAAATTTATTCGGCACCGATCTGCAATTGGGAACCACCAATCGGTTTTTAGGCTATACTGACGACAAAGCCGGGAATGGAAACAGGCATGCAGAGAAGTGTTCACCGATTAATTGGACATAGATTATGCAATGAGGCCTCTGTGTACACTGACGCAAGATCGGTGAAACGAAACTTGATTTGAAATGATGAATTCCAAAACTCTCCTTGAAAAATCACTTTTGATTTTTTTTTTTTTTAAATGATCAGAGATTAATTTGGTGCAGATTATGCAATAAGGCCATCACCGACTGACTTAGTCAATGACCAACAGGATCAAAATGCTAGGGTTCCATCGATGAGGCTCAGGGTTTCAGCATGAAATATTATCAAGAAACGTCACAAAATTTCATTCAATTGTTTATATGGCATGAGTTGTTTTTGCGGAATGATATCACGAAGCGGAGCTGAGTGACATCTGTAGCAGAAGACAATGAATGTCATGTAAACAATTGTATGAAATTAAGTGACGTTTAGATTTTATCCTACCCTGTCACAAGTTTTTAACTTCATATGTCACCTGTGGCATATATATAGATATTATATGGCATGACCGTGGCATACAGTCACTCCATGTTAAGTCTATGGAGATTTATATGAGGGGTAGAATAAAAATCAGTGGGCATCTTTAAAATACAGGAGAAACAAAGTATTAAGTCATTTTCCACTGGCCGACTATTCACCACTGATCTGCAATTGGGAACCACTGGTCGATTTTTAGGGTATACAAACGCCGAGCGGTGAATAGAAACAGGCATGCAGAGAAGTATTCTCTGATTAATTGGGCATACATTATGCACTGAGGCCACCACTGACTGATTATACATGCCAACACTGATCAAGTGGTCCAATACAGGTGTAGCTGTTCAACACCACCTAACAGTGCATTGGCTAGTTAGGCTGTCGCTCGGACAAACATGGCAGAGTCCGGCCACATGCGTATAGGGAAACACAGCAATCACACCTAAAATGTAAACAGTGTGTAATTGCAAGATTATTGTTTTTTGACAGATTAAATTGTGGTAGCAAACTAGGGTATTGTATTAACAAGTCTGGACCATCTAAACTTCATAGTTGATAATTATCTTGCTTTTAACTTGGAAAAAACTAGATGTGAGACGAGGCTAAGTCTGCCCCCTAGCTTGATGCTAAAAAAAAATAACTTGGAAAAAGATAAGCATTATAGCTAGGCCTGCCAAAGTATTAGTGTGTATCCAATTTCGGTGTCCCTGTGTTATCTAAATTATATCTAAAGTATCATTTAGGTGATATGCATGTATGACACCATCAAATTGGAGCTGGAATACCATAGAATACGATGCAATCACTGTACTTTCTCTGAAATAATATACACTGGAATTATAAACGTATTAGGCTCATACACTCAGTCATTCAATGCTAAAGAATACGTTGCCAGGACTATGTTTGGCTAAAGGCATTGCATAACCAAGTAGATAAGCTGCGATGCAAGCCTATGGAAAAAAGTCTATTACAATGGACTCCAGTTAGGCATATTGCGTTCATCAACAAGATCGCAATCTGGCAGGGTCTGCCATAACCAGGGTTGTCAGTGGGGGTAAGAAAAAAACATAGAAATATTTTTTTTGCAATACAGAATTTATGCATTACATATGCATTACAGTAGGAATCAAGGGAAAGCTCAAGTTTTTATATGGGTCAATGGGGAGGTTCAGCAGGGGATTCTGGGCTGCGGCTGAATTGAGCTATTTAGCAGTTGGTATAACAATATTACACAAGGAATCATTTTGTTGTTCTGAAAATTTTGACAATTGTTTGTTACTTGATTGTGGTTTATGATAACCCACAATCAAGTAACAAACAATTGTCAAAAAATTCTCTTTTTTTTCCGCCATAAAATCGGGTTTGTAGAGTGTGTACATTGACCCAATTATAACCAATCCGTCGATATAATCGGGCGGAATCGGATCGGTAGATAATCGGAGAAGTTTACATCATCTTGCAGCCTTGACAGAATTCCAGGATGAGATAGGATTATACCTACTAATGACTCTGGTGTTACAACTTGGCTGCGCCGAGTCCCTGGACCACAGACAGAGAGCTGCAGCACCTGGTTTTATCTGTAAACATGTACACAGCTCAGGTGACGGCGCCGGGGCCGGGGCGGGGGAGGCCGGGGGAGGCCGGGGGAGGGCCGGGGGAGGGCCGGGGGAGGGCCGGGAGGTATGCGGCTTGGCGGCCCCTCTCGCCGGCATGCGGCTAACCCACGTGTGGTTCACCGATACTTGTCTCGTATTATAAGGAGTACAGGGTTTCGCTGTAATACGTTGCCATTGATTACACTACCCTGGGCGTGTGCGGTAGCAGTCGACAGTAACCGTCTATAAACGGGACCAGTCGATCATAATAAGTACACCCTGGGTTAAATTGCCTTCCCGATACCATCAGCAACAGTGAGGCCTCTATGATAGAAGCAATTCCCGGTGTTGCTGCTCCAGTGTTCATCTTGTAATCACAGTTAAATGAAGCGGTGATCTTCCCTGCTTAAAACATCAAAGTCTTACCAAACGACACATAATGAGGGCGATTTTCCCTACAGTTATTTTATCCACCGACATTATGAGGCTGTGTCTACCACACCAGACTTGGGTCATACCTGGTATGGCGTATATGAACCACACCGTGCATAGCTTCTTTGAATTTAACCAGGCATTACTTGTTTTGATCATACCAAGCATGGCTTTCTTTTTTACATCATACCAAGCATGGCTTATTTTAGATCAATCTGGGCATGGCTTGTTTCGATCATACCAGGCATGACTTGGTTTAATTATTATGAGCATGGCTTGTTGCCATTATAATGAGATATGACGAACTGACCATGCTGTATAAGCTACAAAACGAGATGATAATTTCCTGTTAGTACGGAACCAGGTGTTTACGCCGAGTTCCGCATGAGCCATAAGTTATCGAGTTCAGTAGCTTGTACAAGCAAGGTAGGATGTTCTATATCTATTAATATCCGAAATTGATAATGATTACCTGAATTTGGCAACTAATATTCTGTATTTGCCATCCAAAACAGGTTCAGTACGGTATTTTTATGTTATATGGCAAAACGGTGGGTAATTAGAGTACATCTACATTATAAGCATTTAGTAATGGGCATAACTTGTTTCTATCATACCAGGCATAACTTGTTGGGGCCATACCAGGCATAGCTTATTTGGACCACACCAGGAATTAGTGTTCTTCTACCATACCGGCCATGTCTTGTTTTGATCATACCAGGCATGCCTTGTTTGGATCGTACCACACACGGTTTGTTTTAATGTAAGTCACATGTTTTTGCTGCCTCTTGAGTGCTAATGTCACTCAGTACAAGGATACTGTTTTAAAAATGCACAGGGAAAATAAACACCCGCGTATGGCCAGGCCATTGACACTACACTGACATAAATAATACACAAGAATGTGTGAGTCTCGGGTCTTGTAAACATGTATTGATCAGATACACCAGGAGGCCGTCCAACATCAGTCTATAGTTCTGTAACAGGTGGGATATTGTAAGATTACAAGCTCATTTTCGGGAGGGATAAGGGAGGCTGAGGTGGGGTGTAGGGGATGGGTAAGGGAGACTGAGGTGGAGTGTAGGGGGAGGGTTAAGGGAGGCTGAGGTGGGGTGTAGGGGAGGGGTAAGGGAGACTGAGGTGGGGTGTAGGGGGAGGGGTAAGGGAGGCTGAGGTGGGGTGTAGGGGGAGGGGTAAGGGAGGCTGAGGTGGGGTGTAGGGGGAGGGGTAAGGGAGGCTGAGGTGGGGTGTAGGAGGAGGGGTAAGGGAGGCTGAGGTGGGGTGTAGGAGGAGGGGTAAGGGAGGCTGAGGTGGAGTGTAGGGGGAGGGGTAAGGGAGGCTGAGGTGGGGTGTAGGGGGAGGGGGTACGGGAGGCGGTCGCGGTAGACAGGGAGGCAGGGGCAGAGGACCCAGGGTCTGGAGCAAGTCTAGTGATAATCTACTTAATATCACTTGCTCATCATTAATTCCATATACGAAAAAAAAACTTTTTCTGTTTTACTATTTATTGAATCCCATTCTCAAAAATTGCATCCCTTTTTATATAATTTACGTTCCGCGGAATGCCTAAAAATTGACCACTTTCTCCGAGAAATTCACAACATTTATACGGTCCTATATTCCTACTGAGAAGCATCTTGCTGACCGAGGAGCCACTTCTCAGCTTTAACAGGGACCGTAGACTGCTGCGATACGATCAAGGACAGTGAGTGGAGGATGACAACAAAGGCCGTGACACTCGGAAACAAGTACCGCCACCATCATCCGGGTCAGGGGCCGGCTCCCTAAATACAATCTCCAGTAAGTCTCCAGGACATGAGTGACTTCAGCCAGTCGCACATCTACGAAGACAGTTTTATCTCACCCCTGGTATTTTTTAACCATTGACTTAACATTGAAAACTCGTACTCAACGCCCGTGGAGTATTGGTGATAAATACTCAATGGGGGATGTCACACATTTTAGCTAATTAGTCAGTGATAGGGGTGAGATAAAATCTGAACCGCACTCGATCCATAGCCACCGACAATATGTCATTCATTTTGGTCTGCTACATAATCTCACTCGTATTTGCCTCATGAGATTACTGCGCAACCAAAACTCATGGCATATTTATATAGAACAGCATCGAGAATCGATTCGAGTGCGGTTCTGGATTTATCTTACCCCTTTCTATCGTTTAAATAACATCACAACTTCAGAATAATCAGAATATACTTAGCAAATCCACAATGCCATGGCCGTGGCGTAGTATTGCCACTTTACCAGGGTGATCGTTGAGTATATTTTTCTAATGTTATTCCCATGGCTAAACTTGTACCAGGGGTGAGATAAAGTCAGTAGCTATGGATCTCGATGCAATTCCTAATTAGTATGACTTCAAATCATATATCATTTAGCTGCTAGCCCTATACAAGGCCACACAGGCTGAAACTAGTAGGCAAAAAGCTCAGCTATCCATACCCAACAAGTGGGGACTGAATGTATGCGAAAGGTACAATATCAAAAAATTGTCTTACATATGCATGACTCGGCTATGGTTTGTGGTACACTTCCATTATATACTATTATATAACTGTGCATGAATGTCTCACACTGGCCAGCTTTACGGATTCCGTTCGTGCACACTGTTGTAAAATGGCGTTTTTAATGATTTCCAGGTATTTAATGATAAGGAGGCAAAGTGCGTGTGTCTGAAGTACATCTGTTCAGTGTTGTTTTGGTCGGAAATATTCACCTCGTTTTTGGAACTCGGTGAATATTTCCTACACAAAACAACAGATTCAGAACAGATTCCATTCAGCTATTATTAACTATGTCTTCCTATTAGTCTCCAATCCAAATATAGTGATTTTCTCTGAGTAAAAACGACATCGACATCTATCTCCGATTTTGAACAAGATCGCCAATTATAATCGGGAACAGTCAGGAACAATGATGTCGATGTATGAGGGTAGCCGACTCTCACTGATTATAATCTGTCATGACCCCCATGTTGGGAATAGAGGGAAACTATGTTCCGGTGGGAACAAGTCAAAGTTACGAGGTAAGGCTTGGAAAAATTACTGCCCAAGGCGTAGTAATTTCGATTGGTTGGGCAAAGGTGTGATCTGACAGAGTCGGCATGATGATATCTTACCGGCTTTTAGTCCTGATTCCACTGGCCTGATTGTCTTTACTAGTCAAGTCGGGTTGCATCTTGCACTACCTGCCTGCCCCTGGCTGGATTTTCCTAAACCTTATAAGATATCTTTGCCCCATTACTCCAATGTGCACATCCTCTATTATCGCTCATAGGCAACTATTTTTCAAAATTTTATCATAATTTCTTTTCTAATGGGGGTCGGGGGAGTGATCCAGCCAAGGGGCCATCCATAAAGTATGTACCAGAATTTCTGAAATTTCGGACCCCCCGCCTCCCTCTCAATATTCAATATTTCCATAATCTCTGACCGCCCCTCAGTGTGCACGTACTTTATGGATGGCCCCCAAGCAGGCTCACACGATTCAAGCCCTCCTACCAATTTAACAAACCGACCATGGACACCGCTTGACTATTTATGACATTTCATTGCCATCAGAATGACTGACCTCATATTGATTGTAAACATATTTTGCTGCGCCCTCCATCTATTCTTGTGCGCTAGTTACTACGTTATCTCGACATACTTCATGAAATGGGGCCCTGCATCTCTTGCATTAATCCTCATTAGTGGGGCATCTCGTTTCTGTCTCATTCCAGTCAAGTTACCAACAGTCCATCGGAGTGTAAAATAATGTTTTTTCTATCATCTTCCCAGTGGTATATATTCAGAATAGTGTTGGAAAAAATGTTCTCCCGTCTATGGGGTCCCTCTTCCTCATAGAGATGTGCTGGGCGCGATTTAATGGATTTTTTTTTGTGATTTTTTTTAACAGAATAATATGTTGAGAATAAACCACTAATCAATGTAGTAATAATAAGTGAATCTTCAGCTGATGCTTGTCAGGGAAGTATCTATTAAAGTTCCTCATACCCTGGATATTCCGTCAAACTTCACGTTTTATGTCTATTTTGATCATACTATTAATAATCCTATTCTCAGGCATGGGATTTAGAAATAACAAAGAATCCGGAAAAAATGCTGCGGCAGGTTTACAGATCGTGAAAGGGTAGCTTTTCCAGCACGCGGAAAGTATCTCTAAACTATCTCTCCCTAAATTCTGTCAAAAGGGCAGGGAAGAGTATGAAAAACAGGCTCGACAAACCTGATGCCTGCCCCACCTTTGTTGATGCCAGATATATTATGTAACTGAAAGCTTGTATAATTTTGAACCGAAACTATGTCAAATTGAACTAGTGAGAAATGGAAATGAATGTATACAGGATCTGACAGCAATAAAAACAATGTTCGGAAAAAAAGTAGCCAGCGAATCTGAGCGTGTCACATGTTCAAAAATTAAACATTTCCATAGATCGCGAAATAAAGTTGCAGAAAAAGGCCTACTTACATTTTCATGGTTCATGTGCTTCAACATGCGAACTTCTCGATACGTCCTCTTCGCATGGATGGCTGATTGGAATGGACGGGCCAACTTCTTGATGGCAACTTGTATGTCATTTTTTGTGTCCTTGGCCGAACTGTAAGATGAGAGTAATAAAAGTCACTGCCAGGAGCACGACGTTGTTTATATAAATAATGTCTGGGATAGGATTGTCACAAAGCCCTGTGCGCAACGTAACAGTGGATTTCTTTCACAGCTAGGCGAGTTCTGTGCGGGTGGGTTGGGGGTGGGGAGGTTGGGTTCTAACTTCTGCCATACGAATTCTATAAAACAGCACATATAAATTATAATCACTAGGCTAAAACAGGCATGGGATTGAAATTGAAAAAAAAGATATACGGGAAAAATTAGGAGAGGGTTTGGGGCTCAACGAGGTTCCCAGAATGGGCCAAAATGTCGCTCATAATTCTTCGCGTTTTCCCTCCCCCCCCCCCCCCCCCCCAAAAAAAAAGTTCTCCTCTGATTTACATTGATCTGAAGATTGACCCTAGATCAAAGAAGATCTCTTACCTATAACAAATACGGATTACTCAAATGCACTTTAATTGATAAATAGTCAATCCCCTCATATACGACAGTTCGACTAGGATATCAACATATGTGAAGGAAGCATTTCCTCTGTGTCCGATTGTACATGTTTGCATCCAAAATCATGAATATTTCAGTCCGATGGGGGCCATCCATAAAGTACGTACGCAGAATTTCTGAAATTTTTTACCCCCCCCCCCCACCCCCTCCCGATTTTGTACGCAACAGAACAAAGAGGGAGCATACACAAAATTTCCAAAAATGTTGACCCCCCACCCCCCTCAGTGCGTACGTACTTTATGGATGGCCCCATGCAGTAAATCTGCTGTCTGGGGCCCATCCATGAAGTACAAATATAGTGAGGGGGAGGGGCAGGGGGTCCAAACTTGTGAACACAATGCGTATGCCCCCCTCTTTGTTCTATTGCATACAGGATGGATGAGGGTGGGTCAACATTTTCAGAAATTATGCTTATATACTTTATGGATGGCCCCCTAGAGCTATCTCGACCATATTGATGTTGCCGTTCAGAATTATAAACAATGTTTAAAATCAATCAGGTTACACGTCCATTTGTACTGTGCGCTATATGCTCAATAACATAATCAGACACTACTGCTATGATAAGAACACCGCATTGCTGATAATAAGGAATCTATTACGGGTCACATTGTGTTTAAATCTCATACAAGTTTGTTAGATTTTACGTCTAGTCGACCAATACATATACACTATTATCATGATTTTGATCTGGGTGGTCGTATTCTTCGTGTAGTTGACACGTAGTAAAACTACAAGCGCTACCAAGGAGTATTGCGTAGTGTCAACTACAAGGAGAATACGATCACCCATATAAAAATAATGGTAATTTTTTTATTTATTATGGTAAACGCGGCGGACTTTCGATCCTACCGCAATCTCTATTACGACCACAATGAAGAGACTATGTGCCTTGGACATTTTCGATTAGCGCCTTTTACCCGTCGACCCCGTTGTATGTTGTATTTATTACTCACCTTTCGACTAATTATTAGAAGAAAATGATATGACTAAAATAAGATCTATAGGCTCCATATGTTTAGTATAGAGAATTCATATTAGGTGGGCAAGAAAAGGTCCATTCAAGACTTTCTCAAGTTTCAGCTTTTCTCACTGGTTTTGCACCACAGGGGTGGTTATAACATCTATAAGATGAATTTAGATATAAATCTCACCCCTTCAAATTTACTTCGATAAAAGTTTTTTAATTCCCACAACACATAGATATCGTATGGAAAATACAGGCCTTTGTCTACCAATAGTAACTCAATATCATAAACATCTCACTTATAAGTAACTCAATATCTAGACTTGAAACGAGACTTATTCAAAATTATGCTTGGCTTTGATTCGCTATTAGTCATGCTTTGTGGTTAATGGAGATATAACCACTGAACGTTTACATATCAGAAACCGGAATTTCTCCTTGGATGTGTTTTAACGGTCAACCTTGTGATGTCGAAAAGTCCAGAATTCCGGAAAAACCCAGGAATATCTCATGTCTGGCATATGTTCACTGGCCTCAGTCCCTGTACGCTATGCATACCCCTGCACCTAGCCCACCCATCCTCCCCGAGATACAGGTTTTGTGAGTTATTAGGGGAAATCCACATGTTTACAAAGAAGCTTCATTTTTACTGATATCCATAATCCGGTTATGGATACCGTTAAGAAATAAAACTACTTCGTGAGTAAATCTTGATTAATTGATATTAAGACTTGAGACATAATAATTAAGTCATATATGCAGCTATCAAAGAAACATGTGGTTGATGGCAATATAACCACAAAAACTAGGTTGTATTGCCTATAACAGAAACATCAGTTACATCCCATAACATAAACCAAAACTCAGATTTGTATATATTGCAGTGACATTAGTGGTGTGTGTCGAAAGCACAGACAATAACCAAACCCTGCCCCACCCCCTGCCATCCTGATACCCCACTGTTCATCACCAATGGAGTGCAGGCTTTCCATAACATGTATCCTTCTAGGTAAAGGGCTCCTTTCAGGATGGTGTGAGATGCAACCCACGTTTAAACTCACAGAGTGAAACCTAGCCAAGTGTATGAAGAGTCACTCTATCAAGGATACACTAACAACAATGGCATCCTCGGAGCAAAACAACATTATTCGTATGATATTTGAATTACGGTACATTTGTTGGACAGTGCTTCTAAAGACCGACAGGCAGGCAGAGTTTCTTAGTGACTAAGAAACTCTGCCTGCCTGTCGGTCTTTAGAAGCACTGTCCAACAAATGTAATTCAAATATCATACGAATAATGTTGTTTTGCTCCGAGGATGCCATTGTTGTAAATCAAATATCATACGAATAATGTTTGTTTGTTTTTAAACATAATCCTGTATAATCAAAACACCACTATACTTACAACACTACAAATAGTACAATGATAATAATATTTGAGTCAAGAAAAACTGACATCCTTCACGAAGATAACGATCGTATTTGATCTGTCAGTGTCAGTGTAATTAAACAGATAACGATACTATTTTACTAAACACTCAGTTATTTTAGCATTCAGTCTCGGGTTACCATGGGAAAAGATTTAACTTTCTGATAAATCCCACTGCGGACAAATTATATCAGATGTTGCATGTTTCGCCTTTCGGCCCATGTTTCCTTCCCAATAAACATTTCAGTGCGGTGTAACATCATCTTTTAGTTTTTAACAAGGGTTAACAATGCCGCTATAGTATAGCTATTTAATGGCACTCCTTCATACGGCCAGCTTTCCTATATGTTGTCATTGTCACACAAGAACCGTTCACACTAAATACGTTTAATCTGTGGTAAAAATCAAAGTACACAACGCTGTCTGACGAACTTCACCGCTTCCTACCCTCTCCCTCCAGGCACTGCAGAGAGGTGGGGAATTCTACTTACCAAACTTGGCCATAGGCACCCGATCCGACCGGACTCAACACGGTATATCGCGTCGGTACTTCCCATATTGTACGGTTCAATTCAAATCGTGTAAACCCTGGCTTCATTGAGGGCGACGGGGTAGCCATTCTTCCGTTGTCTCTTATAATGACAAGCCCCTAAAATGACGTTAATGTTGTATTTTGTTGAACTCCCCTCTTTGGTTTAAGCCTCGAAGTTCTCAGCCTGACCTCATTGTATGACTTCCGCTTATGGGTTGTGGCAAGTACCCAGCGCACTAGAAGATATTTTCACGGACTACTGTCGCCACCAGCAAAAGTGTTATTTGCCTCGATACCATCAGGATCTTGATTTATTTCTTATGTTTTTTTGATGAAATAATATCAAGTGACCAAAATATATTATGATATATAATATGAGTATTGATTACTGAACTATTTTTTATAAAGATAGTCGCTTCATTTTGCAAGATATTCTATTTGAGATGCTCTTAGTTACCGAGGCAATTGGGTAAGCCTCGCTGTCAGCAGCGTGGATTCGTGGCACCCGAGCGTCGTCTGAACATATCTGTAGCTGTAAATTGTAGGTAAGTGCTTCTTACTGCTTCTAATATCAGTTAGATTGTTTTGGTAATAAGTTTCAGCATTTCCCTGTTTGCCCTTCAATCAGAGATATGCCATGTAATTTGTGGAATAGTCTAAATACAGAGTATTTTGTTCTAAATGTCATTTCCAGCGTTGTTTACATACAGTTTCACACTGCTATGCATCGTACGCCGGGTAGAGTCTTAGGGCTACTAATTTATTTGGTCCTACTGCTCAGAATAGGGGTCCGGGCATGTTATGGCCAAACATAGTAGGGGCAAGAGATTACGCTTTCTATGAGTCCCTACTTCAACTCAACTTTTGGTGTCCTTGTTGTTGTTTTCCATTCGGTGTTAAGCTAAAAATGACACACCCACCCTCACTGCCACAGTGCCAGTGCCACATGCCTGGCTAGCCTAGATTCGTAGAACTAGAAAGTATTGTCACGCTTCTGGCGGATACGGTCTAATAAATAAATACTCAACTGGCCCCGCTAAATTTCAGATAGTTATACGCGTACCAAGGGAGGCGAGACGAAAGGCTACAGTAAAGGGAACACACTCTGTCCTGAGCCAACTGTCCGCTGACGTGGAGTGCTCCCCTCCACGGACGCATGATGCAGGGGATATGTCCCCTTATTACAAAGCGGGCCTTTACTCTATTCATTTTAATATTGTCTATTGTAACGACCTCCCGACTATATTTATGACGAGATGACACTAGTCATAGAACTGGATGATGCAATCCACCAGCAATTTGTTTATGTCACTAACTGGGTCAGGGGGAGGTCCTTTACCAAGCGTCCTCAAAGCTAGTTAATGCACAAATGTACATATAACAGAGTTGTCTGGTCTCTGGTTTTTTCTCATTTTCATTCTTTAAAAAAATACTCAAAAACATTTTTATCTCTGATATAGGTTACCTGGGAGTTTAGATATTTAAGATAAGATCTAAGTGAACAGAAAAGGAGGAGAAGAGAAATCTGTCAAATTTTACTGGGCTTGAGTGGTCTAGAGACGTCGCAGCTTATAAGACGACTATGCGGTGGCTGGCAAATGTGTAAAAAAAAAAAGAAATTAAATTGCCGCCCCTCATGTATGTTGACATTGCCTTGAGTCTGTTGTATTAAGGGCGTGTGCTGACATGTTTCTAAGTTCTCCCGATTTGTAAGAGCCTCAGGGTATGCCTGGCGATGACCTTTCCATCAATCAAGGAAATACTGACAACACGTTTTCATTTTCATGGTGGTGGACGTGCAATCAGCTGAAGCGACTGCTGGTATATGACTAGATTCAACTCGCTGCTTTTTTCCACACGAACCTGCCCAAAACGCAGTCTCCTCAAATTAAAGCAACCCCCCACATGGGATAGCAACTTGAGAATCAGAGTGAAAAGAAGAAGTTTTTAATCAAACGTTTTCATTTTCAAATGAAATATCAATTTAACTTCATTCAAACCAAATCAGAGGGATTTGACTCCATGATCTGAAGCAGCGAATTCCACACGACAAATTTATATTTCCCCTCTAATTTACATCCATGAGTCTTGTACATTTGCTGTTAGCTGTTATAATACCTACATACAAAACATCATAAAGATTAACGGTAATTATATTTTTGTGATTAGCTGAAGTGGTATTTTTAAGTTGTCTGCTGCCAGCTGTGATGCCTACTTGTATTTTTTTAAACAGATATGTCAGTTTTCCTATTTTCCGAGGAAATCCTTGTTTTCATTTTCAGTTTATAAAATTCTTTTTTCATGTTTAAAACAAAGGGAATGAAATGGGCCTCGTTCACACCAATACACAGTGGTTCAAACCTCCCAGCCCCATTCCATGGCCAATAACGATATGTTTTCCGTGTTTTCTCAGTGTCCTCGAGGCAGTAAATTCCACATAAAAAGTACTTCCTCTTTTTTCCATGACCCCAACTGACATTCCTGTTTTAAAGAAATTCCATTTTTACTCGTTGGAGTTTGTTTCCTCATTTTGTTTTTTTTTTCTAAAAAAAAAGATCTTTCCTTTTGCAGCTTAGTCCGTGAAGATGAAGGCATTGATCTTAGTCGGTGGTTATGGCACCCGCCTGCGGCCTCTCACATTAAGTCGCCCCAAGCCACTCGTAGAATTCGCCAACAAACCCATGCTGCTTCATCAAGTCGAGGCTTTAGCTGAGGTAAGTGCGGCAGCATCTGTGATCTATACCCACACCGACAGTAGAATCTTGTCAGACAGTTTTCCACTTTTCCGAGGAAATCCTTTTTCTCATTTCCAGTTTATGAAATGATTATTTCTCGTGTAAAACAAGGATAGTATAAATTGAGAGGAATAATTAAATAACGTGGCTTTTCAATTTTACCAGTTTTTCCAACTGTGATGCAGTTAAACAAAGATTTGTATAGTATGAATTGATCCTCATTCATCTCACGAAAACAGTGATTTAAACCTCCCTGTACACCGTCATCCTCATGCCATGTATTTTCTTTGTTTTCTCAGTCTCTCAAATGTAGTGAATTCCACAAGAAAATATATTTCCCCTGCAACAGAAACACAGTATTTCAAAGTAGTTTTTCTCCATCATCCTCTATCAATATTCTAATCAGACGAGTATCGACGGTCTAATATCTATCGACAAGTATTAGGAGGAGTTTATTTGAAAAGAAATTTAAAACAACTTCATTGGTAGGCTGAAACACAAAACAAAATACAGGCCAGTATCTATAATCTAAAAGAGAATCTGATTTTAAAATATTTTATGGTTTTTTTTGTAAAATACTCTGAGAATATGGCACGGACTGATGTGAGTTTATGTTTTCAGGCTGGAGTCCGTCATGTTATTCTCGCCGTCAGCTATCGTGCAGAGATGCTGGAAGAGGAGATGAAAGCACAAGAACAAAGGGTAAGAGTTATCAATGTTCATCTATTTACTATATACCCATGCCGTATATACTGTAAATATGCACCGTTTTGGCATATGACGTAAAAATACTGTACGGACTGCTGGTCCGTACACTAAAATACGGACCACCAAGCCATACACGTTTATTAACATATCGGTTGTTAAAAATTAAATCAATGATTTTTTTTTAAATTTTGGGTTTATAGTAAATATATAACGTCCAACCATGCTTGTACAAGTCACAGAACTCGATAATAATTTACGGTTTGTACGGAACTCGGCATAAATGCCTCGGTCCGTACAAACCGTAAATTACCATCTTGTTCTGTGAATTGTACAGCATGGTCAGGACGTTCTATATAATTACTACACTGAGGTATTGTTGTCAATATAATTATGTAGAATCATATAAAAAGACAATATGCCACAAGTTCGGATGCTCTGCAATCGTCTTTGAGGCGAAGCCGAGTGATGCTTACCGCGCATCCAAAAGAGTAGAGCATTGTTTATTTTACGATTCTAGTGCAGTTCTTGATTTATCTCACCCCTTTCCTAGACAGTAGAATAGCACCACAATATCAGAATAAGGCAGATTACTTCACGAATGGACTGAGGTCTTGTTTGTCAAAATCAATAGTAGTCCTAACGTGTGGGGTTAAGTATTGAATGAATGTGATGTAAGATTTGGAGGAAAAAAACATCAAAAAAACTTGAACAAGGTCGCTAGAGAAATGAATATTTATTTGCTGGTATCAAATGACGGGCCATTACAAGTCATTGACTTGTCTATGGCGTTCCTTAGTTGGTTCTAGCATTTTCTGCTTGTTTTAGTATAATATCCCTACTATATATCACATTCATCTAAAACGTTCATCTTGAAGAACGAGCAGAAGCATTGTTTATTTATACGATTCGAGTGTGGTTCTGGATTTATCTCCCCCCTTTTACTGTTAGGGACGTTTAAATCTCTGTTTTGTCTTGTCTTTTCTCTGAAATCCTGGTCCCTGATTGGTCAATCGCCTATGACGTCATCTCGTATTCACTACTCCACGACCATGGCGTAGTATTGTCACTCTACCGGGGTGATCGTTGAGTATTTTTTTCTAACGTTATTCCCATGGCTGATCTTGTACCAGGGGTTAGATAAAGATATATATATACACTATTATACATTTATCGTAAAAACATAACAAAATGATAGCAGGGCTGAGTTCTCCCAGGTGGCGGGTTTTCCTCCGGGCCGAGGTCTCCGCGGTGCTGAATTCCCTCATATTCAAGTTACATTGACTATATGAATCCACTCTCCTAATTTCAGCTTGGAATCAAAATCTCAATGTCACACGAGAAGGAGCCATTGGGCACTGGTAAGTACATTCTGTTTCATTGTACTATTCACTGTCTGCTAGTAATAGAGGGAAACTATGTTCCGGTGAGCAAAAGTTCAAAGTTACGAGGTAAGGCTCGGAAAAATTACTGCCCGCAGCCAAGGCCTTGGGCAGTAATTTTTCCGAGCCTTACCAAGTAACTTTGACTTTTGATTACCGCTACTTGGTTTCCCTATTCCTATATACCTTCAAATTTCGATAAAAATGGATATTTCTATATCTGCCATAGTCCCAGAAGCAATGGCCAACCTTATCAAGTAACTCCAACTGCTACGTTTTCGTAGTGCCCGTTTTCCGCCGTTTTCATAGCATCGATGCAGGTTGCTATGCAGGTTGCTATGCAACAACGTCACGGCGACGTCATAGCCGCATCGATGTTTACATTTTGCAGGCTCCGAAATTGCGGCGATCACAACCTCGACGATTATTCCTATTGATCTTTTATTTTTTAAATATTATGTGCAATCTTTATAATACTTTTCTGGGCTATTTGTGATTATTGATCTGAAAGGGTATTTTCTTTTTTTGCTATTTCAAAACTCAAATTCTGTTTATTAATTCTTCGATGGGAGTGTGCCAATGTGAAGGTACCGGTAGGGCATGGCCATTTTTGATACAGTGCGTTAGCCAATCATATCGTCCATAAAAATCACGTGGTCAGCTCAGGATGAAAGCATCAGAGCGGGACGAAAACATGAGAGCGGGACGAAAACGTCAGCCTCGCTACATAACTTATAATTAATGCATCCCCTAGCAGCAGTATATAGTTAGTTCGACAATGGGTATATAGGAATACATGACGCTACGCTACATAGCAAACATGCTACAGACACTACGCTATGAAATTTGGACAGTATGCTATGGTTTTCTGTGATGTCGCTGTGACACCCCGGGACATTGTGTGTTCCAATCAGTACACTTAAGGAAACAGGTATCTGTGACATACTTGGAAGGTTGGGATTAGTTTATTTCGTATTGACAAGTCACTTTGAACCAACAAAAAGAAGTAATTTCAGGGTTTTCACAACATAGCATTGTGTCACCGTATACCCCACGTAGCATGCTGGCTGTGTAATGTTGTGTCCAAGTACCTCGATGTATTCAAGTATGTTATTCTACCTGCATATACTTCTGAGCGTTAAAGAAATTAATATTTACGGTTACCACTTGTATAACAAAGGATAGTAAGTATAGAACTTATTAGCATAGGTATATGATGATTATCTATATATCATGTTTAACTAGCCTACCGAGACGTAAAACTACACAAACAAACAAACAATGTTTATTTTCATAAGAAAATATCACCCCCATCCCTACACAACACCAGGGATGTAAGTTTGCAGACACATGATGGAATTCCAATATTTCCTACACACCGATAGCACCGGAAATTTAGCGCAGCATCCCCTGTTCAGTTTCACGTTTATTTCTCTTCAAATACTAAAAGTAGCAATATAACCAAGAGAATTCAGAATACACATATCGATTCATAACCATGTTACAAAATTGTGTTTATCAATGCTTCTTTTTTTAAGGGTTTTGAATTTCTTTTTTTTCCCTCAGTCCCGACTTTCCTCCCTGCAATGTTAAAGCCTGGCTGTGTTTTTTTTTTGTTTTTTTTTTTTTCAAGGACTTTATTTCTTTCACAGTATAGAATCAGGTAGTTTTACACTTATTGTTTTGGCTGATTCACAATATTTCATTTCTCTTACACTTTCTACCATGGTCCATTTTTTTCGGCCCTGCTCCAGATTTTTAAAAGTTTTGTTGTATGGATAAGATACAGAATAGCTACAACCTGACTTCCATTACCCGATACCCCAGTTTGATTTTTCACCTCCTTACAAGTCTGTGCAATTGTATTACTTTACATACTATATTTAACACTTTTCACAACAGTGGATTTGTTATTTTGCTACTTTATTTAAATTTTTGTTATTTTTATTACTTGGCATATTATTTCTAACACGTTTCATAACAGTGGCTGTGTTATTTTGTGTACAGCTGGACCCCTGGCCTTGGCCCGCGACCTGCTTACTCAGGACAATGAGCCCTTCTTCGTGCTCAACTCAGACATCATCTGTGACTTCCCCTTCAGGGACATGGTGGACTTCCACAAGAACCACGGACGAGAAGGCACCATCGTCGTAAGTATTGACATAGCCTGGAAAAACGTCCAGAGATGCCAAAGCATGCAATGTACCCATAACTGTTCAGCATATCCTGCTGAACTGTCAAAGGGTACAAGAAAATAGAAGAAGGTATTTGAAAAAACACTAACAACATAAAAATGTTGCTTGAAACTATTCCCAAAAATACCATGTTTTTGAAAGAGACAAATCTCTTTGATTGTATATAAAAGTATTTGAAAATATTGAAAAGAATTCACTGAAATAAGTCTACAGAAGTGAAAAGCTCAAATTGTTGATAGTCCCTATATACCCTCAGGGTCCCCTGGGACGTTAAACCACAAACAAAACAAACGCCCATAGCCTTAACATTAGTAAGTCATATTCAACAGGCTTGCAAGTATTCATACTCAACTGGTGATGAATAGATAGATATTTGCAAGCTAAGATAAAATCAGAAATATATTTGTGCTTGGTCTGAGTCCCCATTCACCATCTCGTTTGGAGTGCTTCAGAATATTCACTTGGCTATCGCCTCGTTCATATCACTGTGCACTCCAAACTCCAAAAATATGTTTCAGCTTTTATCTACAACAACTGAAGCAAAGCCTAGGCATAAAGCCATATGGAAAATTATTGAGGCTGTCAATTATCCAGGGGTTGGGAGTTAGCTCAGTGGTTAAAGCACCAGACTTCTAATGCCAAGGTGGTAGGACCTTGTGCGTTCGAATCCCGGCAGTGGTAGATTTGTTGCTATATCAAAGGCCAATCCTTCTTATACCATGTCTATGTGGTGTGGGAAGTAAAATAGCTCTCACCTTGGTAAATGTGAGTTCTCTACCTGAATTCATCAAATAGATTCAATCACCACCCTTGTGGTGTAAAAGAACCCTTAGAAAGTCTGATAAGGACCTATAATAGTTGACTGGACGTTAAATCAAACCAAACAAAACAACAGTCAATTACCATTAGAGTTGAAGAAAAGGCTAACATTGAGGTCTTTGTTGTAGGTGACCCGCGTAGAAGAACCGTCAAAATACGGAGTCGTCGTCTACAACCCGGAAAATGGGGGCATTCAAAGTTTTGTTGAAAAACCACAAGAATTCGTTTCCAACAAAATTAACGCTGGCATGTACATTTTCTCACCGAAAGTGCTAGAAAGGATACAGGTGAGTGGTTCTGGTATTCATAAGTATTGAGTATATAGATTTTTTTGACAATAAGTATTGGGTTTTGTTTTTGTGTAAATCTTTACCTTAAAATAAAGGGTTGGCACTTGGGGGTGCATGTCCCTATGTTTTTTACACAAATTTTTGAAGTGATATTCTGATATTCATAATTTTTGAGTATATAGATATTTTTGGCACTAACATTGTACATGCATGGAAGAGCCTAGTAAATGATCAGTAATTTAATCAATTTGTTTTGAAGGAAGGCACAAGCCAAGGCAAAGAAATAAAGTTGGAATACAAGGTGGTGTTTATTGCTGTTAGAGAACAACGTTTCGGATTTGATAATCCTTCATCAGTTAATCGATTTTTTGTTATTATTGTCTTAAATTACCCTGGAAACTTCTGTGTTAATGAAGAATTCTAGAAACTGAACCTGCCTCGTTCGGTATTTATTTTCCTTTTTTGTGCGTTATGTATTTCAGTGTTATATGATAAAGGTAATACTCTACTTCTTGACCCGCAGTGATATGGTCGACCTGTTGACAAGAAAACTCATACCTACTTGAATTTTTCAGCTAAAACCGACATCTATAGAAAAGGAAGTATTCCCTTTCATGGCAAAAGATGGAAATCTCTTTGCAATGGAATTACAAGGTACGTGGAATAATTTTTCTTGGTTGTTATAAGACAATTTTTCACTTTTCCATGGAAATCCACGATTCATTTTTAGTTCATAAAATCATTTTTCTTGTGTAAAACAGACATAATATTATATATTTATGCTAAATCACAAAACAACACTGAGTTCACCATCTTGTTTTTGATTGGCTTTTATCAGGTGATGGTCAGAAACCAGTGTTTCGACTAGTGTTCCTTCTTCAGGGTTATAAGATAATAATTGAGCCTTATTCATGTCAATAAAACAATGTACAAAGTCCTGGGCCCTACATTCGTATCATACCAATTTGATTGGTTTCTATTTGAAAAGATTAGTCATCTAGATTGCCCATATTTTTTAGTACCAAAATGACTGCCTTAAGAAAGTCACCATTTTGTAGCAGTTCTCCTGTCTTGATGTTTACCGTATGGCAGCCGTGTAGTGAATAGCATATTTACCCTCATTATCACCCGTTCTAGTTACTGGTCTGCCCACATGGAGGGAGGGCACTTTGACATCATACCTAAGTTGTCGTTGACTTGAGCAGCCCTCCTGGCATTCGCGACAGACCAGAACGAAACTGGTCAATCCACATTGGCTGTTGCCTCAACAGCCAATCACAGCACAGAGCTTGCAAACTCAGCCTGTAGCATTGTGCTACCTGCTGTCTGTTTATAAGCTGTAGTAGCTTGTGTGTTTGGGTCCTTACTCTTGAGGTTTACGCCTACCTAATTTAGGCCTCTAAACTTTACAAATGGTTTGAACTTTCACATGCCATGGCTGACACTGACATGTTTTCCATGTCTTTTCAGTGTCTTTTTCCTGATGCACCAAATTCCAAATGACAAATATTTCCTTTTTCTCCGACCCCCAACTGACATCCCTGTTTAATAATTGAAAGAAAACTTTTTATTTCCTCTAGGATTCTGGATGGACGTGGGTCAGCCCAAAGACTTCCTGACGGGAATGTGCCTTTACCTCACCTCACTCAAACAGAAGTCTCCTGAGCAGCTCTACACAGGGTCCGGAGTGGTCGGCAATGTCTTAGTGGTAAGTTAAAGGCATATCCTACTAGATACAGTGGCGCTACCTGGGGAATTTTAGATATTGACGATTACCAGTCGGGGATGCAAGTTTTCCGACAAATGACGTAATTCCGATATTTCAGACACATTATCAGCACTCGCAGTGTTAGAATATAGATATATATTATAGCCATTCTGTTCAAAATAATGTTGTGAATTTTTTTTTTTTAAATAGGCGTTTTAAATTTCCGATTTTTTCCTTTGGCTCGACTTTCATCCGTGACAAATATTCACATGTAGTTACAGCACTAAATGCGTTCACTAGTCTGACTGCTTCAGACAAAGCGACGCCACTAACTTCATCATTTTTGGCTATTTCGAGTTTAATTAAATTTATAATTCTTGTTATGTGGTGGAATAAACAAGTAGATGACCATAACGGTCATAAACAGTTGTTAAAACCAGGTCATGACTATCATATTAAGTCCATTTGTTTATCTATTTGATATTTAAACACCAATAATGAACGCCAAGTTTCCTTTCAATCAAGAATGAAGGCCATGTCTAAAACTATTGACAACTAGTTTATATTTGTACCAATCTTTCTCAGTTTAATATTGGACCTATAGTGTTTAAACGAGGCGTTTAGTGTGCGCTCACTACTGCAAGTAACTTGGGATTCTCTCGGGAGCCGCCGACGTCTAATATTGGACTTATAATTTGCTTACATAAACCTCTGTAATCTAATCCCCCCCCCCCCCCTCCCGACTCGTCAACTGAAAATGTCTCTTCAAACTACACCTGTTCAATTTTTTCCCCATTGATTTGTTTATATTCACCAAAAGGACCCAACAGCACGTATCGGACAGAACTGTCGCATCGGGCCCAACGTGACTGTGGGCCCCGGAGTGGTGATCGAGGACGGAGCCTGTATCAAGCGGACCACCATCCTGCGGGAAGCCCGCATCAAGTCGCACGCCTGGGTCAACAGCAGCATCATCGGCTGGAACTCCACCGTGGGCAACTGGGTATGTTGACAACTCTTTAGCACTAAGATTTATTACCAGAGGTAATGTGGGATTCAAGAGATTATTAGAAAAGTGAGATACATGTACCACAGAGAGAAATAATTTTACAAACCCAGATTATTAGAAAAGTGTCATTACTTTAAAGTATGTATGCAGTGAGAGGGGTTGGGGTCTAAAAACATTTTGGATATTTTACCATAGATGTCAGTTTTACGGTTATTTCCGGGTTTCTGGGTTTTGCTAGTTTTGCTAAGTCATGATCATGTTAGAGATATATGATCAGGATTCAGATAATTTCCATGTATTTTCCAGACCTCAGATGGATTGGGGGTAAGGGGTCAGATTTTTCAGAAATTTTGCATAGGTACTTTATGGATGGCCCCTTTATTTGTTGTATGTTTTGTTTCCTAAAAAGATTTTCATGAACCTTAATTACACTCCAAATTCTAGGCAGCTTTCTGATAAATACATGTAATACTTTTTTATATAGTTTCCCTTGATTGTGATTGTCATTTTTAAATCAAAGACACTTTATGTATTCAATTCAATGAAATATTTTACAGTGATCCTAGTATTATGTTGTAAATACGCAGCAGCTATCTGGTAATGTAATAATGGTATTTAGAGTGGCAGCAATTCACTTAACTGAAGACCAAGTCAAGCAATGGTCACAAAACCCATGGTAATCTTTTTCCTGTAGTTCACCTTATGCTTCAATAAATTGACGAGAAACACACTCAAGTCTTGACTTGGTGTCTTCCTAAAGGTACGCATGGAGAATGTGACTGTGCTTGGAGAAGACGTGACAGTGAAGGACGAACTCTACATTAACGGAGGACGTATCTTACCCCACAAATCTATCGGCGACTCAGTCCCAGAACCACAAATCATCATGTAGCCTACACACAAAACTCTGCCATCACCCGACGGGGCATGGAGATTGTCATATTGGGTCATTGTCATTTGAATTTAGTGCCATCTGCTTTAGAACATGACACTAGCATTAGATTCCTCATCTTATTATGTCCTCGCAGCACTGGAGTCAATGTGTATATTTTGTTATATACTGTTCATACAAACAGCTGTTTTTTTTTCTTCTATTTTTTTCTCGGGACTTCATCAGACAGGGGACATTTGCCTATGTCACTGAGTTTCCATAGTTTATAGTGTCGTCTTCAAATTGCGGGCAATTTTGACATTATTTCAATGCTGATTGGTCGATTCTGAATGGCAGGTGGTGGTCATTATGGTATTTACCCAAGACGCTATATTAGTGTACAGTGCCATCTGTCAAAGGTAAATGGTCTTGATGCAAAGGTTCAACTGACAGTGACCATGGGAGGTGCCATGTTATATAATTTATCATCCATTGACAGCATTCATCTTTTCTGCTTAGTATTCTGCATGAATGGGGAGAGGGGATGGGGTAGGGCTTGTATGGGTATCTTGACCCTATACTATATCGCCAGGACGCTATGTTTTTCATTAAGTAAATGCTGGACACTACACTACATTAAATAAAACCCCAAATGACTTCATTTCATAGGTTCAAAGTAAATAAGAATATAAAACAAACTAATACCAATCTCCCAGGTATTATCAGGAAATACTACGAAATTTCATATAAACAATTATATGAATTTGAGTGACATATAGATTTTATCCTACTACGTCACATGTTTTTGATAGCATATGTCACCCGTGGCATATGAATATTTTATGGCATAACCATGGCATACAGCCACACCATATAAAGTCTATTGAGATTTATATGAGGTGTAGGATAAAGCACAGATAGCTTTTTAAGATATTTCCCCAAGTGATAGAAAACCCATAGAACAGTTGTCACTGCGAGATCGTGAGAAACTAATTTTCGCCGCGTATTGTCTGTAGCGTGGTGGCTATGTAGTGTAGTGCCTTGTATTCTCAATGTATTATCCCCAACAGGGCTGGTCTTGATATAAATATTTCTCCACAACACTACACAAACAATCTTCAGGGCTATCCGCTGCCTTGATATCTTTAATACAGGACGATGGAAATCGCCCGTGATAGCGGGCTGAATACTAAAGTGGTCTTCCATAGGGTTTGAATGTAGAGGTTCCCCTACGCCAACATAAAAGTGTACACAGCACCCAGCAAGGAGCCAAAAGTAAACACCGCTATAAACTGTGTTAGATACTCGGACATCGCCTTTATCTTATTCTGAATAGTAATTTAAAGGTGGCCAAATATGAGGAAAAGGATTCATTTTTTCTCCAGTAATGATCCTTGGGTTGGGCTGGAATTGACACAGCGTAGAATTGGAATTTGTACCTATTAGAATTCTCCTGGAAGCGGTGTGTCCGTTTTGTGGCGTTTTCCTGTCTCGCGCTTGGTTCTTTTGCGCATGCGTTGTGGATATTAATATCATTATGTGATACTACACTCTCCATTCGCAGGTTTCATCAGGAGCGTGCTTATACTGACAGTGACTGTTGACTTGTTTCAAAATGCAGTCTTCCGGTATTGTTCTTTACCCTAAAGGGAAAGGGAAATGAGTGCATTCTGTGAGCACCTCCACATGCCTGGTATTATGCTCTGGTAGGCTGTAGCCTTATATATTACTATATTTTAAGATATGCATATGGGGTGATGATAAACAAGGTGCGTGGTTTTTATACCACGAGGTAAATCACTTTCTTTTTGACCGTAAGGCAAATTAAAGCAGCAAATTCTAGCATCTCACCAGCGACCAAAACTTACGCAACTACGATATATACTTACAGGACTTTTAGTCTACCTTCTACATATGTCTCACTATAGGGCCGAGAGCGTACCATATTTTCTTGGAAAGCTGTTAGGGCTCACATGGAATTCTAGTTTCCAAACAGATCCTTTGTCCCACTTGGAAGTCAAATGGCACCAATTATCTTCCAGGAGAGTGGGCGCGTTCAGTTGCAACCCATAATGTGTACAAATCCATAGGCCCATTCAACCGCCAACCTTGTACAGCGACCCTGAAGGTAACGTTTGCATGTGCCCCACAAAAGCTATTTGATTAGGTTTTATTAGCCTTCGCCCATTCCACCGCCATGCGGGCAGTGCCATTGAGTGTGTAGTCTGCCTGACTGTCACACGGCTGTCGTAGTGTGGCGGTGTGGTGGCCATGTGATGCTGTAACGTGGCCATGCAGTCAGCGCAGTGGAACACACCCTTAACCCTGAGTGTAGTCTGCCTGACTGTCACACGGCTGTCATAGTGTGGCGGTGTGGTGGCCATGTGATGCTCTAACGTGGCCATGCAGTCAGCGCAGTGGAACACGCCCTTAACTCTGTGTGTAGTCTGCCTGACTGTCACACGGCTGTCGTAGTGTGGCGGTGTGGTGGCCATGTGATGCTCTAACGTGGCCATGCATTCAGCGCAGTGGAACACGCCCTTAACCCTGTGTGTAGTCTGCCTGACGGTCACACGGCTGTCGTAGTGTGGCGGTGTGGTGGCCATGTGATGCTCTAACGTGGCCATGCATTCAGCGCAGTGGAACACGCCCTTAACCCTGTGTGTAGTCTGCCTGACGGTCACACGGCTGTCGTAGTGTGGCGGTGTGGTGGCCATGTGATGCTCTAACATGGCCATGCATTCAGCGCAGTGGAACATGCCCTTAACCCTGTGTGTAGTCTGCCTGACTGTCACACGGCTGTCGTAGTGTGGCGGTGTGGTGGCCATGTGATGCTCTTACGTGGCCATGCATTCAGCGCAGTGGAACACGCCCTTAACCCTGTGTGTAGTCTGCCTGACGGTCACATGGCTGTCGTAGTGTGGCGGTGTGGTGGTCATGTGATGCTCTTACGTGGCCATACATTCAGCGCAGTGGAACACCCCCTTAACCCAGCCATGCCCTCTCCAGTATTGATGTTTCCTTCGCCCCGCTGTCGCCCAAACTAACCACTCAGGACCTCAGTGAGCAATGCAAATCTAAGCTGCAGTGATACGAAAGTGGTCTGTGAGCACTGATTTAAATGGTGCCTGATGCAATGGGTCTTTAGTATCCATGACAGATTTCTTTATACAAAGTTCGCATGTGGAATAAGATGTTGATTAGTGGAAGAAGGGACACTATATACACATACATGTGACACAATCTTCCAAGAGTCTACCAAGCTGAAATTATCAAATGTTAAACTCAGTGCTATTTATGGATCGTAAAGAGTTGTTACTTTTTAATTATCGTTATATTGTAGCAACTGATTTATTTGGTACCAAGTGCTTTGGAGATTCCCAATTAACGAAGTGAAATCGCTTAGGCTATATATCCCAGTTTCCTTTCTCGAGACATTCTAGCTACAAATGATAAGGTGATGAAATAATGAAAATCCTAATAAGCAAAGAAGCCTATGGACTCTAACTTCGATTAACATGAATTATGTGGAGTAGGTACGAGCATTGCCTACTTATGTAGCATTCCAGATAAAATAGAACTCTTATATTGACAAATATAATAAATGAAAAACCAAGTTTCTTTATAATATATGTTAAGAACTAGGATATATCATATACTGAATGGTGCGGGTGATAAGTTTTTCAAGAGCCTACTAAGGATCAACCGCTTACCTGCTAATGGAACAGGAGGACATTAATTGATACTGAAGTAGTTGGAGGAAAAGGTTCCGTGTATGAAACAGAGATGTTAGTTTTCCATTTATTTCCTTTTTACTAATATGCTCAGTCTTGGTCATATTAGAGATAAATACAGGATATTATCAGAATTCGGATATTTTCCGGGTTTTTTTCATCTACCCACTGGCATCTCTGAATTGTGATAACTTGAAAGACCACAACCCGCTGTTCATCGAGAACTGCTATCGCAAGGTTTTTCCTGTCACTGGTTTAGGGAATCAAGAGCCTCAATTTCTTTGTTTAAAACAAGAGGCGGGGGGGGGGGGGGGGTGCTAGATCGCGACCCAGTTGTCAGAGTAGCACCCTGCTTCCGAAAGATATATTTTTGTCTCAGATAACTTTACTGGGTACTCGCCAGTTACTTCCATGGTTTGCGCGTGTGTAACTTATTAGTATCTCGTGGGTAAAGATGCGGAAGTCACCCGAGATCTCAACTTTCCCCGATTGAAAATGACGGAAACATGAAAAAAGGAAATGCATGGAATAAAAAAAATGTCAAGAGGGGTTCCCACATTGAGCTATTTTCAAGGGAAGTGTACCTCATCTTTGTGCCTCAAGTTGTCCTGTAATCATGCACTTTAAAGTGCAGGTTCCACCAACATGCTGGATTTGCCGTGTTATATCATAGTATGTCTTGTTATATCTTACAATGTCTGACCACCTTTGCCGCAACATGCATATTGTAACAAGAAAGGAGCGAAGGTGCTTAACCAAACTGATGCATTGTAACAATTATGCATGCAATTATTCAAAACCTAGCAAGATTTAGCAAGACAACCAAATCGTGACCAATCTCGCTATATCTTGTGTGTTGGTGGAACCAGCCCTTAAGTTATTGTACCTGAAAGATCAGTCCCATCATCTCAAACGTTTGTGTGCAGTGAGTGTACTAGATTATTTTTCTGTTTCGTCACCCACACCCCTCTGATAACTTCTCACAGGCTCTATGCCATTTTCTATAAACGATCAAATTCGTCTCTAAGCATTCAGATGTCTTACTGTCTATGACTTAGTGCCTGTGAGAAAAAAAATCTAACGGCAAAGTGTGTGCTATCACCTTCCTATTTAATACCTTTGCTGTGTCTTTTTTTCTAATCATTAAGAGACGGGTGAGAACCCAGACCATTAAGGGTACAGAGTTGTTCAGAAGTTATAATAGGGGTATCACACAGGACAATGTTTTCCTTGGCATTGATGAGCATGTGTTGTGTGAAGCGGATATGTGGATATATGTCGAAGCCACGATAAACAAGATCTGGTCGAAACCAATCGAGATTATACCAGCTGGGATGCAAGTGTCCACATGAAGTACTGATAAATCAAATTCTCAAGATTTTAATTTATTATAACTGAGTAAAATTTCACAATATCTACAAATGATTGTTCGGCCGGACCCCGGCGCACCCGGCCCTATCCGGGCCCGACCCGGCGGTACCATAGAGAGGCCTAGATGTCTGCCATTGAGAGATAGAAATAGTATCCAATAAAATTTTAAATCGCATGGACCAAAAAAAAAAATCATTTCTATGGAGTCCAGGGCACGTTCAGAAAGATGCCGACTTTTTAATTTTCGGAAAGTGAGTGTCCATTCATTTATCCCTGTAGATTTTATTTCCATGACTTGCATCCCTACTGCCGGAAGGTTTAGACGGTAAGAAAGCATTAACTCTGTTGAATCATCGTAGTCACAGCTGACGCGTGCATTTGTGCTCACATTTAACGACCGGTGATAATTTAAGTATAAAGCAGTATGTCTACCAATTTAAAGGGAGTATAAATTATTTTTTTGAAAATTACCCTGAGCAGATTCATTCTAATGCTATCTATTCATTTGTTTTTGTTTAATAAAGAATGCTCTCTCGTATTCTATAAGTCCCTACAGGTTGGATTGTTTCCCAATGCCTGCTTCATGAATTATGTGCCTGATGAATTTTAATTCATGAAATTGAGAAATGAAAATTTCCAGTTATAGTCCCAGAGTGAAGTATTATTAAATCTCATTGCTTATTCTCTGTATTTGTACAAATGTAAAGCACGGTTCATTTAACTTATTTCATTGAACTTGATTCTTTTTTTCAGAAAATCACACACTGATGTGTATGTTGTAATTTCTGTCATTCAAACAGAATATACTGCTGATATTGAGGGACATGTTTTGGGATCAGTTAGAATATAATTGGGTTAAAAATACATGAATCATTAACAAATCTGTGCTCTGGTATCTTCAGTTTAGTAATATGGTACATCAGTTGAAAAGCACAGTTAGTAGGTGATACCAAAGTTGATATCGCCTAATATAAATTGTTATATACTAACGAAATATCTAACGGGTGTATTAAAATGGTTTAGTGGTTTAAATCAGATGTCATGTGTGCTGCAATCATTGACATTGATGGCATGTTTGTGCACTGCCAGATATGTAGTGTGCATGTGGGAGTTTGGATATGAACTGTATATATGGGCAAAGTATTAAACAGACTTCTGATAAAATCTGATCTTCGTGTTATATGTACTATAATATACAGGGAGCCAAAGTGAACCCGCTGAAACTGCAGATACCCGTTCACAAAACACTATTTCCGGATATAGGTGCTCTATACTTAGACTATATAGGTTCGAGATTATATGTGTCATTCTCCAATCATTTAAATCCATTTTTTTTTATATGATTTACAACCGTCACTGTAGCTTCGAGACAGATTTATTCAGAGACAATAGTAGTTATCTTCACTTCAATAGTAATGAGACCGAAAACAAAATTCTAGCCACGATCCCTCATAGCTTTGGCACTAAGCCTTGTTCTTGTGGGCCTCCGGAAATAGTGTTTTGAGCAGGGGTATCTGCTGTTTTAGCAGGTTCACAATGACTCCCTATTGAAGCTAATTGACCTGCGGGTAGCTTTAGCCTTTAGAACTCGGCCTACACTTGACCTGGATGAAAAGGAAATTTATAGTCTTCTCAGACCCTAATCATGTATGAAAGCGATTGGGCAGCATGATCCAAAGTATGCTGTCATCAGAGACGTCAAGCAGTCATACACAGAACTCAAGGAAAAACATGTATTGGCTACCAAGTCATTTCGGAATTGATGGACATGAAGCTGCAGATCACGCAGTAAAAAAAGCATTAAAGACAAATGTTGGTAGTTGGGTGACTTCTAAATTCTATTGAGATTTGCAAGTAACTCAGGATAATATAAGTTCCATATATCAGCAAATAGAAAATGCAAAAAAAATGGCATGTCACCATGCTAACATCTATGGGAGGGCCATCTGAAAATAATGCTTCACTATTGGTGTCTATGGGAAAATACAATATATTTACTTTGTTGCTAAATGACACTGATGTTCTATTGCTATCTTCAAATAATTCTGATTTCTAATAGTTGGGAACATGTACAAATGAGAAATGCTAAAAAATACTATGTCACCATGCTAATTTCTATGGGAAGGCCATCTGAAGAAGTTAAGTGCTTATCTATTGGTGTCTATGAGAAACTGCTATATTTTCATGGCACCAGATGGCAGCACCAGTGTTAAACCAGGGGGCGTTTCAATACCTACCCACATTTGTCTTTAAACAAAACAGTTGGAATCCACACAGTTCCACATACAGATCTGAAACCAATGGCCAAGGGGCACATTCAAGAACTTGCCAGAAACTCTGGAACCACACCAGAGACAATAACTAGAGAAATTATAGTACAGTAAAACCCTGCTTAAGGGTGCACCCCCCGTTCTGAGCAAAGTGTCCCATTTAAGCTGGTTTTCTCCTTAAGCAGGGTTGAAATAAAATAAATGAGAATTTCTGTTCTGAGCAAATTAACCCCTTAAGCGGGGTTAAAATAAACTAGATAGGAATTTCTGTTCTGAGCAAACTGCCCCCTTAAGCGGGGTGACCCCTTAAGCGAGGTGTCCCAGAAATGGGGTTTTAATGTGATATCCAGACCTTTAGGAAAAACAACAACGACAAGAGCTGAACAGGTGAAACTGACCCATCTGCAGACTGAGCTGACACATGGACACCTCCTAAGAGGTAAATGGTATGCCAAGCATACAACACTTGAGTTTAAAACATCTCATGCTACGTTGTTAGGCCATAAAAATCAGGGAGAAACTCCTAAAGAATGTAACAGTAATGCACAGTGTTTTCCATAATACTGGCAAGAGAAGGTACACCAAAGTAAGTCTAATTGAACAAATTGGACGTTAAGCTACCCAGACAAACTAGGATAATGATATTGCCATTTACAATGGATGAGCACGGTACTTCTAAAGTACAATATACTCTCACACAATAACCACCTTGATAATACAACTATATGCAAACATTATGGCTTAGTCCCAATCATTCTTCCTGATCAGGGTTTTGTCTGTGGACAGGAAGAGCACAAGGGTGAATAACTGGTCAAACAGGTTTGCTGGCTTTGTGCCATGTAGGGCATATGTCCCATCAGATTCTGATTGTTAGAAGAAGAAGTCAGTGAGTAGTTTTTGGGGTGGGGGTAGGAGTGGGCAGGGGAAGGGATTGCTTTGTGGTCACTAAAAGCACAAGGGTGAATAACTGGTAAAACAGGTTTGCTGGCTTTGTGCCATGTAGGGAGTCTGTCCCATCAGTTTCTGATTGTTAGTAGAAGTCAGTGAGTAGGTGTGGAGGTGGGGGTGGGAGTGGGCAAGGGGAGGGTTTTGTCTGTGGTCAATAAAGGTGATTAGATTAGCAAATCTATGTACAGCTTCAGGAGATTTTGAGGAAAGTTGCTTTCTTGGTTGACTCCATAGTTCTAATTCGAGTTCCCTTCTGACCTTAAGTATGTATGTAATGATGTAAAAATAAATACTATGTATGTAACTAACTAATGAAGAGACATATATTAAGAAGCCTATATGATAACATTTCATTATCATTAGGCATATCAGACATTTTACATTGAAAAGGAAAACCCATGTCAACTACCTGGAAATTAAATATGATGATCTCCAAGTGTTATAGAACACATTGCTAATTTAAACAAGGATCAAATGAATATCCGCTATAGACAGAAGAGCGCCATTGCAAGAAAAAAATCATTATCATTTTGATTTTTCAATGTGTTTAATTTTGAGGTGTTTAGTTTCATAGTGTTTAGGTTTGGCAAGTGTTTATATTCATAGAGTTTAGGACTTGGAAGTGTTAAATATATAAAGTGTTATAAAAGATAGGGAGGTCGGGATGTATGGAGGTTGGGAGGTAGGAAAGTCTGGAGGTTGGAAGCTAGAGGGTAGGGAGGTCGGAGGTAGGGAAGTTGGAAGGTCTAAAATGCTGACTTCCGCTATACAGTCAACTCCTGCCCTCTATTTCTATGTGCAGGATAATGATGCCCCTACAGCGCAGTGAGTGTAAAGACTGGGACTCCCTCCACTCGTCTATCAGACCTGATTTAAAATGGGATTATATAAAGTATAAAATTAGGGATTTTACAATGGTTTTTGCTAAAGACCAAAAGAGAAAGCTCAACGGGGAAAAAATGGAAAATATGAAGAGGCTTTCGAAGTTGGAAGAGAAATTTGACTTATTAGATAGAAATGACCGGGATGAGTATTACAGCATCAAAGGGGATTTAGAGCGTGAGGAAAAGAAAAAGGCCTTATATCTGATGTTCAAATCAAGGTCCAATTGGGCTCAGCATGGTGACAAACCTACCAAATATTATCTAAATCTCATGAAACAGAAGTACAACAGCAAATTAATTTCCCAAATAAGGTTGCCAAACGGGGACGTAACGTCCAACCCGGAGCGTATTTCACACAGAATTTTCTCTTTTTATAAGGATTTATATGCAGAGGGAGGGAGGGGAGATGAGCTTTTTGACCACCTGGATACCATTGTAGACATAGGGGCTATACCCAAAATTGGTGATACAGACAGGGAAAGGATAGACAGACCCCTCACCCAGGAGGAACTACGGGAGGCTCTCAAGAACCTATACAACAACAAATGTCCAGGAACTGATGGATTAACAGCAGAATTTTACAGGTATTTCTGGGAAGAGATAGGAAATATGGTCTTCCGTTCCTTAGCTTATGCAAAGGAGAGCCACACCCTAAGCACAGAACAGAAAAGAGGGGTGATAAACTTAATCCCAAAAAAAAGGTCAACAGGGAGGAAATAAAGAACTGGGGGCCCATTACCATGCTCAACACTGATTATAAGGTTTTAACTAAAATGTTAGCAATGAGAACTCAGGACGCTTTGGACTCAGTCATTTATCAGGACCAGACGGGTTTCATGAAAGGCAGATACATCGGTAATAATATCACACTATTAAGGGACTCTATCACTTGCTAAGCATGGACTTTGAAAAGGCTTTCGATTCGGTAAGGTGGGATGCCATTGGTAAGGCACTAGGGCTCTTTGGTTTTGGAGCAGATTTTTGCGACTGGGTTCAAATCCTATACACTGACCCCGAGGTCTGTGTCTCCAATAATGGCTTCCACACCCATTGGTTCAAGCCGGAGAGGGGCACCCGCCAGGGGTGCTGCCTTTTCCCCTATCTTTTTATCCTAACAGTAGAATTGCTGGCTATAGCACTTCTTTCAGGGAAGACTGTTAAACTGTCCCTGTTCGCGGATGACTTATGCTGCATAGTAAGAGACGTTGCCTCTATACAGAGAGTCTTGGACATCATAAGGATTTTTGGGAATCTAGCAGGGCTCAGGATCAATGAAGAAAAATCGAAGATTCTTCGAGCTGGTTCTCACAAAGGAACGGCTGATAGCGCCCTTTCCCTTAAAGCAGTGACCGAACTAGAGATCCTAGGGGTTCTCTTTTGGAATGGTTCCTCGCCAGAAAGGGACTACAAGACCAACTTCAAGGGCAAACTGGACAAATGCCAAGTGATTACCAAATTATGGTCCTCCAGAAACATTTCTCTAAAGGGTAGAGTGACGGTGATAAACAGCCTCCTAATTCCACAGCTTCTGTATTTGACTTCGGCACTGTTCACCCCAGAAAGAGTGTTTGTAGAATTTAGAAAAATTGTAGCATCCTTTTTATGGCAAAGCCAAACTAGCAAAGTGTCTTTTAAAGTCATCAGACAACCAATAGAGTTGGGCGGTCTGAAATTGCTGGACCTGAAGGTCATGTATGAGGTCTCACGACTGAAGTGGATAGCCCGACTTTGTAGGGAGGACCACTTCCCATGGACAGTTTTTTTTAGAGCTTTTACGGGTATCAAGGGTCCCATCTGGGAGTTCTTTCTGGAAAAGACCCCAATATGGTGTTTTCCCAAAATGCCTTCTTTTTACAGACAAATTATCAAGTTATGGAAGAATCTTTATAATGTACTCCCATCTAGTGAAAGGGAAAAACAAAATGACCCCCTTCTAAATAATATGTTTATTTCTCTAGACTGGGAAGTAGAAATCTTGTTACTCCGTAGCTGGAGAGAGGCGGGTATCGTTCAGGTTCATGACCTGATACGGGATAAGAGACTCATGACTAAGGAGGAAATTGAGAGCGAATTTAAGGTTATATGCAAAACAGCTACTTGGGATAAGCTTCAGAAGAATATACCATGGCTGAACAGTATGTCATTTGAGAATTTCAAGACTGACTCTATGTGCCTCTTATTACCTGATCAAGGGGGAGGTTCTTTTAATATAATGTCGTGCAACAACAAAAAGCTCTACAATTTTCTGCTAGGTAAAGAAAAGGTAGCCTCTCCAGGTATGAAGTTCTGGAGGGAAAAAGCAACTCAAAAAAATCTATGTGACAAGGACTGGAGTATTTTATATGGTAGTGCTGGTCGGGCCACAAGAGAGACCAAACTCCAATCCTTTTTCTTCAGGATCATCCACAATGTGATCCCAACAAATCAATTTCTTCATAGAAACAAAATCCTGTCATCAGACATTTGTTCATATTGTGAGGAAAGGGATACCCTCATACACTTTATGGTGGAATGCCCCAAGGTTAAGATCTTTTGGGGTCAGGTACGAAATTGGTTGAAGGCCTGCACTAATTACGAGCTCGACAGTGATCCAATAAACCTAGTTATAGGTACGTGCAAGAAAGGGAAGAAAGCAGAGGCATTTCATTATATTTGCTTACATGTGAAATTCTGTATCTACCGTCAACGTTTGTTCTATGGCAACCGTTTGTCAGTCTATGACTGGAGCAGAGAGTTCCGCAACAGTTTGTGTATAGAAAAATATATATGTGGTCTTTTGGGACAGATGGAGAGATTCTCGAAATGGGATGCCTATTTTAAAGCAATGATGTAAACCGAAATAGTGAGAATGTTAGCCCTAAGTTGGATGTTCTTGTGCTCTTAGCGTTAGAGGTTGATGTCAATGGAGCTGTGCAGCAAGATGCAGTTAACCAATTGTACAGGTAGTCAGTAATTAAAAGGGGCCGGGGGAAAAGTGGTTGGATGTGATTCCTGTTTCGGAGCGACCCCTCTCTCCTTTCCTGCTACAGATTCTGTGGTAGGTACCCTCTTTTTCTGTGTTACATAGCTTGTAAACGTCTTGTTGATCTGGTCCTTGTCCTGTATGTCATTTTATTACGTTTTTTCTCAGACTCTCTCCACATTTACATCTTACAATATTATATAACTTTGGTGATCTAGCGCACTCATAATAGACCTAGAATCAAGCCAACATGGAACAAACAATGCGGACATGGTGGAGAGACTTCTCTTCTTACTTTATCTATACCAGAAGGGAGTTGGAACTCCCCCCAAAAATCTACAAGCGGCACTACAACTAATGAACAGTATGCGCAACTCCTCTATGAACCGAAAGGTTGTGTTTTCTACCATTCTTGGAAATAAAGCTGCTTAAAAAAAAAATATATATATATATATATACCTGAATTCTGATAATACGGTGCTATTTTGCCTTGTCTGTATGTAACCCATTTGTAGTCCGTCTTTGTTTTTGTATACCGCCGGCTATATTTGGTTAATTGTCTTTTCCTTTGTGTGACACTGTCTAGATAATGTCCAATTTGGTGTATTGTATTGTACTGTCTGTGTTTTCTCAGAAAAAGATGAAAATGGAAAATAGAGCCTCCTCTGCTTGTGGTTCAGGTTTGTATTGTAAATAATACTAAACATCAAGGTAACGAAGGATAGGGTAAATGGTACGCCCTCTATCTATTGTATCTGATTATAACAAGAAGATGAGAAATATGTTAAATATAAGAGGCATTGACAGAGGTTTTGTAGACCTTATCGGTCTTGGGCCCAACCCTCGCTTACACATATGGTTAAGAGAAAAGAATTTCTTTTTCAATCACTGTTCATCGTTGGAATGATCAACTGTAGCCATTGGGATATACAATTGTACACAGATGGAAAGTATCCTTATCACTTGGTGATTGATTATCGTGTATCGCAATTCAGTTTGATAAATAGAGCAAGAGCTTGTGATATAAAAAAAAAATGGGAGTCACCATGCTAGGTTTTTTTCATTTAGAGATAAAAATTTCAAAATATTATGAAAGAATATATAGAAATTCTAAAAAGTTTTTTTTCATATAGTAAATCCCTAGTCATTTTCTTCAAAAGTTCTCAGAATATGGTAAATGTATAGTACTACAATTAAGTAAATTGGCATAATTTACATATTGGGTTTAGGTTAAACTCGATAATATGGTTAAATTGAGAACTATCAGTATTTAAAAATGACCAGGTAACGCTACTGTCTTGGAGAACATGCTTTGATAATTAGATGCAAAGATTGAAGGACATTCAGTTATAACAATACTCCATTTATTCATGTAGCTCCATAGTTTTAGGACACATACAGTGAACAGAGCCTTTATAATGGTATATTGGTTACTGATAAGTACAATTTAGTTTAGAGACCATTTTCAAGCAAAGGCTGCAGTAAAGACACTAATGTTTTCTATGATACGCCATACAAAGTAATGCACTGTTCATTCCATTACGAGATTTCTATGAAACATCCATTATTATATACCCGTGCGCGTACTTCTAGCTGACCGGTGCACCATGTGCCGTACAAACTTATACGGAACATGGTCCTATGTTCACGGAACACGATGTCACGGCCTCGTTCCGTAAATAAACGTCTCTTCTTGTATGGCGTACTACCACGGTAAGGCAGTTTTATACAATTACTCAAGTTTTGAAGATTTATGCAATCTAACAATCAATTTAATGTAGATATATGGCCATCCATTTGTTGCAACCTTTTTTTAATACATGTATACAGTTTTACTTTATATATTGCCTCTTTTGGGGGAGTTTTTTTTAATGTATTAGGTGTGTCGACATAACATTCTCTATGAAAGCATGACGATAATTCCATTGCTATAAGAGCATAACTTATTGACGGAGATGAAAATCTGGACCGTTACTTTTAGAATACTTTCGATGACTTAAACTTGGCTATTTGCAATGTGCACTTCAATAATTCGGACAGATTTGATAAGTATTACGTTGATGTAAAATGAATAGGATACACAATTATTTGTAAATGATGAAGAATAGAACTAAAGATTGCTTTTTAATCAAGACTTGTAGAAGAGATTCCATGTTGTACACGGCACATAGCCCTTCTAGTATTGACGCCGCCATCATCCCCGACGTCGAACATGTGGCGCCCCCCGTGGTTTGGCTCTGAATTACAGGGATGTCAGCAGCCCTCAGAGAAAATCCCTGAGGTCATTTGCTGCCACCTAGTGATGTTAAACCAAATATGTGCATAGGCGAGTGTAGTATGAAGCTGGTTCTTGGGAGGTGTGTTTAAAACTAAGAACTATATTGGCTAAACAAGTACATGTACATCAACTCTAACGCAATCCATATGCCTGGCCTACGCTCAGGTATAAGTAGCTATGGCAATCTTGCCTCGAAGGCTGATCCGTCCAGAATGACCACAACTGGTCAGTGCTTATTGTATTTATACTAGGGACTTCGTCGATTTGCACTTGGCGATCACAAAAAAAGAATATCCGGTTTGAGTGTATTACTACACGAGAATCTCACTCTTGTGGCCATTCAGTCTCCGGCCCTACACCCGGGTCACTCTGTCTCTATGTGCGGGAGAAACTCCAAGCGGATACGACAAGAATCATAGTTTTATATTTAGATACGGTAGGTAATGATTATGATAAGGATTAACCTCAGTTGATAGTGACTACGATCTGAGTGTCAGTGCGTTTTTTAAAATGTGGTCTTGAGAATTCCCGGATAACTTTTGCAGTTTTTGTTATCATTTACTCTTTTCCTTAATGCAAGACGTTCTGTTATGAAGGATCGAATCCGCCTAGCAGCAGACATCAAAAAGCTAAATCTTGTGACCTTTACAAAAAAAACTTAAAATAGACATATTTTCCTGATTATCTTGTAAGACCGTCCTCCACAAATACGGATCACATTAGGTAACGAGAATATAATAAGACCACGATAGGATCAATTATTTTATCCTTCTTAGTTTTATAGATATTTCCCTGGTCTTAGCTATGCATTCAAAGTGGGTTGTATGGTAATTTCCTAATGGTTTCAGGGATTCTATCTAATGACAGCTTGTAAGAAAAACCCCTGAGGATCATGGACGTAATAATGCACACTGACAGGGAAGTTAGGTACATGGGGTTCTTAAAATAATAAGGGGTTGACATAAACAAGTTCTATTGAAGCTTTTGAATAGTGAGACAATATTTCTGTGTTTTATAAATGTCCCTGATTTCAGGAATTTCCCTGAACGCTGATATCGCTGGGTTTATCAATGAATAAAACATCACGGAGGTCGGACTGGTGGCGCCATCCCACGGGTCGTACTGGAACTCGCGTGAGGACCCTGACGGATTATATGGGAAGCAGGGTATACTCTGTTCAGTACATGATGAACTTCTAGATCGTGAATTATCAACTGAATGGACCACAACTGTTACAGGCAAATTGGACAATTCCCCTTGAAAATTAAAACCCATGTCATTGTTCTAGAAGTGGAAAATGTTGTAGAACACAAACACATACATGTATACAGCTTAAAACATAGTCACCGTGCTAGTCTTTGATCTATTTATATTATGATAAAATGTATAGAAATTCTAATGGTAAAACCCATGTCATTTTCTTCAAACTTTCACAGAATATAAAAATGTAAAGTACTATACATCGAAGTACGAAGAACTAAAATAGGACATCATCCTAAATTTGGAAAAAAATTGAAGAGAACCATATTTCTCAGTACTTTTCCTATATGAATCAGACACATATAGATATATCTAATCTAACTGTTGTGTTAGGATGAACTGGACAAACCATTTTATCTTACTCAACTTGTATTAGAATAGGTCACAAGTAACCAGTTTGACCAGATGATATCAATATCAATGAATCTCTAGGTGGTGCCACTATGAACTGTAGGACATCCCTTTCAGAGGCAGTGACATACATGCACATGTAATTATATAGAACGTCCTGACCATGCTGTACAAGTCACAGAACGAGATGGTAATTTACGGTTTGTACGGAACGAGGCATTTATGCCAAGTTCCGTACAAACCGTAAACTATCATCGAGTTCTGTGACTTGTACAAGCATGGTTGGACGTTATATATTTACTATATACCCGAAATTAAAAAAAAAAAATTAATTTAATTTTTAACAACCGATATGTTAATAAACGTGTATGGCAAGGTGGTCCGTATTTTAGTGTACGGACCAGCGGTCCGTACAGTATTCTTACGTCATATGCCGAAACGGTGCGTATTTACAGTATATACGGCATGATATGCTATAATGGCATTCGGATTGTTGGTGATGAATTTACATGTAGACCCAGTACATCACAGTGCAGCTGTATAATCCACTACCGCTATATCTTAACATGTGATGAGGAATTGTGATGGTGAAAAGCGGTAGACTTACTAGAAAAAAGACATTTAGAGAATAATATAAGTATACTGTAGTGAACTGTAGGTCATTGTAAATTTTCATTTCACTCTGGCCCCCTCCCCCCTCTTTCTAGATACTCCCAGCACTTGGGCATATGCATGCTTGTTACAATATACATCAACAATACGCTAATATCACAATGCATGTAATTATCATACATCAGTAATCGTTATAATAAAAATATAACCGACCTTACAATAAGTGCATTACGACCTATTGAGATGACTCTAGAAAGCGTCATGTAGTCTGTGAACTTCATAAAGTCTATTTGGTATATGATTGATTTCCGTACACGCATATATCATAGTGCAGCTGTGAGTGAATGGTATACAGTTTTCTGTCCTCACGACAACATGAACATTCTGCTAGATTCGTCCTTTATTATACACCAATGCAGGTACTTTTAATAGTGACATATTGCTGCTCCCTATAGGGCCTGTTCCACTGGGTAGTCCTTGAATCCATCCGACACCATCAGACGTCTGTCAAAATATAAACCCACAGGGGGCATTGCTCCCTGTATTGCGGATCACAGAAATAGCGATCAGAGGTCGAAACCGTTGCTCCAGATTTTTTGTGGATCATAACTATGTCGCCATCTATATTCAATCAAAAATCTAATGAACCTTTCACCTATGTCACTGAAAATGTGGTGTTGTAAAATGTAGTGATACAATGTGAAAAAAACAATACCAGAAGACACAATCTGATTACTAGAGCAGCGCTTTTCCCACATTTCTAGGAGCAACGAACCCCTGGCCCGTTCAACGGCCGACATCACACAGCGGATGTGCAGGCCAATTTGCCGGCACCCACGAAAAGCAAATTGATCAGGATTTATTGTTTCACTGCCTTGCAGCCACCGCCATTGAGTGTGTGACCTGCTCCACCACACCGATTTCTAGACATGAGCTAACACTGCCGCCGTACGACCGCTGCACGGCAGCCACACATATTGTCTACAGCCAGTGTGCCATACTATCGTAAAACTGGATGAGGTTTAATCTTGGCCACCGTATTCCACGACTGGAGTTTGGCAAAGTGACTTCATGAGGCGAAGCCGAGTGAAGTCCGGAGCCAAAACTTCAGGAGTGGAATGCGGTGGCCAAGATTAAAAAGAATCAGGTTTTGATTTTATCCTACCCTATCTCCCCTATTTTGGAATATTACGTGATAACAAGGCTGTATGCCCCTAGTGGCATATAAAACTCCGTATGCCAGTCAGCGTGGCATACGGAAACCCAATGTTAAGCCTATGGGATTTTATATTAGGGGTAGGATAAACTGTTATACGGACTAGCCGTTTAGCATGGTTTCTAAGCCAATTCACAAAACATTTGAAGCCGTAGAATAAAAGGAAAACCCACTAGGTGTTTGTATCTGTTAAGATTTACTTACTCCTACACTTGTAAAATTGCATGAATATTAGCATACACAGTAGCCAGACAGTTTTTCATATAATATGATCAACTTGACATATAATAGATTCCAGGTACATGAAATATACTCTGCTGGAGCCACTCACATATCATTCACAGGCACATGTGGGCATTTTAACAAGCATTTCAAAGCATAACAATAAATGTAGTTTGTAACATATATAAGATAAGCAAAGTATAAATCTATACACACTATAAAATAACGCAGGTCTTGCTTCGTATTGTTTGCCGCTCTGACGAGCGTAGTTGTAGAGACTTTGCCGCGTCCATCACTGCCTGCGCGGTAGTGTCGATTTCTCCCGTGTGTGCCGCCACTGCAGCAGCCGCCGTCAGACGTGCAGCGTCCACCTGAAGGCAAGCAGACGACATTTGAATCTTCACTAATATCTCCGTGGTAGGGGTTCTATAGGGAGCCATAGTGAACCCACTGAAACCACAGAAACCCGTTTACAAAACACCATTTCCGGATATAGGCGTTCAGTACTTAGACTATGTAGGTTCGAGATTACATGTGTCATTCTCCAATCTTTTAGATACATATTTTTGATAAACTTAACAACTGTCATCGTAGCTTTGTGACAGAGTTATTCAGAGATGATAGTAGTAAACTACACTTCAAAAGTAACAAACGAGACCAAAAACAAAAGTCTAGCCTCAAACCTCCATAGGTTTAGCACTAAGCCTCGTTCTTACTGGCCACCGGAAATGGTCTTTTGTAAACGGGTATCTGTGGTTTCAACAGGTTCACTTTGGCTCCCTATAGGGATGGCCGTGAATCTGACACCGCCGGGTGTCTGCCAAACATGGATAGCATTAAGCTTGTTTCTATAAATAAATGAATTAAGAAAGACCAAACTCAGTTGAACAGTACATGGATGCCAAACGGTTGCGCGAATCATTTTGTCTCACCAAACTGGCTATGTTCTCCTTATAAAGCACGTGTTCCACCAACTAGGCGCTCTTTCGACGCATGGTAATACACGAGCGCTATTACGCCATCAACCTCGAGTGGCTTATAGTTCCGCCTCTTCACAAAACCATCGTTTGATGTACAATATTTCTCGTCCATCTCGAGTAAATTAATCCCAGGAATTGCCATATTAAAGGGTTTATCAATATGGACTATATTTTTTGCTTTATAGAACAAAGGGACTATTATTCCATATACCATGGCTATGAGGCCATATACCAAAGATTTGAATCCGTATACCACAGTTGTGATATCTAACAGGTTTTATGTAATTTGTAGTGGTTTACTGTGTCCCCATACATTTTCAATGGGGACTTTTAGTAGAAACCAAACGAGAGCTAGACTTGTCAATGTTTATGCCACGACGGGAAGGTCGTGTATTACTACGCGAAGCGTGAGCTGAGCGTAGTGAGGAACAGACCTGACCAGAGTGGCATAGACACCGACAAGTCTAACTCGAGTTTGGATTTGTATTTATCCTACCCTGTCTCCACGATTTTATGATATTAGGAAAGTCTGACTTGATTCCGTCCATGTCAGAATGTCTGCTCAGCAGCTGGAACTATTTACACAAGTGAATAATTCCTGATCGCTGATTGGTCAATTTTTTTATTTCTCTAGGTACATAAATTTTACTTTATGTCATGGCACACCACATAAAATTTGCCTATTATAAATCAATGACAGTTTTTTTATTAGGGGTAGGATAATGTATATTACCATGGATAATAAAGTGCATAGTCCTACCTGTGCCTTTGTGACGGACTGCTGCCCGATACCCGTATGGTTGTCCTCGTGAACCCCCTCGATGTAGTCAGCCACAGCCTGCGCCAGTAACGAGGCCACGAAGCCCGAAGCCACGCGGGTGGCTTCCCTTAATTGCTCCTCCTCCGTCATAACCGCCACTCCAGCTGGCGAGAGAAGGGACAGATTAGTGGCCAAACATACAGGAGAACCCCGCGTAGGCGGCACCCTCCGTTCCGGGCCAAAGTGACCGTTTACGCGGGGATATCAAGATTCTGACGGTCCGAATTACAAGTGTTATATCCCGATGTGTAGGACAGACAGGGGCGATGCTAAATCTGAAAACCTTTTTCTGATATCTTATTCAGATCCGAAGTTATAAAACTTTTAATTATTTTCTATGAGTTCACATCAACAGCCAACGGCTCACTCCGGCTCGGCTCCCGGCAGCTCACCTTAAGCCATTTTTGTATGGTGTCCCTCTAAGGTGTCCACTTACATGGGATTAAATGGCTTTTTGTACCGAAATAACTGTCCGCTTACGCAGTGCGTCCTCTTACGCGACGTTCCCGCTTACACGTAATTAAGATACATCTAATAGAGGGACAAATTCCGTTCTGGGCCAAAGTGTCCGTTAACGCGGAATGTCCGCTTATGCGGGAGGTCCGTTAGGCGGGGTTCTACTGTAAATAATTTAAATTCCCTCTATGTTTCCTGGGTACTGCACTGGTGGGTGCTGATCCCATGCACAAGTATTTGGTGTCCCGCATATTACGCTAAAGATCTCTATATGAAAACATTTTTTGACATGGAATTATCCGCGTAGTATTTACTTAGTATTTTGACTTGACGTTTTTGTATTATATATACCAAAAATGGCGAAATTTTAGCTAGTTACGTGATCACATACCCCGTACGTCATACGGCCATAGGTATATACTCCGAGTGATGGCGAGGAGTATTGCGTATTGTCAACGAGAAGGAGAATACGACCACGCATATCAAAATCATGGTTATGTTGCATTTATTACAAAAGTGCACGTAAGGTGGCAGAAAAGCTGTATTCTACTCAATAAAATATGGATTTTCTGTGTTGTATTATCATCCACCTTTTACACCACTGACAAGTGGCGTACCGAGATTAGTACATTTCGGTGCGCAATCTCTTTTTTATGTGCATTATTTTTCCGTATGCGCCGGCTTTGGAGCCCAGAGCATACAGCATATCTGTATGCTCCGGGTATGGTGATGCACACTCCCTATGTGATTTCTATGGACAATTTGTATTAGTTGGATAATAAATACAGGCGCCATAGATAAATAGATAGATAGAGAGAGAGAGAGAGAGAGAGAGAGAGAGAGAGAGAGAGAGAGAGAGAGAGAGAGAGAGAGAGAGAGAGAGGGAGGGAGGGGAAGGGAGGTAGAGAGGGAGAGACAAAGACAGAGGGAGAAAGACAGTCAGACAGATAGATAGGGAGAGAGAGACAGAGACAGAGACAGAGAGAGAGACTCCCTTCAACGTGAACACAAGTGAGACTACTGCTATATATCTAGGTGCCTCTTACATGAGCCACTCCAGATATCATTGTGCATTTTTATATGGGAGATAACGAGAGCTGGCAGATAAGTCCTTTTAGAAGTGTCCTCGGCGCCGAGGCATTGATTATTAGCCAATAGGTCATTGGGAGTAAATACCATGTGTATTCTTGGATCAGAAGCCAACTCCCCATTCAGGTCATAGATTAATGTCTACTTTGACAGACCATAGTGTCAAGGTTTTGTTTTACATGGTTGTGTAGTAAGTCACAGTATGGTATCAAAGCATTATGATATCATGAAAATCAATAGAATTCCAAAGATGCTAAAGTAATGAGACATAATAAGTCTGGTTCCTATATATTATATACCATGTGTTATGATAATCCTTGTATTACGTATACATCGGTGATACTGTGAGAGAATACTGTTGCTATCTAGAGTCCCAGGTTTTTATTTATCAATTCAAACTTTATTCAGCTCTGCTCTACCACTGAACATACCACTGAACAGTGCAATACAATACATTAATAACTCTCATCCAACTATGTTATCTTAATTATCAATATCTTCCTTATTGGTATACATACGATAGTAGATACCACCATAGCTCTCGATAATAGTTCTCATACATGTTATTAGTCTTGCCTACCCATGATTATTGCACTATATTATGCCATATTGTATCCATACAACCTAGCAATGTACATATGTTATCTGTATATTAATGTATATCAATTATATCAAGACATGCAGTCATATACATATATGTACTAGGAACACGTATACAGAGCCCCCTGACACAGACTGAAATCTAAACCTAAAAGATGAAACCATTCCAGGTGATTTATCTCCTTACACGGGGTACCCCTTGCACGTAGTCCACTTACACGAGGTGTCCCTTAACCCTTTAGCTACGTTATAATGCCTGGAGGCATTCCCGTGCATGGTACCCCATAATGCCTTGAAACGTCATTTCGAAAATTTAAATAATTGCTATTTCTTAATGAAATTATGCGAATATTTCCAACCTATGTACAATTATATCATTACTGTTAAATAGGAGTCTAATTATTGTGGATTACCGTGGGGGTGTGATATAATTATGTCAATATGGATAGAGGCGAAAACGGTACTGCAGCGGCGTATTTCAGGGTATGTATATTTGTGCTATGCAGCGTAAGGAAAGGGATAAGCGGATTTCTACCGTATATTGAATTGCAAGTCATCACATAAGGTATGCTGGAGGAGCGAGGTCAGTGTGAGTGCGAATCATTACCAAATAAAATTCTAACATGTGTATATACTCTTTATATGCGTATTCATTTCACACAAGTTTGCAGTGTAGTGGTTGGTATTGACGTGCTATCCTTAGGAACCAGAGCTTCCCGTAAGGTATTACGTAATACATTCATTAATATTCATGAGGAAGACCAAGTAGCACAAGGAGGATTGACAATACCATCTAATATGTATTTTCATGTGTTGATGTAGATAGTAGTAAATATAAAACTTGCCCAATTTCCGCAATGGGTCTTACTGGAATAGGAGGGCGGGGTGCCTATTATCCTACCCCTAATATAAAATCCCATAGGCTTAACATTGAGTTTCTGTATGCCACGCTGACTTGGAGTTTTATATGCCACTAGTGGCATACAGAATTGTTATCACGTAATATTCCTGGAGTTTTGGCTCCGGACTGCACTCGGCTTCGCCTCATGAAGTCACTATGCCAAACTCCAGTCGTGGAATATGGTGGCCAAGATTAAAACTCATCCAGTTTTACGATAGATCGTCACAACTGCAATGGGAACGACTCCCTATTGCATAAGGTATCAGATGTGTACCCGCGGAGAGGGTGGGAGGCACGGGGGAAGGTGTCCCTCACCGAAATATTGCCAAGGATGGTCCATTAATTACGCCTGACATTTCTGAAAACACAATTTTAAAAAAAAAGATCGTCTTGATCATCCATAGTTTACAAGTTATCACAGTGGAGAAATATCAATACACTCCAGGGCATCGACAGAAATATCCTCAAATATGACCTACCGTTGACCTTGCCGTCTTTACTGGCGTCATTCTTCTGTGGGGAATGCGTCCGGCCTGGACCGGAAGTGGCGTCCTCCCCGGCGTCCCGCTTGGCGGCGCTGTGGGTATTTCCGCTCTCTGTGTCCGCGCTGGGAACTGGTCGGTTCTTCATTGTGTCGTCATCGGGAAGTTCCCATTTGACCTCAAATTTCTACAAATGATCCGTCCAGATAAGATATATGAATATTGTCTCAGTTTCTGCTACACCAAATCAGGCTACTTTAACTATGTCCACAAAGTGGTGTTCATTTTGTGCCACAGTCACTTAGAGCATGGGCATAGAACTCGAGGGTACGCTGCCCATGCTTGGAGGAAAGATGTGGAGTGTACAGATTGTTTTAGAATTTGTAGAATTTTTCACATTCACAGTGTTAAATCTACTCGGCGACGTTCTCATGGCAGTTGTTGCCATCACCGGAAATAGTACAAAAGCTATGTGGGGGATGTCCATAAATGTCGTCATGCTAATTTTGACCCCCTACCCTCTCACTTGTCTTGTTTTGTCATATAACCCTTATCATTGTTGGTCATGGAGACTGGAACCCTCCTCCCTCCTCCCCTGCTGCATGATGTCATTAATGGACGGCCCCGTAGAAAATTCCCCATTTTCGTCACGCTGGTTTTCATTTAACACCTTATGGTATATCATACCCATATGCAGGGCTGGAATCCGGACATTGCAATTAATCCCGATAATTGTGATTGGATTTAGGGGTCACCTAGGCCTCCAAAGGGGTACAGGGACAGTAGCCCATATGGGGGCCCAGGGGGAGACCTCCAGTAGCTTCAACCACGGACTTGTATAAAAGTCTGTGCTTCAACATTTTATGCTAATTTATTGAATTAAAGGCAAGAGAACCAAGATCTAGGCTAGGGGGCGTTGCTCCACGTTTTACAGATCACAGAATAGCAACCCGAGGTCAAAATCGTTGCTCCAGATTCTTTGCGGATTACATCATAACTATGTCGCCATCTATATTCAATTAAAAATCTAATGAACCTTTCACTTATGTCACTGAAAATGTGTTGTAAAAATATAGCAATACAATGTGAAAATAACAATACCACACAACACGATTCATTATTTCTGGAGCAGCGCTTTTCCCACAGTTCTAGGAGTAACGATCCCCTGTCCAGAATTCTGCAAACATTGCTCACCACCTTTCACGTTTTAATTTTCACCCCCATCCAAAAAATGTTTTCCCCGGATTTAAATTGATATCGTGAATGACCCTTGGAAAAATCCCATGCCTGCATATTATCATGAAACATCACGAAATTTCACATGATTGTTTATATGGCATGAGTTGTCTTCGCGGCATGATATCACGAAGTGGAGCTGAGTGATATCTGTAGCGGAAGACAACGAATGGCATATAAGCATTTATATGAAATTGAATGATGTTTAGATTTTAGCCTACCCTGTTACAGGTTTTTAACTTCATATGTCACCAGTGGCATATAAATGTTTTATGCCATAACCGTGGCATACAGTTACACCATGTTAAGTCTATGGAGATTTATATGAGGGGTAGGATAAATACCAGTAAATGACATTCGTCAATGGCCCACGTAGGACTTCTTCCATCAATATTATCCAGTCGGTTTGGTGGAAGTAGGCTATATATCACCTCCATTGACGTATGCCACTTGAGGGACATCACTACATGACCTTTCGCCATAAATCATTAATATCCTGTACGTACAATATCAAACATGTTTTATTACCTGTTGGAGGTTATGTAGATCACATGAAATATCACCCATTACCATTGCAACCCTTTGAATTTTTTATTGTGCAGTTTTTCAATAGTATAGCTCATATTGTATTCTTTTGAACCCCATTCCAATTCGCAATGGCTCAACACGTTCAATGTTTCTCTAAACGATAATATTAAACCACTCCATATATGGCAATATTTTGTACTGTAAACCACGTGATGTGGCATACTTTGCCCCTGTGTTACACCATACACTCCTAACCACCGGAGAGGAATGATGGCATCATGGCAAATTCCCAACTACATTCTGGTCAGGCACCAATTGTGGAGCTCAAGGGAATAGGAGTAATACCAACAAGAGTGGCAGCACCGCACACCTATTGCAATACTCCTCACAGTCTCTTGGATTTCCACACATGCTGCCCACTTTACTAGGAATTCAACTGTGAAATAACAATGCAGGGTATTTTACCAGAGCTACTGAATGGCAAAATGTTTTGTTTTTAGATTTTAAGTGCATGTTTGCTGCGCTTAGGTATGTTATTTTGAAAGTTTAAGAGGGTAGAACTGTATGGTCCAGCGGCGAAAACCCTCTAGAAGTAGTAATAACAGGTGGAGGAGGGGAGGGAACTATCAGACGCGTTGGAGGTTACTTGATATATAGTAGAAACTGAACGAGAATTAGCAGTGTGAGTGTTTATCGCACGATGGGCAGGTTGCGTTACTGCATGAGGCTATAGGGCACATAGCCATTGTGCTATGGAGGCGGCCATCTTGCCCCCCGATGACATCCAAAACATAAGGTGGTGGGATCCATTATTAATGGATTTTATCAGAAATATATTTTTAGTCTTGCCATGGAGGAATTTAAGCCTTGTCTCAATAGTATCTATAGCTTATAACAACTGATATCAGTGGTGGCCTCCCGACTACAGTGGCACTATCTTATTATTTCCTGGCGGATGATGGCGGAAATAATTATTGAGTGCGTGAAGTTTGTAGCTGCCGATTTGCCAAGTAAGGCCATAGGTCGTCAACAATTCATAGACCGAATTAGTGTGATGTCCCTCACGTTCTGGCCAATGCTTGGTCAATTCTTTTTTTCTCGTACAATAGATAGCACTTCACTGCGCGCTTGCCCAAATACATTCACCAAATTCTGCGCCTATGGCATTTTTTTATTTGGGGGAAGACAATATAGGGGATTCCATCGGATTGAGTTTTTGGCGCCCACAGCCCACCAAATTTGACAAGTGTCACATGTGGTATTGAGTAATGGTCAGTTACACTACAACTTACGAACCCTGCGCTTATCCATCTGTGACAGAAACTCTATCTGCTACTTGTTATTATAAACACATTCATGTACTTTTAAGACCAACGTATACCGTTGCTCCCCAAACCTTATATATTGTGTACGGCATCCTGTTCCATACACTATTATACTGCACATGGTGAGAAATCAGAGGAGTGTGGATATCTATTTCCACTTGATCTAAAAAAATGTTATGGTAAGATGTTATGAAGTTCGGGTATATTCTAGATATAGAACAACCTGACTATTATGCTACAAAACTAGATGGGGGTGTCACATTATTCACGGAACCCGGCCAGAGGTATCATTCATAAATAATGCATGGTCATGCCCCATTTCGATTAGGTGACTGGCGAACTCGACCCGATACGAACTCGACCCTTGGTTGTCAGGAAAACTCGACCCGTTTTGGAGAAATCGATTGGAAAACTCAACCCGTTTTAGATACATGTACATGTACTTATGAATAAGGCATTTTCATATAGAAGAGAAGGTTAGGGATAGGGTTAGGGATAGGGATAGGGATATGATTAGGGTTAGGGGAATTGTTTTCTGTTTGTTTTCCTCCCCAGAGAAGACAAACTTTGAAGCCAAGATAAAATACTTCCTACTAAGTAGAGTATTTATCCACAGTTGAGACACTTGAGTTGAGAAGATCCAAAACAGGTCGAGTTCGTTACGGGTCGAGTTCTTAAAACGGGTCGAGTTTTTTAAGGGTCGAGTTCGTTACGGGTCGAGTTCTCCTGTATGCGATTATAACACGTATAACATGGTAAGGTTGTTTCATGTAAATATAGGTTGTAGAGGTAGGTGTTTATGGTTTGCTCTACTCGTTATCCGGATTGATATCCAAACCTGGAAAGCTCCAGATATTCTTAACCCTCATTATTCACCCGTTAGACTCGCTCGTAGAGTAGGCAGCGTACCTGTAGGGCTATTGGGGACGTATATATACAATCCTTTTACTCCCATGCAGGTACATTTATTATCTCACCTCTCGTATTTTTGTCCCATAGACCTAACATTGGGAACTTGTATGCAATGCCCATTGAGTATTTGGAAAAAATACTCAATGGGGGATTATGTCATAAAGGTTAGCCTATTAGTCAATGTGAAGGGTGAGATAATTTCAGAAACCCATTCAAGTTGAGAGTCAGAGCTCGGTACCATCTCCTTTGATTCGCTACGTCTTGTGAGTTACTATGCGATTCAAACTCGATGGGATACAAGCTCTGACCCTAAACTTGAATATGTTTCCTCGATAGTACTTTATTCTGATTGTGTTCAATATCTTGATGAATATTTATTATCAAAGACTTGGGAAAGTATAAATACATACACAGATTGTTTTTCTTTATAGAATATTGACAATTCCCACAGTTTGAAGCAGGTGGCTATTCACTCACCTTTTTCTGTTTCGTCGGGGGTGGATCCCCTGGATCCCTGTTCGGCGGTGGTTTAGAGGGAGGAGACAGAGGTGTCGTCGACCGTCGATCAATCACAACCTGCCGCGTGGATAAAACATCCGTCAACCACTCGTCCAGCGTCCTATGCTCTCTCCCTGTAGCAGACCATAACAGTGGGTGACCAGCTGATACCCTTGTACATACACACACACACCCAGTACCCTGACCCAGTACTGAGTCAGTACCGGTATAATATCCACAAGGCAGTGGGGAGTTTACCTCTGCGTGCACACAGAGACCGGCTCCCGAGACGTCCCCCGCCGGCCTCCCCGGCCCCACACGCCGGCAAGGCTTTATCGATCGCCCTTCTCACCGGCCCCGAAGCTGTAAAGTGTACGCTGAAGTGTCAGGAGGTCAATTGACCAGCAGGGCAGCTTAGGACAAGCTGCTTACCGCCCTGGAGTGACCATAAATTCTTGCCGTGCCCAACCCATCTCTGTGTCCTGACATATGTGTTATATAAGGCCCGTTTCCATTGGCCGATTTCCCATCACCGATCTACAGTCAGGGACCACCGACAGACTATTGGCACTGTGGACTCAATATCGGTCAATGGAAACAACCGAGGTCGTGAAATGCCCCACGACTTTTTCTGCTTAGATAATGCAATGTGGCACCACCCACCACTGAGTGAAAGATTGGTCACTGAGTGAAATCTACTACCCTCAGCGATTTTTCTATACCGACGCACAGTCAGTGGCACCACCGCAGACTTTCTGTGTAACTCAAAAAGTCTAAGCAATCTTCGTCGGCCAATGGAAACGGGCCTATACTGTTCAGGTTTTATACCTTGATTGAAATGCAGGCCTCTTGACCGTTGGCCGGGCATTAGTCCATTTCTACTGGGTATACATGGATGTATACGTGTTACACAAGTTCATGTCATTCTACTTCAATAAACTACTAGGGAAGACCTTAATATAAGTAATATTCATTATTTCTACAATTACATATATACTAATCCAACAAGACACTACTTGTGTAAAAAAAAATTAATAATGTTTATTCCGCATTCTGTTCCAAAGACAGTTCTTCCATGGGGAAATAGAGATACATTTTCAAGAAGCAACATCAGTGTGGGTATAATTGATGGATCTGTTGATATTTACCGTAGAGTGTATATAACGCAGTCCTTGTCAGTCTATATTATTTAACTTAAAGATGACCCTACATGTACTTGTGTAAATGTATACTTCTGATTACTATTTTCTGGAACATGGGCATCAAACATGAAAAGAAATGCAGCACAGAAACACAGGTGGGAAATATTGGCTACGATGTGCATATGGTCACCCATAAAGTAGCTAAAAATGGAACATTTCGCGGATATCCCTTCTTTAATCTATTGCGTACAAGACGTACAGGGTGGTGGGATCAACATTTTTCAGAAATGCTGTATACATATACCTTAAGGGTGGCCCTTTACGTATCGTATATATCGCAGCTTATATTACATCATATACTATAATGCGGGTGGGGAAGCTGTTACAAAGCTCTTCTTTCCATTCCAATACTTGTTTATTTTTCAAATAGAGAATAATCTCTTACTTACAAAATGGAAAATGTCTACAGATATTAAGTACAATGTACTGTTATATATATGAAAGACGATTTTAATGATCCCTATTGCTTTCGATATCATACTTCGTTATAGTCATTACTTCTGTCACATTGCAAAATGAATTTTATATTAGCAAATTAATGTATAGAAATGCCAAGGAAATCCCTAGAATGACCCTACATGTACTAAAATAACTATTTCTTCTTGTATTTTAGAGTTTCTTTTCAGAAAAAAGGTTCATGAATATAATTGCCCAAATAATTACAATGTTAGAGAGACAGACAGATGAACAGACATACGAGGAAGGAGTGATTGTCGGAGATCTCAGTTGGAGTCAGAAAGATGTGGGAATATTTTTCATGTAGAATTTTCTGCCTCACAGTAACTGACCAAAGTGGAAACCACATTGATGTCGCCCATGGCATAAGGCGAAGGTTTGCGAGGAGGTTTAAACTACTGTTCCTATGAATAAGGCTCGATTTATAATATCCTCGCTACCTTTTCTTTATATCAAGTTTGCTTTCGAGAAGACAGAATGCTCACGACCGCCGATTTTCTCACGCACTACTTTGAATTGAGCAGACTATATACACAATGATGACTGGTTTTGTGTACGAGTGACTGTAATCTCCGAGTAGTTGACGCGTAGTAATATCTGAGCGATTAGCGAGGATATTACGAGGAGATTGCGGACACTCGTACACAAAGCCAGTCGTTATTGTATTTATTACCCACTTACAAGATTAATAACATGTTTACTTACGCCTGTAATATAGTTCGCTATTTTTCTGGGTTTTTGGTCTACAAAACTTTTTCTGACAGTGATTTCTGATGGTAAATTAGATTATTGTGACTGATTATAACTAAATAACATTGAATGAACATTAAATAAACTTATTTTGAAGTACATTATGAATTGACCTCATTTTGGCAGGGACTTCTTTTCCAGAATCTCCTGCAGGAGATTCTGACATGCCAGAATCTCCGGGTAGCTAATTCCAGGTGCCCTATATGTTTCCTATGGTGGGTAATAATCGGTGGGTAATAATCCCCAGTAATCTCTGCTCTGTGCAGGATGGACAGTAATCTCCGTCCGGTGAATTACATATTCCCTATAGGTTTTCTATGGAGGCTTCATATCAGGTGGATAATATGAAGAAATGTAGTTTCTGAACCCGTAGTGATGGACATTCGAGGTCATGTATCCCATAACTATAGCCTGACGCTGTAGGCAAAGCACCGTACTGACTAGACAAAGGAACGAGAAGGGTATCAGTACAGTGTAGAGATTTTTCTCTGTCTGCTGAACTAGACCCCCTTCCGCTTCCCCTTGGGGGTGTGGGTTTGGAATCGGCAGTTCTTATCCAGAAAAAAAAGAAGAAGAAAATTTCAGGGTATCAGTACAGGTTCAGTTACTACGTTTCCTTATTGTTATATATCTCAAAATCATGAAAAATGTCAATTTTCTTACTTATTGACAATGGGCCCGAACATTATCCATACGTCATGCCCAGCAGTGGGCACTATTTCATAGAAGTTCATTCACAGGTATATAATAATGATTTTGTGGTTATTGTCGCTTATTTGCATAGCAGTTCTGAATTCGGCAGGTCTTCCATTGATATGTTAAATAGTCCATCGGTACAGCAATGTTTGTACGTATAACTGTACATATTCATATGCAATGAATGTTTCATTGGTATGGATAATGATGATAATAATGATAATAATAATAATAATAATAATAATAATAATAATAATAATAATAATAATAATGATAGCAATAATAATAACAACAATAACAATACTAATAATATTATCAAAAACAAGAATTAAAAAAATGATAGAAACTACGCGTATTTCACTGATAAATAGATCTTACAGTCAAGTTGCAGTAACAGCGCACCGTCCATCGAGCGCTCCACACCTCCCTCGTTAAACGTCACCGGCACTTCATTCTGCGCAGACATAAAGCACTGACCGACGAGGAAAGCATGCTCCCCTCCTATGGTCTCCCCCTTGTAGAAGACTGAGCCAAACGGCAGAATCTCCAGCTGAGAAAAGAGGTAGGCATCATTGGTTATGGTCAAAGGAATATATTTCAAGCTTAAGAGACGAATGGAAAGCATTTGGTTAAGATTTACGATGTTTGCCAAAATGTGTCATGTAAAGTATATAACGGCACATGAAAATACCATTATAATCAGGAGCCATCCGTAAAGCACGTACGTACGGAGCGGTTGGGGTTTTAAAAAATTCAGGAAATCTTGCATATGCTCCTTCTTTGTTCTATTCCGTACAAAATTGAGACGGTGATGAGGTGCCAAATTTTCAGAAATGTTGGTGCATACTTTATGTTTGCCCCCTTATGTTATTATATCTTCATATTGGAATTTTGTAATCATGTATGATAAATTTATAAGCTCACCCTATAGACCAGTCCCGGCCACTGCCGCAGGAAATGTAAAGTAGCTCGTATGTAGGGAGCAAGATGTGCCCAGAGGAACTTGACAGCGTCGTCCTCGTCTGTTGGGTCGTCTGCGTTAACACGACACGACACGTCAGCGTAGAGATCTACGGTGTCCAACTCCACGCAGACCACAGCCTGTAAACATGCGTAAAGTATCACCATTATATGTATGCAAACTCCACGCAGACCACGGCCTGTAAACATGCATTAAGTATCACCATTATATGTATGTAAACTCCACGCAGACCACGGCCTGTAAACATGCATTAAGTATCACCATTATATGTATGTACACTCCACGCAGACCATGGCCTGTAAACATGTATTAAGTATCACCATTATATGTATGCAAACTCCACGCAGACCACAGCCTGTAAACATGCATTAAGTATCACCATTATATGTATGTAAACTCCACGCAGACCACAGCCCGTAAACATGTGTAAAGTATCACAGTCATATGTACGAGAATTCCACACAGGCCACTGCCTGTAAATATGTGTAAAGTATCACCATTATATGTATGTAAACTCCACGCAGACCATGGCTTGTAAACATGCGTAAAATATCACCATTGTATGTATGCAAACTCCACGCAGACCACAGCCCATAAACATGTGTAAAGTATCACAGTCATATGTGCGAAAATTCCACACAGGCCACAGCCTGTAAATATGTGTAAATTATCACCATCACATGTATGTAAACTCCTTGTAGACCCTGGCCTGTAAACATGTGTAAAATAGCACCATCACATGTATGAAAACTCCACACAGACTAAGGCCTGTAAGTATGCATAAAATATCACTGTCACAAGTCTGTAAACTCCCCACATACCATGCCCTGTAAATAGTATCACGGTCACATTATGTAAAGTCGGTCCACACAGACCTTGGCCTGTAAGCATGCGTAAAGTTTCACCATTGCATGTATGTAAACTCCATGCATACCCCAGCCTGTAAACATGCTTAAAGTATCACTGTCACATATATATATATAAACTTCACTTTGGTAGGCTTCTCAGGTTCTCAGTGTCAAATGAGCTGCTCAGTAAAGAGGTCAGATGGGCAGGGTGGGGTCGTGACATAATGTCAAGGAAAGTCACGAAATTTTCTATAACCGTTTATATTGTGTGAGTTGATTTCGTGGAATGATATCACGAAGCAGAGCTGAGTGATATCTGTAGCGGAAGACAGCGAATAGCATGTAAACAATCATATGAAAATAAGTGATGTTTAGATTTTATCCTACCCGGTCACATGTTTTTAACTTCATATGTCACCTTTGGCATATAAATATTATATGGCATAACCGTGACATACAGTCACACCATGTTAAGTCTATGGAGATTTATATGAGGGGTATGATAAAAGACACAAGGCCAGACATCCACAAAAAAAAGAACCCCAAAACAGCCAACATTTTTTACTTATTCACCTGTAAACAATATCTCATAATTCCAGTTGGCTTAATTTATTTTCAAACATGGTTTTACAGTGATAATATAGTTCCAGGGCTGCCATGTTTCATGGATTTATGGTGAGACACACGAATTCGAGCCTTTTCTCACCGTCTCATGGTTCTTGAATGATTTCTCATGAAATGGAAAATCTGATACTCTTTGAATTTCGTTTCTATTATTTCAGTTCAAAAGTGAGAAGTACTTATAACACAGTGAGACCGCGAGAAATGGCTCAAATACATTTGTCTCATGGTACATACGTGAGACTTGGACCTTTGACATTCTGAAGTGGGATTCACACGGTATGATTCATGTAAGGAATCTTTCAAAGCTGAACTACGGTTATGGCGAAAGGCGCAAAAGGTCTAGACAGGAATCATAGCTTAATACCCTACTAACATATTTTCACTTTCATTATCATCATCTATTTAATATTGACGACAAGAAGATGTATAATCTCGATGTAACATCATTTACTCACTGGAAGAACTGTACTACCAAACAGAAGTGAAATAAAACTCTTAAACAAAAAAAAATGTACCTCACATGAAATCTGCTAAGATTCTTTACCAGAACACAATTTATTCGTCTAAATTGTAGGGTCCCATTTTCCTGGCACACATGGTTTTGCCCATGCAATTATTGGTGACATTTACCCATAAATGGAACAGAATCTCATGAGATGTGACATGTGAGGTACATGTGAGGCGACATGAGAGTTACACGAATCCCATCGTGTGAATCGCGCTTTACGCATGTAATCGTAATGAGGTTTTGATGACTCACGTCGTCCATCTTGACGAGCAGACCGTAGCGCCACTGGTGGAGGTAGAAGTTATTAACGGCTGTTTGCCGGCAGGCGCCGAGCATGCGCTGTGTGAGTCCCGGCGGACTTCCGCACGGGAAGGTGTAGCGCCAGGTCACCTGAATGTCACCTTTAAACGGCTTCGGCGACCAGTTCAGCATCTGTAAGAGACAAGTTAACCCCCAGGAGTGGATTTAATTTCCGAGGGGATTTAAAGAAAAATGCAGGAGAGAAAAAGGAACTGTCTGATCTAGGACAGCCTACATTTAGGATATTCTACATTAAGCAATTAACCAGTAATATTTACAGCCTAATTTAGGATAGCATACTTTAAGTAAGGAACTAGTAATGTTGATATTTTCTCTCATGCAAAAATGGGATTTGAAAGTGAGCATTAAGATGATGATGGAAGGTCGCATGTTAAGAGAAAACTACGACAAAACTACGACACACAACAACGATGGAATTTCCCATGTTGAAATTGGAAAAGATACAGTAAAGGGGTGATTCCACTGGGACATACGATATATCCCGATCATGCCTGATTTGATGACTCGCTAGGTCGGGATGAATCGTGTGCAAATGGTTGAATCACGGCAGTGGAATATCCCCCTTTGAGCGATAATATGGGCTACACACATAGGGATAAGTGCATGAGCAGATCTTCCAAGATACATCCCGATTTGTCAAGATACAGCAAGGTGCTAAAAAACACAGCCCGACCTTGCGAGACAAAAACATCGTTCTGGTGGAATGAAAGCGATGCTCAATATTAAAACAACACAGTTGTTATTTCACTTACAGGTCTCTTATCTGGCATGAGCCCCATGAGGTTAGCATGGTACTTCCGGTTCTGAGTGAGGTTAGGGTACTGATAAATGGACATCTGGTAGTTCGTCTCGGTCTGTGTAGGGGTCGCTCTGACGTCATCGAGGGACGCTGTGTGATGTGTGAAGAGTCCTGACGTCACGAGCAGATCAAGTACACGGTGGATCTGCTCCTCCTCAAGAAAGGCCTCCTAGTTTTAAAAGAGTGTAATTTGGAATTTACTGCCTCAGAGAGACTGAGAAATCATTGGAAACACATCGGTATTGGCCATGGAATGGGGCTGGGGTATGTGGGGAGGTTTGAACCACTGTTTATTGGTGTGGATGTGTCAATTTATTCATTCTTTGTTTTACACGAGAAAAAGGACTTTTATAAAATGAAAACAAGGATTTCCTTGGAAAAGATGAAAACTGCCATCCCTGTGCGAATATTCCACTATGTTGCCACCCACCCACCCCCCTCCAAGCGTGCAATGCAGGTTTTCACTTGTGGCAATTAGTAAATACTTACTGCACACTCATACTTAGAAATAGTTGTTTTAATCAATTTAGATTCACATCAGACGGCATTGCTATTTGCCAACAGATTTGAAAAGATTTAGATTTCGGCCCACCATCCACTGAGTTCACGATACACTACGATAAAGCTTTTGATGCATCGCCAGACACAAACTCATTATCGCGTTGGAAGGTCAAATTTAATCCGAAGCTGATGCACCCGAGGATGCACCCCGATGCACGCATCATAAGGTCTATAGTAGGGTATCGGGGGCTCAGTGGATATCGAGCCTTAAAGGCATATTGGCAATTCATCTTGAGGAATAAAGCCACGTCATTTTCCTGACGTGTGCGTGAGTGCGTGAGAAGATGGGCGGTCATTTTGTCTTTGATAATTCAAATTGGCAATGCTGAATAATAGATACTGTCACGGATGTCTATATAAAAATACCAAACTAAAAGGTTCAAGTTAACTTTACATAATGTAGGCGGCCACTTTCGGTTTTTCCCTTATTATCACTCAACATATCGCTGCCATGCTTGTAACATCTACTGCTTAAGAAGATCAAAGTTTATATCATCAATCAACAACTTCCAAACTTCTTCCCATCTGTAATAGATACAATATAAGCTGGTTTCGGATTTAAAAAAAACACAGTCGTAATCTCATTGGACTAGACTCTACATGATATCCTCCCAATCGCTCAGATATTACTACATCTGAGGAGAATGCTGTCGGTTTTATCCTACCCCTAATAAAAGACTCCATAGGCTTAACATTGGGTCACTGTATTCGGTCTGGAGTTCAGAAAAATGAAAAATATCGCTCTAGTGGGATACACTTGACAAATGACGTCATTTGTTAATGTAGAAGTAATTTAGACGGGTGTGGTAGGATAAATTCTAAACCGAACTCGAGTTAGTTGTGTTATTGTTCATCGCACTCTGGCAAGATCGCGTATTACTGCTCTTGGCTTCGCCTCGCACAGTAATACGCGATCTTGCCGTCGTGCGATAAACAACAACACGACTAACTCTTGTTTGGTTTCTCCATAGTATCTGAACCAGTGTATGTGACCTACCTGCCAGAGCAATGGACACAGCACCTCTCTAATGACTCCTTGGTGTGGGATTTCCTCCAGGAGTTTGACCAGTGTTGCTGAGTCGGGTTTCTGACTGGCCTCGGGCCAGAACCGTCGTGCTTCAATGTGGAAAGTCTTCCGCGGATTGTCCACGTGATAACAACAAAGTAGTGCGCCCAGCTTTTGCGGAGCGACACAAATATACTGTGTCGGAACTTTTTGTCCTAGTGGAGGAGTAAGGCCTGGAAAACTGCATAGAGTGCCCTGAAATTCCATGGAATATGATATTAGAAATTATAACTTATCGGTGTCAAATCTATGCCTTATCTTTTTCTACATAACTCAATATTATAAATATGGACTTTCTACCAACTGTTTTTATAGACGGTGATAAATTAACTAATATCCATGTTAATATGACTTGCACTTGTTTGACCAAATGCAAGTAGCAATGATTGAAAGGACATACATTGTAATAAGACTTTTATTGCTAATAAGCGTGTGTTCCACCAACCAGGTGTAAACGTTGTACACCAACCACACAATGTTTGCCCGGTCAAAGCATGGCAGCCGTACTGTAAACATCAGGGAGGAGGGGACTAACCAAGATGGCGACTGTTCAAATTCAGCCAATCTGTCCACTAAGAAATAGGGGTAATTTTGAGGATTACTTTCTTCTCATAGAAACCAATATTACTTGCCCACGATAAGGATGTATAGACCAGAACTTAGCAAGGCGTTGGGTATGATGGCATTCTCTCTTGTATATTCTAATAATGTTTTTCATCAGAATTCCGGATGGAATAAAATCTGAAGCCAATCCCAGTAATTAGGGTTTTACTAACAAGGTGAATACGTTTTACTACAGTACTTGTATGTAAATATCTATGAATGTAAATAACGTGGAGTTTGGGAAATGTAATATAAAGGATTACTTACCATTTGTTCTAATAACACTAGATTTCTTTTCAGTACATCCTCAGTCAAGAGGCTGGGTTTTTCATCCCGGATATTTTTATCAGAATCCAAGAGCACAGCCTCAAGGGCCACGTCCCTGAAACAAAATAAAACCATTCAAGTTTCAACCACCTTCATGAAGAGACCATGATTCGTACAATTTAGTATCCACCCGATACGAAGTCGCTGTTCAAAACGTATAAGGAAGGAGGCGGATACATACACAATATTGACTGGTTTCAGATTAAAGCGCTCGTATGCTCTGAGAAGTTGACGCGTAGTGATATCTGAGCGTATGCGAGGATATTGCGTAGAGTCAACCCTGAGTAGCATACCACCGCTTTTATCTTAAACCAGTCTATATTGTTTTTATCATCCACCTTTTCCTTACAAGTGGCGGACTGGTATTAGTTAATTTAGGTGTGCACTATTTTTTTATACACACTATTTTTCCGTATGGGCTGGCTTTTGCAGTCCAGGGCATACAACATATCATTATGCTCTGGGTATGGCGATCACACTCCCTATGTGTTTTCTATGGACACTTTGTAATAGGTGGATAATAAATACAAATTGACTCCCACCTACAGCTGTTTCTATTATAAAGATGCTGACGATGTAGCTGTCAAACGAGGTGCAGTAAATTGAGATTAATTTATCTTCATCGAGTTTGTTTCTGATTTCATCTCACCCCGTATACATGATCAGGGACATTATTAATCAATAAAATTCACCCAATTAGCCATTGAGTATTCGGTACAATACCTCCATGGCCATGGCATATGTGTTCCTAATGACTAACACAAAGCACGGGTATGAACATAAAATTTATTGAGTATATTGGAGTTACGAGATAAGTTTTAGAGGTCCATCATAACATTCAAGCGAGATAAGATAATAGTTCAGGAGCTATTGATGAGCCCTACGGAGTAGGAGAGAAGGAGAAGAGAAGACTGGAGAGTTTGTAGGGTGGGTGGGTGGTTTCTTCTCGTTGGGTGCCCAGGGTTGAAGTGAACGTCGGCGGGGTGGCGTGGGTGGACCACGTGAGGGTCACGTGACCGGAACGGGTTAGAGGAGTCCATAACGACGAGTAGTGAGTCCCTAACTACCGTGCTTAGTTTCACATTAAAGTCCAACTCTTCAGTTAGCCTATAATTAACCCAACACGGGAATTGGCTTGGAGTATTTATTACTCGAGAAACAGGATACGTAATGAAATTGATTACAAGTCTGTAAAAAAAAGTCTGTAATTGGTATTTTCAAGTCTATGAAAAGGTTTAAAATGTAACCCAGTTTTAGGGTGGGTGGTGGCAAAAAGCACGTCTTGCGTATTTGAAGTCTGCCCCCAAAAGAGGCCGAGGCACGGTGACGTCGCGAGATGACGTCACGAGGGTCAAGGCCGGCGGATAAAAAAAATTCCCTTCGCGGGTGAATTAATCTGCAATTGACCAATTACTAACCAATGTTAAGGCTATAGAGAAGAATACCCGGGTGAGATTATGATGCTGACGGCACTCACCTGAACTCTGAACTAATATTACTTGCCCACGATAAGGATGTATAGACCATTATCTCACCCCGGTATTTTTCTCCATAGGCTTATACATTAGGAACTCGTACTCCACGGCCGTGAAGTTCGTGTACCCAATACTCAATGGCTAATTTTGGTGATTCATTTCATCAATAAATAATGTTATACGGGGTGAGATAAAATCAGAAACCCACTCAATGAAAATAACTTGGTCTGCACTCCACCTCGTTTAACCACAGAGTAATTCACTCAGCTTCGCTTCGTGAATTACTCTGCAGTCAAACTCGGTGGAGTACGGACCAAGCTATTTCCATCTCGTGGGTTTCCTTCTAATTACTTAACAAGGCGTTGGGTATGATGGCATTCTCTATTCTAATAATGTTTTTAATCAGAATTCCGGATGGATCAAATCTGAAGTCAATCCTGGTACAATACCTTCATGACCATGGCATGTGTGTTCCTAATGTTAAGCCTATAGCGAAGAATACCCGGGTGAGATTATGATGCTGACGGCACTCACCTGAGCTCTGGCCAGGTGAGGAGCACCTTGCCGCGGGCCCGCTGGTCGTCGAGCAGCTCACAGAGTCTGACCTGCTCCTGGCTGAGCAGCTCGCCCGTGTGTGGGAACAGCTGACAGTCCAGCGCCACGTGCACCAGCTCCCGCCGCAGCTCCGGAAGACCCTGCTCGTGTAGAAAGTAGTCACACATAATTAAACCTTTAACCCTTTAAAGGCGGCGGTCTGTGACAGAACCGTGTTGGTTGGGGCCGTTACTTGGGATTGGTATAACGCCAGGGGACGGGCCGATTTTTGTCTAAACCCGTATTCTATTATTTGACCATGTGATATGACACGTCATCCTTATCTGTATTATTTGTGTTACCAAATAGTATTAAGTATGCAGAGAAGGCCTATCAAACACGAACTCCCCGTGAAATAATGTCCACTCCAGAATTAACTATATCATGCTCACTATATCATAGGTATGTTCTCTGAAAATTTCATATTCACCGATTATTTCTTCATAAAACAATGAAACCGTATAAATTACCAAATTTCATAACTAATGCCTCGGGGTGTTATCCGGTCTTTGCTGGGGAATGCCTCAAGGCATTATTCGCTCTGAAAGGGTTAACCCTTCTATCTATGATGTGATGTCTGGAGGCATTCCCGTGTATAGCACGCTATGATGGTTTGAGGCACCATCTCGAAAATTAAAGTAATTGCTATTTAAAAAAAAAAAAAAATGATGCGAACATTTTGCTCTTTTTCCATAAATTGGACAAAACGTGAAATTAACTCATTTGGCATCGGAATGAATCACAAGGACCCATTTTGACTGATAACTGACAATATCTAAAAAATAAATAACCAAGTGGCGCCACCATGAACTGAAGGATATCCCTTATTTAAGGCGCCTGTGGTAGGCCTGCGGGGTAATGCTGTGCAGGAGAATTGGGTGCTGCCGTTAAAGGGCTAAATTACATACATGAGTCACATACACTTGTCCAGGGATACCAATCAACTTACCTTGCCCGTTTTACAGCTGACGACGTGTATCGGTGCTCTCAGCTTTGGACGCTTCTGAAGAAGAGTCTCGAGCCATTCCAGCTGGTTCAGTAACTTTGGATCGGCACCGAGGTCACTTTAAAAGGAAGTAATATTTCTTGTAATTTTTTGCAAAACGTTTTTTTCATTAGTGCAGCATACCTTGCTCATTTTACGGACATGTTGATGCATACGGTACAGAGCGTACCCTGCTTCGCTTGTCATCCGCCAGGAAGAGTGGGGAGTTCCAGTGCGAATCGTCAGATGGCACCACTAGTCTGGGATAGAAAATGTCGGCTTCCAAATGGGAATGGCTATGAGAGTTTCTATTCTTATTAATAGATATGTGTTGCTCAAGATTAAACGGTAATTACGATGGGTATTTTGGGAACACACTTTATCTTATTCAGTCCTTGACCCTAGCAGTTTCATCACTCACTCATCTTGAGCATAATTTTAAAGCAACTCCCTAGAGTCCTGAACCTATATGCACTGATGTCGCAATTTCCAATTATAATCATGAAACTCAGGGTTTCCTTAGATTCACTATTCGAACCCATAGTGAATTAGAACGATAATAACGTTTTCTCTGTATAATGAACAAATCGGGAAAATAAATCAAATATTTCTTATTCAAATTAACATGAACATAATAGTGCCAGGCATCTTCAAGCCCTACACAGCAATGCCTGGAGGCATCTTTACGGCCTATATATTTGTTCATTATTCAATGAAAGGTTTCTACAATAAATGCGTTTATCCTACCCCTAATATAAAATCTCATAGGCTTAACATTGGGTTTCCGTATGCCACGCTGACTGGCATACAGAGTTTTATATGCCACTAGTGGCATACAGCATTATTATCACGTAATATTCCGAAATCGAGGAGATAGGGTAGGATAAAATCAGAACCTGATTCGTTTTAATTTTGGCCACCGCATTCCACTCCTGAAGTTTTGGCTCCAGACTTCACTCGGCTTCGCCTCATGAAGTCACTTTGCCAAACTCCAGTCGTGGCATACGGTTGCCAAGATTAAACCTCATCCCGTTTTACGATAATACCGCATAGGATACAGCTTTATTCCCTATTGAAGTCAAATAGATACATGTACAAACATGTATACAAAGAACATAGACATAGATGCATCCATGCGTCTACAGACCGTACATTGCAGTACCTGCAGGCATCTTCAGGGCCGAAAGAGTTAAGCATGTCAATGTATGTTTGGTATGATTCTCCATGATATCAGCAGCCCTACCTAATTTGTGTGATGTCATTCTTAATGGCGTCCACTTCCGCCTGCTGCGCCGCGCGCACCCCAGCCAGCGTCTCTTCCGCTTTTTGTGCTCGCTCGTCAGAGGTGAACAATTTGTCCGCTCGTGTCGCCACTATCAGCATCGGGCATCCGGGTATCTGGGATCAGTTAACATTGAGGGATGCAGAATTATTTACCATAGAGAATGTAGAATCAGCTACCATAGAGAATGTAGATCATTTATCACAGAGAGATGAAGATGTAGGATCATCTATTATTACATACCTCTGGCCGAACGTCTATGAAATATTACCCGCTGCTCGGGGTGCAGTATAAATAATATTTGGGCGCACTGAGCCCGTAGTGAATATTCGGGCGCACTGTGACCATCGGGTCAATTGGTACATTTAATAGGTATATAAAATGGCGGTTTTATTAATATATAGTTATGTAATAATAAGAAACCGTAGTGACTGAGCCCGTAGGGATGCTATTCTCGGCCTTTTGATGCCAGAAATACGTCCCTCCGCCTGCGGCGTCGGTACGTATTCATGGCATAAAAAGACCTCGAACAGCCATCCCTTTGGACGCAGTAACCACGTTTTCTCTTATTATAGGGAGATGTATAGGATTATCTACCATAGAGAGACGAATGATTTACCATAGAGATTGTAAATCAGTTACCATAGAGAGATATAGAATAAGTTAATGTAGAGATAAGAAGAAACATATACCATGGAGATGTAGGATCATTGACCACAGAGAGATGTAGGATCATTTACCATAGAGAGAAAAGAATCATTTACCATAGAGAATGTAGAATCATTTACCATAGAGAGATGAATTATTTACCATAGAACAATTTATGACCATTTACCATGGAGAGATGTACGATCAGTTACCATATAGAGATAAGAATCATTTATCATAGAAAATGTAGAATCCCTCCGAATTTGAGGGATGTAGAATCGTTTACCAAAGAGGAATGTAGGATCAATTACAATAGCGGGATGTAATAGAGGAAAGCTGGTCCCCAGTAAAAGATATCAAAGTTGGGAGGTAAGGATCGAAAGATTACCTCACGAGGCCTTTTCAATTCTTATCATGCAAAGTATCTACAATGATACTGATATACATACACCTCGGTGTATATATTCGTCTTAATTACAAAGATCTCGTAGTTATGAGGAGGGATGCTTAATACTATAGAGGAAACCTTTGAAAGTTCTGAATCAGAGCTCGTATCGCATCAAGTTTGAATCGCATAGTAATTCACAAGGTGAAGCCGTGTGAACTGCATAGCGATTCAAGTGAGATGGGAACGAGCTCTGCCTGTAAACTTGAATAGGTTTCTGAATTTATCTCACCCCTTACATTGACTAATGGGCTAACCTTTGTGACATAATGGAGTATTTTTGTCTAAATACTTCATGGGCATTGAGTATGAGTTCCCAATGTTAAGTCCATAGGGTAAAAAAAATACCAGGGGTGACGCACCTTTGCCTGCACGTAGCTGATGTATTTCGGGAGCTGCAGGCAACTCTCCGAGTCGACCAGATTGAAAACGAGGACATATAGAGCACGTGACAGGAACATCTGGTGAATCCCTTGACAAACCTAAAAATAGAACAAGGATTCCCTCACTGATGATACCGTCATTCACCAATTAGGGCCATTGTGACATCTAAGGTCTACCAGACTATGGGATTGAAGCTTCTAAGCATCTACAAATACTTCAACCTCATCTGGTAGAGCATGGAATGTTGTTCTATATAGATCTAATACATACCCGGAATTAATCATATTTTACCATAAATTGGAACCGAACCCATGTTGAAATCAAACCCTACACTCCACCGAAGTATTAATGTGTTCCATATGATAATAATGTATGGAACAGGATGCTGTATTATGAAAAGAACTGATGGATGTATGGTCCTTTCTTTTTCCTGTAAGCTATCGAGTTTGGAGCCGTTAGGGATGTGAACGAGTGAATTTTCTGAAGCGCTTCAAACTCGATGGCGTACAGGGAAACAGATGAAACACGAATATGTTTCTGATTTCATCTTAGCCTTAGAATATTTATTGGTTAGACACAGATTGAGTACGAGTTACCATACTAGTGCACTGGACCTGAGCCAAGCACAAATATTGAAATATATAAGAAAGGTATAAGAAATGTATAAGTAAAACTGTGAGCTCTTGTATAGCAGAAGTTTAGGCATATATCCCATATGAAACGCCCTGAGAGCTGTATCTAGGCCAGTGTGTCAGCACCCAAGGTGAAGGCCAGTAGGACGGAGCATCAGGGCCAGTGGGTCAGCGCCTGTCCCACCTAGCAGGGATGGATCATTTGGGCCAGTAGGTCAGCGCCTGCACACCTACTGCCCCACTTAGCCTGGGTCAGTCGGACAGGTCATTTGGGTTAGTAGGACGGAGTGTTGGAGTGAGCATTTGGGACAACGACCTTGACACTTTAATGCATGCAACCTCAATACTAGCTATATAAGCCAGCTACACCCATCATTCTGTGTTCTTAGACTGGCGTGTGAGGAACCTGTACCTGTGGAAATTACCAATAAAGAAGCATTTCAAAGTACCTCTGAGCAGATTTTATCTGTGAAGGGCTAACGCAGCCAAGAAGAAGTTCTCTACCCACTACATCCCCATGGACTTAAACTACAGTATTCTAGTGATAAGTTACTCCAGTGTTTGTGACATATTCTAGGACTTTACCAACTACAGTCCACATACACTACACAGCTCTCCCCATCTACGTATATACACTAGTATTTACCACATACTTCTCACCTCTACAACCCAACATCATATCACTGTAGACCGGTACTACATGCTGGTCTACAGTTCAGCCCACTCGCATGCCTGTTGAGTATGAGTTCCTAATATTAAGCCTATGGGCATTTATACCAGGCTAAGATAAAGAATATATACGGTATAGGTAGCAGCGGTACGTAAGTACTTAAGTACTGTACGTTTACATAAATCATTATCAGACATGCGAAGCAATAGTAAAAATATCAAGCATTAGTAGAACTATGAAACGTTTATACAAATGTAAAGCATTGGTAAAAATCTGAAGCATTGGTAAAAATCTGAAGCATTAGTAAAGATTTGAAGCCACATACCTTCCTGCCTGGCATGTCCCATAGTTCTAGTGTTAAACTCCTTTCATCCAGAGATGGCCGACGCTGGAGAACTACATCTGTGGAATTGAAGTTATATCATATCAATGACTAGCGACTTCGTCGATTCCCTAATGCGGCGTTCCCACCTGCCGATAATGACCACCGATTAATTTCACACCACCGACCGATTATGCGACACATTAAAATATAATGCAATAATCGTCAGGTGGGAACAGAAATGTTGAACGGTTTTTTCTCCTGCCTTATACAATATGGCATGACCTACTGACTTTTAAGCCCACAGACAAAATCAAAGCGCCTTGAATTAAACGGTGATGCTCTGCATTTTATTACCAAAAGTCGGTGAGCGTCCACTGCATTTTTGCAATGCCGATCGCCGATTATGTAGCACCAACCTTTCAACAGGAGAACCACCGACCGACTTTTGTACAATCATAACAATGTGAAGATCATCGGTGGGTTTTAGTCTAGTAATATGGTGGGTTGTGCTAATATACAGAAATTGCTAATATATACAGAAACAAATTGCAATATTCAGGAACGAAACTGATTTGTGATACCAAACGTAACTCTGTATAGTTACGTATACGGAATCAGGAAATACGAGTAAAGCTGAGACAAACGAGAAAATATACATACTGATGCTGGTAATCTTCATTTTAATTCCGATAAAGAAGATGATAGGATAAAGATAAGATACGATATCATCGAATCGTACACATACATGTGCAAATGTACAATCTGATACTGGCAATCTTTATTTTGATTCCAACAAAGAAAAAATAATGATAGGATAAAAAGAAGATATTATCGAATCGTATGGTAACTTACTGCTGTCTGGTTTTCGCAGAGGTCGCCAGATGCGATGCGTGGTGCTTTCTGATGGAGAACTGGAGAGGCAGGCAGTCTCCCCCACTATAGACTGTACGAGGCTCGTCTTGCCCGAGTTACGATCGCCCAGGAAGTACACCTTTAACCTAGCGTATGGATAGGAATATATAGAGACATGTAGTTAGTGTGACTGAATGGAATCTTTTCAGAGATATAGTGGTCATATTTTGGTCAATAACGAGGTGAGTATTTCGGAACAGAGTAACAGATGGAATTCAGTCACACTCACGGTGTCTCTTTATTATTATATACCTAGAAATAATTAAAAATACAATTTCACAACTCATTACATAGTCGAATGACAGACTGACAGTGGTTTAAGTGGTATGGAGGGATGTATGAATATTGTTTCGTAACTCGCAGAGGGACATACCACAATGTTTAAAGCCAATAAAACAGCGACATTTTCCACAGATTCTCCCCGATCCGATCACCGATTATAATCGGGAACAAGAATGTCGCTGTCTTATAATCTTTGCCGATCACACATCTCCACTTTATGACCTTGTACAGCGACCCGATTGAGATCAAAGAGAGCCGGCGGGAGCTGGTGTGGATTCATAGAAAATAATTCAAAGTTTGATAACTTTGAATCCAATTAAGATATTCGAAAACAGTTTTCAGATTCATTATCACCTCTGTCTCCCCTACAAATCGGTATAAGGTACTTGTAAATCGGACTAGGGGATAGGTAGCATCAATGTTCAAATGGCCTTCTCAGAATCGGGAACAGTCGGCACGATTATGGTCGGGCAGAGTCGGTCATTACCCCCACGCTAGTAATGCCTGACCCGATTAAAATCGGGTCTGTGAAGTGCGTACAGCGACCCGATTGTGTGATCGGGCACAATGGTCGGGTCGCTGTCTTATAGGCTTAACATGTATGGTCACATGCAAAGTGGATTGGGACTCGAATCGGGAGCACAAACAAAGTTTGAAAATATATCTGTTTAAAAATTGGTGAACCCCTTGAGTAGCCATTGCAAGATGTTTTATACAAAGCAGTACGGACTTGTATATCCAAATCTATGTGCTCAGCATTTGCATTTGATTTTACAGTACAGATTTGATGCAATGCAGCTGCTGTGAGCTGTGGTGTGGCGTAAGATGCGGTGCAGTGTTGGAGTATATGTTCTTTAACGGATATATTTCCATAACCTGTTTATTTATGCTCACTACAACAAACCCTTCTCTTCGTGTCTGGATAACAGTATACCCTTCTTTAAGGCACATTGGGCAATTTGCCTTGAAAATAAAAATCCATGTCACTTTTTATAGTATAAGAATATGATGATCTCAAAGTGTTGTAGGACACAAATCTAACTAGTTTTTGATTTAGAGAATAAATCAATTCTATAAAGTTGGTATTCACATAGTAATCCCCGTGTCATTTTCTTCAAATCTTCACAGAATATAGTAAATGTACACGTGGTATAAATGAAAAAGAGATCTCCATACTTGTCTTTGAGAGAAAAGGACAAACTAGGGAAACCATTATATTGCAATCATTGGTATTAGAATATGCCACAAGGAAGCAGTCTGAATAGATAAATGTCAATATTTAAAAGTCAGTAGGTGCCGCCACTGCGAATTATAGGATATGTCTTTAAGGGATACCCCACACAAGTGAACATACCACATTAAGGGACAATGTTTCTCAACTGCCATGGAACTTGACGTGTAAGGGATGTGCTGAAGGGTGTGGACAACACTCCAGAATATTTCAACTGTTTGTTTATGGTTTGTGTGTGGAGCAGGTAGACTGGTATATAAACAATTAAACCTTGGACATCGACCTGCGTAGACTTGTGTAGGCGTCATTGGGGTGTCTGTATTGTTAAATCAATGCTATTTCTGCACTCTAGAAGCACCTGAAGATACAAATTGATAACATAACCACACAGATACCTACACAAGTGAGACGATGTGAATGGCGGGCAGGGGTGGCCAAGAGCGGGCAGGGGCAGGCTGGGGCGGGCTGGGGCGGGCAGGGATGGTAGAGGCAGGCAGCGGCGGCCAAGAGCGGGCAGGGGCAGGCTGGGATAGGCTGGGGCGGGCTGGGGCGGGCTGGGGCGGGCAGGGATGGGCAGGGGCAGGTGGGAGCGGACGGGAAAGGGCAGTGACAGGCAAGGGTGGGCAGGGACAGGTAGGAGAGGGCAGGGATGGGCAGGGCAGGCAAGGATAGGCAGGGGCAGGCAAGAGGGGGCAAGGATGAGCAGGGGCATTCAGGGGCTGACTTGGGTGGGCAGGAAGAGGCAGAGGTACTGAAAACATAATTTAGAGCTGTAGTTTTCCTATCTCCGTTCCTTGATGAGATCTCACCCTTTTGCTAGTGTCAATCCATAGAGTTCTGATCGCCGATGATCAGCTCAAGCACCTGTGTCATATGAAATGATAACCACAAATTTACGATGGTTTCCGGTTCACCCGCTAGAGGGCCCAACTGGAGCAGTTAGAAATCGTAGGGGGAAGGGCGGTGGGGGTAGGTGGTAGCACAGAGTCAATACTTTGTGGTGGTAGCCAAATAGGAATGACGAAGTCGCTAGTTACCTACTATATCTAAAACGGTAGAATTTTGTGATATCCGCTTGGAGTTGCTGCCGTACATAGAGACAAGGTGAACCAGACCTAGGCATGGAGATTGAAGAGCCACGAGAGTGAGATTCTCGTGCAGTTCTAAACTGTAGTCTGCTACTATTTTTTTGTGTTTCTCTACACAGGGGCCCGTTTCAATAGAATGGGTCACGAAACCACTTAGTGACATGTTTAGTGACTCAAATAGTGACAGGAATAGTGACAAAATTTAATTCTCGTTTCAATAGGCATGTCACTATTGGGGCGGTGTGTCTGTTCACTGTTGGCGACATAGTGACATTGCTGCCTGGGCCTTACAATGGATGGTGTTAGTGCTACCAGGAACAAGTGCTGTGAAGGTGAGGTCACTGCATAAATTAGCGACAGCGCTTGAATAATTCTACACTGGCCACCAGAGCAACACTTGTTATGACAAAATTTAAATGTGAATATCTCTGGATTGCATGAGTCGATCTCCTTCATATTTGGCATGTTTATAAGTTGTATGTGTCCCTAACTGGGGTTAAAGTTTCACAGCTTAATCCCTAGGGGAAGTAAAGTTACGCGTTTGTGACAATACAAGCGAGAGGGTATACCCTCTCGCTATTATAGACACTATAGTGACCCTTTTAGTGACCGGACAGGCACTTCTGAAATGGTACAAGCCACTATTAGCGCCTGTCTGCAACAAGGACTCAAGGAATGGCTTGTCACTAAACTACTGCAACGCAACTTGTCGCTATCGTGTCACTACACCCAATAACGGACGTCCTACAGACTATTGAAACGGGTCCCAGATGTACTTCAATACTTAGGATTTGTTTCTAGCCGAACTGAAAACATAATTCAGAATTGTAGTTTTCTGATCTACCTTTCTCATGAGAAACCAATGAGATCTCAACTTTCGCTGGTACCCTTTTCAAAATTCCGCTGATTCCCCTCCCCCACCCACCACCACCCAGTGACCAACACCAGACTAAGTATTTGGACCTATCCAATCATCCGACTCTGTGGAGCAGTCATCAGAGCGTCCGTGTGGGAATGCAGATGTCGGGACTTCGTGCCCCGCTTTTGGCAGTCTGACATCTCATTTTAAAAAAATATTTTCAGACTCGGACTCGACGAAGTTACCTACTATATTTAAAACGGTAGAATTCCGTCGAATCCGCTTGAAGTTGCTCCAATACATAGACACATAGTGAACCAAACCTGGGCTTGGAGAATGAGGGCCCACGAGAGTGAGATTCTCGTACAGTGAAAAACTCGAACCTGGTCTTCTTTTTTGTATTTCTATACTCAGACAAACTTCTTCTCTTATGATTCATTTCACACCATGCCAAAATAAAAGTTTAGTATTGTAGTTTTCTGATCTATTTTTCTCGTGAGAAACCAATGAGATCTCAACTTTCGCTGGTAGCCCTTTCAAAACTCCGCTGATTCCCCCACCCACCAAGAGCTTATGTATTTGGCAAAATTATTGCATCTGTCTTTGTGGAGCAGTCGGCAGGGCCTCCGACTTGGGATGCGGACGTCGGACGTTCGAACCCCGCTACCAATAGTTCCTTATTTCATTTTTTCTATATTTTTCGTACTCGGACTCGACGAAGTTGCTAGTAGTCGTATAAAGCGGGATTCACACGATGGATTCACGTAACTCACAAGGTGTTTGTCTGAGACAAATCCTGCTGAGATTATGTCCTCAAACACAATATCTCATCGAAACTGTAGGGTCCCATTTCCCTGTTTTCCCCTGCAATTGTTGGTGACATTTACCCCTAAAAGGAACAGAGATTTTGAACCCTGTGAGGTACATGAATCCCACGTGTAAATTTCACTTAACGTTATGCAGGTGGTGGCAGAAAGCCATAGTAGTATAAAGAAATGTCGGTTCCCCCCGGCAAAAGAGCGAAACACCCGCCACCTAATACACGGAAACAGAGTTCCGTCCACCATCTTGAATATATAATTAGGGAGTGTAAACAAGCGCGGCGGACAGTGTGTTGACATCGGCGGAACACACTGGCAGACTGAGAGTAAGTCCAATTTACCATAATATGAACACACAGTTATATAAATCAATGCTACAGACAGACTATCCATGATATTTACATGATAATTTATAGCAGTAAAAGTGTTGTCATAACGTTTGAATAATAGAGACTGTTGTAAACCTAACCCTCCAGTCAGACCCCTATTATCGCTCATATATCCAATCGAATAGATCGACGGGCCGTACC